>JADAXU010000058.1:732500-2030861 GCA_018340775.1 Taxus wallichiana var. yunnanensis
CCCTTAGACACCTTCCCATGGGTTCGTAAATGCATCTTAAGGGGTTCATCTTTCCCTTTTTAATATTTTCTCATTGTATTCCAACCACCTCTAGTACTCAAATTCACATTTTCACAATTGTGAACCAGAATGAAAATTTCAAAATTCTCCTTATCCACAAGAGTTTGAAACTCTTTTGAAACAAGAGGAAGGGAAATAGTTTCCACATTCAATTCAAAACATTGGAGAGAAACCTTTTCTATTGGGGTAGAAGAAGGAATTTCCTCCTCATCCTTAGAAGCTAAATCAACCTCATTCTATGAATCACCATCTATGTGAAGTGAAATTAAACCACCAAGTGATTGGGATCTTAATTCTTGTGAAAAAATCTCTACTTTTAACTTGTTTCTTTACTATATGAAAATCCGAAATTTAGATTCTATCCTTAACCTTGAGCTCAATAGTAGCAATAAAATCAACATAAGTATTCATATCTACTAATATGTGTGCATATGATGTATAATCATATAAGGTCATCTTTGGGTCAATATTACGCATTTCATCAAGGTATTCCCAATAGAAAGTAAACAATTTTAATCCCAAAATTGCAGAGGCAAATATGGAAAATGAACCCAAACAGGTTTAACATGGAAAGTGTCACTCATATGATTAAATAGAGGGAACCACAGCTTCATGAACGGAAAGTGAGACTAAAAATCCTAAATTTTTCCAAAACTATTAGATCTTTATATGAGGTTTAATAAAAAGTAATAATGAAAAAACCTCTAGATGTAGTGTGAATGTATATTTTTCCTTCCAAAATAGGCCTCCAATGAGTTGAGATCCAATCGTGAACTACTAACAAACCTAGAAAGAGATTATTAAATATGTAAATAAGCCATTTTTCAGAAATACGGTTCAGATTTTATAACCTCTGCTCCAAAAAAAAAAATAGGAGAGGCATTTGCATATGTCATAAGTTATGAAGGGAGGTAGCCAATGGGGTCTTGGCTGATTGGTAAAGTCTGGGCATTTACCAAGAGGAGGTCCAAGGTTCAACCCCCATTGGCAGGTCGGCGTGTGAGGAATAGCCCGACCGATGTCCCTGAGTGCCGAAGGAGTAGTCCAACCAATGTCCCTGAGTGTGCGACAGTTGTACGATGGTGCTGCTGGAGTAGTCCGTCCAACGTCCTTGAGTGTGCACCAGCTGTACGAAGGCGGTATGAAGTGTACACCAGTTGTACGGAGGTGGTATGAAACCTAGGCTTCAGCTGAACGGAGGCGGTGTGAAACTTGTGCACCTGGTGGTCCCATCCTCACCCAGGCTAAATTCACCGAGGCTGGTAGAGACTGTGCTAAAAATGTAATATGTAATGATTCCTCTAAAAATTCCAAAAAAAAAAAAGTTATGAAGGAGGTGATAAGAGGACTTACAAGCTCCTAGAAAACTCTTTCCTCCAAATCTACCTTTATTTGGTCTATTAGCAATGGCACCCACAGACGTTAACTCGAAATAAATTGATTTGGATTTGTCCACTTCCACCACATACAAAACCACATACAGGGGATGAACATGGGAAAAAAAGGCGTGAATAGCATTTACCAACATTCCAACCGGGCTACATTTACCAACATTCCCACGTGCAAAAGTTACAGCACATCATTGGTATCATTATTTCGAGACTCCATTGTTTCCTACAAAAATGGAGCCACGATCCCCTATTAAACTATTGTGAACAGAGCCTCTTCGGACGGGGGACCCTCACACGTTGATGTTCTTGTCATGAAGATACATGTTGTTTTTCCTACTCTGAAATGCCATTGCCACCATTCACATCAAACTTTCTTAGGGTTATGGCACGAGCCGAATCGCAAATGTCACCGCCCATGTTGCAATATTTTACCCGATGTGTATTATGTTCCAATTCATAAACATGATTTAATTAACTTTGGGAAGCTAATGAGTGAATGATATAGAGTCTATATTAAGAATGATGCATGTATGATTCTTGATAAAAATGGTTTTAATACATTAATTTCCATAGATCCAATGAAAATGAATAAGATATTTATTATGAAAATGTTTAAGTCAATTGTTTATTTCTTTTAAGGTTTCTATATAAGACTAGTCATGGCTATGGCATTTTAGATTTGGTCATTTGAGTTTCAATATTTTGAATATTTTGTACAAGAAGAATATGGTAAAAGGTTTTCTCTTGATAGAGCATACGAGATAAAATTTATGAAGGGTACATTCGGGAAAGAAATGTAGAGAATAATTTCGTATTGAAAATTAATATATACTTATATAGGATATGGAATTAATTCCATGAATTTGAACTTTTGTGTACACATGTAAATTCATTTAGTGAGAATATGAATAAATTTGACAACATTTGTTGATGATTTCGAGTAAAAAGAAATGAGTATATTTCTTAAAACAAAAATTGGAATATTTTGGTATATTTTGGCACATTAAATATCGATTGAAAATAAAAGTAGACACTTCATAAATGTGTTAAGATTACATAGAGGACGTGAGTATAAATAAAATGAAAATCTAAATTTCAATAAAGCAAATGGGATTCAACATTAAATTACCACAAGGTATACACCTTAACAAAATGGTGTGGATGAAATGAAAAATGTGATCAATAATGAAAATGACAAGGAATGTGATAAAGGAAAAGCATATTCTATATAATTATTGGGTTGATTTACTAATTTTCATAATGTATGTTTTTAATAGTTTTCCTATAAAAAGTTTTCATGGTATAATTCCTCCAGAATCTTGAAGTAAAAAAACCTAGTCTTTCTCAGTTGAGAGTTTTTGATTGTGTGGTATATGTTCATGTGCAATACGAAAGGAGAAATAACATGATGATAGAAGTGAAAGATTTATTGTTAAAAGATATAATTACGATTCAAAAGCATATAGTTTATTTAATTCAATCAAGAAGAAAGTGATAATGAATAGAGATGTACAATTAATTGAATTAGAAGTATGGTATGGAACCATTGAAAATAATTTTGTTATCACATGGAGGAATTCCTTCAAATCAAAATAAGAATAAAAATACAATGTATCACCAATTTTTAAATTAGCAACAAAAATATCACTTTAAGCGAAACCTTTATCAAGTGGTAGCCCAATTCACAAGTTATTCTACAAAGCTAACTCCAACTTCTAACACAACATAGTTTACCACTAGATATATCTAGGTAGACACCTTAAAAATAACCAAAACTAAGTTTCCCACAAGGTATCTCTCAGAAAACACCTAAAAGATTAATTAAAATAAGTCTCCCATAATTTATGACCCAAGAGACACTTTAAGGATAAAATCACCCTCAACATCTCAAAGGTATCTCTCAAGAGACATATCAAGGACAACATAAACCTCAACAACACTAGGTTATCTCTCGGTAGAAATTTTAGTATAAACTTCAAATCCATATTTTCCAAGGTCTTTCCCTAGTGACATATCACAAAAACAATTCTAAACAAATATATGAAAAAAAAAGCTGATAAATTTGTGTATTTTGATTTTAATCAAAATTGATCTAGTATACTTTTAAGAATAAATTGAGAGTGATAGGAAAATATACTTTGATGAAGAATTTATGTCTATAATAGAAAGAAATCATAAATAATATTCAATGATGAAGATATTTCTACATGTAATAGAGAGAAATCGTACTCGATATTCAAAGTGAATCTTTTCCCATACGAAATGATGTTATCTTTGGAGTAAAGAGCATATATAAGACAAAATGTAATATTGATGGAATATTGAGAACTATAAGGCAAGATCGGTTATAAAGGGACATGAATAATAACTTAGGATTCATTTCAATTATATTATTATACTTATAAAACTTTTGGATACATTCAGGTTTTTAAGCAATCTTAGGTCAGAGAAAATAAAAATTTTTATAGATAGATTGGTGGCAAAGGGGCACTCATAATAGCTTACAATTCATTTCAATTAGATAATTACACTTTTAAAAAGGTTGGATACATTCATGTATTTTTAGTGCAATCTCAACTTAGAGAAAATGTAAAGTTTATTATATAGATTGGTTGCAAAAGGGACATTCATAAAATCTTACAATTCATTTCAATTATATAATTACACTTGTAAAATGGTTGGATACATTCATAGTTTTAAAGAAATCTTAGCTCAAAACAAATAATTTTTTTATTAGATAGATTGGTTGAAAAGGGGAATTAATATTAGCTACAATTCATTTCAATTAGATAATTACACTTTTAAAAGGTTGGATACATTCATGTATTTTTAAACCAATCTCAGCTTAGAGAAAATGTAAAGTTTATTATATAGATTGGTTGTAAAGGGACATTCATAATAGCTTACAATTCATTTCAATTATACAATTACACTTGTAAAATGATTGGATACATTCATATTTTTAAAAGCAATCTTATCTCATAGAAAATGAACATTCTATTAAATAGATGGGTTGTAAAGGGAAATTGATAATATCCTCGGGATTCATTTCAATTAGATAATTACACTTGTAAAAAGAAAATGATTTTTTGTTTTACATAAGGTAAATGCCTTTAGTTTTGAAGGGGACCCAAAAACCCCAATTACAATAGGAGAAAAGATAAAGCGCTAAAGAACACAAGAGGAGGCCTCTCCCAAAGCAGCCAAAAACAACAAAGAAAACCATAAAATTTATGAAGCATGACTGGAATCTTAACGAGAGCGACTCCGTAAGAAACGATCAGATTTGATGTTAAATGATTTCTTGAGGAGGACTTTAGTCCATCCATCAATGGCATCCTTGGGAATGGATGTGGAGCTCAAGAGTTCAATATTAAGTCCACCCTCATCCACCCAAAGGAAAACCAAAAAACCACCAATGGTCAAAGAGTATGTGTGAGCCACATCACCCTTTACAACACCACCAACCGGATCCAAAACCACAATTATGTCCAAAACCACCATTACATTGAACAACCTCTATAGATGGAAAAAAATCAAAATTCAAATCCTCTCTCACCGCCTTAAAAACAGCAACAACCTCAAGGTTCGTATCAATATTCAAATTGGAATTAGAGGGAAACCATTCCATATTGGGCCCACCAAAATTACTCCTCAACATCTCTACCACACCAGCGGTGTCTAGCTCATGTAAGGGACGTGAAACTTGGCCCATCCTAACATTATCCATGTGAGATCCATAAACAACTACCTCAACAGTTGGAGAAAGAGTTAGCCAAGATGGAGCACATATGATCATAGTGCCTCACAACTACCGGGAGAACCGATAGCTCCAACCCCATAACAACGAAAGAAGAAAACCCCCAAAATATTCAACCCTGTCATCCTCCTCCACAAATAAGGATTCAATATATAAATCCATCCGAGGAATAAAAATCTAAGCGCATCCAACCCCATGTGCTCCTAGCTCGGCAATTGGCCTTGCTGATAATTCCAAGCCTTGGGACCCACCTTTCGCATTATTCACATAAGATCCTTGATTTTTTTCACTTCGATCACTTTTGTTGATTTTTTCCTTTGTATCGAGATGGATGCTCTTGGGCAACAAGGCTCCCAACTGGAACGTTGATACATGGGTAAGTGCACGAAGTTGAGGGGCAAAAAAGTGGACAAAAAGCTGGAAAAAAGAAAAGAAAATACATACACATTCTATTATAACATGATCAAATTTTAAATTCTTAGGTTTGGGATTTACCAAATCATAACATGTACGTGTTATGTCTGCTATAAATAAAAAAAGAGGCCGAGCCTCTATCATTTTATCTCCCTCAAACATAAGTTTCAGAGCTTAATCGTGCCCTCATATTTTTCATTCAAATTTGCATCTCAAGCTCAAAGTATTGTTTCTAGATCATTGGGAATATCTTAATTGACAATGGCGTCATGGAGAAGAGGTAAGCACAATTATTTTCTCAAAACTACATTGAAATATGATAATTATAGATTAAAATTTGAATTGAATACATTTTTATTATTACAGTTAGAGGTCGACGGAATCAACCACAACCAAACCCTGTTATTCCTATCATCCCTCCCAACACTCCCATAGTTTCTCAACATCCCCTGGGTAGTCAAGAAGATTTAGTAGCCCACATAGTTGAAAACATAAAGAAAATTGAGGATTTAATCAAAAGAATGAGGGATTCACAATCTACAAACCTCTATTACACCTATCTTGCAAGCACATTAGAGCCATTACTTGCTCAAGTTGACGTGGCAATGAGCTAAATTGATCATTGGAAAACTTACGAGAGAGGGTTATAGGGTTTATTATTCCAACAAATTGTCATATGTGGATGTAGAGAAAAAGAAAAATTACATAAGACCTCATATGCACCTTATTCACAGACCCCCACACTAATTTTCATGTTCCATTGTCATGTAATTGGTTTCCAATCTATTGGTGCAATAATAATTTCATTAAAAATAATTGTTGGGACCGATGGTGGATGGTGTTTGATTTTCGACCTTGTAATAACAACGAGGTGCCACTATACTTTATGAGGAAACTATATTATGATTTTATCCTCAATGAGATCCCAAATTATTTTGATTTCCAAGATTTCAGGGTTGAGGAAAGCAGATCTACACGGGATCGACCGGTGTGTACAATGTGCACCTACTCGGTAGGGTATATTCCTACACAGAATCCCCAGATTGTCCCTCAAGCAAAGTGAAGGAGACAAGTAAAGATTGATACACTCCACGCACTTCAGGGGATATCTACGACCCTTGTTTGACATATGAAGGAGATTTCTGAGCTAGATGCTTGCAGAGGTACATAGATTATTCCCTTAGGGAGTACTAGCTTGAGGCCACATCTTTTCTTGTCATGTGGTAGCATATGTTTGGGGCCCGAGGAGGACGATACTTTCATGCGTACTAATTTTGGTGGAGTTGGTGCTAGGGGTGCACATGATAATGTCACTATGTCATATCTACTTTTGAGTGAGACATTTGGATTATAGTCATCGACATCACCTTCGCAGGTATTTGTTATGTTTTATTATGTGTGTTAGAAAAAGTTTGGAGTACTTGATTTACTTATATATGTTAAATTTTTGAAATAATTATATTTGTACATGTACATACATTGATATTATGGCGTGCGGGAGGCACATATTCATCCCGACCATAGGTGGCGAGCACCATGTATACACATTCATTCACAAAGGTAATTTAGAATGTTAATTATGTAAAATTTTAACATACATGCAAATATATATATATATATATATATATGTATGTATGTATGTATGTATGTATGTATGTATGTATGTATGTATGTATGTATGTATGTATGTATGTATGTATGTATGTATGTATGTATGTATGTATACATACATACATACATATATATTTGTCTACACACATACACACACACACACACACACACACACACACACACACACACACACACACATGTTTTGAAATCAAATATATGTTTGTTCTTGTATGTCCATCTAACTCACGTGATACATGTTTGATAAAGATGTTGACTTCACTAGACACTCCACCATCTCTACGATAAGTAGAGAAAGGTGTTTCCACTATGATTTCATCTCTGTGATAACACAGAGGTATTCAAACAACATTTAATTTTTGTTAAATTTCTCGTGTAATTCATATTATGTTAAATTACAAAGTTACTAATGTCTTTCATTGCATAACTATTAAATTATGTTAATAATGTCCTTCATTGTGTAGATGCAGGAGTTACTGCAAAAGGTAGCACCCTTGTTCATTTGATTCATAGGTGTGGTGGGCTAAAAACGATAGTTATATATTGATAAAATTAGTTAAAATATTGTCATTATGTACATACATGTACTTAGTTCTATTTTCACTAATTCTAATGTTATATTTTCTAATCTTATGTGTATGTAGATAACTTTAACCCCCTCAATTTTGACTTCGAGGGCACATATTCCTCCATCTTGTCGTCTTTGTACCCCCATTTGTACTCCAGAGCTCTGATGAATCATTTGAGCGTGAGATGCAAATTTGGCGTGATCAAAAACTTGCAGTACGTTTGTGTATTTATATAAAAAAATTATTATAGCATGGTCTTAAATACATGTTGAAAACATATATAAATTAAGTTTTAACAAAAAAACATTGTTTTCATTTACAAGCTCATCTATAGGAAAGTATTCAATGGAAGAGGACTCGTAGCATGGGCTTGGATGATCCAAATTCATCTCATAGATCTCCATCTTCATGTAAGGAGGCCCTTCTTGAGCAAGGCCAAGAGAGGGATAGATTTTGATGATTAGGAAATATATATGTCTTACATGACATTTTTTTGTATGCCTATGTGCATGGAATTGTATGTACGCCTATATGGCATTGGAACTTGATGCTATATGACCTATTTGGGAATTTTTATATTTATTATGCACATTAAAATACTAAATGGAACTTTATATTTTTGTATGAGACATTACATTTCTGATATTATTTTTGCATGAAACTAATATGATGTGTAGTTGACAATATTTAAGACATTATGGATTATAATATGCATCAAAATTTGGAAATCAATATTTATATAATATATGTATATAAAGAGGTACCTGATCTAAGTAATTATTCATTCAATTTATCAATGGGTATATGTGTATTTGCCTTACTTGTGCTTCTTCTTGCTCATGGTCTCTTTTTTGGTTCTTATCTTATAATGCACTTACTACATTCTTCTATGCTTCTTAGTCTTCTCCCATATTAAAAACACTGAGAGTATTCTATACATTACTCCAATGCTTGAGAATATCTCCGAAGTAATGACATTCGATTCGGACACTCAAAGATTCTTGATTGTCTAATCTGTCTAGTTCATGTTATTACCTTTAAATTTATAAGAATTTCAAGTTATTTAGAAATCACGTCACACCCTTCACTAGGCTTGATGACTACCCCTATCCTTTTGAAGGCACTTTTGAAAGCATCCATGGGTTTATCATAACATAAATTATCAATGAATGGAAGGTCACTAAGTCGTAGGCCAGCTAACTCCCATTCATAACTAAACAAGAAATATTTACTAGGCGATTGATAACTCTCATGTGTTCTTAGACATTCCCCTATCAAATTCATTCTTAAGCCAATCTAGTCATTCAAGGCTCTTAAGGGACTATTCCTGGACGAGGTATCTCGAAAGCATGGGTAGTGTAGGGGAAAAATAAAGCCTCCCCTAGAGTTTACCTAGCCACCTTGTGAGTTGGTGTAGTTGGTTTGGTGCCAAGATCTTTCATTTACAAAGTATTATGTCTGGTAGCCTTACATTGACTCGGACTACACTATTTCATGCATTTGTAAAAAATAAGATAAAAAGAGAACCAAATGGAGATGAAAAAAACCGTGAGAGGATTTCGTAGAGGGATTCGAAATGGAGGTTTCAAATTTGATAAGATGTCTCTAGGTGCCACAGAGTCCGAGAAATCACCCATCGAAGATATAACGTGTTTTGGTCTCGGCGCCGTAAAAGACTACGCCCGAATGAAGTAACCTGAAATCACAGGAGTGTAGGGAACCAAAAAAAATTCTCCACTAGTGTTCACCAATAAATCTAGACATGTTGGCCTAAATGGTTTGGTCCCATGAGCTATCGTTTGTAAAATATAGCATCTAACATCCTTACACTGACTCAAAATACACTATTTCACATGTTTGCAAACAATAGGAAAGTGATATAATTGAATTGATATGGATAAAACCATGATATAATTTCATAGAGGGCCCTAAATTGGAGGTTTTGGATCTGACGAGATGTCTCTAGGTGCCATGGAGTCCAAGAAATCACCCATTGAAGATATAACATGTTTTGGTCTCAGGGATCTTAAGGTATTACTACCGGAAAATGTAGCCTAAAAGCATGGGGAGTGTAGGGAACCGAAAAAATTCTCCCCTAGCATTTACCTAGCCACCTTGACGTGTTTCCATAGTTGGTTCGATGCTAAGAGATTTTGTTTGCAAAGTATTGTGTCTAGCAGCCTTACACTGACTCAGACTACACTATTTCACACGTTTGCAAACAATAGGACAATGAGAGAACCAAATGGAGATGGAAAAAACTATGAGAGGATTTTGTATAAAACTTTAACATAGAGGTTTCGATCCGACGATATGTCTCTAGGTGTCATGGAGTCTGAGAAATCACTTGTCGAAGATATAGCGTGTTTTGGTCTCATGGCTCTTAAGGGACTACGCCAGACAAGATATCCCAAAGCATGGGGAGCGTAGGGAACTAAAAAAATTCTCCACTAGTATTCACTAGGAAATCTAGACATGTTGGCCCATATAGTTCGGTCCCACGAGCTACCGTTTGTAAAAATAGGATTTCATTTAAGGCTCAAACTACACGACGGAGGATTTCATTTAAGGCCCGATGCGGAGATTTGTGAGATGTCTCTATGCAGGAGTCCAAAAATCACCCGTCGGAGATATAACGTGTTTTGGTCTTAGGACTCTCAAAGGACTACGCCCAGATGAGGTAGCCTGAAAGAATGGGGAGTGTAGGGAATAAAAAAAATTCCTCCCCTAGCATTTATCTTTCCACCCTAATGTGTTGGCATAGTTTGTTCGGCGCGCCAAGAGCTTCCGGTTGCAAAGTATTGCGTCTAACATCCTTACACTAACTCAGACTACACTATTTCGTGTGTTTACAAACAATAGGACAACGAGAGAACCAAATTGAGATGGAAAAAACCATGAGATGATTTCTTAGAGGGATTTGACATAGAGGTTTCAGATTTAATGAGATGTCTCTAGGTGCCACGGAGTTTGAGAAATCACCGTCAAAGATATAACGTGTTTTGGTCTCAAGGCTCTTAAGGGACTACGCCCGAACGAGGTAGCCCAAAAGCACGGGAAGCGTAGGGAACCAAAACAAAGCCTCCACTAGCATTCACAAGAAAATCCATATGTGTTGGCCTAGACTGCTCAGGTCCCATGAGCTCATTGTTTACAAATATAGCATCTGATAGCCCTACACTGACTCAGACTACACTATTTCACACATTTGCAAACAATAGGACAACGAGAGAACCAAATGGATATGGATATGGATAAAACCATGATTTTATTTCATATATGGCCCCAATGTGTAGGTTTTGGATCTGATGAGATGTCTTTAGTTGCCATAGAGTCCAAGAAATCACCCGTCAGAGATATAATGTGTTTTGGTCTCAGGGCTCTCAAGGGACTACACCCGGACGAGGTAGCCCGAAAGCATGGGGAGTGTAGGGAACAAAATCAAATCCTCCCCTAGTGTTTAACTCGGGTGCCCTGATGTGTTGGCATAGTTGGTTCGGTGCCAAGAGCTTCCATTTGTAAAGTATTGCATCTGGTAGCCTTACACTAAATCGTCAGACTACACTATTTCGCATGTTTATAAGCAATAAGACAACGAGAGAATCGAAGGAAGATGGACAAAACCGTGAGAGGATTTCTTATAGGGATTCAACATGGAGGTTTTGGATCGACGTTATGACTCTAGGTGCCACGAAGTCTGAGAAATCACCTGTCGAAGATATAACGTGTTTTGGTCTTAGGGCTCTTAAAAGACTACGCTCAAACGAGGTAGCCCAAAAGCACATGGAGCGTAGGGAACCAAAAAAATCCTCAACTAGCCACTAGGACATGTTTTCCAAGATGGTTCTGTCCCATGAGATACCGTTTGCAAAATATAGCATTTGTGACCTTACACCGACTCAAACTACGGTATTTCATGCATTTGCAAACAATAGATCAATGAGAGAACCGATTGGAGATGGATAAAACTACGAGAGGATTTTGTAGAGTGACCCAACATGGAGGTTTTGGATCTAACAAGATGTATCTAGGTGCCATGGAGTTGAGAAAACACCCTTCGAAGATATAGTGTGTTTTGGTCTCATGGCTCTTAAGGGACTACGCTCGGATGAGGTAGCCCGAAACCATGGGGAGTGTACGGAACTAAAACAAAGCTTCCACTAGCATTCAATTCTTGGTCATCTTTTTATGAAAATTCATTTTCATTATGTAATTTTTGGAAGCTACCCGATGTGGAACAGCATTGTAACTCATCATCCAAAGATAAGAGGTTTTATCATGTTGATCGTAAGATGTTGAGGGGGATAAATGCAATCAGTTTGGGATTAGATCATATGAATCAAAAAAATATGGAATTCCAAACATATTTATCAACTAGAATATCAATGATAAGCCCTAGCTTCTCGTGCTTTCCAAATTTATCTTTAGACTCCTTAATTTTTTTGTAAGGTTTTGAGCATGAATTGGTTAATTTCATGTTGTGTATGTTTCTTTTCTTTACAGTTACATTATTGTTTCTAATATGTCAATGACCTAGACTACAATGCTCAATGCTTTATAAGTTGAAATAGATATGCAGAATAAATCACTAACAACTCATGAATATAAGTCTATATAAGGTGCATAGAACGTGAGCATCAATCTCTAAATTTCTTTGAAGCGGTATGCTATGCTAATATTAATAGTAGGAGAATGCTTGGCTGACTCTTCTTCAATCGGAATGCAATCCAATTCCACCTGCACTACCTATAGCCAATCAATACAATTTTTCCATGTTAGTACTGAAGAGCTTCAAACTTTTGACCCCTACATTACAACATTCTCATCTCTTCTTTCAAGGACACATAATTATTGCATCTTATTGGATGTTTGAGATCATTTCTTATGTATGTAATCATCTCATGATTCATTATATGAGAAAATATGAATAATTAAAGTTTCAATCCTCAATATCACACCAAAATTCTCAGTCACATTGCATGGAATCAAAGTTACCATGTTAATATAAATCCCATAAAAATATTTCATATGTGACCACCTACATCAAGCCATGATTTTCTGTCATGACAACAACAACTAAGAATTCATCCTCCCTCTACTTTTCTACTTCTACAGCTATCAAATACATAAATATACCTAGTAGTACATACATACCATAGTCACAAGTATGATTCCAAGCAACATGTATCCAAGCCTCTTTTTTTTAAATTGAGCTGGTGAGGCTCATAGATGAATCACACACATCATGTTTTTTGCATTCGTCCAGGTTACTACTCCAAGATACCATCACAGTTTGTGATCCTTGATGTGTGTTTATGCATTTGTTTTAAGGATAAAGGAGTATTTCCTTTCATCTCCCATTTCTACAATAGATATCAAGATAACTCTATAATTTATACAGTCTCAACTGCTCATGTTGTTCATATTTGCAACAACTTTCATTGAATGACTACAAAAATCTAACCTAAATAGTCAGAGTAGATTGATTAACATGTTTTATCTCTGTGGCAGCATGAATATTGTGGAGTTTGATATGCATATCTGTGATGCAAACACTACATTTAAAAGTTAGCACTATCAGTTGATGCCATTTTCCCTGCCTGTACAAAAAGTAACTCATTCTTGTAATAAAGATCCAATGCAAAACTTGGCAGGATTTTTGACTTGGCCATATACATGGTATGCAAAAACATTAGGCTTCTCTGAAAAAACTTTCAGCTAATGACATTTTGATGTTGTCATCTACATTGTGTTCAAAAACACCAACCCTCTCTTCAAAAAACTAATAGATATTTAACTAAAAAATGGATAAACCAAAAGCACCTCTCTAGAGATGGCATGTTTGTTGCCTTACAATTCCTTAACCACTGCATATAAAACAAGTGGAACTAACATAATCTATTTAGGAGACCACTTATTGGATATCACAATTGCATCGAATAATGTATTTACTATCGGTTAGAGTAACAAACTAAATCAGCATTCTATTTCTCACATATCAAATGAATTTCTTCCTTCAAAAAAGAAAGCGTGGGTGAATGCTCAATCAAAAATAAAGTACAATTCTAAATGAGTTTCAGTGCTCGATTATCAATACTTCATTGTAATTTTTCTTGCCAATTTGCTACTTTTGGAACCATCGGGTTTGATTTGTGAAGTTGAAGAAAGCGGGATTAATAAAAATAATCAACTTGGCATGTTTTCCTTAAGATCATCCATGATTCTATCAACAACATCACATAGATCTTCCATTCCAAGTAAATTTGTGATCCTCCCATGATTCCCATTTTTCCTTTTATTCTTCTATTATCTTCTCTTTAAGTTCTTCCAAATGTTTTGGCTAATAATAATTGACTCTTTATGAATTTGAAGGCATTTATTCTTGAATCATAGTGATATCTTCACCTAACTTTTTTCTTCACGATGTTCATTGTCAACGAAAGTCAAGACTGAAAATTTATATGACCTTCGACTTCTTTTTGGGCACAAACAACCTTTTGTAATATCCAAAAAAATTTAGGCTCTTCATTCTCTATTTGATTGAAGATATTCATTCTTTCAAAATGAACAGTTGGAACATTGGTGGTCTCCCAAAAACCAAGTTCATATTCTACATAGTTGCATCTTGTGGCAAAATCATTGAGGATAACGAGATTACGAGAAGATGAAAAAGAATCGGAAAAGTTTGTAGGATCTCCTTTTTCTCCCACCCCACCTGAATAGTGTAGTTTGAGTCAGTGTAAGGTTTTCCATTGCCAATCACCTGAATAATATAGGTGGTTCATACTATATAGGTGGTGGAATGAGAATTTTAATAAAATATTTTTACAATATAGGTGGTGAAATGAGATTTTTTGTTTGTTGTTCGTTTCTAATATTTAATTTCTCTTAGCTTCACTTGGCTTGGAGAATAATAAATTATCTACTGACAGTGCGAACCACGTGAAGGTGGAATATTTTTTAGCACCCCTAACCTACATAAACATGTTAGTAAGCAATTAAATAGAATTTTAAATCATACACAATTTTAAAAAAACCATTTAAGTAAAGAATCAAATTAAATTCATGAAGAACATACCTTTATAAATTCAATGCAATGAACCACAAGAATCAACTATACTATTAGTAGTAGCTGGAATTACTTCATGGTCCGATTCACAAACCTTCCACATATTCTTGTTTAATGGATGACCTTGATATTTGATCAATTTAATATTTTTGCAAGGACCAAATGTGAATAGTGAAGTATCTTTCGGTGTACTTCATAGTTTTTAAACAACCAAATGTTTTATTTTTTAATAGGATATCGTTGAAGCCGAATTCCAAAGAACTACCGGTGACCCGAAGGATACTCAAGGTTTTTACCATAAATGATGGTGAATGTAATGCACCAAAAATACCAACACAAGGACAACACAGTGAAATACAGGATAACTTTTTTTTTTTTTTTTTGACTTGCTTTGACTCAACACGACACAACATGTCGTCACAAGGTTACAACCAGCACTTGGAACCACTTGTTACGGGGAAGACCACAAGGTCAGCACGGAAACGTTCACACTTATCAAGGACAATTTATTTTTCTTTTTGACGAGACAACATGGAAGTCCAACCACATGACACACTCACAGCTAGGGCAAGCCACAGTAAGAAATGGTCAGGGTTTATTTATTTTGGTAAGACACCCTTTTAGCTCATGACTTAAGTTTTCAGAAGGAATCAATATATGGTTCGCACAAATTCATCTCACCAACTAAGTTAATTTCTTAGACACTGTGGAGTAGTTCACTTAAAGTCTTCTCCTACTTACTAAATCTTAATATCTTCCAGAAACTAACCATTGTTTTCCTTTAAGCTTGTTTAAGAGTTCACCCCAAAGGGATAGTGTTCGCTAGTTTAGCTAGGGGTATCAATTTATAAATGTTTACTTCACAAGGATGTTTTCATTTTGATCACTCATGGAAGTATTTGATTTCAAATAGATCACCTTTACATTTATTTGTTGAATATAAAATTATTATTTTTGTTTAGCTTCATTAAGGGTTAACCGACTCATTTTACTTTACTTATAAAATATTGTCACTAAGTCTTAGAAAGATTTAACTTAACAATTTATTCTCAAGATCAAAGTTTTATAATACTCATATCAATGTAAAGATTGAATGCCATTTCTCACAAGGATAATTTCAAGCTTAACTACACAAGAACAAGACACTTTATTTCACCATTACCAAACAATACAAGGCAAGAGGTCATATCAACTCTCTTTACAAGCAATGTTACACAATTTAAAACACATTGGACATTTTTACAAGGAACTTCATAATGGTATAGATGAAACTTTTACACTCTTTTCTTCTAGTCTACTCGCATAATCCATTTGCACAAATATTAACTAAAGTCAGTTCGCAAGAACTGAGCATGTTAAGGCTACACAATGCAATAGTAAGATAACAATTAACAATATCAAAAAACGAATATTCTAAATTCAGAAATGAATTAAAACACAACTCACAACTCCAATATTAATCTCATGAGAGAGAAAACTAAATCATCCAACAAGGAGAAAGTCCAAATACTAGTAAGAACAAAATTACATAAATCAAGGCAAGACCTTATGGGTTGGAAACAAGAAAGTCAAGAGTGTTGATATCTCCTTCATGTAATGCTATGGGTTACGTGATAGGAATCTAAAATTTACTCCATCCAACTAAAGGGGTCCAAGAGAAGACAAGCGTACTAATTATGATCGTAGGCGCGAAGCAAAAATGACGTTATCCAATTCTTCCAGGGGGCTCCAAAGTAATATGGGTTCGATGCCCTTAAAAGAACGCAACTATAGTTTTGGTTTTAACCAAGGAGTTTACCACTACCTCCTTATCGGATTTCTTAAAACGTAGTACTAGTTAACCAAAACAAATCCACTTTTCCAAACGCGTACGAAAGAGACACAGAAAGGGCCATTATTCTACCAACAAACCCTATCCTAATCGTCAACTTCTCTACATAATATAAGGGAAGACTAAACCCAAAAGTCGTTAATAATTTTTTTATATAATTCAGACAATGTCAATAAACATTAAAATAAAAATTGATTTCCCTAACAAGGCCACAAACTGGGACCTTTTTGTAACCAAGTTTGAAGTATACGGTATTCGAGTTCGAAAACAAAGGGATTCGATACGCAGAGGGAAAAACACCAACGATGCCCCAGACTCAAAAGACCTTACCACGAGTACAAGCACAAACCAAGAACCAACGCACATAGCTATCAGGAAGGTTACGCAGTGCAGTCAGGCCTAGAAGTTCTATGGACTCCTTGCCAAAGGTATAGAAGATGGAAAATTTTACCCGATCCATGTGGGCTTATCGAGGAAAAGTCTTAGCAAATATCAAACAGATAAATATAACAACCACCTATGATATTATCACTGAAATCAGCTGTCATCTAACAGGAAACGAGTTCACGAGTCCAATACCATGGATTCACCTACAACTTTTGTTTCAGTCCAGCTAGTAATAGGTTGCTTGCGACCCTTAATAAAAATTGTAGAAATTTCATTCAGTTAAACTTACAATGTTTCCCCTTGCTTTAATCAAACAAGAGTTTACATCAAGAAATAGGTATAGTAATACTCTCAACACGTGGAGGCCAAATAGATGCCAGGTTATCCCTCATCTAGACTAGGTACAACAGTCAACCATGTACAGTTCTAAAACAAACCCCAAATGCCATTTTCTAATCAAACATAAAGTAAGGAATGCCCATAGGCTTAAACAAGTTTCAGACACAACGTCACTATTAATGTACCTTTTAGCAAGACAAGAGAGCCTTAAACAGGAAATGCGTATTTATTCAACCAAAAGAGGTATGTAGGCTTAACCTTCTATTTAGTAACCTTCAATTATAACTACCATCACAGAATTCTTTTAAAAGAGGGTCATATAAGCAAACCAAAACTCAATAATGTTTCCTTCCCTACGAACTAGACTGCCTCACTCAATATTGCAGTAACCCATTTAGACAAATATGAAATAGAGTAAGCTATAAGAGAGGAAGGAACATTCCAAGAAAAATCAGTGAAATTGGAATAAGATTTAAAGGAACAACCACACAATCAGGCAGTGATATAAACAACCATGAAAACATCTAGTCTAGGCGCCATTCAAGAGGAAAGAAAATTCATTTCAAGATACTGAAAGAAGGTAGAAAACTATTACAAGGGGTAGATTTAACATGCCTGGTTTAAAACGCCATCTCCACATGCCTATGATTGTTTCAATGATGTTGCTTGCCTTTAACCCAAAGTGCTTTGCGAGCTCGAGCTAGCGCCACAATCACGCAGTAAAAAACAGCTACAAACCAACCCCATGATTTGAAGCTCGGACACGAGACATATTGATTACACCACGCTCCTGGCTCGGGTAGGCATCTACCGTGATGATACACAACCTTTTCCTTCAAGCAGTACTCTCCTACTTTTTCCAAACTCCACCTACTCTTCTTCTTGCTTTTCATCCCAGAGATGCATACCATACATCAGATTTGATGAAGTAAAATAGCACAGTCCAGTCCTCTTCACATTCAAAAGAGAATACTTTTTCGAAAGTGAAATAAATAAATAAAATAAAGTCTGATTCCTTCTTATCACTGCAAGTTCCATATGATGCACCTTATTATAGTGCAAATGTGCAGCCCATTGCTTACAGCTTGCTTCACTTAGCAGCACCAAAAATCTCCATAAGAACATTGTCATTGTTTAAGATGAGAGAGTCGGATTGCATTTCCCACAACAATTTCTCTAGCAATATAATCTTGGAGATAAACTTGGTTGCAGTGTGGCAGTCAACATCTGTTAGAAGGTTATTTTGAACTTAATAAAATAGAGTGTTTCTCCACCTTGCTTATGCCACAGAGACTTGATATCATCATTTCATCTTTGTCCAATGAATTTTCTGGCTTTGCTTCACCAGGCATTACCAGAAATCTCAACAAGAACATTTCCCCTTTTTTTTTTGAAATGGAACTGCTTTACCTCTCTCACAACAATTTGCATTGCAACAATCTTGGACAACCTAGTGCAGTGTGGCAGTCAACACATACATTAAGGTTCCTGATAACTCGAGAGTTGTCCTGGGGAAAGGCTTAACAATCCAAAAGAAATTGCCATCTTCTCACTATGGTGACAGAGGAAAAATTTTACCTTCCCGATCACTCAGCACATGCTCTGAATCTGACAAATATCCTACTACCTTCATCTCCCAAGACGTTCTCTCCAACACTGCATAGATCTCCTGTGCCTGTGGGTGTGATCTGTCACCTACACAAAACGCATGCACCATTAAAACAGCAAGGCAAATGTGCTTCATGAATATTCTGATATGAAACAGATCCACGCATATGGGATTCTCTCCCATGAGTTACATCGAACAGCAAGGTCTCCACAGAGAATCTCTGTAATAAATTTCATCGGGTCTCCTGGTAACACTCACACTGTCACTTAATCAATTTTGATAAAAACTATCTTGAAGGAAAAATCCCGAATTGAGAATGCATTCAAAACTGAACAGAAAACAACATAGTCGGACGAACTGCTTGTTGGAGCGCTCAAACGGGCTTCTGCCTCACAGAAAAACTCCTGCTGCCTGGCAATTAACTGTTACAGGCTGTTTGCCATGGAGATCCGGCAAGAACACGCCTCGCAGCACCCACGAAATGGAGGAAACGCGCCTTCCTTGCTCGCTGAAGCTCCACGCCCCTCCTCCACAAGGAACCAGACTCCAGAGGAGCCCACGCGGCCAGTAGGGAGGAACCAGGAAGAAGAACAAAAATGCCACACGGATCTCGCCTGTACAACATGATTTTTGCGAACCACACCCATTTCTCCATCTTCAACTCCCGCGCACAGGAAGGAAGGCAAGGAAAACGCCATGACTGAGAGGTTTGAGTAGCAGGAACAGGAATAGAACTGCGAAAAAGGGCAAGAGACAGTCAAACACGTTTTCTCCCTCCATCAATGCCCGCAGCTCCAGAAAACGTGCCTCCCAACCATGCGCATTGAATAGAAGATCAAAAAAAAGATCACGGCAAGGAAAAAACGGGACTCTGCCCACTCCTCCCGCAAGGACAGACAAGAAAACGTGGTGGACAAGACAACCTGCAGGTCGGGTGGTTGGGAGGAGCAGGTAGAACCAAAGAAATACAATGCCCAGCTGGGCATTACAGTGGAAGTCAATTTTTTCCCCTCTACACAACAAGACAAGAAGTAGTTTGTTCCCTCTTCGTTAAATTCTATCGCAATAACTGCAAAAACATTGCCTACATCACAAAGTAAAATTGTAAGTCAAATTTAAAATACATTAAGAGTTGACCATTTAATAATTTATAAATCTAAAACATGGCATTTACATATATTTATACACCTTGTTGCACTAAATCAGAGACTTGGTCAAAGTCAGGTGATGTTGTCATTTGATTTGAAGACCCTATAAGTTGTAATGCTCATGGAAGTTGATGTGTGTCGAGTGGAATTAGAGGTCTACAAATCCATTCATCCACCCATTATTGTGAATCACTTTCATTCCACGTAAAATCAATGCATGATATACAAAAACGTGCCATTCACCTAGTATAAATAGTCGAGGCATTTTCATCTAAACTACGGAACTAGTGCATATCACTTGATCTTACAACTATTATAAAATCTTTAAAGTTTGTAAGATGTTGTTCTTCTATCAACCAAAAATATATACAACCATTGATCTCGCTTGAGATTCATATCCCATATTATTGACACAACAATCAACAATATTTTTGCATCGTAAATTTAGCACCATCCTTGAACTTTAACTCTTCTCAAGATGCAATTTCTATTTTCACACATGTTCCTACACCATCTTGCTCTTCTTTTCCATGCCCCTGCCTCAATAAAACTCTAGATATGTTGTACATTTGTTTCTTTTTACATCCTTCTTAGCCAAGAAAAACATCTATGCATTCTTGAATTGTTATGTGCGGTTGTCCGACCAATTGTAATGTTGATCAAAACTAATGTTCCTCTCATTCAAGTTCACATAAAACACCTAGAAACACCCTTGTAAATATTATGTAAAATGTGTATGATCATCACTGATGTAGAAATGATACTCTCTTAATAGTTTTTGATCTTTCTCGAGCTTTATAGAGAGTGCATGAATGTTATATGCATGAAAATAACAACTTGCACTCAGTTATAATATTGAGACTAAACCTCCATTTTTGTTGCAATTTATAATTCTCTGTGAATTCAAATACTAAAACAATAGTACCAAGTAAGAATGTGTCTTGGATTAACTTGAATTGTTCATCCAACCATTGAGCTCTATATATGTGTGTGCCTTTCATACTCATAAAAATTGACTCTCTGAATTTAACCATATATGTTGATACATGTAATTGTTTTGTAACAAGCTCACACATCTTAGATTTTTTTCCATGTTTTAATTTTCATCAATTATTTTTCTATTGAATCTGTACTCTCCTTATGGATACAACTTTTCATATTTGGCAAGACACCACATACATTGCACGTTCCATCGAAACATGCTTTGTTATAAAAAAAATTGTCTAGTTGATTTTTCACAAAATATTGTCACAATAAATTCCCTTGAAGATTTTGGTGGGAAATTTAATCCACACTCTTGCAACATGATGTCAAGTATGCAAAAGATGACGTATTTGACAAAAAAATATCATAATGCATTAAAAATTCAACACGATGTCTACAACGAAAAGTGGTACGTGAGTGAATGATTTTCACATAAAAGGGTTTTCTCATTTCAAATAATCTTTTGCTAATGTTAATTTGTGTATTTTCATTCTTAAACTTAGAGAACAGTTGTGTTTGAGTCATATCCAAGATTTTTTTTTGCACACGATTCATGTTTATGAGAACCTATTCTTCTTTTTTAGTGTATCTCTTCTATTCGGTGACATGCTTGTGTTCTCATTCCAAGATTTTATGATTAATTATTTTATAATATCATATGTATTCTTATCTTTTTGTGGAAGTATGCTAGAGAAATCCCAATAGTCGGTGTTATTGAATGAATCAAGAAGTTTACGTCTCTTTATTGCTTTCAATATTTTTTTATGTTTAGCTTCAAAGAATTGCTTGTTTTTCTAATCAAGTATTTATCAAATTTTTTATCACTTACTATATAATTAGTAAGTGCACGCCGTGTAGTATTACTATCTTTGGTGCATATTTTGCCACCTAGATTTTGGTATGCTTTATGTATGTTTTCAAAAATTGACGCATTTTGATCAACAACATTAGATGTTCTTAACCCCGGGTTCTTCATTATAGGTCTCATCTTAATTAATTTCATCAATGTAACAAATAATTGACATCTTTGTGTGTCATTTAAATTCTCAAGGTCATAATCTTAAATTCCACTAGCTTTTATTCTCGCATTTCTTTCAGACATTTTGTTAAGCATTGGTTTTATAATGTTTTCATCAATTTCAATTAAGTGAATTGGTTTTTTTCACAAAATGGAAGGAGGTGTTCTTAGAGGTGAAGATTTGTTTACAAGGTTACTTTCTTCAATCATTTTTTCATATAAATTTCGAGGTTAACATTTAGATTCTTAAGTAAGGGTTGAGCAATTGAATTCATATCAATTTCTTCATCCATACCAACATTATCATTCAATTCAATATCATTATTCATTGCAAAATCATTATTAATTGTAAAATCATTATTATCTATATTTTCATTATATATTTCATCCCCATTTTCTAATACATTAACTATATTTGATATAGCCAATGTACCTTACCCCGCATGAAGTTTTAACATTCTCTTCAATTTCTTTATTTTCATCTCTTCCAATTTCTCTGGTGTCTTGTTCTTGACTTTTATCTTATCCTTAGCTCAAATTTGATTGCCCATTGTTAGAAAAAATCAACTAGTGGGGTAGGGGAAAAATAAACTACTATAAAATCATGCAAGAATGTAGAGAAAATTATAGACAAACAAAATGTATGCAGAATAACCATGAAAGAGATTAAAGGGATGTTGGGGTCCACAATATATAAACAAAAAATAACACATATGCATTATGATTTTTACCTCTTCCAAAGACATGCCTCAAGGCTTGGGATTTGGTTTGGATCCCCAACCCCGAGGCAAGAACTCGCACAAACACATCAAACATCGCTTTTTTGCAAGAAAATGTAAAAATTCCACTTCCTCTATGATAAATAAAAATAAAACAATCGACTCGTTTAAAAAAATATATACCACAATGTAGAGTAGAGTTTCTTATTTCTAAAAATATAATTTTTCAAATTTTTTGACTAATATAAGGTTTCCATATTATTTATTTTCTAACTATGCATTTTTATAGCTATTTTTTGAAGTTTAAATATGTCTATATTTCATCATGTATCTTTTGTTTGGATCATCAAAATTGGAAAAAAATATACTATTGCAAACTAGGCATAATTCTATATATATAAACAAAAAAATCTAAGTTTCAATATTTTTGAGGTAGTTGGGGGAGGCATAGTTGGAGCTTTGTTATTTTTCAAAATATAGAATTTAATTACTAGAAAAATCCTAAATTAATAAATAATCATTAAAAAAATATATAAAAAAATCTAACACAAACTAGATGCTCCTAGCTCTCTTTCTACCAAAGGGTTTTTAAAAATACTCAATGGTGCTCAAAAAATGGTGGGGGCACAAAATTCACTCTATTATGTTTTTTAACAAAAACAGAGCACTGTTGGTATTTTAGTTGTTTGACCTGCTTAAACTTATTTGTTTTCAATAAAATTTAGTATCTTAGAAACTAGACTCAAAATTATACGATTCATATATCTACAACATCTTCCAATTTTCAGTGTAACTATTTCAAAAAATTCATACAAATTGAAGTTTTTTATTTTTCATAAAAATGTGTCCACTTAAGAACCCCTTTTGGTTCCCCAACTTGATGCACTTACTCACACATTCTAGCCTAAACCAATGATTATTGATCCTTTGTTGTCGGGTCCACAACGATGAGAACCCCGAGAGATCTACCTATTTTGAAAAAATCCTTTAGCTCCCAAAACTCCAAGGGAAGAGCTTGGAGTTGGATCTAAATTGGAAGTTCAGGTAAAGAGCCAGACAACCTAGGTTGCCATTTCATTCTACTAAGATCCATTTTTCTAAAGAACCAAGGTGCTCCTAAAAGTACACATTGCAGGATATTCTTCTTTCGAAATTGTAAAAGGAAATCATCTTTAGCCATAGCCTTGATCTGTACCTTGCATTCCCATTTCATTTGCACCACTCTCACATGGAATCTATATTCGGTCTTCGACCTACAAAAGTTCCCACAACTACAAATTTGAAACAATTTTTTGCTCATTCTTGGATAGTCTCAAGAATCTCCAAATGTGGGTTGACATCAATCCATGAAGGAACAAGTTTGATGGGTGCTCGAGAGATACCCCAAATAATATATGAGCCCATGAGGAAACGCCTAAGGATCCCTTCTCAACTCGGCCCTGGTCTCTCATTATTCGCGGATGCAATCTTTCCCTCATTCGTATGTACAATAGTGACTTCCTCCAAAATAAATTGTTATATAACAAATGAAAATTAAAATTTTATTAAATTAACGTAAAGGAAAAATTTCTGAAAGGAATATTAAAATATGTATAACAATAGCCAAGTTATGATATTCCTTGTCATCAAAATGAGATGTAACATGATTCATAAAATCTTTGTACATTCTTAAGTAAACATCAAGGTATGGGTATAGGAACATTGTAATGCAGCAATTCGCTTGCATTTTGCGTCAAAATTCCACCTATGAGCTCTACAGACTGATCTCTTGTCTTGTCCTTCATTTATATGTGATCTTGGAAATTATATAAGCGTGTGTTGTTAGGTTGTTAGGAGGTTCCCGTGGGGATGACCTCAAAATGTGATCATGGGCTATGTTTTTTTCCTATTTTCCTTTTTAAATATTTGTGGAGTATGTGATGTATTATTGTAGTGTATTTCACTTTATTAGAGTTAAGTAATGTGCTCTTATTTAATTTGATTGATCATGTGGATTAAATTATTGTTGGGATGTGAAAAATAGGCATTTAATTAGTGTAGATAGTCCTTGGGATCTTTTGATTTGAGTGAGATTTCATTTAATTTGGGATGTTGTTCACTCTACCCATCCCTAAAATCCCTAAATTTGACTTTAAAGCCATTTTTGGAGGCTTGTGGGACAAGTTAAGCTTGTCCACACCTCTTAAATTCACCTACCAACTATACCTATGGGGTAAGGGGTCAAAATTAGACCCCATTATGTGATTTGGAAGGTAAAAAGGTGAAATTTATTGCACTTTCTTACATGAGCTTTTATTTTTGTCCTTAGAGGTATGGAGTGAGAGTTTTTGTGTGGAAGGAAATTGTCATATCCTTGCCCACCAATTTATTAGCTTTGGTTTTAATGTTTGAATTTGTGATGTGGAATTTAGGAGAATTCATTTGGCATCCTACATGGAGCCACCTCACCCTCCTCTCCTCATCTTTCTATTTATTGATGTTATGTTGAATTTTTGGGGTTACACATTTTCATTTACAAACTTATTCTTTTGAAATTGGGTGTATTTCTTGCTTGGATATTTTTGGGAGAATTTTTTGGTTGGAAGAGTTGAAGCTTGTTGAAGATTGTGGAAGCTTGTGATGGCAAGGTAGGGTCTATACCCTTGTTTTTAATTACTTGTTTGTGTGTTTTGCAAATGAATGGTTGTATGTTTGTGATTTTTTGGGATGGGTAGATTTTGGCCTTAAGTAAGGAGTGGGAGAAAGAAAATGGGACCATTTTTGGAGGGAAAAGGAAATTTTGAGGCATTGTGGAGGGAGTATGAGTAGGAGTTCCACCTATGGGGAGAGAAAAGGATAAAATTTCTACAATTTGTGTATCTTGTATTGGGAGGGAAAAGGGATATGTTGAGTATTGTGATGTGCACTTGGAGGTCTTTTGGGTGGAACCCCTAATTTATTTCGGAGATAAAGGAGATGGTTCTCATTATTCTATTCTCCCTTGGATTAGATTATAAGCCTATGTATTGAGATTTGTATATAGTACTATTTATTTTTAGTGTTTGAATGTAGTGTTTTAATTGTTGGCATGAGTGTTGTAATGTTGAATCATTTGTGAAAGTTTCCATTGGTTTCATCCATTCCTTATTTCCTATGGTTGGGGCTCGGGGGCCAATGAGGAGGATGGCTTTTTCTCCTCATTGGAATAAAGGTTGGGAGGAGAGTGTTGCCTACTCCCCCTTCCATGTTTTTGTTATTTGAAGATGAAGTAAAGCTTGGAGTTGCAAGATTGTTCATTGGAGGAAGACATTATAATTGAGACCCTTGCAGAATTTTATCATTTTGTAAAAAATTATCATGTTGTTTCCACTTAGAGTGGAAGGCTTGTAGATCTTGCATTTTAAAAGAAGAGTTCTTGTAAATGGTTATTTATATAAAAAAATTGTATTGTTGAGATAAGGAACTTGGAAATGTTTATTTTCAAATTTAAAACTTAATTCAAAAGTTGTAGTATGGATTCCTTTTAAAAGAATAGTGTTCTCTTATGGAAAAGTATATGTGGATTTTCCTTTTAGTATTGTTATCAAACTTGAATGGAAAATAGAAAGGAAGAAGTTTTATTTAAGTATGTCGTACATTATTTCTCTTCAATTTAGAATGTGAAATGGATTGATTTAAGTCATGGTGTTGTAGAATAATTCTATACAATGTTACGAAGGGAAAATTATACATTTAGTGTGTTTAGTTAAGAAAAATATTCATCTCTTAATCTGTAATTAGTTTGAATAAAATGGATAATAACTTAATTGTCTCACATACCCGTGTATATATCAAATTTACACCAACAAATTATGCCTGTATTTTATTATTGAAATAACTTGAATTTGGGAGATTGTTTAAAATAAATTAAAACCTATATATATATATATATATATATATATATATATATATAAAATAAATTTTCTATTCTTATAAAATAAAAAAACACATATATATATATATATATATATATATATATTATATATATATATATATATATATATATATATATATATATATATATAATTTGAGGGCTTATATGTGTTGGGTCGCGGCTATATGTTTATTTAAATAAGATAGGGATTGGGGGAGAGTGCGGCGCCCCTCCCCACTTAAAATATAAAACTCGCCTTGAAATGGTCGCAGCCATATATATAATTTGAGGGCTTATATGTGTTGGGTCGCGGCTATATGTTTATTTAAATAAGATAGGTGATTAGGGGAGAGTGCGCGCCCCTCCCCCTTAAAATATAAAACTCTACCCTTGGAAATGGTCGCAGCCATCTAACAAATCATACACAGTCGGGTGGGCCGCATATCCTTTATAAAATATTATTAACACCTTGATTCTATATATATATATAATCGCCAATCTTGTCCGCCCGACATGTTAAGCCATGGATATATATACACCGATCATTCCTGCAATGTAAGCTCAAAAAAATATTATACAAATAAAACATGTGTATACATATATCTATATATACCCAAACTATGTGTTTATATCACTTTGGAACAAAAATAAAATGGGGCAAATGATGGCTGTAATCAATTAGGGAAAACTAAAAAAATATAAATAACAAATACAATACAAAGAAAATCCTATGAGAGGGGATGCAAAATAATCGTTCAAATATGTGTGTATCCATTTAAGTGCAATGAGAAACCTCTCATTGGCTCCATGGCTTCCATTCCTCCTTAATAGTGTGTTAAATTAAATTAATAGTGTGGGTATTAAGTGAAAGAGGGAATTTTTAGTGGGTTAGTATAGGATGTGACCCGTTTTATTATAGTTGATAAATAAATACATGACTTTGATTTAGAGAGTGAACCAATAATGTTGGGCATGGTCAATTGGTTAGTATAGGGGTGTTAGGTGGTTAGGGAAAGTAAAATTAAATCAACTTAGCAAACAATTAAATCATGAACTTAAGAAGAAATTCAAAGCCGTAAAATAATGAGATTAAGGTTGTCATTATTTAAATGCAAATTAAGGGAACCTTAGAAGGGGGTTATAGTCTAAAATGGATTTGATAAGTCAAATAATAATAATTAATCACTTAATTTAGTTACAACTAACTTCTATATGTGTAGATATTATTAAAGGGAATTAATTAAACATAGTTGATTTTGTAACCCTTTGACCTTTTAAACAAAACAAAAATTCCTACAACATTTTCCCTAGTAAATTTATAAACTTTGGTGTGGTTTTGAACGTCTAATTTTTGGGCATTACACATTTTATGTTCTTAGTATTATCTAATACTTACAAGGTGAAAAGTATCATAACCTGTCTTACAATCTTGATCTATTTGATGATAAGGGAGAACATTTTATGAATTTTTGAATCCAAATACTAATAATGTTTACATTCTTGTTTATAATGATTGTAATCAGCTTCAAATTATTCTTATATCTTCCAAATCTTATCTCAATCGTTCATCCTCTTCTAGTATACACACATCAACATTGCCTACATCAATAATACATTTTTAATGGAGGAATGTAATCTTCCACTTCACAATATAGATATGACTATTCCCTTGACTCCTAATACTCCTACATATAGTATTTATAATCATAGTTCTTAACATGATTCATATTCCAACACAAAGGATTTGTAATCCCTTGTTTGTAATTTACAAGCTCAATTTTACAATTGCAACTAGGTACACCTTTTATTTGTCATAATATGGATTCTACTCAACTACATCATAACCCACTAGAAACTAAAGTGGACTATTACCCTATTCCCACCCATTTTTTCTTATAATATTCCGTGTTTATGATGGTAAAGACAATCCTAAAGATTACCTCTAAATTTTTCATATTTCTTTCTTGGACTATTCTTCTAGTGATACATTTATTACCAAGATCTTCCTTTAGAGTCCCAAAAAATTTCATTACAATAGTTTTATGATATAACCATGCATCATATACAACCATTTACTCCTCTAGATAATTAATTCCTTGGACAAATTTCTATAAATATTTGTGATAGAGTGTCTTACTCTCATATAGTTAAAATGCTACAAGGTAATAATGAACCCATTGGTGAATATGTACTACGATACAAGACCATCCCTACTAAGATGAAACATATCTTAGTTGATGGTGAAATATAACATATCTTTACAAAGATTATTCTTTCCCCTTTATAATAGTTAGTTATTTTTCATAGGTTCGATTCCTTTGATCATCTATGCCACACTCTATTACAATGTGAAGCTAAACTCCTCAACATGTATAAAATAAAGTATGTTACTACTCCTAGTACTTATATTCGTAAGTTTTAAACAAACACTAACGTTAAGAATAAGTATTTTGATGAAAAACATTAATCTAAAACCACTATGAGCATAGTGTCTTAACATACAAAATTACAATTATAGCCCTCTCAATAAAAAATTACTTGTTTACCTTATGTACCCCAAAATCCATTCGCAATAATTAAGTCCAATCTTGTATCTCTCACTTTTCACTTATTGAGTCTAATGAAAATTTTCCTCATGGTAAGAGATTTTATGATAATTCTCATCATTATTATAGTTGATGCATTGGGCACCCCACTTATACTTATTTTAAGATTTATCATGTTACGCAAGATCACCTTGATGTTATTTAACTTGAGTATGAGAACACGCATAAACGTAATCCTACTAATGATAGTGAGAAACTCAAAATATTTATGGAACCAGGTTTTGAAACATAATGTTACTATATATAACTCATTATCACAATTAATAATTTATTGTACCACCACCACCATATTATTATACTATGTTTAATGATATTATTAGTATTATTAATATGAATCCCACACCATTAATTACTTTATATCATATTGATATGAAACATGCATAATCTATATCTAATACACACTTTATTCTTTCCTTGATTGACCAGTGTCCTATATATAATGTATTGGTTGATCTCGTTACTCCCATAATATTTATAGGATTTTGTTATTTGTTCCCTTATATATATTAAGAAGGATGTCAAATCTTATTGTTATAAAAATATTGGGTGTATTTTCCTACCCCTCATAATCATATTAGATATCTTTTATCTCACATTATTGGTGGCTTCTTATCTTACATCATGTGACATGAGTCCACGTTTTCTGGGCTTCATACTTGCATAGTCATACCTTTCAAACTACATGAACGTGTTAAGTTAATTCATTATAATAAATTGGTTATAATTTAGGGTATTCCATACTAAGATCATACTTTAGATAATATTGACCCGAAACACATGGTTACAATACCAAGTACTCGTGTATTTGTAATCTAAGCATCTTTTATTACATGATGCCTCATAGGACATCTCCTCGGGTGCATCCATCTAAAACACTTCTAGGTCACATAATGTTCTCTTTCATCCCCATACTAACTCTCGAAGGAAACCTTCTCCCCATATTATTACTCATTCATGTAGAGAAAATACAACATTTATTAGATAAGCTTCTCCTAACCATCATATTAGTACATTTTTCCTCATACCACTCATCATGAGAAACCTTACTCTAGCTCTTCTATACTTCATGTTATGGATCCTACCAAAATTATACATGAGAATTCTTCTTCTCTTATAACACTTTACAACATGTGCCCCCTCCACCTACTAAGAGAAATATTCCACTTCATGAGGCCCTTATCATGTAGCTATTAAGATATCCTCTTTGTTATACATAATTATTTTCTAAATATTTTTAAAATATTAATATAATCATATATTATAAAAACATACAAATATGTGTAATATATTAAAATCATGACATGTTTATTGTTTATGTTGATATCTTGTTACTTTATACATGGTATTTTATACGTTCATTTAGTATATAGCATATTTACTTTAACACACATAAGTTGACGAGGTACATTGAGCTTTATGCAAGACACATACAAGTTGATACATGATGACAGGATCCACCTTTATTACCTACACTAATCTTGTGAGGACATCTCATAATTCTATACATGTGCATTTTATTTATTATATGTTAATGGAAACCTTCCTCAACATTATTAATTCTACACATAATTATTATTCCTTTTACTTGAGATAATAGGTCTAGGACATGTATATTAAGCAATGCTAACAATATTTATATGTATTTTTAAATCTATACTTCGTTTATTGTTATCATTGCTTTCCTATGTGTATTATTTAATTAATTTATTACTATGTGGATTCAATTGATTGTATTATCTTATTATGATATAGTGATGAATGTTTACTTTATATGGTGTAAGGTCTTTTTTTATCATATGACAATATGGGTGTCATTATTTATGGCTTCATGCTTAACTTGTATTTACACATTTTTTTGTGGTTGGGGTACGCTACACATTGTGCCTTATATTGTAATATTCTTGTTATACTTTGGGTGTCTCATGGTTCAGCATTTATTCTTACATATTTCTATGTTTCTATCTATTATTTCTTACTTTTCTATACAATGTTATTATCTTGCTATAGGCAGGTGTATATAGCCTTCAAAAAAACTAATTTTCACTTTTTTAATGACCAATCACAATAAAGCATATTACATTTTAGATCATTTGTATATAGTTTTTTAAAAATATGTATTTATTTGATTTTTTCAAAAAGTAGATTCTATTTTTCTATTGGCTGAAAATAAATTATAAGCATCTCAAGTTTTTTTGATTAATAAAAACAAGAATTTTCAAGTTTTTTATATACTATACTTTAAACATTATAATTATAAAAATGTTGAGGCATTGTAATAAATTTTGCAAATACAACATTAAATGGCGCAGTTATTGAACCGTCTTCAGATACCGATCATGAAATTTTATTTTTATTGACATGCCTGCGTGTTGGAACTTGTTCTAACCTTGTCATCCTTCATTGTTTATTAACTAAGTTTATATATTTGATCTGGGTTTTCATATGCGATATTTTCTTCTTAACTAAAAAAATGTTATAGCTAAGAAAGTTCGTAAGCTTGATCTATCATCTCCCCATCCATTTATTGGGATTCTACACCTATCAGCAGCGATTGACACGTATTCAAGGCTACTGGTGATCTTTCAATCATAGGAACCTGACATCCGTCAATTTTTTCTTGTCATAAAACTTGGGAAAACATGTCATGATGTGCCTCCCCCATTCCCTACTTACAATGTATCCATCTCTTGTGGAGTTTTGATTTTTTTTTCATGATCCCTGACTTATAGTTTAGGGTTTTATGCTTCCTCCACTCGAAGATGCTTGAATGTATATCTCAGTTGCGGTCAGTTGTGTTTTGTGCATATGGGCCATCTTTCAAAGGAAGAAATTGTACACATCCTGAGGCGCCAAAGCACTAGTTTCTCTAGAGAAATTTCAAAGTTCAGAGGTGTTACTTTGCACTAATGTGGTAAATGGGAAGCCAAGATGGGACAGTTCCTTGGAAAAAATTAAGGCATCTTTCAGTTTGTAAATTGTTTTTGTTAGATATTTCAATGTTTGAAGTTCCTTTCAGACATTGCTTTACATATTTAGGTCTCTCCCTTTCTATGTAGTAGTCGGTTCTGGTTTTCATTCCAGATATTTTTAATTGGCTGTATGGAGATGGACCAGATAGTGGTGATTAAATACAAACCAAAATTCCCTCATCCCGACATGGCTCTGGCACTGAAAAGGCACACAGACCGGGCACCATCACGATGCTCCTCCAAGACCACGTCGGAGGCCTCTAGACTACGAAGGATGACATCCTCAACTCGATCACCATTAAGCCTGTCGAGGGAACCTTCGTCATAAATCTCAGAGATCACATGCATGTCAGTATTCACTAATGACATTTCACTTTCACCCACTATCGATTATTTTTAGCCCCAATTTTTTTTTTTTTTTGTGATTGTCAGTATCTGAGCAACGAAAAATTCAAGAGCGCACACCATCACGCGGTGGTGAACTAAAACATCACCAGGCTATCCATTGCAATTTTCCAGAATCATGCGCAAGATGGAATCATGCAACTGCTGAAGCTAGAGCAGGGGGAGCAATGCATAATGGAAGAACCCATCACCTTCACTCAGATGTATTCTCGCAAGATGGGGCGGGAAATAAAATTCACCTACCAGAAGAAGTTTGCTAAGTTCGGCGTTATAGAAGCCCACATAATCCTAGAGTGTTGTTGCTTTGGTGGCTAGTCTAAATGGGCGACCTTCCCTCCTCATATATAGATGATGAAGTATTCTTAATGGCTATCTGGATTAAACGAAATACAAATTAACAATCATTGGTTCCACTGACTTTGGAGTCGCCTCTGCAACATATTAAACCATAACTAAGAAAAAATCAATATACGTATGCTACGTTGTTTGTTAGATCTTTAAGCTGCAAGGTGAAATTTACATTTTACTCGAAATTATATATTTTTCTATCGTTGTAGCATCATTTAGCAGTTTGCAACGGTTGCAATGGACGAGTGTGCAAATACCATCCCAATGGGATCATGTTATTATTGAAACGGTGTATGAATTATGAGGCAGTGTTTGTGAGAATCCAGAGCATTGAAAGTCCAATACATTTTCATGGACATTTTTAATTTTGTTTTTACTTTAATTGGAACCCTACAATATTATGTTTTATTGTATAATTTTAAATTCAAGAGGCAGATTCAGTAATGTAACTATGGTGGATATTTTCTTTTGATGTAATCTCGAACACAATGATAAAACAGTCATTCATTTGGTATCCAAAGAAATTTTTGCATGTAATAATTATCGGTTCATGTTCACTAATTTTTCTCTCTTTATCAAACTTAGCATTGAGGGAAAGTTAGGGTCTTTTTAAATTTGAGATGTTAATAATTTTGTAATGATACATATAGCCCACATTTGAATAGTCTAGAATACCCTATAGAAAGAATTGACAAGCGAGAATGGTATGAAAATTCAATTTATTTTGGCTTTTGAAGTTATAATATCCATGCTCTCAATATTCCTTCAAAAATATTTTCTGATTACAACATCTTATCCTTAAAAAAGTCGGATAAGTGTTATTCATCTGCTATGAATTGTGCAAAGTGAAATCGAAAGTTTCCCGATGAATAAAATATTTGGGCTCTTACTGATGGCATGTGCATGCATAGAGGGTACTACGACTCGCAACTTGGCATTGCAAAGATTGAAGACAAAGAAATTTAATTTCATATTAACAATTTTCTGATATAGGGTTTACTTAGCAAGAAAATTCATCGAGTTAGCTCTTTTGCTTCTATGTGACTTTAAATGTCATCATCCAATAACAAGTTCACAAACAAACAACTCCAACTTCAAATTCAATTTGTGTAGCTACCATTTTAAGAACCACAATTTTAAAATTTTGAGTAATAAGAAGGTTCTAACAAAAATATTGCACATTTTGGATCAAATATATTTTACTATACGATTTCGGATGTTGCCATCTACAACTCAAAAATTTGAAACTACTTCGGAATAAATTTTTTTGTTTCCATGCCACTATACTTTTTATAAAATATTAAATAACACTACATGTCGAAATTTATTTTTATTTTCTCAACTATACCACAAAACTTCATCTTCGACAAGATTTTCCATATCATGGCCTTGTTTCTACTATGGTGCTATTATAACTTATGAAACACTTGTTCTCTAATATAATGGTTAAAATATTGTATTTACTATATCTTCTTACATGTTTTCTACTTAATATTGTTGGGGTTAGCACACCGGTTGTCAGAGGATAATATATCATATCTAAGCATACATGCAAATAAAAGTGGATATTATACCGAGAAGAAATATACAAAACAAGAGACATAAATCAACAAAAAATTTAACGTGGTTCACTCAATGTTGCCTTCATCCATTAAGAAACAAGCCAATATATTAACCAAAGCTTTGACAAGATATACAATGAAGATTTACAATATTTCACACCTCTCAGATGTAAAGTACTCTCTTTCTTTCAAAATTTTGCTTCATCTCCAAGAATTTTCTCTCTAACTCAATTATTCTCACAATAATCAAGTTCTTCTTAATTCTTGTTAATTCTTACTTCTAAACCCTATCTTTCATGCCTATATAGTCATTTATAAACTTGGGGCACTTAGTCAAGGATTTACAATCAATAGATCTGCTTTAATGCTACAAATAGATCTAATTCCCTAAAGTTAATTAAAACACACCCACACAAGTAACCGATGTCGGTTCTCCCTAACTAGTGTTGGTTCCTCCTTTCCTGAATGATGTCGGTCCTGAGTGATCGATGCCAATTCCCCCTAACTGATGATGGTTAGTGTGTTTTCCAGCAAGTTTCACATTGCATGCTAAACTAAAGTAATTGAGCTCCACAACTCAACAATCTCCCACTTGGAGATTAATTATTGCACCATACCTATACAACATCATTCTTTGATCCTTCTTTAGCTTTGTTTCTTCCTCTTCAAATCTCAAACTCAAAGACCAATAGAAGTGTAGTGTAGCTCAAAATTCTCATTTGCTAATGGCTTCATTAGCATATCCATAGGGTTCTCACTCGTATGAATCTTTTCCAGATTCAACTTCCCATCCTCCAATACCTTCCGTATGAAGTGATACCTCAACTGAATGTGTTTCATTCTTGAATGAAATGCTGAGTTATTTTCAAATGAATTTCACTTTGAATGTTCTTGAACAATTTACAATCACCTTACTCCTTTCCCAACTCTTTCATGAACCTACTCATCCATATCATTTCCTTGCTAGCCTCTGTAGCTACAACATACTCTTCCTCTGTATTAAACAAAGCCTCAAACTTCGCAATATTGAAATCCAACTAATCTGTTGTCCCACCTACTATGAAAATATATCAAGTAGTGCTCCTCCTACCATCTAAATCTCCAACCATATACGAATCAACATAGACACATAATGAAATATCCGAACATACATAGCATAATTGCATGAAAGATGTCTCTTTCAAATACATGAGTGTCCATTGGTGCTTTCCAATGTTCTTTATTTGGATTGGAAATATATCTACTCTCAACTCCTACTTCTTGTAATGTCTAGTCTGTACAAACCATATCATACATGAGACTCCCAATTGATGAAGCATATGGCACTCGTGTCATGTATTTGACCTCCTCGTGTGATGAAGGACACTGATCTTTACTCAATTTGAAGTGTCCGGCCATAGGTGTACTAACAAAGCTTAACATTCTACATCTTAAACCTTTCTAACACCATGTAGATATAATCCTCCTAAGACAAATATAATTTCTTATTTTTTGTCTCTATGTATTTGTATGCCAAGGATTCTTTTTCCAGCTCCTAAATCCTTCATAGAAAATTTTTGAGCTAGCTTTCCCTTAAGCTCACTAATTTATGGCATACTAGATCTTGCAATAAGTATATCATCCACATACAATAACAAAATAATATAGCTCCCATTTTGAATCTTCTTGAAATAAACACAATGGCCAAATTCACATCTTAAGTAGCCATGCTCATGCATAAAACTATCAAACCTCATGTACCATTTCCTTGAGGCTTCCTTGAGCCCATATAGGCTCTTTTAAACCTACACACTAATTTCTCCTTACCCTTAACTTCATACCTAAGCAGCTCCTGCATATAAATCTCTTCATCCAAACCACCATAAAGAAAATTTGTCTTCACATCTAGTTGCTCTAAGTGCAAATATTTTATTGTAACTAAACTCAATACAATACGAATATAAGTCATCTTTACAACAAGAGAAAATATTTCACCAAATTCAATACCTACTTTCTGTGTAAATCCCTTTACTACAAGCCTTTCCTTGTACCTTTTCTATCCACCCTCTTCTTCCTTGATCATGTAAACCCACTTGTTCTGCAATGTCCTCTTACTTGCTGGAAACTTAACCAAATCCCAAGTTTAGTTCTATTCCAAGGAGTCCATCTCCTCATCCATACCATTCACCCACTAGACATGGGTCTTAACCTCCATTGCTTCTTCAAAAAACTTTGGTTCACCATTATTAGTCAATAATAGATAAAGTAGAGAAGGTGTAAATATTTTTGGAGGTTTAGTTACTCTTTGTGTTGTATCACGGGAAGTTTGGGGTACCGGAGGCACATTCTGGACCTCCTCAACATTTATATTTGAATCTATCGGTGACCGACGCGGTCACCTACCTATAACCGTCGTTACGCTGCTAACCGATGTTGGTTTGGATATTTTCTAACTCATACCAGTTCTATTGACTGATGTTGGTTAGGGGTAAACCGACATCGATTACTATGTAACCTTGTTGGTATTGCATTTGAATCCGAGAGTTTATTTTCATATATAATCTTCTCAACCAGTTCATCCTTGGGTATAAAAATTTGATCCATATACATTCTCTTTTCATTTCATTCAAGCATAAAGACTTGTAATAATTTTAGAATTCTCTAAATCCTAAAAATGAAAACCCAAATCACAAGACCCATAATGAATGAAAGTGCACCTCTTTGATTTTGCATCCAACTTTTTCCTATTTTTCTTATCAACATGCAAAAATCTTTTGAACTAAAAAATTTAAGAAAAGAAATATCTACCTCTTTTCCAATTTAATATTCCTCTAGTATTGCTCAATTTATTGAACTTAAAGGCCCACAATTAATCAAATAAACCACCGCATCAACTACTTCGTTAAAAAATGTAAGGGAAATCTATAATATATCCTCATACTTCTATCACGGTCCATGATTGTCATGTTCATTCTTTCTACAACACCATTCACTGTGGTGTTCTTAGAACTATTCTTTCTATATTTATCCCATTCTTTGAATAATAATCGTTGAAATCCTTTCTACATTATTCGCCACCATTTTCATATCTATATCACTTTAACTTAGAATTTGATTCATTCTCAACAAGGTATTTTCATATTTTAAAAGTTTCAAAAACATCATATTTACGTTTAATACAATGAACCCATACCTTTCTTGTAGCATCATCAATGAAAGTAACATAATACTGGGATCCTCCATGAGAAGATACTGGCTGGTCCCCACACATCTGAGTGTACCAGCTTCAACTTCTACTCCTTCTAAGTTGCCCCGACTTTGAGAAATCTCACTCTCTTTTTCTTTCCAAAGACACAATGCTCACAGAAATCAAGATCTAAATCTTTCAAATCTGATAACTTACCCTTAGCCTTTAAGATCTTCATTCCTTTTTGAATCGTATGGCCCAACCGGTCATGCCATATGCATGCATTTGAATCTAAAGTAGATAATAGAGAAAATGATTTAGTAACATAGGTAGATAAATATAACATTCCTACTTTTTTACCTCTTCCCACAACAAGAGCAACCTTGGTGATTTTCCAAGAGTTTCCTATAAGAATAATTATGCAACTAGATTCACCTAGTTTCCCTACGAAATAAGATTCCTTCGATGCTTAGCATATGCCTCACATATTTCAATACCCATGTATTTCCATTCTACAATTTTAGATGAACTTCCCTTTACTAGTAATCTTTGTAAGGTTCATCATCACCCAATAAAACATGCCCAAAATTACCCTAGATATAATTTTTGAATTAACCCTTATGAGGGGTTGTATGGAAAGAAGCTCTTGAATCTAAAACTCATGATTCAATTCTATTATATAAAGAAATAATAAGAGCATCTTGCATTACCTATGTTGTAGCAATATTTAATTCTTTACCTTTGTCTGGTTATTAGTTCTCTTTGTCCTTTGACCATTAATCTTTCTTTGTATGTCCTTTCTTTCCACATTTCTAACAAGTAATTCCCTTACTACGGATTTAGATATTTTATCCCTTGAATTTGATTTCCCATTTCTCTTACTCCTAGGTCTTTCCTTCTACATACCCCTCCTTTCTACATTCAAATCATTCCTAAATGATGATTCATCTGTACTCTTCTGTGAATTTCCTCATTCAATATTATACTAACCACATCATCAAACTTCAAAATATTATTAGCAAATGTTGTATTACTAACAGCCATTACCAAGTTATCCCAACTATCGGGAAAAACATAATAATAAAATTGCTTTTAATTCATCATCAAATGGTATTTCAATCTATTTTAATTGATTAACAATAGATTGGAAATCATTCAAATGACTAGATGCGAGATCCACCTTCATGCATCTTAGAACTAAATAGTTTCATCATCAAATAAACATTATTTTAAGTGTTAGGTTTTTCATATAAAATAGCAAGATATTTCATTAACTCTCTTGTAGAATTCGCTTATGTAATATTGGAAGCCACGGATCTTTGTTAAGCTCAATATTATAGATCCTAAATCCTTCCAGTCATGAATATTTCATTCTTCATCAATCATCTTCATAGGTCTAGACTTCTCATCCAACGGTAAATACAAATCTCTTTGATACAAATAATCCTCAATCTGCATCTTCCATAATTGATAATTTCAGTCGTCAAACTTCTCTACCTTGTATTTGTTTTCTTTTGCCATTGTTATAGCTCCCACTCAATCAAAAAACCCTCTGTGAGTAAATTTGTCAACACACAAAACCCTCAAACAAAGCTCTAATACCAGTTGTTGGGGTTAGCACACCGGTTGTATATATAATATATCATATCTAAGCATACATGGAAATAAAAGTAGATATTATAGCATAAAAATATATAATACAAGAGACATAAATCAACACCAGATTTACTATGGTTCACCCATTTGGGCTACATCTACCAAGAAACAAGCCAATCTATTAACCAAATCTTTGACAAGATATACAATGAACATTTACAATCTTCCACAACTCTCGGATGTACAATACTTTCTTTCTTTCAAGATTTTCCTTCATTTCTAATTATTCTCTCCCTCACTCAATTATTCTCACAAGAATCAAGTTCTTCTTGGTTCTTGTTAATTCTTACTTCGAACCCTATCTTTCATGCCTATATAGTCATTTATGTACTTAGGTTACTTAGTCATGAAATTACAATCAATAGATATGCTTTAATGCTAAAAATAGATCTAATTCTAGAGAGTTAATTAAAACACTCCCACACAAATAACCAATGTCGGTTCACTCTAACCAATGCCGGTTCCTCCTTTCCTAACCGATGTCGGCCTTGGGTGACCGATTCCGGTTCCCCTAATCGTTGATGGTTCTTTGTGTGTTCCAACAAGTTTCACATTACATGTTAAATTGAAGTAATTGAGCTCCACAACTCAACACTACGGTGATATTATAACTTATGAAACACTTGGTCTCTACTATAATGGTTAAAATATTGTATTTACTATATCTTCTTACATGTTTTCTAATTATTATGATTGTATTATTCCATATTGTGACAAGCTTGCCACTTCTCTATGTTGTTTTTGGATACTGTAAATATTTATTAATGTTTGATGCATGTTGCATGTTGTTTTTATCCACACCATGCTCTATATCATGAAAAAACCCATTTTTAGGTACGCATTTTCAACGGTGTCCACAATTAAATCCTTATGTGTGATCCCATGTAGATTATCAGGCTTATCACACATGGGTACCCATCTATTCTTGTAAGTCTAAAGGTCAAATGTTTTATCACATGTGGCTTAAAAGAGGTGATGTTGATTGGTATATTTATACAATTATAGACATTAAAAAATACACGAGTTTTATATAGGGTTTAAATATTTAAAATTGTCACGAATACTAAAATGTGGCATAATTCAACAAATGTTGAAATTGGATATTAATCATATATTAATATACGACAAACCCCTAAGTCAACCCTAATTGCCCTAATTAGGGAAAAGGTAAAATCCTAGCTTGAGTGTGATCCCTTAGATCAAAGTTATTTCCACCCTTGATCTAGTTTTTTTTTTTCAAAATCACTCATCAACTTCATGATTTTCTACTATATATTTATTTTTCCTTTTCTCCTCAATTCTTTTATTATTTCATTGCAAGAGTGGAGAAGGGATTAATTGGATTCTCATATTTGTTTATTTATTTATTATGTTTTTCTACCGATTTTATTACACACCTTCATTAGGGTTATTTTTGGGAATGTATATATTCATATGTATGTATATACATTTATATACCTACATAGATATATATTTGTATTAAAAATGTTTGAAATAATTCTAACATGTTTATATATGTGTATATATACATACATAGATATATATGTATAATTTTGTGTGTGTATCTGTGCACATGGGCGCATGTATGTAGGAGTAGCGTTCAAAAGGCATGTACATAGATTATAAGACACACAGGGGTGAAATGGTTGAGGGAGAGGGGGTACTATAGTGGTAGAGCAAGGAGGTGGGGGTCTCGCCATCCAAGCCCTTTGTAATAGTGATGAGGGGAGGGGTCTTTTAGCCCCACCAACCACCCCTCCACAAGAAGTTTTTCTACATATAAACAAACATATATGTCTACTCCATATATGTATCAATTATATATCCATAGGAGAGAAGTGAGAGAGAGAGGAGAGAGAAATCCACCATTCCTCAAACAAGGTGCACTTTTGCTAGTTAATACCTTGTATAAATCTGATGGATGAAGGCCGGAAAAGGGTTTCTAGAGATAAAAAGATTAAAAATACATGAAGATTATTTTTGTTGATTTCTACCATTTAAGGATGATTTAAAATTGATGAAAAGTTGTGGATCTCATGTGGAAGGCGTGAGTGTTATTGTGACATCCTCGCGATGTGTGAAGGAGACTTTCTTACAATGTAATATTTTGTCTTAGGTAGAAAATAATATAAAACAACCTCCTAAAAGGGGGTCTAAAACTCATTTATATAGGATCACCGAGTGATCCAAGAAAATTTCTAATGATCTAGGAGGATCAACGATATAGAAATTTGTTTAAAACCAAATCCAAATGATTCATTTTACTTTTTTATTTTCATGTGGGAGGGAGATATGTAGGTTAGAGGTTATAAAATGGTTGGAAAGTTTTTTTTTTTCATCATCTAATTTGGTTGTGAAGTTGTTTATTTTGTTTTTTCTTTATTTAATTTTGGTTTGTAATTGGTTTGGGTGGTTTAGGAAGGGGTAAAATAGGATTTACGGGTGTAGGATAATATTTACATGGAGTAAATATTAGGGGGAGGAAGAAGACTTAGGATAAGGGTTTAATAGGTTATATTATAGTGATGTGATATTTAAGGGTTCTAATGGTAATTTTAGGTGTGTATAATACATCACCCTAAAATTTCTTAATAGTTCACCTAAAACAATATTTACATGAAGATATGACCTAAATGGCCTTATTTGCTAATTTTACCACTTAACCAAGTCAAATTGGCTCTATTTTACCTTTCTACCATCCTCAATCACCCTTTGAATACTCCTAAAGGTGGGTTCAGACTATGAAGGAATATACAAATGTCCCATGAGGCCTTAAAAACCATTTACATCCTTTGTCCACCTTCCAAGACATGATTAAGGCCTTCAAATTCCTTTAAAAATTCAAATTTTCAAATATAATGTTTTGGAGGGAAAATGAAAAACCCTCACTTGGACAAATCCATGAAATTATTTACCCTGGAACCCCTTGCAAGCATGTAATTGTCCTCTTTCTCACCTCTAGACCTCACTTGGATGGTCTTGAGCTTATACTCTTGCATCATGTTTCCCCACTTGAAATATTTCATGGGATATTGATCATGAATTGTCACATATTCTTGTTTCTTGGTTATATTGTTGTTGTGCATGGCTTCTCCACCTATATACTTAGCCTATTTTTATTATTTTATGACCTTCACATGGTCCTAGATCCCATGATGTTCTTTGAAATGACGAGGCTTGGTTTGTTGTATCATACTTTCTAACTAAGAAATTTCCTCTCTCACTCTCTCTAGTGTCAACCTTATTTGTATATAATTGTGACCTGAACTTGCATACATAGCCAATACATTAGAGATAACAATATTTGTGTTGAGATTTTGGCTCCATGCTTCATCATTGTTGAACCTCCATGTTACATATTTCACTACCAATGATTTCATTTCTTCATGCATGATGGTATTCAAGTTTTCTATGTATGTATTGATTATCCACATTCCTTCAATTAATTCATGATAGCTAAAGTTATATTCATTAAAATTTAGATATTTTTCCCTAACTCCAAGAACTTGTTTACAAACTAGATTGTGTTCCATGTTCTTTACTTTGTTTCTTTTTTCTTGACATCATTACATGTTTGAAGTGTAGATATCAAAACTATTACACATCATTTTTTATCAATTTGGAATCCTTCTTTCTTGTTATTGATCATTTTTTCATTCTTTCTCCTTCAAAGGTGTCTTCATTTCTTTGTTGTTGCACTAGTATCTAGAATGCATCATCCTTTATCATGTCTTATTCGTATGGGACTTAACTCCCATATTTATTTTCTCTCATCGATATCCCTATTTTAGATCTTTCAAGAGGTTCCTTTTCCATTATTCTTACATCACTCACAAGAGTGTTAGCCAAAGTATCTTTTTCAATCTCAAAATGTTAATCATAACCCATTAGAATTTGATAAACTCCTATGCATCTATATTTACCCTGGTTTTCTATCTTTCTTATTCACTCTTTTGGCGTATTTCTCATCTCTTATGTGGTCCAAGAAATCAAGTTCTTGCATGTCTTTATGGACAAGTTGTTGCACTTCTCCTTTCTCACATGGCCCTTCTTCTTCATAAGATAACGTTATTGATATTTACCCACACTCTAGATCTTTACTCGTTGTCTTACGTTGTACATCAGAATTCATACTCCTTTTATGAGATCTTAGATCCTTTTAAACCTTACATTTGGAACAATTATTTCATTACTCAAGGACATGTCTTAAATTTTTCCTTCATAAACAATATTTTCAGCTGTCATCCTGATCATTCTTTTGTGAACTACATATCAACTTATTCTTCCAAAGGTCTATAAGATTGATTTCTTTGGTTGCTTTTGAGGTCCACATCAGATAGATCCCACAAGTTCCTTCCAAAACTCTATTTTTTATCCTACTAAAGCAAACATAATTTTTTTTTTACCTCTTTACTCCCCTCCATGGAGTAACACAAATGTTTCATTTTCAAACATTTCTATCAACCATGATTTAGACCTTGCATTTTCCTTATAAAATTATGCATGTCTAATTGAAGAAATAAATACCCTTTTTCTTGTCTTTTCTTGCTCTCCATTTTTCTTTCTTGTCTTAATTGATTTGTTTCATAAGACTTGGAAAACCATCATGGTTTCTTCCTCCATGCATGCTATCAATTTCTTCAGTAGTATCCCCTTGGCTCTTGATGTAGACACCTAAATTTGGTATTTATATCCACATCGCCTGCGTGTGCATATTTATTTAATTAAATGCCCATTTATCCTATCATTATCCAATCCTCATCAATCAACATTAATTAATTAATCCCCATTAATTAATTAATTAATCATTTAATATTTATTAATTCACATTAATTAATTAATTCCCTTTAATTAATTAATTAATTGGTATCCACATCCACATGCCCTAATCAAACCTTATATTTAGGATGATTTCATTCTAAATATATATCCCCATGATTTTCTATGCTTTTCCTAACCTATCTTTATTCCCCAACACATCCATATTACATCCCTTCTCCATCTATTTGCTTTAAAGCAGCTTTTATACTCACCTAAAGCCCAAATTTGGATCAAAATCTAGGCTTGTTGGGAAACTTTCCTCGTAATTGGTGGTGACCCATCCTAGTCACCATCGACCTTATTAATTTGAGTTCATCCCTTTCCCAAGACAGACATGGACAGAGCCAATGCAACAAGAATGCAGCGAGAATGCAAAAGAACATAGAAAACACATAGGTGTGACTTCCTTCCATTTTGTAATTCCTCCTTCAAACCAAAGCATCTCAACAACCCTCTTACATCCCTTGGAAGATATTCTTGATCATCTACATAACATCAAGAGGTTTACATTTCTTTTTCTGCTATCTACTATCATTTTTATTATTATCTTGTTAAATCTAACATTACAGGTCAACAACATGTGAGACTCCATTATTAGGTTATTCTATTAGTGTTTCTATTTGTAGGTTGCCTTTTCACTCAATCTACCTTTGACATTTCCTTATTCTACTATAGTCACCATCACCCAACTTGATTCATTATTTACTAGGCTCTCTCTATAATGTTTTTCCATATTTAGAGCCATCTCCACCTTTTGCATAAGTTACGTATCTGTCTCAACTCGATAAATCAACATCCCGTCATTTGTTTCATCAAAATTATCCCCTCTGCATCCTAATCGCAATCACTTCACCCTGGTCATCATTGACTAGGGTTTTAATTCCCAATCCACTCTTCTATTACTATTATTTTTGTTACCTTATAAATGTTTCTACCTTTGGTTATCTTCTATAGATCCTTTTACAAAGTTACATGATTTCATCATTTTCCATATCGCTCTCATACCATATAGGATTGCATATTTCATCTACATATTTAGATCCATCCTCCCAAGTCATCATTGACCTACTTGTGCATAGTCTAGGTCACCATCGACCCAGACCAAATAATACTTAATTCACTATTATTACAATCTAACTAGCTTTAGATCAATTTCTGTCATTTTTCAGATTTAGTACTACTTTTATTTTGCATGCTCTTGCCCTTTTATTTCACTTTATCTAAACAAACGAGGTTTGACATCCACCAAGGAAGTCAAAATATTCTTGGATCTTCTTTATTGAGCAACATCGTCATATCTTATCTAATCAATTTTCCTAGTGTCTTTGAGTTACGGGTTTATCAAGTTTACGGTAGTGAGGATCAATCACTTTAGAACTTGTATCCATTACATCACATCCAAGGTAATATAAACCCTCCATATGTTCTGAGTTGTGTACTTTCTTTACTAGCTAACTCATTAATTTGAATCAAACAAGAAAATTAAATCAACACTTGCTTACTCTCCAGTTGATCAAAATTTGTCTTTCCTTCCTCCATCATCATGATAGCACCTATAAACAAACACTAGAAAATAAAGTTATTTTGCAAACATTATAGTTGTCATGTCTTTCTTGAAAATCATAGATTTTCATCTCCTTCTTCATCTTCGATTGAGACATCTTTTCCTTGCCTCATCTTCATATTATTTTATTTTCCTCTCATATTATGTATGTGTATAGTCGTTGCTGATGTAATATACCAAAATTGTGATTTGAGGCTACATAGTGCCCTTTAATCCACTATTTTCTTGCTCAAACTATGTTATATACTATATTTGTTTCAAAATTCCCATTTTTTTTCTATTTCTTCTTAACTTTCCTACCTTACATGGTTAGTAACCATGAGAACTTGTTTATGGAATCTTCAACCTCTTTTTGGTCTTGTGGTCAAATAGGCCCTTCATGAACATATCTTTTACTACCTCATATTGACATTTTTTCATATCCTTTCCATCAAGATCTTTTGTAGAAAGTAGAATATTCAAGTTCTTCTTCCCACCATCTTCATGTAGATTAATTATTTTACCTTGAGTTTTGTCCCTTCAAGGTCTACAAATTTGTTTTCTTAGACTATTACCATGAGCATTGCATACCTAGCATATGAAATCTTCACTCTTTCATCTTGTGGATCAGATTTTTTATTTCTTGGACTTGTTATAGGAATGATTTCCTAATTTTCCTCATCTTTATCTTAGAGATTCTTGGATTTCTTAGTGTGTTTTTCCTCTATCCCTTCTTGAGATCTTGATTCCCATTTTTTCCCATTGTTCTCAAGATAAAAAATTGTCCATTCCTCTTTCTCATCATGTTCACCTTCGTGTTCACCAAGACCTTCAAGCACACACTCATAAGTATATATAGACTAAAAAATTAGGTGCTCATTATCCCCCTTGTTGACATTCCTCGCACCCATGTGAGAGGTCAACTTGAAACTTCGTTTCTCAGATTGAAGGGATTAGTTTAAGAGGCCTAACTGAAGGGAAAAAGGAATGACATGTCATTGTCTTGGTTTTAAAAAATTCAACTTTCCATCTAAAGTGTCTTTCCATTTGACATCTCCGTCATGATCGTGAATCGGGACCTTAGGGACCAATGCATGACCTTGACATATAAGGGAAAGACATAATATATCAAATTTAGACAACCAAAAAATTACACATGGACAATCCTTTTTAGAGGTTGAAGTAGGTTTTTGCTTATCTTTTATTCACATTTCAATTTTATTAATTTACTTTGAGTTCATTAGTTATGATTAAGTGAAATCAATATGAAATGAAAAGTCGTGAAATCAGACAGTGATGAAATAATTAAAGAATAGAATATCATCTTTGGAATCATGTCGAAGAAGAAACAAGTATGAAAATAAAGGTCCATGGCCTCACTATTTTCTAATTCTTTCTTTTAAACACACAGATACAGGAATCAAGATAATAAATGAAGTACTTGTTGACATTTTTCACTCATGTAAAAATGGTAACTAAAAACTTCATTTCGGATGGAATACATTGATGGAAGAACCTAACTAGGGGAAGACATAAATTTTATTTAAGGTTTTAAGTTAGTAATAAGTGAATCATCAATGCAAAATAAAACTATTTGTCTTATTGCAGATGTAGACACATAAATTGGGTCACACTCACCTTGGTCACTTGTCAAGTAACTGCTCAAGGATACTCATCTAACCATGGCCTCGCTCTAGCACACATTAATATTAATTTAATTAAATTAATACCCATCCTCACAATATTCATTACTTAATTATTTTAATTAAGCTAATTTCCACCTCACCCAGACACCTCACCCTAGACCTATTTTTGGCATGTTTCCATAACTAAAAATAACTAAGTCTTACCTTCCTTAATGAGCTAAGATTTGGTCTAACCCTAAAATCATTCCCTAAAATATCTCTAACCAAATTCCCGCTCATTAGAAGGGAAGTTTCGATCTAATATGTGAGAATAAACTAATCTGGGCCCAAGAAATTAGAAAGATCTACCCATTTTAGTAAACCTAGGGAATCTCACCTTAACCGATGTTGGTCACCCCTAAACCGATGTCGGTCAACCCGAACCGTCATCGGTTACCATTTATTCACCCAAACAACCTTTTTTTGGGTTGGCACATTATGAGAGAAAGGAAAGGAGATCAAAGTTGCATGTAAGTGAAACAAGCATCCTTTTATGCATCCAGACATCCAGAGCCATCACCAGGATCAATCATAGAGCCATTACATTCATGGGAGCACTCGAGAAATCACCGCTACATGACCATACACGTATTCTCCGATCAACCACCTCCACCACTCAGCCATCAGATCCTTAACATAGTAAGTATGGCCCTAACCAGTAGGGTTTATTTCTAGTTAGTAATCTTTATTACTCATGTTATTAATCTATTATTTGCATGCTTATTGCTTCATCACCCACTTTCCTGTGAACTCAAATATCCCTTCACCCATATCACCAAATCACCTATCCTCACCTGTTGTATACTTCTGAGCATACCTAAGACCTCTACAAACCTCCCCATTCACTCTCCCAAACTTTATTTGACCTTAGATCACCCCTGCCATTTAATCTATTTGAGTTTATTTTACCTTGACCATACCGACACCGGTTATCTACAACTACCATTGGTTCTACCTAAACCAACATCGGTTACATTTAACTCCGCATCACGGTCTCATGCATTACACCTTGACTAAGAATAAACCAAACAATCACCCTACTAGTTGACCTAAATAACTCATAATCAAACCCGAACCAGTCCCACTACCTTGACAAACACGTCACCTCTCAGATCCGACTATAGCCTAGCCTATTGTGATTGGATTTTCTTATTGTACTTGAATGAGATACCTAAATCATATCAACTACAGTAGGACTTTGTTTATTTCTCACATTAACTTGTTTTAAATAGTGGATTGACAGTCGTCTAGGAAGTATCACACTTCCCAAAACTAGCATACGCTAGGCAGTCCACTGTCATATATCATTTAACTATCTTTTTGTGGTCTTGTTTTCTATTATAGGTAGTTCCTCCTAGCCAAAAGGAAGCTCTCACATTTAGCTATGGATCAAGAAGTTAGAACGCGTGCAATAACCATCAACCAACTAGCATTTAACATGTATTCCTCCTTGGCCCTTACCCTTATCTGTTTTGTCATTTTGAAAAGGTGAAGAAAACGGTGAAACATTTTGGCATGCCCAGTGGGACCCATCAGGGGTTATTTTGCATTTATTCATTCCTAGGTGAAATTTGTGTGTTTGTTTCCCTTCAAAAAGCTTCCACATTAATTTTATTCTTCTGGAATCATTCTCCTTCTTTCTATTGTCTAAAAATAATCATATTTTTGGTGCTTTAAAAAGAACACATCTTCCTTTCTTTTGCATTGCATTAGTGAAAGAGAATCCCTCTTCTTGTTCATCTCTTGCTACATCAAATATTACACTTCGATTTGGGTTTAAAAAACTTGCATTACATTCTGATTTGTTGAATTATTAGCTCACATTAAAACTGAGGGCAACCTATATGCTAGAAGTCATGCCCAACTAATGGTTGACACAAAGAATCGTAGAAAGCACATTTCTCTCTCTCTCTCTCTCTCTGTCTTACCAAACTTGTAAAAATTAAAATATACACATCTTTCTTAAACAACATCTTACTCAGAACATCTGTCAGTGATCACATGATCTCGGTTGGTAGGTACTCCCTAGCTTGTTGCCTCTATCGAGTCATCATCTCAGAGGACGGCCCACCCCACCATAACATACCTAAAACCTCTCCTTTTAGATATCCTTCTTCGTAGGATGCCTTCCCAACCAAAAATTCTATTCTAAATACACACAGTCAGTCCTAAATAACATAAGCTAAACAAACATAAGAAAATCACTGTTAGGATTGTGCTTTTTCTTAACATTCTTCTTGGCTTGTGTTTTGAGGTGTGAGACTACGAATCTCCATTTTCTTCTTCCTTGCACACTCCACCATCGTAGTTGGAGTATTCTAAATTTTTTTGAGTGTGCCAGGGCCCCATCTCCTCATTCTCAAGCTTTTGAGTTTGATTCTTCACTTAATTTAATTCAAAAACAAATTTTCTTCATTCCTTTCTAATTTCACAGTCACCGACGTCGATCCAAAGAACCGTCACCGGTTCACATTTGACCATTGTCGGTTAAACCATAACCAACACCAACTTCTATATTTCTAGTTACTTTACCTAGAATAGCTTTCATCACTACTTTTGTTTTGTTTCTGTCCCTCAGCGCATCATCATATTTCTCCCCTGTTGATATTTACTGTCATACATAGTTTTCACATATACACATCCAACATTATTGTTTCATTTTTTCAGATTGGTTTTTTACAAAGTGAACACTATTGGTTTCGAAACCATCATCAGTGTTCCCCAACTATCACCTGGTCAAGGTAATCGTCATCGGTTTTCCCATAACCGTCACTAGTCAACTTGACTATTATCGCTTGCTTGTGTTTCACTTTTCAAAATATAGACATTGACCATATTCACCTCTCTGGAACCCCATTATTCTCTCTGTTTCTAATATTTTCTATGTCATCTATAGAAAATAGTCTTATTAGGTCAACACTTGTTCATATGGTGCTGACTCAGAGCCAAACTAACGCCCTCATATTCCATGTTAGTTGTCAACCAATCCCACCTAGTCCCTTATCACTTTTCATCCTGTCACCCATGGATCCAACCTTACCTTCCAAAATGTAGCAAGCGATGAAGAGTTTTCACAAATCCTTGATCGAATCCTGCGGCCTTACAGTTCTACCTTTCCCAATCTTCCACCTGAGACTCCTTTGGTCACTTGATATATGTCATGCCTGTATCAATCTCTTCTACCCTTATTCTTGTTTCTACATCATCCCCTAATAATGTAGCATTACCTCACCGCTTCATCCCAAAGTATATTCAAAACTAGTAACTATACTGTCATTACCGCTGGGTCTATAATTTCCCTCGCACCTATCCTATCTCGTTGTCCCCTCACAACCACCTGCACCATAGCATAATTTACACCCATTGTCTCACAAATACCCATTGCGACACAACCGCCCGTGGTGTCCGTGACCCCTACTCCATTCCGAATAATCTCATCCTCTCCATCCCACAAACACTATCCCCAATCACTATTAGAGTCACAATGACCATCTCACCTAGATACACCTATTTTCAACAACCCCCTATCTCATCTTTCACCCATTCTAGATATATACCTTCTATGTTGGTTCTTTATTCTCAACCTCCCTATCAGGTTTAGTATCCACCTCCTTATGATATAGAATGTGTCCATCCATCGAACATACCAATGACCTCATCAAGTTGATGATGGAAAAGATGTAGACCCTAGAAGCATTGGTTTCCGACTCACACAATTCCCTCGCCTATGATGAAATTTTTAGCGATCCTATTCACCAATCCATTCCTATTCGACCATACCTCATACATTGGGAAATGCAAAAATTCAACCACTTCAATAGTAAAGAAGACCCGCAAGAACATTTGCGGTTCTTTAAACATGGGTGTTACCTGATTGCCCTTGATGACACTTTACTTTTTAGGACTTTCCCAATGTCCTTGACATGACCCGCATTGGGTGCACAGTTTACTACCAAGAAACTCCATTTACTCATTCAATCAAGTAGCCCAAGCCTTCCTAGGTAACTTCTCCATCAATGTTGTTAAGAAGGTTACCATGATAGATCTTTATTCCACATGATAGTATGATGATGAGTCTATTACTAACTTCATCACACACTTTGGTGTAACCTCATTCACCGAGTTCACATTCCAATTACCTCAAATTGAGCTTATAGAAATATTTATTCGGCATGTGCTAGACACATCTCACCAACCCTTCAGGTGTAAACTTTTCACACTTTCGACGAGGCATTCACCATGGCACAAAAATTGGAAATTTGTGCTATCAAAGAAAAGAAGATTCAACTTCATAACAAGAACATCGCGTTCAAATCAAATGATACTTCTTCGTCTTTGAAACCCCAAAACAACTATTTAAAGCCCAAAGGTTCTACTAATGCTGTAGTTCTCAAGGCCATTCCCCTCATCAATCAAACCTAGCCAAACCCCCTTCTAATCTCTCTCCTGTCCAAGCTTTCTAGTTTAAATGAGAACAACAAAAGTACACTTCCCTAGGAGAATCTTATTCTTCTGTTTTGGAAAATCTTGTTAAAGCTGGTGTCATTACCCTTCCACCTATAAAACCACATACTAGTTTCAACCCTAAGCAACCCATGCCTATGTGGTATAAGGAACATGAATTTTGTAACTATCATCATGTCAAAGGTCACAACAACAATAATTACATCACCTTCAAAAATATCATCCAAGAAATGATAGACAATGGAGATCTAGTCTTGGATAGCCCGAATGCACCCGCTAACCAAAACCTACATATCTTCAAGAAGTCATTCCCTAATCATGCCCCATCTTCCAACCAAGCTGGTGATACCTCAAATAATGATAGCAATGTCCGCGAGGTCCACACTATTTTCAATGATATACTAGTTGCTTCCCAATTGCCTCATGTTCCTTCCATAGATGAAATCTTAGCCCACGATTCCCTACCGCACTGAGAACCTATTTCATTTACTCATATACCCACATAGGAACCCCTTCATGTTCCTTCACTCGTGGACGAGCCTATAATAAGCACGCCACCTTTAACCCCTAAAAATTTCAAGCAGTTGTCAGTGGAACCTCTCCTACTCATAGAAGATGCAGGTCCACCACCTACACCAATGTAAGGAGATCCCACTTCAGCTGGCCCATCCTCTCCTCTACCCATGGAGGATACTATATAAGTACCACCACCTATAGACGACCATTCACCATCATACCTTCAAGATCCCATTGATCTACTTTCGGCTCTCTTACCCACAGAGTCCAAGGCTAGCCATTTCCCTGTATCTCAAACACATTTTATGGGGATTGCCACTTGATCCACATCAGCTCCACTTATAACAATACCATTCTCACGCTTGGCTGATCACCTAGACTATGTCAATAGAGCCTTACTTTGGGGGCGTCTTCTACTTCTTGTTTCAACACAAATGTAGCTATCACTCACTGACACCTCCACTATCTATCCAAAAGTGTTTCGAGCAACCAAACCAAACACAACCACAACTATTGCAATACCTTCCATGACACCACTCATGGCCCAACTCACACCTCTTGCCCATAGCCCAACATGCATCTACACCCAAACCACACCTTTATCATCCCCCTTTCCTAAACCCATCACTACCTTAGGGGTCATACCAACAACTAGCCTTACTCACCCACCCATCAAATTAGATTTAGCTACATCTTCCAAAACTAACACCAAACTTAACCCGGCCCCTAAAAATAAGATCCAATCTCCTAGATCTCATACCCTAACCTCACCAACCACACCCTTATCACCTTCACCCCTTCCGTCCATCCTAGGACCTCACCCCTCGACCTTGGCCAAGAAACCCTCATCCACTGGTAAACCAAGAATGTAGCAACCCATTTCCCCATCACAAACCTCTAATATACCCAAGCAACCCACACAACCTTTGCCCTCACCCGTAACCTTCTTACCACCCATACCTCCAATACCATCAATAACTTCTTCACTACCCACAACACTTCCTTCTCTTTCACTCACGCCTCCTACCCAACCCGCACCACCTACCTCCACAACACCTTGGTTACCCCCATGGGTAACCCTCCCTCTTCCACCATCTAATTTTCCCTCCACATCTCATGCACCCATATCACCTTTACCCAAAATATGCAACCTAAAGCTAAAAATCTGCTACCCTCCAATAAGGTAGTTAAACCAACCACACCTTCTATTGCTAGTTCATCTACCATGCCCCTACCCAAGTAGATACAACCAACACCTAAGACCACACCACACACCAAACTAGTAGCCCAACCTAATCCCCCTCTTGTAAAGAGTCTTCCTCCATAGTCAACCACACCTGTACCCAAACCCACATTCACCTCCCATTGTGAGCCACTAGAAGGATCCTACGCCAAAATCCTAACCAACCTCCTCAAAACTTCTATCACCACATTACCGTCTCTTAGACATTACGACCCACTCAAACCCAAAGCAAAATGGTTTGACGAAACCAAAATTGGATCCTACCATCATGTGCCAGGACATGACGTAGAGAACTCTAAGGATTTGAAAACCACTCTTGTCCAATTATGTCCTCCTAAATAAAAATTTACGATGATGATCTTCTTGATGAGGACCCCATTTTTCCTTCACCAATTTCCACAGATCTTCCCTCATTGCCTACTCAGTGACCAAAATCTCCACCCCCACAACTCTTAGATCCATCCTTGAGATTCAAAATTAACATGGTTCGCATAAGAGAGTTGGCCAAACCACCACCCAAATGTCAATGCACCCTACTCATCTCACAAGGGTCATATCCACCACTAGGGTTTTGTCCCTCTTGCCACTATACCTTCCATGACACACCCTCTTCATCCACCTCCCCTCAGATTAACATGATCAACATTGCCACCCATGCTCAGAAAGACAAGGGAAAAGAGAAAGCAAGTGGCCCATTAACCAACCCTGTACCCAATATACCATCTCGCACCCACACCCAAAGTCATCATTCGAGGTCCTACATATCCCATTTCCAATGGGGTCACACATCGCACAATGCTAAAACAACTACACCAATCCCCCCTCAAAATGTCTTTATATGACCTTGTCCAGACCTCAAAGTCACATCGTCAAGCCCTCATGGAGGTCCTTCAATATATCAAAGTCTTACCAAATGACCCCACACCCGTAGCCTCCATCATTACCCCTCACCATGTAGCCTCTCTCACTAGGTCTTCACCTTCCTCTACACCTCCACCCACTCACCAAGTGGCTACCCTTAGCTTTGCAGATGAAGAGATCACTCCCTTCCAGTCCGATGACCTGACCCCACTCTTTTCATCTCCATATTTATCAATAATATATGCATACGATGTGTTATGATCGATGGTGGTGCTAGCATTAACATCATCTCATCCCATACGTACAAGAAAATGAAAATACCTTCCCATTACATGCATGGTAACCTCGTTATGTTGTGTTCCTTCAATGATGCCATGACCTTGACACTAGGTACCATTGTTCTCCGTGTCCACGTAGGCCCCCACACCATCCCTGAACTTTTCTATGTCCTAGAAGGGGAGTTCTAGTATAACTTGCTACTTGGCCAACCTTGGATCTGTGCTATGGGTTGTGTCCATTCGACATTACATTGATGCCTCAAATTTGAACACGAGGGACATAATTACACTATCGTTGCCGACCCCTAACATTTCAAGACCTATAACATGATCTATCGATCCAATGATGTGCATATGCCGTCAAGGAATCTGCCACCAAAACCAATTCACCTCCACCCACAAGCCCATCCACCCAAATTGCCACTACTTTTGCTACACCTAACCTTGTTATCCCTACTGCAGGTGTAGCCTCTACCGCTGGCACCCCTGTCTCCCCTTCATCTAGCGAGCCATCTATACCTACTATCCACATACCAACTACTGATCACTTAGAAGGTTTTTTTCAATGCCTCACTGGGGAATACCGCCTATACAATATTGATACCTTCCTCACCCCACAAGAGTATGGGAATCTGCATCAACACCCTAGTTACGACATTCACATTGGTGACATTTTCCCTTATGGCCCTCCCCACCTTCGCACCAATCTAACGTATGGGGGACTTGATATGATGACCTATAAACCCGAACCTCCATCCCAAACCCATCCATTTTCATCGACCTACACTCCCTCACTAACCACCATTTCACTCACACTTTCCTCCATTGGTGCGCGTGGAAAGGATTTGGCTTCAGTTTTTATGAACAAGGCTGCCACATTGTCATCTCCTGTACCTCTCATAAACATAATGACTATAGTGGCATTGGTTTTGATGCTCCATCCTCTAAGAAGGTTCACATCGACCTTATCTAGGATGAGAAATCTTCCCCCTCTCATTCACCCACATTACCATCCTCACCCACAGAGTCCATAGATCCTGAATCTATACCTCCTATTTTTTTTTTTGTAAACACCATTTCCCTAGGACCGCTGACCTATCAACGTGATGGCGAGGCTCCCTCTTCTCTCCCATTCTTGTATCCTGACATGATTGATGACGATACGCCTTCAATTAACATCATTCAATGTCAGGACGATGAGTCCATCCTCACCTACCTTGGTGCAAAAGACTCTTATATTCACCAGTTGTTACCCTTTGAGATGCAAACCATGTTGAATGAATCAACCATCAAAATCAACATTAATACTCAAGATGACCCGCACATTCTAAATATCAGCCAATACTTAAACACTACTGAACAAGAAGTCTTCACCTCTTTTCTACGGGACCACAACAACTTATTTGCTTGGTCCTATGCTGAAATGCCTGGTATCGATCCAAAAATCATGGTTCACAATATCGTAACCATTCTTGATGCCAAACGTATAAAAAAATCTATGGAAAATACATCCTCGCATTGCTATTCTACTCAAAGAAGAGATTCAGTGCCTTCTCTTGGTTTCCTTCATTGTACCAATTGATTATCCCCAATGGATTTCTAACATCATTCCTATCACAAAAGCGACAGGAGGACTCCTCATTTGCACAGATTTCTATGACCTCAACCTCGCCTATCCCAAAGATGATTTCCCACTACCACAAATTAACCAACTCGTTGATCTCACATCGCTGGCCATGAAATGTTATCGCTCATGGCCAGTTTCTCGATCTACATTCAAATATTACTAGCTCCCAATAATCAACACAAGACTACCTTCATCACCCCTTAGGGGACTTTCTGCTATCCAGTCATGCCCTTTGGTCTCAAAAATTCTGCTGCTACATATCATTTGGCCATGACTTACATCTTCCATGACATCATGCATCTCATATTGGAGGATTACGTAGATGATCTCGCTTACTAAATCCAAGCATCGAACCAAACACCTACCATTTCTTAAAGTCATATTTAACTGCCTCATCAAATATTGTGTTCATCTTCAACCGAAAAGTGTCTTTGTAGTACTTTCTGGGAAATTCCTAGGTTTCATCATTTCTTTGCATGGCAAAGATGTCGATCCTACTAAAGCAAGGCTATCCTTGAAATAATGCCACCCACTAATATCTCACAACTTCGTAGCCTACAAGGAAAATAGCAATCAAGTTGTATTTTATCTTTCACCTTTCTTCTTGCTATCAACCATTCCATCATCTTCTCAATAAATACATTTCATTCAAATGGGATGATGAATGCCATAAATCCTTAGAAGCCTTGAAATAATACCTACTTCAACCACCATTTCTCATTCCTCCTAAGGATGACCAACTCTTCTACCTATCTATTTCCGCCACCTGACCATTATCTAGGTGCCATGCTCACTCATCGCGATGACCAACACTAAGATCAAGTGGTTTATTACATAATACATACCGTTCTTGACTACGAAACTAGATATACCTATCTTTGAAACACTTTGCCTAGCCTTATTTTTCATTGCCACCAAACTTCACCATTAACTACTCAACCACAAAACCTCTGTCATTACTAATACGGGCCCATTACATTACATGTATGTCAAACCTTATAAAAAAATGGGTCGCACGGCTTATGCTTTCGGCCAACCTCGACCTCAAATTCATCCATAAAAATTCCATCAAGGGTCAAACTATTGCCGACCAATTGGCTAACACACCCATTTTCGGGGATCAACCCTCTAACTTTGACTTTCTAGATGAGTCTATTGCTACCCTTTGCTTAGATGAACCTACTTACCAAATGACACTCTTCTTAGATGGATCCAAGTGTCAGCGTGGGGGTGGGATTGGTGTTATCCTCATTCCGCTTGATGTTGAACTTATTACTTTGTCTTTCAAACTTGATTTTGATTGTATAAACAATATTGTTGAATACGAAGCACTCGTATTGGGTCTCCAGGTTGCTTATACCTTAGATGTTAAGTTAATCAACATCTTTGGTGATTCTAAGTTGGTCATAAACCAATGAAATGGTATATACTAGTTTAGTAATGAGATACTTCAAAATTATAAGCATCATGTGGACATACTTTTGACCTCCTTTGATTGTCACACACTTCAACCCACCCCACATTCTACCAATAAACCATGGCCTTTTTGGCTTCTCATTTCCACTAAAGCTGAGAAAATATGTGAATTCATCAACCATCACATCATCTGTCACTTTGGTTTCCCTCACCGCATTATCATGGATAATGGAAAACAATTCAAAAACAAAACCTTACGCAAACTATGTGATGCTTTTGGCATCCAACTTAGTTTCTCATCACCTTATTACCCACAAACCAATGATCAAGCCGAATCAACCAATAAAACCTTGAACAAAATCCTTATGAAGGTGGTCAATGATATTGGGAAGGATTGGCATACACACATTCCTTTCGCCTTGTGGGCTTATCGCACTAGTATTCACACTTTGACTGTTGTCACCCCATTTTCTCGTAGTCTGATCGAGGTTGTCTTACCTCTCGAAGTCCAGATTCCATCTCACTTTGCATCTCACTACAAGAAATGCTCAACGACGATGAATTTCACCAAGATTGTTTGGTACAACTTGAGTTATTAGATGAACGTCATCTCAACACTCTTGACCATCTCCAAATCTACCAAAAATGTATCAAACGTGCCTATGAAAAATGTGTTCATGAATGAACCTTTCAAGTTGGTGACCTCGTCCTAAAGGAAAATCAACATGTAACCAAAGAGGAGAAAAGTAAATGGGGAAAATTTTCTCCTAATTGGCTTGGACCCTATATCATCACCCATGCCTATGGATCATGTGCTTATCGTTTGTCTTCACTCGAAGGTAAATCCAAACTGAGCCCCTTAATGCCTTGCATCTTTGACCATTTTATTGTTGATATAAAGTCCTATATCATTTTCTATCAATTGATCGTTCATCCCTTGAGATTTTTTTACCTTCCATAATCACCCATTTTGAGGATCCATGACTAAACAAGAATCATGTGATTGCTTGTCACCTTTTAGCCTTGTCTTCAATATGAGTACCATGGCTCTACTAAGAGCATGATTCTCATGGATACTTTTTGTCTTCTTCAATATGGAATACCATGGTCGTTCATCACTTGAAACCACCTCTTTCACAGTTAATATTTATGTACTACGATCTTGTCTTCTAAATCAAGAACCTAATCGTCCTCTATAATCTTGTCCATGAATTAAACGTTTAAAAAAAAAAAGGATACAACTCCTTGAGTCAAACTACCACCAAAGATGACTACCTCAAAAGGTACATCTCTTCTTTATATTTCACCAATATCAATAGACTACTCCTTTGAAGGAAAACTATATATAGACTTACAAAAATATAATCACTATCCGAAGCTTCTCGCATCGACCCGACTTCACGAAGACCTCAAGGATATAATATACCCATCCCATATAGACTGCCCACATCAATCAGTCTATCAAAAATAAATAAAATAAATAAATAAAACCAAGGAAAAAGAAGAAATTTTCATCATGGACTTTCCTATTTTGGATTTTGGGTTTCTTGTTCTGAAATACACGTTGTTGTACACTAAGTTACGCTAAACCTCTCATTCTCACCTCCTTGTATTTTTCACCTAAATTCCTTGTTACTCAAGGGAATTTCCGTAAACACGACATTTCATGATCATGTGACTTTTCTTCACCCTTAAAATAGTCCATTATGTAAGGCATGTAGGGTCTTACATTCATAAGCCCATCTAGGGTATGGTAGACTCATTAGGGTTCTTATCAATTAAGCAGCTCTTTTACCACCTCTTACCATTCGCCTTCCTCATTACCTATTGATTATCCTATACAGGACTAGATCCTTAGCACATGTATTTAAAAATAAATCAACCATACCTACAACCTAAACTCAATCATGCCTATGACCTACATCACCCATGCCTAACACCTATCAGACCATTCCACTATTTCACCCTAATCTTCCCTAGCTTATGGGAGAACTACATCAGCCTGAGGTCCCTTTTTGTCGGGACTATGTAGGCAGCACTTCGAGGGCATGGGCCCTTGAAGGTTAGCTCGGCCACTCTCTACCCTACTCAATTCCTTCTTCCCTTTCCTATTCACATTTTATCCTAGTTAGTTTCTTTTCTATATCAATAATTGGAAATTCAACCAAGCAAACAACAATTACTTCACATCTTTACCATCATCACTCATACATTCATTTCATCTTGTCCACCATTTCTTTACCATTATCATATATTTTCCTACAAAACATCTTAATATGATCCACATCATCATTAATTACACAAATTAATGAATTAAAAACTCAACCATGCCTAAACCAACCTAAACTCCATCATGCCTAAACTGACCTGACTCCACCATGCCTATACGACCTTGACTCTAGCATGCCTAATCCACCTAATTTCCACCTATATATATAACAATGAAAATTAAAACATGTACACCATTCATACTATAAACACCATCATCTATAAATTAGAAAGTTTGTATAAAAATACATGTGAACATATATCCCAATAATAATCATCAAAATCACAAAACTCTCATATACACCCTCACCATCTTTGGCATGCATGCCGGTATATCATCAAAATATACCAGCTTATTTCCTTCCTTGACCTATATACCCAATCTACCTCCCAAACCAATGCAAGAGATTTATTCTTACCTCATTGACCTTTGCCGTCTCCATGGTGGCACGTTAGGCCCCGTACCGGTCATCCACTTGATCCCTCTCCCACCTCTACCATGTCCAATCACCAAATCCAATCCTCCTGACCTCCACCCAATCACAATCAATCCCCCCGTGCTCGTGAATCTGTCTATCTCACTCCTCTAACCAACTGGATCTCTTCACCTCAGTAGTATATCATCTATTGTCTTTTCTTACCAACAAAGCACAACTCGTTCAACACTCTGTCATTTTCACAAAATTCAAATCATACAAATGAATCTGTCTTATACAGATTTTTTCTTTTTATATACCCACGTCGACCTTACCGAGATTGGTTATACCTAAACTGATATCGAGTTCAGTGCCCTAGAACACCATGGTTGGTTATACTGAAACCAAAATCGGTCACCATCCCTAATAAACTGTGATCATCTTACCTAGACCGTCATTAGTTATGTATGAGTGACATCAGTTACCTGCCATACTCTTTCCCCTACCCTTTCCCCATTTCTGACCCAACTTAACCAACCCAGTCATCGTTTGGCCTTACCCACCCTTATCGCAACTTACCTCCAAGCCTACATTACCTATATTGGTCTTTAATTGCATTTAGGGATTTCTTATTTTACCCATACCTCGGCCCTACCTATTTCGTGACCTAGCTACTTAGACCGGGAACATTTTTAGTGACCTGTGAACTCATGTGCTCGCTATACCTTGTGACACTGTTACTCGTGTTGTTTGACCTAATGACCTTACTTTGCCTATTGTCGTGACCATTTATCCTGACCCAACCTTTTGTGTACTAGAACGTACCTAAATGTTCCTACAAATGACCTTCGAAGTGCTTCCGCACCATATCCTATACCTTGGATACTGGAATCACCTCAACCTTATTTGGATAAACCTATCGACATTAGACGATGTAGAGTTTGCATGCTCTTTAACCTAGTATCGTGTTGTAGTTTATATGTGTGTGTGCATTTGAATGTTACTACCTTTGACCCTAGCCCATTACCTAGATTACCCGATTGGACCTTTACCCCATTACCCCCATTGTCCACCTTCCTCTTCATCACATTCACCTTTTATCAAACCACTCACCGATTCTATCTTCTGCCACATCAGTTCCTAGTTTGAGGGGGATCACCTTCACCCACACATGGGGCAACCACATCTTATTTTTGTCAAGCATCACTTACCAATACAAGCTATGTAACAAAAAGGGGCAAAATGTAGACACCAAAATTGGGTCACACTCCCCTTGGTCCCTTGTCAAGTAACCGGCTCAAGCATACTCATCTAACCATGGCCCCCTCCACCCCACATTAATATTAATTTAATTAACTTAATTAAATTAATACCCATCCTCACAATATTCATTACTTAATTATTTTAATTAAGCTAATTTCCACCTCACCCTAGACCTATTCTTGGCATGTTTCCATAACTAACAATAACTAAGTCTTACTTGCCTTAATGAGATAAGATTTGGTCTAACCCTAAAATCTCTCTAACCACATTCCCGCTCATTAGAAGGGAAGTTTCCGTTCTAATCCATGAGAATAAACTAACTGGGCCCAAGAAATTAGAAAGATCTGCCCATTTTAGTAAACCTAGGGAATCCTACCTTAACCGATGTCGGTCACCCCTAAATCGACACTGGTCAATCTTGAATCGTCGTTGGTTACCATTTTTTCACCCAAATAGCCTTTTTTTGGGTTGGCACATTCTGAGAGCAAGGAAAGCAGATCGAGTTGTATGCAAGCAAAACAAGAATCCTTTTACGCATCTAGACATCCAGAGCCATCACCAGGATCAATCATAGAGCCATTGCATTCATGAGAGCACTCTAGAAATCACCGCTCTGAGGACCATACACATCTTCTCCAATCAACCACCTCCACCACTCAGCCATCATATCCTTAACACGTATGGCCCTAACCAGTAGGGTTTATTCTAGTTAGTAATCTTTATTACTCTTGTTATTAATCTATTCTTTACATTTTTATTGCTTCATCAACCACTTGCCTGTGAACTCAAATATCCCTTCACCCATATCACCAAATAACCTATCCTCACTTGTTGTATACTTCTGAGCATACCAAAAACATCTACTGACCTCCCCATTCACTCTCACAAACTTTATCTCACCTCAGATCACTCATGCCATTTAATATATTTGAGTTTCTTTTACCTCGACCATACGGATGCCAGTTAGCCACAACTGCTATCGATTCTACCTAAACCGACATCACTCACATTTAGGTGACGTTGGTCTCTATGTTTTACACCTTGAACAAGAACAGACCCAACAATCAAACTACTAGTTGACCTAAATAACCTAGAATTAGACCTTGACCAGTCCCAATACCTTGACAGACACTTCACCTCTTAGATCAAACTATAGCCTAGCCTGTTGTGATTGGATTTACTTATTGTACTTGAATGAGATACCTAAATCATATCAAGTACAAGTATGAATTTGTTTATTTATCACATTAACATTTTAAAATAGTGGATTGGCAACCGTCTAGGAAGTATCACACTTCCCGAACTAGCATATGCTAGGCAATCCGTTGTCATATATCATTTAACTATCTTTTTGTGGTCTTCTTTTCTATTATAGGTAGTTTCTCCTAGCCAAAAGGAAGCTCTCACATTTAGTTGTGGATCAAGAAGTCAGAATGCATGCAACAACCATTAACTCGACCATCATTTAACGAGGTATTCCTCCTTGGTCGTTACCCTTATTTGTTTCATCATTTTGAAAAGGTGAAGAAAACAGTGAAACAACAAAATGCTACAACACCTCATGTAAGTTGTTATTCCATGTTCACCTTTATCAAAGTTGGAAGAAATATCTAAATAACTAAATCATAACCTTGAGGAAGGTAGAAATAGCTACAGACACTGAGGAGTTGGACACAAAAATGTAAACATAGTTATTGTTTGCATGGCTAAGAGTTCATTTTTAAGTTACAGGTACTTTCAATTTGATCATTTCCTATGATTAAGTTTTATTAAGTATGTTTTCAAGTTTTTTAATTCATTATGCAATCATTAAATATTATAAAATTTGAAAGTAAAAGGAAATAAACAACTCAATTATAGAAATAATATAATTTATTCATGAAGAAATTCAATGTCTCCCACACATGTCATGGGATGTAACTTATGATTATCAAAATAAATGATATATGTACATGAAACTAAAATTAAAGGAGTAGAGAAGAAACCCATCATTACCTTGGGTTTTCTCCTGGTCTTCATTGATTCAATTCCATCTCCATATTTATCTTATGCATCATGCATCTCATCATATACCTAAAAGGACAGAAAAAGGGTAAAACATCAGTTTTGATCTCAGGGTTTAATCTGTACTCATGTACTATCTAGTTTCAGGAAAATGGACCATTTAAAGTAAAAAAGCATAAGGTACATCAAATAACAGATACAGAATTGAGAAAGTAGTATCTTGCAGAAGCTCATGGCATTCACAACAATCATGATAGATATAAAAGAAAGAAAATAAAGTCACTATGGAACACAAGAGAGGCCAAAAGGCCTATTGTTTTCTAACTATTTTGTTTAAATGTGTAGGTACATATAGCAGATTTAAAATAAAATACTAACTATTGTATTTTAAAAATAGAACTTCTTTCCAAAAAGTAAATTATTGATGAATGATCAAGTATAGGTAAAGTCAAATACCATGATTAAGGAGTAATTTACAAGATACAAACCAGATGTAGCTTAGAAGTGCACTTGGGTACAATTTGAAATCTTATCAAGATTTTGAAGGCATTTACAACAATCTAGAAGAACTCATATACATGCAAAGTGATCGGATAAGAAGTTTTTTTGCTTTTCATAATCAAAGGGCAAAACAAATTACATTTTTCATTATCATAAGTTACTCCCATTGCAAATATTTTCAATTATAGTGTATAAATTATCAAAGTACAATTTATATAAGAACATCCATACAATAAGCTAAATATTGAAAAGAAGTTTGCATTAAAAGTAAGCGGACTAAATAAATAAGTACGTAGTATTATCATTTAATAGATCAATGACTATTTACAACCTGTCTTTTATTAATTACAACATGGACAACAAAATCGAAATCACATTTTAAGCATCAAGATGACAAAGTATAGAAGAACATCTAGAAAGCAATGAAGAAAATAATTTTGCAATTACATCTAAGAAATCAAACAGATGATCAATTAAATGTGGAATGTTATAAACAAATTGTTCCATTTATCAAGTAAATCAAAACATATCTTAACAATGTTTTCAAAACAACTTTTATAAAATTTATCCAAGTATGATTTTCAAGGGTATACACTACACAAGAGAACATAAGAAGAAATTGCATATTTTATGGGACAACAATATTTTTGATTCATTTTGAACAAGAATTCATCAATCATCAACATGATATAACTATGGGACAAATTTTCCATCAAGCTTCATGGAAACAATTGAAATCAATAAGGAGAGAATATGGAAAAATCAAGCTGCAGCTAAAAGATGGACCACAAAGGTTACAATTTATTTAATTCATGATTCAAAAGTTAAACCAAAAGATGAATGATCTTCCATTTATTTCTACAAAGTAGTAAGATATCCAAGAAATATGTAACCTTGTATTGACAACGACACTATCAACATTGAACAAGTGAAATACGGCTCACGTGTAAAACATAGATGGAGGAATATAAGTTCTTACATACAAACTCAAGACCATATAGGTAGTAATGCACAAAATAATCATATGGAAAATAAGCTATAGGTAATCAACTTGTAGTACACAATTTAGATTATTAAGATTTTAGCAATTTTAGTGAGTAATAGTCAAGCATCAATGGAGGAATGTAACCCACATGAGGAAACAAAAAAATCATAGTTTTCATTATAAGTGCTACAAAAACAGTGTAGCGCCATGTGTTAGGGTAATAGAGAAAAATAATCTCATCAAAGCAAATGACTCAAAACCTGTAGGCATTAGAGGATGAAACCCCATCATTTTTTCGAAACAGATTTAGAATTGAATAAACTCAGTTTTGGGTATGGTGTAAAAATACACGAAAGAGTTTGAATGGATTCATGTACAAATTCATCTTCTCGGATCTCCAAAATCTCATACATGGCAGCCATGGGAATGAAACGAATCAAGATCAAAGAAAACCCTTTCTAGAGGATTCCATAAAACTTAAAATATCAAAGCAAGAACATAATTGTGGACATGATAAAAAATCCTCCATAAAGATCGAAATAAGAGAAAAATGACAGAGGGGCTGAATTTACGCACTCAAAGAACTTCTCAAATAATTAAAAATGTAGGAAATTGAGCTCGAGAGAAAGCATCCATGATGGTCATGCAAAAATGGCCAAGGCTTCACCCTAAATTTTCAAAGTTTGAAAGAAGAAAATGACTAGGATTTTGAGTATTTTACTCGACCCATCTCAACCCTTTCTTCCTAACTAACTTGGTGAGTTTATGACAAACAACACATATTACAGTACAAGATCCAACATTCGAAGATGCGAATCCGGATCAACAACCCAGTTATCATGATACATAAATTGAGCAGGGGATTACCCAAGGTACAAAACTAATGGTTTAGATCAAGTTACCAAGTCTAACGCAAAATTAAATCCAAACCATAGTCAAAGTGTCCACCAATAGATGAAGGGTTGAGTCATCGTGGAAAGGGGTTCGCCCTATATAATTCAAAATCATTACATTGAACTTATTAAGGTCTAAAACATATATGATGCAAAAACTATACAAAAGATCTCCGACAAAATATTATATGAGTAATGATGAGTTTAAAGTGGGTCGATGATAAAGTATAAGTGCTAAGGTAAAATGATGAAGGGGCTTAATAGCCCAACTTGATTTTTACTCAAATTATATTATATCCCAAGTTAAAGAAATTAGTAATGATTAGCTTAACTTTTGGAAAATATACCTTAATCTTGCCAAAGCAACTTCGTACAAGGGAAAGGAGGATCTTATTTTCAGCATGTGCACATGTGAGTGGTCCCCACACGGTAAAGGTTGAATAATTTTTCTAAGTATTGGAGATAAAAAGCATTATCTTTTTGCATAGAATGTATTTTTGCATGCCTTCACAAATGGACAAAATAGAGAAGAAGACAAAATTTCCCTTGCAAGTGGGTGGATATAAAAGATCTATATCAGGGATTAAGTATGATTATTTAACAACACAATGACCAAGATACATGTACATTGGAGGAGAATTGCACATCAAGAAAGAGCTATTATTAGCTAATTTATGCACCCAACTTAATTATTTCATAATTAGAGAAGTAAACTACACTTTGTCGAGTGTATTTTTTGAACTAGGGCTATTATTGCCTGAGTGTAAACAACATGTCTATTTTTTATTCCTTTATTTATTCATGATGAAGGATAAAAATAACATGCATGGGTGAGTACAAACTACAATATATATTTAGGAAGGTTTGGTGAAGTATTTTTGCTATATATTGTGTGCGTTAGTAAGGCACAAAGAGCACTTTTGGATGCAAGAGTCTTTGTGAAATTTTTACCAATTTTTCCCGTGAATTAGATCTGGTTATTACCTTTCCAATTATTTGCAATGGTGTGTATCTTTCTATTAGCTCTTGTGAATTTTAATTCCCTAATTTAATTATCTTACCTTTCTACAAATTTGGTGTTTTCTATATAGTCTTAGTGTACATGTTAGTTGTGTTGTTGTGATTTATTCCCTCAACACACAAGTGTTTTCCTTAGGATCAAGCTGAAAAACCATTGGTTCATGCATCGTAATTTGTTCTCAATTTTATTGTGCATGTAATCAGTCAAAGCCCTCAATCAATTTGGTGTATCACCCCATTTCAATTTTAGTTACAACCATATTTTTACCCTTAAAACTCCAAAAACCCAAAAATTAGATTTAGGATACATCAATAAGGAACCGACCTTGATACCAAAGACTCACCTCAACAATAGGTATACCCATAGACCTAAGGTGTTTCCATTGTATCTACAGAAGTGAGGAGTAAAGAAATCTTAGAACCCCTACTATTTTGTATCCCTTAACTAGGGTGGAATTCTTAGAGATAAGAGTTTTTGCACCCTCGATGGGATAAGGATGAGAACTACATTTGATGTGTTCTTACAATTGAATATTCAAAGAAGAACTCATCTGGTGACTCCGCAAATCTAATTTCAATCTAGTGCAACAATTTTCATCATCAAATTCTTTAGCTACAACTTTTCAGGTTTTTTTCAAGAAAATCAGATCTATTATTTTGGTGTTATCAGTTGTTTTTCTGAGCAACATACCTATTTTCCCATATTTTCATACCTTATGAGGCCATGCAATCATAAATCCTCATTTTCAGAAGTATTACCAATCAAATCCACAACCTGTTTACTCATATTCTCCATGAGATCATTATTATGACCCCTACCAAAATAAATACGCCTATAACCCAAACCCTACTAATCAATATGATTATCAATATGAGGGTTACGATGTTTAAGATCAATTTTATACGAGAGGGTTATGGTTATTATGCACATCAAGAAGATCTTAGAATCGTGTTTAAGAGTTTGAATTAGTAATATTTAGCTATCAAGGAACAAATTAAGAAATCACAAACATTAGAGAATGATAGGCAGTAGGTTGAGGAACCATGTCCATGGGATGTTCCCGCGTACCTTCCCTATCAAAACCCTATGCACATAGACCCTCTTTGTCACAACCAATGTGACCCATTCACCAGTTTTCAAATTATCAAGCTGTTGTGAATTCTAAATAATCATGTACTAAACAAAAGGTTCGTTTCCAAGTTTTTTTTTTACTATTTTTTCAAGTACAGACCTTGTACCAAAATCCTTTGTTCAAAAACTTCCAGTTCAAGTTGAAATCCAACCCACTCCTTATCCTCCATCCGTATTACTAATTCATGAAGGAAGAAATCATAAAATTATCTAGGAGGGGTGGTCAATGAAAAAACATCAAGCTAGTTTTTTTAGAGCATGCAAGATGGGGTTTCTATGTTTCAATTTGATAATATCCCAAAGTTAGAGAAAGAACCCAAATAGAAGATACATGTTTTTTTATATAAGATCAAAAGTAATTTGAAGATGATCAACAATCTGCATATTCTTAGTGTATTGTGTACGAAGGCACCATACTAACACAGCTTACAATCTTATCAAAACAGGACAGATCAGTTTCAAATAAAAAGGAGTATGAGATCCAAACGAAGTGTGTTGTAGATTTACAAATTGCAAAGGTTGATTTCTGATATATTTGCAAGATTACATTGGTGAAAACATTCTATAGAATTCACTAATGTTGCAGTTCCATCATTCTTTTTCCATTAAACAGTTCCTCTTGTTGTTAAGGTCTCTTCTGCACTTTGAAAAGAGCTAGAAGTTACCTTTGATGTAGATCCTTTATTTCCCCTTTTGGAAGAATCATTTTTGGAGGAGAATATGTAAAGAAACATGCTTCTCAAATCAAATATCACGCAAAAAAATGAGATGAGTTTGATCATTTAGATTGTGTCAAATTAGAATGATCAAGGGCAAAAATAAATCATGACAGGTTGTGGTAAAAAAGTTTAAAAGAGTTGAAATGTGTTCAAATTAGCTTTAGAATTTCCTAAAAATGATAAAGAATAAAAATTTCACATAGCTTCCTATAAAGAAGAAGGATATGACCTTGAGTTTTCATACATTATGGAGGATTTGAATAATGTAGAAGAATTTGACAAGATCTTTGCTGAAAAACAACTCACAAAAGTCATATAAGAACTACTTGTAGAGAAAAAGAATCCCTACGAGCAGTTTGAATGAGTTACAATAGTTGGAAGATAAAACAAATTTCAAAACAACTTCAAAAAGAGCTCATGGTTGAAAAGGATGTTCATGATTCACATCAGATCAAAACAATTAGTTTACAAGTGGTTAGGAGGCCATACACTATCAAGTACTTGGTTGATTTTCAGCCGCATGTAGTTTTAGATTTCATGTTTTTCTTAGAGCACAAAAGTGAGTCTCATATTATTAGCAGTAAGCCCCATATCACTCTAGAGAAGGTGACAGATGAGATATAAGTGTTTCTTAGTTATTGGACTGATCTTCTGAACAAAGTAAAGGTACATGTCTTTTATTCGGCTCTGTCACATTCCTTGTTTTCCAAGATGAATTCATGGCCTCAATTTTTGAGAAAGGGAAGCTACTTTTCATAGCTTGTTTTAGGATTCATTTAGCTTCAATTGGATACTGGTTAGAGTATTTTAGATTAGTATTTCCCTTTCAATAAGTGTAGTTCATGCACATCAAAATGTTTTTCAATTCAATAAGTGCATTCATTGACATGATTTGGTTCACCAAATCCTTTCCTAGATTTAGTGTTTTTTTAGAAAGGGTTGATTTTGGTTATATACTTTGATTCCATTCCCAATGGGCTAGAGAAAGGTACTGGTATTACAAGCTAATAGGCAGCTTTCCCATAGGATCACCGAAATGTTGAAAGTTTTTACATTGATGCAAAAATGGCAACTCAAAAATTCATTTTAGATGCAAGGCATTGATGAGATGAACCTAAATAAGGGGAAGACATACAATTTCTTAAAGGTTTTAAGTTGTAGTAAGTGGATCAACAAAGAAAAATGCAAGCTATGTGTGTTATTGCATAATGCAACACCTCACGTATGTTGTTATTCCATGTTCACCTTCATCAAATTTGCACAAAATCTCGAATAACTAAAGTACAACCTTGAGGAAGGTGGAAATAGCTACAAAATTTAGGATTTGGACTAAAAAACATTACACATAGTTGTTGTTGGCATGGCTAAGAGTTCATTTTTAAGTTAGAAGTACACTCAATTTCATCACTTCCTATGACTAAGTATTATTGAGTATGTTATTTAGTTGTTTAATTTATTATACAATCATTACATATCATAAAAGATGAAAGTAAAAGGAAGTACACAAATCAATCACAGAAATAATATCATTTATTCATGAGGAAATTCAATGTCTCCCACACAAGTCATGGGATGTAACTTATGATTATCAAAATAAATTATACATGTACATGAAACTAAAAGAAAATGAGTATAGAAGAAACCCATGATTTCCTTAGGTTTTATCCTAGTCTTCATTGTTTCAGGCCCAACTCCATCTTTAGCTTCTGTATCATCAATCTCTCATGTACCTAAAAGGATAGAAAAAGGGAAAAACCTCAATTTTGAGCTCAATTTTTAATCTGTACTCATGTTTTATCTAGTTTCAGGAAAATGGACCATTTAAGATCAAAAAGCATAACGTACATCAAATAACAGTAGAAAAAATGAGAAAGTAATATCTTGTAGAAGCTCATGGCATTCATAGAAATCATGACATACATAAAAGAAAGAAAATAAAGTCACTATGTGACACAAGAGATGCCAAAAGGCCTAATGTTTTCTATTTACTTTTTTTAAATGTGCAAGTACATATAGCAGATGAAAATTAAAATACTAACTGTTGTATTTTAAAAACGAAACTACTTTCCAAAAATTAAATTATTGATGAATGATCAAGTACAACCAAAGCCAAATCCCATGATCAAGGAGTAATTTATAAGATACAAACCAAATGTAACTTAGAAGTGCACTTGGGTATATTTTGAAAGCTTATCAAGCTTTTAAATGCCTTCACAACAATCTGAAGAACTCGAGATACATCCACAATGATCGGAAAAAAAAATTCTACTTTTCATAATCAAAGGAAAAAACAAATTGCATTTTTGATCTTCAGAAATTACTTCCATTGCAAATATTGTCAAATAAAAGGTACAAATTATCAAAGTATAGTTTACATAATAACATACATACAACAAGCTGCAGATTTAAAAGAAGTTTGCATTGAAAGTAAGAAGACCAAAGAAAGAAGCATAGAGTATTATCATATAATAGATCAAGGACTTTTTACAGCTATATTTTCTGAATTACAGCAGGGACAACAACATTAAAATCACATTTTATGCATCAAGATGATAGTACAAAAGAATATATAGAATGCAATGAAGAAAATAATCCTACTGGTACATCCAAGAAATCAAATAGATGGTCAAATACGGGTGGAATGTTATAAAGAGTTTGTTTCATTTGTTAATTAAATCAAAAAATACTTAACAATGATTTCGAACAACTTTATAAACTTTTTCCAAGTACAATTTTAAGGGGTATAAATTACATGTAAGAGAACATCGAGGAAATTGCAGATTTTATGGGACAACAATATTTTGATTTATTTTCAACAAGAATTCATCAATCATGAACATGATACAATTATGGATTATATTTTCCATCAAGCTTCATGGATACAATTGAAATCAATAAGGAGAGAATCTAGAACAATCAAGTTGTAGCTACAAGAAGGACCACAAAGGTTCTTTGTTTCTTTCGGTCACTAATTCAAAAGTTATACCAAAAGATGAATGATCTTGTATTTTTGTTTACAAAGCAATAAGAGATCCGAGAAATATATACCATTGTATTGACCTAGACAATGTCAACATTGAATTAGTGAAATATAGCTCAAGTGAAAAACATAGATGGAGGAATACAAGTCCTTGCATACTGATCTCAAGACCATACAAGTAGTATGTAAACAATACTTGTATGGAAAAGAAGCTATAGGTAATCAAATCAGTAAAGTAAAGCGATTTAGATTTTGAAAAGTTATGAAATTAAAGTGAGTAACATCAAGCATCAATGGAGAATGCAACTCTTTTGAGGAAAAAAATCATATTTTTCAGTTATAAGTGCTACAAATAGCCAACACCATGTGTTAGGGTAACAAAGAAACTTAAGCTCATCAAAACAAATGAATCAAAACCTCGTAAGCATTTAAGGATGAAATCCCTACATTTTTTTCAAAACAAATTCAAAAATGAATAAACCCATTTTTGGGTATGGTGTAAAAATGCACAACATGAGTTTGAATGGATTCATGTACATAATAACCTTCTTAGATATCAAAAATCTCATACATGGCGGCCATGGGAATGAAATTGAACCTGAAGATCAAAGAAAACCCTTACTAGAGGTGGCCATAAAACTTAAAATATCGGAGAAAGAATACAATGGTAGAAACAATAAAAATTCTCCACCAAGCTTGAAATAATAGCAAAATGATAGAGTGGCCGAATTTTGCACTCAAAGAACTTCTTAGATGCTTAAAATGCATGAAATCAAGATCGAGAGAACACATCCATAATGGTCACACAAAAAATTGGCCAGGGCTTTGCCCAAAATTTTTGAAGTGTGAATGAATCAAATGATTAGGGTTTCGAGTATATTTCTCAACCCAACTAAACCCTTTCTACATAACTCACTAGGTGAGTTTACAATCAATGACATAGATCAACAGTACAAGATCCAACATTTTAAGATGCAAATCCAACTCAACAAACTAGGTTATCATGGTATAGAAATCGACTAGTGGGGATTATCCAAGGTACAAAACCAATGGCTCATATCAAGTTACCAAGTCCAACACAAACTGCAATCTAAACCATCGTCAAAGTGTCCACCCGACGAGAGGAGGGTTGAGTCATCATGGGAGGGGGTCGGTCCCAAATATTTCAAAATCATTGCATTTACCTTATTAAGGTCCATAACATATATCATGCCACAAAGTATACAAAAGAGGTCCGGAAAAATATTATATGTGGAATGATGAGTTTAAAGTGGGTCGATGATAAAGTATAAGTGCCAAGGTAAAATGATGAAGAGGACTAATAACCAATCTTGATTATTACTCAAATTATATCATATGCCCAAGTCAAATAAATTTCTAATGATTACCTTAACTTTTGCAAAATATACTTTAATCTTCCCAAAGTAACTTCGTATAAGGGAGAGGAGGATCTTATTTTCAGCATGTGCACCTGGATAGGTGGTCCCCACTGAGTAAAGGTTGAATAATTTTGCTAAGTATTGGAGATAAAAAGAATTATATTTTTTCACATAATGTATTTTCGCATTCCTTCACAAAAGGACGAACAAAGAATAAAACAAAATTTCCCTTGCAAATGGGTGAATATACAAGTGCCATATCGGGGATTAAGTATGACTATTTAACAACAAGAAAAGAAAACCAAGTTGCATGCACATAGGGGGAGGCTTACACATCAAGCAAGATATTTTATTAGCTAATTAATCACCCAACTTTATTATTTCAGAATTAGAGCAGTCAATTACACTTTGACTGGGTGTATTTTTGGAACTAAGGCTATTATTGCCTCACTATAAACAACATGTCTATTTTTAATTCTCTTTTATATTCATGATGAAGGCTAAAAATAACATGCATGGGGGAGTATAGACTGTAGTTTATATTTAGGAGGGTTGGGTGAAGTATTTTTCTATATATTCTTTGCGTTAGTAAGTCACAAAGAGGACTTTGGGATGTAAGAATACTAAAGAATTTTTTTCAGTTTTCTCATTGAATGAGGATGAGTTTTTACCTTTCCAATTATTTACAAGTGTTGTGTATCTTTCTGTTATATCTTGTGAATGTTAATTACCGATTTAATTATCTTACCTTCCTACAAATTTGGTGTTTTCAATGTAGTCTTAGAGTGCATGTTAGTTGATGTGTTGTTGTGATTTATTCCCTCAACACACAAGTGTTTTCCTTATGATCAAGTTGAAAACCCATTGGTTTGTGCATCATCCGTAATTTTTTCTCAATTTTATTGTGCATGTACTCAATCAAATCCCTCAATCAATTTGGTGTATCACACCATTTCAATTTCAGTTACAACAATATTGTTACCCATAAAACTCCAAAACCCCAAAAATTAGATTTAGGATACATCAATAAGGAACAAGCCTCGATACCGGAGACTCACCTCAATAATAGGTATACCCAAAGACCTGAGGTGTTTCCATCAGTATCTATAGAAGTGAGGAATAAAGCAAGCTTAGAACCCCTATTGTTATCCCTCAACCAGGGTGCACTTATGATAGATAACAATACTTTTTCTACAAGAAATGTAGGTTATAGTTTTGAATCATTTCTTAGCTTAGTGAAGTTTTAGAAAGCATCATTAAGCCTCGAGAATCATTTTCGAGTCAAGAAAGAATAACTTGCGAGGTTTCAAGTTAACTAACTCCAAACATCAATTTAAATAACATGTCTTTTATAAGCTTTCGGGTTGCAGAGTAAGGATTATGAACTATTGTTTAAATCTAAAGTGTCCTTTACCCATTAGAAAAAATATATATAAGTATTCATGTTTTATAGAAGCAAGGAGTTGTTATCGAGGAAAATGAATATCATAGAGAAATTTATAGTTCATTAAAGATCCAGGGAAATTAAGTTTTTCAAGGAACTATTCAGTATGCATAGAGCTTTAAAATATGGAAATGATGATTCTATTACATCATAAGTATCACCTTTCAAATTCAAAAGTAAATTTTTACATAATTTATTAAAGAGACAAGCGAGATCAAGGAAGATATGTTCGAAAAGAGGCATTCAAGCAATGACTAGCTAAAATGGTAGTTAACCACGTTTTGGAGGCCTATGAAAACGAATAAAAGAACCCACACCTCTACATGTATTATAAGTAACATTTGTTACATTAGCCCCGAATATGAAAGAACGCCAATGATTAATGAGAAATATGATGTATAGAGTAACGAAATTTTTCTTCCGGAGTTAATGACGGGAAGGAAAGTTGTGGACAATCATTCAAATTAGTCTTAGCTACTAAGATTTTTCTTAGTTAATTTTATTTGAAGCTTACATAGTACATTTCTTATGTATTTTTAAGGCTTGTTGTCTAGAGTAGGAGCAACAAAAGATGGATGAAATTGTATTTGACATTGGCATGTTAACAAAAATTCTATCAAAAGGAGATCCCAACCTCAAATGCACACAAACGAGAAAAGTGCTCCAAATAAAAGTTCAAAATAGAGCTTGGTAAATCAATAATGGTACAACCATCTCATGTTAGGGGTACAATAATATTTATCTCAAGAGAATCAAATACATGGCAAGCTAATAGTGAATACCCCATCCGGGAGTAATACGAGCTACCCAAATAACTCAACCCAAATTTGGGTAGGAGCAAAAACATACATACATGGATACAAGTAAATATTTTAGTTGTTTTCAAATGCAAAGACCAGTACAAATTTAAAATCAAACCAAGAGATTTTTAAAAGTTCCAATAAAGAATAATCTGAAAATGATGTAAGGCAAATCTTAACAGAAGGAGTCAGTTTACAAATAAAGTAAATATAAGCTCAAATCAAGAGAAATGTACCGTCCACATGAGCCACTTCTAACAGATCAAGGAATGATATGCAATATGAACCCTCAAGTCATGCCATTAAAGAAAAAAAAAATAGGTAATGAAGATCAGAGTGACAAGAAAATATATCACCCATCTCATAAGTCATACCGAAAAATCACGATTCATAGGTTGTAAAAAGGAATACAACAATGTAAAAACCTCAAAACAACAGCGTATTCAATGGACAATTCGTGAGGTTATACGGTGAGCTATAGTCAAACATGTCACGTGTGACTTGTAAAATAGAGCCAAAGTTTTCATGTCAAAAGGGGTTTGAAAGGCTCGACCCACCCATAACAAGTTATAAAAGTAAACACAAAATGTGAAACAACTCGAAAAAGGAATCAAAGAAGATCCTTACCCTTTACGAATGACTACCCAGAAAGAATGATCAGTTCAGGAGAAAGAGCAGCTAGGTTCCAATATGCACATATCAAACCAGATCAAAACATGAATACCGATAAAATTTCAATGCATAGGTTTGAGGCAAGAAAAAGAACACCCACGAAATGAAGCTACGGCAGAGCCTAGATCAAATTTGAGAAATACGCAAGTGAGGCACAAAACCCAGTTTTGAAGTTTCAAATAACATGGAAAGCAGAGGAGATGGCTTACCTCCAAAGAGACATAAAAGTTGATTCTCCTAGTTTTGAGCAATTTTGACCATTGAAGTACAGATAACCATCTCGAACACAGAAATAAATGGTGACCCAATTTCTATTTAAGAGTGGAATCAGAGATTTGATACCAGACAGAGATATGTCATTTTCATTGGTAAAACCCATATCGAAAATCATGCATAAGATATTTTTGCTTACCAGGGTCAAGGCATGACTTGAGTCGAGTTGTATTCAAACTCTCCACCATAAAATCGAGCTCAAACAAGCAAAACACATAACTTTAATGCAAAACAGAGCTATAATAGCTTGAAAATCAGAGCTTGAAGAAATAAATAGAGATCCAAAATGAAGAAACAGAAACTCCAGGACCTTAAATGACGTCCTTTAGTAGAAGATACCAGGAAAAACAAAAGAAAAGTTTTACTTTGCTAAAAAATGGCGGCGATAGGGTAAAACATTAAAGAGATCTAAAAATTTCCAAGTCAAAAATGCAAAGTGAAGAGAGGAGTTTAGGGTTTACTTTTCCCCATGGTCAACCAAGTTGTTATAAACCACGGTAAAATTGGAGTTATATTTTCCAACCTAGGTTACAAAACCTTGTTTTATGCATGCCCATGTGAATAAGGCAAAAACTGTAATTATTTGCATGTGATAGGAAAAAGGGGTAATGAAATAATTTAATCCCCAAGTAAAAGAAAATAATACCACATGATCACGTGAAAAGGTGGAACTTTTTTATTAGTGATTAATCATTTACACAGAAATGAGGCTTGATTATAGTCAAAAGTAGAAGTTACATGTTCCTTTACAAATATTTAATAATGGAAGAGAAGACAAGATTGATTATTTAATCAAGACTATGCATGAATCCAGATGTGGGAAGTAGACAAAAGTTGCTTGAGTCCAAGATTAGCTTCATCATTTGCAAAGCAACCATACATAATCGTGCAAGAGAGGATTGCAGGGGTCAACATCACTTTGACTGTTAAGAAAGGGAAGGCTATTTTTGCCTTGATGGAGTATGTTATACTTTAGGATTTATTATTTTGTTCATCAGAAAGCTAAAATTAGCCATGCAAGTAGATTCGGATTCCAGGGTGAACCGAGGGTGTTGATTTTTAGCTCTACCTATTTTCCTATTTATTCATGCTTTTTTAGAGTAGTGAAGGACAAATTCTTGATGTAATAGAGTGCTAGAATTATTTTTCCATATTTTCCCTTATATGAAAATCAACTGATTGACCTTTCATAAAATATGTAGTGGTGTGTATCCAGATATTTATTCTTGTGAATTTATTCCCTGAATTATTTAAGTTTTCTTAGGCTATTTTACCTTGTTGTAGTTAGGTGTTATATTAATTTTAGTGTGCAATTTATGTCTTGTTATTGTGATAAATCCCTTAGCATATCAGTGTTTTCCTTGAAGTTAATAACGAGCCTCTCAATTGTGTTTACTTCATTTATTCTCATCATATTGTGTATGTTCTCTATTTGAAAGCCCTTAATTACCTTTGGTGTATTACCTCATTTTTTTACAAGTTATTATCCATCTTCTTACCCTTAACCGAACATATCTAGTTTAGGGATACTCCAAAAAGGGAACCATCCCTTAGTAGTGTGGATATTCACCTCACATCAAGGAGACCCGTAGCCTGTGACATGTCTCAATTGCATCTACAAAAGTGAGGGAAAAACAAAGACACGAAAATCTGTCAACCCTCAAAACAAGTGCGGTTCTCGCTAGATAACAATTTTTGGCATGCCCGGTGGGATGAGACGAATATCGATGAATTCAAACAAATGAATATTCGAGAGAATAATTCATCTATCGAATTCATGAAGCTTATTTCGACGAGTAAAACACTTTTGATCATCAAAGTGACATCAAGTCTTTTAGCTACAACATTTTGAGATATTTTTCATAATATAAATCTTGTTATTTTGCAGTCCATGCAGCGTATTTTCATAAGTTGGGATATTGTTTTTCATATTTTGATACTTTATGAGGTCATGCAAGTATGAATCCCCATTTTCGAGTAGCATTACAAGTCTAATCAACCTCTTTTTTACCCATATTTTCCTTTAAATCAGTATTATGACCCCTATCAGAATGAATATCCCCATAACCGAAACCTACATATAAATACAATTATCAATATGATAATGGTTATGTTGTTCAAGATCAAGGTTATATGGATTGTGTTTATTATACACATGAGCAGGATCTTGAAATTGAGTTTCATGAACTGAAAGCAGACATATTTTGCTATTAAGGAACAAGTTGAAAAATTACAAGCATTAGAGAATGGTAGGCATCAGGTTAAGGAACCCTGTCATTAGGATGTTCCCACTTACCTTCCCCATTAGAATCCAATGCCCACATACCTTCCTTACCAGCCAAAGTAGCCCAATTTTCAGTTTCCATGTTTTATTTATGTTGTTGTTCCAAATCCCACTTTGTAACACTCTGATTTTGTAAGTTATCTTGGTGAATGTTTTTCATACTATTATAACTGCTGAAATGAAGGAAAACATGTTAAGATATATTCTGAACTTAAGGGAATGTGTTGCTAACTTGGATTCTTGCATGCTGTGATTTATTGCATAGGACATCAGTTATTGTACTTACGTGTTTGCTGATGTGACGAAAAATTGTCGTATACTTGATAAACTCTCGTTACTGATTGATAGCACACCTTGAATCAATTTCATTGATCCAAAGTATGCTGAGGTCTTCTTGTGATTTCTGTGTTGATTTACTCTGGAACCGAACCAGAGGTTGATATGAACGTGCAGCGCCTGATTGCAGGTATGAGCAGCTGGCACGTAAATGCCAACGACAAAGGTTCGATCCTTGAACCCTGTACTGTCGAATTTAAAACCTCGTGAGGCAAGAAATGCCTGGACACGGGTGGCCTTGGCATGAGATACAAAGGACTGAACGTCCTGCACAACATAGTTACGAGAGTTAGTTGAGAGATTGGGTTAGGGGTTGATTAGTGTTAGTGGTTAGTAGGAATTAAAATCCTAAGCTAATCCTAAGTCCTAACATGCATCCTAAACTACTATCCTAAGTGGATTTTTAAATTACAAAAAAAAAAGAAATAAACCTAAGTCCTAATAACCTAAGGCTAAACTATGACCTAGGTTGAACACTAATATGCAACCTAAACTAATCCTAATCTAAAGGGGCGCGTAGACCCTTGGAGGGAGAGGATAAGGATGAAGGGGGTATTCATTAGCATTTAATGGAAAGTCCATACGTGGACAGCGCCCGGTTTGGCGGGGCAGGTAAGAGACGGAGGTATCTATTTGGAGATGGAGCTAAATTTGGTTTTTGCTTGTGAAATTTGAAAATTTGAGTTCGCCAACTCAAGTTGGCAGTGGCGTGGGAAGTTGGGAAAAGGCAAAGCCTTTAATGCATTAATTATCCTTGGTCCTCGTGACCAGCTCGCCTTGGAAAGTGTATGAGGGAATTTTGATTTTTCATTTTGTCGATTCGGGCTTTTGCAAAGTTGCTCTGCATTTGGTTTTTTTGGTCTGGTTCAGTCGAACCAGTTCTTTGGATTTATCACTGTTCTTGGGAGATTTTGAGGCTGTTGCTGAGCCTGAAGAGGAAAGGATTGTTGGGAAGTTCTTGCTGTCGCCGTGGAAGGAAATAACTTCGGCAACCACGTTTTCTTCAAGTTTTGGAAAAGAGATCACAGGCATGTTAAGCCCTTCTCTTTAAAAATTCTTGCTTTGTTTAAATGTCTCATTAAAACAACCCTGCTCTTGGGTTTTGGGTTTATGTGATTGTTGAGTGTGTTGATATGATTTGGATTTCGTTGACTCTTGCTGTCATTTTTGGAAATGATAGGAAACATTGTCTCTGGTTGCTGTGTTTAACTGTCTTTGCACTTCTTTGAATGGAATACCTCCATGTTGTGCTGGTTGTTGACGTTAAATGGAAGTTTGAAACGGGTTTTTCTCTGTAAAATGTTAAATGGGAACTGTGCAGGCAGTGTGGGTTATTTTATTGCTGTGCGATTGTTCTTTTGTCACATGAACTTGTGATACGATTGTATAGGTTGTGTGAGCGGCTTGATGTCGTTTCTATACTGAAGTTTTCTTGAAGGAAATAAGATCTTTCTTGTTTACTATCTGTTGTTTCGGGATTAAAGGGAATATCATTTCTTTTCGAGCTTTAAGGAATGGGTATTTCTCTGCTTAAGTGTTATATAAAGAATTAGCAGACTGTGTGGGTTGTTTTCACTGCTATGAGAATGTTCTTTTGTTATATGGTCTTTTGTGATATATTTATAGGATGTACGAGTTGCATGAGGTCGTTTCTATACTGAAATTTCTTTTAAAAAGGAAATAGATCCTTTCTCTTTCTGTTGTGTTTGATTATGATGAATACAGACATTGGGTTTTGTATGAGCATACGAATTTGCTTTGGAGAAAGAAATGATAACACGTTTTTGTTGTTTCTTTCTTTTTCTTGCTTAAAAGAAATAAAACTTTTCTCTTCCTTCTGCTGTTTCGGGATTATAAGGAAATGGCATTTTGTATTTTAAAGGAATTGGCATTAGAGTTTTATACGAGTGTTCGTGAAAGTTGGAAAAGAAATAGTTTTTCCTTCTGAACTTATAGTGTAATATGTTGTTTTCTTGCTGAAGAAGGTATGATGAATTGTTGTGTTTTATTGATGACTGTTCGATCTCTAGTTCGGACTGTCTTGTGAATGCGAACTTGACTTTGGATTGTTGTGCAAAAGAAGAGATGCATGGGAACTTTGTCTTGCTGTTTGGGTCTGTCTTGACTGTACCAGACTTATGCATTTAACACCCTATACGGGTTTACTTCGAAAGAAGTATTGATAACTGATTATTGCATTCTGAAGTTCTGCATATTATCATGAATTCGAAAAATGGATTTCGGGTAGAAATGTTTGTTGGCAGTGAGCTCGATTTGAGTGTTTTATTTCATTCTGAGCAAATGATTGTTCTTACTGAAATTATGGGAAATTAGTTCTTCCTTTCTCTGCTGTTTAGATTTCGAAAGAGATAGTAACTGAGTTTATTGAACCTTATAAGATCGGATTGTTGGAAGTGACAGTGGTAATTAGATTATTTTCCGATGGTTGTGCTTTTCGTGCAAATGAAATATTTAATTGTTTCGTGTGGTCTTCTGATCTTGGTACTGTCATTTGGAAGAATTGAAATCAGCTTGAACAATTCTTGTTGAGTCTGAAGAAAATGGTTGTTTTCTTGGTGAAAGGTTAAAGGAATGAAATTTTCTCTTTTTCTTTGTTTGAATTCTGGGGATAGCATTAGAGCCTTACTGTGCTTTATGATTGGTCTTGCTGTAGGTAACAACAATGAGTAAATTGTATTTTGAACTGTATGCGTTCATGGAAATAGAAATTCATGTGAATAATTGATTTCGTGATTGAATAACTGTTATTTGGTTAAAATTACAGTGAAAGAAATATGGATTCTTCTAGTACCGTAAGTACAAAGTATGCAACCATATACTATTTGATCTATGATAAATACGATGTTGTACTAACCTGTTTCGGATATTCATATGAGCCTGATTTAAATGAAGTATGGATAAGGACGATGAATTCTTCCTTGTTTTCATTTAAAGCTGATTATGAATGAAATTACACCTGCTTTGCCCGTAAAGTGATATCTGAATGGATTTTGTAAGTTTCACTCGAACTCGTATCGGATTTGTGCCTCATTTGGATTCCATTTTTAGGACAGTCACGTGGAAAGAGATAGGGATGAATGACTTGGAAAAATGATCTTTTCTTCTTTCATTCAGTTGAAAATTTGTAATCATTATTAACAAATTTTGTAATGCTTAGATATGAGCAACTATATGCATTACTGTTCGCTTTCGTGTCTGTGCTTGATTGCTTGGAATCTAATATGATGCATGAACTGAAAGGAAGGTAATGGGTTTACATTTCAGTTAGTTTCATCCTTTGCATTTATTATTAATGTAAGGCGAGGAAAGGATAATGAGTATGTTATATCGTAGTAAGCTACTTGTATCCCTAAACTTACAAATATTGTAAATTGAGACTTGTAACGGTTATGTGGAATTGGGACAGTAGTTCTTTGGCTGATTGTGATGATATTTTGATAGTTTAGTTGTTATGCTGATCTTTCTTTGTGCCTATTTCTTGATTGATGTCTTACTGTCGTTTCATAAAAGCAGGGTTCTTTTTTTGAGACAGTTAGTTGAAGCACCTCATTTTAATGATAAGTGCTTAATATGCTCAGTTCATTGAACTGACCCGTGCAAATCATTTTGCAGATGGAAATTGATTAGAATGAAGACATGGCTGTTTTCTGATGCTTCTTGATTGGTTGAAGATGAATTGTAATTGTTGCTTTTATTCCTCTTCGAGGAATTGTGAAAAGAAGAAAGTATATTCTTCTATCTATGAGTTGTAATGATGTTTTATGTAAACAATGTCCATTCAGTTGGTTTGGCAAATGTATGGATTATGAAACGAATTGATGAATACTAATACAAGTGTGATATTTTATTAATTATATCAGTTTGATATTGTTGACTAAATTGGAAATATAATGTGATTTCTCGATTTGGATTTATTTAATTGTCCTTGGATGGATGATAAAAAGGAACTAATATCTATTCTTACCTAAATGCAACTTTTAAGTTGAAATATGCAATTAGTTCATACTTGGGTAAAGATGAATTTTTAATTGACATTAAAAAGGATTAGGAAGAATATGATTTCACAACTGATAGGTATTCAGGATTATCTTGGAAGATAAGGAATATCAATTAACTTCGGAGTAATTGAACTTCGCTTTCGAACTCCATTAATGATCTCGTATGTTAAATTCAGAATAAAGGATATAGGATAAGTATATCCATAACTAATGGACCTTAACTATGTAATGTTAAGGAGCACAAATGAATACATTTCTAGGAAATTAGATCTCGTACAAATGACGTCTAATAAGCTAGAATTTTGAATTTAGTTACAGTTGGGAAAATCTTGGCTAAGTTTAATAGGTTAAACTTATCACGTCTGTCGGTAACAGACTGCTTAATCTAATGATTAAGAAGGGAACCAAGTAGAGAAATGCAGCCCTTCGACACGAAGGAGAAGATGCATAGCAAGCTAAAGGATGGATTTAGTCCCTCTTAGCTATATACAACTGTAACGGAAACGAGGATAAAGGGATCAGCATGGTTGCTGAAAGTTGATTCTTAATTATTAAAATCGTATCCAAATCACTTGAGCAGGATGTGTATTCTCGATGGGAGGATTCCGTAGGACATTGGCATACGCCAGCTACAGCAAGGTGTCTTCATGAAGATGGGGTCTTCATGACGACACAATGTTGCAGCTGACATATTGCAATGCCCTCCTGAATTAAAACATCAAGAATACATAGGCTGAATGTGAAGTTCTTGGCAGGGGATAGGAGTATGATCAGGTATACGGAGTGACTCCGGGATACTAAAGATGACTAGACACACGGAGTCATGGGGAATGACACCGTATGTCTGTGTATCTTTAGTTACCAGGAGTGCCTTCCTATATTTTTCATATTACTAGTTGGAAATTAGAAGTTTAAACCTGACCTTAAACTGAGAGGACTGGTAGGAACCAGGAAAGACCATTCTAGATAACAGGTGAAGTGAAGTGAAGGACGTATTCCATTGATGTGTATCACATCCAGGAATATGATCATGCAAAGCATGTGAAAATCTTTGGCCAAAGTATCGCAAGTGCTGGTTGCATTGTCCTTATCACTTAATTTAAGATGCAGGATGTCAGATGAATATCAGTAACAAATATTCAGATAGGCTTCTTAAATGGATCACTTCGATAACCGGAAATGGTTAAGAGAACTGGTATATATATTATACTATGCATAAACAAACATGAAGGATCGGTTGTTGCCGAGTCATGAAATGAAGTATCGTTGAAACTCCGAGCCATGAAAATGGAAGATCGGCAGTTCCTCGAGTCATTTACAGTATCATATAGAATCTATTATAAGATTGAATGGCATTGAATGTGTGTTCCATATTGTAAATATGCGAACATGGAACATTAGTTTTAAAAATAAATTGTGTGATCCAAGCGTGTCGTTTGGGCAGAGAACAATTATTAAAACTTGAACGTGTGTTTGAATTTTATAATTCATAACAGAGAACGTTATCAAAAATATATATATATATATATATATATTCCCTTGTTCAGTATCTTAAAATGGGGATGTTACACACTTCCTCACATGTAGATATTGAGAAATTCTTTCTTTGCCAATAATTTTGAGTAAAATCAACGTAACACTCATCCCACCCCTCCTCTTTCATCCACAAGTTATATTCATTAAGGTGAAGATCAAAAACTTAACTAGGAGCAGAAACTAACTGAAGACAATAGCAAGCTGGATTTGTTGCAAAACTTGTAGCAATTGGTTTCAAAATTTTAGTTATTGATTCATCCACTCTTGCACCATATTCACACAAGTTATTGATTCATACGCTCTTGCAGAATCTGAAGAGGAGGAAGTATTAGTTTCAAATGAAGAGGGTTTTTAGGCTAGTTTTGAAAATGAATCAAAAAAATTCATAGAAGAACAACATGTTTTCAACTTGACAAACTTCCTATTAAGTGATGCGGATGACATTAGTGAAGAGGAGAAGATAGCATAATAGCATGTTGCTCATATTAGACCTCATAAAGAAGAAATATATGAGTTTGATCTTATAAAAACTCGGTTGGGTGATGAAGAAAAGGAGGAATATCGGTTCCATCTTAAATAGAATGATGCGGCCGAATGTGAAGACCCTCATTGTGTTGAATGCTTGGAGATTGATACATTATTAGAGAGACATAGTAGTTCACAAACAATATCAAAATACACTGCAAGTAGCTAGAGGCAACAAGATTTCATGAAGGATCAACTTGAATTTTTGAGCTGCATGGTGAATCGAATAAAGGAAATGATTTTGACATCATTGCTAAAAAATCACTCAAGATAGATGATAAACAACAACTTTTAGAGAAAAAAACAACTTTCAAATCAGCTTCAAAATGTGCTTAGTGGTGAAAAGAAAATCAATAAAGTAGACCACATCAAAATAATTAGTCTTCTAGTTGTTAGGATCCCGTTTCTTATTCGGTACTTGTCTTGTTTTATGCCAATTTCAGTAGTACTAGAGTTTGTTCCTATTTTGGAGCACAAAGAAGAGTTTCGTGTTCTAGGATCTAGCCCCAAAACCTCTCAGAACAACTTGCAGATCAGATAGAATTTTTTTATGTTTTGGAATGAAGGATCAACTTGAATTTTTAAGCTGCATGGTGGATTTGAATAAAGGAAACAAGTTTGACATCACTACTAAAAGATCACTCAAGATAGTTGATAAACAACAACTTATAGACAAAAAACAACCTTCAAAACAACTTCAAAATGTGCTTAGTGGTGAAAAGAAAATCAGTGAAGTAGACCACATCAAAATAATTATTCTTCCAGTTGTTAGGATCCCATGTCTTATTAGGTACTTGTCTTGTTTTATGCCAATTTTAGTAGTACCGAGTTTGTGCCTATTTTGAAGCACAAAGAAGAGTTTCATCTTCTAGGATCTAGCCCCAAAACCTGTCGAACAACTTGCGAGATCAGATCAAATTTTTTCATGTTTTGGAATGATCTTTTAAACTAATTAAAAGTACACCTCTTGTTTCCAGCTTTATCACGTTACCTATTTTTCAAGCTGAATTCATGGCCTCGGTTTTTGAGAAAGGAAGCTAATTTTTGTAGCCTATGTAAGGCTTCGTTGAGCTTTATTTTCATTTGCTTAGAGTAGGGTAAGTATGATTTCCATTTCAATAAATTACTCACACACAATTGCAACTATTTTTAAATTCAATAAGTGCATTTCATGCATAGGGTCTAGTTTACGAGATCTTTTCCAGCTTTAGTTTTTGTTTTTGGAAAGGCATTTTTTTAGTAAAGGGCAAAAAATTTTGTTTGGTCTTTGACTCCATGCCCAATGGATGAGTTTAAGGCACTAATCTTAAAGATAGCAGCTAGATTTATGCCGCAGAATCACTAGAAATGTTAAAGTTTCTCGCATCCGTGTGAGAGGTCAACTTGAAACTTCATTTCTCATATTGAAGGGATTGGTTTAAGGGGCATAAATGAAGGGGAAAAGGCATGAAATTCCATTGTGTTGGTTTGATAAATTCAACTTTCCATCTAGATTATATTTCCAATTGACATCTCTTTCATGATCATGCATCATCCCCTCACGAACCAATGCATGACCCTAACACAGACAGGAAAGATAGAAAATATCAAAGGTGTACACCACAAAACATGCACAGGGACAATCATTTTTAGAGGTTGAAGTAGGTTTCTGCTTATCTTTTATTCACAGTTCAATTTTATTAAGTTACTTTGAGTTCATTAATTATGATTAAGTGAAAATTTCCTAGTGTGTATGAGTTGCAAAGAATTCATTTAACACCATGTTAATGAAAATTAATGCAAAAGGAAGTAATTACAACTCATCACATTAAGATGTTTTCATTTATTTCATAATTTGAAAGTACAATGGACCCACACAAGCCATGGAAATAACTCTAAAATCAAGTACATTAAAATAAAGTACATGTGTGTAAAGTTATGAATAAAAGAGAAAGGAAAATCCATCATTTCTGTTTAGATGGATTTTCCCATAGTTGGCTTCCAGTTGTCCTCATCCACTCCTCTTCTTCATCCTTATCGTCCACTATTTTTTACCTAAAAGAGAAGAAACGGATGTTAGAGCTCCATTTTTCATTCCTATTATACTCACAGCTTCTAACAAATGGACTTTCTTAAAAGGAACTTGAAAATTAGAAAGTACAAAAATAATTAAAGAGAAAAATATCATCTTCGAATAATGTCACAAGAAGAAATCAATATGAAAATAACGTTCCATGACCTCACTATTTTCTAATTGTTTATTTTAAATGTCCAGATACAAGAATCAAGTTAATAAATGAAGTAATTTTTCTTCAGGAATGTAGGTCATAGTTTTGAATCATTTCTTAGCTGAGTGTAGTTTTAGAAATCATCACTAAGCCTTAGATTTATTTTCAGACAAGAAAGAACAACTTGCAACTTTCAAGTTAAATAACTCCAAAGAGTAATAAATAACACATCTTCTACAAGCTTTCAAGTTGCGAAAAAAGGAGTGCAACTATTGTTTAAATCTAAAGTGTCCTTTGCCCATTGGAAAAAATATATTTAAGTGCTCGTGTTTCATAGCACCAAGTTGTTGTTATCAAAAAATGAATAACAAATTGAAATTTACAGATTCATTAAAGATCTAGGGAAATTCAACTTTTCAAGGAACTATTCAAAGATGCATAGAGCTTTCAATTTGGAAATGGTGATTCTATAACATCATAATTATTGAATTTCAAATTCAAAAGCAATTTTTTAAACAATTTTTAAAGAGACAAGCTAGCTCAAGGAAGAGATGTTCTCAAAAGAGGCACTCAAGCAATGACCAGCTATAATGGCAACAAACCACATTTTGCGGACCTATGACATCCGGTGAAAGAACCCAAACCTCTACCTATATTATGAGTACCATTGGTTACATTGACCTTGAATATGCAAGAACATCAAGGCTTAATGAGAAATCTGATGTATACAGTTACGAAATTGTTCTTCTGGAGTTGCTTTGAAAGGAAGGAAAGTTGTGGAAAAGCATTCAAATTAGTCTTAGCTACTAATATTTTTGTTAGTTAATTTTCTTTTGAGCTTACATTGTACATTGCTTAAGTATTTTTAAGGTTTTTTGTCCGGAGAAGGGAGAAACGAAAGTTGTATGAAATTATCTTTGACATTGGCAGTTAACAAAGATTCTATCAAAAGAAGAGCCCAACCTCAAATGCACACAAACATAATAAATTGCTCCAAATAAAAGTTACAAACAAAGCTTGGTAAATCAAGTAATGGTACAACCATCTCGTGTCGGGGGTAAATTAATGGTGATCTCAAGAGAATCAAATACATGGTGAGATAATAGTTAATACCCCATCTAGGAGAAATATGAGTTACCCAAATAACGCAACCCAAATTTGGGTAGGAGCAAAAACATAGTAAACAAGGATACAAGTAAATATTACACTTGTTTCAAATACAAATACCATACATATTTACCATTGATCTCGGGATATTTTCCAAAGTGAAAATAAATAATAATCTACTAATCATGTAAGGTAAATATTAATGAAGGAGCCACTTTGACCAAAAATATTAAATATATGCTCAAATTAGGAGCAATGTGCAAATCAACACGAGCCACCTCCAACAGATCAAGGAATGATCTGCATTATGAACCCTCAAGTCATGTCATTAAAGAAAAAAATAGGTAATGAAGACCAAAGTGATAAGAAAATACATCAACCAACTCATTAGTCATACCAAGCCATCGGGATTCATAGGTCACGAAAAGGAATACATCAATGTAGAAAACCTCCAACCGATAGTATATTAGAACGGCCAAGTAGTGAAGTTATATGGTGAGCTATAATCAAACAGGCCAGGTGAGACTTGTAAAATAGAGCCAAAGGTTTCATGCCAAAGGGGTTTGATTGGCTCGACCCACCCATAACAAGATATAAAAGCAAACACAAAATGTGAACGAGCTTGAAAAAGGAATCAAATTAGAGCCTTGCCCTTTGAAAATGACTACCCGAAAGCATGATAATTTCAGGAGATGGAGCACCTATGTTCATTTATGCATAGAAAAAACACAAGAATACCCATAAAGTTTCAACACACATCTTTGAGGCATTAACAAGCTCATCCATGAAATTCAACTATGGAAGAGCCTAGATCGAATTTGAGAAATATGCAAGATAGGCAATAAAACCAGCTTTGATGTTTCACATAGTAGGAAAAGAAGAGGAGATGTCTTACCTCTAGAGAGAAATAAAATCTTATTCTCCTGGTTTTGAGTAATTTCAGCCTTTGAAGCACAGATAGCTAACTCCAATGAAGAAATAAATGGCAACCAGTTTCTATTAAGAGTGGAATAAGAGTTTTGATACCAAACACGTAAATATGTCATTTTCATTAGTAACACCCATACCAAAAATCATGCATAAGATATTTTTTTCTTACCAAGGTCAAGCCATGACTTGAGACAAGCTTTATTCAAACCCTACACCAACAAATTGAGCCCAAAAAAGCAAAATGTAGAGATTTAACGCAAAACAAAGCTATAATATCTCAAAAATCAGATCTTGAAAAAGAGGCCCAAAATGAAGAAACAAACACTCCAGTCCCTTAAATGGCATCCATGAGTAGAAAATACCAAGAAAACTAGAAGAAAATTTTGCATTTTCTCAATAATGGAGGCTACTTCTGTGGTAAAGCAAGGCTGAGCTCTAGAAGTTTCCAACTCAAAAATGGAAAGTGAATAGAAGAGTTTAGGGTTTTATTTTCCCCATGGTCGACAAAGTTGTCATAAACCATGGTAAAATTAGAGTTATATTTTGTAAAATAGGTTACAAAACCTTGCTTTATGCATGCCCATATTATTAAGGTAAAAATTGTAATTATTTTCATGTGATAGGAAAAAGGGGTAATGAAATCATTTAATCCCCAAGTAAAATAAAATAATGCCACATGACCACATGAAAAGGAGGAAATTTGGTTATTAGTGATTACTCATTTACCTAAAAGGAGGATTGATTATGATCAAAAGGAGAAGTTGCATGTTCCTTAACAAATATTTAATTATGGAAGAGAAGACAAGATTGATTATTTAATCAAGTCTATGCATGAATCCAAATTTGGGATGAAGACAAAAGTAGCTTGACTCCAAAATCATATTTTGGATAAATTAAAGGTAATGGATTTACCTTTAAATCTTCAAAATACCTTATTATTTGCAAAAGAAACTATACACATTCATGCCAAGAGAGGATTGTAAGTCGGCCAACATCACTTTGACTTTGGATAAGTTAAGAAAGGGAAGGATATTTTTGCCTTAATGGAGCATGTTATATTTTAGGATTTTATTATTTTATTCATTAGAAAGCTAAAATTAGCCATGCAAGTAGAGTTAGAATCAGTTGGAACTAAGGGTGTTGAGATTTCAGCTCCACCCCTTTTCCTATCTATTAATTGTTTTCAGAGCAAGTGAAGGAGGGCTTCTTGATGTAACAGAGTGCTGGAATTATTTATACATATTTTCCCATATATGAGATTCAACGAATTGACCTTTTAGAAAAAATTTAGTGGTGTATATTTAGATAGTTATTCTTGTGAATTTATTTCCTAAATTATTTTATCTTTCTTAGGCTATTCTACCTTGTTTTAATTAGGTGTTATTCTAATTTTAGTGTGCAATTTCTATCTCATTATTGTGAGAAATACTTTAGCATATCAGTGTTTTCCTTAAAATTAACAGAGACCTCATAGATCATGTTTAATTCATTTATTCTCATCATATTGTTTATGTTCTTTATCATAAAGTGTTCAATTACCTATGGTGTATTACCCCTTTTTCTTACAAGTTTATTATCCATCTTCTTACCCTTAACCACATAGATCTATTTTAGGGATACTCCAAAAAAGGAACCAACCCTTAGTAATATGGAGATTCACCTCACATATGGGATACCCACATCCCATGAGGTGTATCAATTTTATTTTTAGAAGTGAGGGAGAAGCAAAGAAACACAAATTTGTCACCCTTTAAAATAGGTACAATTCTCGCTAGATAACACCATCTAGTGCCTCAAATATTTGTATCTCTTCTTCATACTTTTCATCACTACTCGAGTCTTATATGAGATGTTCATCTTTTTCTTCTTTCATCTCTTCTTCACCATGATTTTTTCCTTTTTCTGGTTCACATATGAAGACTTCTTCGATCGCTTCTAAGGATTAATTTTCATACCTCTTTTTGCTTATATTCTCTTCTTTTTCCATTTTCTCTCGAGTTTTGAGTTTTATTTCTTCTTCCTTTATGAATGCCATCATATTACACCTCATCCTTCTTATATTAAATTAATCTAAAGGACATTTGATATTATTTTTAATTTTCCAACCATTTCCTTGATTTTATATTAACTTCATTAGACAAGTATACCCTTTCTCTTATCGCCCTTGTTTCTCTTTCGATATACGTAATGCTCTTTTGGACACATTTCTTCATCTTCTTGTGAAAATTTTCTTCTATCAAGCCCTTCATATCTCTATTCATGTCTACCTTTAGACTCTTACTCTTCTTTTGAGCTTAATATGCTCTTACTTATCTCTTTTGGAGGCCTCTATAGGATTCTTCTTCTTCTCAACAATCACTCTTTCACTTTCCAACTAGATACCTCATCTATGCCTTCTTCTTATTATTTTGGTACCTTTATGAATATCTTACCCAGGCTCTCCCCTTTCCTGGTCTATTAACAATCTCATATCCTCACCTAGGTCTATTGCACCCTAGTCTCTTGATCTCTTTTCTTAACACAAAAAGAGATTCTACCTACAATAAAACTTTCATTAATGAATTTAACAAAATGTATTAATTTTTCACCTTTTACCTTCTACATGACTGTCTATACCAAGTATCTCTTTCCCTCTAATATTTTCATATCTTCCAATCAATCCTAAAAATTCCTTTATGGATTCCTTTTCACATTATTTCTTTCTTTTAAAGCTCTCAAGAGTTTACTATTGCCTCCTTAGATCAACTCTTTCTTACCGCTACTTGTACTCATACACCTAATATATTACTTCTCTCGATTTATTTCGATCATCAACTTATACCTTCAACCTAGATATTTAAGTTGGGCACAAGTGGTATGATATGATACTAAAAATTGATGTCTTCTTAGCTCAACTTGGTGGAGAAATAATTTCTCTTGAGGTATTATGACTCCTCTTTGCTCAAACTTGCATTCATAGAACCTAAAGTGCTAGTCATAAAATCAAAAAAGAATGCAAAAAAAATTAAGTTGTACCACCTGTTTTAACACTTAAAAAAACTTCATTCATCCTTACTAATCATATGAAACCATCAACAAGCCTCTATCATGATTGAAAACCATATTTTCTATTTTGGTAGAACTAATGCCTTGTAGCCCTACTTAGAGACTTTTCCATTCATAACTTCTATTGTACACCTGATAAGAGGACTGTGAAACTTGATTTAGATACCCCTTTAGCCTTTATTGAACATATAAAAACTCAAGTAGGGTTAGTTTGTATGGAACAGGTGATCTCAGAGCAAGGGCAGTTATAATAGGTCTAGTTTTAAGGCTATTTAGGAACAACTGACTCAAAATGAACTCCACTCCACTTGAAAACCTTATGAACACTTCCTAAATACCTCCAAGCATCATCCCTATCAATTCTAGATCTTGAAACATGAATTTCAACAAGTTATCATCAATTTCTCCTCTCCTCATTCATTATTTGTTTTCACCTCCAAGACTGGAAATTTCTATCAAAGATAAAATAAATTGTATAAACTTTGAGAACTTAAAATTTCGTAGGCTTATTCTTCTAGTTGGGGAAAAATGTTCCTGAAAATTTCAGCCAATTTTATTTAGTAGAAAATTTTCTATGTCTTGCCCTAGTTTTGTCCCTAAAACACAAAACAACTTATAAAATATGTAAAACACATTGTCAAAATCTCAAATAATTTTTTTTATGCTTGTCTAAACCTCATAAAAAATTAAATATTACCATCAAAAGGAAATAATCGCATTAATATTGAATTTTTATTTTCATGCTTGCTCCACAATTATAATTAGTCATGACAGTCATAACAAAAGCGTACAAAAATCACAAAATTCACACTGAAACCATGCAATATTAAATTTTGTTATCAGAACACCTTCATTACATTCTCCACACACTTTTCAATAGACTTTTTCATACTCTAATTGTACATACTTCCTTCCTAAACTTGATTTTCCTATCTTGGAATATTTTTAGTCTTGCTCCTACAAACCCTCGACAACTCCTATATGAGCTTAACAACATTATCTTTACTCAAGAAACATTCTAAACACGATAATGTGATATACATCACCATAAAACTTCTCAATAACTTGACTAGAATAATATTTACAATGAAGATATGGCCTACATGGCCTCAATTGTTAATTTTACCACTTGACCAAGTCAAATTGTCTCCATTTTACCTTTCTACCATCCTCAATCAGCCTTTGACTGCTCCTCAAGGTGGGTTCCAACTATGAAGGACTATGCAAATGTCCCACGAGGCCTTAAAAATAATTTTCATCCTTTGACCACATTCCAAGACATGATTGAGGCATTCAAAGGTCTTTACAAAATTCAATTTTTCAAATAGCATGTTTTGGAGGGAAAATGGAAAACCCTCACTTGGACAAATCCAATGAAATTATTGACCCCTATAATCCCTTACAAGCGTAAAATTTTCCTCTTTGTCACCTCTAGATGTCACTTTGATGGTCTTGAGCATATGCTCCTGCATCACTTTGGATGCAAGCTTAGACGATAGTAGATAATGCTAGTGCTTGGCGCTTTATTTGAGAGCTATAACCATGTGTGTGTGTGTGTGTGTGTGTGTGTGTGTGTGTGTGTGTGTGTGTGTGTGTGTGTGTGTGTGTGTGTGTGTGTGTGTGTGTGTGTGTGTGTGTGTTTGTGTTTGTGTGTGTGTGTGTATGATTATCTTGTTTGAATTTATTAATTGACAACCTGGAAGGTGACTCATAAGTATAAAAGATGACCTAAAATTAAAAGAGACACAAAAGAGTAAGAAGAAATAAAAGAGGGTCGGGAGTTCCTAGAAGGGACAAGATCACTTGGGCACTTCTGTCCTAAATGGGTGCCACCGTCCGAGGTCATAAAAGATAAATTAGTCAAATACTTATAGGTCTGTAGGGTGTGTAAGGTCAATAAGAATATAAGAGAAAAAGTTTAAAAAGGCCTAAAAGACATTTTCAATTACTAGTTTTCTTTTTTAGGAATCGTTTATATAATAGTATGCTCTAGGACCTAGAAATGCACCCAAGTGCATATATTTTATATATACATTTTTATCCTACTTTATGACATGGATGCCATTGTTGCTGATTTTTTGCAAGTTTTTACCATCACCCTCCTCATTTCACTACTCCAATGATTGATCCAAACATCAATGTTGTCACCACTCACTACAACCTACCACCTACAACTCCACTTGTCTCTATCTCACCGCCTATTATCTCTATAGTCCCTACCATGACTTCCAAAGGATATGAAATCATTGGGAAACTCAAGAATATACCAACCAAAATATTTTTGTTAGGAAATCTATTGTTAGTGCATACATCATTAAAATAATATGAGTTGTTAGTTTTTATTACCCATGCTTATCCCAGGTTATCATATCCAACTTCTAAGGAAGTTGTTCTACTATCTCTATGGCTATATAATAGCCTTTGTAATGTTCTCGTGATATATGCTAAATAGAAGATTATTCGTGTTTAGTTTTTTGTTATACCATTTTTTGGTATCAAAGATAATATGTTTCCTTGAGATGAAGAAATAATATTAAGAGGGGCATTTTTGTAGTTTATTTCTGTACCCCAAATTTTTATGTGTACTTTTTTAATGGAGATGTGATAGTGAGCATATGATAGTGCAGAAGCTGTAATATTTTTTCTCATGTTCTAGAGATAGAAGAACGTATTTAAATGCAGATCTACTTCACCTGCTCCAAATGCATCTGTATATTTCAAGCACTTCATTCGCTTGATATCTACATACATGATCTATTCCATGCATGCCTACAAATAGATTAAATTGATGATTGGAAATTGAAGTCCTAGTATTCGATTGGATATTTTGGTTGTTATTGTGTAGAAAATCTAATGGCTTCTTATACAACAAACAACATGAAAGAAATAAACATAATACTTAAATAACTTGCATAAACATATGAATATTCAAACCAAGACCGCTGTGCATAATCTCCATTAATAAAAGCTTCATCATACTCAGAGCTTCAAATTTTCTTTACAATCAAGTTGTCATGCATGCAGTGTGCTTTCAATGCACATCCTTCCTTGCTTATGCAGATTTCACACCTTTGTGTGTGCATACAAAGCAATTACAATTGCTGTTATTTAAATAGAATAACTCACCCACTAACAGCTCTTCAACGAGCATTCTAAATTTAAACTCATGCTTTAAAAACATTGCATGCTATGCATGATTTAAAATGATTTATTTGAATTAAATCTAATGATAAAAATAAGATAAAGCTAACTTAACTAAAGCAAACTAAAGCAAGACTAAAGCTAAAATTAGCTTTCCTAAAAGCTATAGTTGGAATTAAATATGCATCACATGCATATTTCCAACACTCCCCTTAATTTCAAATCGTAGCTTTACTCTTCTAGAGTTGTGTTTGCTTTTTCAGATCTCGCCATGTGCAGGATCACATATTCCCAAACAATCTCTCAAATATTCAAAACTTCTTTTGCCAAAGCCTTTGTAAAAATGTCTCCAAACCGATCTTGGATCTGCAAAATTCAAGATGAATTTCCTTGTTGTTTACCAGCTCACGATGAAATGATACCCCGTATCAATATGCTTGCTCCTCTTATGAAAAACATGATTTTTGGACAACGCTATGGCTGAGTTGTTGTCACAAAAATCTGTAGCTTCCACTTGTTTTCGTTGTAAATCACAACACTCTTTCTCATCCAAACAACTTGACATGCTGCTCTGCTGCTACATACTCGCTTCGCTGAAGATAACGTGACAATGGGCTGCTTCTTTGATGCCCATGAAACCACTCCCCGCTCCAAAGTGAAAAGTATAGCCGGATGTGCTTTTCCGATCATCTATACTTCCAAGATTGTCACTATTCGTATAACCAATGAGTTTGAACTCATTTGAACTTGAATATAGAATTCCATGATTTCTTGCTCCATACATACCTCAAAATTCTTTTTCCAGCTTGCCAATGTGAATCTTTTGGAGATTCCATGAACCTTGATATGAGGCTTACACCATACATGATATCGTGCCTTGTGGTCACAAATACATAAGACTTCCAACCAACTTTTTAAACAATGTTGGATCCACAAACGATCCTTCATCCTCTTTGCTCAACTTCAAACCTACGGCAGAACCGGTGTTGGTGTGATAAGCTTACAATTCAACATGTTAAACCTTTTCAAAACGTCACTTGCATACTTTGCTTGTGAGATAAAAACTTCACCTTCTGATTGTTGAACTTCAATACCTAAAAAGTAATGCATAAGACCAAGATCTGTCATCTCAAACTCCTTCTTCATGGCTGATTTGAATGACTCTGTAGATAGATTTCCAAAGTAATGATCAAATCATCTACATATAAACAAACAATTAAAATTTTACCTTGCTCATTTATCTTGGGTGTATAAGGTAGGCTCACCGCTGCTCCTACTCGAAACCATTCTCAATCAAATAAGAATCTATTCTCATATGTACCAAGCTCTAGGTGCTTTGCTTGAGACCATAGAGTGCTTTCTTCAATCTGTATACTTTTCCTTCATGACCTTCAATCTCATAACCTTTTGGCTGATTTACATAAACTTCCTCTTCAAGGAATCCATTTAAGAATGCTGATTTAACATCCATCTGATAAATAGGCCATTGGTTTTGAGCTGCAATTGCTAAAACCATTCTTACCGTATCCAAACGTGCTACTGGTGCAAATGTTTCGTTGTAGTCAACTCCATATTGCTGCGTAAAACCTCTTGCAACCAGCCTTGCTTTGTGCTTGTACTTTTCCATCAGCATTGTATTTTGTCTTGTAGACCCACTTGACTCCTATCACGTCCTTTCCTTTTGGAAGATCCATTAGCTCCCACGTTTGATTCTTCTCTATAGCATCAATCTCATCATCCATGGCTTTTTCCCAAACTTCATTCTTTATAGCCTCTTCGTAATATACTGGATCTGCAGCTTGAGAAAATAATGCAAAAACTGAAAATGAATTAGTTGTATCAACATTATAAATCTCACTTAGACTTCTTGTTTTCCGCTGCATAGGAGTATTCGATGCAGGACTACTTTCTGGTGATGGAGTAGCTTCTGGTGTTCCCTGTGGTGTCTCTTGCATGGTGAAGATGGCTGAAATCTTGGTGACCTCCTGACTGTAGATGGAGGTGTAGCTTGTGCTACAACTTGTGGTGCATGTCCAAGATTTGTAGATACAGTAGTTTGTTGCTCTAAAGTTTCATCTGTCATATCATCATGTGGAATAGATGTTGCTATACTCACTGTTTTCTCTATACTTCCATCCCATGCTTCATTCTCAATAAATTGTACATCCCTACTGATCACAACCTTTCCAGTGACTGGATTGTACAACTTGTATGCTTTTGTATTCTCTGAATACCCAACAAAAATACATTTTTCTCCTTTGTTGTCTAACTTCTTCCTTAGTTCATCAGGTACATGTGCATATGCTACACAACCAAAAACTTTGAAATGTGAAACACTGTGTTTCCTATTAGTCCATGCTTGTTGAGGAACCATGTTCCTAACAAGTTTTGTTGGACACCTGTTCAAAATATAAACAGAAGTTGCTACTGCTTCTGCCCAATACTCATTTGGAAGATGTTTTGCCTTCAACATGCTTCTCGCCATCTCCATGATGGTTCTATTTTTCCTCTCTGCCACACCATTCTGTTGTGGTGTATACCTGGTAGTAAACTGCTTGTGTATACCATGATATCTGCAAAAATTCATAAACTCATTAGAAACATACTCACCTCCTCTGTCCGTTCTGAGAACTTTGATGTAGTATCCACTTTGCTTCTCCACTAATGCCTTGAACTGCTGAAATGTATCAAAGGCATTTGATTTATTTCTCAGGAAATAAACCCATGTCTTCCTTGTGTAATCATCAATGAATGTCATAAAATAAATACAACCTCCAATAGAAGTTGTCTGCATAGGTCCACATAAATCTAAATGTACAATCTCAAGTGGTGCACTTGCTCTTGCTGTTTTGCCAACTGGGAATGAATCTCTGTGTTGCTTTCCCAAAATACAACCTTCACATACCCTTTCTGGTTTCTGAATCAATGGCAAACCTTTAACCATATTTTTTCTATATAATAAATTCAAACCTCCAAAATTCAAATGTCCATACCTTAGATGCCAAAGCCATGTTTCATCCTTCATAACTGAATGAAAAGCTGATTGTGTTCCTTCAGCGCAGACTTGATTTTCATTGGCGCAGGACTCATCTCTGCTTGAGTGCAGGACTCAACAAAAGACTCGATTTGGCTTAACGATGACTTTGCTGCAAACAGATCTGATTTCTTCTTCTTTCCATGTTTCAAAATCAATGGAAACATCCTATTGCTGCTCATCTTCACTTTTGCAATCAACTGAGTGCTAGGAGCTTTGTCCACAATCACGCACTCATTGTCTTCCATATAGACTCGGTATCCTTTCTGTACCAGTTGTCCAATACTCATAAGGTTATGTTTCAAACCTGCAACATAGTAAACATCTTGCATACTTGTTTGCTCCCCCTGTCTTGTTAGAATACTAACCGTGCCTTTTCCTTTCACAGACACAATATTGTTATTTCCAAGAGTTACATCACTCTTAACTGAATCATCCAAACTAGAAAACAAATCTAGATTACCTGTCATGTGATTACTGCAACCTGAATCTAAATACCATACATCACATGGACTCTCTTTTGACAAATTACATTCAATAGGGGATAAAGAAGGTATTGCTTTGGCAATCCTTGTGCATGCAATAAACATAGGTTTAGAAATAGAACTTCCAACCTGATTTTGATTTTGTCTCTCTTGATCATATTGCTTTTTCTTGCAATCATAAGCATAGTGCCCATACTTCTTGCAATAATGACACTGAACATGAGACTTATCTTGTCTCTGACCATAACTCTGTTCTTGATTATGTCCTCTTCCACTTGAGTATGATGAATCTGCTGCCACGTCCCTCCGCATGGACTTCTTCCTCTCGCCTCTTGGGCTGAAACTTCCTCTTCTTTTGCCACGACTACACTCGTATCGAGATGCAAAATCCCGATCTACACTTACGCATGTGATCTATTCATCCTCTTCATGATTGATTAGTGATGCATGCAACTCATCAATAAAAATCGACTCGGATCCTTAGTTTCTTCAATAGCAACAACTAAAGGATCAAATTTCGTAGGCAAACTTCTAAGCAATTTTTCAATAATCCTTCTGTCCTCAAGAGTCTCACCATGAGATTTGATTTGATTGACTAAGCCAACTACATAAGTAAAAAATGATTCTACAGAATCTGAATCTTTCATTGCTAAATTCTCAAAATCTCTACGAAGTAACTGTAGCTTGGCAGTTTTTACTTTCTCCTTACCTTGATATGCAACTTGTAAAGTATCCCATGCAGTCTTTGCTTGACTGGCTGCTGCCACTCTTGGAAGAATGCTTTCATGCATTGCCTGATGAATATAGAAAAGAGCTTTGCCATCCTTCTTTCGTAACTCCTTCAAAGTATCTTTCTCTGCTTGAGAAAGTGCATATATATGCCGCCGCATTTGCAGCTCGTGTACCCATCTTCAACGATCTCCCACGCGTCTTGAGATCGAATAGCGCCTTCATGGTCAACCGACCAGTATTCATAATTCTTTCCATTAAATTGTGGCGCTCGATGCCGGATGTAGAAGCCATAGCTTCTACCAATTTAATAAGTGCTGGAATAACCTTGCTCGATACCAATTTGTAGAAAATCTACAGTCTTATACAACAAACAACATGAAAGAAATAAACATAATACTTAAATAACTTGCATAAACATATGAATATTCAAACCAGCACTGTTGTGCATAATCTCCATTAATAAAAGCTTCATCATACTCGAGCTTCAGCTCTTACAATCAAGTTGTCCATGTTGTGTGCTTTCAATGCACATCCTTCCTTGCTTATGCAGATTTCACACCTTTGTGTGTGCATACAAAGCAATTACAATTGCTGTTATTTAAATAGAATAACTCACCCACTAACAGCTCTTCAACTGAGCATTCTAAATTTAAACTCATGCTTTAAAAACAGATGCATTGCATGATGATTTAAAAGCATTTATTTGAATTAAATCTAATGATAAAAATAAGATAAAGCTAACTTAACTAAAGCAAACTAAAGCAAGACTAAAGCTAAAATTAGCTTTCCTAAAAAGCTATAGTTGGAATTAAATATGCATCACATACATATTTCCAACAATTGCTTGGTGTATACAACATGGTGAGCCAAAGGGTAGTGATGACATCACAGTAGTAAAAGATATAATGAAAATTGGATGTCATTTATTATTCGTCTCCTATCATATTATGTGGCTGTGTAGTCAATAGTTGTACACATGCACAATCAACATTCTAGAGAGAACTAGTGGGACTCCTCGCCATCTCTCTTTCTCGATTAGACTTGAGCTCGGTGGATATCCATTCGGCAACGTGGATCTACACTCCAAAGAATGATCGCATGATTTAAATCTCATATGACATTTGTGCTTGCATTGAATTTATTTTTCAAAATATTGTAGTCCCGAAACCTCTCTCTAGACGGTCCATCAAGATAGAGCTCATCTTGACTACAACATGACTTGACCATTATCTCTCCAAATTCGGTGATAAATGACAACCGATTAACACAAATATTCTACCTCGTTAAGTCGGCTAATGTGATTTCAAAGAAAAGGTATTTTTTAATTAAAAATAAATACAAACCAAGATTCTATAAGTCTAGCGTGTTTAATAGTTGTATTATTTTCTCCTAAGTGGGTCGATGGATTATTAGGATATGTGTAGTACCTTAATGTTTTTGTTGGTCCTCCATATCATTGTGTCAACATATGGTGTTTATGTTTGTAGTTATCCTCAAGTTTTTCATTCCAATGTTATGAGAAATAGTATTAGGTCATAAGTGTCACATATTGTGTTGTATGTGTTTATGTTAAAAGTCTTGTAAAATATAGTCTTCATGGTCAAATGTGTTGCGTTGTTAAAAATTTTCATCAAAAATAAAAAAATTCATTGTCATCTTGTTAAAAATTTGACAAATATAAAAAAATTCCTTACAAATGCATTTTCGATCAACCCAATGTTTGATTTAGGCATGTAATCGAACCTCAAATTCGCATCCTTTCGAAAGTTAACAACATGTACATTAGATGATGGATCCATCAGGTAGGAGGTCAATCAGCTGACATCTCTTCATTCACCAATGAAGGGGCCGTACCAAGATGTGGTGACAGTGTGTTTTGAGTTTACTTTCTATTTTTGTAGTGTGCCTCTTTTCGGTGTTCCTATTTTGTGTGGTTATGGATACTAGAAAAAGAGTTGTGTTTGAGAACATATGACTTTTGATGATCCTATGACTGATGTGATCTCTCGACTTCCAAAATTCATGGGAATATGGTTCGATTGTGAATATGTTCACTTGCAATGGCGACCATGTGCAAAAATATCTAACTAGCAAGATCGATCAATAATATGTAATTTGATACGCTTTAATTCTTAGTTTTTGTTTGTAAATTTCACATTATGGAGTGGGACATGACACCAATGTTCCATTTACATTATGAGACCAAAACGGCTAAGGTCAAGGGAAGGTTCAAGTGGGTCATAGTTTCCTATGATGTTCAAGATCAGTGCTAAATGTCAATAAAGAAGTGGCTACAACTAAAAGCATTGCAATTATTAGAAGTGGTAATGTGAAATATTTCCAGTATATTTCAATTATTAAAAGCATTGTAATATAATGCCAACACTAATGATTCTAATGATGAGGTCGATGTTTTTAAGCTTACCGATGAAACATTGCACAATCTCAACTTTACACCACTTGAAATAGACAAATCCTACTTCCAAGACACTTTTTTTGCTACTGGTATAGGTGAATATCAATTCAAAATATCTCCTCCTTATACCAAAATTGTGATCCCTTTCTTGGCTGATATACATGCACTAGATCTCATGTCTTCACCTCCAGCTACATCTCGGCCCTCCACTCTATCCATTTACATGTACCTTATTCATACATGACTCTTATTGGCCTCATGCTCCATTTGATCCAAATTTCCTTGACAGTATTTGCACACATAAAAGCTTAGCTAACTTAGGATTCACATTCAATGATTTACTCCCTCCATCTCATTCTCCCCACTTGTACCATGGATATGTACTCATTATTTCTAGTTATGACCTTTGTTTCTTCCACTTAGCCATATTCCTTTGAAGATCACCTCTTACCTCTCCCCTTACCTTTGGTCAATCTTCAATCGATTGTATTGGCGACACTCTTGATCCCTATCATACTTATATCACATTCCACATGCCCTTTGGTCGTGTCTCTATATGCAATGTGGTTAGTGCACAAAGATGGGGGTCCAAAAAGCAGACACAAATCCATTTTTGGGAATTTTGGCCATAAGGTGCTTGCATTATGGATCAGTCACATTATAATGCGAATGTGTTATGACTTGATCACATTATAACGTGAGCACTTTATGGCTTAGAAAATCCAAACCATAACACATTTGCATTATGACCGTAAAAAACATGTGACCAGTGGGACCTCATTTGTAGATTCCTTTCATTTTTTTGTGCTTTTGGCATTTTAGTTCAAGGAATAATGCGAGCGCGTTATAACGCGCTCACCTTTTTCCTTCTATGGGTTTGGGAATCCCAACCCATAGGCTTGGATTTTCCTTGGACACCCTACCCTATGGCTTAGATCGTATAATCTATGATTTATATAAGAAAAAACAATATCACGTGTACACACCGATAAAAAATTTGTTATAACATAATATTCCAAATAAATTATACTATGACATCAAGCTTGATTTAACCTTGGTAAAAATATGATTTTTTTTTTAAATATGACTAGTTTAAGCCTTTCATCCATAATTTATTTTACTAGTGCCTTCTTTTCTTGCAAAAACAAATGCATAGGATTTGGTGCACAATTTATGATTTTTTCATCCAAAATTCAAAAGAAAAAAATGATTTTTTTTTTTCTCAAAGTTACGGTGGTGTATTCACCAATATTTCATTTTTGGGATGTGTGCACTTTGAAAATTAATAAAAAATTATATATTCATCTAAAAATTATGAAAAAATAGTGGGACCTTGTACATGGTCTTAGCTAACTTTCTATTGAAGGTATTTGAAAAATAATTTATATAACTCAAAAAATAGGGGAGGACACACAATAGGTTCTTCTCATTTTGATACAAAAATAAAGATAATTTGTGTGCGCACCATGTTGGTGTTCAAATTAGTCTCACCCCATTTGTCATTAAAATTCCTCAGTTTGTGGCCTCTGTTATGTTTTCTGTCTCCCGTATTGGTGCTTGAAGACTCTGTCCTCCATTTGGTTGCCATGATCAGTCCCTTCCTTGGTCAAGGATCACTTAAAGGTCCATAATTTTTTTCGTTCCTCTGTCCATCTGAAAGAGTCTGTAAAATGGGCATAAAACTCAGGTTTTTCCTTTCCTTCCATTTTCCACAATCACGTTTTGTTGTCCCTATCATTTTTGTCCCAAATACCTATGGAAACATGATTGGATGTAGCTTGGAGGATCATATTTGAGCCTTATAACATTTCTAATTTCTCTGTCCTTGATGAAAAATTCATTTCCAGGCTCAAATGGTGATTCTTCAGCATTTTACGGTTTGACGGGTGTATTTTCTTGATCAAATTTACATCTCAACATTAGTGGAAATGTGCCCCTTTTTGGTTGGATACATCTCGGCAGCACACTTTAAAAACTCTAAGGCTCATTTTAACCGAAAACTTGTCCACGTGCGAGAACGATGCTCATTTTAGAATTGACCTTTTAATTTGACCACGGAGTTGTGTGGGGGGACACCTGGAGGTTTCAGCTACTTTTCCCAGACTTAGAAAAAAATTTCATGTAGCCGGTACAATTTTGGTAGGCCATGGACACGTGGAGGGATGGTGCTCATTTGAGGATCCACCTTAGGGTCCCACCTTAACAATTTCGACAAGGAGACATGTGGAGGCTTCCGCTGGCTCCGCTTTGTACTTAAAATTTTCAAAGCAATTTCCTAAGGCCTGGGACAAATGGTGAGCTCATGGTTGTTCGTGGTCTCTTCTCTTGGGAACCATCTTGAAGTTGCGCCATGAAGACATGTGGAGGATTCCGCCGGGTCTTCCCATACTTAGACTTTTCAAGAAACTTTCTAAAGGCTTGGGACACATGGAGGGACCGCGCTGTTTGGGGACTGGCCCCTAAGTTTTATTTTGAAGAAGTGCCAGGAGGACACTTGGAGGCTTCCACTCTGCCATTTGCTTGGACTTTTCAACGGCCAAAGGAAACTGTCTCGGACCCTAGACACATCGTGCCTTACACTCGAACCTTCAACATTTTAAATAGACTCTATTGGACTAAGACACGTGTTGAGCTCATGCTTGTTTGTGGTCTCTGCTATAAGGGACCACCTTAGAATGCACCATTAACACACGTGGAGGATTTTGCTTGGCTCCTTTTTTGACCAAGACTTTTCAAAGGCCAAAAGGAATATTTTTTTGGGCCAGGGCATGTGGAAGGCCCACGCTTGTTTGAGACTTGCCTATGTGCTTCTCCTTTGCAGTTGCACCAAGGAAACACATGGACGGATATGATATAAAGTGGAAAAGGGGCGAATCAATGGTTACTATGCATTTCACCTATTTTTCCACCATTTTTCTCCAAGACTCCTAGAGACGTGAATACACACTATTTTTCATCATTCTTTGATGAAATTCCTTGTCATCTCTATCTATAAAGTGCGATTGAATGGATTTAAAACTTAAATTATGAGTCTAAGGGTTGTTAAGGTTGATATTTTGATGTGGAAATTTCTCGAGTCACTCGCAAAAGAGGGAATTACCAGAGGAAACAAATGCGGGGAAAAATTGTGGAGGAAAGAGAGGGAAAGGGATGAAATGATGAAAGTGCAAGCAAAAAGGTGAAAAAGGCATTGCCTCAAGAGCAAAAAGGGATGACCTATCAAGTCCAGCTATGCAGAGGCTCCAAAAATGATTAAACAGGGGATCTCTTGTATAACATAATCAAAATGATCAAAACGACTCCCGAAAACTTATGGCATGGCATCCTGGTCGAGTAGTTGAGGACCCAATAAACGTGATCGACCACAATTGGTCCACATGGTAGATTTTTTATCCGAATTTGTTAAATGTGGAAGTTTGAAACAAATTGGTAACGAGTAAATTTCCTTGAATATTATTCTCTTTTAGGGAATATTGAGTGAGCAAAATGTATAAATTCAACGAGATTACTCTCACAAATGGTCAGAGTTTGAATTCCTAAGAGAAAATTTGAGAAATTCATCTTCGTGAGAGACCAAAACCAAGATAACCTGTTATTTTCTTCTGTTTTAGATTTTCTATCGTGTCAAGTTGGTTGCATATGTATAGCCATTGACGAGAACTGAGATTTCTCTAGAATCTTTCCCCTACTGATGAATCTAAGAACTTTTAAATTAATTTATGTCTAATCTCTAGCAATTTGTGTGTCTGCATTTTGTTTCGTAATGTCGTCAAATAGTTTCTTTCATTCATATTGCAATCTTACATTGAAATCTTTGTGAAATCACAGGATCTCATCCCTGTGATAGTTTAATGGTATTTGCAATTTAATTTCAATAAGATCCTTCATATTGAATGAGATAAACAAATTTAAAATCATTTCACTCTCATTTGTTGATAAAGATTGTTTGCAAGTCTTCGGGTGTACCTTAGGCATGATTTATCATAGAATTTTATGTTTAATTGAGTGTTTCAATTCAAGCATTCGTTTTAGATTCTCAAAGATTATGTGAAAACGTGTTGATGTGGGCCTCCATTGAAGCATACCTTCTTATTGATGGACCGTCTTAACTATTCTAAAGCTTTATGTTGTTGAATTTGTTCATTGTTGTGAAGTTCATTCGATGATCCGGTATAATAAAATTTATCCGCTTCATCTCCCACTAAAATTATTCAAAAAGCATGAATCCACCCTGAACTATCCTTGTTTTCCTTGTGTATCAACAAAGGAACAAAATCTACTTGTAAAAATATGCAGAACAATAAAGATTTCTTAATGTCTTCAATAGCCTTAGCCTTGTGTTGAAAGTATCTCCATTGTTTAGAAGTGATAACTCTTAAGAGTTAAATCATGGAGTATTGACCGTATTTTCCCAAGGTTCTCTTCATAGAATTTGTGCAAAAGAAGGATATCTCCATCTCCTTCACCAAACAGAGGTTACACTAAGGGTCCTCTCACCCTGGTTGAAGAGGCATGGCCTAAAGTAGTGAGGACAGGTCAAATCCTTTTAAAGGTGTTATCCATCTCTCCACAAATATGAGTAACAAAGGGCCAGTTAGATCTCATCCTCGGCTACAAAATGACACACACTATGATCTATCCTCCTCTAAGCTCCTGTCAAATCTTTGTTGCTGCTCGGCTTGAAACGGAGTATAAATTTGGATATCAACACTCGTGGCACCATTTCTGGGGACGCTTTGAAGTATTTGAAGAAAGGTGTACGCGTACAGACCATGGTAATGCTTTTTATAGGTTTTAAAGTGTAAATACATTGTTGAAACATCATTATTTGTGCATATCTATAAAAATTATTTAAACTTGTGAGTTAAGTGCAATATTTCTTGCTTAAATAGTTATTGCACTAAGATTTGTATCAACATTGATAAATTTGGGTAAAAGAAGAGCAGATCTTATGAGCTTTGCATGACTCGGTATTGTGAGGACATTTGATAGGTAATTCATAGTGCATTTGCACAAACTAATATGAAAATCCTTAGTGGCGACTCTGTGCTATTTAAATTATTTATAAATACCATTAAGTGTCTTAACATATATCAAGTGAGATTTGTCACTAATATCCGAAAAGTTGGAAGGAAGAATATCTTTCTTCGCCAAAGATCCTGGTAAAAGGTTGTTTCAAGAGCTAGGAAATTCTAATTTAGAAGGAAGAAGAATTTGGAAGGTCAGTTGGGGATCAAACATCAAGAAAAAATATCTCCATTGGTTAAACTAATCAACCTATGATTGAATATTGCAGTACTTCCTTAAGTGCTTCTGAATTAGGTAGTCTATTTGTTGAATTGAATTCTCCATTTGGAGAGGGTCCATCATTTGTATTTGAAACATTTGCTTCTCAATTTGCCCCTAGTATTTTCAAAATCTAATAGAGTTTTCTAAGATACAAAGCCTTTAGAGGGCATTCATTCTGAAAATTGTATCCCTATACCACACAGACCCCTCACTCCTCATCATTTTGTTTCTCTTGTAAGATCACCTCCTCAGAACAATATGGCTCAGCCTCCACCCGGACCTCCATTTTTCATTAATAATTTTGGTCCCATCAGTTTTAGAGGTATGGTTGGCTATCTAAATGTTGTGCCATAGGATGTAAGAAACATATTGCCTAAGTTTCAAGGAAATAATGCAATAATTGGTGATTAGCACTTGAAAATCTTTGGCAATATGATGAGATGATTTTGAAATAGAGTTTGAGGATGTATACATTAAATTATTCATTCATAATCTAGAAGAAGATCTGATGGATGGTCTAAATCTCTCGAGATAATTCTATTGAATCCTGAGGCAGAGATGAAAAATGCCTTTAGAATGCGGTATGGTGATAAAACAGACCCTACGTTTCTTTTATCAATGTTTGAAAATATAAAAATAATGCTAATGAATCAGTTTATGATTTGAACACTAGATTTAAAAAAACATTGATAAGATCGCCTATTAATTTGAGGCCATGTGATGAATCATGTTCAAAAAAGTATTGGATGCATTTGATAAGAAAGTTGCTTACTATTTGAGGGATAAGAACCACGGGAATTTGAGGAAAGCCTTTACCATGGCTCTGCAAATTGAGAACAACATCAAAAAGCGGTTGGAAAACCTCCTAAGAGGGAGGGTGTTAAACCGATCAACCACGGGAAGCCTAAATCAACTAAGGTTGTGGATCTTGAGGAAGTTGTAAGGACTTTGGTTGGGGCATGTCAAAGAAATCTCTTACAATTTAGCCAGGGAAGAACAAGGAATTGGACAAGGTTCTAAAGGTCAACTTAGGCAACAAGGAAAATACATACTTGTAAATCATCCTAGAAATGATCATAGGTGCAGTGACAAAGATAAATGACCCATGGGAGTGAGAAAACCCCAAGCTAGAGAGAATAGAGTAGTGCCTAATCCTCTAAATGCTAGAGTTGTTGAAGAGACAAATCAAATGGATTGGTGTGACACATGCTTCTTACCCCACCCGCCATGTGAAATAGATTAGCAAGTTGAATAAGCCGATGATGATGAAAACACTAATGATGATGCATGCATGGTGAACTTCTTTACAAGCTCATGTAAAGAAGGAGCAACTTTAAGCGAGCTAATAAGTGCAAGAACTAATGCAAGTTTTTGGGACTTCATTCACCGGGTACCTCTTCTTTCTCCCTCTCATGCTTTAGAAATAGATATAGTACAAGCATTTGAACTTCCTAATAATGATTTTGAGTACCTAAGACCTCTAATGATTAAGAATTATGATGGAGAAATCCCATCGAAGAGGATAGACAACTGCTAATTAATGTTGAAAAAGAGTATAACATAAGAAGTAAAGTTGTCAAAGGGGCATGACCGAAGCCAAACCAAAGACCCCAGTTCTCACCAATGTCCCAAAAGAGACTCTAACGAAAGATGCAAATTGAAAAGTCCCTATTGTCTCAAGTAGAACCGGTGTGCCCACCCATGACCAAAATGTTAAAAAAGTTGTGCCATCGATGAGTTTTTCGACCTTTCTCTAAATGTTGCTTTTCCCAAATACATTCCCTATGACATTTCCCAAGTCTTGAGTCAGATCAAGATTTCTATCCCAATTGTGGGCGCTTAGGATTCTTGAACATAAAAAGAGGGCTTTTGAGATTTGGGATTAGGGAAGATAGGAGTGCCCAAGATAGAAATATAAATAATTTAAATACTCCTCCAACCATCGCAGACCTAGAAAATCCACCAGCATTAGAGGAGATAGGTGAACCACCTGAAGTTTACTTGGGAACATCTTTAGTTGAGTCTTAGTTAAATGTTGATCCATTTTTTACAACACTAATTATTAAAGACAAATGTTGCACAATTTTATTTTTGACTTCGGAGCATCATGCAATGTTATGCCTCTTGAAGTCATGAATGAGTTGAACATTAAAGTGATAGCAACTTATGGCAAGTGTACTGCAATTTATTGTAGAGAGGTCACATTTGTAGGGTGTGTGAAGGGTTTAGTGGTAAAACTTGCAGCTTATCCGGCAAGAAGTTGAAACTTGATGTTGTCATTGTTGATTTCCCCGCCAAATGGGGCATGATGTTATCAAGAAAATGGTATGCAAGTGTTAGTGGAAGTGTTTAGATGGATATGTCTTTTGCCACCATCCCAATTGAAGGCAGCCTTGTAAAGTTGTATGGAGAGAAAAATATGTTGCACCTCATTAAAGATCCAAACAATGCTTCTTATGGAGTGTTGTATGCTGATGTAGATGCAGATAAATTTGTGGGGTTTACTAATGACAAGGAGTACAAGATTGATCAGTGCAAATGTCTTGAACAAGTGGGTTTACCTTGGACCTTGTTATTTGATGTAGCCTGTTCCAAGTTTGGAAATGGTGCTGGCATTGTTCTGATCTCTCCAGGAAAAGAAGAGTTTGTCTTTTCTTTCAATCTTAACTTTGAATGCACTAAAAACATTGTTAAATATGAAGCATTGTTATTAGCCTTGAGAGTTGCATGGAAATATGATATAAAGGATGACATTGTCAAAGGGGATTCATAATTGATTGTCAAGCAAATTAGGAAATTGTATGCTACTAAAAATCAGAGAATGAAACAACATAAGCATGATAGAAATTTTGACTCTTTTAATATTGTACACCATGATAGAAAGTTTAATGTTGTTGCAGACAAGTTAGCAGTGCTAGGATCTAGATTTGGGAATTTTACAATGTCTCCATTTTGTGAGTATGATGTTGATATACTAATAAGGCAATATGTCCTTGATAATGTTAAAAACTGGCAAGTGTTTTATGATGATGATCGAGTGAAACGGTTTCTACAGAAGAAAGGAAAGTTTGCTTACCAAAATATATTTGACAAGGAAGGAAAGAAAATTTATTTGAAAAAGACATCATCCAACTGAAGACAAACATGATTCCTAGAGGTTTGGTGGCTCTTGAGTCGAACTTTGATAATGTTGATTGCATTATTAAAAGAAATATATCAGTTTCACGAGATGTGGAAGAGCATGACTTGGGCACAAAAGCAAAGCCACAAAAATATGGTTAGGAAGTAGTCTCAACAAGGAAGAGAAGCAATACTATATTCAATTCATGAAGAAATATCAAGAATTCCTAGCTTGGTCTTACTCTGAGTTGAAGGCATACAGGAAGATTTGTTCCAACATGAAATTCCTCTTGAGTCTAATACCAAACCTTTTAGGAAAAAAAAGGCCCATCAATCCTTTTCTTTATTTGAAGATGCAAGAAGAACTGAAGAAGTTGAGGGATGGAGGGATCATTCAGCCCCCAAGGTACTCTTCTTGGGTTGCAAACCTAGTGCCTATCAGAATAAATAATGGTGACATAAGGCTATGCGTAGAATTTAGGAACCTGAATAAAGCATCACTAAAATATAATTACCCTCTGCCAAACATGGAGAATATGCTACAACTGGTAACTAGTTCTGAATTGTTATCTCTACTGGATATAATCAAGTTGTTGTGAAGGAGTCAGAAAGAATAAAGACTACCTTTACTACTCCTTGGGAACTTATGTCTATGTCAGGATGCCTTTTTGCTTAATGAATGTTGGAGCAACTTTCCAAAGAGCAATGGATGTAGCATTTGTTGGTTATATCAATGATTTCATTGTTGTTTATCAGGATGATGTAACTGTGTTTTCCATAAATATAAATGATCACTTGCAACACTTGGAGAAGATGCTGATAAGGTGTAGAGAGTATGACATATCATTAAATCCCAAGAAGTGCCACTTTGGAGTGCAAAAGGCAAAGCTGCTTGGTCACATTGTATCAAAAGAAGGGGTCATGATAGATCTAGAGAGAGTGGAAGCCATCAGCAAGGTTCCAATTCCAAGAACTAAGAAGGGAATTCAATCCTTCTTTGGAAAAATAAAATTTATCAAAATATTTGTGTCTAACTTTGTTGAGCTGACCATCCCCATTACTAGCATGTTGAAGAAGGACCAAGTTATCAAATGGGAAGAAGTTTCCATTCAAGATTTCAATGGGATCAAAGAAGCACTAAAGCATGCCCCTGTTTTGGAAGCCCCAAATTACAAGAATCCTTTTCAAGTGTTTTCTTTTGCTTTAGAAAACACCATTGCATCTGTTTTGTTATAGAAGGATGATGAAGGGGCTAAGAGACCAATTGCCTTTTTCAATAAGGCATTGCAGGGAGATGAGTTGAAATACACCATCATGGAGAAGCAAGCATTTGCCTTAGTGAAAGAAACAAAGGTTTTCAGACCCTACATCTTGAGTTCTAAATTTGTTTCTTATGTTCCTCACACCATGGTGAAAATCATCTTATTAGGGATGGAGGTCTCAGGAAAAAGATGTAGATGGGTGAACAAGTTGTAGGAGTACGACATGGATATCAAAACCACGAAATTGGTAAGAAGTTTGGACCTAGCTAAGCTTATGGCTGAGTGCAACCTACAAAGTATTGAGGTGAATGAAGTAAAAGGAGAAAGGGTAGATGTCCTTGAAAATTTGGTAAGTTACGAGCGGTACAAAGATATAATCTTTTATCTTAGACATCTATGCCACCCTAAATATTTGGGTAAAAATTAGAAAATATCTCTTAAGTTAGCCTCTCAAAAGTATGTCATTACTAATTTTTGGTTAGCTTGGTAAAAATTAGAAAATATCTCTTAGTTCTCTTGAGATGCATTACTAAAGATGAGGCCCCCAAGATAATTGTGGATCTCCATGGAGGAGTCTGTGGGGGACATTTTGCTAGAAGAGTTACAACACATAAAATCTTGAGGGCTGGTTATTGGTGGCCAACTCTCTTCAAGGATACAACTCTATTAGTTAGAAAATGTGAAAGTTTCCAAAGCATTTCTCTAGAAGAATGAAGGCTTGAGCTCTATTCCTTTGTAGCCAGCGTCATTTGAAACCCCATTCATACAATGGGGAATGGATTTTATTGGGGAAATTTTAGATCCTTCAAGTGCTGGTCATAAATAGATTCTTGTGGCCTTGACTATTTCACTAAGTGGGTGGAAGCAATTGCCACCAAGAAGGAAAGCAGACCAAGTTATCATGGACTTCATGTTGAATTAGATCATATGCAGATTTGGAGTACCAGTCAAGATTGCTGCTCATAATGCCATGAGTTTTGGAGCCAAACCTTTGGTGGCAATGTGCAAAGAGTATGGGATCAATTTGACATATGCTTCTAACTACAATCCCCAAGTAAATGGACAAGCTGAGTCCAGTAATAAAAAAATGTTGAAGATCATTAGAAGAACCTTAGAGCTGAACAAAAGAAAGTGGGATGAGTAAATAAAATTTGTTGTTTGGGCTGAAAGAATCACTATCAAAAGAGCTACTAGTAAAATCCCATTTGAATTGGTATATGGAAATCAAGATCTATTACCCCTCCATTTGCAATTGTCTTCATTTTAGTTTGTTCAATAGATTGAAGACCAAGAAGTTAGTCCATATGATGCTCGAATCAATCAAATTATTGATTTGGATGAAGAAAGAAGGGCATCCCATCAGTGACATGTTAAGTTTAGAGAAAAGTTGAAGAAGTTGTTCAACAAAAAGGTGACTCTAGAGCTTTCAAAGCATTGGGGATATTTTGCTTTTATGGGATAATAGGCATGAAGATAAGGAAACGCATGGTAAATTTGATGCATTGTGGATGGGACCTTATTCTATTGATATTTGAATTGGTTAAAATACTTTATTCCTAAAAGACTTAGATGGGAACTACTTGAATTTCCTATTAATGGTGACATTTAAAGCATTTCCTTAATTGATTTCGTAGAATCACGGTATACTCCATTTGTACAGGTGTATAGTTCTTTTTCTTATCAGATTTTGTGTTTTTTGTTTGTTACGGTCCTTGGTGACCTCGTCTTGTTGGTTTCTTGGTTTTTTTTTTTGGAGGATGGTTATGGTTGTTCTACTCTGCAAGATTATTCTTTGACTTCATTACCCAATGGTCTGTTTGAACTTGGTCCGATATTTTTTCTTATGGCACTCATAGGAGTGCCCATACCCGAGTCGGAGCCGATGTTGGTGCTCAAATTAGTCTCACCCCATTTTTCATTGAAGTTCCTCAATTTTCAACCTCTGTTACATTTTTGGCTCCCGTGTTGGTGCTTGAAGAATCTTTCCTCCATTCGATTACCATGATAAGTCCCTTCCTTGGTCAAGGATCACTTAAAGGTCCAGAATTTGTTTTTTGTTCCTTTGTCCATCTGAAAGAGTTTGTAAATTGGGCATAAAACTTGGGTTTTTCCTTTCCTTCCATTTTCCATAGTCACGTTTTGTTGTCCCTATCATTTTTGTCCCAAATATCTATGGAAACATGATTGGATGTAGCTCGGAGGATCATATTTGAGCCTTATAACATTTCCAATTTTCTGTCCTTGATGAAAAATTCATTTCCAGGATCAAATGGCGATTCTCCTGTATTTGACAATTTTGACGGGTGTATTTTTCCCAGTCAAATTTACATCTCAACATCAGTGGAAATGTGGCCCTTTTTGGTTGGATGCGGCTCGGTGGGGCACTTTAAAAACTCTAAGGCTCACTTTAACCCAAAACTTGTCCACGTGGAGGAACGATGCTCATTTGAAAATTCACCTTTTGGTTTGGCCTTGGAGTTGCATCGGGGGACATGTGGAGGTTTCTGCTACTTTTCTAAGACAGAAAAAAATTCATGAGCAATACGGTTTGGCATGCCATAGACACGTGGGGACTGGCACTCATTTGAGGATCCTTCTCAGGGTCCCACTTTAAGAATTGTGATAGGGAGACATGTTGAGGCTTTGGCTGGCTTCGCTTTGTACTTAAAATTTTCAAAGTAATTTCTTAATGCCTCGGACACGTGGTGAGCTCGTGCTTGTTCAGGGTCTCTGCTCTTGGGTACCATCTTGAGGTTGTGCCATAAAGACACGTGGACGCTTCCATTGGGTCTTACCATACTTAGGATTTTAAAGCAACTTTCTAAAGGGCCGGGACACGTGGAGCGACTCAGGTGCTTGTTTGGGAATGACCCCTAAGTTTTATTTTGAAGAAGTGTTAGGAGGAAAATTGGAGGCTTCCGCTCACTCTTCCATTTGCTTAGAATTTTTAACAGCCAAAAAAAATTGTCTCGGACCCTAGACACATGACACCTTCTATTAAACCTTCAACCTTTTAAATGGACTCTGCTAGACCGAGACATGTGTTGATCCCACACTTTTTGGGGTCTCTCGCTTTTGGGTACCATCTCGAATGCACCATTAAGACACGTGGAGGCTTCATGTTGGCTCATTTTTTCACCGAGACTTTTTAAAGGCCAAAAGGAATTTTTGGGCCAGGGGGCACATCGAAGGTCTGCACTTGTTTGAGACTTTCATCTATGCTTCTCCTTTATAGTTGCACAAAGGAAACATGTGGACAACTATGATATAAAGTGGAAAAAGGCGAGAATCAACTGAGTTCTCGTGAATTTCACCTATTTTTCGCCAATTTTCTCCAAGACTTCTAGAGACATGAATACACTATTTTTCATCATTCTTTGATGAAATTCCTTTTTGTTCTATCTCGTACAGTGCCATTGAATGGATTTGAAAGTTAAATTATGATTCCAAGGGTTGTTAAGGTCAAAATTTTGATGTGGGAATTGCTTAGACACTCATAAATATGGGAATTACGGAGGAAGCAGATGCGGGGGTAGAATTGCAGAGGAAAGATAGGGAAAAGGGATGAAATGATGAAAGTGCGGCAAAAGATGAAAAAGGCGTTGCTTTGAGAGAAAAAAGGGATGACCTATCAAGTCTAGCTATGCAAAGGCTCCAAAAAATGATTAAAAATGGGATATCTCATATGATAGGATCAAAATGATCAAAAGGACTCCCAAAAATTTATGGCATGGCATCCTAGTTAGTAGTTGAGGACCCAAGAAATGTGATCAAACCATAATTAGTCCACCTGGTAGGTTTCGATCTTAATTTGTTAAATGTTGTAGTATGAAACAAATTTGTAACAAGTAAAGGTACCTCAAATATTCTTCTCTTTTGGGAGAAAATTGAGTGATCAAAATGTATAAATTCAATGAGATTACTCTTGCAAATGGTCGGAGTTTGAATTCCTAAGATAAAATTTGAGAAAGTCATCTTCGTGAGATTTGAAGCTAAGATAACCTATTATTTTCTTCTATTTTAGAAATTCTATCATGTTAAGTTGGTTGAATATGTATAGCCATTTATGAGAACTTCTCGAGAAGCTTTCCCCTGCTGATGAATCTAAGCAATTTTGAAATTAATTTATGTCTAATCTCTAGCAATTTTGTGTCTGTTTTGTTTCAAAATTTCGTAAATAGTTTCTTTCATTCCTATTACAATATTACATTGAAATATTCATGAAATCGCATAGGATCTCGTCCATGTGAAAGTTTAATGGTATTTGCAATTTAATTTCAAGAAGAACCTTCATCTTGAATGAGATAAACAAATTTAAAATCAATTCACTCTTATTTGTTGATAAAGATTGTACGTAAGTCTTTGGGTGTAGCTTAGGCATGATTTATCAAAGAATTTGATGTTTAATTGAGTATTTCAATTCAAGAATTCGTTTTAGAGTCTCAAATATTATGTGAAAACGTAATGATCCGGGGCTCCATTGAAGCACACCTTTGGGTTGAAGGAACGTCTTAACTATTCTGAAGATTTATTTTGTTGAAGTTGTTCATTTTTGTGAAGTCCCTTCAAAGATCTAGTATAATCAACTTTATCCTACTTCATCTCTCACCAACATTATTCAAAAACCACGAAACCACCTTGAACTACCCATGTTTTCCCTATGTATCAACAAAGGAACAAAATCTACTTGAAAAAATATGTAGAACAATCAGGATTTCTTAATGTCTTCAGTAACCTTAGCCTCGTGTTGAAATTATCTCCATCGTTTAGAAGTGAAAAATATTAAGAGTTAAATAATGGAGTATTGACCATATTTTACCAAGTTTCTCTTCATAGAGTTTTTGGAAAATAAGGATATCTCCATCTCCTTCTCAAATTAGAGGTTACACTAAGGGTCCTCTCACCCTAGTCAAAGAGGCATGACCTAGAGTAGTGAGGATAGGTCAAATCCTTTTAAATCTAAGTAATAAAGGACTAGTTAGATTTCATCCCTGGCTACAAAACGACACACACTATGATCTATCTACCTCTAAGCTCCCTTTTGAATCTGTGTTGCTACTCGGCTTGAAAAGGAGAATGAATTTTGATACCAACACACCACATTTTACCCTCTTAATCTCAATAATTTTTAAAAACAAATATTAGTTTAGAAACTAGATTCCAATCTCTACTAAGAGTACTTATTGTTATCACTTTGTCAAATTTTGAGCATAGACATGTTGAATTATTTGATGAAGTTCAGATTTCTTGATTTCGGGAAAAAGGTGTTACTTTTTACCCCCTTTTCTCCCCATCTCCATGCACTTACCCAATGATTCATTCCCTAGATATATGTAAAATATCACTCACCGGTATGCACATGATTATCGAAACCTTCTTATAATTATGAATAATATGTTATGGGAATGTATAATATACGTTGTGTTGGGTCATTATGATAAATCTCATACTATTGCCTATTGTGTCTCTAATACAAATCCTATCGTTATTACCACGACACAAATGATCTCCTTGATGAATTTACTTGATTCATCACCCCTCACACACTTGGGTGGCATCACACTCTCCACTCCTTCTATTTCTATCATTTATTTCTAGTGTCTATTACTACACCCTCATGTCTAAGCTTTCTACACATGCTCACTTTATTGGTACACAAATTGTACTTGTCATTTCGATGATGCTCTCTTGTGCTATGGTTTATATTTGACTGTTGAGTGAAAAATTCATTATTGAACCTCGCATCATACAAATTTCACTCCTAAAGCACTTCATGATACATCTTTTATAGCATCTACTCTCACATAATACACTCATTTCCCTATGACATACTCTAGTACTATAGTTCACACTTGACTATTTAGACCACACTTCATCTATGAACCACACCTCATCTACACATTCCACTCTCTGTGCCTCATAATATATATTTTCTATCATCTACTCTCACATAACAAACACATTTCCCAATGACACAATCTTATTATATGGTTCATTCTTGAATTTGAGGGGCAATTTATAAATGAACCTCATATCATTCATGTAGTCATTTTTATGCCCATATAATAACCTTCTAACCCCATGCACATTGGCCTATCACCCAGCGGGCGCTGAGCACTCACCCGAGGCACACATGGGTGCCGAGCCCCTCCTTTATGTGAGCATTATGAGAAGATGTTGTCATTGATGATGGATTAAGTGCAGAAAAGTAAATGATCATGCATATATTATGAAAGCATAGAATGAGTCATTACACCAACATACCCTTTTTGATAGTAAAAGAAACATCACACAGATAGTAGATCGATCCATAACATAAAGAAAAAGGCACTAGGGTTTACACCCATGAACAATATATTTAGAATAGAACCATATATTCATGTTGATCATAGTTTAGTAACCATATTACATCCAAAAGGGTCATATCAGACCGATATATCATGGCTCACGCATCAGAAGCTCTATATATTCTTCCCTATTACGAGAAATTTAGAAGACCAATTCCCCTAGATATGTTAACATTCCTATAGTCCTCTAATGAGAACCCCAACCCCTAGAATATTCTTCTCATTTCTGTAGAGCTTCACCTACTCTATTATGGTTTATCACACCATGGTCCTCTCTCCTCCCTCTACAAACATTTCTTCTACCGAGCATCTCTATAAATAGGTTTAACACCCACCACCATGCCTTCCTGAAGTAGTAGATTGGTTTCCAAGTGTCAAGGTGGTCCTCCAATGGAGCATGCTTCTTCTAATCTAAGCTCCCCACTCTCTGCAATGATGTCTTCGGGAATGTTCCATGCATGGAATATTATTTCCTTGACCACCAAGTCGTCAAGTTGTCACCTTATCCATTCAACACGCCTAGTTGGGTTACATTTTTCCTCAAGTGCCTCTTAGAAAGATGAATATGACTAAGTCCTAAAATAATTTGCCTTAACTTGTGTGCATGTAATGATTTCTATTAAACCCTTCTAAAACCCCTATTCGTGTGCTTTGTGTCATGCGTGCATGCACCCTTTGGGACTTAGTTAATATTCTGAGTCCCAACATCACCACACACTAATATTGTTCTCTGTCCTCAGAGATATCCTCTCCAAACAATAAAGAATGAAGAATGAAGAATGAGAAATGGAAGAAATAAAGAATGGAGGAATGAAGAAGAATTTGTTTATTGCTGAAGAATGAGTGGGAAATCCTTCCTTATATCTTCCTCAATCTTCTCCTAGGAATCCACCTTACCCTGTGCCTATTGACAGAGGTCACCTACTAAGGTGCTCACCTCTTCAAATCCTAGTTCATCACCCTTAGCATTCAGCGTATCAACAATTTTTTCAAACTGCTTCACCGAGGTCATCCAATGCATCCATCATGCGGGTGATCGAGGATATAATTCCTTTAGCCAATTTTTAATCGATCCTCTCAGGGTCTTGATGGCTTTTGAATTCTTCTCTACCTTGGCCAGGATCTTATCCTGCTCTACCCTATTCCCCTTATTCTTCTCCTGAAACTCCTTGAGGTCTACCTCATGGGTGGAAACTAGAATGCTTGCCACTCTATCTCTGTCTGCGCAATTTTCATAAGAAGCTTTAGCTATCTATGTAGTGGCATTTACATTGGAAAAGAGCTTAGTGTACCGAGCGACTATCTCCACAACCTTCAACTTTTCCTCTTTCTCCTGGTCCTGCTAACAACTCTTCTACTAATTCCAAAGTGAGAGGCTACTTCTCCACGATGAGGATGTGAGTTAGGTCTTCTAGGAATTCCAAGTTTGACTCATACTTCGCTCGGGCGCAAGTCTGGTCCTGGATGCTTCAAGACAATAGCATTTGTAATCATTTCTATCTTTTTATATACCTCACACACCCTAGAATTTTACTCCTTCAGCTCGCACCTTAAGTGTGCGCTGATTAGTTCCTCTTGCTTCAAATCCTTTCTCTTTTCAATGAGCTCCTCCTTTTTCTTCTCTAATTCCCCTTCTAGGAATCTCACCTGGTCATTCCTTCCAAAGAGCCTTTCCTCAACTTCAACTGAAACCTTGTTGAGTGCATTACAAACTTGCTCATCAGACAACTACTAAGAATTCACCAGTGGGTTTATACCTTTGGTATCCGACACCTTCATCAGTACCCCTTGGTTAACTTCAAACTCAGGTTCATCGACATGGGACTCAAAATCCCAAGATAACATCTTCTTGGTTCACGGGTATGCACCTTCTTCCTCAAATGAATACATTTCCAGGAGTTGGTTTGTAGGCATGGTGCTCTAGAAGCGTGCACATAACACTTTGTTTGGATCATGGATATAACCCATTCCCTTCCCTTGTGCTACTACCACATTCTTCCCTCATATGTGTGCAGCCTTTGGAAAGCTCACCGCTAAGCTGGGATCTCCACCCATGCTTCCATACTCCTTCCCTACTCTCTTCTTCTATCTCCTTGAGTATCTCGTCCATGCTCCACTCCACTTATTTCTCCACTAACTTCTCTATTATGCCCGCTACTTCTCTTTTTGTAGCCTCTTCTATCTACTCCTTGGTGAGGTTGGGGGTCCTCTGATCCTTAGTATTTACTTCTTCACTCTCCCCTTTTCCTTGAGTGCCTTCTTCTTCTCCACCCTTCCCCACTTCTTTCTCGTTATGAAATAAGGGATAAAATATGTAGAATAATCCCTCATAGAATTGCAATAGTAGAAACTAATATACATAAAATATTACAGATCTCAAATAAAATTGTAGAATAAAATAACACAACACAAAGAGACATTATTTAATGTTGTTCACCCAATTTTGGCTACATTCACCAAGAATCACTTGCTAAGATTTTATTACAAAACACCACTCTCTCAATACAATACCCAAATCTATTTGGAGCTATGCTCAACAAACTCTATAGAATTCACACCGAATTCAAAACACATATGCAATGTTACATTATTCCTACCATATGCATAAAACCATATAAGTAGACAACTACTTAAGTAGTTTTATAAAACCATGGGTATCAAAACCATGAGATAAAACCATCCCATAAATATATGGGTCAAAATCCCGCCCATATGAGAAAACACGTTTCCTGGTATATCAGGCACATTTTAAGGCCAATTTTTTTTCTTTGGGGCTATGCCCTAGCCCCTCCTCGGGGCCCGGCCGGACCCAAACCCTAGTGAGACAACTATGGAAAGTGTACATTACTCTTAGTGTACAGTCTTCAACAATTTCTCACATGAATACAAGCTCCATAACCTAACAATCTCCCACTTTGAGACTAGTTTTCCTCTGAGCAAGCTTCTCAACCCTTCACTAGTTTTTGTGAAGACAAACTAAAGCATAACACGACTTCAGTTTTCCTTGTAACCACCTTGGTCATCATGTACGCATGATTCTAAGCGGTATGAATCTTCTCAGAGTGATGACTTCTCTTCCACCAAATATGTCTTGATGAAATGGTACCTTAAATGTATATGCTTCATCCTAGAGTGAAAAGAAGAGTTCTTAGCTAGGTGTATAGCACTCTCAATATCACTATGCAAATTTCCTTCCTCATGCTTATGCCCCAACTCATCGGGAAATTATTGTGACCAAATCATTTCTTTTCTTACCTCTCGTGGTAGAAACATATTCATCCCTGTATGGTTGATAAAGCCACCAGCTTTTGTAGTCATGAATTCCAGCTTATTGATGTCCCACCTAAAGTGTAAACATAACATGTTCTGTTCCTCCTGCTATCTACATCTCTAGCCATATATGTATCTACATAACCACACAAAGTGGTGTCGATCGATCAGTAGCACAAAACTCTTGTCCCCATGTTCCCTCTCAAATACCAAAGGATCCACTTTAATGCACATCGGTGATCTCTACCTAGATCACTCATAAATATACTCACCGCCCCACTACATGGGCAATATCAAGACTAGTGTACACCATGACATACATCAAACTATCAACCACTGATGAGTAAGGTACCTTGGACATCTGGTTTCTATCCTACTCTATCTTGGGACGGTGCTTCTTTAATAACTTAAAATGGCACGCCAAAGGAGTCCCAACTAGTTTAGCATCCTGCAGATTAAACATCTCCAAGAATTTCTTAATGTAATCTTCCTAAGATAAAGTTAGCTTCCATTCCTTCCTATCCTGAGATATCCTCATACCAAGGATTTGTTTGGCTTCCTCCAAATCCTTCATAGCAAAGGATTCACTTAGCTACTTCTTGAGTACTTTTATTTCCTACATGTTTTTACTTACAACCAGGTCATCCACATACAGAAAAAGGATAATATAACTTCCATCCTCAATTTTCTTTGTATACATGCAATGGTAAGAATGACATATAATATTACCTTTCTCCATCATGAAGCTATCAAATTTCTTATACCATTGACGTGGAGCTTGTTTCAAGCCATACAAGTTCTTCTTTAGTTTGCACACCTTCTCCTCTTTACCTTTGACCTCATAGCCCTCGGTTGCTGCATATATAGTTCCTCCTCCAAGTCACCATGGATTATTCTCGCATCTTCCAGGATATTAAAATTCTTCCTAGTTGAATTTATCAACCCTTGATCTTAGATCATTTGTCATATCTCCCACTCAAGATAAAACTTTCCCCGTGATTCAACACTTCAAAAACCAAACCAGACTCTAACACAAATTGTTAGGAAATAAGGGATAAAATATGTGGAATAATCCCTCACGAATCGCAATAGAGAGAAAATAATATGCAAAAATATTACAGATCTCAAATAAAATTGTAGAATAAAATAACACAACACAAAGAGATTGTATTTAAAATGGTTCACCCTATTTGGGATACGTCCTCCAAGAATCACTTTCTCATATTTTATTACAAGCCACCATTCTCTCGATACAATACCGAGAACTATTTGGATCTATGCTCAACAAACTCTAGAAAATTCACACTGAATTCCAAACACATTTGCAATGTTACATTAATCCTACCATATGGATAAAACCATATAAGTAGACAATCTGCTTAAGTATTTTTACAAAACAATGGGTATCACAATCATGGGCCAAAACCATACCATAAACCTATGGTTCAAAATCCCACCCATATGAGAAAAGCACGTTTCTCGGTATATCGGGAATATTTTAAGGCCAATTTTTTTTTCTCTATGGCTGCACCCTTGGACCACCACTCGGGTCGGGTCCCAGCCCACAACCCAAAGTGAGACAATTTTAGAAAGCGTCATAATAATCTTAGTGTACAATCTTCAACACTTTCTTATATGAAAACATGCTCCATAACCAAACAATCTCCCACTTGGAGACTAGTTTTCCTATGAGAAAGCTTCTCAACCCTTCACTAGTTTTTGTGAAGACCAACCAAAGCTGAACACAACTTCAGTTTTTCCCTTGTGACCACCTTGGTCATCATGTCTGCAGGATTCTGACTAGTATGAATCTTCTCCAGCTTCAACTTCTCTTCCTCCAAAGTTATCCTGATGAAATGGTACCTTAACTATATATGCTTCATCCTAGAGTGGAAAGTAGACTTCTTAGCTAGGTGTATAACACTCTGACTATCACTATACAAATTTCCTTCCTCCTGCTTATGCCCCAAATCCTCAATAAATTGTTGTAACCAAATAATTTATTTTCTTTCATCTATGGCAGCAACATACCTATCCTTCATGGTTGACAAAGCCACTAGCTTTTGTAGGCGAGAAAATCCAACTTGTTGTTCCACCTATAGTGTAAACATAACCTATTAGGTTCCTCCTATTTTCTACATCTCCAAATATATATGAATCTATATAACCACACAAAGTGGTGTCTGATCCACTATAACACAAAACTATCCCCATGGTCCCTCTCAAATACCGAAGGATCTAGTTTAGTGCCTGCCATTGATCTCTACCTGGATCAATCATAAATCTACTCACCGCTCCCATTGCATGGGAAATATTAGGCCTGGTTCACACCATGACATACATAAAACTTCCAACCAATGATGAGTAAGGTACCTTGGACATTTGGTTTCTCTCCATCTCTATCTTAGGACACTTCTTCTTTAAAATCTTGAAATGGCCTACCAAAGGATTGCCAACCGGTTTAGCATCTTGCATATTAAACATCTCCAATAATTTTTTAATGTACTCTTCCCGAGACAAAGTCAGTTTCCGTTCCTTCCTACCCTAAGATATCCTCATACCAAGGATTTCTTTGGCAGCCCCAAATCCTTCGTAGCAAAGGATTCACTTAGCTACTTCTTGAGTTCTTTTATTTCTGCATGTTTTTACCATCAACCAACATGTCATCAACATACAGACAAATGATAATATAACTTCCATCCTAGAATTTCTTTGTATACACGCAATGGTAAGAATGAAATCTAATATAACCTTGCTCCATCATGAAGACATTAAATTTCTTATACTATTGACATGGAGCTTGTTTTAAGATGCACAACCTCTTCTCCATTTTGCTCACCATCTACTCTTTACCTTTGACCTCATAGCCCTTTGGTTACTTACATATATAGTTCCTCCTCCAAATCACCATGGATTAATCTACATCTTCCAATGACTGAAATTATGCTCGTTGAATTTATCAACCGTTGGTCTTTGATCATCTCATCATAGTTCTGCTTTCAAGATAAAACTTTCCCCTGTGATTCAAAACTTTATAAAACCAAACCAGGACTCTACGATACCAATTGTTAGGAAACAAGGGATGAAATATGCAAAATAATCCCTCACAAAATCACAATAGTAGAAACTAATATTAGAAAATATTACGATCTCAAATAAAATTACGAATAAAATAACGCAACACAAAGAGAGTATTTAACATGGTTCACCCAATTTGGGCTATGTCCACCAATAATCACTTACTCGATTTTATTACAAGCTACCGCTCTCTCAATAAAATACCCGATATTTTTAGATCTATGCTCAACAAACTCTATAGAATTCACACTCGAATTCAAAACACATTTGCAATGTTAGATTGATCCTACCATATGCATAAAACCATATAAGTAGACAAATGCTTAAGTAGTTTTACAAAACCATGGGTATTAAAACTATGGGCCAAAACCATCCTATAAACCTATGGGTCAAAATCCTACCCATATGAGAAAAGCACGTTTCCCACTATATCGAGCACATTTTAAGGCAAAATCGCGGATCGCGCCCCAAACCCTTGCTTGGGGCCCGGCACGACCCCAAACCCTAGCGACACAACTATGCAAAATGTACAGTAATCTTAGTGTACAGTCTTGATAATTTCTCACATGAAAACATTCACCATAACCTAACAATTGACCACATGGAGACTAGTTTTCCTTTTAGAAAACTTCGCAACACTTCACTAGTTTCCATGAAGACAAACCAAAGCTGAACACAACTTAAGGTTTTCCTCTTAACCACCTTGGTCATCATGTGTGCAAGATTATTACTTGTATGAATCTTCTCCAGATTAAACTTCTCTTCCTCCAAATTTATCCTAATGAAATGGTACCTTAACTGGATATGTTTCATCCTAGAGTGGAAAGCAAAGTTCTTAGCTAGGTGTATAACACTTTGACTATCACTATGCAACTTTCCTTCCTCCTACTTATGCCCTAACTCCTCAAGAAATTGATGTAAGCATGTCATTTCTTCTCTTTCCTCTATGGAAAACAACATACACACCTCTATGGTCGATAAAGCCACAGATTCTATAGTCAAGAAATCCAGACTTACTATTGTGCCACCTACGGTGTAAACATAACCCATCATGTTCCTCGTCGTATATATCTCCAGCCATATATGAATCTACATAACAACACAAAGTGGTGTCTAATCCATCTTTGTAGCACAAAATTTTCCCCATGCGCTTCTCAAATACCAAAGGATCCACTTATCGCCTATCGGTGATCTCTACCGGATCACTCATAAATCTACTCACCACTCCCACTACATGGAAAATATCATGCCCGATGCACACCATAGCATACATAAAACTACTAACCATTGATGATTAAGGTACCTTGGACATTTGTCTTCTCTCCGCTTTCTGTATTGGGACACTACTCCTTTGATAACTTGAAATGGCCTACAAAAGGAGTCCCAACCGGTTTAGCATCTTGCATACTTAACCTCTCTAAGACTTTCTTAATGTACTCTTCCTAAGATAAATTCATCTTCCATTCCTTCCTATCCCGAGATATCCTCATACCAAGGATTTTTTGGCTTCCCCAAATATTTCATAAAGAAAGGATCCACTTAGCTACTTTTTGAGTACTTTTATTTCCGCATGTTTTTACCTACAACCAACATGTCATCCACATACAGATAAAGGATAATATATCTGCCATCCTCAAATTTCTTTGTATACATGCAATGGTAATAATGACATCTAATATAACCTTTCTCCATCATGAAGTTATCAAATTTCTTATACCATTGACGTGGAGCTTGTTTCAAGCCATAAATTCTCTTCTTCGGTTTGCACACCGTCTCCTCTTTACCTTTGACCTCATAGCCCTATAGTTTCTGCATATATAGTTCCTCTTCCAAATCACCATGGATTATTCTCCATCTTCCAAAGACTAAAATTATGCTCGTTGAATTTATTAACCCTTGATCTTCGATCATCTTCCATAACTCCCACTCAAGATAAAAATTTCCTTGCGATTCATCACTTCAAAGAAACCAAACTAGACTCTAATACCAATTGTTAAGAAATAAAGGAAAAATATGCGGAATAATCCCTCATAGAATCACATCGGTAGAAACTAAAATGCAAAAAATATTATAGATGTCAAATAAAATTATAAAATAAAATAACACAACACAAAGGGATGATGTGATTTAATGTGGTTCACCCAATTTGGGCTACGTCCACCAAGAATTAGTTGCTCAAATTTTATTACAAGCCACCACTATCTCAATACAATACCCAGATCTGTTTGGAGCTATGCTCAACAAAATCTATAAAATTCACACCCGAATTCAAAACACGTCGTAATGTTACATTAATCCTAAATATGCATAAAACCATATAAGTAGACAATTGTTTAAGTAGTTTTACAAAATTCAGGTATCAAAACCATGGGCCAAAACCATCTCATACACCTATCGGTCAAAACCCTACCCATATGAGAAAATCACATTTCCCATTATATCGAGCATGTTTTAAGGCCGAAAAAAAAAAATTCTCGGGTGTTGTGCCCCCAAACCCTAGTGAGACAACCTGTGGAAAGTGTATAGTACTCATAGTGTAGAGTCTTCAACACTTTCTCACATGAAAACGGGCTCCATAACCTAACACTTTCTTCCTCGAATAATGTACATCATACACGGGATGATTCTGAACTTCTTCATCCTCATCGTCATCTCTCTCGCCCCTATAGGCCTCCAAGCTCTCCATCTCCTCTGAGTCTTCCTTCCCGCTACCTTTTGTTTCTTCCTAGTTGGGGATTCTTCCTCTTCCTTAACAAGTGATTCCTTTCTAGGTGAATCTTCTTATTCTGGCACCTCTTCCTCGGGTGTATTTTCCTTCTCCTTGATGGGAGACTTCTTCCTGCGCATGTATGTGCTTGGCTCTATGCTTGAATCCGGCACACCCACCAATTTTGTCGTCTGCACACTTGGTGCTTTATTTTCTAGCACCTCTTTCTTGGTCTCTTCCCTTTCCCTCTTATTTGGTGCATCCTTCTTCCTACTAGTGGGATCCTCTAGAGATGGAGACATCATTCTCCAAGTAAGTGCCCTTTTCATACTTGGGCCTAATGTGCCATTATATTCTTACTATGGCCCTTGTAAAAATTGACAACATGAATGGTTTTGTCATGCACACCTCATGGGAGACATACTTATCCACATAGGCACACTTCTTTGGATATACCATCTTCCTTTGAAAATTGTGGTGGTCTTGGTCTACCTCGCTAAGGTCGAACCTTAGTCTTTTAGCTTCCTTGAAGTGATTTACCCCTACTTGGAAATACTACACAGGTGAAGGAGAAGGGTAATTTACACCATGGGCTCTTGGTCTCATCGACAAGAGTGAACCTACCAATGCAGAAATATTGGTATAAAACAAACTATGTTTCTCCATTTACTAGAGTAGCGCTATTCTAGTATCCTCCACTCAGCCCCGAATGCGTTGCGCATTCACTTATACCATTTCTCTAGGCATGATTTATGGGCAGACGTTATGGTATTGCATGTGTATTTATAAAACCTCTTCATGGGGGAGGGATCTTCATCTAGATACTCCCATACGATCTTATCTGGCCCATCAAGCGCTCTAATTTTTGAGAAGATGATGGTGAGAAGAACATTGTGAAACATTATCTTCTCTCCTTTTTGTGCGGTGCTGATGATCTCTTCTACAATGTAGGCGTATAATTTATAGATGGTCCCTTCAAATTTTTGGCATACACTCGGCCATGTTTTGTTTATTTTTCTCTGCCTCTATTGACCATTCAACTTGGTAAATGGGTGTGCGGCCATTCTTATCACGGGGTTGAGGATATCTAAGTTATAGAAGTAGTGCAAAACCTTTTGTAGTCATACTCCTCGATGGTATTCTTAATGGACTCTTTATCCTCCAGTTCATCATCCATGAATCCCCTTACGATAAGTCTAGTAAACTTAGAGATGAGCTAGGGAGTTATGTGCATTCAAAGATCCCGCAAAGTAAAAGTGATCCTTGTGTACGTGCGATATCAACCATTGGAATAACTTCTCGGGCTTGCAACAATAGGGAAACTTGAATAATTACAGTATCCTGGCCTTATCTAATTTTAATTTCACTTCATTGTTGTAAATTGGCATCCCTTTTGGTGTCCTCTTATCCATTGGAAATACCGGATATAGGACCATTTCCTTCTTTTTGGTACTTGTGCAATGATTATAGTCACTCATGGCCATCTTCCTAACATGAGATACCCATTCTTTCCCAAGCAACACCCCATCTGGGTACTACATCTCCGCATATCATTCTTCATTGAAACTGATGGTGGTAGTCTATTTTCCTTTGCCCTTGCCCTTATTAGGTGAAACAATCGCTTCTTTGGTGCCATCTTCTTGTCGGGTTAAAAGAATAAACTCCTTTCTCTCCTTCCTCACTCTGCTCAAATATATGGCTCAACTCTGTGAAATAATCCTTCTATTCTCATGCCCTAGCTGCAAAACCCTAACTTGGAAAAATCTTCCACAAGACGGTGTATTCCACTGAAACCTTCTTCCCTACGCCCGTGTACTCCTTCCACTTTTGGTTCACAGATCACCCTAGTCATGTACTTCATATTTTCACTCTTCTTTCTTCACACAAATATTTCTTCATGGATGCCCTAGTTTGCAAATCTCTTCAATCTCGTAATAGAAAGGTAAATAATGATGTTCCGACCCTTTACTTATAGCTTTTGTATATCTCCCATGATAAATTTCTATACCACCTACCAATGTAATCAAAATTAAATGTGGCCTTTTCCACTAAAGCCGATCTTAAGCGACTTTACCCATGAGCCACATCTTGCATGAAAAAACCTCTACAACCTTCTGGCACACAAAAATCCTTACTGACTAAAGTCTCTTATGCGTGCATCTCATAGTGCCAAAGGCACTTCTTCTATTGACCTGATTTTTTTCCCTCTCTTACCTCATGTTGTTCTTGTGCTTCTTATCCTTTGTACGTGGTCTTTGTTAAAGCCTTCTTAACACCAACAATTTTTGTCCAACATTTCTCCACACACTCTTATTCCTTACATGTTTTTGATCTTTCAATTTGTGCCATTACAACTACTACCAACTTTTTTCTCTCTTCATTATACTCCACCCACACTAAAACAAATGTGTGGTCCTCTCAGGCATACAAACCTTAAAAAGTAAAGTGGCTACCAGTGCACAAGGTGCGTAAAACAACACAATAGAAAGGAACAAGTGATAAGAAAGGAAAGCACAAGAAAAATAAATACATTAAGGGAAATCCTAGGCTAACTAGAAAAACTACCTTATTTACAAACACAAGGAAGACTTATTTATAGTAGGGCTTCAACCTACTCCCATTGAAATGACTTAGTAGTCTTGTCCCATCTAGCATGTGTAACTAGAAAGTTCTGAATCAAGGATGTATGAGATGATGTATGGTCCTAACCAATGGAATTTCAACTTCCCAGGATGGCACAAAAATTTAGAGTCATATAACAAAACCATCTGCCCAACCTCAAATTGTTTGTTTTTAATATGATGATCATGCCATGCTTTTTGTCTTTCCTTCTCTATCTTTTGACTCCATCTAGCAAGTGATCACCTTTCGTCTAGCTACATTAACTTATCAATTCTTTCTTTGAGCACTTGTTCATTAGCTAATCCTCCTACGTGCGTTATACGTAGTGATGGTAGCATAAATTCAACTAGAAAAATAGCATACACACTAAACACCATTTGAAATGTTGTGGTCTTGTTCAATCTTTTGTAAGTTATTCGGATGCCCATAGAATGGATGATACCTTGTCATCCCAATCTTGTCTGCCAATGTCACAAATCTTAGTTAATGTGTGACTTAGTATCTTGTTAAATTCTTTAGCAGTCCCATTCGCTTACGGGTGATAAGGGGTGGTCTTGTGATGGGCCACCATAAACTCTACCAAAAAAATCTTGACCGTTTCATTTAGAAAATGTGTACCCCTATCACTTGTTAAACTCAACAGACATCCATACTTGTTGATTATGTTTTCCCATAAGAATATCATTGTTTTCACTATTGTGTAATCCTTTGTAGGTGTTGCCTCTACCCATCTTGTCAAGTAATTAGTGCAAGTGATGATGTAACGTAAGTGAGTCTTTCACGCAGAGGTAAAAATTTTCCTATAAAGTCAATTTCCCACTTTTCAAATGGTTCAAAGTTGGCTATCAGTTGCAGTAATGGCATTTCATACCTCCTTCCATGTTTTCCAAGGAGCTAACAATGGTCATAGGCCTTACAAAATCAATAAAATCTTGGTAGATACTCTTCCACCAAATCCCTACAAGTAGAATCTTTCACACAATTGCATTTCCTGCATAGTTTCCTCCTGCAATCCCACCATATGATGCATCCATGATTGTAACACATATGTGTTCTAAAACGCATTGAGGCAGAACCTCATCATGAGCTAACTTGTACAAATCTCCACTAATCAACATGTAAGGTGCAACATGTATAGCCAATCGTTTCTATTTCCAAAGCTTTCATTCCTTTCAGCACCACACCCGTTTTAAGAAACACTGCAATATCTTCTAAGTCAGAGGGTATGTGCCACAACCTAAATAGTTATGTGTCTAACATGGTATCCTTAATGCTCTCCGTGTCCTCCCCTGAGTCAATTATTGATAGATGATGGGGTCTTAAATTACTCTTTTCTTGTTTTACCACAAATGAAAACTCAAATTCTTGAAATAATAGGACCCAACGAAATATGCAACCTTTAAGAACATGATTGTTTACCAAGAAATTTAGTGCCATGTGGTACATCTAGAATATGAATAGTGTCCGGTGTAGATATTTCCTAAATTTATGTAGCACGTAGATCATTGACAGTGCCTCGCACTTAGTAGTTGTGTAATTCTACTCTACTGGTGTCAATTTCATACTAGTAAAACCACCCAAGGGGTGATCAACAATCCCCTCACTAGGTTATGTCATTACTGCTCAAATGGTTTTTCCTCATGCATCAACATGAACATGGAAGGTCTTATCCCAAGAAAGGAATTCTAATATGGGTGCAGTAATAAGGCTATCCTTCAAAGTGTCAAACACCTTCTATTATGCCTCTCCCCAATGAAAGACACTCTTGTGTTTAAGCAATCCCTCTAATGGTGTGACGATCTTGACATATCCCTTAATAAATTTATCATAGTATCTCGTATTCCCAAGGAATCTACGCATAACGCTTTGACTAGTAGGCTCCCCCAATCTCACAATAACTACAAATTTGGCGGGATCCACCAACAAGCCTTCCTTGCATATAATATTCCCAACAAGGTTTTAAATGGAGTAACAAAGACACATTTCTTAATGTTGAGGGATATCCTCAATTGCTGACATCTCTCAAACATTAGCCTCAAATTGTCACAATGGTATTTTACTAGCCCATACATAGTCCAGTCATCTAGGTAGACTGAAGAAATTTATGGATGAAGTCCTGGAAGGCTTGTACCACAATGCATGAGAACACAACAAGAATGTTCTTCATCCCAAAAGGCATGACCATGTAGGAAAAAATTCCCCATTCAGTGGTGAAAGTTGTCTTCTCATTGTCTTCCTTTGCAATTCTAACTTTGTGGTACCCTGAGAACTCATCCGTAAAATAATATACCTTACGCCCGGCTACTCCTTCCATAATTTATTTAGTTAAGGGGGTTAGAAAAGGGTCAATGACACACACTGCATTCAAGTCCCTATAATCAACATAGATCCTTATCCTTTCATCCTTATTAATTTTTATGACCATTGGACTCACCCATTATGATTCCTCCACAACCTCAATGATGCATGATGCTATCATCTTGTCTATCTCCTCCTTGACCCATATGCACAAGTTTGGATTCATCTGATATAGTCTCTTCCAAATTAGGTGTGCACCTTCCTTCAACTTGATCCTCATTTCCTCCAAGGAGTGGTGAACACCTTTGAGTTCATGGTACCTGCATGGGAACAAATCCTGAAACTCATGCAAAAGGTCAATGATCTTTGAAACTTCTTTCTCGACCAATAATCCCCAATGATATCTTCATTAGGTTCTACCTCTAAACCAATGTTAACCTTCTTTGTTTTCAAGGGCTCATGGTAGGTGTGTGCTCGTTCATTAGCACTATCTCTAACTTCGTGCATAACTTAAGAATGGTTAACATCCAAAATCTCCATTTATTCACCATCTATCACATAACACATTTTTCCTTTTTCCTTTTCCATGCACACATGCTCAAGCTATGTTTTTTATGGTTCTTCCTCATCAAAACGTGCCTCCAAACCAGGTTCACCTAATATCTCAAGTATCCTATCTTCTACCATAATACTATCTCCCATTGTAAGGTGCTTGACCACTTGCAATGCCTTATCCACTAATGGATTTGTACTCCAATACTTGAAAGCTTGAATGAGATCAGCCACCAACTCCCGCCGATTCCTCGTGTCATGACAGATCTCGAGTAAATGTACCATGCACGCACATAGCCTTGTAAGGTGGAATACAACTTATGCACCCATAGAGAAGGTGGTAAAGCTTCTGCACCTTCCATCCAAGCCTTCTCACATGCTTGGATATGACACGAGGCGGGTTATTTTCCATGGTAGTCTTGTATGACAGTGGGTGCATTGCTTCTAGAAAACCTAACAGAGAATGTGGTTCTCACCTTGTGCCATTCTAGAAGGCTTTCATGATGTGTCACCCACCAATGCATTGTGGTCCCAAGCAGGTTATAGCTAAGCATACATCTTCTTTTGTTATCATTTTTCCACTGAGCCTCCATTTCTCGTAAGAAATCATCAGGGTTAGCTCCTCTAGAGTAACTTGGTAACTTCTTCCCTCCTAGGCACTTGACCGAGCACACTTTTGTTACCCTTGTCACCGATCCTCTCAATTGTCACCTAATTAATTCGTAAGTCATGTGCACCCAATTGTCACATGCTATGCTAGTTGTATCACTCATAGAATGAGCATCTTCAAACTGGATAAATATTTATGTAGGATGAATTACCTTAGGGTATCTAATAGAGCATACATAGATTCTGTCAAGGAATTCTTCTCCCAAGGGCTTAGTATAGGTACTGACTTCTCATATGTCAAGGGGATGATAACCCATTCCTCCTTTTTCTAAAAATTGATATACCCCTTGTTAAAGCTGTAGGTCAATTTTTTTTTGTAACACTAGGGGCACTTAAGAAATGCTGGAAAGTTGTCTCTGTTTCATCTAGCACGAGGACCTTGAAGTCTCTAGTGAACTTTTCCCCTTGAATAGTGATAAGCGCATTTCAAGACACCAATGGTCATTGACTTCATCTAATTTTCCATATACAACACATTCAAATATGGATGTAATGTGGGCCTTCCCATTTAATGTCATGTATCCAAGGTGAGAACATTGACTTTTGCACCTGTATCGATCATAATATTTATCAGAAGCCAACCATCTACAACATCATTTAAAGTGATTTCTTTTTCATAATCAAGGTTGTGGGGAGGAAGGTTAACATGCAGATCCTGGATCTTCTTGTTCTCTTCTAGCGCATGATACCTTCTCCCATAACTATTCTAATAGAAAGGTAATGTTATTCTCTTGCCTTAATATCTTGTATACTTCCCTAGCCTCATCCAGATCCTTTTGCAGAGCCTCAATATTCTTCCTTTTCTATGAATGCCTTGATTTATCCTTCAAACACTAGATATCTCCTCAGAATCCGAATTACATCCAAGGTATCTTCATACACCTCTTTTTGATGAGTAGGGTACAGATACTTCCCATGTACCACTTCTTCTCTTGAAGTGGATTCTTTGTCTTGGTATTTCCCGGTGCCCACGGCCTCTACTCGCATCGTCACTAGTACAAGTTCTAGTCCTAACTCATGCACCACTCTTGGCATCCATTGTGAGTCGGCCTTCTTTATGCTTACCATCCAAGTTCCCTTATCTTTCTAGTGTTATTGTCTCATATGCTCAAAAATTCAGGGCAATCTTGATACTTATGTTTCTTTCTCGCACCATGAGCATTGCAATAGATTAAGATACTCATGCTTATAATGCTCTATAGACCCATAGTTATAACAGGTTCCTCATGGGAACTCACCTCTTCCTCCATGGTTTCTATAACCATGAAATCCTCCATAGAAACCTCTTCCACATGCTCCTCCATCTGCGTTCCCTTCATAACAGCAATCATCATCCTTGGAACTACTTGCAAGATGGCTGGTATAGCACACACCAAGATCAATGGCATCATGTATTTGGTCAATTAGCCTACAATATTTGGTGTCATGGGTCGTAGAGGTACAAATATTGCAATAGCAAGACACATTCTTATGGATCATGTGTTGTAGTAGTGGGCATCTACTTACATCATGATCCCCATGGAAAATCTCATAGTCCACCATCATGGTGTGTACCGACCTTTGAGGAAAACTATCCTTTGTGTGACCCATACACCACCTGTGATTCTCATGTGTTGATTTCAGAGATAGCTTCTCCAATTGCTTTTCCATTGCAGTAATTTGAGCCTCAAGGAAAGGGATAACACCGATATCTACACTTTCAATAGCCTCAGCATGTAGGGTAGCCTCTAAGGCCTCACACGGGTCTATGAATGTCTTGTGCAAAAGTGCTCTTCTGAATGGTGTTATCAATCCTCCAACAAACCATTGAGCATGTTAAGAAGGATGAATATCATAAGATAGTTTTGACAAGAGAGTTTTGAAATATGTGTCATATTCCCACACACTCTTTTTCATTCCTTATTAGATCTCTTTCAGAGAACTAATGCTATTTTTTTAAAATTCAAGGATATGGAATTCATCTAAGAAGGAATTCCATAAAGCACGATGTAATCTATCACCGTCGATTGGGGTCATACTTTCAGTACCAACCATGTGCATCCCCGCAGTTACCATAAAGTGACTTGCCTTTCACTCTGAGGTAGTGATCCCCTTCACACACCATATAAATTCACACTTGTGCACATAATCTGAGTATCCTCAACACCCTTACAACCCGGTAGATGTAAAGACAACTAAACAAATACTTTTAGCATCTTACACCACCGGTTCCTATGCCTCCTAATCCACTAGATCCACCTCCGAGATCCATTATATCAAACCAGGTCCTTCTCCTATAGCTTTCGTAACGGGCCCGAAGTAGTCATGCTTAGTGTTCCCAACGCCCCATTGAAATGTGCACCGATGGTTTGTGATACTATTCTCGCTACCGTAAATGTATCCCACACCACTTCCAGACATGATACCCAAAATCTGTGTACTTACACTTTGCCCAAAAATCCCTCCAAACAAAGGAATTTTTGTGCAACCATAGATGTCCCAAATGAGAAGTTATATCTCGTATGTGAAGATTGGTCACTTCCAGTGATACCAAATGGGTTAGCAATACTTGTTTCTTGATTTGGAAAACTAAGTGCAAGGGGTCGGTCACTAGGTGGGTATAGATACATGTCGATGACTCTCCTTTCTCCATGTGATGAAATATCATCAAAAAATGAAGGGGTTTCTCTTCCATGCTTTCTAAGATAAGGTAGCACAAAACTCTTAGTTTCACATCCTTCGCATGAAATTCAATTCCTTCCTACAACATCTACTTCCATAGATCCATCACTCACGCAACCTCACATTTTCTAACTAACTCCCTTTCACATGCTTCACTATACTTGAGTCACCTCTCTTCCCTCTCTTTTTCCACCGTAATTAATGCCATATTACTCCACCCTAGCTTCCTCACCCAATTCTCAGATAATCTTAGCCAACCATGGGGAATGCCTCCAAACTTAGCGTAATGATCAATATCTTCAAAGCCAATGGGATATCTCGTAAAAAAGATCCTCTAGGTTCCCTTAAGAAGTCAAACTCGACAACCTCCGGATAGGAATACATATAAATGGTGTATCTCAGGGCATAATTGGTTAGAAATGTTTTCCACCAATTATCAATAGCACGTGTCCAAGCCAGATCCGCATCCTACAACCTATTGTAATCATCTTGGGTCCATACATAGGATCTATAGTACTATCTTGATCTAGATGCATATGCTGAAATCCATTCACACAATCCTATCGGAAAGCAACAAAAGAAGGTATCATACAATTCATGATATAGATCTTCTTCTACCCATTTTTGTGCATCAAACTTAGGTCCAATACTAAATAGTTGAGAAAACTCATCCTCTGTTCTCTTAAACCATTCTTCGACACTTTCCAAGGTCAAGCGCTCTGTCATCACATGTCAAAGGAACCAATATGTAGTCATCTCTCATAAAAACTTGTAAAAGAGGTCTCGAGCAATGGAACCAAGATATAGTCATTTTTATGCCCATAGAATAACCTTCTAATCCCATGTGCATTGGTGTATCACCTAGCGGGCGTTGAGTCCCTCCTTTGTGTGAAAATTGTGAAAATATGTTGTAATTGATGATGGATTAAGTGTAGAAAAGTAAACGATCACGCATATATATTCCAAAGCATAGAATGAGTCACTACACCAACATACCCATTCTAATAATATAAGAAACATCACACCGATAGTAGATATTATCCATAACATAAAGAAAAAGGCACTAGGGTTTACACCCATGAACAATATATTTAGAACATAACGATATATTCATTTTGATCATAGTTTAGTAACCATATTACATCCAAAAGGGTCATATCAGACTGATATGTCATGACTCACGCATCAGAATCTCTAGATATTCTTCCCTATTACAAAAATTTAGCAAACCCATTCCCCTATATATGCTGACATTCATATAGTCCTCTAATGAGAACCCCAACCCCTAGAATATTCTCCCCATTTCCGTAGAGCTTCACCTACTCTATTATGTCATTATCTCCTTTGATATACACATGTGTCCTCACTTTGTATCTTGAGGTCAATGCATGACCTATCACATATTCATACATGATGAAGGATGCTTGATGCAACTCTTTACCAGTCCCACTAACGCTCATGGGGACATTTACTTTTTCTACTCTCATACTCCATACATCACATGTTCTTGTGTCACATTATTTACTACTTCTCATTACAGTACCACTTTACCATTCCCGATCTTTACATACTTTGAAATACTATTTATCTCTCGACAATATAATGGGTGTTTCATGTGTGGCGTTTTTTCTTGAAAGATCAATACAACCATGGCTATTTGTCACTTCTTATTTCCTATTTTTTAAATTTTTGTGGGATATGTCCTATGTCTTGTTTGATCATTTGATGCTTTTAGACACTTCATACCTAATTGTCTTATGACATTGTGAGTGATATCCCATGTTTGAAACCCACTTTTCACAATCTATCTTTTCTTCCTAGTTTCTTATTACAATGTCTTTTATTGCATGCTATCTATTTTCACTAACTCTTGTTACTATCCTAATTTATTTGCATGTGCCTTGGTTTCTACCATACACATCCTCTACCCCTAGTAGGTATCCACACTCAGATATGCATATCAACTCCAGGTCCTATCCTTTAGGACACATTCTCCTACAATCATCACATGGACCCCAAATGATGTGGGAATCTATTGGGTGAATAAATCACCTCTAAAACAACTCAAAGTTATAGTACAAGACAACATAATGCATAATCAACAAAGGCACAAAGTTACAAATTAACTTAGAACCAAACTTGGGCCCAAAACTCAAAGCATACAATAGTGTCCATACCTAGACAAAGAGTAGCGGTGGATTTTTATGTCCCCATGGGAGATAATTTCCTAGGGAAAATAGTCATTTTATCACTCTAACATAGGTCACAATAGTTTTTAAATCATTGTCTAATAACATGAACTTTCCTCTCATTATAGAATCTAGTCTATCAATCATATTTCATTACAATTAGAAAATATCGAAACAAATCATAACAATAGGAATAAATCATAACTATTGAAACAATCGGAATTAATCGTGTACATACCATCTATAGTGGTTCTTATCCAAGAAGCATTATGGAAGGAGAAAAAATAAAGACCTCTCTCCCCAATACTATTCTCTTGGTGTGATATTTCTCAAAAAACTCACACTTGGTGTGAGATTGCGCTAAAAAAAAAAATTCTCTTAGCATGAGATCACCCAAAAACTCACTATTCGACAACAAATCCAATAACTCAGAAAATAAGGATAATTCTCTATCTCTTACACTATTGTACATCAGCTTTACACTTTCTTTTACATACTTTCACACATTCACTTACTTATACACATCTTAATTTGATTTCTCACATACGGAACTTTGACTACTCCCTCACTCTTCTTTTACGGGTATATCCTTTATACACAACAAGAAGCAAATAAAATGAGCAAGAACAAGTTCAAATAATATGATACTACGCATATGATTCACCCCTAAGTTACACTACCCATTCCTTGTCTCTATTCTTCACATTGCGATCACTTCTTGCTTCAGTTATCCACTCGGCACACTATCATCTACACACTTATCTACAAGATCATACGGTATGCATATTCTATCTACTTTATGCTATCAAGTATTAAATCTACAACATAAAGTGGGGGGAAAATGTAAACACAAAATCTATGCACTTAGTTACATTTTTAGGTCCTAGTGTATCCTATTATATACATGATTCGTAAGAAAGAAAAAAGTAATTGAAAATGTCTTTTGGGAATTTTTTCTTTGCCTCTTATACTTTCATTGACCTTACACACACCCTACAAACCTATCAGTATTTGAATGATTTATCTTTTATGGCCTCAGACACTACCACCCATTTATGAAAGAAGTGCCTAGGCACTCATGTCCCTTTGGGCACATTTGACACTATTTAATTTATTCTTATTCTTTTGGGTCGTATTTTACAACTTTAGGTTGGCCTTTCTTTTTCAATTATGAAATTCAAATAAATAAATCATATATATTTATATATTTATTGCTCCTAAATTAAGGGCTAAGCACTAGCATTATTTACTATCACCTAATCTTTCATCTAACTTAACAAGAGCATTACATGTCATCCATCTAGCACATTCACTTAAGGGACAATGGCTGCATTCTTCTACATACACAACATAAGAGGGGAAGTTTATTGTATTTTATCTCACACATTATATACATTTGATACATTCTATATCTAGATCACTATCATTGTGCAACTTTCATAAGGGAATCTTAGGGCATAATCACACACACATACACATATAAATCCAATGAGTCTAAAATGTAGTGTAGTTCTCAAGTACTAAGTTCATTCTTTGGGTGGTAGGTTCAGTCCAACTCCACATAATGTATCTTTATTTGTAAGGATTTGATGTGGTTTTTGGGTATGTAAATTTAGACATTTGTTTCATAGGTTACAGGAAAATTAGAAAAATTGAAGCAACACTAGAGCGAGAGAAAAGAATAACATTGAAGATCCTCTTGCACAGAGAATATCGATGAAGATCTAGGTAGACACTAGCGCCCAAATTAAGTCATTAGAACCCGAGCGTTGCTATCCTCTTATGGGTTATTTTTCCTTCACATTTATGAGTCTCAGAACCTCTAGTGAGCCTTGAAAATTTTGCTTCCAGTCTTTTTAGTTATTCAATTTCCCAAATCTTCTCCATATTGTGTGAAATTAGCTAAGTCATCTCTCTCTCTCTCTCTCTTGCTTAGGATCTCATATCATTGCATGCTTTTTGTTTGTCAATTTACTATATTTTTACCACTTGTATATTATACGCTACATTATTTACTCTGAAATTAGATTTAATTCAATTTATATTAAATCTCATAAATGCACATCCTTGAAATCCTTATGGGCATTTATGGAGTTAGCTAGTTTTCACAATATTTTTCAAGATTATGGTGATTTAAAAAAATTCTTCCATGTTATCAACATAAAATAGGAATAGGGAACTCTCATATCACTCTTCACAACATTGAGGAAGGTGATTTTACACTTCTAACCAAATAGAGAGCACATTCTAATGAATTTTTTAGCAATGTTTTTAATATAATAGTTACTAAACTCTTACAAACCTTAATTTAAATATTGTGTCTCTTGATACTAATTCTCAATGAATTTATTCTCATATAATTTTAGGAATATAAAAATTCACATGTAAATACATAGAGAAAGAATTTTTGAAACGATTTCAAGTGATGGACATTTTATTTTGTAATCGAGTTAAGGTGATAGGCATTTTTAATCCAAAATCAATATATTTATTCATCCACATAGTTTAGCTTTGAATAATGATCATAAGTATGGATGTGGAAAAATTAAGAATTTTATTACCCTTAAATTATGACCTCATTATGTTATTTATAGATGTGACCCAACAAATTGCATCATGTAGGTGTTATTTAACATTGATAATAACTATTTTGGAGTAATTAATGTTTATGCATCTAATGATGTGGCTTAATATATGACACTTTGGTAGTGAATGGTAGATGATTTCCTTTAACATAGTTGATATGAAATTTGATGAGATTGGTCATCCTCCCATGAAATGGATTATTATACAAAGGGTTGCCTTTGATATATATGCATGATAAATTAGGGTTTTATGGATTCAATGTTCCACATCATTCAGATTCAGTCATTTTTCATGCTTGGTCTAATTTTTTTCCAATGTTATATATTCTAAAATAAAATTGAATGAGTCATGCTTTTAACAAATCCCTTTTAATTTTTAATTGATTTTCATTGCTTGTGGAAGCTATGGTAAATATGGTCCTTTTCACAATGTCCCTATCCTATTTTTTATTGAATTGAGATTCCAATGGTGGATAGTTTATACAACGTAGTTTTATCTCGAATACAACCATTTTATATCATGTGCCCACCCTTAACCACATTAGGTAGGTTTGGGGATTGGTGACATAAAGAAATGGAATGACAAGGATGATGATATAGTTTTAGACATTAAATCACACACTTTAGGTAATTATCTAGTTTTGGTTACATAATACTATTCATATGACTCCTAAGTAAGAAAAGTACTAATAAACCCATGTCTTTAGCCACATTTCTTTGATTTTTGTTTCTAATTTTGGTCTTCTACCATTATTTTCTCGAGTTGACATTTTTATACTTCAAGTATTTATCATCCTGCACACTAACGCCTGATCGGGATGCGAGGTGCTCGGTGCCCTCATCACCTCTAGGTGCTCTTGTCCCCTTTGTACTTTACTCACACTTTTGGGTCCTTTCTATCCATTTTAGAATCTTATATTTTTGGTACTCGGCATTTTCAGAGTTAATTATGAAATTCAAGTAAAGGAATCATATAAATATAAAGTTATGTGATCATAATAAAAGACCAAGCACTAAGCATTGGTTAACACCACATAAGCTTACATCCAAACAATATTCAAGAGCATAAAAACATCCATTATAGCATTCATCACAAGGGAAAAATGCTTGTTTTTCTACATACACTTCATAGGAGTGAATTTCATTCTATTCCATGCACATAACTACTACATTTCTTTACATCTAGCTATTTTATCACTATCAAGTGTGACATGCACAAGAGCCAACTAGGGAACGATTTTGAGGCATACACACACACATAGAACTACATTGTGTCCGAGATGTAGTGTAGCCACCTCAATAGGAAGAGCCCCCACTAACGATATCTAACACTCAATTATAAACTCATCATTATGAGAGACGAGGATAGTCCAGCCCCTCATTGTGTATCTTTCTTTGTTGGGATTTGATGACCATTTGAGGGTTTTGTAGGTTCATATTTCATTGTAGGTTTCAAAGCAAACTCAACGAACATTGTGCGACCTCATAATGAAGAAAAGAGAAAAACAACAAACAAATTGTGACCCTAAAAATTTGAGTTTCCTATCATTTTCGTAGACATAAGCACCTATTTCATGTTTGTAGTACACGTGGGAGATCTTACCCCTTTCTGGGCACCCATATCCGGCTGATCCTCCGATCTACATTTTTGGTCTCGTGTGACACTCCCGCCTTTCAGTTCACCTAGTCAACACTTGGCACACTTAAGTACCTTCTTATCCTCCTTGAAATTAGGGTTTCATACTTTCTTTCTTAGTTTTCTTGGGTTTTTTTTTGTACTTGATTGACATTTATTTACTGCTACAATATCATTTAGATTAAGCATATAAATTCAAATTTAAAATTAATCATTTTGGTGAACCCGGACTTGATCTACACACTCCTAGAACCTTTATTGTTCATATTTCTAGGGTCTTATCATCATGAGTATCTCAATTAATGACTTCTTGCTTATTAATCCTAAATTAAGAGATAAAGTCAAAACTCTCCTTGCTACCACTTGTATTCCTGCTAATTTGCATCTAAATTCAATATATCAAACATTTGTCGATGAATTTTCTCAAAGATGTTGCTTTCTCATCTAATCCTAACCCTTATCTTACTATTTTTAACAATGATCCACCCTTGCATATCATGATTCACATTTACAATATGGGTGTCAAATGTACTTTAATCGATAATGGATCTGAACTCAATCTTTGTCCTATGTCATTCCTTAAAAAGATTGGTCTTTCTACTGCTAATGTTAGTCCATCATGTCTTTCTCTTCATGCATATGATGGCTTTGTTTGTCCATGCTTAGGTCACATTACTCTACCTATTACGGTTGGACCAAAAAATCTTAACACGGTTTTCTTTATCATTGACTTCCTGTTTCATACAATTGTTTACTTGGTAGGCCATGGCTTCATGTCATGCAAGAGTTCCCTCTACCATACATCACTATGTTAAATTCATACATGAGGGCATTGAGTATAAAATTCCTCACGATAGTTATACATTCAAATATTATGAATGTGATCAAAATACTACACTTCCCACTCCAAGGTCTTGATACTACTAATGAACCATAACCCATGGATGCTCAATGATTTACCTCCACTTGAAGGTTTTATTTACATTTTATATTTAGTCGGACATGAATCTACAACTCCCTTTGCTTCTACTACTATTATGATTCTTTATTAGGGATTTTCCTATGTCGGACTTTATAGCACTGCAGTGCCTTCTCATGCACAATCGACATCTACACTACCTCCCTTTACATGTACACTTTTCATGAATGATTTTTATTGGGAGAATATTCCATTCGATCCTACTTATGATGACATTATATGTACACATGATGGCTTGAATCATCTAGGCTTCACTTTCGAGGATCTCTATCCTCCACCTCATGATCCTCATCTATATCATGGATTCATCACTATCACTATTGCTTATGGTTTGTGTGTCTTTCATATCAAATTATTTCTTGCACGAGCCACTCAATCTTCTCTACTTACACAAGGGAAATATTATCTTGATAACATTGGGGAAACGTCGGACCCGATCATACTGATATATCATTTCCCATGCCATTTGGTCATGTTTTCATTTACAATGACTCATTCCTAGGTTATTCACCAAACCTCACTCATTGGTATGCACATGGGTGTCGATTACCTCCTTTACTTCGATGAGGGATAAACTATGGGTATGTATAATTTATGTATTAATGGCTCCTTGTGTGATCAACTTGACACTATTTCCTATCACGTGTTGGATGCCTCACTCTTTGGCTTTGATCGTGACAATGATGAATTTTTTGATGACATTACTTGATCACTCTTATCATCCCATACTTGGGGTGAACTACACTTATTTCTCTCCCCCCTTTAGCATCAACAAGTGTCTTATTATTCACATCATTTCACAAACTAGACTTTAACATTTGTGTACCTTCATTACCCGATGATGCACTTTCATGCTTCATTTCACACTTGATTGTTGAGGGCATCCTATAAACATGAATGTAACACTGAGACTAAACTTCATATTACACACTACACACTACACATCACACTACTCATTTTGGATCTTGCATATTCATCTCCTTCTACTCTCGTCATCAACTCTACACATTCATGATATATCTTTTTGACATATATTTTCACACAATCTGGTCATTACCCTATAATGCACTATATTTCTATGGTTTTTACTCGAATTATGAGGTTATACTTCTCAAATGGACCTCATCATACTCACACGTTCAATCAATCTCTCACTCACTCACACGTTTACACTTTATCCTATACGGAGTTGACGATATCATCTTTTTAATACACATAACTCAAACCATTTCCCAATGATGCACTCTCATTTACGGTTCATTATTTACTACTATCAAGGCATATATAAATGAACCTCATTTCATACATACACATCCACTCAGGGGACCACTTCTCCTATCATTCACTTTACATACCATTCCATCTCATTCACATCATACTGCATATCTTGGTCACATTTATTCTTTCTCACATTTACTTGTTACATGTCCATCTTATTACACATGCTAGATACATATCATTTATGTCATTATCTTTATCATACACACATGCGTGTTCACTTTCCTTTCTAGTTGTGATTGCAGATTATACTGAGATCTATTGCACACTTTGCATGGATGCTTGACACATTACCTATTACCAGTCCCATAGGGGCTCTTGGGGGCATCCACTTTTGTACATTACAAGTTCTATTATTTCATTTTTTTGTATAACATTAATTTATTGGATTATACACGCTTTGACATACTTTTATCTTTCTAACATGCTAATGGGTGCTTCATGCGCAACATTTGTTATGCAAGACTATTTGTTTACATGGTTATCGTAACATTTTTTGTTAGTGTTTTCTCTTTGTCTTCTCTTGTATATGGGATTTTCGCTTTGTTTTATGTGCACACTTGTCTTCTTATGGATAATTTTTCCTTTATTGTATTGTGAAATCATGAGTGATGTAGCATGTTTACATAATCTTCTTACGTCTTAGTTTACACATTCATTCGAAATTATCTTCTACATGCGTGTTTATCTTTTCTTGTACTAATACTTGTCTCCAGCCACTTTTTTACATTTTCCTTGGTTTTACGAAACACATTCCCTTCCCCTATAGGCCATAGTTTCAACATCACGGTCAGTCCTCCTTTTGGTGGTATACTCCTTTAGAAATGTTACATGCATGCCAAATGAGGGGGGCATCATTTGGGTGAATCATTCACACCATACAACATTATACATAACATGACACAATATTGGTACAACACGGTGTTCGAGTTTGAGACAAGGCTTAGAATCAAACTTGGTTCATTAGCTTGATAATGTCCTTCCGAATACCCATAACCAAGGGAAATTACATAGCAATTTCTAGTTCAACACATTCTATTGAACTCAACACAATATATTTTATAAGGAATATAGTCCTTAGCACTTACGTTTGTACACACCATCTGTAGTGGTGTTCCATATTGCGGGAAACACTTAAAGGTTGGAGAATAACACCAAAATTTTCTCCCTAAAATTATTCCATGACTTGGTGTGAGATCTTCCCAAATATGCGTCGATGCAGTGGCGTGTGATCACCCAAAAAAATCAGTCTCCTACAACATCTTCATATTCCTTTTCTACACTCTTTCCTCATCTAAGATCAGGTGCACATGTTCGTTCTCACATTTTTCATTTTACATACTTCTTTACATGATTTCTACAGATATACATGTATATTTTACTACTTTTTGTACTTCTCTTTTGTAGGTCTAACCGTATGAGAAGTAGTAGTCAACATAACCAACATCATTTACAAAATAAACAACAATAACATCGACATAAAAAAAAGCATGATCACAACATTTACACATCTTTTTTTCCTTAGTTTCATTTATTTCACCATCGCATTTTTAGAATTTTCCCTCCTTAGCATCTATGCTTCACACTTTTATCACCCCATGATTTGTCTAGTCCCTCATCATGATTTTTTCATCAATCTACATGGTTATCGGTACACATCTCTTATCTAATTTATGTTACCAAGATTTCCGCTCACCAACATAAAGTGGGGGAAAATGTAGACACTAAATCAAGCACTTTGGGTAATTAGCTAGTCCTCTTTGCATACTACTATTCATAAGATTCCTAATTAAGAAAAGTACTAATTAACCCATGTCTTTTTCTACCTTTCTTTTCTTTTTGTTTCTACTTTTGGTCTTTCATCCTTATTTGTTCATTATGCCTTTTTATACTTTGTCATTTAGCATCCTGGACACTAGCACCCATCCAAGATGCCAGTGCTTGACACCCTCATCCCCTTTGAATGCCCTTGTCCCCTTTGTTATTTAATCACACTTTTTGGGTCCTTTCTAGTTGTGTAAGCATCTTATATTTTTTTTAGTCATCCTTTTCGAGGATAATTACAAAATTCAAGCAAAGGAATCATAAAAATATAAAGATATGTGATCATAATAAAGGACCAAGCACTAAGCATTAGCTATCACCGCTTTGAGGTTACATACAAAGGCTATTCAAGAGCATCTAAGCATGTATTATAACATCCATCACAAGGGACAAGGGATGGTTTTCTACATACACTTCATAGGAGGGAAGTTCATTCTATTCCATGCACACATCTACTACATTTATTTACATCTAGCTATTTACTCACTATCAAGTGTGACATGCACAAGAGCTGCCTAGGACACGATTCCACACACACACACACATATAACTACATTGGGTTTGATATGTAGTACATCTCTCAATCATAAGTTCACCATTGTGATAGCTGAGGATAGTCGACCCCTCATTCTACATCTTTCTTTTTGGGATTTGATGTTTATTTGAGGGTTTTGTAGGTTCATATTTCATTGCAAGTTTCTAGCCAACTCGGTGATCATTGTTGGACCTCATAGAAACCAAAACAAAGAAACAATGAAGAACTTGAGACCCGAAAATTTGAGTTTCGAGCATTTTCTCAAACATAGGCTCTTATTTCCATTCTCAGCAGCACCCATGCGCAACCCCTCTCTGGGTTCCCCTGCCGAGATTACTCCTCCAAATATATATTTTTTTGAGTCTTTCTAAGATGATCCTACCTTTTAGTTCACCTCGTCATATCTTTGGTACACTCCATATTTTATTGTGATTTATCTACGTACCTTCTTCTCCTCCTTGCAATTAGGGTTTCATACTTTGTTGCTTAGTTTTCTTGGGTAATATTTCTATACTTAGTTGTCATTTATTTACTGCAACAATAGCATTTATATTAAGCATATAAATTCACATTTTAACTTAATCAATAGTGGAAAAATACCATCTCAAATTTGATGTGTTTTAACACAAATTTAAGAGATAACTAGCCCACATTTTGTGTAAAACATACTCATCCACCACCTTTGAATTGAGTCACTCTTTATCAAATCTAGAAAAATTACTTTTCATGAATATTTATAGAAAAGAGTTGAAAATATTTGGCAATGCATATAAATTTTCCATGCTTACAATGCTAGAGGTTCAAAATCAAGGTTACATTATATTGTCTCGGGATGGGAGATCGAGTTTCAAAATTATTTTTTCACTCTTAAAGAAAAACATGCACAACAAAAAATAAAATCCATCTTGGATGGGTTACAACATATATTTTTATTTTTAGAGATAGTGCATGATTTTTTCCACCATTATTAGTGTGTTTTCAAAGCATGGTAGAATTATATTGGGTGAAAAGCATCACTTGAAAAAATTATTTTTGTTCTCTTTTGTAATGTTTCTCCTCAAAGGGTTTCTTAATATAGAATATTTTCAACCACAAATCTTTATGAGGTAGTTTCTCAAATATATAATGAAAAATTATTGTTGCATGATGGGATTCCTTGTGAATTATATTAAATTATTGGGATGTGGTTGATCATGACCTCTCCCATTTTTATTGGAATCCTTTCATTTGAATTTACTTATTTATTTCATTAACTAGGGCCACATAAAATTTATTCCCAAGATGGTGGATCCCGATATTATTTGGATTTGTTGGTTGATTGCATTTGTCAATGTATCATACAAAATTGTTTCCAAATCCTTCTCTCTATACATTCTTTAATTATTACATGTAATTTTTATTCCAAGGAAAATGGGGTTTATTACAAGAAGATAAATTTTGGTAAATATTTCTAAAGTTTGGGAAGGTATGGAAATAACTTGACGGTCTCAAAAGAAAGCCATTTTTGTGAAAACTGATTTTAAGAAATCCTATGACATGATTGAGTGACACTTAGATCTGGCCATGATCAAAGTCATTGGATTTGTTTCGACCTTTATCATCACCATGTTCATTTTTTTAATGGATTCATATGTTTATATTTTTTTCAATAGAGTTCACTCTAAACCATTTAAAATTTTCTTCTCTACTCACAAAGCATTCCCTCTAGATCCTATTATGTATATACTAATGGCCAAAATATTTTATTATTTTATCACCAAACCCACCCAAAATTGCTTGGTGAAATGAATCTCACTATCATGGTTTTTCCCATTATTCAATTAACACTTTGCATATGACTCTTTACTTACCTTAATTAAAGATGATAAATAATTTTAGTAGGCCCTACATTGTCATGCTTTAGGCTCAAGCATCGTGTGGTAACAATATGTAGTGTTATAAGTAATACATTATGAATCTTATCCCATGGTATTCTATCTTCAAATGGAATTAGATTCAACATGAAGATATATTCAAATTTCTAGGCATCCCTTTTTCCTTCTAGCAATGACCTCCTAAAGTTGGTAGAGAAAATGTTTTCATATTGAATCATGAAGCCTATCTTGTTAGCGGCCACACATGTATATTATTATTTCTATTGTACCCCTTCTCACATATCCTAAAAATTCTTGATAAATTACTCATATATTTATATGGACTAACTCATATCTGAAAAATGTTTTTAATTAGGTTAATTAGGATTTTTAGCCTACCCAAGGAATCGAGGGTCTCAAATTGTTAGATGTGGAATTTTAGGGCACTACCCTTTGTCATAAATGGATTGTCTATGTAAATAAAGGTCAAGAGAAATGGAATGTTCTATTATGTAACTAAATTTTTGAGGGTGCAATGAAATTATGCTATTCCTATAAGGATTTATATTTCCTAAACATTCTCTTTATTAAATATCCGAGTGAAATTGATCAACTGTTTTGTTATTAAAATTATTTAGAAAGATTCACTTAAAATAAATCCCCATTGATATGGAATGGAGATTAATTTATAACTAGTCCCTCCATCAATAGTAATTCTATGCGTTGGTCACCGATCAATATCTTCCACAATGTGCCTCTTGCATAGGTTGTGCGGATGCACAACATTAATGTTTTTAGACAAGGGATTCACATGGTGTGAGAAGCTAAGGTTAAAAATATCCAATAGTTATTAAGAATCCTATCGGGAAATTCTTTAATATATTCCATATGACATGTTAGATACAATTAGGGTTACCTCCTCTACGGCCACGGTGGAAGGATTGTAAATGGTTTCCTAATAGTAATTTTCACAACTACTCTCCCATAAAAAGTAATGAAGTGTTGTGTCGAAGCTTCCCATGGTGGATAAACTGAAATCCCATTGGTAATTACACTCTTGTACTTGGTTTTGGTAACATAAATTATATTTTATATACTTTATCATTCTTGATCCTAAGATTGATCATTTACCATGGTGTGTTCTTTTCTAGGGTTACCCATTTCTCCTAGGCTTAATCAATTATGTGTGGTGTATCCTCATTCCCTGTGTTGTGGGATAATTGAAACCCTTACACACATTTTGTATTTTTGTCACAAATATCAAACTATATGGACTTAGATTCATGAATTATTTCTACCTTTTGATCTTAAACCATATCTCTAGCATCATATTATGTTAGCTGATTTATTGGTATTACCCAATGATTTTACTAATGTATTGCATCCTTTTAGAGTTTAAATATTGTATTTATTTTTCAAATACAAAAATTGTACTCATTTATCTCGTTATTCGGTAAGTACAATATTCCATCTATTAACAAAGCGATGGTTTTATATAATGTTTCTCTACTTATTTCAATGTAAGCAAAAAAATGTGGCTCTATAAGTTGCCCACCTCAAGACCCTGTTGGATCACTAGGAAAACACCCCATACACCCATGATTGTATTCCATTTCCACTATAGTTGGAGATCCCTCTTTCAGCGGTAGACATCATTATCACATATGCTCTCATTTCCTCTAATGCAACCATTATTTATGGGGTTCACTATATTTCCACGACTCTCTTCCACTACCTCATCATGGAAGGTGTGGCTCACCGCTATCTCCCCATCATAGCCCACTTACGCCTCTAATTACTAGCACGTTGCATCTCTGGCATTGGCTATTTCACCTTCCTATGAGTAGAAAAATATAGACGATGAACGAAAGGAAGGAAATGATGGTATTTCCACTTGTTTTGATACTATTCCTAATGGTTAAGACATTCTAGATGGTTAGGGGGTAAGCTAGATAATAGATATCAACTACCTTAGAATGTCTTCGCAAATATGGCTTAATTATTTTTATTCTTGTCTTACGGTGTGATCATGTAATTGGTCTTCTTTTATGTTTGCATGTCTTTCTTTCCATGCTTTTAGGATAATTTGGCCTTAAGGCATACTTTCTTACATCCTACCTTTTCTTATGAATAGTTGTATTGTTTTAATATTGATAATATAGAAGCTATTTCATTAAAAATTATGAAAATACAATTTATGGAAATAAACCCAATTGCATGTCTTTATTAATGTGTGGAAAATTTGATATTTTTACAATTAAATAAATCATGGTAGATTCTAAAATAGTTTTAGCCAATAGAAAAACAGAAATAATTTTATTTGATTTATTTTCAAAATAATAATGTTTTTGAATACTCTATGTAAAACATTGAAAATATAAATGGCAAATCTTTAACCAGATTTTAACCGGACTTTGACTTAAGAAAAAAAGAAACATTAAAAGGGGTAGATATTTTTCTTCAACAAGATAAGATGTAAGTAATGTGTGATAAATATAGTGGCATCTAAAGTATTACGTAAAGAACAAAGAAATCTCTTTATTTATAACAATAAAAGTATATACAATTAAAAATATATATTTTTCTCTAAATTATGATGATTTAATTAATATTTAAATATGTTCAATGTAAAAAAATTATTATTAATTTTTATCAATTCAATAATATTATTATTAATTTTTCTAAAATGTTGAAATTAACAAGTGTTGCGATTTGAATAGTTCTTTCCTCATGTTAAATCGTTGAATTGTTTTAAATGTACTAATATATATTCAAATAATAAATATCAAATAGCTCACGCACCACATAGAGCTCATCGGCGGTGACCACGGTAGTCCATAGCAGGATCATCATGATCCACAACACTGAGACCACTATAGTACCTACAAGAGCTACTTCTCATTGGAGGGGACCTAGTAGTTATTATCGGTCACAGTACTTGGGCATTATTGGAGAGAGTTCCTTCGAACCCTAATAAAAAGGATAATGCACAGGTTTTAGAGCCTATTGTAGGATACATTGATAGGAGCCACATGATATATGTAATGATCGAGAACTCATTTGGTAGAGTACTAGAGAATGGTGATTGAGATGACAGGTAGCATTGATGGCATTTCTATTCTTGTTTTATTTGACTCAGGTTCCTCAGATTCATTTATTTCTCCATTTATAGTAGAGTGATGCAGGCTGGTGGAAGTTAGGAAGATTCATAGTGGGGATGTAGATATGGCTTTTAGAGCCAAACTTAAAGTGGACTCCTTAGTCAAGGAGTGCATAGTTGACCTAGGACCCTTTTCCATGACCTTCGATCTTCGCATATTTCCATTGGGTTCCTATGGGATGATTTTGGGCATGGATTGGTTATCTACATACAGCCCATAGTTGATTGTTACGGTAAAGTAATATCTTGTGCCAATGATTTGGGACTAGATTTAGTGTTCGTTGGAGTCGGAGACCCACGTCTATTCGCACCATATCCACTATGCAGCTTAAGCGGTGTAAGCGATGAGGGTGCCAATTGTATGTTGTCATGGTTAGCGACAGATCAGAGGATGAGTCTAGTGGGCCATCTATTAATGATCCTCATATCTTGAGGGAGTTTTTAGATGTTTTTCTAGGGGATCTTCCGGGATTAACTCCCCACGTGAGATAGATTATCACATTGATTTGGTTCCATGAGCGGAGCCTATCTCATGAGAACCTTATAGGATGACTACCCTTGAGCTCTGTGAGCTCAATTTGAAGCTTGAGGGACTTTTAGAGAAATGCCTAATCCTTCCTAGTGTATCCCCTTGGGGTGCACTAGTGATTTTTGTAAATAAGAAGGATGGATCTCTATGGTTATGTATCAATTATTGTCAGTTGAACAAAGTAACGATCAAGAATCATTACCCCCTTCCACGTATTGATTATTTGTTTGATCAGATGAAGGGGGCCACTATATTTTCCAAGATATATCTTAAGTCTAGATACCATCAGTTGAGGATCACGGAGGTAGATATTCATAAGACAACCTTCCGTATAAGATATGGCCACTACGAGTTCACAGTAGTGTCTTTTTGTCTGACGAATGCCCCAATAGTATTCATGAGTTTGATGAATGGGGTATTCTAGAAATTTTTGGATCACTTCATGCTCATATTTATTGATGACATTTTGATTTACTCATGTATGCGTGAGGATCTCGAGGAACAAATTTGTCGGGTTATGTTGTGTCTTCATGAGCAGTAGCTTTACGGGAACTTGGAGAAGTGTGTGTTCTTTCAGTTAGAGGTGCAGTACTTGGGTCACATCATTTATGGGGAAGGTATCACCATTGATCCTTCCAAGATTCAAGCTATTATGGATTGGCCCGCACCAACTAGTGTGACTAAGGTGCATAGTTTCATGGGGTTGGTAGGTTACTACAGGAGATTTGTTTAGGACTTTTCTCAAATTATGCACCCCATCACTTCCCTTCAGTGAAAAGGGAAGAATTTTGTTTGGTTTGACAGATGTGAGTAGGAATTTAGTACACTAAAGGGATTCCTTACGTCAGCACCAATTCTTGTAGTGCTAGATCCACATGGAGAGTTCTTCATTTGTACAGATGCTTCCTTGGTAGGACTAGGAGGTGTTTTGATGCAGGAGGGCCATGTGGTTTCCTTTGAGTATTGTAAACTCAAATATCATGAGCTCAATTATCTAACTCATGAACTTGAGCTTACAGTAGTTATGCATGCTTTGGTTTGATGGAGACATTTCCTTTTAGGAAGGAGGGCTATTCTCAGGATAGACCATTTGAGCTTACGTAACCTCTTCACGCAACCCAATCTCAACGCTCATCAATGGAATTGGATGGAGTTGTTATGTGAGTACAACATGGAGATAGAGCATGTGAAGGGGAAAGAGAATGTTGTTGTCGATGCTCTGAGTAGACAAAGACATTTGGTTATGGCTACTTCAGTGGGTACAAATTTACATAGTAGGATTTTGCGGTAGCTTCCTTGTGATAGTTTCTACCTTATAACTAGAGAAAATATTGAGTCTCAGAGACCCCTTGAGGGGAATTTTTATGGATTTTTTGTAGAGTTAGATGGACTTCTTAGACACAGAGGCTGGATCTATGTACCGAGGGATGGAGGTTTGAGACATGATATCTTGGCAGAGGCTCATCGTGCACCTTATTCAGCCCATCCAAGGGGTGAAGAAGATGCATGCCACCTTGAGATAACTATATCATTGGAGAGGTCTTCAAAGAGATGTAGCTCATTTTGTGTCACATTTTTTAGAGTGTTAGAGAGTGAAGGTTGAGCATCGCATCCAACCGGCCTTTTTATCCACATGTTATACTGGAGTGGAAATGGGACACCATTTCCATGGATTTCATAGTAGGGCTACTGATGTCAAGATACCACAATGATGCCATCATGGTCACGGTGGATAGATTGAAGAAAGTTTCTCATTTTTATCCGGTGAAGACCACCTATACAGCTAGTTCAAGAATGAGAGTATACCTAGATGAGATTCATAGATTGCACGAGGATTCTACGGAAGATCATTTGTGACCGGGAACCTTTGTACAAATCACACTTACGGACTACCAAAAAAAGCCCTTGGAACAAGTATCAACTTCAACATATCCTATTATCCGAGAGACATATGGTTAGGCAAGCGGATAAATAAGATTTTAGAGGATATGCTTTGGATGTACGTCATGGATCATTTGTCGAAGTCGGAGGAGTAGTTATATTTGGTGGAATTTTTCTATAACAACATTTTTTGAGTTAGATTAGCATGAAACCTTTCCAGAAATTTATGGTAGGGAAGGAAGGACACCTTTGAGTTGGGATAGACTTGAGCAAAGTGTATCTATTGGCGTAGCATTTTTACAAGACATGGAGCAGCAAGTTGCTTTAGTTTGTCGGTTGCAGGGAGGCACAAGAAAGGCATAATAAGTATGCATATAAAAGGAGAGTTGATTGTAGTTATGAGGTGGCCATGAAGGTGTTTCTTCATGTCAGGACTCATAATAGTCCTATCCATTACAGAAAAGGCTCTAAGTTGTCTCGTAGATTCGTGGGTCCATTCGAGATCTTGGAGTAGATTGGTCCCTTAGCCTATCATATAGCTTTGCCACCCATCTTGTCTCATGTGCATGATGTGTTTCGCATGTCTATTCTTAGGAGATATATCCCAGATCCATCTCATGTGTTGGATTGGACCACATTGTAGGTGCAGGAGTATGGGTAGATGATGGTGGAGCCCATACATATTTTATAGTGCAAGTACCCTAGGCCTTCAAGGCTGAGAGATTGATCAAGTGTGTGTCCATTGGGATAGGTATGATGATATTGCTACTACATGGGAGGATGCCACGTTGTTACGAGTTTGGTTTCCACACCTATTTCAGTGACTTCCAGGAGGAAGTCGAGTCTAAGGGAGGGGGATGTAGTGCCCACTCCTCTTTGACACTTATTATATGTTGATTTTGATTACTTTTCACTTTATACATGGATATTACTGTATCTTTTTGGTTTAGCATGATGATATATGATAGAGATATTCTGACTATTGATGGACTTTGATTCGTAGTGGATTGTGTGGTTTCTTAGAGATGTTGAGAGATAATGTTATATCTATGATGATGATGTGTTGTTGGCATATATATTACCTGACATTCATAATTCTCGTCATGTTGACTATGATATAGATTTTTAACTAATCTTATGATCTTGTTAATATTAAAAAAATATAGAATTCAGATGTTGTTGATATTTTAGACAAATGATATCATTGTTAGTAGAAATGATGAGTTAGCTATATGCGGATGGTTATTGAGTTATGTGCACATATTTATCCTTGATTTTTTTATGCAGCCATGAAATTTGAAGGAGGCATTGTGTGATTTTGTAGGTAACTATATCTCAACAATCAAAAAGGGAATTGTAGACCAACCACAGTGGAATATTAGATGGATACAACGAAGGTCACCATGGAAACTTGTGTTGTGTTTTATGTGTTTTTAATTTGCTAGGGGTCCCCATGGGGAAGATAACCTCAATAGTGACCATGGGCATGTGAGAATTTCTTTCCTTTTATTTCATTTATTGTAGAGTATGTGGTTTATTTGTGATATAATTTATTTTATCATTGTTGATTAATGTGTTTTATTAAGTAAATAAATCATATTGTTAAGTTGTTTAGGGATGTGAAAAATGGAGTAATTTATTAGAGTTGTTTGTCCTTTCGACTATATGATTTTGATTGAGTGTAAGTGAGTTTCACTTTTGTACACTTTACCTTACCTTGCAATTTAGGATTTGGGCTTAAGGGCCATTTTGGAGGCTTATGAGACAAGTGAAGATTGTTTCACACCTCTTAATTTCATATACCAACCCTACCTATGGATTGGGGGGTCAAAAATAGACCCCATTATGTGTTTTTAAGACAAAAAGTGATATTTATTGCACTTTTCTTACATGGCTTTTAAATTTTGTCCTTAGGGGGTGTGGGTTTGGATTGTGTGTGTAAGAGGTTTGTCATTCCTCTCAACCACCAATTTATTTTACATTAGGGTTGAGGTTTGACTTGTGATGTGGAGTTGAGGATAAGTGATGTGGCATCCTACATGGATCCACCTCACCTTCTCTCTCTCCTTTTCTATATATGCAAGTTCTTTGTTTGTTTGGGGTTACTTCATTTCATTTGTGCTCTTGTATTTTTGGAGTTGGAGGATTTTAGAGTGCTTGTTGAATTTTTGGAACTTGTTGGAGTTGGATTGGGCTTGAAGGAGCTTGGTTTGTGACTCTTAGATCAAGCTCTACCATGGAAAGGTAGGAGCTACACCCTTGTTTTAATTATTTTCTCTTATATGTGTATATTTGTATGTTATTGAATGTTTTGGTATGCTTGTTGGGTTCTTGGGTAGATTTCCTAAGTATGGTGTAGGAGAAGGCTATGGGGATCTTATATGTAGGGATGCATAAGAGTTTATTTCATGTTTTGGAGGGATTTGGGTTGGGTGCCCCACCTTGGATAAGAAAATTCTTGCATTTCTTACTTGGTTCTTATGAGGGAGGCATAAGAGATTGTAGGGAGGCATAAGATTATTTTGGAGGCATAAGAGTTGTGTAGGGTTTTGAAATTTATATTGGAGGGATTTAAGGTGGGAACCTAATCTCGTTAGGAGGCATAAGTGATAACCTCATAGATTCTTGCTCCATTGGCTTTGCATTTCAAGCCTTGTGTGTTTTGAAAAGTTGTATTATTGTGATTGTTTTCTTGTGTTGAGTGAGTGTTATATGTTGTGAAATTTTTTTGTGATGTTGAAGCATTGTGTAGTTGCCATGAGTTGTATCCATTTTTATTGTATTTTTGTTGGGTCTCGGGGACCAATGAGGAGGATAAATTCTTCTCCTTGTTGGATTATTGGTTGGGTGGAGAGTGTTGCCTCTCCCCTATTTTTGTTGTTGTGATCAAGTGAAGACATGATGGATCTCTTGTTGGTGATTTGAAATTTGGAGCATTTGTTGAAGTCCTAAAATAAATCCTTCTTTGTGAGAAAACCCTCTTGTCATTTCCACTTAAGGTGGAAAACTTGGAGTATTGTATTTTTAAAAGAAATTTTGCATTGTAAGTTTCATTTACCAAGTTGTATTATTATTTTTGAAGGAATTTCATTAAAGAATGTGTAATTTCCTTTCTCCTCAAATTTTTGTATATAAAGGAATGGATTAGAATGGATATCATGTTTAAAATTTTACTTGTAATGAAAAAGAAAGAGAAAGTTCATTATTCTTTGTGGAAGTTGCATTTTTGTAAGAGTGAAGGAAGAACATAGAAGTGTAAAATAATAATAATGTATTTTTGGTAAATCTTAAATGTATAATAGTTGTTGTGTTTTCCTTGAGTAAATGGTTGTAGTAGAAATGAAAAGATGCACTAAGTATAATAAGTTTCCTTGTTGATAGATTGCATTTTGTTGTAAAAAGAGAAAACAATGATAACTATAAATAGATTAGTTTCATTTCTTTTTTTGAGTTGAAAACAATTTTGTGGGAAAAATAATCTTATAGATGTGTTTCTTGTCACTATAGAAATAGTAAATCTTTAAATGTAGTAATTCTAAGCATGGAATGAATAAATGGAATAACCTTTGAACTGGAGACTTTAGGAATATAAATTCAACTAAGGATAATCCTATAAACACTCCAGTAAAATTTATCTTTGGAAAAATTACGGAAATGATAGTTATATTTTTGAAGAACAAGAACCCCGCCTACAATGCAAGAGTGGTAGCTCTCGAAACCACTGCCTAGGAAAGATAGTAGATTGTGAATCATCACCTAGGTTGGGAGGGTCCCAAGATTTCCGGCTTGATTTGGGTGGTGGTTTTATCACTGAGGATGGAAAAATACAATCCACATTAGTACCATTTCAAACTTGGTTTAAACTAAAAAATTAAGCCTGTAAAATTGAAGAGGCAACCTCCAGCAATAAATAAAGGAATAAATTCAATGCTTCAAACTTGTAAATCTTTAAATGGGTATTTAAAAGCATTAAATATCATTTATTTAAAATGAATTAGGGTTTTTCCGAAATGGAAGACAAAAATGGAAAGTAACTAAATCTTAACTCCAGATTTGGAGTGGAAACCCACTTCAATCCCCAAATGAAAGACTTCATAATAATAAATCCTTAACCTAAACTAAACTACCCTTGATTTTGCAAATTCCTCCATGGTTCTTCCTTCCTTGTTCCCATGGCTTCCATTTCTCAAACCTGCAACTTAAACGAAAAGAAAAAGTGACCAAATGGGGAGGCTAGGGCAAAGAAAAAGGTTTAATAAGATTTTATAAGGATAGTTAGGGTTAGTATGGAACCCTAAGATCTAGTGGCCACAATTGGTTTGATCCAAGGGTTAGGAATCAACCCTACAATTGTTATGTGGGAATATGTATTTTTGGTTTTTAGATAATTTAAGGGTATGTGTAAATGGGTGAATGGGGCCATTTAATACCCTTGTATGTAAGTTAACTATGTAACACTCCTAGTATGTTTTAGTAATTATTTAAATGGACATTAAAGATTTTTAAGATAATGGAACTAAAGTAACTAAGTATAAGGTTTATTAATTATGGGTTTGAATGTTAATTTAAGAAGGAGAAAAACATTTAACCAAGTAAATTAATTTATGGCACCTTCCTAGTTGATTGTAATTAATTTGACCTTAGAGATAAATTAAGAATATTTAATCATTTAACTTAGACCTGGTCCATCCTTTGTAATGTAGTAATTATTGATGGAGATTAATTTAACGTACATTAAGGTTTGACATGCTTGCAATATTATAACTTAAAATAAAATTAAAAAAATCCACAACTTCTATATAATTAATTAAGATTTAATGTGGTTTTAGAATGTCAAAATTGTGGGCATTACATCATACATATACATTTACAAATATTATATCATGAGATCTAAACTAAACATGAATATATGATGACCTCTATACATTTCAAGTTTTCATATCATGAGTGGTAACATTTTGTGGCCAATTTTATTTGTACTAAACTTGAATACATTTGATACCCCCGAGTGACATTCCCACTTTGGATAAAAAGAAGTGTTAAGTAAAGTTGTATTGGACATGGTATCAAAGTAGAGGGTAGTATTTACAACGGGTTGAGTGATAGTAGTGGTATAAAATTAAATTAAAATGCACAAATTTGTTGAAAAAGGAGGATAAAACGAGGATAATTTTCAAATTGAAAAAACCATGAACTCATAAATGGAATGCAAGATCAAATTTGTGAACTCTTGGATGAACAATCAATTCTTCCCAAGATTCTTGTAGTTGTGCTTTTTATTTCAATTAGTTGAATTGAATTTCAGTGAGTAACTGGTCAAAAAATACTAAGCATAACCCATGGCCCATAACCTAGGACACTCAATTTTGTCAAAGGGTCAGTGTCGACCTCTCCAAGTTGCTAAACAAATAATTCAATGAGAAGAACATTAGGAGAGGTCAACATCACAGAACCCAATATGTTATTGTGCGTCTCAACCTCTTTCTAGACTCGGGGCCGATATACTAACATTTTTTGTAAAAAGAGGAAAATATAACCCACTATAAGCCACCATGGAGCATTTAGCAATTTTCACACCTGACCTAATCCCATATCAAAAACTGCCATTTTAGACAAAATAAAGAAAAAAATTATAGCCTTTTCTACATGTTGTATGTTCTAACAACAACAAAGCAATCCAGAATAATTATAGGTGTTAATTTAGACTCATTGTTATAGTCTAATAGTAGACAACATGATATTTTACACTAATTTTGTTTGGCCAAGCAAGATCTAGTGGTAGAGGTAAAATGAGAGAATCATCCAAAGGAATTTACGAAACCCTTTGCTGAAAAAAAAATGGAGCAAGGTGATATAACTTACATGCCTAGATATGATTTCATATTGTATAGATTATCGAGACACCAAATCAAACAACTCAAATGAAGACTTTACACTTGATAAAAATATGGATGGCTAGTAGAGAAGAAAACAACCAGCATTAGTGTTTTTATTTTAAAAACAACATTGATTCAATAGCAACATCACATAGGTAAAAAAAAAAGAAACCAATGTCTTTTGACCAATTTTGTATGATTAATATAAAAACTTACACCAAAATATTACAAAATGGATAAAACACGAGATAAATTATTTAGTTATTAGTATTTTTTGATCAAAGTTGTGCTAAAGAGGAGATTAATCTCATTGATCTCGATCATTCATGTAAAAAGGAGGAGAGATTACAAAAATTCAAGGATTTTTTCATATTAATTTAGTCCACTCACAACCCTTAAAAAAAAGTGTGCCCGAATTTCTTTTTGAAGGGGTAAAATTGGATTTTTGGCATTTTTTCTTTTTGACTGGCCTAAGATGAGTGTTTGAGGGGGAACATTTTCATGTCGCTTGAAGGTTAAAATATTAGCAATTCTATAACGCCCACAAATTACACACAAAAATACAATAGTAAAAATACCGGGATAATTTTTTTACTTACATTGCTCACTACACAACACCACAAGGGCTCCAACTAGAGAAACTCCACAATGCTAAAAGGAATGATAACTAGATCATACCAAGCCAAGAACACGAGATGCTAATCAAACACCATGATTAATAAGATGAAAGCGATTCACCAAAATAAATTTACAAAAACATTTGCAAACAAATGAACAATAATATCATATATTATTATGGAACTCAATTCAATACAATGAGAATGTGCCTTGCTTATATAGGCAAGGAATAACAATGAGAATGTGCCTTGCTTATATAGGCAAGGAATAACAATCTAAGAACCGGTCAAGGTCGTAGATCAAGCCATAAATTATGGAAAGAACTAGTCATCAAAGAACTAGTCAAGTCCATAGATTTATGAGAGAACTAGACATCAATGATCTAGTCAATACCATAGATCTAGGAAAGAACAAGTCAATACCATAGATCAAGGAAAGAACTATACCTAACAACTAGATAACATCTCCTAATATCTAAATACATAAAAATAAATATCCACACACATAAGTGGGTGATGATAAATACAATAAAGGTAAATAATTTCCCTAGGTGAACATGAGCTAAGGTACACCCCACGAAGTGAATATAGGGGCCAAAATAGAAGTGGAATCTACACGGTCCGAGTCCCGAAAACTAGGCCGATGAGGTACTCATCTACAATATATCCATGAAGAAATATTGAACCAAAAAAGGAAATAATCCTACTAGAAGGAAAGAGAAATAAGAAGAAGAAGGAAGATGTTCTCACGAACACCCCCCAAGAACAAATTTTGAAACCCCAAGCATTCCACACAACTCAAGGTAGCGATATGATTCAAAAGGCTTCGTAAAGATGTCTGAAAATGTTGTTGAGTCGGAAGGTACTCCAAGGAAATAGCTCAATCCTGAATGTCTTGACAAATGAAGTGGATGTGTATCTCAATATGCTTGGTCCACTGGTGCTCAACTGGGTTGTGAGAAATATGAATTACACTTTTTTTGTCACACCAAAGTACAGTCAGTGAATCCTGTGGGAATCTAGACTCTATCAATAATTGTCGAAGCCAAAGAATATGCTAACTCGTTATAACTTCATACCCGTATTCTACCTCACGAAGATGAAAGTACAATAGTGTTGCTTTTTGCACGCCCAAGCAACTACTGAGAAGAACCAAGAAAAAAAATATAGCTAGAAGTGGAATTCCTATCATCAATAGAACTTGCCCAATCTAAATGCTTATACCCAACCAACTGATTAAAACCCCTAGTGTAGTGTAGGCCAAAGTGGGAAGTGCCATGCAAATAGCATAAAATCCTTTTAGCAGCACTGTCAGTGACTACTATGAGGAGAATGTGCAAATTGAGATACAAGCCCTACTACAAATGAAATATCAGGGTGAGTATGGGTCAAGTACATGAGACTCCCAACCAACTACCTATACAATGGATAACAAAGAGGTGTGGTACATGTGGAAGTAAGAGTAACTCCAGTCGAAAAGGAGATGGAATGCAATCATCCATATAAGAGCGCTCAAGAAGATCATGGGTGTACTTTTGCTGACTCAAATGAATCCCTGAATCTATCTAAGAAATTTGCAAACCAAGGAAATAATGCAATAGCCCAAGATTTGTCATGTCAAACTATGTAGAAAGAGCCCTTTGAATACTCTAAATGTGGGAAGAAGAGCTGCCAGTAAGTAACAAATCATCAACATACAAGATAAGTATCAAAATATCCTCACCAACATGTTGGAGATACACTGTATGATTAGAGTGACAATGAACAAAACCAATAGATAGAAGAAAATAATCCATCTTCTCATAACAAGTCCAAGGGGCTTGTTTGAGGCTATTCATGAATACCTTCAGAGCCTACAAACAAGAGAAGAATCCTAAATAAATCCAGCCAGCTTCTTTATGTATATTCCCCTTATAGATCTCCATGTAAGAAGGAACTCTTCACACCCATCTAGTATATGGGCCACCCCCGTGATGTATCAAGAGCAAGTACAAGGTGTACGAATCCATCTTAGAAATGGGTGTAAAATTCTCGTAGTAATCAATACCTTCAACTTGTGAAAAACCATTTGCAATAAGACGAGCCTTATACTTGTCAATGGACCTATTAGCTACGTATTTGGTTTGGTATACCCACTTACACCTAACTATATTTGTTCCTTTAGGAAGAGATAATAAATCCCAAGTATGATTCTTCATCAAAGAAGAATACTCATTTGCCATCACATCATCCCCACCCGTATCCCATGAGCCTTTGAAAAATATTGTGGGTCCATAGAAACTACCTAACACAAATATCTAGAACCTGTAGAATGTGCGTGATGATGCCTAGTGGGTGGAAGATCCTCTATTAAAGGTGTTGCCTTAGAAATTGTAATACGAACCCACTTAGGAATAGTGACAACATCAGTGGGAATAAAATCCTCAATGACATCTATAACCTCCTCATCCACCTCTCAAAGAAAGGATCCACAATATGAGATGAAGGAGGAGGATGCATGAAAGAATATGAAGAATCATGAGGAGTGAAGTGCTCATCAAACTAATAAGGTGTTCAAAAAGAACGTCATGAGTATTAGAATCTAAAAGACAATAAGCTCTCATGTCCTCACAATACCCTACAAAGATCAAGGGGTTTACTCTTCTTATCCAAAGCTTTCCTTTTCCTCTTTAGCACAAAGGCCCAAGCATGGCTCCCAAACACTCGAAAAAATGATACATCGGGCTTAGTACTGGACCAATATTCCTATGGAATCAAATGCTCAAGCTGTTGTATGTGGTGTGTGATTTTGAATGTAGTTAGCACAATTAACTGCTTTTGCCCAATAAATAGGAGGTAAATATCTAGAATGCATCATACAATTAGCCATTTCCTTAAAAGCTCTATTCTTCCCTTCGCTAAGCCATTCTGTTGTGGAGTATGATGAATAAAATGTTGGTGAATAATTCCCGAGTTTCCAAAAAGTCGAAAACTCATTGAAATCGCCCCCATTATCAGTATGAAGGTTCTTTATGCTACTAGAATATTGTTTCTCGACCAAAGCCTTGAATACTTTGAAGTGTGAAAAAACTTCATTTTTGTACTTGATAAAATAAACCCAAGTACACCTCGAGAAATTATCAATAAACGTAAGTGCATACTTAGCTCCATTGAAAGAGGGGGTAGGAAAAACCATCAAGGCACTATGCACAAGCTCAAGTGGTGAAGAAGCTCTTTTAGAAAAATTCTTAGGAAAAGGATCTTGGTGTTGTTTCCCTAATGCACAACCATGAAAAATTCCCTCAAGACAAGAAATTCTAGGAAGATCATCTGTTGGGGTTAGCACACCAGATTATACGAGATAATATATCATATCTAAACATACATGTAAATAAAAGTGGATATTCTACCAGAAGAATTATACAAAACAAGAGATAAAATTAACACCATATTTAATGTGGTTCACCTAGTGTGGGATACATCCACCAAGAAACAAGCCAATCTATTATCCAAAGCTTTGATAAGATATACAATGAAGATTTACAATCTTCTACACTTCTCAGATGTTCAAGTACTTTCTTCCTTCAAGCCTTTTTATTATTTTCACTAAGATTTCTCTCTCACATAATTATCTTGTAATTATGATCAATGCTCTCTTCTAAACCCTATCTTTATGCTTTAAATAGTCATTTAAGACTTTATGGAACTTAGCCATGTAATTACATTTATTAAATCTATTCTTATGCTAAAAATAGATATAAAACCCAAGAGTTAATTAAAAACTTGTCCCATGTAATCGATGCTTTGGTTACGCCCAACCGTCACTAGTTCCAACTTTCCCGATCGATCTTGAGTTCTTGTAAACTTCCGTAAAGTTCTATTTACATGCTAAAACACGAGTAATTTAGCTCCATACTCAATAATCTCCCACTTGGAGATTAATTACTGCACACTATACCATGCATAATTTCATTCTTGTATTATCGTTAGATTTGTTTCTTCCTCTTCAAGTTTCAAACTTGAAGACCAACAAAATTGGAGTGTAGCTCCAACTTCTCCTTTGCTAATGGCTTCGTTAGCATATCCATAGGGTTCTTGCTTGTATGAATCTTTTCTAGATTCAACTGTCCATCCTCCAATACCTATTGTATGAAGTGATACCTCAACTGAATGTGTTTCGTTCTTGAATGAAACGCTGAGTTCTTTGCCAAATGAATTACACTCTAACTATCACTGAACAGTTTACAATTACTTTTCTCCTTTCCCAACTCTTCCATGAACCTACTCATCCATATCATCTCCTTACTAGCCTTTGTAGCTGTAACATACTCTACCTCTGTAGTAGACAAAGCCACAACCTTCTGCAATCTTGAAATCTAGATAATTGCTATCCCACCTATTGTGAAAATATATCCAATAGTGCTCCTCCTACCATCCAGATCTCTAGCCATATCCGGATCAATATAGCCAAATAATGAAATATCTAAACCTCCATAGCATAACTGCATGCTAGATGTCCCTTTCAAATACCTAAGTATCCATTGGACTACTTTCCAATGCTCTTTACCTAGATTAGCCATATATCTACTCACAACTCCCACTTCCTGTGCAATGTCTGGTCTTGTACAAACCATGGCATACATAAGAATTCCTACTGTTGAAGCATAGGGAACATGTGCCATGTACTCAACCTCCTCGTGTGATGAAGGACACTGATCTTTGCTTAATTTGAAGTGTCCAGCCATAGGTGTACCAACAGGTTTTGAATTTTGCATATTAAACCTTTCTAACACCTTATTAATATAAGATTCCTGAGACAAATATAGTTTCTTATTTTTCTTGTCTCTTTGTATTTGCATGCTAAGGATTCTTTTTGTAGCTCCCAAATCCTTCATTGCAAATGTGTGAGGTAGCTTTCTCTTAAGCTCACAAATGTTCGCATACTAGATCCTACAATAAGCATATAATCCACATACAAGAACAAAATAATATAGCTCTCATTTTCAAGCTTCTTGAAATAAACACAATGGTCAGATTCACATCTCAAGTAACCATGCTCATACATAAAACTATCAAAATTCATGTACCATTTCCTTGGAGCTTGTTTGAGCCTATATAGGCTCTATTTCAACCTGCACACTAATTTCTCCTTACCCTTGACTTCATACCCAAGTGGATGTTGCATATAAATCTCTTCATCAAAATCACCATGAAGGAAAGCCATCTTCACATCTAGTTGCTCTAAATGCAAATCTTCTATTGTAACTAAACTCAATACAATATGAATAGAAGTCATCTTAGTAACAAGAGAAAATATTTCACCAAAGTCAATACCTGCCTTTTGTGCAAATCCCTTTACTACAAGCCCTTCCTTGTACATTTTTGTCCACCCTCTTCTTCCTTAATTCTATAAACCCACTTATTCTGCAATGTTCTCTTTTTTACTGGTAATTTAACCAAATCCCAATTCTGGTTCCGTTCCAAAGAGTTCATCTCTTTAGCCATGTCATGCTCCCACTAAATATGAATTTTATCATGTATTGCTTCATCAAAGCTTTCTGGTTCACCACTATCAGTCAATAATAGATAAAATAGAGAAGGTGAAAACCTTTATGGAAGTTTACTTACCCTTTGTGACCTTCTCACAGGAGTTCGGGTACCGAAGGTTCAAACTAAACCTCCTAGACATTAGTATTAACTTCTAACAGTGATTGACACTGGTCACCTCTAACCGACATCGGTTTGGCAAACCGATGCGTTTTGATCCTCTGTAACCGTCGGTAGTTCATCTGACCAATGTCGGTCAGGGCCTAACCGACCACGGTTACTATGTATTTCTAAAGGTATTTCTTTAAAACTCGAGAGTTCATTTTCATCAATAAACTTCTCAATTTTCTCATCCTTGGGTACCAAAATTTGATCCCTATACATTCTCTTTTCATTCCATTCAACATCACAAATCCTAACAATTTTAGAATTCTCTAAATCCCAAAAAGGAAAATTGAAATCACCAGATCCATAACCAATGAAAGTGCATCTCTTGGATTTTGCATCCAACTTTTTTCCATTTTCTCTATCAACATGTACAAAAGCTTCTAAACCAAAAAATTTAAGAAAAGAAAGATCTACCTCTTTTCCGGTCCATGCTTCCTCTGGTATTCCTCCATCTAGTGAACTTGAAGGGCCACAATTAATCAAATAAACCATTGTATCAATTGCTTCTACCCAAAACTACAAGGGCAATCCAGAATGTATCCTCATACTTCTAGTACATTCCATGATTTTCATGTTCATTCTCTCTATAACACCATTCTTCTGTGGTGTTCTTGGAACCGTTCTTTCTCTACGTATTCTGTTCACTGAACAATAATCATTGAAAGCCTTGCTAGAGTATTCACCACCATTGTCAGATCTAAGGAACTTTAACTTAGAAGTTGATTCATTCTCAAAAAGTGCTTTCCATCTTTTAAAAGTTTCAAAAACATCATATTTATGTTTAATACAATAAACCCATACCTTTCTTGTAGCATCATCAATGAAATTAACATAATACTGGGATCCACCATGAGAAGCTACCTGAGCTAGTCCCCACAAATCTGAGTGTACAAGCTCCAATTTCTTCTCCTTCTTAGTTGCCCCAACTATGAGAAATCTCACTCTCGTTTTATTTCCAAAGATGCAATGCTCACAAAAATCAAGATCTAAATCTTTCAAATTTGATAACTTACCCTTAGCCTTTAAGATCTACATTCCTTTTTGACTCATATTACCCAACTGATTATGCCACATGTATGCATATGAATCTGAAGTAGATAATGCAGAAAACGAATTAGTAATACAGGTAGATAAATATAACGTGCCTACCTTCTTACCTCTTGCCACAACAAAAGCACCCTTGGTGACTTTCTAAGAGTCTCTTGTAAAAGTAACCATATAACCAAATTCACCTAGTTGCCCTGCAAAACTAAGATTCCTCCTGAGGCTTGGCACATACCTCACATCTTTCAATACCCATGTATTTCTATTTTAAAATTTTAGATGAACTTCCCTTTATCGTGTACTGCAAGGTTCATCATCACCCAAATAGACATGCCCAAAATTTCCTTGGACATAATTTTTGAAATAACCCTTATTAGGGGTTACATGGAAAGAAGCTCATGAATCTAAAACCCATGATTCAATTATACTATCTAAAGAAAGAATAAGAGAATCTTGCATTACCTCACGATGCAGCAAGATTCACCTCTTTACCTTTTCTCGGTTGTTGGTTCTCTTTATTATTTGACCAACAATATTTCTTTGCATGTCCTCTCTTTCCACATTTCCAACAAGTAATTCCCTTACTTTTGGATTTAGATATGTTATCCCATGACTTTGATTTCCCATTACTCTTAGTCTTGGATCTCTCCTTCTACCTACCCCTACTTTCTACATTCAAAGCATTTCCAAATGATGTTTCCTTTCTACTTTTCCTACGAATTTCTTCATTCAAGATTATACTAATGACATCATCAAACTTCAAAATATTATTAGCAGATATTATATTACTAACAACTATTACCAAGTTGTCCCAACTATCCGTAAAAGAACATAATAATAAAAGTTCTTTTGTAACGACCCAAAAACACACACATGGACAACACAGTAAAAGACAAGAGATTTTTTTTTTTTGACTTGCTTTGACACATAACACGACACAACATGTCGTCACAAGGTTACAACCAACACTAGGAACCACTTGTTACGGGGAGGACCACAAGGTCAGCACGGAAACGTTCACACCCAAAAGGATAATACACCTTTCTTTTCGACATGACAACATAGAAATCCAACCACAAAACACACTTACAGTTAGGGCCAACCACAATGAGATATTCTTGAGGGTTATTTATTTTAATAAGACATCTTGCAATTCTTAGCTTACGTTTTCAAGGAGACTCAAGATATGATTCTTACAATTCATCTTTACCAAGCTAAGTTTATTTTTCTTTACACTGAGTAATCATCTTTAAATCTTCTCTATTTTGTCATTTATTTGCTTAATTCGTTATTTGGAGAAAGGGGTAATTTAATTTCACAAGGCCATCTATTAACACCTACGCTACTAGAACTTGTTCATTACCTTGCTACAACAAGAATTCGTGTTCAACAATATCAAGAGGAACTTACAAAGTATCCTGGGAAAGAGTTAAGGTCGAGTTAAATTCCTCTTTAAGATGTCATTAGTTATTACCAAGGTTTAATTGGAGCTTGGGGTTTTATACGTAATTATTAACGCTTTTACGTAGGCTTAACTGAAGGAGTTTATCAAAAGGAAACTACTTACTTTCAAATAGGCTGAGAGATAAATTGTGTGGTTTCTAAATTTTCTTCTCTTACTTGTTAAATCTTATTAGAAACTAACTATTTTTTTTTCTTTAGCTTGTTTTAGGCATTCACCAAAAAAGAGTAGTGTTCACTAGTTTAGCTAGGGATATCAATTTATAAAAAAAAATTACTTTACAAGGATAGTTTCACCTTTGAGTACTTCAGGAATCTCTTGTTCTCAGGTAAGTCATCTCTACATTAATTTATCTGAATATACATATATTTTAGTTAACTTCTATAAGGGTTAACCATTCCATTTAATCTTACTTATATCACATCATTACAAGGTGTCAGAGAGTTTTGACTTAACACTTTATTCTCAAAAACAAGGTTTTACAATACTTGTGCCAATGTAATGATTGAATATCATATCTCACCAAGGTAAGTAACTAGTCTAACAACAAAAGGGAAAGAACACTTCACCACGTAGTTTTCCAAACATACCAAGGCAAGAGATCTTCTAAACTCTTGCAAGCAAAGTTACAAAATTTACACCGCATTGAACTTTCTACAAGAACTTCATAATTTGAACTGATGAAACTTTTACACTCTTTTCTTTAATCTACTCGCATAATCCATCTGCACAAATATTATCTAGAGTCAGTTCGCTAGAACTGAGCATGATAAGATATAAACCTCTCCTAATAACTTATGCCATCTAGTATTTAAATAAATGAAAGTTTGCAATACTCTTTATCAAACAATTTCTAACATACATTTAAAACTTAACCGCACATCTCATGATAATGCATTTCATACTCATTAATGTTCACTTTCTTAAGATCTGCTTACATAAGAACACCATTCCAAGAGACTAGATATACAACCTTAATCATGCAATTAATCATACTTAAATTACAGTAAATAATAATGACGCTCACCTAATACCCTCGACCTACTTCACATATATAAGTGTCTAACAAGACTATCTTTCAATTAAATAAAAGCACCAACAACATTAAATTTATATAATAAATACAAGTATCAATCTTATATTGTTCATCGATATTACCCAAGTATCAAACCTTCATAGATAATCGTGGTATGTAAGTATAGTTTGGATATTTATCCCGCAATTTTAAGATTACAATTATATTAACAAGGATTCCACCAATCCACAGGTTCATGTATTATTTAGGTGCCCTTTTGGTTTCTTATTCCATGTCTTTATATATTTCTTCTAGTAAAAGAGTCCAACTCATAAGAATGAGTTATGACCGACAATACTGTCATCTGTTGGTAATATGCCAAAGATACATTTGACTAGCTAAGATATGCAAGCGCAGCCCAAGCCACTATGAATGCAAGTATCAACATTATCTCAACTCCTAATAAGATGCGAGTATCAATTTTTTTAGCTAAACATAATAATCATCGTAAATAACTGAAATATTCCACTCGTTAACCAAGCATTGAAATAATATATTTATCCTTACCGGTTACCTGATAACATAATATACCCTGTTATCTAATTCAACCTCCACTTGCATACCCCACACTATAGGTATTAATAATTATTCTATAAAAATGAAGTTAAATAATTTCAGGTGGACTTATATCCTTACTGTCATACATGGTAAGCACAGTTCCATTATGGTAGCTGTCACCTTTACTTAAGGCTATGCATGACTCCGTTTTAGGGTAGTTACCTTAACTTCCCTATTCATCTGTTTTCCTACCAAAAGTATTTCGACAAGCTTCACGGTCAGAGAATAAGATAAATTTATAATTTTATATTTCAAGCGTTGCCTGAATTCGTATGCATGAGGGTATCACAAATCAATCAAACTTGAAGAATGTTGATGTATCCAATATTACTTTAACCGATCCAAAGGTCCAAGTAGTGCCTCAAAAATTAAGCCAAAGAATTATCCACACAGGATTATGACTTGCGTGCATAACATATTCGTAAAGGTCATAGAAAATCCATTAACACATGCTTCAGGAGGGTTCCAATCTAATAATAAGCTCATAGTAATAATAATAGCAGAGGGCCTGGTGAGGGGTTTTCCATAATCCCCAAGGTAAACAATAATCGAATGACTCAGATGGAGCTATCTAGAAAGACCAATTAAACTAGTATGACTCTCCAATTAGAAGCCCCCAATTCTAAAGGGGTTTTTATCGTTATCAACCACATTAAAAGACAAACATATTCTTCCAAGAAAATTCCCATTTTCAAGCCATGTTCTACAAAATAAAAAAACGATACAAGGGATATTCTACATCTCATACACACACCACAATATTTTCTACAGAAACCACTGTTCACAGGAATAATCATGGAAAAAATGATAAACCAACTTTATAAGATCGATAAGCGAGAATCACTGGAGAGATTTCTTCTTGTCAAATAGTAATTAAGATAAACGGGAAAAAGGGGGAGAGAGATCAGCTCATGCAATTATAATTATAAGTCATCCGAAACCCATCTCTACAGAATTCAAACAAAATAAAATTTGCAGAGATTGATTTACCCAAATACTAAAGGAAATAAATTATTAAGAGAGAGGGTTAGGGCTTATCATGCCTGTTTGGGGCTTCCTCAATGTAGCCATGTCGAACCAAGGCTCGGGCAACAACAACACAACTAGTGCAACTTCTCTTCCTTAGCCTGTTGAAGGTCCAACTCTTAACGACCATGCCCTTGACTTCATGAAATCAATTGTATAGTCTGCAATGTGCATCTCTGCCCATATACTGATGGGGTAAATGTTAAAGCCTCGTTTTACAATATCATGGAGATGTCGTGACATTGAACTATTTTCGAGAAACTTGTGCAAGTCTGGGATGATAAGGGGGGGTTTGGAGGAAAGGAAAAAGAAAAAGGAGTGGTGAAAAGATGTTCTGAGAGAGAATGGTTTTGTAATCAATCCAGTACTTCAGGGACACTCTAAAATTACATGCCTGCAAATGTTTGCCAATGGCTACAAATGGCTGGACATCACCTCGCGTACCTACAACCAGCATTGCTATCTGAAGTGGTGGAACACTTTGTTTCTCCCCATCCTCTTCTTCTATATCGCATGGAGTTTAAATGCTAGAACCAAATAAATCTGTTGCAAATCTAGCACTGCCATTAACATCAAATTCTAGTGTAGCATCCTTGACCATTGCAATTTTCGTTATCATTTTCATCTTAGGTAGATGTGTTGGGGTTTCTGAAACATCTCCCAAAAACTGATTCCAATCCAACAAGTTTGACAAGATTGGGATGGTGAAGTTGGCCTAGAAGTTGACTCGCCACCATTCCTTGTGACCGCAGCCCATCAGATTCAAAGTGTTTTAACAAAGAATGATGTGATGCCGGCCTGGCTTGACAGAGTGTACCATTCTATTCTATCCAACCTTTAAAGACATAGCCGAATACCCCCACCACCAAGGACACTCTCGGCTCGAAGTTCCTAGTGGCGATTTCACTCACCGAAGGCAAAAAAAAATTTCAACTTGGATGACAATATCAATTCATTCTCCACCTTGGGAGTAGATGGAATGCTTTCGTATACATAGAGGTTCCATTAGAAGATACCGTGCTGGGAAAGAGCCAACGGTTTCTTTTTCATTGCGACTTTTGGTTTTAGTAGATTGAGTACCAAAGTGCTAGTAATAGAAGCGTCTACTTTTGATCTTCTAGAGACACGAGATGCCCATGACTCATCAATCAGCTCCCTCGGCACTATAATTAAATTCCTCTCCTCAGTACAGACAGTGCAGATACATGGGAAGCATCCGCATCCGGATTCAAACATATAAACAATGCAACTGAAAATGATATATAATGAGTATACTGCAATCGACAAGGGTATCCACGCTGAGTATCCGCTATCAGATATCAAATGCTCCAAATAAAATATGTAGGCAACATCCACATCGGGTATACACACTGAGAATCCCAAATTTGAGGATGCGTTCGATACAGAACAGATAACAATGTAGCTAGACATCCTGCTTGTTAGAAGTGCTCAACAGAAGCTTCTACCACAGTGCAAGATTTTACAACAACCGATCACGACTGGTCACGTGCAAGCAGAACACCAGGATCAACACCAATGGTTCCTTGGGCTTGCCCTACAGCAGTTGTCGCACTTAGCTCTCTCTAAGCCACTGATTTTCTGGGATACATTTACTTCTCTACCCTGTAGCTGCTGCATAAAGCCAAGCGCTTCCTCACGGCACTTTCCTAGGAGAATTTCAGTTCTGCGCTCCACTGAAGCTACCTGTACAACACGATTTTGAGAATCTACACCCACCCATGCAACATCAGGGTGACAGACCTTCATTTCACCATTAATGAATCCACTATCCAGAACACGCTGTAGAAATTCATCTGTTTCAGCATTTGATGGAGTGCAAAACAAGCATTCGTGGTTGGACAGACACGACAGGTAGACCACGTGAACAGCAGGTGTAAGTCAACAATTTAATCAATGAGCATGTGCGGCCACCAAAGTCTCTTGCGTGAGCAGGTAAAAAAGGAAAACAAAAGATTTGCAAAACAGGAAAATCAGTGGGTGCGGCCACCACAGGGATTCCATCACGTCGTACATTAATGTCTCCATCCTCCACGCAGTCGGGAATAATGCTGACCGAGACAAGGTAGGTTGCATGCATAACAGCTTTTACTTCATCATCAAATGGTATTGAAACTAATTTTAACCGATTTACAATAGATCATAAATCATTCAAATGACTAGAGGCATATTCACCTTCATACATCTTAGAACTAAACAATTTCTTCATCAAATAAACTTTATTTGAAGCACTAGGTTTTTCATATAAATTAGCAAGAGATTTCATTAAGTCTCTACCATATAAGCCACTTCTATAATATTGGAAGCCACAGATGCTGCCATGCTTAATCTTATAGATCCCAAAGCCTTTCTGTAAAGAATATTCCATTCTTCATCAGTCATCTTCATAGGTCTAGACGTCTCATCCAATGGTAAGTACAAATCTCTCTCGATACAAATAATCCTCTATCTCGCATCTTCCATAATTGATAATTTCAGCCGTCAAATTTCTCTACCTTATATTTTTCTCTTACGCCATTGTTATAGCTCCCACTCAATAAGAAAACCCTCTCGTGAGTAAATATGTCATCACACAAAACCCTCAAACAAAGCTCTTATACTAGATGTTGGGGTTAGCACACCATGCATGCATGATAATATATCAGATCTAAGCATAAATGTAAACAAAAGTGGATATTCTACCGGAAGAATTATACAAAACAAGAGACATAAATGAACACCAAATTTAACGTGGTTCATCCAAAGTGTGGGCTACATCCACCAAGAAACAAGCCAATCTATTATCCAAAGCTTTGATAAGATATACAATGAAGATTTACAATCTTCTACACTTCTCGATTGTTCAATACTTTCTTCCTTCAAGCCTTTTTTATTCTTTTCACCAAGAATTCTCTCTCACATAAATATCTTGTAATTATGATCAATTCTCTCTTCTAAACCCTAGATTTATGCTTTAAATAGTCATTTAAGACTTTAGGGAACTTAGCCATACAATTACATTCATTAAATCTATTATTATGCTAAATATATATAAAACCCGAGAGTTAATTAAAAACTTGTTGCATAGGTAATCGATGTTGGTTACGCCCAACCATCGTTGGTTCCAACTTGCCCCGACCGATGTTGGTCACACTCTAACCGATGTCGCCATCACAACTTCCAAAGAAGTTCTATTTGCATGCTAAAACATGAGTAATTTAGCTTCATACTCAACACCATCTACTATACCATGAGTTCTCAACTCCTTCAAATATTTGTAATTGAGATATCCAAATCTTTCATGCCAAAGCATACTCTTTGAATCAGATGATAAATCAATCTTGTACCTATAGAAGAAGTGTCATCAAAACCCTCAAAGTGATATATTCTAGAACAATGATCAACAATACCGAGCAACTAATTAATGTGGGTCCAACAAAGTTCATACTTCTGCTCCATGTGGTGTAAAATTCATTGTTTTTCCTTAACCAAAATGACAAATTTTATATACAGAAAGAAAATTTGTAGTGATGTTAGGAACATATAGTGCATTTGGATACTTCCACGATCAAATTTTTATCAACTTTTCCTTTAATAGAAATAAAGGAAGAATCTCCAACCTGAATTTTAGAAGTAGAACTCAAACCTAGAGAAACAAAAGACTCCTTGGAAGAATTTATGTGATGAGAAGCACCAAAATCTATAACCCAATTGTCTACAAGTGGTGAATCAGATCTCCCACAAAAATTAAGTGCTTTGCCATGCTGATTAGAAGGAGGTGGCATGGAGATAGAATTTTTTTTTCTTGACTACATCCTCTAAGGCTTGCATTCGCTTATAACACCTATGTTCTTCATGATTACTACCCCCACAAAAAGAGCATGAATGGCTAGACTTATTCTTGGATTTAGAAGACTCCTTGGGTTTCAAGTTGTTTTCTTTGGATTTAGGAGCATTTTGATATGGAGAAGGTGTGGATTTAGTTTTCTTTGTTTGGTTTTCCCTTTCCTTTAGGATTATATACAACTAATGCCTTTTGAGAGGTAGAAGACTCAACGTGAGACAATTTGGATTCTTCCCTAGTAATTCTTTCACAAAATGTTTCTAAGTTAGGTATTTTGAATGTGTCACCTAAGGCATCCATGCTAGAGAAAAAGGTAGAAAAAAAATTTGGAATGGTTCTCTCAACATGGATAGAATAAAGTAAACACACTCTTCATCTTTCTTATCTCTTCCACTCCCTTCAACAAAGTGTCAAAAATTCTTGAACTTGGTAAGATAGTCTATAATTGTTGAAATATCTTCAAGATTAAGAGATGTGATCTCAATGTCAAGTTGCATGGCTCTCATATGATCCACCTTACTAAATAAATCCTACAATTTTTCCCAAATTTTGAAAGGAGAGTCATATTTTTCCAAACGAAAAAAATAATGTCACTTACATAAGTTCTTATCACACCCATACACTCATCAAATTTGCACCTTTGGTACTAAAATTTCTCATATTCTCTAGTGAACACTAGTTACTCAAGAAGTTAAAGCCCATAATCCTTTCCACTTGATTATTTTTTCCATTCTTGGTTTTCATGTGTGGTAATTATGTGTTGTTAATTTCTCAACATGATCTAATGTAGAAGTAGACGCCATTCTCGAAAAATCACCAAAAGAAATGCAAAAACCAAACAATGTAACAAGACCTCCAACCAATGCAACAAGATCCCCCGATTTTGAAACTTTATAATGAGTCGGTGTTAGAATATGGCACTTTATAATGATAGTGTGATTCTCAAAATAAATATTTCCAATGGAAAGAGCATTAAAAACAAATAATTTTGTGAAAAATGCCAGTAAAACTAAGTTACCGATCAAAAGTTATAAGATTTTCAATATTATGCTCTAAATTTTAATTTAGTTTCCACTTAAACAAAATAAAATGCTCTTGCCTTCACCATACAAATAAAATGAAAGGGGGATGGATTTAAGCACCTAACATGAATCCTTTGAGGCAAACCAAAGTGTGTTTCTCTATAACCATAAAAATAATGACTGGCTCCAGAAATGACCAAGTTTATAGTTGATCGTAGGGTTTTTACACCTCACGGATCAATTGTGGCCTCTATTTTGCGTTAAACATGCGCAACAAAAATATAGACAAATCCTGGATATATGAATATACCAAAAATTACGAAATGAAACTTATAGATGGATGTCAATAACAATCTCCTACTCGATACCATAAAATGAATGATAACCAAATCGTACCAAGCCAAGAATATAGATTCTAATCAAACACCACGATCAATAAAGTGAAAGCAATTCACGAATAACTTTACATAAAACCTTTGCAAATAAATAAGCAACAATATCATATATTATTATGGAACTCTATGAATTCCAATGATAATGGCCTTGCTAAATAGGCAAAGAATAACAATCTAAGAACCAATCAAGGTCGTAGATCAAGCCATAAATCATGGAAAGAACTAGTCATCAAAGAACTATTCAAGTTCATAGATTTATGAGAGAACTAGACATCAATGATCTAGTCAATACCATAGATCTAGGAAAGAACTAGTCAATACCATAGATCAAAGAAAGAACTATACCTAAATAAATAGATAATATCTCATAATATCTTAATAAATAAAATAAATATCCACACACATAAGTGAGTGAGTATAAATACAATAAAGGTAAATAATGTACCTAGGTGAACATGAGCTAAGGTAAATACCTACTTTAACAAATGCATAAGACAGTTACATAAGTCATCAACTCACATAGACACATGAAAACACCATATACATATCAATGCCACACTTTCCATAATGAATGAATGCTATAAATGACCCAACCACAAGGAAAGGACTCAAGGATTGGAAAACCCACAACACATCATTACCATGATTACATCTTAGTTATGATTAACATTCCAAGAACATTATTGTGCAAGGATAATTTTATCATTTTTCCACCTACATATTCTTTAACTCATTTCACATTCAACTTACAATTCAACCATTTAAGTTGGATCTTTACCTCTTACAAAAATCTTCATAAATTACATAATTATTTGGCATATTTCAAATTGCATACAAAGTTCTTAATTCTCTCGCTCTTATGTTTAGATTATACTTCTCAACCATTTATACAATGTTTAATTTTTTTTAACCCTTGCTACACAAGAGAATTTGACATGATGTCAAGAAATAAATCTTAGGATTTAAGATGGGGTGTTTAGATTCAAGATACCTTTTTCCCATAAACATTCTTCAATCACGGTATCTTTATTTCCCTACCATAGTTAATATAGTTCAACAACTTGTTGAATCCATTCAACATTTCCACATCAAGAAATTGTATTTAGATTTATATATATCTTTTGTTTTCTCGAAGTTTGATCTCACCAAGGGAAATTCATATTCTTTGTAACACATGAAAATGTTTAATTGAGTTATAAGGACTCTAAGAGTGACATTATTCCTAACCTCAAATCTCATTTTACTCTTATATGCTTTACTCTTACATCGCATTATGGTCTCATTATTAGCATTATTTTATAACAAAAGGAGTTATGGAAGTATTTTTCTAACATCTAGAAGAAGTACATGATTGGAAGCATTATAAACTACACATGAACCACAAGTGATTTGTGTTCAAGGTAAGATCCCATGTTTCTGCATTTCACGATTCCACATGTGAAATTTATTTTATTCTTAATGTCAAAAAGGGCATAAAAAGGGATTATAGGACCAAGATTCCAGTTTCTGGGTTCTCTAAAGTCAACATCTTTCAAATCAATTTCATTTGCAAGGAGTTAGTTACCATTTTCTACCCACAATTTAACCTCATAATCAACTGAGGTTTAGTTTGATTCAAATTTTCACTCAGGGCTCTATGCCCTATTATAGATCAAATTAAGGTGTGAAAACATGTTTACCCTATAAACCCTCCATAAAATATCAAGGCGCTATATTGTCACTAGCCAAAGTAACACATTTAGTTGTGAGGAACTAAAGAGATCATTAACAAGAGTTTAAGTCATAGTATGACTATTTCACTAGGTCCATTTGTGTCGTCTAGGTCCCATAAGGAATTCATTCGATGATGAAGAAAATTTCTAGATCTAACTTTGTAAGACTTGGTAGTCAACTAGGATACTAAAGAGGTATTAGCTCTACTTACTCCATATCTGGAGGGTTACACAACATAGTTGTTTCTTCGAACAATGACTCTTAAGTTATATAAATGAACTAATGAATATATTTCTTAGGTGTAGTACTGGAAATTTTAGTTGTGAGGATTAATTATATCTTAGGATGATAGCGTTATGCAAACTAATGTGGCTAGAATGGAAGGAAGGGTATAATAGATTTAAACATTAACTTCATTAGATAATCCCATCTACTAAAGGTTACTTTCAAGAGTAGTTAGTGATCTCTGTCACCTAACATGTAAGTCGGACCTGAAGAGAACACATTATCCTTAATAAACACATGATAACCAATTCTAGAAGGGGACCACTTACTACAAATAGTGTTTGATCAAGTCATTTTTAACTAACGATTTCACGATGATGCCACTAAACATACAAGTTATGGCAGTAACTCAACTAGGGATCTTATTTAGTAAGATGGAAATACATTACACATATATACATTTTTCAATAACTTATATAAATTACAATAATAAACAATGGATTACACCATGCATTTTTGCCATCTCACTTCCATCCTGCAAAACCGTGTGAGCATGAAATCAGCGATAAATCGTTGGCATGACATCCACCCAAATCTAGCATAATTAACATTTTTAGTTTCTCATTTACATAATAACATTAATAATTTGTATTCAAAAGGAGGAGGTTAGAGAAACATATTTATTTCATTTTAGTTCACTTCATTTCTTAACCAAGGTGAGAGAAAGAAATAGGGATGAGAGAGAAACACTATTTTTCCAAAAGTTTAAATTCACATAACAGTCACACAATAGAGTTTCAAGAAGTTATTTACAAGTGTCAACAATTTTCCATGATGGTTTGGCAACCCAATAGGGGTCCTACAACTTTCTCTTTACGTTTTCCTACTAGTTACAAAAACGTTCAATTTAGGCTTGGAGGTGAAGAAACCACTTTCAAACGTTGTCCTATGATGAACAAACACACCATGGATAGGTTTCTACATGTCCTAATATACACCAATAATTCATAGGAACTGATAGGATTCATAACATTCGAACGGTTTATGATTGGCGGCCAGTTTTATGAGGCCATCGATCGTAGTTGACCTAGTTGTAAATGATCAAAAGTTAGATTGAGGGCTCAAAAATGACTTCCAAAACTAGTGTTCAATGGAAGAATGTGCAACAATAAATTTTGTACAAGTTCACTTATATATGGGAAATTCATGAGAGTTGATGGGATAGAGAACCGAAAATGGGTTTCAAATGGCGATGGGTTTTTTTGGAGCCTACGATTGTAATTGGTCCTATTTGACCTAGTCAAAAATGTAACTGGGAGGCCTACAAAATGCCTTTTCCCAACTAACAAGGAATGTGATTTTCCTCAACCGAAGGTTCTAGGAAATTTTGTAGTAAAAATTCTAGAGGTTTGTGAAGGCGGAAAAACATTTCGTGGTTCAGGGACCAAAAGGTGGGTAAAAACGAAATCCAACTTTTAAGTTTTGGCCGCTCCTTAAAAGTACAAAATGGATTAACATGGCTCCTGAAGCGATTAAGATAGCACAAATGGTCAAAAAGGGTCATGTTAATGCTTGATACGAATCACTAGATAATAAGGAACACATACGGCACTTGACATCCTTTTTACGAGGCTCAAAGTGTTGTTTTGTGAGTCTTGGAAATTGTGTTTTTTCTAACTTTACAAGATATGAAAATGGGTTGTTTGATTTGACGACATCATCTAACTCTCGCCAAAACCACTAGATACGAGCATCTAATTCGGATATTCTAGTATCATCGTATAAGGTTATGGTAGCGACCACAATTAAGGTTTAAATTGTAAATTGGCTTCAAAAATTACAAGGTGGAATTTTATTTCCTTACACTATTTAAATTTGATTACATATCCATTTGTAATATTATCCAATGGTTTAATGATTTTATTATATTACAAATGAAGGACTAAAAAAATTATGAAATGAAAAACGTAAAGGAGACCATACATGTTCATGAACGATGCGGTGAAAGAGGGGCTTCGCGCAGTCCACCAAAGATTTCATAAGACTCCAAAATTCCTTTAGGCATTCCATCAAGTAGTTCATTTTTTTCCTAGGTTCTCATCCATTCAACCGTCTAACAAGAAATCAATTGATAATACCCATGTCATTTTTCGCTAGTTGTAAAGATATGATGCAAATTATGGAGGCAACATTTCTGAGAAGCATTACATCTAATAGTTCGCTGCCACACAAAATTCTAGGTTGGTGGGAAATGACATAACCCACATCGTGTTTAGTTAAGCCCAATGTTTTTAACAGGTCAATTTTAGGCTTCAACTGACCATCTACCACGGACACAAGAATAAATAGGTCTTTGAGAATGGTTTTCCTTACATAGTCAAGAGTTAACTCAAAATCTTTGAAGAATTGAACTATCTCTGTTGTGCTTTTTCAATGGAGGTGCATCTAAAAAGAGAGGAATCCTTGGTCATTATAATTAGTAGGGGCAAGATGGAGAGCTCACATTCCTTCATTAAGAATCACTTCATGGCATTGTGTCGACACTCTCTCTTTTCCTTTACTCCCTATGTGGAAAGGGATATGGCATTGCATGATATTCTTGGTGAAAATTTAGAGAAAAACAGGCATTGTGGTGGGTATCTGAGTGGGAAAAGAATAAATTCAAGAAATTTCAAATCCATTGTATGGGATGTGAAATGGAATTAGATTTAGACTGGGAATAAAATGAATAAGATAATGCTTGAGCTCGAATAAATGGAGAACCCCATCTATATAGATTAAAGTGAGAGGCACCAAATTAGGTGACACAAAGATGATAAGGGTAATTTGGTATACAATAACATAGGCCATTCAAGTGCCACATCCCTCATGTAATTCATTGAAGCTTAGGTTATGTAATCTAGTTGTGCCCAAATAGCAAGTACTCCTCTATTTTGATGCTTTGATGGACGTCCATAGCCTACTCTAGAGCTCACATTTTGGCACAGGATGGTAGTGCGTAGGTGAATGTAGAGTGATCAAGTTGGAGAACCTTTTTTTTGCATAGGTGAAATAGTGTGACTGTCCCATGAGGAAACCCAAGTGTTTTGTACACATCCGTAGTTATGGGCATCCAAAAAAACCCTCCCTTTTGGCATTCTATCATGCAGTTCACATGGATAGAAATGTTCCTCTCAAAATTCATCTTCTTTTCTAAATACAACAAACAAAATAATAGTAGACAAAAAGTTTCTTTTCATCTTGGAGATCATGTAACTTGCTTCAGAGACACCTATGCCAATAATCAATTTGTACATAGTAAAATGAGGGATATTGGGTTATAGATTATCTTCGTGTGTAGGACTGGTCTGACCCATAATGGTACTGATTAATGGATGACTATAAGGTTTTGATGAGATCTCTTGATCATCACAGTTCCCTGCAACGTATTTCCTTCTCTATAACTATCCACATACTGTTAATTCTACAACATTAACCTATGTTCTACTATGGTTAACTCCTTTGCATCTTGGATAGAGTGCTTGTGTTGTCAAGCAAGGAAAATGACAAATCGAAAGTTGGTCAAGATTTATCATTGCTCCCATGCCCTAATACATGCTTGACAAATGTGGCCCTCCTTTAATACACCAAGCCTCCCATTACTCCCCAACAACCACTCACCCACCAACACTTCACTTCCCACTTTTTTAAAAATTGTTTTATATAGGTGGGCTTACAAATTTCTTAACATTGTTTCAATTTTATGGATAACTTTGCACTCAGATGGGGGGCCTTTGATTGGAAAATTTGTTGTTCCTTTCTAACTGGATATTTCACTAGATAAGAGTAGGGTGAGAAGCCCTTATCTGTATTAACTTTTTAGACACCCAGACTTGATGTTGATCTTCCCAAAGGAGTTGGGTTAAATTGATTACAAAATTGAATGGAATAAAATTATTTTTGTTACTTCTCTATTGTTTTTCCTGTGGTACATACGTTTATGTCATAAAATTTGATACACAACTAACACTTTTTTGTCTCATCATCTGGTTTAGCTAGTAAAGTTACATGTGTACATTATAATAGTTGCTTTTGGGTTGCTACTTTTGAATTGGTTTCCATCTATTTGCAATATTCATAGAGTTTGCATGTAAATTTAGCACTGTTAAGTATATGGGGGGAAGTGAGAACAACAATATTATATCCAATTAATGATTCTTCCTTTTTCCCTCCATTTGCCAAATAATCTTCAAATTGGTTCTACTTCCTTCTAATATGTGACAGTGATTAATAGTGATTAATCTCATTAAGATGGATTATTCATGTGAAAAGGAGGAGAGATTACAAAATCTCAAGGACTTTTTCTATGAGGGAGCTTCATCTGTATCTACACTTCAAGAGGAGGAAAATTTGATTGAAAATGACTTGAATTTCTTCAATTTTGTGGTTAACCAGGAGATATTTGCAGTAAGTTATGATTGACTTGTGGTGTAGTCCTCCTAATTTAGTTAGGATATGGCTGAAATCCCTTGTGGCTTTCAACACTATGCATCCTGATCATGCAAAACCCTTCCATAAAAGCATGTAATCCATTGTATATGATGTAGAAATAAACAAAATTGTGATCAGGGATAGGTCAAGTAAAGTTAATAGTAATGAGTGTACTAAAACAAAGTGGAAAACAAGTAAATTGGAAGAGAATTGGCATAACTAAAAACATTGTTAATTTTCTATGATGCCATGAAACATGAACTGAAATCCATGGAGCTAATTTGAATTGAATAAACTTGTCCTGGAATCCGTAACCTAATATGAATAACAAAAACAAAAGCATAACTACTTTTTCATAGTGCCCTAACCCGCAAAATCAGGCTTATATTCTATTAGAATCGGAGTTCTCCAAACAAAACTGAAAAATAAATGAGGGGATTTGAAAATCGTTGCTAAAATTTCAAAATACCTACAAGATCAACCTTAAAAATACCCTTTCCATATCTCGTGTATTTGTAACAACAATTGTATCCCTTGCAAAATCTATTGATGTTGCACTAATCTCTGGCATGCCAAGTCAAAATCAAATAAGAAAAGGAAATCACTATTCCATTCCTCACTACCCCGAAAAGAAAAATGAAAAAACCATCAAGGTGTTATGCAAACCCTTAACAATTCTTCCAACACATGATACCAGATCACAATTCAAAAAATTAAAATATGGCAGGAAAGAGGATGGTCGCCAAGTGTTTGACAAAATGCCTTCAATCAGAAAGCTAGAAATTTTTGGTTCTGCAGAAAGATAAAAGTTTGAATGGCTTCCAATGTCTTCTGTTAGCTTGCAATTATCATATTCTGTGAGGAGAAATTTTACATATCCTAATTATACACCGATCCTTGTCAATAAAATAAAAAAATTCAAAATGTTGAAAAATCTAAAATGATGATAATCCGAATAATACGAGATCTCATCCTTCACTAAAATTATGAATTCCAAATCTGAAATCTGTGCTCATAATTTTTAATTTGAAATCTCTCCTCATAAATTTAAATCTGAATCTATGCTCGTAATTTTTAATTAGAAATGTTTGCACATAATTTTTAATCTGAAAACGAGCTCACAATTTTTAGATATTCCCTCATAAGTCTGAATTTTATATTCATATACATGAAATATACCTTCATAGTTTTGAAATCATTTAAACTCAAAAAATTTACACCACCACCTCAACCAATAATTTGGATTTCATATATCATCCACAAACTTCAAATAAACTGTGTTTCGGCCATGATTATAATGGCACAAGAATAGAATTTTTGCATAGGGTTAGAAAGTAACTAAGGAGGGCCTTGCAGATCACAGTACACAGAAGTGGAAACAACAACAAAAAAAAAAGTTGAAATGTAATTGTCTTAACATGGGATTAAGTTGTTGCGGGACTATTATTAACCCTGTAATGCAACGATTGATGTCCAATGCAAAGCGGAAATAAGTCCGAAGTGATGATAATACTCCAAGAGGGTTTTTAAAGGAAGGTCACTATGCTTGCAATAAAAAAGTGATGATAAAATGATAGTATATAAAATTGAGTATTATGCTTATACCTAATTTGACTCTTCAAATTCCTCTCTCGAGAAATCCCTTCATTGATTATAAGTGTGCCAAAGCTGATGTTTGATTTATGTTTTTTTTTCTGTTTAAGAAGGAATCGGAAGCACAAAGAACCCAAAGTATAACTACTTTCCTGAAATTCATGAAGCATGTATAGTTATCTATAAGGTTGTTCTATTGAACCTCATATAACCAACCTTTGGAATCCCAATTGTAAACTATGGATGGAACTCTCTTCCATGCAAGAAAATACCAAGTGGGGAAACAAAATAGCAGATGCATTATCCAAGATAAATACTCTCATGTAACCTCTGAAGATGGACTATGGATCACACCAAATTTTTACAAGAATAATAAAAAATTAAGGTAGGTACACACAGAAATAAAGAACATAAAATAAATCATACCAGTTATGCAGGTTCGGATAGAGATTTTACCTTTGGCTACAATAATCGAGATGTTTTGAGATGAAGATGGAGATGGATCGAGATAGGGCTACAACACCCTATTTATACCCCAATATTCCATCCATCGACTAATGTTAACTACACTTATCTGCCAAATATGATCATACATGGGATATCCATCCACCGACTGACTGTATGCATCCACCTACTTATTGCATGGCCAAAGTTTTTGCAACAGATAAAATAGGAAAACTAAAAACAATAAAAATGAAAAAGAAAATATGTGAAAAATAGTAGGGAAAAGGTAAACATGTCACAGGAGCCATCGAAACCATCATTTCGAACATCAAATTTAGTGTCTTGAAAAAAATGTCCAAACGACCATTAAATTTGACATAGTTCCATGAATGTTCACAAAACCCTTCCCTATAGGGGATGCCTTGGCGTAAGAACAATTTCAAAAAATTCACCAATCAATAACCAAAATAAGGTTATTTATTGTTTAATAAAAATAAAAAGTAAAATAATAATATATAATATTATTATTTGATTAATATAAAATTAAAATAACATTATATTAAATGGATTCAAATTTTTTATCTAGAAAACATGAAAGCTTAAAGGATGGAAAGATTATGAAATCATTTAATAACTAATACGGTTTTCTTCTAATAGGATATGTATATATTTTTAAATGACATATGTTTACTTAATTTTGTACAATTTGAGAATTCATTTAGTGGAGGAGTTAGTCTCAACACTCATCCTAATCAGACATCAAGTAATGTGAAGGTAGAATGACTCCAATTATATGGTTCAAGATATTGTAGTATAATTAAATATATTTAATTAGTAATTGTTTTAAAGTTGGGTTTAATTTCTTTGGTTATTTAATAATATATGTGGATGGCCATGCATATTTTTTCATTGTTAGATATTTTTATGCTTGATTAGTACATATATCTTAAATATATCTATTTAAAATATATTTATAGATATTAATTTCGAGGTAGGTATATTTAGTTACGATACATATTATTATTTTTTATTGATTTCTCAAAAGAAAAATTATTTAAGTGACAATTTAATTGAAGTAAAATTTATGAATGAAGCATCACATGATGGTCAAATGAATGTCAAATTTAATGTTGAGAATTGTTAAGTTATGGAGCTCAATTACTTTGGTTTAGCTTGCAATGTGAAACTTGCTAGAAAACACAAGAATAACCGTCATCAAGTTAGGGGGAACCAACATCAATCAGAAAGGAGGAACCAACATTGGTTAGGGCTAGCGACATCGATTACTGTGTGAGGATGTTTTAATTAACTCTTGGGAATTATATCTATTTTTAGCATTAAAGTATATCTATTGATTGTAATTGCATGGCTAAGTTCCCTAAGTCTATAAATGACTATATAAGCATAAAATCTAGGGTTTAGAAGTAAGTATTAACAAGAATTAATAAGAACTTCAAAAAGTTGGTGAGAGAGAGAATTCTTGGTGATGAAGTAAAAGATTGAGAGAAAGAAAGTAATGTACATCTAAGAGGTGTGGAAGATTGTAAATCTTCATTGTATATCTTGTCAAAGCTTTGGATTTAATAGATTGGCTTGTTTCTTGGTGGACGTAGTCCACACTGGGTGAACCACGTTAAATATGGTGTTGATTTATACCTCTGGTTTGTATATTTATTTTGGTAGAATATATGCTTTTATTTGCATATATGCTTAGATATGATTCATGATTAATTTTAATAAAAACAATAAATTGTTATATTATAGTTAATTTATAGACATTAAATATTTATAAATAAAAATTATATTTAAAATATCAATATATAAGCTCAAAAAAATTATAATATAAATAAATGAAAAATGAAACATAATAATAAAAATACAATAACATCAAATAATATATACGAAAGAAATTTTAGAAATGAAAATGTTCGAAGGGACATAAATAAATTGATTTCACCACTATTACGACAGTACGGATAGAATTTGTTTGAGGGGGTATAAATTTAAATTATACATGTAATAAATTTTTATTTTACAATTACATTGTTTTCTTTTATTATCAAGTAAATGGTTTTTTGGTGGGACCATACCCTAGCAGCGGTAATGATGCGCCAAAATTAGCAAGAACTTGACAAGGTCATAACTTGAGCTCCGGGTGTCCGTTTGAGTCTGCTTTTTTTTTTAAACCACATGTTTTGATGAGAAACATGTTGGGGCAAGTTTCGGCACGTTTTCGGGCCCTAAATCAACTATTTTGAGGCCAAAAATTAGGATTTAAGTCGTAGTTCAGTTTTTTCCTATTTTTGAGCATTAGTTAATTTTAGTCTATTAGTTGCATTATGAGTTAGAAAGTTGGCAATTCCTCTAATTTAGGAATGTAGAAGATGCGTGGTGATTTCTGTGCCCATATGAATAAGCATGCAAATTTACTAAGAATAGTAAGTTCTATTAAACTGCTAAAAATAGTAATTTCTGCCACCTAGAGTAGATTTAGTCAAGTTAGTTAGAGTTTTCTTGGCAACTCGAGTTGGGAGTTGTTTTCCTATTTAGGAAACATTGTAATTCATTATTCAATAATGAAGAAGGAGATTTATTTCTTTTGGAGTTCATGTTATTTGCAGAATATCAAGTTTGTTAGAATTTGGCTACATTAAGTAACAAGGTTCAAGAACTAGATTTAGAGAAATATCATGGGTTGTTTAACAAATGGGGACCACACCCCAAAGAAAAAGGGCCTAAAAGCCAAATAAAGTGGTAGAGAACAAAAGAAGGGAGCATCCTACCAATATAAAGCATGCCAACAACAACCCTACAACACCACAACAACTATGAAACTTCATGAAACCAACAAAATAAAAGAGAAACATATATTTTCCAAGTTCCATATTTGAACCGTTGGTGATTTTTAGTTTTCCATGTCCTTTCTTTCTCCTATCTACCACCATCCACTCCTCGGTGTCTTCTTTCGCGAAGGTCGGAAGAACAATGTAAAGGGTCTTGATAGGACGTGACCCTAAAGAAATGATGAGCAATCCATCGTAGATTCAGCAATGACCCCTTAGTTAGAGGAATCTTTTGATATTCCATCAAATTCAAGAGAATTCTAGAGTTGTCGGTGTTGTGACTCCTTCTCCGATTGGTTCAGAAATATTCCTTGGTAGGTGGAGTGGCTACCCGAGGGGCTCTCCTCAAAGACATCCAAAATGACCGTGAGATGTTCAGGAAGAGATTCCTTCCACCACACCAATTTTTCATTATGCTTGCATCTTGAGTACTCACAGTCATCTAAAATATGCCCCATTTGAAAGCAATGTTGGCGTCGAAGACTTAACCCTCATAGTCAATCCTCTCGCAACCAATGTCTGTCACCTATTTGTAGACTAATTTCTACTGGAAGGTGTTTAGAGGTGTCAAGATCTACCAGGATTGCAGCATAAGTTTTATGAATGTGCTAAGAGGTTTTATCATTTGATTTTTAAAAATATCCTAAAGTATCGCCTACAGCTGCCAAGCATGAGTTGTTCCGAGTTATAATGGGATTCTTGACAAGTGAACCCAAACGGGGTAGGTATCTAAGGGGTCTTTTAGTGGATCAAAATATAGATACCAGAGTTTAGACATGATCCCATGTTCACCCCAAACCCAATTTTGGCCATAAATTGAATCATTTTCTTCAAGGGTTCCAAAGACAACAATGAAATACGCTTTAGCATAGGGATAAAGCTCAATCTTAGCTTTAATATTTTCCTTCCATCTTGGAGAGATCTAGTCATGGAGTTGAGATAGGTCAAAACTTGTGAAATTTGCAGATGAGACCAAGGTGGGAGAGATTCGCCTCCTCCTTTATCAATTTTTGTAACAAATCCTCCTCTATCTTGAACACCGAGTCTTCTACAAGGGTTTTATAAACCTGCCAACATTTGTGTCCTTTGTCTATTTGGAAACCATGTCCGCAAAGGACTTTTGCAGATAATCCTAACCCATTTTGAGTAGGGAATGCATGAGTATCAGTCTTTCCGCCATCATATCCATGTTTCTCTTGATTGTTTCCTATAGATCCACCACCGATTTGCTCCTTCCTATGTTTGGGGTCTATGTTTTGCTCTCAAGCATTGTTATTATACAACTAATGGTTGTTTTATAGTTTTGACTTTGCAAATACTTTGAAACCCAAAAACCAATAACATCTCTCCAGTTGTAATTTGTTATAATTGAGATAATATTATAAAAATATATATTTTTCATATAATTTTATTTTCTATTTCATGGAATATAATATTTTTCAAATATTATTTTATATTTTATGATTATTTTAAATAACTGTTCTTCCTTCCAATAAATACGGGGTAGACATCTTAAAAAATGTTTATTTTTCTATAATTTAAACATTACAAAAATTTATGTTACGCCATAAATAGCCTACCATTTTCTATATACAACAGGCTTGTACTTGCAACAAATTATTATTACATAAATAATGTTGCACATGTTCTAGTTTTCCTCCTCTGCATTAATGGTACTCGCTACCACGTTTAAGTTTTTCTTCAATTTTGCTTCAAAGGCATTTGAATTTGGCCCTGAATCGATTTCATTTTTTATTATTGGACTATTTTCATTTTTATTATTGGAGGTGGCACAATAGGAACCATAGTCATTTAATTCTGTGTGAAGAAATCTTTTAACTTCCTTGGTTAGACAGAATTTTTGTATGCAGAAGGAGAGAATAGAGATTTGAATGACATCGGAAATGGCAGCATGAAGCATGGGAAGAAGTGATTTCCAATTCCAAAGGTACCTCTTAATGATATTTCAGATGAAGCAAGAAAACAGTTTCTTTACCAAAGAAATTGTATAAACCAGATCTTCAAAGCTACAAAATCTATTAAACAACAAATTCTATCTGAGATGGAGGTTCTAGAGGTTTTTTGCGATACTCTTCCCAATTTAAAAATTCATTATTTTCGAACAATTCAATGGTCTCAGGACAACCCATTTTTGTTCTCCGTATATAGCCTCTTCTACTACTCGAACTACATGCCCTCAACAATTTCTCCTTCTGGAGTGTGGATTGTTATCTCCAGTTACACATGTCCTCAAGACAGTTTCCTCTTGAGCTCCACTAAGTTAGCTTCGAAGCCATAACATTTCTCGAATGCCATATTGTACAAAATAAAACATCCGAATGCTTCCATTCACTGATCTCTTGCTGATGGTTGGGTATGCCACTTAGCTATGACGCCCTCAGTGGTTCCTTTATTAGGGCTTGGAGGATGAATTTTGACCTTTTAAATTTTTAGACATTGAAAGTTTCAATGTTTTCAGATGTTGGTAGATGCACTGTCATAACCTTTTCTTTCCATAACAACAAGATTCTCCTTTGAAATTCTACATGCTGGAAGTATGTTTTTCCACTTTTATTTTGTTGATGCTATTCCTTTATTATGTACCTAGTTTTGTATCCACGTGCCTCTTTATTTGAAAGTACCTAGTTATGTCATTTGGAATGCTTATGATGGAAATATATTTCTTCTTTTGTCATGAAATTCACATCCTGAATTGCCTTATTTTCTTATTTTCTGAACCTGTGGTCTTCTTGCACAAGGACGTGAGAGCCTTATGTGGAACTAATTTTTAATTATAATGGCACTTCAGACATTCTAAACCTATGTTAACAAACTATTTAGCTATAGTAATAATGTCACAATATGAATTAAAGCATTTACCAGAATCAAATATACTATTTTATGTAATATTGCTACTAACTTATGCTTTGGTTTAGGTGGAAACAGTTCATATTTTTATTATTATTTATAACACTTTTCGTACTCTCTATTTTAGAATAGAATATTTGTATTTGTTGCAATGCAGTTTGATAGAATCTATTTTCAGTAAACTTGTGTATATTATTAAAAGGAAATTAATTTGTGTTTACTCTAAACATACACTTAACAACATGCATCACAAGTCTCCTACATTTTTATACTTGAAATGACATTTAAATCATCTCCATTCTCAAGTGCAACATTTGCTTTGGTAATAAGTTTCATTCATTACTTTGTTTTGTATATGACTTCATTGTATAGAGTAATCATTTTATCATGCATATATTCCTATAGGTTTATAAGATTCACAATTCAATAAAAAATAATTAAAAGGTAATAAATATTAAACATTTAGAGATATTTATTGTAAGCATTTAAAAAAGAGTAGCTTGTTAAAATAGATTAAAAATTATTAATCATAAAATATCCCAAACAATAAATTATGAGGATTATTTTATAAAAGACATTCAAATTTAATGATGTAAAAAGTGATAATAAATATGTGAAAATATTTAAAAGGTATAAATATTAAACATTTAAAGATATTTATTGTCAGCATTTAAAAAAGAGTAGCTTGTTAAAATAGATTAAAAATTATTAATCATAAAATATCCCAAACAATAAATTATGAGAATTATTTTAGAAAAGACATTCAAATTTAATGATGTAAAAAGTGATAATAAATATGTGAAAAAGATGAAATGATAAGTACAATAAATATGATGACATCATAATACTTAAATTTATATGACAATGAGAAAAATAAACATAAAAATTAATAATAATTTATTAATTGAAAGCACAAAATATTCATAAATAATTAAAATGCAGCCGAAACCTGCAAGAACAAGTATTAAAAGTAAAAATACTGGAATGGATTTAATTTATTTGATCCAATCCATTTCTGCAGGAATAAGATAAAGTAATGTAATTTGAGATACGAAAACCCATGTAGTTTGAGATACAAATCCTTAAGTTTTTCGGCCACCCAAATCCTTAATTATATGTTGTTGTTTGCTGCATGCAAATCGAGTATTTATATTTGGTCCTTCCTCACTCCAATCTTCCAAGATTACAGCATTTCTTCTGGATCCCGTTTCAAGTTGGGTTTCACTTCAATGGCAACCAAAAATGGGGTCGTGACAGACAAATTGGTAATCGGTTTACATTAAAAATAAGTTTTGAAGATGATACACATTCGTTCGGTTTTTAAATACTGACTGATGAGGTAGATAATCATGACAGGACCCGGAACCGAATGTATATTTTCGCCATTATGATGGTCACCTGCAACCATTTTGTACTCGTACGGCCGCGCGGATTGTGGCCGCTTTGGCCGGGAGTAAAAGGTTTTGAGGTATAGAACGCAAAAGAAAGTGCCATATACAGTCGATTTGGACAGAATTAAACAGGTTAACAATTTGGATACTGACAAAGAATCAGACATTATTGTTGAGATTCCTTGCGAACAAGCTATGAGACAGATTGAAGTTTTTTGGACGCCGCCAGGTGAATTTTGCTCCTGCATCTGTTTTGTCGTTAAAATTTAGATGAAATTGAGATTAGGTTATTGATCTTTAGGTGTTCAAAAAATAAAAGGAAAATTGTGTGCAGTTGTTGTCAAGTCTGGTAGAAGATCTGTGCAGGCCGGATTTTTTCAGAAGTATAATTGAGAAGAAAGCGTCTCCGTATAAAATTGAATCTGTAGAAAAGAATGAACATACTGCAAGCGGGGAAGTTGTTTTCAAGTTTTCTAGATGCATTGGAAAAGAAGACGAATGAAATACCTGGTTTATTAGGTGATTACTTAGCTAATAAACTTTTTCAATTTATTTACAGCCGGATTACTCGGGGATTTATGGATGACGTGATCTTCTTTGTTTAATATTGTCTCTGAGAAATTCAAAGATATAATATTTCGCAGACGAGATAGTTGATTTGGCGTTAAAGCGATGCGAAATCGGGGAAGAAAGTAGCATTCAGTTTGTGTTTCATGGGACACCACCCAGAAATTTGAGTTCCATCTTGAAGAATGGTATGAATCCTAATCTCAGAAAACATGGAGGGGATTACTTTGCAGTGAAGGCGAGGACCAGCATTCCTTACTGTAACAAAGAGGTATTTGGGTTGTCAAATAACAGTAGGAGGTGTAAATTGTTGGTGTTTTTACTTCTCTTGCCCGGCAGGACAGAATACATTTGTGGAGAAACCCATTTCGGAGCATTCAAACTCATGTATGTAGTTGATCATGAACTTCCCATTGCCACTGCTGAACTTTTAAACTGAACTGCATGATTGGAAGTATAAAGATTAGGTTTGAATAGCAGTAAGTTCAATGGATGTATAGAATTTGGAGGGCAAGGTTTTGTTAATTTTATGAACTGAGCATATCTTAACGGAAAACATAATATCATAAATTGGTAGGCGAAAACAGCTTCCATCAGCTTATATTGGGAGATTTCAATATTTTTGGACTTATGATTTCATTTTAAATTAATACGGGCATTTCGTGTGTACATTTAAAAGATGGCTGTGTGGTATTTTATTTTATTAATGGTATTAACCCTAAAAATCTTTGGGAACATTAGCTAATACACGGAAATCAATGAAGAAAGAGTTCATAATTTATAGCGGAAAGAATCGCTAAATTGCTGCTTTATAATCATTTCATTGAATGCAACTGCCTGAGAGGGGCTTCAAATTATTTAAAAGATATATAGTTATTTATGTTAAACTGTTAAAATTTCAGAAATCAATTCAATAAACATTTCTTCCCTTCTGGTTTAAAATGGTGTGGCTTTAGCCACCTAAGTGCCGTTATGAAGACCTCGTGTAGTGAAGCAGCCTTAACGATTAATCTTTAGGAATGTTTACACTATCCTATTGGCTTAAGAACCTAAAAACCCAGAGGAAAATAATGGCATTTTTAACATTTTTTATTTTTATTTTTAAATATATTTGTTAGAAATAATAAACATAAGAAAAACTTAATTTTTATTTTTAAGAAAATATATTTATTTTTAGGACAAGCTTGATTTAAAATAAATAGTGTTTTAATTAAGAAAAGTTATTATTTTGAAAAATAATTTTAAACTTACATTATTTATATTATAAAAATATATGTAAAATACGCTAAGAGGTATAGTTCTTTATATTAAATTTTAATAAAATTATATTTATAAAAAAATTTCTTATGTAAATTATGTACAAATTAGATTTTTTTTTTTTTACTTTATGTAGTTATTTAAGTGCAATAAGTGAAATTACAAAATAAAATTACATTATTTTTTGTAAAATTTATGTAATTTAATTACAAATTATATTTTTATTTGTTTTTTTAATGTAATTATTTAAGTGCAATAACTGAAATTACAAAATAAATTTACATTTTTTCTTATATAATTAAGATTCATAGGTAAAAAAATATAATTCGAGAGCACTAAAACGAAGACTTGCTTTTTATTTTCAATATTTATCAATTTAATACCCATCTCATGGGTTATGGGTTAGTAAATAATGTTAGGTATGTTTGTGAGACACACACATATAAAAGGATTATATATAAGGTGCTTAGAATCCTTCTAAATTTTGTAAGTTTTATGATACTAGCAATCGCATGTGTACAATGCAATGTGAACGCTGAACAAGTATATGTTATTTGATTTAGAGGGATAGTTATTACTTTTGTAGTTGATGTTGATGAGGGGTGTGATTGATAGTGTAAGTGTAGGAGTATAGATGAAGCATTACATTTAAGGGTTTTATCTATACATTTCAAAATTGTTACAAATTCATACACACACATTTGCAAATCTCATATTATGAGTGGTAGATTTTTGCGGACTATTTTATTTGAACTAAGCATGAATACATGAAGACTTCCATATATTTGCAAAATTTATATCGTAAGTGGTTGCCTTTTATGGCCAATTTTATTTGTACTAAAGATGAATACATTTGATATCACATTGGATACAAGAAGTTTGAGTAAATTAGTAGTGGAGGTGCTATCAAAGTAGAGGGTAGTATTTATGACAAGTTGTTTTTGTTGAGTGATAGTAGTCTTGACTCCTCCTTTCTTCTTCATAACATAATCATTGTACTCACAGTGTAGGATGTCCCACAGACTTCCATTTACCATGTAATCATAATACAACAGGTTTCCATGTGAAGAAAGCAAATATCCATGCAGAATCACAAGATTCTGATGTTTGATGCTTCTAATTTAGTTTCTAGTCAAGTGCTCGGTGGCAGCCTGTAGGTAATGGACCGTCAAACACTCTAAAGCACGATCAACAATCTTGATGTAAAAGACTTTAATGTCTAACCATTTAAGGCATTTATGCCGCATGGGGTGCCTGGATTTGCAGCAAAATTGAATTGCTTTTAATGGCATGAAAGATTCGTCAGTTGACACATCATAGATTTGGAGCTAAATGTGACTATGTTCGAAGAACTCTCTGCCATGTACACAGAAAACAAAATTTAAATGCATTAAAGAAAGAAAAGAAAAACCTTACTAAGTATACCGTATTAAAGTTTTGAAAAAGAGGAGATGTGCCAGGTTTTAGTGATATCTTTGCAGGTTTTGTGGTGTTATTATGAAGTCAGGGACACTAAAGAACAAATGGTAAAGAAACAAAACTGTCAATCACTGGTCAGTGGTCACACTATTTCTAAAAATGGAAATTGTATGTTGATATGATGTAATGCTAACTTGAATCTCTAGCTAATCTGGTGTGGGTGCAATAGAAAAGTATTTTGGATAGCTTCAATTGGAAATTCTAGGAGTTACTTCATAGATCTACCACATGCACCTGTTATGTGACTGTATAATGCCATTTCTTGATGAAGAGATACTTATTCAATGCACCTTCCCTTAATTATTTTGCTTGATTTTCCTGTTCACCCTTTACTTGCTTTTACTATTCATCATCTTCTACATTACTTTCTCTTTTGAGATGAACTAACCTCTAACTTTTAAGACATTTTGTAATATTAGCTTTCATTAAACATTATCCAAGAAAATTTCTGTTTATGCATTTGTTCTTCTTGGTTTATTGTAGAAAATGTTCCTGCATGCCTACAAAGAACATAGCTTGGACACATTACTCGCGAAATAATCGATGTTTGCCTTTATTACGTGGAAATAGATGTTTAAGTTTAAACCTGGTTGGCACTACATTGTATTCAATTTGCAATAGACTTTTCAGGATTATTTCTAGTTATTTTGGCATCTCTGCTAGGAAAGGCAGTGATTCATGGGAACGGGCTTTCTTGGGGATCCTTGTCCAACAGGTTGTTTACTTAAATATTATTTGAATCATTTGGAATGAAAGAACTTATGCCATTTTTGTGAATCCTCCCCATAATAGCCTTAGAATATCATAGAAAGTCTTCTATCAGTAAGACCTTAGAACAACTTGTAACACAGACTTAGATCTTGTGTTGGGTATTCCTCTCTATCATGTTAACCTAGGAGGGTGTGCGCTCCCAAGCACATACCCCAACATTTATAGCCTTGTGTACTGGCATTTCACTTAAAGCTTGCGCCATAAGTGCTCACCCAAAGCACAGGAAGCCGAATGTCTTTTTCTCTATAGTGGAGAGGGACTCATGCCCTTAATGAAGTCTCCGGAGAGGAGCTAGTCATTATCCTTCACGCTACCATTCACAAACCATTCAAGTAAGATGCAAACATCATTGGGAGTTCTAATCCATTCTACTGGAGACTATGCATGGAAATCCAGATGCCTAACAGACACTTTTGTAATTAACAAAAAGACATAAGATATTCTATTGCTCATTCAACATTTTCTTGATTTTGTATACATGCTTTGCACAAACCAGCACATAACAGTACATACTTTCTCCCTCTATTCTTATCCATAGGCTCTTGACCCTTATTTATAGGTTTTCTTAGTGAATACATTCAAATTCAAATTCAAAAGAATTCCCGCTCAACCCTAAGGCAGGATCCATTAATTACACAGAAACACCAATAAAACACAAATCAAATCATACAAGTCTATTAAAATGGTTGATCGAGGAACAAATACCAACCAATACACTTCATAGCTAGGTAGATTCCGATGACTACTACCTTCCGGCTAATCCCTTATACACTGACATACTATTGTCTCCTACTATTATGTGAATTGTTAGTACTTTTAAGAAAAGAAATATAAAATACATGCACTTTTGTTAGTTAAGTATTTGCATCCTTGTGTACTATGTGAATGCACTGTATGTTCAACTCTAATTGTGTTTGTGTATGTTAGAAATAGAAAAAGAGGTAACGTAATCAGCAAATGCTATGTTTAAGTGAAGTCATGTAAGAATTTTGTGGAGTAATTTTAATTAGTATGAATTGTATCCATATTCTACAATTTGTACAAAGGCAGAAACCACATTTCGTTGAGGCATTTAGTCAGACGGTTGACATGCCAATTGCATGATTTCACATTTCACATATATATCTACTTTGTGTGTAATATTTTGTTTTTTCTTTCGAGCAGAACCACATCTCCCCTTGGCATTTCATCAAACAGTTGACATGCCTTGTTTTAAATCTCCCATTCTAACGGAAGCTAGGAGGATGCTGGAAAAGGTTTTGGAGTCCACTTGTACACCTAGAAATTGCATTTTTTATGAAGGTGCCAAGGCCTTTTATAGATATCTTGCAATCAATAAATTTCATGAGATCACATATGTTCTAGGGATTTAGTCAAACAATTCATCATGTGGTGTCGACTAGTTAATGTGATCTCAAAATGAAAATAAAAAAATTGGTGTTGTTTTTGCGAATTGCGGGGAATGGTGGAATGAGAATCGAGGGTATTATCAATCAAGCAACGCAAAGTGGTGGGATGCCTAATGTGTCGAATGCATATACCATTAACGGAATCCATGGAATATTGTATAACCGCTCAAAAATTGGTGATTTGGGCAAACTTTGTAAATTTTCATTTATATAACAATGAGATGAAGTTACATTGAATGTTTTGTATAAATATAACCCTTTGGGTGTTTGTACAGATACATTTAAGTTGAGGGTGACCCCTGGAAAAACTTACATGCTTCGCATAATTGGAACCTGCACCGAATGCCACATTTCTCATATCCACACGCCCTTATGCCACAGGCACAGGAACATTCGACAATTCAAATACCTAGAATGCTATTGACCCAGACAATGGCCAACCAAAAATAAAATAAACTTTTTAAAATAGCCAAAAAAGAGAAAATGCTAAAAAATCAAGTAAAAACATGAAAACGTTCATACAGCCGTCAAACGGTCAAATTTAACTCACTCGCACAAATGTCCGCAAAGGCTTTTCCCATAGGGAACGCCTTCGGCATAATAATGACATCCATGAGTTAATTAAGAAAAGTTATTATTTTGAAAAATAATTTTAAACTTACATTATTTATATTATAAAAATTTATGTAAAATATGATGAGAGGTATAGTTCTTTATATTAAATTTTAATAAAATTATATTTATAATTTTTTTCCTTATGTAAATTATGCGCAAATTAGATTTTTACTTTTTTTACTTTATGTAGTTATTTAAGTGCAAGTAAGTGAAATTACAAAATAAAATTACATTATTTTTGTAAAATTTATGTAATTTAATTACAAATTATATTTTTATTTGTTTTTTAATGTCATTATTTAAGTGCAATAAGTGAAATTAGAAAAAATAAATTTACATTTTTTTCTTATATAATTAAGATTCACTGGTAAAAAAATATAATTCGAGAGCACTCAAACGAAGACTTGCTTTTTATTTTCAATATTTATCAATTTAATACCCATCTCATGGGTTATGGGTTAGTAAATAATGTTAGGTATGTTTGTGAGACACACACATATAAAAGGATTATATATAAGGTGCTTAGAATCCTTCTAAATTTTGTAAGTTTTATGATATTATGGTGGCCAAACGACCTCACTTGGCTCATCATAGATTTGTTAGCGGGGTCTTAATTATCACATGAGACAAGATTAAACTAATTACGGAATTCATCCGAGTGGACGGATTTAGAAGCCAAAATTCAATTGGCACTACAACAAATACATCCTTTTGACTACAATAATTTTATAATTTTTTTACAATATAAGAAAATTATAAAATATTTGTAGCTTTTTTATGATAATTTAATTATTCATTTTATGTATTGTAGCTGTTCTACAATTAAAATATAATGATAATAATTTGTAGAAAACTCACATATTCAATCTTTCTAATAAAAAGTTAAAAAAATTAGAAATTAAAATTTATGGATTTTCATATAATCACTCTTTTAAAAATTAATATTAAATTATATTAATATTGAAATTCTATAATAAAATGCTACATTAAAAAAAAAAAAACCTTTTAGATATGTTAGAAAAATTTATAAAAATGAAAACTAAAATTATATAAATCTAACCATACAAAATATATGTTAATTGTACAATCACAAGCTTCTTTTATCACAACCAATTTAAAATATTTTCACAAATGTTTAAAAATGTAAATGTTTTGTAACATATCTATATTGAACTCCTTGTTCAATTTTTAAGTTATATTCTAAAATTATATTATATATAAAAGTCATATTTGTGAACATTCCTCATAGAAAAACCATATTTTTGAAAATTATAATTATGTATTATACATATTAAATAATTTAGTTAATTAAGGCAATGGCGTTTTCACGTTGCGTCAGGAAAAACATAGATTTGGATCTATAGTGCCCACTTCTGTAACATCCCCAATTTAAGATACTAGAACAAGGAAAAATTAAATAAAAAAATTATACAACGTTCTTTGTTCGAATTATGTAATTCAAACACACGTTCAAGTTTTAATAATTGTTCTCTGTCAATTAATGTAATTCGGATCACACAATTTCTTTTTAAAACCAATGTTCTCTCTGTTCTCATATTTACAATATGGAACACACATTCAATGCCATTCAATCATATAATGATACCATATCTTTGCTTGGAAATGACTCGAAGAACTACCGATCTCCCATTTTATGGCTCGGAGTTTCAAGCGATCTCTCATTTCATGACTCGGCGACTTACCGATCCTTCATGTTATTCCATGCATTGTATACTAAGTATAGAGGTTTCTCTTTACCATTTCTCGGTTATCGAAGTGATCCATTTAAGAGGCCTATCTAAATATTTGTTATTGATATTCATCTGATATCCTACTTCTTAAACTAGGTGATTAGGACAACGCAACCAGGAACTTGCGATACTTTGGCCAAAGATTTTCACATACTTTACATGATCATATTCCCAGATGTTATACACATCAATGGAATACGTCTTTCACCTCACTTCGTCTGTTATCTAGAATGGTCTTTCCTGATCTCTGTCAGTCCTTCCATCCAAGGTCAAGCTATAAGCCAAACTAGCAATATGAAAGAGTATAGGAAAGCACTCGTGGTAACTAAAGGTATGCAGACATACCAAGTCGACCCTAGTGCGACTACGTGTGTCTAGTTACCTTTAGCCCTCCTGAGTCACTCCATATACGCAATCACATTCCTATCCTCATCTAAGTAACTTACTCCCAACTTATGTAAAATTGATGATTTGATTCGGGAGGGCGTCAGTAACATATCGCCTACAACATTGTGTGTCGTCATGAAGGCCCCACCTTCATGAACACACCATATTGCAGCTGGCGTGTGTCAAGGTCCTATGAATCCTCTCATCAAGGAATACACATCCAACCTAAGTGATTAGATTTAATCTTAAATATTTAAGATCAATTTTTAAGAACGTATGCGATCCTTTAACCTCATTGTTCATTACGGTTGTATAGCTAAGAAAGACTTAAATTGTCTTATAGATTAATATACATTTACTCCTCCATACCGAAGGATCACATATTTTCATCTTGTTTCTTTACTACAAGATTTGGACTAACAGTCCACCACTACAATTTAACGTAGAAAGTTCAACCTATTAAACTTAACCAAGTCTTATCCACAATCGTATTTAAATTTAGAATTCCATCTTATTAGACATCATTTATATGAGGTCTATTCTTAAAAGAAGGTATTCAATTATTCACTCTTGACCTTACTTCAGTTAAGGTTTGTTACCAATAGATATGTTTCCTCATATCTAATATTTTCTGAATTTAAACATTTCGAGGATATTAACGAAGTCCAAATACAAGGTTCAACTGCCTCTTTTTTTTTAATATATTTGATATTCCTTAGCTTATAACTAATCCCGAATATCATTCAATTAAGAGTTCATATTCATTTAAACCCTTTTCAATGTCAATCTAAATTTCATATTAACCCAAGTAGGAATTAATTGCACATTCCAACTTAAAGATGTATTCCTAGTAAAGAATAGATATTATGTCCTTTTAAAATCTATCCACTATCATTTGAATAATTCCCAATCAATGAATAATATTATATTCTCAATCTTATTCAAACAGTTTCAAAATGATACAACCATTAAAATATCACACTTTTCCTTGTATTCATCCATAAGATTTACAATCTATACAATTGCCAGTCCAAACAACTGGACTTCGTTTATATCAAACAACATTACAACACATAAGGAAAGAAAAATGTAACTTCTTCTTTTCCCATTTCCTCGTAGAGGAATAATAACTATCAAATACGATCCATCCTTAGCTACTCAGAAGAAGCATCAGAAAACAACCATGTCTTCATTTTTACTCAAAGGACCATCTGCAAAATTTACTTGCATGGGTCAGTTCATTGAACTGAGCATATTGAGCACTTATCATTAAAATGAGGTGCTCTTAATTAACTGTCTCAATAAAAGAACTCTGCTTTTATGAAACGTTAATAAACTGAGATGGACATCATCTACAATTAAGTACTGATAAGGATGAATAGCTTAACAACCCAATCTTCTAATTACTATCACAATCAAACAAAAGATTACTGAATTTCTCCCAAATGACTACTACAGAAGTAATTTTTTCTAAGTAGTTCCAGATTAAAAACATTTATATGAGCTAATACACATATGTATATAATGTTGTTTCTAATGTATTTGCTGTCAGTTCCATTCTCTTTTTAATAGTTGAAATTTCAAGAGATAAATTTCAAGTAAGAATTCCAACAGAACTACTTTCCTCTCATACTACTCATTCAATTTCAAACAATCAAATGCAGAAGAGAAAAGTAGTCATTCGCCATGACAATACTGGTGTCATTTCTCAATTTCATCAATCAGCATAATACTTCTTTCAATTCAAAAGAAAGTAAAAACAGTTAAATTTAGATGCTTATGCCAAGGTAGTAGAAAATTCATTCCATAACAAGTATAGATTTTGAACTATATAAGAAAAGAAATGAACATTACTTCAAATTATCCATCCAACACTCTCTTTCCTTTCATCATAACTATACTGAGTAATTTAATTCATACGTGATATCAATCAATGATAACAGCCCAAAGAGAAGTAAATAAAGTCAATAATCAAATAAAAGAAGAAGGATCATATTACTCTTCTTCTTATGCTAACCGGATAACCACTATTTAGAATAGACCTGATCCAATAGTGTGATCCCTTCTGAATAAATATGTATATAAGTATTCAAAAACCACTAACTACCTTTCTAGAAAGTTGGCCAGAATTCATTTGCATCTGGTCTGTAAGCATTAATATCAAAGGTACCTCTAAATACAATCATTTCCTTTGAAATATTTCACTCAAAAGACATTCTCATCCAGAAATATCAAGTAAAAGTGTACAGCAACAACAAATCATGCTTTCATTTAAATGATAAGAGAATTCACTTTCCAAACAACAAGTAAGAAATCCACTCATATTCCGTTTTAATGAAAACAATGAAGAATTTTTTAGTAAATTATAATATAAATATATATATTGAGTTCACTAAGACGCAGCGTATAATTTGCATGTTCTACCGGTCCATTCTATAGATCGGCTATCCTATTCCCATTCGAGATAAGAACTTCCTTTCAAATAGGCATATATGAATTCCAAGAACAAGTAGGTAGAACATCGTATCCAACTAGAGCAAACAATGTAAAGATGCTACTATGCTCTTACTCTTTCATAGAAGTATTCATACCTCATACACTGTATTTTAACCAGAGGAACAATTATACAATAGTCTTGTCAAATATTTTTACGGATTTCCATATCCATTAATGCACACAAATCATAGATAAAAATTTGCACATTGCTGTTACCTACAGCAAGTTCGACCCGTAATGCACAATGAAGCACTATTGCCATTATTTCAAGAATTCAAAACAGCAGAAAGAGAAATATTCATTCCATTAATTATTTCAGATAAAAAACACTCATTTTCTTCAAAACGCAACAAGAATACCCAAGTCGAGTTCATTTTATAATGACAACTCAAACCAGAGGTCATACAAATCATTTAATCCTTCCATATTTACAAAAAAATGCACAGAACTCAGAAAATAATACACGCATAGCTAATACATTCAATAACTCAAACCCATATTGGGTAATAGAATGAATACCCAACATTGTCAAAATAAACTCACACATCATGGACAAATTCATTTGATTTACCCATTTGCAAAGAAATACCCAATTCAAATTCTTTCTCAACAGACATTTCAACCCGAAAATCACATTAACTAAATCAACCATTCCATTTTTCAAAAACACCCAATCATAAGAGCAGAAGAGTTGTTTTAATGAGACGCTTAAAAAAGAGCAAAATGATTTAAGAAGAAGGGCTCAACATACCTGTTAATTTTTCTTGTGGCTCGAAGAAAACCGCACCCACAGGAGCTATTCTTTTCCATGGAAACACAAGTAAAGCTTTCCAAACAATCCTCTAACTTCCTCAAGCTCAAAAATAGCCGTGGCTACTCAAACAACAAACAATAATAACAAAAATAACAGCAGTTCGATAGAACCATGGAAGAAATGCAGAGCAACTAAAAACCCGAATGAACACAATGACCAAAAATTTTCCTCTATCCTCTTTCCAAGGCGAGCTGGTCACTAAGGTCAAGATCATTAATGCATTGAATGCATTGCTTTTTCCTAAATTTTCACGCCACCACCGACTCGGGTTTGGTGAGTTCTTTTTTCAAATTTTTGCATGTAATTCCTTCTTAGCTTCTTAGCTAGTTGGATGCCTCCAACTTTTCCCATGTTCCCACCAAACTTGGCGCTAAAACTATAAGGACATCATTTATTTTCCTAATAAATCTCTAACCTCTCCATCTTATCCGCTTCACCAACATGGGTCCATAAGTCCCCTTCCATAGGTTAGTAATAGTTTAGGATTTTATAGTCCATAGCTAGGTTTTTCACCTAGTTCTTAAGTTATTAGGATTTGCATCAATTTTCATCCCATGCAATTTAAAATCCACGTAGGGTAGTAGTTAGGTTATAGGATAAAACTTAGTTGTAGGTTAGAATTTAATCCTCATAGTATTTACTTAATAGTTTCCAACAAGTCTTTCGACTGGCGTTCACATTCAACACAATACAGGATGTTTCGTCCTATGTTCAACACATACCTGTGTCACTTGCATCCAGACTCTTATTTTCTTACGTTGTCTAGCGTTACAACTTGTATGTGGTTCGGGAATAGAACTTTTCCATTGGCATCTAGGTATCGGATATTTATACTGAAATCAAAGCAACATTTATATCAACCTTCATCTGGTTTAGACTTCATTCTTATAGTTTAAAATAAATCGACAAAGTGATCTCAAAGAAGGCCACAACATACCTTGGATCAATGGAATTGATTCAAGGTGTCTTGTTAATCAACGATAAGAGTTCATCAAACATACAACAAGTCTCTGTTGTCTCATTTTTATAAAACACAAGTTATATTATTCTTCGTCCCAAGTAAACAAATTATAGTAAACAAGGGTCCAGATCAGTAACACATTCATTTTAAGATTAAAGATACATCTTATCATAATTATCTTCAATTTAGTAGTTACAACATCATGAAAAGAGATTACCATGATAGCTTACAAAAATCAAGGCGTTACATTCCTCCCTTCTTAAAGAATCATCGTCCCAATGATCAAATTAACCAATTCAAAGAGTTTCTAGGACAAAATTCAATTATCGTCCTTCCATTCATAAGTTCATACCAAAAACAGATTCACTCATTAAAATAGTGTTTTAAGATAACTGTAAAATAGACCAGTAATTGTCTAAATTTGGTAGAATTATTAGTTTTTTGAATTCAATTTCGATCAAACAAGTATGGAAAAGCAGATCTCATTTCTTCAAGATTTTCCCAAGTTACACTTTCTTCGCTAAACTGGTCCCATTGAACCTTACTTTGATTCACTTTACGATTTCTTAAGTACAACCTGGCAAGAGTTCTAGCATGATAAAGACTCGAATGGGCTTAACCACGATTATTCCTGGGTCTTGGACCCGCAAGGAATTCCAATTCAGCACATGTGATAAATCTGTTACGTATTTCTTAAGCAAAGAAATATGAAAAACATCATGCATTTGTGAAAAAGAAGGAGGTAATGCTAGACGATAAGCTACAGGGTTGATTATTTCAACAATTTAAAAAGTTCCCACATAACGGGTTGATAACTTGGTAACCTTGCCAAAAGTTATAGAACTCTTTTTCGGCTTAATCCGAAGAAAGACCTTCTCACCAAGTTTATAATTCCTATCAACCTACTTTAAGTCTGCATAACTCTTTTGCCTATTGGTAGCCTCCTTTAGATGTTCCCAAATTATTTTAATTTGTTGTTACATTTCCGTAAGGATTTCTGGCCCAATTACCTCTCTGTCCTCTCATGTTGTCCCAAATGACTAATAAGGGGTTCTCGCATTTTCTTCCATACAACGCTTCAAAAGGAACCATTTTTAAAGAGGCATGGTATGTATTATTGTAGGCAAATTCAACTAGTGGAAGTTATTCCTCCCATTTATACTGCTGGTCCATGCAATACATTCTTAACATATCCTCTAAAACTTGATTGACTCTTTTGGTCTGTCCATCCGTTTCCGGATGATATGCAGAACTAAAGTTTAATTTAGTTCCCAAGGCCGCATTAAGCATTTGCCAAAACCTTGATGTCATCCTCGGATCTCTATCCGATATGATCAATTCGGGTATTCCATGCAATCTGAAAATTTCATGTACAAATCTTCTTGCTAACACTGGTGCATCATCTTTTAAATTACAAGCAATGAAGTGTGCCACTTTGGTTAATTTTTTGATGAAAACCAAGATGATATCATGCTTATTCCTTGACATAGGCAATCCTTGAACGAAATCCATCGTTATCACTTGCCATTTGTACTATGGAATGCTATGGGGATATAGTAATCCAGTGGGATGCATATGTTCCGCCTTAACATGCTAACATTCCAAGCAGTGTGTCACAAATTCCACCACATCCTTTTTCATTCCCTTCCAGAAGTATTGCTACTTGAGATCAGCAAGCATTTTTGTAATGCCAGGGTGTCCAGAAAAAGTGAATTATGAAATTCAGTTAACAATTTCCTTCTTAAATCATTTGCCAAGGGTATATATACCTATTTTCAAACCTCATTCCACATTTACCCTATTTTCAAAATTCCTTCATTATCAAAATGAAATCCCTTATACTTCACATCCTTTGGATCTGCAGCAAGTGTTGTTTTAACTTGCTGGAAATAAGAGTCAGATTCCATGACATCTCTCACCTCATCCTTAAACTGAGTTCTTAACGTTATAAGAGCAGAGATGTGCTTCCTACGACTCAGAGCATCTGCCACCCTATTTTCCTTGCCTTTGATGTAGCTTATATCAAAATCATACTGAGACAGAAATTCTAACCATCTTCGTTGTCTTGCATTTAGATTTGGTTGAGTAAAAATATAGTTTAACCCCAGATGGTCGATTTTTAACTCAAAGGGTTTGCCAAGAAGGTAATGCCTCCACATTTGAAGTGCATGTACAATGGCAATGAGCTCTAGGTCATGTGGAGCATAATTATGTTCATGTAACTTAAGCTTTTTGCTTTCATAAGCTATAACATGGTTATTTTGTAACAGAATGCCTCCAAGACCTTCTCCAGACGCATCCGTTATGACCGTAAAATTTCCATTTGGGTTGGGTACAGTCAGAATAGGTGTTGTAGTCAGCTGTTCCTTTAAAATTTTAAAGGTAGATTCACATTTGTCAGTCCAGACAAATTTCTTATCTTTCTTTTGCAATGAAGTGATTGGGGCAGAAATTTTTGAAAAGTCCCTAATGAACTTTTATAATATCCTACCAAGCCCATGAAGCTTCTTACTTCATGCATGTTCTTAGGCATAGGCCACTCGGTTATAGCTACGATCTTTGAAGGGTCTACAGCTATCCCGTTCTTGCTTATAACGTGTCCCAAATAATGCACCTCTGCATCATAAAAGGAACATTTAGACAATTTACCATACAACCTTCTCTTTCTCAAAACTTCCAGCACTATCCTTAAATGCTCCTGGTGCTCTTCGACATTTTTGGAGTATATAAGAATGTCGTCCAAGAATACAAGCACGAACTTGTCTAAATATTCTTGAAAAATATTGTTCATCAAATTCATGAAGGTAGCAGGTGCATTCGTTAACCCAAAAGGTAACACCATGAATTCATAATGCCCGTATCTTGTTCTAAAAGTTGTTTTATGAATATCTTATTCCTTTATTCTCAGCTAGTGATATCCAGATCGAAGATCTATTTTTGAATAGACTGATGCTCCACGCATCTGGTCGAACAGATCATCAATCCTAGGAAGTGGATATCGATTCTTAATAGTAGCCTTATTCAACATTTTGTAATCAATGCACAGTCTCAGTGTGCCATCCTTCTTCTTTACAAAAATTACCCGCGCTCCCCATGGTGAGACGCTCTGTCTTATCAGCCCCTTTAGTCAAAAGTTCCTGTAATTGAGCCTTAAGCTCCACCAACTTGAGGGTGGTCATTCGTAGGGTTCCTTAGATATGGGTTCGGTTCCCGGCTTGATCTTTATTACAAAGTCAAACTCTCGTTTGGGCGGAAGACTAGTAATTCTTCCATAAATACATCACTAAAATCCCTTAATAATGGCTATTTTTCCATGAAATCATTATCTTCCTCAACATTTTTTGTCATTTTTACGGCATACAAAGTGCAGCCTCTATTTTTAGCCCTTTTCAGTTGCATAGCTGTTAGCTTCCTAACTGCAACCTCACGCTTTACTCCTTGAATGACTACTACTTTTCGTAGGTCATCAAAACAACAAATTTGTTTTTCATAACATTCGATCTTTGCCTTATGTTTTGCCAACCAATTAATTCCTATAATGACATCATATGACCCTAAAGGAGTGACATACAGGTCAACTTCGGTGGAGAAACTGGGCAAGTCAATAATTTCCCAAAAAGGCACATTTTGATCAGTATGGACAACATTATTCCCATAATGCATTGTCCAAGTCTTATCCATTTGTTCAGCTTTCCTTTTTAATTTCATTGTAAGTTTAGTATAAATAAAGCATTCAGTAGCTCTAGTATCAAAAAGTATGACTATAGGTGTATCAAATAACTTACCTGGAACTTCTATGGGTGTGACTTGCTTTTCAGCTTGTTTGTTGGCCACTGCAGCATGTATCCTATGCTGCGATCGCGATCATCCTTCTTTAGAGGATAGTGACTCACGTAATGGTCTTTTCCACAGTTGAAGAAACCTCCAATTGGCCCTTTCCTAGGCTCGAATTTGCTACCAGCCTTGAAGTTATCACTCTGGCTTCCATAGGACTTTTGTCCATTACCACTAACTTTTGCAAAGCTGCTCCACACACTATTTACAGGTTTGTTCATTATTAACTTCTTGTTGCTATCCACAACAATCTTATTTCTCATACCAAACCTTTTCCAGGGTCCCTTTTTGGGTGCGAGAGATGAAGAAGAGTTGGGAATCTTCTTCCTAATCTCCTCCCTATGAGTAGAGATTGCTCTCAATTTTTGTTCTATCTTATTACCTTTTCGACAACTCCTTCCATAGTGGTTGGACCGTGGACATCCACTTCACCACCAATGATGGGATTCAGACCCATTATGAACTTTTGTATCCTAAACTTCTCGTCAGCTTGGTACTGTGGTACATACTTAAGGAGTTTAGTAAACCCTTCCTAGTATTCTGTCACCATCAGCCTTCCTTGCGACAAGTTCTAAAATTCAGTCATTTTCTGATCAAAATAGAGTTGAGGCAGCCACCATTGCCTAAAATAACCTTTAAATTGATCCCAAATTATGTTTGTTTTGACAATATTCAACTCAACCTTATGGTTGTCCCACCATGATGATGCTTCATGAGAAAGCTGATATGCTCCCCATATCACTTTGGTTTCCTCGAAGAAGTTTCTTATTGCAAATTACTTCTCCATTTCACTAAGCCAATTTTCAGCTCCGTCCCCAAGTGTTGTTCCATCAAACTTTGGAGGACTTATTCTCTTTATATCATTTGTAAGTTCAGCTGCTAATCTTGCCCTTTTATTTTTAGGGTGATTAGGAGCGTTCACATTACTATTATCAACATCCGGATTCCCTCCATTGGTGTTGTCCATAGGAGGTGGCTGATCATTTATATCAGCTTCTTCTTCCTCCTCCTCATTGCCCATTGATTTCTGTTCCAAAAAAGTCAAACGATCTCTCGTATCTAGTAGGGCAACAAGGATTTCATCTAGATTTTGAGTAGTAGTCTGCTTCTCCACCTAGTAACGGGTCTTTAACAACATTTCCTCTTGTTTCGACCATTTTCTATTCAATAAGAAAATGTAAATCTTATTAAATTGTGGACTCATTAGGTCCAAGAGCTGCAACCTTTACCTCGATACCAAGATGTAACATCCCCATTTTAAGATACTAGAATAAGGAAAAAAATTTTTTTATACAACGTTCTCCGTTTTGAATTATGTAATTCAAACACACGTTCAAGTTTTAATAATTGTTCTCTATTTCAATTAATGTAATTCGGATCACACAATTTCTTTTTAAAACCAATGTTCTTTGTTCGCATATTTACAATATGGAACACACATTCAATGCCATTCAATCATATAACAGATACCATATGCTGCTGTAAATGACTCGAAGAACTACCGATCTCCCATTTTATGGCTCGGAGTTTTAGCGATCTCTCATTTCATGACTCGGTGACTTACCGATCCTTCATGTTATTCCATGCATTATATACTAAGTATACAAGGTTCTCTTTACCGTTTCCGGTTATCGAAGTGATCCATTTAAGAGGCCTATCTGAATATTTGTTATTGATATTCATCTGATATCCTACTTCTTAAACTAGGTGATTAGGACAACGCAATCAACAACTTGCGATACTTTGGCCAAAGATTTTCACATGCTTTGCATGATCATATTCCCAGATGTTATACACATCAATGGAATATGTCCTTCACCTCACTTTGTCTGTTATCTAGAATGGTCTTTCCTGATCTCTGTCAGTCCTTCCGTCCAAGGTTAAGCTATAACCCAAACTAGCAATATGAAAGAGTATAGGAAAGCACTCGTGGTAACTAAAGGTACGCAGACATACTGAGTCGACCCTAGATGACTACACGTGTGTCTAGTTACCTTTAGCCCTCCGAGTCACTCCATATACGCGATCACATTCCTATCCTCATCTAAGTAACTTAGTTCCAGCTTATGTAAACTTGATGATTTGATTCGGGAGGGCGTTGTAACATGTCAGCTACAACATTGTGTCATCATGAAGGCCCCGCCTTCATGAAGACACCATATTGCAGCTGGTGTGTGTCAAGGTCCTACGGAATCCTCTCATCAAGGAATACACATCCAGCTTTGAGTGATTAGATTTAATCTTAAATATTTAAGATCAATTTTCAGCAACCACACTGATCCTTTAACCTCATTATTCATTACAATTTGTATATAGCTAAGAGAGACTTAATTTGTCTTATAGCTTAATATACGTTTACTCCTCCATACCGAAGGATCACATATTTCCATCTTGGTTCTTTACTTCAAGCTTTGGACTAATAGTCCACTACATCTTAACGTAGCAAGTTCAACCTATTAAACTTTAACCAAGTTTTTATCCACAACTGTATTTAAATTCAGAATTCCATCTTATTAGACATCATTTATACGAGGTCTATTCTTAAAAGAAGGTATTCAATTATTCTCCTTAACCTTACTTCAGTTAAGGTTTGTTACAAATAGATATGTTTCCTCATATCTAATATTTTTGAATTTAAACATTTCGAGGATATTAACGAAGTCCAAATACAAGGTTCAACTGCCTCTTTTTTTTATATATATTTGATATTCCTTAGCTTATAACTAATCGCGAATATCGTTCAATTAAGAGTTCATATTCATTTAAACCCTTTTCAATGTCAATCTAAATTTCATATTAACCCAAGTAGGAATTAATTGCACATTCCAACTTAAATATATATTCCAGTAAAGAATAGATATTATGTCCTTTTAAAATCTATCCACTATCATTTGAATAATTCCCAATCAATGAATAATATTATATTCTCAATCTTATTCAAATAGTTTCAAAATGATACAGCCATTAAAATATCACACTTTTCCTTGTATTCATCCATAATATTTACAATCTATACAATTGCCAGTCCAAACAACTGGACTTTGTTTATATCAAACAACATTACAACACATAAGGAAAGAAAAATGTAACTTCTTCTTTTCCCATTTCCTCGTAGAGGAATAATAACTATCAAATATGATCCATCCTTAGCTACTCAGAAGAAGCATCAGAAAACAACCATGTCTTCATTTTTACTCAAAGGACCATCTGCAAAATTTACTTGCATGGGTCAGTTCATTGAACTGAGCATATTGAGCACTTATCATTAAAATGAGGTGCTCTTAATTAACTGTCTCAATAAAAGAACTCTGCTTTTATGAAACGTTAATAAACTGAGATGGACATCATCTACAATTAAGTACTGATAAGGATGAACACTTAACAACCCAATCTTCTAATTACTATCACAATCAAACAAAAGATTACTGACTTTCTCCCAAATGATTACTACAGAAGTAATTTCTTCTAAGTAGTTCCAGATTAAAAACATTTGTATGAGCTAATACACATATGTATATAATGTTGTTTCTAATGTATTTTCTGTCAGTTCCATTCTCTTTTTAACAGTTGAAATTTCAAGAGATAAATTTCAAGTAAGAATTCCAACAGAACTACTTTCCTCTCATACTACTCATTCAATTTCAAACAATCAAATGCATAAGAGAAAAGCAGTCATTCGCCATGACAATACTGGTGTCATTTCTCAATTTCATCAATCAGCATAATACTTCTTTCAATTCAAAAGAAAGTAAACAACAGTTAAATGCAGATGCTTATGCCAAGGCAGTACAAAATTCATTCCATAACAAGTATAGATTTTCAACTGTATAAGAGAAGAAATGAACATTACTTCAAATTATCCATCCAACACTCTCTTTCCTTTCATCATAACTGTACTGAGTAATTTAATTCAGACGTGATATCAATCAATGATAACAGCCCAAAGAGAAGTAAATAAAGTCAATAATCAAATAAAAGGAAGAAGGATCATATTACCTCTTCTTACTGCCTAACCGGATAACCACTATTTAGAACAGACCTGATCCAATAGTGTGATCCCTTCTGAATAAATATGTATATAAGTATTCAAAAACCACTAACTACCTTTCCAGAAAGTTGGCCAGAATTCATTTGCATCTGGTCCGTAAGCATTAGTATCAAAGGTACCTCTAAATACAATCATTTCCTTTGAAATATTTCACTCAACGGACATTCTCATCCAGAAATATCAAGTAAAAGTGTACAGCAACAACAAATCATGCTTTCATTTAAATGATAAGAGAATTCACTTTCCAAACAACAAGTAAGAAATCCACTCATATTCCGTTTTAATGAAAACAATGAAGAATTTACAATCCGTAAATTATATATATAAATATATATATATATATATATATATATTGAGTTCAACAAGATGCAGCGTATAATTTGCATGTTCTACCCAGTCCATTCTATAGACTGGCTATCCTATTCCCATTCAGATCAGAACTTCCTTTCAAACAGGCATATACGAATACCAAGAACAAGTAGGTAGAACATCGTATCCAACTAGAACAAACAATGTAAAGATGCTACTATGCTCTTACTGTTCATAGAAGGATTCATACCTCATACACTGTATTATAACCAGAGGAACAATTATACAATAGTCTTGTCAAATATTTTTACGGCTTTCCATATCCATTAACACACACAAATCATAGATAACAATTTGCACATTGCTGTTACCTACAGCAAGTTCGACCCGTAATGCACAGTGAAACCCTATTGCCATTATTTCCATAATTCAAAACAACAGAAAAGAGAAAATTCATTCCATTAATTATTTCAGTAAGAAAAACACTCATTTTCTTCAAAATGCAACAAGAATACCCAAGTCGAGTTTGTTTTATAATGACAGCTCAAACCAGAGGTCATACGAATCATTTTATCCTTCCATATTTACAAAAAAATGCACAGAACTCAGAAAATAATACACGCATAGCTAATACATTCAACAACTCAAACCCATATTGGGTAATAGAACGAATACCCAACACTGTCAAAACAAACTCACACAGCATGGACAAATTCATTTGATTTACCCATTTGCAAAGAAATACCCAATTCAAATTCTTTCTCAACAGACATTTCAACCCGAAAATCACATTAACTAAATCAACCATTCCATTTTTCAAAAACACCCAATCATAAGAGCAGAGTTGTTTTAATGAGACGCTTAAACAAGAGCAAAATGATTTAAGGAGAAGGGCTCAACATGCCTGTTAATTTTTCTTGTGGCTCGAAGAAAACCGCGCCCACAGGAGCTATTCTTTTCCACGGCGACAGTAGTAAAGCTTTCCAAACAATCCTCTAACTTCCTCAGGCTCAAAAATAGCCATGGCTACTCAAAACAACAGAAATAATAACCAAAAATAACAACATGTTCGAAAGAACCATGGAAGAAATGTAGAGCAACTAAAAACCCGAATGAACACAATGACCAACAAATTTTCCTCTATCCTCTTTCCAAGGTGAGCTGGTCACTAAGGCCAAGATCATTAATGCATTGAATGCATTGCTTTTTCCTAAATTTTCATGCCACCACCGACTCGGGTTTAGCGAGTTCTTTTTTCAAATTTTTGCATGTAATTCCTTCTTAGCTTCTTAGCTAGTTGGATGCCTCCAAATTTTCCCATGTTCCCGCCAAACTTGGCACTTAAACTGTAAGGACATCATTTATTGTCCTAATAAATCTCTAACCTCTCCATCTTATCTGCTTCACCAACATGGGTCCATAAGTCCCCTTCCATAGGTTAGTAATAGTTTAGGATTTTATAGTCCATAGCTAGGTTTTTCACCTAGTTCTTAAGTTATTAGGATTTGCATCGATTTTAATCCCATGCAATTTAAAATCCACGTAGGGTAGTAGTTAGGTTATAGGATAAAACTTAGTTGTAGGTTAGAATTTAATCCCCATACTATTTACTTAATAGTTTCCAACAAGTCTTTCCGACTGGCGTTCACATTCAACACAATGCAGGACGTTTCGTCCTATGTTCAACACATACCTGTGTCACTTGCATCCAGGCTCTTATTGTCTTACGCTGTCTAGCGTTACAACTTGTATGTGGTTCGGGAATCGAACCTTTTCCATTGGCATCTAGGTACTAGATATTTATACCTGAAATCAGGTGCTGCAACATTTATATCAACCTTCAGTCTGGTTTCGACTTCATTCCTTATAGAAAATAAATCGACAAAGCGATCTCAAAGAAGGCCACAACATACCTTGGATCAATGGAATTGATTCAAGGTGTGCTGTCAATCAACAATAAGAGTTCATCAAACATACAACAAGTCTGTTGTCTCATTTTTGCAAAACACAAGTTATATTATCCTCCGTCCCAAGTAAACAAATTACAGTAAACAAGGGTCCAGATTAGTAACACATTCCTTTTAAGATTAAAAGATACATCTTATCATAATTATCTTCATTTCTGCAGTTACAACATCATGAAAAGAGATTACCATGATAGCTTGCAAAAATCAAGGCGTTACACTTCCCTTTGACACCTTTTGATATTGATCATGACACTGTTTACTATATCATGGACATTATTATAGTTTTGATTTAGTATGATGTTAGATGTTCGATCATGGATTATTGTTGACTTTGATTCTTATATGATGCATGATGATTATTAGAGACATTTTTATATATTGATGTTGATATATTGTTTGACATGGTTATATTATAGATGTTGTTCGGACTTGTGATAATTGGATATTTTGATTAGACCTAGAAAATGAAAATTGGATTAAAATTGATGATGATATAGTTGTTAATGAAATTGTAAGTGATATTGTTGATTGTCTTGATGATTGTTGTGATTCACATATATATTGATGATCTTGAAATTATATTTATATTCATTTGGATGTTCTGATATGGCCATGAGGCCGAAGGAGGTATTTGTATTTTGTAGGTTTAAAATATCACAACAAACATCGGGGGATTGGAGACCAACCACTTTGGAATTCTAGATGAATTCAACAAGGTCACCATGGCAATTGTATTTGTTTATGTGTCTTTAATTGTGTTAGAGATTCCCATGGGGATCACCTTTAAATGTGACCAAGGGGTTTTGTATATTTCTTTTATTTGGTCCCTTTGTTAATGTTTTCATGTGGTTATTTTGTGGTGCTTTGACCCTTTCATTATTTATTAAATGGTGTGTTAATATTATGAGTAATCATGTTGTTAAGATAATTAATTAAAATATGTCATAAGAAAGTAATTAATAGAGTTGTTGGCCTTGAATTAAAGTGTTGTAAGAAATGTGTAAGTAATGCGTAAGAGACATGTAAGTTAATTTTGGAGTAGGAAACACTCCACCTTCTTGGAAATTCAAATTTGTCCTTGGAGGCTGATTTTGGAGGCTTGTGGGACAAGTTAAACTTGTCTCATATCTCTTAAAATTGTATACCAACCTTACCTATGGTTGGAGAGTTAAATTTAGACTTTCTTTATGCATTTTTATATTCATGTTGAATGTTTTTATTGCAATTTCTTACATTTTTAATTTCATTCCTTATGGGGTGTGGGCTTGTTTGAGTGTGTAAGTAAAACTGTCATATTCTTCACCCACCTATTGATTATGAATTAGAGAATAAAGTTGACTTTTGTGTTGGGGTTGAGGATGTATGAAGTGACATCCTACATGGATCCACCTCATCCTCTTCCCTCCCTCTTTTATAAATTAAAATTCTTTATCTTTTTTTTGGGTTGCTTCACTTTTATCACTTCATTTTGGGAGACCTCTTTTTGGTTTTGAGAGCTCTTACTTTTGGGAAAGTTTGAAGATGGTTGAATACTTGTGCTTGGTTGTTATTTGGATTGCTTGCATTGGAGGAGATTGTTGTTTTGAATTGGTAACAAACTCCATAATGGAGAGGTAGGATCTTGGCTCTTGAAACACTCTTCTTTTCCTTTTTATGAATATGTAAATGGTTAAATGTTGTTATTGTTTGTGGGTTGTTGGGTAGATGGCCTAGGAATGGTGTAGGAGAAGGCTATGGGGTTTATTTTGTGGGAGGCATAAGTGTTTTGGGGAGGTATAAGTGTGGAGGGAGTTGGGATTTGGGTTCTACCTTACAAAAAAATAGCTTGCATTTCTTTACTCATTATGGGGTGCCATAAGAGGTTGGGGAGGCATAAGGAAATGTGAGGAATAAGGGGTACTTGGGGGAGGCATAAGGGCATGTCAAGGATTTGAAATGTTATATTTTGGCAGTTTGTTCTCAGGTGGTGATACCCATTTCCCCTTTTGGAGGCATAAGCAGCATCCCCATAGTTTCTTGCTCCTTTGTCTTGCTTGATGAAACATGAGTATCAATTGTATTTTTATCTTTGTGGTTGCAAAACCGTTGTTCTGTTTTGATCGTTGTTTTTTAAAATGTGAAAATTACATATGAAAGACTGCCTATGTGTTGTGGAAGCCTGTTGTTGCCATGAGTTGAGTCACATTTATTATTGCATTGTGGTTGGGGCTCAGGGGCCAATGAAGAAGGATGTATTCTCCCTTCATTAGATGTCTTGGTTGGGTGGAGAGCATTGCCTTTCCCCGGCTTTGTCATGATCAAAATTGAAAGTGGAGGATCTTCATGTTGCTATTCGAGCAAAGGAAAATATAGTTTAATAGTCCTTGTTGAGATTATTATTTATTATAACCCTTTCCCACTTTGAAGTGGATGAACTTGTATATTAATTGTGATGGAAAGGCTACTTTGTTTTAGCTATGGAAGTTGTATTTGATTATGGAAGAATATACCTTGTATTCAGTTATGTTAATAGAAAAGAAAGACATGTATTCTGTATGTTGTATTTTGAAAATATATAGGAAAGGAGTTGTAAAAGATTCATTGAATTAATGGAAGTTGTCTTACCTTGTTCAAAATGGCATTGTTATATTTAAATTTTGTATTTGAAATCCCTGGTTGGAAAACTGGAAGAAAGAAATACGTATGAAGAAAATGTATTGTTGTCTTGTTGAAATGCATGATTGGAAAAGAATAGAATCTACATTTTGATTGAAGGAAAGATAACTACTTTAAACTAGCATGGAATGAATTCAATGTTGTTATAGTATAGCAAAAGAAATAGACTAATCCTTGTTTTGAATTGTATAAACTCCATCTTTTATTTCACTGTATACTTGTAAAATTTTATCAAATATTAATCAGAACGACCCTGCAAGCTATAAAAGACAAATGAAATATTAAATTGAACTTAAGGTGATCAAAATGATCCCAAGTAAACTAAAACATATAAGAATTTTTCTTTAACCTTTGCAAAATTAGGCTCAAGCCTTTTCACAGTCGTTTTTGCCGTCATATTGTGAAATTTCAATTTGATCTTCAATCAAACAAATTAACCCTTGCAATCCATCCTAAATTCCTCTAAGAACAACCCTCCATGTCTATTTGGCATGTTGAGAAAGGAAGGAGGTCGAATTGAACAAAATTTTATAAGTTAAATGTTACCTGTCTTCATTTTAAAATCCTGCAGAGCGTTTTCTCAAAATTGACCAATCAAAATTTATCGAAATTAAATTCTTAACGTTGTTGTGCAAAGAGGATGTTGAAATATTTTTGAAAATTCCTCGTTTTCCAAAAACGGAGTTCCAAAAAAATTTATGGCTTTCTAAAGCTCGCAGAAAGGGAAAATCTTCATGCGCACGTGCGCCTTGGCCGCCCGTGAGCTTCTTACACGCACTGGAGCCTCTTGTGTTCCCATCTTGAGTTCCTAGAGCTTCTTGCACACCCATGATAAAATGAGCTACTTGTCTACCCATCTTGCGCACCCATGAGAAAATGAGTCTCTCCGCGCCCGTCTTGCGTGCGAGAGAGAATGAGTCTCTTCCACGCCCTTCTTGTGCGCTGGGAGAAAAAGAGTTTATCCGTGCCTCTTTTCGCACCCAAAATAAAAGTTTCTTTCTACACCTCTCTTTCATGCATGAGGAAATTTATTCTCGCGCACCCGCAAAAAGATAATCTAGTCACACTAGGGATGAATTTCTCTCTTAGTGTTTTGTAGGATAATTCGTTAACTATTCTTATGGACTCTAGAATTTTTTTCGGGAACACTTTACAAAAAAAATGCATTCCGTAACTTTTCCTAACTAAACCTTGGTAGTTCTTGGTCTTGAGTGGGGAGAATTTAGGTGGCGTTATAGGATCCTTTTGTTGGGATTCATTTCTGAGATGGTCGCCGGTCTTCTAAGGAACATGGATTAGCTACATCATGGATTGGTGGAGTTGTTGAAGCTTTTAAACTGTTTCGCTTCCCTATTCTGGTCGCTACCCTGTTTGAAGGGTCACGAGGTTTTAGATGTTGTAGGGAGAGGATCGACTACAAAGCTTCCTTGAGGTTCCTAAATCCTCTCTGTTTATGCCCCGATCAAACCAATGAAACATGTAAAGTCTTCTCCCATTATTTGTTGTGGAGCAGATGTTTTGAGATTTGAGATATATTTCAAGGAGAAAAGAATCATTTGTAGATTCAACAATATTTTCCTAGGCCTACCTACTCTCCATGATTGGATCTCCTATTCGTGGAAACTGCTTATGGAAGGTAAAGTTGACATCTACCCCACTACTAGAGGATTCTTCATAGTCTTCTTTGATATTACACAGCTGATAGAGATTTGATTTTTGATAGATTGTGGGATTATCAAAGCCATTTTTTGCTTATGAAGCCATGGTTCCCTCTTTTTAACCATGTTACTGAAACTTTCCAAACCCGACCTATGTGGATCCGGTTGCCATATCTTCCTCTCCAATTTTGGGGGAGAAATGTTTAACTTCTATTGGGGATTCTTTAGGAAAAACCCTAGCTATTGATACAAAGACGACCATGTATGAATATACTATGTATGCTCGCATCTTGGTCGATATGAACACCTCAAAGGATTTCCCTGCTTCTGTTGATCTGCATGTTGAGGATAGGATATGGACTCAAAACATTGACTATGAAGGATTCCCATCAGGTGTCATATTTTCTTTTCTCTCGGCTATTTAGTGGTGGATTTTAAGTTTGGGAAGAAAAATACAAATAATCAAACTTCGTGGTGGAAGAATGTTGATTCTAGCCATTTGGTTGTAAACAGTCACTCAGATTTTGAGTCAGAGGAGGGGATCGAGGATGAGGAAGTGGAGGCTCCTGTGCATGAGATAATCACCCCTTCTCTTAACCCTATAGAGAAGGATCCTTCTCTTTGCATTGGTTCCCTTCCTCTTTCGGGGATCTGAATCGTGGGTGAAAATAATATTGAAATTTGTATACCGGTTTACTCAAATGAAAATGTTAATCCAAATCAAGTAACGATTTGTCTACTATGAACCTCAAGGAAGCTTTTGTAGCCACCCAGCATTTGTCTACCACTCCCCCACTAAGATTTTGTGGGACTAAAAGCCTCTCAATTCTCAGGGAGGTATGATCCATAGGGATCTAAAAAACACACCACTTCATCAGTTACATCAGCACCAAGAAGAAGATACAGGAAAAGTGAACAAAAAAAGGTAAACAGAGGTTCTGGAAAGAAACCACCTTTGCTTTGTGAAAAGTAGTAGTTTCAAACAGGTGGCAGCTTGAAACCACCACATGGCTAGGGCTGCGGTCTTAGGAATGCCAATCTGCATGCAGGGTGGCGGTCCTGTCACTTCCAGACAGAAAACAAAAATGAAGCGTGAATGGATGTGAATTTGAAACGCCCAGTCATGTCTCTTCCCTTCCATGCCCATTCACATCCTCCAGTGCATGGGAGGACATGGGAAGGTCTATAAATACATGAAAGGAGCAAGAGAATAACATTTCAAGATTGAGAGAGATCAAGAATAAAAGTATAATGGGAGCAGTGAGCAAGATCTTTAGTGCTGGATTGGAATTGTAGGAGCAAGGTGTAGAAACAGAGCAAGCAAGTAATTGGAGAGAAGGTTTACATTGTTGCTTCTTTCCATACTTATTCTAATTTGTAATTATCTATATTAGACTAATAAAAGTGGTAAGAAATAACATTTTCCCTTCCAAGTAGTTTTCCTCCATTTGAGGTTTCAGGATAAAATTGTTGGTGTTTTAGTTTGAATTCTTTCCTACTCTGTAATTTCCTTTCTATAGCACTAGATAATCACTCACTAAGTTATATTTTTTTCAAGAAAAACTGTCACTTTCCAAAGTCGAAGTAGGACAACATAATTGTGTGATTTGTAGAGTTCCAAAGTAGAAGTTTACAGATCATTTTGGTATCAGAGCTGATTAAATATCCAAGATTGTGGTATTCGAATCTTTTCTGTGGTTTTGTATGATAGTGACAAGGTCCAAAGGTGAAGAAGTTTTACCTTGTGAGCCAGATATTTCTACAAAGAAGTGGAAACAGATAATTCAAGCTCAAATGGAGGAAGATAACTTGGTCCATAGAGTTGAGATGCTAGAGACCATGATGGATAGATTGTATAGAAAACAAGAAGAGATTTCATATCTGCAAAAGATGGCTTTAGATAAGCAAGATTCCATGGACTCAGTGGTTTGAGAACTAGCCAAAAATTTAGTATTGGAAAGAACCACAAAGAGGAAAAATGGGAAGAGCATGAAGAGACACCAATTGCAGGCGAGAAGGTAAAATCTGCACATACTCCTTTTAAAGTTGAAACGAAAGTGAAAATTAAGAATTTTAAAGGACAAGTAGATGCGAATTCTTGGATAAGCTGGATAAAACATTTGGATGTCTATTTTAGTGTACATAATGTTACTAAGGCACAAAGGATCAACTTTGCGCATCTCAAAATGGAAGGTCATGCTCTGGTTTGGTGGGAAACCCATCTAGCCACTTGTGAGAAGAAAAAACATCCTATTATCATTACTTGGAAGGGTTTTAAAGAGTTGATTAGAGCTAACTTCTATCCTATTGCCCATAAGACTGACATGATGATTAAGTGGTAGTACTTTAGATAGGGCAGCGGTCAAAGCATGCAAGACTACACTACGGAATTTCGGAGACAAGCCATGTTGCTTAATATGGACTTGGAGGATGAGGACATTCTGACCAAGTATTTGGGAGGACTTCACACTCACCTTCGAGAGGAAGGTAATCTCCATGAAGCCCAAGGATCTCAATGAAGCTTGTATACAATCATACTACATTGATGACGAGAATAAGAAAGGAGAGATAGAGCCAACAGGAGACCAGTCAACATAACAGTAGGACAAAGAACAAGGGAAGTCAAGTAGCAGAGGTAAATGGAAAGGTAAACCTGCCGCTACTTCTTTGCATACTTGTAAAGATCCTAAGAATTTCTATAAAAATTGTGATGTAAATGGACATACTGACACCACATGTTGGAAGTTACATCCAGAATTGCACCCAAAGCACCAAACCAAGGATTCCAAGAAATCCATGGCCACTGTGAAGATAGAAATAGAGGTGGAGATTGAGGATGATTTGGATGTAGACAAGAGGATGGGATGCATGGCCACTAACATGTATGGGGCAGAAGAAGAAGAAGAGATGAGTAAGCTATTTCAAATTAGAATCCAAATTAAGAAGACTAAGGTAAATGCTTTAATAGTTTCTAGTTCTCAGTCAAATTTGATTTCTGATGCGGTTGTAAAATAACTTGGTCTAGATACTTAAGCGCATCCACATCCATACCCACTGGGATGGGTGAAGAAGGGTGTAGAAATACAAGTTACAAGAAAGTGTAAATTTTAGTTTGGGATAAATACCCAATATATTGATGTATTAGAGGCTGATATTATTCCACTTGATGCATTTGACGTTGTCTTGAAAGTCCTTACTTGTATGCCAGAGATGTTGTGTTCACAAGGAGGGAGAACCAATTCAGATGGGTCAAGGATGGGGTCAGTTTCAACATCCGGGCACACCAGAGAAAATCAAAGAAAGCTATGGTAAGTGCCAACCAAGCCCAAAGACTTATTCAGGAAAATCAATGGTTTTGTTTACTTTCATTGAAAGAAAAGAAAAATGGACTAGAGAGTATGGATATTTTGGATAGCACTTGTCAGTTTTTGCAGAAGAAGCCACCACAGGAACTGTTCAAACAAACTTCCACTATGCAGTCACCATATCTACCTACTGATTCATTAGAACCGATCTGTGGGGCATAAAGAAGAAGAGGAGATACAAGGAACAGTGGTGACTAAAGCAGTAGTGCACTTGGAGAGGATTCGGCCAATCCATCTCATGAAACAAAGACACGAAAGAAGGACTAAACCACTTCAGTATGGGACCTTCGCCATACTTGAGTAGGTTGGAGAAGAAACCTTCAGGCCATGCTTCATGCAGATGCACGTGATAGCAGGTTGTAAGAGCTCGCATCCACTAATGCCATCTATGCATGATAAAGAAGGAAAGATACAAAAGTTACCTTCTAAGGAGTATTGTACTCGAGGTAATTCGGAGGAGGATGTAGCACTAAAGCAACAGACCAGAGATCCACAGGAACCTTGGCGGAGTTGGACGAGAGAAGACACCAAGGCAGACCCGGTGGTACTCAGGTGAGTATGAGAGGGAGTTGATTCCTCTACCACTCCCCCACTAAGATTTTGTGGGACCAAAAGCCTCTCAAGTATGGGAGGTATGATCCATAGGGATCTAGAAAAACACACCACTTCATCAGTTACATCAACACCAAGAAGAAGAAACAGGAAAAGTGAACAAAACAAGGTAAATGGAGGTTTTGGAAAGAAGCTGTTGCTCTATGGAGAGTGGCGGTTTCAAAACCATAGCCTGCCAAGGTGAGTAGTGGTCCTGAAACCGCCAGCTTTGCTCGGCTAGGCGGCGGCCTGTCACTTTCAAACAGAAAAGAAAAAATGAAGCGCGAATGGATGTGAATTTGAAACGCCCAGTCATGTCTCTTCCCTTCCATGCCCATTCACATCCTCTAGTGCATGGGAGGACATGGGAAGGTCTATAAATGCATGAAAGGAGCAAGAGAATAACATTCAGAGATCGAGAGAGATCAAGAATCAAAGTATAATGGGAGTAGTGAGCAAGATCTTCAGTGTTGGACTGGAATTGTAGGAGCAAGGTGTAGAAACAGAGCAAGTAATTGGAGAGAAGGTTTACATTGTTTCTTCTTTCCATACTTATTGTAATCTGTAATTGTCTATATTAGACCAATAAAAGTGGGAAGAAAGAGAATTTTCCCTTCTGACTGGTTTTCCTCCATTGGAGGTTTCAGGATAAAATTGTTGGTGTTTCAGTTTGAATTCTTTCCTACTCTACAATTTCCTTTCTATAGCACTAGATAATCACTCACTAAGTTCTATTTTTTTCAAGAAAAACTGTCACTTTCCAAAGTCGAAAGTAGGACAACATAATTGTGTGATTCATAGAGTTCCAAAGTAGAAGTTTACATATCACCCTTAAGACGTGTCTTCATTCCCATGGGAAGAAGTGTCATGGTTAGTGTTCCTTCTTTTTTGTTTTTGTTGTTAGTGGGACTTATTCTTGTTGTTTTTCAGTGTGTCTTCTTTGAAAGAGGCAGCCCTTCATGTTCCTCATTGCTATATCCTATATATCCACTTTCTCTCATTATAATGGGGTAGGGACCCCTCAATCCTTTTTACCCTTAATCAATATATATATATATATATATATATATATATATATATAGAGAGAGAGAGAGAGAGAGAGATAATTACCTATAATTTCTTTCAAACAATATATGGTTGATAATTGAAAATTACTTATGTATCCAAAACAAATATCGTATTAATTTAATTATATAATGAATAATAATTACATTTAAATAAATACTATTGAAAGAATTTAGTTTTTAAAAAATAATGTCAAAATGTTTACTTGAAGAAATTAATATTTAACTAGTTTTTATACCTAAAAATAGGAATAAATAATATAAACTAAAGTTTTGAATCTATTAGATTATGTTTTTTTAACATGCAACTACTATATATTTGTAACTCCTTTTGCAATTTTCTCATTCTATTTATACTAAGTTTCATATTTATCGAATAAATATTCAGTTCATTATATATATATATATATATATATATATATATATATATATATATATATATATATATGTCAATTTAACTATAATTTAATATGCCACCTATTTATATTCAACTACAATATTTAACATAATTTATGAAATTTAAGTTACAAATTTTTTTCGTATGATTTAGATTTAAATTCAAGTGTGTTATCTCCAGTTCAAAGGGTCGAATGTGTACAAATCTAGTTTTTCTCCCATGTAAAAATAGTATTACATGTTACTAAATAATTATCAAACTTTTTCCCAAATTTACTTTCAATTAACATGTTTATATTGTGATCTTGAAGTCTTATTGTGTTACCTTTCAAATTCTTCCTACCTACACCTTTATTTGAGATTCCTTGGCTTTATCTCTTGGATTTCCACTTAAATCATGCATAAGTGGTCCGAATCAATTGCTATTTGCATCAATATGTATGTAAAGGCTTGTAAATGGCTTAATAAATTTAATGAAATGTTCAAAATGCATGAAGAAGTTGAGAGTAAATAGGCATCCATGTGGAATCGTGCATATTGGAAATAATATTTATTTCCATATCTTTTTCTATTATTAGGGACAAAAACTTGTTTTTCCATGCATAGGTTAGTTTTAATTAGATGTTTCTATTGTTAGGATAAAACAAAATAAAAAAAATAGCTTTGTTTGCATGAATAAAAACATACCTTATTTGTAGATGATTGTTCTATTTTTAAGATGAGTGTTTTATTGGATGAAAGCCATATATATATTTGAGTCAATTATAAGTGTTTTTACACATATATCACTACAAAAACAAGCTCTTTTTGTCACAAGTATTCCACAAAAATTCTACAATTTAAGGTAATTGTAGAATATTTGTGGACACTCTATGTAATTTTATTTTTAAATTTTTAGATATTGGGGGTATTCTACAATTTGATTTTAGTAATTATAATTTGTAGAAAAATCACATCTCCAACCATTCTTTATAGCAAATCCACATTTTTTTAATTAAAAATTAAAACAAAATTTATCACAAAATTACCCTCCACAACTAATCTTAAAGATAAATTTTTAAAAAAATAACATGAAATTATATTAGTGTTGAAATTACACATTAAATATATTATGTACATAGTTTTAAAAAAACTTTATTATGATTAATATAAAATTATATTAATATTAAAAAATTTATATTATCTAAAATATTAATTAATTATATCAATTTTTTCCATATTTATTAATTCTCATCAATTACAATTTTTATAATATATATTAAAATTCATTTATGTAATTAAGTTGTTATAAAGTTTCCATTAAAATATTACATTACACACTTTTAATCAAATATTAAATTTTATGTATATAATACCTACCATTTTTCATTTATAAAATATTATTAAAAAAAAATTAAAATATCTTTTATTATAAAATTAGATTTTGTTTGTATTAATTCCCACATTCTTAATTAAGAAGGAACTTTTTAAAAGAATGAAATGGTCAAAAGTAATGTCGTAAAAGTTTCCTAAACTAACTGGGTTATTAGATGCCTCTTATAACTAAATTTTCTTCATAGCTCCAAGTGGGTGTAATTTTTGATGATATGCACACAGTCGGTTAAAATCGGGACTAACATGCAATGTGTACATGAGGTTGCATAACTAAATGTTTACTTTAGTCATTGGTGAGAGAAATGGATGCTAATTAGATATTAATGTTGATGTGTTTGTCAAGGTTGTGGTATATCTTGAAGGTCGATAATAATAGAGATCACTTTTATTATGTTGCAGATCTTGTTTTCATCGTGAAAGTGTTGAATACTATACACTAAGACTACTGTACACTTTCCACAATTGTCTTGCAAGAGTTCGGGCCAAACCGAACCCCGAACAGGGCGCAGCCCCAAAAAAAAATTGGGCTTTAAAATGTGCACGATATCTTTGGGAAATGTGCTTTTCTCATATATGGGTGGGATTTTTGACCCATAGGTTTATGAGACGATTTTGGCCCATGGTTTTAATACCCATGGTTTTGTAAAACTACTTAAGAAGTTGTCTACTTATATGGTTTTATGCATATGGTAGGCATAATGTAACGTTGCGAGATGTCACTACAACAAACAAGCTCTTTTTACCACAATTATTCTACAAAATTTCAACAATATAAGAGAATTGTAGAATATTTGTAGTATCTCTACAATAATGTCATAATTTATTTTTTAAGTTATGTAAATGTTCCACAATTTTAATATATTTGTAAAAACCCACATTTCTAAACATCCATTATAGAAAATCCACATTTGTTTTTTCAAAAATATAATTTAAATAATATCTACCACATTTATATTATTTTTAAAATAAATTAATAAATTATAATAACAATATGTAGGATGCCACATTAAATAGTTCAAAAATATTGTATAATTTTTTTAGAAATGCCACATAACTCAATATTTATATAAAGCAATTGTGGAAATGCCACATAACTCAATATTTAGAGTTTTAGTACATTTTCTTTGTGTAAATTCAATATTACACAAAATATATATTTATTCTTTTTCAAAATCCTTCAAGTGTTGTATCATTACATGTTTGAGTGTATGCATGTGGTGAACTAACATCTTCACCAATTCAATCATGTCACTTGTTGACATAAATTTGTTGTTAGGAATAACTCAAAAATTAGGGTTGGGATCGCTTGGTATCGGTCTCCACTTTAAAGAGACGAGTTCATTGGTTTGATTCTTATTTACCCATAATGTGTTGAGTTGGGTATTTGCATGAGAAGTTGATCAATGGTGATCACCTTATGTAAGAGACTCTTCAAAATAACACCGATGTTAGAAATAATAATAAAATAATAAATAATATAATTTTATTATAAATAATGTGGATGCTCCACAATTTAATTATGTTTATACAAAATGTAGAAAACATATATCTTAGATTATCGGTATCTTTTCTCATACTCTAGAGAAATTATCTCTGGTTTTACAATTATGAGTAATCATACAACTAAACTAGTGATCACCTTCAGCCTACACAACTATGAGTAAGGGGCATCCATCCCATCAATGTCACCTAGGGAGTGATCCCGACCTCAACTGCTTTGACTCTTCGTGTCAAGTATCTCCATGGAAAGCCTATCAACATAACCAATAGACCAAGGGCCCTTCGATATTATTTACTATTTTATTAATATTAACATATATAATTTTTCAATACGTATTACTAGTCTTATTAATGTTAAATTATATTATATATCAAACATTTAAAATGTATTCCTCAAATATAAATTTTAAATACTATGTATTAATATTTTAATTTGTAAAAAATAGTGAAATAAGTATATAACACAATTCTAATGTGACTTTAACCATTTTCAAAATATATATTTTTAAAATAATCACATTACTATAATTTTATAGTTTTAAAGAACAACAATCCATTCAAAACGTTTTCCATAAGTTTATACAAATTAATAAATTATACAAAAATAAATGGCTAATAATAACAACGGGAATACAATAAAAGAGTAATAACAAATTGAAAAATTGTGGAGTAGTTTTATAAAATAGAATTTTATTTTATCTTATAGATAATCCTTAACGTGGATCTTGGCATATTTTAAGTTAGGAAAACTCTGCATCTTAAATTATGTGGATTAAGTCAAAAGTGGATCATAATTGTTTGTTATGATTCACTTACTAACAATATTACAAAAAACTCTCGGAGATCATAAATCCTTAATTTAAGGATTTCTATTAGGCTATAATAAGGTTTTTTCAATTATCAGTCTATTAAAATACCCAATAAAAAAGCCACTTTCTAAAATAGGTTATTGTCGTAGAGCATTATACAGGTTTGATGTGAATGGTTCTTCATTTTAGAACATCATGTTGCAAATTTTTGTATTAGGAAGTGGTCCCATGGGAGGGGGGCTCCTAAATTTTCTTAGTTGGTGTGGAGAGTAATTTTAGGAGTATTTATAGTAAATGCGGTCCCATGGTATAAAAGTTTTTAGAGTATGCTGCAATTTTTTAGGGAAAATATTTTAAAATATTATATTTTAATTTGCAATAAAATTCAAAATCAAATCTACTCATTTATAAATTGACATTTGGCATAATATGTTCCTACAAAATAGAAGTGGGTGGGGGAAACTTTTAGCCCCCCCTTTTTACCACCCCCTTAGAGCGTGGTCCCATGCTGGGGGGCCTGCTATGTTTATTCAGCAGGTTCTGCTGAGTACAAATAGGAGGTTAAGCCAAACTGCGGTCCCATGTAAATTTTTGCTCAGCGGTTACTCTGAAAGAGCTTAGGCCAATTTATGGTCCCATGCAAATTTATTTTCAGCTGCTGCTACAGGCCAATTTCCTACAGATGCCAAGTATGGAGGGAAACTAAAAACTGATGCCAAGTGGCAGGAAAAATGGAGAAAATTCCTGAGCGGGTGAAAGAATTTTTCTGCCCCCCATTGCTTCCCAGCGCTGGAAATGGTCTTCCTATCCTTCTGCGGGAGAGATTTTTGTGGAAGTTTGTCTGGCATTAGCAGCAGCCGTTGCAAAAATTTGACATGGGACCCGATTTGCAGGCAAATAGAAGCAGCGGCCCCCAGCATGGGACCACGCTCTTACACTCTTCTCCTACAAAAGTGGTGCTCCCTATTTTTAGGAAAAGATTCTAATATTTCCTATTTCTCTCAATTTTATTTCTCATAGGACCACCTGCTGAATGAAAATAGGAGCAGCAGCCCCCTCCATGGGACCCCTGCCTTACTGAAGATTTAAGTTTTGTTCATTATATCATTTTGTAAGAGTGTTTGTGCAGATCTGCAGTTCCAGTATTAGATAATCCTCACCATTTTGAGAATATTTCACATCCACTTCTTTATTATTCAACTCCATTTGTCAGATTGTGTGTGACATATTCAAATCTTTCTCAAATGAATTATACACAAGTAAAATCCAAGCAGAATTTTATATTGTTAGTGTAAATTAATAAATTGCTTTATTCATTTTCTCTATTGTATAAAGTCCGGAACGGATGGATTTAAATAAAAGGAGAGGAACATTTCTTCAATTCAAAGAATGGCATTAGGAATATTTTGAAACGCGAAGTAAATTTAACAATGTTAAATTGTTTGTGTTTTTTATTTTTGATGTTTTTAAAGATATTCATTCAACGATTATTGAGTGTAATTTAATTATGTCTAGTTTATCTACAACTCCATCATTTGTGAGGGAGGATAGCTTATATAGTTTGATTTAATCTGTATATCTTTTCAAGTAAAATGGGTTTCATAGTAACTACATATTTCGTACATTGATTTTTGTTATCCTTTTCAGTCTTTGAATATTATTTATTATTATCTAATGTTTTTTATATTTCATTTGTTTTCATTTTTTTGGATATTATTATATTAATATTTATCTTATCTTTTTGTTTTTCATCTTAGCAAAATCAAATGTTTATCTCATGTTTATATGATAAGTTAAAGTAAATTTAATTTTCCTTAAATAAAACTTACAAAATAAATTTTATTTTTAAAATTATTAAAATTTAATGTATATGAAATGTAGATGCGGGTAGTTAAATTTGTATAGAAATTAATAATAATATTAAAATAAATTTAATATTCAATTAAAAATTAATAAGTATTTAATTAAATTAATTTTATGTAGATAGTAATAATTATTTAATATGTGTTGAAAATATAGATAAATCACAAATATAATTATCTAAAGAAAAGTAAAATTCCAAATCATATACATTATTTTTATAGAAGTTCCACAAATTATTATTGTGGTAATGAAATTGTAGCTTCCACCTACAAGTTTTATGTGGTAATCATTTTTGTAGAAAAATTGTAGATATTGCCACATATATTATATTAATGTGAAACAAAAATGTCTAAAATATAGATAATCCATAATGTTGAAATATATGGCAAAACTACAATTTGAAGAAATAGTGGAATATTTACAATCACACAATTTGTGGACAATTTACAAATTGTGGATAATCTACACTAATAAAGATTGTAGGCTAGCTACAAACTTTAAAAATTGTGGAGTAACAACATTCTAATAAATTGTAGATGAGCAACAATAATATATGAAATTGTGGATTGGCTACAACTTGAAAGCCACATTTTTAATTTTCAAAATTCCTTATAGCCACAAAAATAATGTAGAAAAATTGTGGAAAAAGGCTTGTTTGTTGTAGTGTGTGTTTTGAATTTGGGTGTGAATTCTATAGAGTTTGTTGAGCATAGCTCCAAAAAATATGGATATTGTATTGTGAGAGTTGTGGTTTGTAATAAAATCTAAGCAAGTGATTCTTGGTGGACGTAGGACAAATTGGGTGAACCATGTTAAATATTGTCTCTTTGTGTTGTGTTATTTTATTCTGCACTTTTATTTGAGATCTGTAATATTTTCTACATATTAGTTTCTACTATTGCAATTCTTTGAGGGATTATTCTGCATATTTTATCCCTTATTTTCTAACAACCGCAAATGGAATCCATACTCAATGAAGATCTAATAATGGGCATTCACGTCCATTCACATTACTTAGAAGAATTGTGGATGTGCGATTCATTGTTTGAAATTTTTTGAAGGTATTGCTAAAATGTATCGAATATGTTTTTATTTTTTTCTTTCTATTTTTTCATTCTCGTGATTTCCAAGAGAATCACAGCAATCAAACGGCATTACTCATCTCCACAAAATTGGGGTTGGTCTGCTCTTGTCCATGTTGTAAATGGAAATTGCAACATTAGAGGAAGCCAAAAGGAAAAAAACCCACACCCATCTCGCTCCCATTTCGATATTATGGATCGCCCCACGTTTTTGTATATGGAATATAAGAGATGTTGAGTGGTGGGGTTGATCTAGTTATTTTAGAGTCAATACCCAATGGGAATGCGGTTCATGCTCGTTGCTCTAACGTATTGCTCAATCTCTCGGTTTTTTCAGTTGTCTTTTGGTTTTGATTGTGAATAAAAAAATGACGCACGACATCAAATGGTGGGTTTATTTCAAACAATGACCTTAATAAATACCATCTTGATCTCTTTTAATGGTTTCTTTCACTCTCCATCTTTTCAATTTTAATCTAATGATATTAGCTAAAAGTATATCATGTTATGTATGCATCATATTCTACAGAGGTTTTGGGATACATGAAAATTTATATTGGGTTTTGCACTAAGATATATAAATTGATTTCATCGAACAACTATTATACACTCTAGGGAATCAATGGTTGCCTCATTTTCTCATTCGTAAATATATCTTGTTTGATCCAATTTAAATAATATACTAATGATAACCATCTCGTAGAATTTTTTTCCATATTCCATACTTGCCATATTTTTTTAGATTTTGTGACCAAAAGATGCTTATAGACAAATTATACTATATGTTCAAAGACATTGTGGCACCCGCTTTTGTAAAAATCTATTTTATTCTAAGGTTTTGTGACAAAGGGATTTTGATTGTTGATATCTAATTATTGCTTAGAAATTGATTGTTTTTTTCGAGGGATTACTAACTATCTACATGGGCTGCATTTTTCTAAAGCAATGCCATGGTTCAATCCCCCGTGGGGAATGGGGGTGCCTCAAGTATTAAGCTATGTTGATGGTGTCCCATGTATGTTTGTGGAAATTTTATACATAAAAGAATCCCAAAGTATTTTGATTGAAAATTATGGAGACATGTTTGTATGTTGGAAATTTCTAAGCACAAGGTCTCAAGTATTTTCATTTAATGCTATGTTGATTTGGACCACAATTGTGCTTTTTCGACAAGTGGGGAAAACAAAAGCCACAAAGTGGTACAATTATAATTAACACGTCCTTCCTCCTCCTTCCTCACCGTAGAATTCTAAGCCTAATGTTAATAGAATTCTTTGAGAGGATTTGAATAACTAAAGTTATTGGATTAATTTTTTTATTTATTAAAGTGGGTTAAAGATTTGAACACTAATATTACCAATTATTTTGTATGTTACATTTATTTGACACTATTAATGAAGGAAATTTTAAAAATATAATGATGTGTACTTTGTGTAGACCATATTTTTCTCTCCGCATCATCTTTTCCAAATTATTATTTTATTATTTTTTGATATTTTAAATTATTATTGTACTTTGTAGTTAAATATTTCTTTGAAATTAAAAATGAGTGTACATATAAAGGAAAAAAATTATTTAGATTATTAAATAGTTTTATTTAGAGCATATAACATGAATAGTAATCATTTCTTTATAATATATTTTTCAATATAAAAAATAAAAAATAATTTTCTCGATATATATTCCCATTTAGTAATAAAATTAAATAATTGTGTGTAGTTTAAATGTAGACAACCAACATAAATAATTATTTAAATGAATGTGAAATTGGTTAAATCTATTTTTTTACATTTAAAAAAAAAAAAGATAATTTCACAATTAATTATGTGGCAATCAAATTGTAGCTTCCACCTACAAGTTTTATGTTGTAAACACAATTGTAGAAAAAAATTGTTGAAATTTCTACAAATATAAAATTGATGAGAGACAAAATTTTAAGTTGTGGAATTTCCACAAAAATGAATCTATAGAAAAACTACATTTTGGTGAAAATTGTGGAATACTAACATATTTTTTTGTAGAAATGTTATAAACATCATGAATTATGGATCATCCATGAATAATGAATTGGGGAAAAAATATAATAATATATCAAAATGTGGATTAGCTACACTTCCAATGCAACAATTTTAATTTTTCGAATACCATATAACCACAAAAATATTGTTGAAAAATTGTGATAAAAGATCTAATATGTTGTAGTGTTGCATGCATGTATTGAGCTGAATATTTGTGAGGAAGAAGATATATATGCACAAAAGTTATGATTTGAGTTTTGAATACTTTGTTTATTTGCGATATTATTTATTTTCTTTTGTTGTTCATTGTTTTGTTTGCCGATTTCTACAAATACAAAAACAACTTTTTTTTTTTTTTTTGTGCATAGGTTAGTTTTAATTAGATGTCCCTATTTTTAAGATAAAATAAATAACTTTATTTGGATGAACAAAAGCATGTGGTATTTGCAGATGATTGTTCTATTTTTAAGATATTCTATTTTCAATTTGAATGTTTTATTGTTAGATGAAATCCATCTATATATTTGAATGAAATATAATATTAATTATATGTAATTCAATGTTAATATAATTTTATATCAATAATAATGTAATGTGTGGCTTGTATAGATAATTATATTTGAATGAAATATTAATTATAAATTTATTATTGTGTGTTGTAAATTTACTGAAGCCATACATAATCATTTGAAGAAATGTGAAATCGAGATAATGTTAATTATAATATTTCTATGTTTTCTTAATAGCTATTTCACAAATCATTATTGTGGTAGTTAAATTTTAGCTTCCACCTACAATTTTGTTGTGGTGGTTTTAATTATAGGAATACTTGTTGAAATTACCAATAATATTATACTCATCAAAAATAAAATAAAAATTATAAATTGTGGAATATTTGTAAAGACAATTTTTGAGAGATTGAGGAAAATTGAAATAAATACAAAATTGTAGGAAACACACAAACATGAATTTTTTTGGATAAAACATAATTTAAAACAATTATATAACCTACAAATTTCATAAATTGTGGATTATCCATGATATAATAAATTGTAAAAGAACTATAACAAAGTGGTAAATAGTTGATTAACTATAACTCCGCATTTTAATTGTTGGAATGCCTTGTAACCACAAAAAAATTATTGAAAATTTGTGGTAAAAATCCTTGATTCTTGTAATGTAGTAGAGATAAAGGGTTGTTAAATTCAAGAGGTATATTTGGAGAGAGATATGGTAGAAAGAATGCAAATCTAAAAGTAGTGGAAAAACTAGCTAGAATTTGTACTTTTCCAGTTTTGCACTAGAGTAACCAAAATCATAATCTATATCAAGGACAAAGATGTGATAAATCTAACATCCAATTCCATTATTATAAAAAAATTGGTCATTATACAAATAATTTTAGGAAAAACTAGTTTGATTTCGGTGAGGAAAATTTTAAATCAATTAAAAGAAAATTGACTAGAGTTTGGACATAGCTCTATTTTCACAACATGAAATTTCACTAAAGAGAGCACAGTGATATTTTGTTTTTAAATAATAATTGTAGTAATCAAATGAAAGGAAAAAAATATGTTTTCATGTTTAGATGATTTATTGCAATCGATGTCAAACTACGAAATGAAAACAATTTTTTTGTAATGAACTTTAATTTTTGTAAATATGGACATAAACATGTGACTCTAGACTCCACTCTTACAATTTTTGGTGAAAATTTATCACTTTTTTATGTATAATGGATTTCATTTTTTTAACTATGGATTGCATTATTATGTAATTACGGGCTTCCATTACTAATACTATTGGATTCAAATATTTTTTCTATTCTACATAATGGAAATCCAATTTCGTTATTTTTGGATTCCAATTTTGATATTTTTTTATTCCAATTTTTGTATGATATAATTTTCCAAATTTGCTATAATGAAATTCCGTAAATTAAGTCAAGTGGAACTAATTAAAATTTTCCACAAATTAAGTCAAACAAGTTGAATTATTTTTTTAATTTGTTATTCATTATCAATGATATATGCAACATTGCAAAAAAACTCTAAATTGAATATGTAATAGAATACATAATTTAATTATCCCACATTTTGGGCCACTAAATTTTTCTTACTAATTCGACATGTATGAATAATTCTATTAATTCAAGCTAATTAATGAAGATTGAAGTTATGGCCACCGTTACTATCAATGAAGAGTGATTGCCGAGGCTACAGGTGCCCGGAGGGCTATCATTTTTTCAGTAAAAGGATTGACAGGTTGTCGAGGCCAAGAAATTATCTGACGAGGGCGAGGAGATTGATTTTGTTGCTACGGGCATAAGGGTAAGTTCTATTCCCAAGCCGTATGATGAAGTGACGAATATGATGGTTAGATATATTTCTTTGGAAGGGCGTTACAAAACGGTCCCTATTAAACACCTTGTCTTTTAAAACCATTTTAGAAGGCATTTTATGGTCTTCTTCCCACACTACCTGCTCAATTCCCTTCACAGTCTGTTCTAGACTTTCAAAAGCACTCCCATGCTATTCCTTTGCATCAGGGCCTTATCTTCATGTTACACAAGCTTTGTGTCTCCAAGTTCCCTGGCTTCCCGACTACTAACAACGATCCACACACTACCATCTCCTCTGCTCCCACTCCCGTTCTTGACACCCCTGCCAAATCCAAAACCAAGAACCCCATGATTTCAAAAACGGACACCCTCACACTGCCTGGATTCTCAGAAGCACCAAAGAGTTGGAGGTTGCTCAAAACTTGTTGCATATCGCAGGAGGGGAATCATGTGCCTCATAGATTGGAGTCTATGGAGAAAGAGATGAAGCAAGTGAAGAAGGACCTTCAACATATGGAAAAGCAAAAAGGAAAATAAAAATTGATGAAGATAATGAATATGGGAAGGATTAGATTGCTGATATTTATAAGAAGTTGAACTCTCTAGGGAAGAGACTAGGGAGAGCTAAAGATAGACATGATCACAACATGGCTATCATTAAAGCCATAAGTGAATTTTTAGAGAAAAAGTTGGAGCATTACCATGCTCAAGTGGGATCCCTGTAACTATTTAGGGGAATGATAAAGGGAGGATTCTCGACCATCTCGCAGCTTGAATGTTGAATGCTTCGAACCCAAGACGCATTACCAAACTAGCATTGTTCACCTCGCTGCAAACGATCCAGTCCAAAATTGAAAGAGCATCCAAGAAGTAAACTCACTTGGGCTGGTGGGAGTCATTTTAGATGCTGATATTTTGTGGTCTTTTTGTTGTGACTTTGCTGCTTTTTTGTTGTTTTGTTGTAGTCTTTGTCCTTTTTTGTTTCTTGTTTGTAACTATCTCTTGGTTACTTTTGGAAATAGTGTTCTATCTAGATTTTGATCCTTTTTGTTGCATCTACATAGTTATATCAGGTTGTTGAGCCCTTTTTGTAACAGGGTATAGTCCCTTTAAAACTATTTACCAATAATAAAAAAAATGAAGATTGAAGTTGTTTTTGCATATTAAGACTTTATTAGAATAATGAAGACTTGAATTAAATGCATATTCATAAATTTAGAAATTCTTGTTGGGATTACATAAGGCTAATCGTCTCTAACTTGCATAAGGCATGATCTCATTTGAGGGTATGTGGTGAAGCACCATTTTTGACATCTTTTTAACATTGATTTTATCTATTTATAAATTAGAAATCATAGTAATGGAACTCAACCTGTCTTTATGCATTTATGAATAGAAGATAATATAACTAGTGTTAATTACTTGTATACAAGATAATAAATTTTAGAGCTTATCTGTCGCTAAGCTTTTCCGTTCTATAAATCATAAAGAACAATAGAGAAAGTTTAATTTTAAACACATTGATTTGATAGTGTATTGCGAAAATAAATCAATACTTTCATGGTAAACATAATGAGGATTGCATAAGGATTGATCCTCTCAAAAGTATGTATTCCAACCAATGTTAAGTAAAATGCATTAATTAGGGTTCTTAACATTTTGTAAGGTATTTCTCAATGGCTTTATGTCCCCGATTTGGTATTTTGATTTGATCTCGTTTCCATATTTTACTTGGTTTCCATGCCCATATGATGCTATATATTTCAATCTCTGATGTTTCCCTTGATTTTTCTACCATTCATTTTTATTTAAGCATTCTTGATACTTTTCCTTTTCTATATTTTCTTTTCTTGTGGGTTCCCACCAACTTACCCTTATCTATTGAGCCTTTTTGTGAACATTTTGTATTAAAACCCATTCTACCCTACCCATACACATACGTACATTAACATCAACCGATATTACTAGTATCATTTTTCCATAATTCACGTACACTATTGGATTGAATTCATCTCAAGGTATTTCAAAAATAATCCCAACACATATATCCTTATCTGAAAGGACATTTTGACTATAGTAGTTATACATGTCAAGAGGTGGGGCTCCAATTATATGGTCATGCATTTCACTATCCTAGATAATTTTTGGCCAATAAATATCTCTCGTCCTCTTACTATGTAATTGACAAAGGGATTGTCGAGGAACACAAAACATTCTTCCAATATGTTATCTTTGGAAGTTAGACTGCTTCACCTCCATCTACCGAACTATTTTCCTAATGTGTAATGTATGTCCGAATGCCTCCTTATAGGTATTCCATCTCTTTTAGTTCTTTGAATGGTGTCAATGAAGGATTCCCTTTAGGAAAGTATGGTTTCTTACCTTTTCTCTAGATTTCAATTGTTTGAGACCATAAAACATCAATGGTTTATCCTGTATACTCTATCACAGGAATTTTTTTGAAGACATGGAACTTAAACATATTTAGTTTTATAATACCCATTATCTTATGCTTTTCATCTAATAAGTATGGTTCTAAAAAGACCTTAATGCCATAGAATTTTTGAATAAGGAATGAAGTGAATGTGTTGGACCCCTCTTGACATGTTCTATAAGTGTCAAAAAAGTTTGTAAAGAGAATGTTTCCAATTTACATAGTAATGCTGATAATCTCCCGACTTTTCCAGCTATATCCTCATGTGTGTGATCCACTAGAAGGAAGCTTACGCATACAATATGTTGAAAACCCTTTTGGTTGTCAACATAGATGAAAATGCAAACAAGGTATACTTTGTGTTGTCTCTTTAAGCATTATTTATTTACACGTAGATAACTAGTGGTTGTCTACTAAATAAGCATGTACATATGCTCACAATATTATGTGTATGAGACCGTACATTTTTCTTCTTGTACTCCTTACATTTTTCATACACATAATTTTACAATTATGCATCATATAATGGGTTTTTTGATGTCCCACTACTATATAATAAATCACCATACTCATTAAATTCATTATTTATTCTGGCTTCCTTGTACCCACAACCAATGATGTTATTATGAAGTTTTCTCCATCCTCATTAAAAGGTAGGTTGTAGTTTCCAAAACCCCGGTTTTTTGTCCATGTTTTAACGTAGTAATCAAAGTGATGAGGAGGTTAATAACATTGCTTATTGACTTTAATTTAATGTATGTCATTGGTACACTAGTTTTCATCTTGTCCATTTTATCAAGTATACCGATCAAGAAGCTATTAGGTTGTTCTTCTAATTACATCCTATGGCCATAGTAATTTACAAGATAATTTTAAATATAGTCATTAAATGCTTATTTTAGTAAATCTTGACATATTCCAGTGAATATAGACTTCAATATTACAAGTTTTGGTAGAAATCTATCACCGTTTTTGTGTGTATTGATTCAAGTTTTGTTTATTCTGGATTCTATTATTACTATTATTGGATTCCATTAGTAGTAATATTAGATTCCAATATTGTCATTATTGAACTAAATGGAGTTCCAATTTTGCTATTATTGGATTATTATTTCACTATTATTGGATTCTAATATCGATATTATTGGGTTCCACTGTTGTTATTATTGGATTCCAATGTTGTTATTATTGGATTCTAATGTCATTTTTTTAATAATGGTAAATGGTTTTTTAGATAGTGTTGGTATCCAAATTTGTTCTCCCTTTCAAGCTGAGAAGCATCACAGATTTGGCATGGAGCTTAGAGACAGATAGATCATGATGTATGTCGTTTTGTAGCTAGGGATGAGATCTAACTGGCCCTTTGTCACTCAGATTTTTAAAGAGATGGATAGCACCATCAAGAGGATTTGACCTATCCCTCATGCTTTAGGTCGTGTCGTTCGACCAGGTGCAACGACTATTTTATAACCTCTCGTTTGATGAAGGAGATGGATATATCCTTCTTTTGCACAAATTTTATGAAGAAAACCTTGGGAAAGTATGATCAATACTCCATAATTTAACTCTCAAGAGTTGTCACTTCAAAAAATATGGATAAACTTTAAAAACAAGGCTAAGGTTAATAATGATACTATGGGATCTTGATTGTTTTGCATATTTAATTGAATGGATTTTGTTCCTTTGTTGATATACAAGGAAAAAAAGGGTAGTTCAGGATGGATCATGGTTTTGAATAATTTTGGTGGGAGATTAAGCGGGATAGAGTTGATTATACCAGATCTTTGAGACACTTCATAACAATGGAAAACTCAACAATGTAAAAACTTCGTAATAGTTAAGACGTTCTTTTCAAGGTGTTTAAACGTTTTCACACAATATTTGAGTAAGGGTCAAAGCTTCAATGTAGGCCCAAATCAATTTTAAAATATCACACAATATAATGAGAATCTAAAAATTTCAAAGCATACAAGTGTGTCCCCACTTGTGGCCATAAATATTTTCAAAAATGTGACTTAAAATATGACTATAAATAAATAAGTAAAAAAATAGCTATAAAAATTTAAAAATCAGTAAATTTAGATGCCCTACACCTTGGTATTTATAGCCTCTTAAAAATGCATGTTTGGTCATTTTATATGTGTTTGGTCATGTTTTGGTTGTCGGACATAGTTTCTTGAAAGTACAAAACTACAAAAAGTGGGACACGATTATATGCATGAATGCTAGAGTTAAAAGACTCAATTAAACACCAAAATCTATGATCAATCACACCATAAGGTACACCCAAAGACTTATAGAAAATTCTTTATCAACAAATGATAGTGGAATGATTTTAAATTCGTTTATCACATCACAAGATGGAGGCTCTTCCTGAAATGAAATTGTAAATGCCACTAAAGCATCACAGGACGAGATCTCGTATGATTTCACAAAGATTTCAATGTAAGATTACAATAGGAGAAAGAAAAACTACTTGCGACATTCGAAACAAAGAAAACACTAATTGCTCCAAGATCGACACAAATTAATTTCAAAATTACTTAAATTATATAGTATGGAAAAGCTTCCGAGAATAATCTCAAGTGCTGCTCAAATCAATGGCTATACATCTGTAACCAACTTGACATGATAGAAAATCTAACACAAAGGAAATTAACCAAGTATCTCAAACGGGTTTCTCATAATACATATTTTCTTAAATTTTTGTTATGAAATTTAATCCCTAACCATTTACAAGAGTATTCTCATTTCATTTATAAATTTTCCTCACTCAATTTCCCTCCCAAAAAGGAAGAATATTCGAGGGACCTTTTCTTTTACCAATTTTCCTTAGAAAGTGACATTTAACAAACTCACCGTACGTACCCAAAATTGTAAGGTCTTTATCACGAAGCAATGTAACAAGTGCCCCAATGATGATATAGGTCTCCTCGCAAAATGTTCGGGATCCGGAAAAGCTCTCGAGTATACGTTAACATCCCATGTGCCCCGCTTAGCCCCTGCGTCCCTTGTTTTTCCTTTTTCCCTCTTTTCTTGACATTTTACTCTTTGACGAAACCGCCGCCCTACTGGCGGGCGGCGGTCTCATGCCCGCCGGCCTAATCAAGGGCGGTCTCAGAACCGCCGCCCTGCTCAGAGTGGCGGTCCTTTACGCATTTTCCAGAAAGCGTTTTGACGTGACTCACGTAAAGATCAGCGTTTCACCAGCTTTTCCTTGCCGACTTGGGCTTGCATTTATGTTTTTGGTCCCCTGGAATAGTGTTTGGCCATTGTTTATAGTTTTAGAGTTCAGTTTGGTTTTGATCTTTGGGTGAATGAAAGCTATAAATAAGTGGCTTGTGCTCAAGCAAATGGCCCTGAAGTTTGTCTCTGAATTTCTCTTTGCATTAGACTTAGCTTTAATTTTTCTTAGAGTACTTGGTTTAGTTCATTATATGTCTAGTTAGCATTGTTCAACTGTTGGTAAGCCACATATCCAGCTTGTGCAAACGGTGTTGTTGTTTTATCCAATCCATTGGAGTAGAATAGCTTAGGAAGCCATTAAAGTTACAGGTTTTGCTCTTCAAACAGGATAGTTTCAGGTTCTGGTCGCTTTATGTTGCATGACTCGTAGTAAAATCCCGCTAGGAATTGCATAAGCCAAGCTCTGTACTCTTGCGCTATCCCTCTCCTACTCGCATTATATTCAGTCTGCATTCTGAGCTGTCCTTGTCCCAATATCTATTTTTGTTGATGCTAGCATTACACGCTTTTCTGGATTCACGAGAATATGAAAGAATGAGGAGATCACACTGAGGGGACAAGATCACACACACCATCGGATTCGCCACTGTTCTGCGGAATCCAGGTTCTAGCTTTCAAAGTTCTAGTTAGAATCATATCAAATAGAGTAGATAATTGTTTCATTTCAGTAAATTCTATTCTCGATATTGCCAGGGAAGCTGTGAGGATTGATAGTTTCTGAGAAACTATGATTCACTCCTCACTTCTGAGGTAGGATCGAGAATCTTGCAGATAGATGAGCTATTTCATTTGTTTAGAATAAATCTACAAATTGCACAGACAAATAACTACACTCGGTTATTTTGTTTGTTTTAAATTGTTATTTAGTTGTTATTTCTAGATACATTTAAATAGCTGCTTTTCTTCTCATAAAGTTAAATGCAAAAATAGAAGTTATATATGTTTTAGATTTATTCCACGTAGTTAGAATTTGCTTTGTTACAGTTAGATTTACATTTTATTTTGTATGACAATCACGGGACCTCGGGAGCCCAGGGAATACGTATTTGAGCCAATTGTGCCTCACCATCCTCGTCACAAGTAATAGTTGATATAGATCAGAACCTTAGAATACAAATTCTTCCAAATAACAACCGATTTACGACTGATCGATCACTTTCGATTGAGGGGATTAAATATAGAAGACGACCAAGCACACACGTTTTGGTCAAATCAACCGAACTACAGATTACCCTAGGAAAACATTCACATGACTGTAGAAGGGTTCGAAAGAGAACAAACCTTTGGTTGTGATCCTTTGGTCCCACATGACAATGATGCAGAGACACTCTCACAGACATATATACTAGTTTAAGGATCCAGGTTGCACAAACACCGTGAGGTATTCCGAGAAAATCACGCAGCTTGTTGAGTTTAAACGTAGAAGGCCGAGAAAGCGTACAATTACTAGATACTAAGGATTAGGACTTGATTTCGTATATGACCATAACAGGACCGCAACAACCAAGAGTCTACGGTTGTGATCCACAAGTCCCACAGCCTAACGAATCCATAAATCAATCAGATATAGACACTGGCCTACGCACGTTAGTATTCAGGTCTACTCCACTTCCACCCATCATCATCGAACAATTGTCCTTACTAGATATAACAGCTAACGAAGCTAGAGAATTCTGGACTAGGCCAGAGAATCGTCCGTAGAGTCAATTGTATTCACCATCCACCATATGACCTTATCTGGAGACGTACACGAAACTATCCCAGGTCATTTTCCACGTATTCCACAACCCATAGATCGAATCACGCCAGAGCTTGATATTGATTGGAGCCTTCGAGCAGTCATCCTTTCCGATCGATCTATCACACCAGTCCAAGTTAGAAGGGCCTTCTTTGCCTTAGATTCACAAATTCCATTAGTGCGTGTCGAAGACATTAGATTGCCTAACTAGTTTTTCTGCATCCCACGCATATTCCATCCCCACCGGTCAGCCTTGGCACGACCTCGGGAGGTCGGGTACGTGGAAGAGTTACTTGTAGATTCCCACGCTCGCTTGTTGCTTTTCCGGCGTACACTCACATCCGAAAGATGTCAAGTGGACCAATTGTGAACTAATCACGTTTATTTGGCCCTCGAGTAATGACTAGGATGCCATGTCATAACCTATTGGAAATCCTTCTAATCATTCTCGATTTTGTCATATGAGAAATCCACTTTTTAATCATTTTTCGAGGCTCGCACAATGGATATGATAGGTAATCCTTTTCACCCTCAAGGCAACACCGTTAGGGAATAAGAGATAAAATATGTTGAATAATCCCTTACAGAATCACAACAGTAGAAAATAATATGTAGAAAATATTATAGATCTCAAATAAAAGTGCAGAATAAATAACACAACACAGAGAGACAAGATTTAACATGGTTCACCCAATTTGGGCTACATCCACCAAGAATCACTTGCTCAGATTTTATTACAAGCCTCCACTCTCTCAATACAATACCCAAATCCATTTGGAACTATGCTCAACAAACTCTACAGAATTCACACCTAAATTCAAAGCACATCTGCAATACATTTGCTTGTCTATCTATCATATGCATAAGACCATATAAATAGACAATTGCTTAAGTAGTTTGATACAAAACCGTGGGTATCAAAACAATGGGTACCGAAAAACCATGGGCCCAAAAACAACCCATAACGGTTACCCATTACCCATGGGTTAATAAACCACCCATGAAAATTTTCTTCAGGGGCTTTACCCCCAAGCCCCCATTGATTGGGGGGGCTTCACCCCCCCAAAGCCCCTTGACCCACTCACCGGTGAGCGGGAATGCCGTAAAATACCGAGTGTAACACATAGAATGTGTACCACACTCTAACATGAAAATAGGCTCCACAAACATAACAATCTCCCACTGAGATTGATTTCCACTTAGTAAACTTCTTAACCCTTCACTTTCATCCACGAAGGCCAACCAAAGTTGAACATAGATTTATTTTATCCTGTGACCACCTTGGTCATCATGTCTCGCAGGATTTTGATTGGTATGAATATTCTCTAACTTCAACTTATCTTCTTTCAAAGATGTCTTGATGAAGTGATATCTCAACGTATATGCTTCGTCCTAGAGTGGAAAGCAGAGTTATTAGCTAGGTGTATAAAGCACTGACTATCACTATTTAACTTACATTCCTTCTTCGTATGCCCCAACTCCTCAAGCAATTGTTATAACCAAATCATTTCTTTGCTTGCCTCTTTGGCAGCAACATACTCAGCCTCCATGGTTGATAAAGCCACCACTTCGTAGTCATGAAATCTAGCTCACCGTTGTTCCACCTACGGTGTAAATATACCTGTTGTGCTCCTCCCGCTATCAACATCTCCAGCCATGTCCGAATCTACATAATCACGTAAAGTGGTGTCTCGATCCAATATAGCACAAAACTATCCCCATGGTCCCTCTCAAATACCGAACGATCCACTTTATCGCTTGTCAATGCCCTTTACCCGGATCACTCATAAATCTACTCACAGCTCCCACTGCATGGGAAATATCAGGCCTAGTGCACACCATAACATACATCAAACTTCCAACCACTGATGAGTAAGGTACCTTGGACATCTAGTTTCTTTCCTACTCTGTCTTGGGACACTGCTCCTTTGATAACTTAAAATGGCCTGCCAAAGGAGTCCCAACCAATTTAGCATCTTGCATGTTAAACCTATCCAATACCTTCTTAATGTACTCTTCCTGAGATAAAGTCAGCTTCCGTTCCTTCCTATCCCGAGTTATCCTCATACCAAGGATTTTTCTAGCTACCCCCAAATCCTTCATATCAAAGGATTCACTTAGTTGTTTCTTGAGTACTTTTATTTCCTACATGTTTTTTACTGCAACCAACATGTCATCAACCTACAAACATAGGATAATATAACTTCCATCCTCAAATTTCTTTATATACACGCAATGGTCAGAATGACATCTAATATAACATTGCTCCATCATGAAGCTATCAAAATTCTTATACCATTGACGTGGAGCTTGTTTCAGGCTATACAAGCTCTTCTTTAGTTTACACACCATCTCCTCTTTACCTTTGACTTCATATCCTTCGGTTCCCGCATATATAGATCCTCTAAATCACCATGGAGAAATGCGGTCTTTACATCTAACTCGTTTCTAAGTGCAAGTCTTCTACCGCCATTATTCCAAGAACAGTTATGATAGAAGTCATTTTTACTAGAGGAGAAAAATCTCATCAAAATATATACCTTGTTTCGTGCAAACCCTTTGACCACCAACCGGGCCTTATATATTTTCTTTCCCCATTCTTCATCTTTAACTCGTAGACCCACTTGTTCTCGCAATGCTCTTTTACCTTCCAAAGAGCTTCACCAAATCCCAAGTCTAGTTCTCCATGAGAGACTTATGCTCCTCATCCATGGCTTGCTCCCACTTCATCGGCATCTACCTCGCATTTCTTCATCAAATATCTCTAGCTCTCCACTATCGGTGAGTAATAAATAATAAAGACAAGGAGAAAAATGTTCAAGTTCTTTTCTTACCCGAGAAGACCTCCTCACTATAGGAGTTTGCGGTTCTGTTGAGTAGGTTCCGAACCGATTCGTGGGTCACTTTCCCATCCGGAAGATCCTCTACCACTACATATTCTTTCTTGGATTCTTCCTTGTTTTCATGTAACTATTTCTTATACATGAATTTCTCATTAAAGACTACATCCCTAGATTGAATGATTTTCTTGTCTTTAATACTCCAACATTTAAATCCAAAGTCATCACCACCGTAACCAATAAAAGTGCAATTTTCTGATTTAGCCTCTAGCTTGGTCCTATCATCCTTGTCAATATGAACAAACACCTCACATCCAAAGACTCTAAGAAATGAGTAATCAAATTTCTTACCGTACTAAGCCTTCTTAGGTATGCCTCCATCCAAGGCACTTGAGGGTCCTCTGTTTATCAAGTACATAGTTGTGCTCACCGCTTCTGCCCAAAAATAAAGAGGCAATCCTGCATGTATCCTCATGCTCCTAGCACGTTCCATTATTGTTCTGTTCATCCTTTCGACACCCGATTCTACCGCAGGGTTCCCTGAACTCTCTTTTACCCGTAGATTCCATTCTTAGAATAATAATAATCAAATTCATTGCTGCAATACTCCCCTCCATTATCTGACCTGAGACATTTTAACTTAAGTTTTTTTTCATTCCCTACCAAGGCTTTCCATTTAACAAAAGTATCAAATACATAAGATTTGTTTCTAATACAATAAACCCAAAATTTCCTTGTTGCATCATCAATAAAAGTAACATAATAACTTGAACCCCAAAGAGATGATACCTAAGTCAGCCCCCACACATTAGAATGTACTAGCTCTAACTTACTCTCTTTCTTCGTAGGTCCAACCTTGAGAAACCTTACTCGCTTCTATTTCCCATATATGTAGTTCTCACAAAAATCTAAACTTGTTTCTGTATATCCATGAAAATTCTTCTTTATGATGTCGATGCCCTTATGGCTCATATGACTGAGCCTATAGTGCCATAATGTTGTATTTTCATCTGAAGCCACAAGATTACAATCATTAGTACTATCAGTGGTTCAATACAAGGTTCCAACCTTCTTACCTCTTGCCACCACAAGAGCACCCTTGGTGACCTTCCAAGAGTCAACTATAAATATCACAGTACAACCATCACTTCCCAATTACCCCGCCGATATCAAATTTCTCCTTAATGTAGGCACATATCGACATCCTTGAATTTAGCCATGTATTCCCGTTCGCATCTTAACCTGAATAGAACCTTTTCCAACTATACTGCAAGGCTCATCATCACTAAGAAAAACATGCCCAAAATCCCTCTTGAACATAATCAACAAAACAATGCCTATGTGGAGTAGCATGAAAAGAAGCCCCTGAATCTAAAACCCAAGATTCATTCATATTATGGAAGGAAAGAATCAAAGCATCATGGCATACATTACCCGATGCCACATTTTCCTCCTTGTTTTCTTCTTGTTGTTTCTTCTTATCCTAAATCTCCCAACAGTCCTTCTTTGCATGCCCAAACTTTCCACAAAGGCGAGCATACTATCTTGCTTTTGGATTTTTACCTTGCCCGATCCTTTGATTTTCCATGGTTTCCTCTATTCTTCTGTCTCCCTCTAGTTTCCCTTTCATCAAAGCATTCCCGAAGTAGAAGATTCACAAATATTTTTCTTCGCATTTCTAGCTTAGAATCACCCCTACAACATCCTCAAACTTCAACTTCGAGCTAGCTAGAACCGAGTTGCTTACCGCCATTACAGTGCTATTCCAAGTTTCGTAAAGAGCACAATTAATAATCCCTAACTTCTTCATCAAATTCTATCAGAACTAAAGCTAGCATATTCAAAACCATATTGAAATCATTTAAATGATCTGCACATCTTTGAACCATTCTCGACATCTTCCTATTAAACAAATTTTTCATTAAAAATATCTTGTTAGAGGTAGAGGGTTTTTCATACAACTTCCCTAATGCATCCATCAATTCATTTGTAGTCTTTTCCTTTGAAACATTAAATAATACCGAAGATGCAAGACACATCCTGGATCATTCCAAGTTCCTTCCGATCCAACAAATCCCATTCCACATCTATCATACTCGAGGGTTTGTTCACCTTCTCAGATAGTGGAGTATAAAGATCCTTCTGATAAAGGTAATCTTCCATTTGCATCTTCCAAAGACTGAAATTATGCCCATTGAATTTATCAACCCTAGATCTTCCATCATCTGTCATAGCTCCCACTCAAGCTAAAAACTTTCCCGTGATTCAACACTTCTACAAACCAAACCAGGCTCTGATACCAATTGTTAGGGAATAAGAGATAAAATATGTGGAATAATCCCTTACAGAATGACAACAATAGAAACTAATATGCAAAAATATTATAGATCTCAAATAAAAGTGCAGAATAAATAACACAACACAGAGAGACAAGATTTAACATGGTTCACCCAATTTGGGCTATGTCCACAAAGAATCACTTGCTCAAATTTTATTACAAGCGTCCACTCTCTCAATACAATACCTGATCCGTTTGGAGCTATGCTCAACAAACTCTGCTGTAATTCACACCTGAATTCAAAGCACATTTGTAATACATTTGCTTGTCTATCTATCATATGCATAAGACCATATAAATAGACAATTGCTTACGTAGTTTGATACAAAACCGTGGGTATCAAAACAATGGGAAAAAAACCATGGGTATCAAAACAATGGGTACCGAAAAACCATGGGACCAAAAACAGCCCATAACGGTTACCCATTACCCATGGGTTATTACCACCCATGAAAATTTGCTTCAAGGGCTTTACCCCAAGCTCCCATCGATCGGGGAGCTTCACCCCGAAGCCCCTTGACTCCGCTCACCGCGAAAGGACCACCGTAAAAATACCCAATGTAACACATAAAAGGTGTACCACACTCTAACATGAAAACAAGCTCCACAAACATAACAACACCTTTTTCATCTTTTGCACCTGTAACTTTCATCATTTCATCCTTTTCCCTTTCTTTCCTCTACAACTCTATCCCGCATCAAACTTCTTTGTTAATTCCTATTTTCACAAGTGCCCGAGTAATTCCAACTTAAAAACATCAAAATTAAAAATCCTTAGACTCACAAATTAAGTTCGAATCCATTCAATGGCACTTTTCAAACAAAAAAGAAAAGGAAATTCATCAAAATGATGAAAAACATTGTGTATGCACATCTTCAAGAGTCTTTGAGAAAAATAGTGGAAAAAATAGGTAAAATACATAGCAACCATTGATTCTACCCGTTTTCTATTTTATATCATAGTCATCCATGAGTTTCCTTGGCGTAATCAGTAAAGGAGAAGTACATGGGAGAGTTTCCAAACAAGCTCGAGCCTTTCACGTGCCCTGGGCCCAAGAAAAAATCATTTTGGCCTTTAAAAAGTTTCAATGTAAAAAGGAGCCAGTGGAAGCCTCCACATGTCTCAATGGCACACTTTGTGATAGTCCTAAAAAGTAGAGACCCCAAAAAAGCATGGGCTCACCATGTGTCTCGGTCACAAAGAGTTTGTTAAAAAGGTTGAAGGTTCAACAGAAGGCACCATGTGTCTAGGGTCCGAGACATTTTTCTTTAGCCGTTGAAAATTCTAAGCAAAGGGCAGAGTTAGCGGGAGCCTCAAAGTGTCATCCTAGTGCTTCTTCAAAATAAAACTTAGGGTTTGGTCCCTAAATAGGCGCAATTCCCTCCACTTGTCCTAGGAATTTCAAATTTCTTTGAAATGTTTAAGTATAGAGTGGAGCTGGTGGAAGCCTCCACATGTCTTTATGTCGCACTTGTTAAGGTGGGACCCTGAGGTAGATCCTCAAATGAGCGCCACCTTCCACATGTCCATAGTCTACCAAATCTGCACTAGCCGCATGAAAAATTTATCTAAGTTTGGGAAAAGCAAAGTGAAAACCTCCACGTTTCTCCTCGACGCAACTCCAAGGCCAAACCAAAAGGTAAATTTTCAGATGAGCGTCGACCCTCCATGTGGACAAATTTTGAGTTGAAGCAGGCCTTAGAATTTTCAAAGTGCCTCACCAGCCACATCCAACCAGAAAGGGCCATGTTTCCACAGATGCTAAGATGTAAATTTGACTGGGAAAAATACACCCGTTAAACCATAAAATGCAGGAAAATCACCATTTGCACCCGAAAATGAATCCTTCTTCAAGGACAAAGAATTTAGAAATGATATAAGGCCCAAATATGATCCTATGAGCCATATCCAATCACGTTTCCACATATATTTGGGACAAAAAGACATGGACAACAAAACGTGACTATGGAAAATGGAAGGAAAGGAAAATTTTGAGTTTACGCCCAAGTTTCAGACTCTTTCACATGGACAGAGGAAAGAAAAAAATTCTAGAATTTTAAGTGATCCTCGACCAAGGAAGGGACTGATCATGGCAACCAAATGGAGGACAAAGTTTTCATGCATCAATACGGGGAGATAGAAAACATGACAGAGCCTCGTAAACTGTAGAATTTCAAGGACAAATGGGGCAAGACCATAATGAGCACCAACATCAGCTCCGACCGGGATGGGCACTCCCCTGCAAGTGCCACGAGAACAAATAGAGTAGACCAAGTTCCAAAAAGAGACCATTGGGCAATGGAGTCAAAGAATAAGCTTACAAAGTAGAGAAACCATAGCCATCCTCCATAAAACAAACTGAGAAACCAACAAAACTAGGTCACCAAGGACCAGAATGAACAAAAACAAAAAATCAAAACAAAAACAAAGAACTATACACTATAAACATGGATTATACCTTGATTCTGAGAAATCAATCAAGGAAATGTTTCAAATGCTTTCCATTAACAGGAAATTCAAGAAATTCCCCGTCTATGTCTTTTAGGAAGAAGGTATTCTCACCAATTCGAATATCAATTGAATAAGGGCCCATCCATAATGCATCAAATTTACCATGCTTTCCCTTATCTTCATGCCTGTTATCCCATAATAGCACAAGATCCCCAATGTTGAAAGCTCTTGGAGTCACCTTCTTATCAAATAACTTCTTCAAATTTTCTCTAAAATTCACATACCGTTGATGGGATGCCCTTCTTCCTTCATCTAACTCAATAATTTGATTGATTAGAGCATCATATGGACTTGTTGGGTTTCAAATTTGCACTTTAGGTGAAACCACAAATGGGACAAACAAGTCCCTCCTCTTTGATGGGAGAGGTTCCCTTATTGAAAGCAAAGGATAAAAATATATACAAATGTACAAATTTCATCAATTTGTGGTCTTCTAATATCTTGGAAATGCGTTTTCTACAAGGAAAATTATCAGCACAAGAGGATAGAGGAATGAAGGAGAGGATGGAGGGAGAAGAAGGCAATACTTTTAGGGAAAATAGATTGCAGAGAAAACCCTTATTTGCATTAGACAAATGAAATACAGAGAAGAACCATTCATGTTTTTACCAGATATAATCCCACAGACACAAAGTTCTTTGAAATTACATTCACAAGAACACAAAGTTTCTTCATATATTAGAGATTAAATGATTCTCAAAACAGAGCAGAGGAAGAAAGAGAAACAAAGGAATAAAATAGAAGATCTTGTATTGATTATTTTTAGTTCAAATTTACAGTCCCAACATATCAAAATTCTAACCCTGACAATGGCTTCCAAAACCCATCAAATAGCTTGTGAAAAGTGGTTATAACTTTCTCTAAATGAGAAAAATGGTTTTTAAAGGGAGTTCATCCTTTGTGCCCTTCAAAAATAATCCAATGATAAAGAAAAATCATGGCAGAAAACCAATTTGCGCAAATACATAGACATTTTATTTTATTTGCCGTTTTAATATGAACCATTGATTTGTTGTTAAAATGTTCAAATCAGACCGTCCACATGGAAGGAGAAGATTGGAGTAGGCATGTGGGAATTCCTTTCCATTTTCATGATTTTTTGTGTTTTGGCACTTTGGAACAAATTTCCCCACATTACTGCCTTGAATTTTTGACTTGGACACGTGGCGAGCCGTGTGACCGAAAATAGGATTGTCATTCAATTTTGAGCATTTTGACCTTTTCTATAAAAAGTCACAAAATCTCATTTACCCTCCGCCGCCCACAACTCGACTTGATCTAGAAACGTGGCGCAATCTGGTTAGAAACAGTGCACGACTTTCATTGTAACATTTTGACCCTTTTGAAAAAAAAAAAGGCGAAAAATTTGTTTTATCCCGCTCGGCTCGCCTTCTCTACTGGCTCTGCGACATGTGGTGCCCTTAGATTCACTATGGGTTATGAGGAAATTGACTTACCTTAACATGTTTTTAACCTTTTGGCAAAAGTTTTAAAACCTTGAATTCTTTCATGGCTCCACCGATCCGGTCCTCCCTTTGGGCACGTGGTAGCCTTAGATTCATTATGGGTCCTTAGGAGCCTTTTGGTTTTAATTCTTCTCGTGGGTTCATGGGAAAAAAATTACCAACCTAGATTTTTTTTTCAAAAGAGAAAAGTGCACAAATACCCCGCATCTCTTCCAATCGCCAAAGGGAAAACTTTCCAACTTAGGCCCGCTGAGCCATAACTTAAATAGTACAAGGAGTTAGGAGGTCTTCTTTACCTTTTTGGAAAGGGTAAGAAATTTCCCATCTGATGTAATGATTTTCATGAGTCTAAAAGTCCTTGGAAAGTTCCAATTTTCAAAATACCTTTTTCAAGCATACTTTAAGGGCACCGACTCAAAAATTTTACAAATTTAGAGGTAGAAATTGAAGGGAAATTTGAGGGTGATAACAACTAGCTCTTTCTAGGTATGACTTGGCTTGAAAAAAGGCACAAGGCAAGATCAAGAACAACAGAACAACTCTAGAAAATGAAGACTAGTGTCTTATCCATTGGGTGATAGAGTCAAGAGGAAAAACCAATACAAGACAACACACACAAGGCAAGAAAGGAAACAAACCAAAAAGGAGGGCCCAAAACAAACACCCCACACAACAAGGAAGAAAAAGGAAACAAACAAGCCAAAAACAAAGAAAATACACAATGTATAGAGGGACTCCCTAATCACCTAGGACCTGAACAAATTTAAGTACTACCCACTATAAGGGAGTGGGAGAGAAGATCCATCCATGTAACTCAAATAAAAAGAGTTCTCACCAAAGCAAAATGTTTGATCTCGAAGGGGCCAATCCAAAGTGATTCAAACTTACCATGGCTTCCTCAAGACTCATGTCTTTTATCCCATAACAAAACTATGTACCCTACAAAGAAAGCTCTAGATTTGGCTTTCTTGTCAAAAAATCCTTCACTTTCAACTGATGGGCTGTTATTCTATCAACCACCTGCAATCTATCTTCATTCAACCATTATGGCAGTGGAGATTCCACACCATACACTACTTGGAAAGGAGACATTCCAATGGCTCTCTTAGGTGTAATCCTATCAGCCCAAAGTGCATCATATAATTTCTTATGCCAATTTCTTTGAGAATCATTCACAAGTTTCCTAATAATGGTCACCAAATTCTTGTTTTTGATTCAGCTTTTCCATTCCCTTGAGGATAATAATCAGAAGAGTGAGCAAGAGATATTCCATATCCATAACAAAAATCCATTATCTCAACAGAGGAGAAGTTAGAAGCATTATCAGTCACAACTTTGTTTGGAATTCCAAATCTTATCAATATGTTTTCCTTTATGAAGTTGCATACTACTTCAGAAGTAGTACTCTTGACTGGGATGGCTTCCACCCACTTGGTGAAATAATTTGTGGCAGTCAACACATGAGTATGTCCAACACTTGAAGATGGATTGAGAGTTCCAATGAAATCCAAACCCCATTGTTGAAAGGGCTCCTCGATCACCACTGGCTTGAGAGGCAAAGCAGCCAACCTTGGTCTTCCAATAAATGTTTGGCATGCTTCACATTTACTCACCCACTTTGATGCATCTTGGAATAGAGTGGGCCAATAATAGCCAACACGAAGGATTTTGTGAGCTGTTACAACAGAGGAGAAATGCCCCCACAAGCTTGATCATGAAAAGTAGAAAATAATTTCTTTTGCTGCTCTTTATCTACACATTTTAAAAACCTTCCATCTACACCTCATTTGAAAAGAGCATTTTCCCAAAGAACATACTTGTGTAGATCTAAGTTTAATGGATCTTTTTTCTTTTACATTCAAGTGAGATGGGCATTCACCATAGGTCAGAAAATGAGCAATATCAGCATACCATACATCTGTCGAGCTGAGAAACAAAACCACAGGCAGATCCGCTTCATCTTTGGACAACGTTTCATCAACACCTTTAGCAATGAGCTCACATAGGCCCTTACCACGAACCAGCTTGGTTGGCTTGATATCCAAATTGTATTCTTACACTTTTTCCACCTAATTACCTCTCTTAGTTCCAAATTCTTGTTGTGTGAGAATCAATTTGACACTTGTATCAGGCACAAACACAATAGCATGAGAATTTAGAATATAAAATATGAATTGTTTAAAAAATTTACAACAGCAAAAGCGTGTATCTCCATCATGGCGTATTTTAGTTCATGGGAATTCAAAATGTAGCTCATGAATGCTATGGGAAATTTGTGATCTTCAGCATTCTTTTGAGTTAAAACAATGGCCAAAGTGTTTTCATTGGCATAAAATATATAATAAAATCTCTGTTGAAGTCTGGACACGCCAAAGTGGGAGTATTTGCAATGGATTTTTTGATATCTTCAAAAGCAAGCTTTCCTTTAGAGGACCAGCCAAAATTCTACTTCCCTTTCATCATGTGAGCAATGCTCATAGTAAGTTCAGAAAAATCAGGTATGAATCTCCTCAAGAAATTAATCTTACCAAAGAAGGAATGAATACCTTTCTTACTCGTGGGAAGAGGAATTTGTTGTATGGCCTAAACTCTTTCCGGATCAATTTTGATTCCATATTTTGAGACAATGTGTCCCAACAACTTACCTTCAGATTACACAAAACAAAAAATTCTTAGGATTTAAAGGAACTTTGTGCTCTCTACATTTTTAGTAATTTTTCAAGGTGTTGAACATGATCTCGCTTTGATTTTTGAAAATACGGTCAAATCATCCAGATATACCACGATGCATTTCCATTTCAAACTACCGTAAGCTAGATCCATAGCCCCTCTGGAAAGTAGCACCAGCATTGATGAGTCCAAAAGGCATTCTCTTGTAGACCAAAGTGCCCCAAGGGGTGGTAAAGGTGGTCTTGTGCTGATTTTCAAGTGTTTACTTCTACTTGGTTGTACCACGAGAATTCGTCCAAAATTGATAACATCTCTCGAGCTTGTGATAGATTACACCACTTAGTCCATCATGGGAAGAGGATAATTATCTTTCAAGGAAGCCTGATTTAGATTTCTAAAGTCAACACAGATTCTAATCTCCTCATTTTTCTTTCTGATAGGAACTATATTAACAATCCAAGTGGAATGATGAATAGGAAAGATGATTCAGGATTTTAAAAGTTTTTGTATTTCTTGAAAGATAGTGTCAGCAATCTTTGGATTATACTACCTTTTCTTTTGTTTGAAAGGCTTGATGTCAAGCTTAAGAGGGATGGAATGTTGTATTTATTTTGGTTTGAAAGATTTGAGATCTTCATACGAGTAAGCAAGCACATCAACATACCTCTTCAAAAGATTTATCACCTTCTCTCTTTCTTCTTGAGTGCAACACTTCTTGATGTTCACCATTTTAGGTTCATCTATACTTCCAATATTTATTTTTTCAGTTTTAGCAGACTACTGATTTTCTTGGGAAGCCTTAGATTTGACATACCTATCATGTTTATCAAAAAGATCCTCCAAACTCACCAAACCCTTAGGAATTTTTTTCCCTTTCAGTTTGATACATCCATCATGATCCATCTCTTCTTTAACACTTTCTTTATTTGAAGACACATATTCTCTAGGCAAGTTATCACTTCCTTCAAAATACAATCTGATCAAATTTATCTCTCAACTGCAAGAAAGAGAGTAGATTTTGGTCATCATTGAAGACCTGCCAATTGTTGGCATTGTCAAGAACACTAGGCCTATGAATCATTTCAATGGAGAATTTGTCCTGAGAGAAGTCAGGATGAGGAATTAACAAAGATCCAGAGACTATCAGGGAATCAACCCTAGTATTCTCTTCCCTTGGTACTACTGCAATGGAGAGAGCATCGAGGAATTCAATAGAATCCCATACTAGATTCGATAGTGCCTCAATCTTTTGTTTTTAGTTGATAAAGGTCTCGTACCGCTTTACAATTAGCTCAAAGATCTCCATGATCAAATTTTTTTTTCACTCCCATCTCCTTTTCCATACTCAACCTAAGAATGAGGGCCTCATATTCAAGAGTATTATTGGTATTCTCAAACTAAAACTTAAAAGCAAAAGGGTGAATCTTACCCTTAGGAGAGAATAGCACTATACCAGCTCTAGAGCCGGTGAGGAACATCTACCATCAAACTCCAATGTCCAAAATCATTAGGATCAAACAATACTCCTTTTGATGGAATTTCTTCATCCAAAGATGACACAATCATATAGTTCCCATGCCCAATGTATTCATACAAAAATTTTGCTTTTGGATCATCTATTTTTACACAAGATACTTAGCTTGCTTCTCAGGCATCAACTTCTTCATCTTGCCATTAACTAGGATGAGTGCATGTGACCAATCCATTTTGATTTCCCCTCTAACATCCTTGCAAAATTTCCTACTCAATAGCATGCCGTAGGAAGGAGGAATGTCAACAACTAAGATTGTTGCCAAAACCTTTTTCTATGGCCAAGTAATGAAAGCTACTTGTGCATCCTTGATTCTCCCAACTAAAGGAACTTCCCTACTCTCCATAGAATAACAAGAACCATTATGTGTGGGTAAGAGTGAGGCCCAAGGAATGAGATACTTTAGCAGAATTACATTGTTAGATGCCCTAGAATCAATAACGCAATTACTAAGCTTGTGGCCTGCTATAAGGAGAGTCACATAGAAAGGTCTGATTTTCATATTGGGTGATGTGACAATAACTACAATATTTGGTTGGGAAGGGGAAGAAGGAGTTGGAAAAAACCTTTGGAAACATGGGATGGGATTTTAGATTTGGAGTTGACAAAATCAACCATTTTGGCAAAGGCTTTGGGATGGGTTTGATAAAAATCAGCCTTAGAAATCTAAACCTTAGTTCTCTTTATGTGATCAATAATATCAAAGGATCGAGATGTGGATGGGGTATCATTACAAGGAAGGGAAGAGACCTTAGACCTATTGGATTTATCATTTGACACAGTAGAAGATTTAGAAGCTAGAATTGGAGGGAGAAAAACTAGTAGAGCTTACCTTTTGTGTGGAGGTGGTGGGGATAGGAGAACCTCTCTTTGCAAGCACTGGAATGGTATTGGAAGACTCCTTTGATTTCTTTGCAGGATACACAACTTTCTCCTTTTTTTTGGTCTGTTCTCGAGTCATGACAACATATGACTCGTTGTTCATGTCAGCCACTATATCATTATAATCATCCTCATCATCAACACCTTCAATGGTGAGGAAGTTGACTCTAGAATCGCTAGGCTGCTCCAAACCTTCATTAGCATCTTCTTCTTGATAATAATAAAATTTCATTCTCTTCTTCATCATTAGGTTCAAGGACTTCACATGTTACATTGACAGGAACTTTGAGAGGTGGACCTTCAATTGCCAACCTGGTTTGGGAAGAAGGCAATTTGTTCTTAGGCTGAAAATTCTTCCTTGGAACATCTTGGTATGGAGTATGCTAAGCCAATTGTTTTTTGATTGAAATAAGGTCATTGGCCAGATTTTGTACCAATTGATCCAAATTACCTCTAGGAGAAGAGGAAGAAGATGATGTCTTGGATTTTTGAGATTCTATTTTTATTTTTCCTGATATGATCAAGTCATCTTCCACACTGACTGTCAACCTCTGATCCTCATCCAAAGTTTCTAGATTGTCTCTCCTCAAAGCATAGCTCATTTGAGGTAGTTGTACATTCAAAAAGAAACATTTTTCGATCTAATCAATGGGTCGGGTGTCTTGTGGGATCTGTTTAAAAAGCTTACTAAACTTAGCCACAAATTCTCTCATAGGCTCTTGTGGTTCCTTTTTGATTTGATAAATTTGGGAAAGCAGAGCATGCACATCTTCTACAGGTTTGAAATGGTTCTCAAATCTTGTTTTCATCATGGTGCAATTGGTAATTGCTCCAGTAGGAAGATATTAAAACCAATTTTTTGCATTGTCTTTGTAAGGTCTCCACAAAAATCCTAACAGAGACATCTTCATGTTCCACACCGAGGACTCTATATGCAACAATGAAGGTTGTAATGTGTTCATCAGGGTGCACTTTCCCATCACCCCTGAATTTGGGAAAATTCTTTTTGTTACCCCTAGGTAACTCATGTAAAGGTTATGGAAGAGCCAAGGGACCAACTCGGTGGCCCCAAGGTAATGGAACTGCCATCCTTGGAAAAATTGCTTGAAGAGAAACTGAAACACCAACAAGAATTAAAGCATGGAGATTAGGGCTGAGTTGCTCTTGAGGGATTCCACTCCCAAGGGTTCTATCTTCAACAGGGGGTGTGCTTGTAGAATGAGCTCTTCTATTTCTCCGTGTTAAAGGAAGATGAAAAATCTGCTACTCCAAGAGCTCTTCTACTACGTGTGTATCTCGAGTCGCTAGATCAATGGAATGATCAAATTGTTATTCTTCTTAGAAAGGAATCTATGAAAGCATTCGCCAAGAGAGTTGCCAAAAACTTTTGGGTTTCAAATTTTCACTTAAGATGAAACCATAGTCGGGGACAAACAAGTCCCTCCCCTTTGATGGGAGAGGTTCCCTTAGTGAAAGCAAAGGATAAAAATATAGATGTACAACTTTCATCAATTTATATCTTGGAAATGTGTTTTCTACAAGGAAAATTATCACCACAAGAGGATAGAGGAATGAAGGAGAGGATGGAGGGAGAAGGAAATAATTTCAAGGAAAAGAGATTGTAGAGAAAACCCTTGTTTGCATTGGACAAATGAAATACAGAGAAGAACCATTCATGTTTTTACCAGATACAATCCCATAGACACAAAGTTATTCAAAATTGCATTCACAAGAACACAAAGTTTCTTCGCATATTAGAGATTAAATGATTCTCAAACCAAAGCAAAGGAAGAAAGAGAAACAAAGGAATAAAAGAGAAGATCTTGTATTGATTCTTTTTAGTTCAAATTTACAGTCCCGACATATCAAAATTACAACCCCAATAATGGCTTCTAGAACCCATCAAATAGCTCTTGAAAAGTGGCTATAACTTCCTCCAGGTGAGAAAAATGGTTTGCAAATGGATTTCATCCTTTGTTCCCTTAAAAAATCATCCAATCATGAATAAAAATCATGGCGGAAAACCAATTTGTGCAAATACATAGACATTTTATTTTATTGGCTAGTTTCAATATGAACCATTGATTTAATGTTGAAACATTCAAATCGGGCCGTCCACATGGAAGGAGAAGATTGGAGTGGGCATGGGGAATCCCCTTTCCATTTTTTTGATTTTTTGTGTTTTGGCACTTTGGAACAAATTTCCCCACAGCCCGCCTTGACTTTTTGACTTGGACACATGGCGGGGTGTGACTAGAAATAGGATCGTTGTTGAATTATGAGCATTTTGAAATTTTCTATAAAAAGTCTCAAAATATCATTTACCTCCACCAGCCCGTAGCTTTGACTTGATCTCGGACATTTGGCGCAATCTAGTTAGAAACGGGTGCACAACTTTATTGTAACATTTTGACCCTTTTTGGAAAAAAAAAAAGCACAAAAACTTGTTTTATCCCGCCGGCTCGCTGCTCTACTCGGCTCCCGTGACATGTGGTGCCCTTAGATTCACTATGGGTTATGAGTAAATTGACTTACCATAACACGTTTTTAACGCTTTGGCAAAAGTTTTAAAACCTTGAATTCTTCCATGGCTCCACTAATCCGGTCCTCCCTTTGGTCGCGTGGTAGGCTTGGATTCATTACGGGTCCTTAGGAGCCTTTTGGTTTTAAGTCTTCTCGTGGGTTCATGGGACAAAACTCACCAACCTAGATTTTTTTTCAAAAGAGAAAAGTGCACAAATACCCCGCATCTCTTCCCGATCTGCAAAGGGAAAACTTTCCAACTTAGGCCCATAGAGCCATAACTTAAATAGTACAAGGAGTTAGGAGGACTTCTTTACCTTTTTGGAAAGGGTAAGAAATTTCCCATCCGATGTAATGATTTTCATGAGTCGAAAGTCCTTGGAAATTTCCAATTTTCAAAATACCTTTTCAAGCATACTTTAAGGGCGCCAACTCAAAATTTTTACAAATTTAGACTTAGAAATTGAAGGGAAATTTGAGGGTGATAATAGGAATAACTTCTTGATCTTCGATTTGTTGAAAAAAATGAAATGAAGACAATCGAAAATGAAGGGTAAAAAAATCTTGAGTTCTATATACCAACTCAAATGGACTTTTACTAGTAGCTCTTTTGACAGTGATTCTATTAGCCCAAACAACGAACTTCACTTGCTCACCTTACTTCATTTTGTTCAGATCAAGGTTATTTTAATGATCTTTAACAAGTTTTTATTTCTAGACTCAGCTTGTCCATTTTTCGGGGATTGTAGTTAGAAGAATTGGTCAAATTGATTACATACTCTTTGCACATTTCCACCAAAGGTTTGGCTCAAACTCATGGCATTATCAAAGAACGATTTTAACAGCACTCCAAATCAGATATGATATGATTCAGACGAAGTCCATGATAACTTGGTGTTTTTCCTTTTTGGTGGGTATTGCTTCCACCCACTTAGTGAAATAATCAGTGGCTATAATAATCCATTTATGACCAGCACCTTTGGAAGGATCAGAAATTTTTCAATGAAATCCATTCCCCATTGCTTAAATGGGGATTTAATGACACCAGCTGCAAAGGAAGGGATCCTAAAGCTTTCGTTCTTCTAGAAAAATGCTAGAAGCTTTCACATTTCCTAACAAATAGAGTTGTATCCTTTAAGATATTTGGCCACCAATAACCAACCCTCAAGATTTTGTGTTGTAAATCTTCCAGAAAAATATCCCCAAAACTCCTCCATGGAGATCAGCAATTAACATTGGGGCCTCAACAATGCATCTTAAGAGCACTCCCTCCGGGTTCTTCCAAGCTAACTCAAAATTAGTAATGACATATTTTTAGAGGCTAACTCAAGAGCTCTTTTTTTTTTTTTCTCAAATGTTCAAGTCACCATAGATGTCTGAGATAAAATATTATATCTTTGTACCATTCAGAGCTTACCAAATTTTCAAGGACATCCACCCTTTCTCCTTCTACTTCATTCACCTCAATAGTTTGCAAGTTTCTCTTAGCCATAAGCTTAGCTAGGCCCAAACCTCTTACCAATTTCATGGTTTGGATATCCATGTCATACTCTTGCAACTTGTTCACCCATCTGCATCTTTTTCTTGAGACCTCCATCTCTAATAAGATGTCTTTCACCATGGTGTGGGAAACATAAGAAAAAAATTAGAGCTCAAGATTTAGGGTATGAAAACCTTTGTTTCTTTCACTAAGGAAAATGCTTTCTTCTCCATGATGGTGTAATTTAACTCAGCTCCTTCCAATGACTTACTGAAAAGGAAATTGGTCTTTCAACCCCTTCATCATCCTTCTGCAACAAAACAGATGTAATGGTGTTTTCTGAAGCAAAATAAAACACTTGAAAAGGATTCTTGTAAATTAGGGCTGCCAAAATAAGGGCATGCTTTAGTGCTTCTTTGATCCCATTGAAAGATTTAATGGAAACTTCTTCCCATTTGATAAATTGGTCCTTCTTCAGGATACTAGTAATGGGGATGGTTAGCTTAGCAAAATTAGACACAAATCTTTTGACAAAGTTTATTTGGCCAAAGAAGGATTAAATTCCCTTATTAGTTCTTAGAATTGGAACCTTGTTGTTAGCTTCCACTCTCTCTAGATCAATCATTACCCTTAGATACAATGTGACCAAGTAGCTTTGCCTTTTGCACTCCAAAATGGCACTTCTTGGGATTAAATGATATGCCATACTCTCTACACCTTAACAACATTCTCTCCAAGTGTCTCAAGTGATCATATATTTTTCTAAAAACACAATTACATCATCTTGGTAAACAACAATGAAATAATTAATATAACATGAAAACTCTACATCCATTGCTCTTTGGAAATTTTCTCCAACCTTTATTAAGCTAAAAGACATCCCGACATAGACATAAGTTCCCAAAGGAGTAGTAAAGGTAGTCTTTATTCTTTCGACTCCTTCACCACAGCTTTATTATAGCTAGAGAAACCATCCGAGTGGATAAAAGTTTAGAACCAGTTACTAATTATAGCATATTCTCCATGTTTGGTGAGAGGGTAATTATCTTTCAATGATGCTTTATTAAGGGTCTCTCAAGTCTAACCATAACCTTATATCACAATTCTTTTTCCTAATAGGCACTAGGTTTGCAACCCAAGATGAGTACCTTGTGGATTGAATGATCCCTCCATCCATCAACTTCTTCAGTTATTCTTGCATTTTCAAAGGAAGGAGAAGATTGATGGGCATCTATTTTTTCTTAAAAGGCTTGGCATTAGATACAAGAGGAATTTCATGTTGGAACAAATATTCCCTGTATGCCTTCAACTTAGACTAAGACCAAGCTAGGCAGTCTTGATATTTCTTTAGAAACTGAACATAGGACTGCTTCTCTTCCTTTCTCAGATTACTTCCTAACCAGATTTTGTGTGGTTTTTCCTTTGTGCTCAGGTCATGTTCTTCCACATCTCTTGAAACCAACATACTTCTTTTAATAATGTAATCAACATTATCAAAGTTTGATTCTAGTGCCACCAAACCTTTGGGAATCATGTTTTTCTTTAGCTGGATGATGTCTCTGCCAAATAAAGTTTCCTTTCCTTTAGCAACACACACCATTGGTTCCCAATCTATATTTTTGTTAGAAAACTCACCTTGGTTCTATAGAAACCATTTCACCTAGGCATCATCATCAAACACTTGCCAATTTTTAATGTTATCAGGGACAAATGGCCTTGTTAGTATTTCAACATCATACTCACAAAATGGAGACACTGTATAATTCCCAAATCTAAATCCTAGCACTACTAACTTGTTTGCAACAACATTAAAATTTCTATCATGGTGCACAATATTAAAAGAGTCAAAAATTTCAATAAAATCCCTGCATTGCATGCTTCAGTATTGTTTCATTCTCTGATTTTTAGTAGCATACAGTTTACTAATTTGCTTGATAATCAGTTTTGAATCCCCTTTGAAAATGATATCCTTTATACCATATTTCCATGCAATTCTCAAGCCTAACAAAAGTTCTTCATATTCAGAAATGTTGTTAGTGTATTCAAAGTTAAGTTTGAAAGAAAATACAAACTCTTCTTAGCCTGGATAAATCAGAACAATCCCAGCACCATTTGCAAACTTAGAAAAAGCTCCATCGAATAACAAGGTCCAAGGTAAACCTACTTGTTCAAGACATTTACATTGATCAATATTATGCCCTTTGCCATCAGCAAACCCAAAAAAGTTATTAACATCTACATCAACATACAACACTTCATAAGAGACATTATTGGGCTCACAATGAGGTGCAACATCTTTTTTTTTTATCCATACAACTTTACATGGTTGCCTTCAATTGGAATGGTGGACAAAGACATATCCATATGAATAAATCCACCAACACTTACAACCAAATTTCTTGATAACAACATGCCCCATTTGGCAGGGAAATCAACAATAACAATATCAAGTTTCAAGTTCTTACCCGGATAAGCTGCAAGTTGTACAACCAAACCTTTTACACACCCTACAACTGGAACCTCTCTAGAATCTATTGTAGTACACTTGCCATAAGTTGTTGTCAATTTAATGTTTAATTCATTAATGAATTCCAGAGGCATAACATTACACGATGCTCGGAATCAAACATACAATTGTACAATAATCTGTCTTTAATAATTAGCGTTGTAAAAAATGGATCAACATTTAATTGATAATCAACCAAAGATGTTCCCAAGTAAACTTCAGGTGGTTCACCTATCTCTTCCAATGTTGGATGCTTTTCTAGGTCTGTAATGATTAAAGGAGGTTTTTTTATATTATTTATATTTCTACCTTGGGCACTCCTATCTTCTTCCAATCCCAAATACTCAAAATCCCTCTTCTTGTGCTCAGGAATCCTAAGTAGTTCCACAATTGGGACAGAAATCTTGATCTAAATCAAGACTTGGAAATTTTCATAGGGAATTTATTTGGGAAAATCAACATTTGCGAAAGATTGACAAACTCATCGAGATGAAACAAGTTTTTTCACATTTTGGGCATGGGTGGGAACACCAGTTCTACTTGAGACAACAAGGCTTTTGCCAGATTCATCTTTATTTGGAGCCTCTTTTGGGACATTGATGAGAACTGGGGTCTTTGGTTTGGCTTGAGGCCTGACCCCTTTAACAACTATACTTCTTGTGTTATACTCTTTTCTTATGCAACAACAACATTCATTAACAACTATCTATCCTCTTCGATGGGATTCATCCATCATACTTCTTAATCATTAGTGCTCTTAGGTACTCAAAATAATTATTAGGAAGTTCAAATGCTTATACCATATCTATTTCTAAAGCATGAGAGGGATGCGAGAATAGGTACTCGATGACTACGAGTCCCAAAAACTTGCAGCAGTTCTTACACTTATTACCTCAGTTGAAGTTGCTTCTTGTTGTGATCTTGTAGAGAAGTCCACCTTACATGCATCATCATTAGTGTTTTCATCATCATCTTCTTTAACTTACTGATCTACTTCACATGGTGGGTGGGGTAAGAAACATTTGTCACACCAATCCATTTAATTTGTCTCTTTAACAACATCAACTCTGGAATTTAGAGGATTAGACACTACTCTATTCTCCCTATCTAGGGGTTGTCTAGCTCCCATGGGTCATTTACCTCTATCATCAGATCTATGATCATTTATAGGATGATTTTTAAATTTGTCTTGTCCTTGTTGTCTATGTTGACCTTGAGAACCTTGTCCAATTCCTTTCTCTTCCCTGGCTAGCTTGTAAGAGATTTCTTTGACAACCCCGACCAAGGTCTTTACAACCTCCTCAAGATCCGTAGCCTTACTTGATTGAGGATTTTTGGGTTGATCATTTTAACACCCTCCCTTTTAGGAGGTTTTACAATTGCTTTAATGTTGTTCTCAATTTGTAGAGCCATGGTAAAGGCCTGCCTCAAAGTCCTAGGGTTCTTATCCCTCAAATAGTAAGTAGTTTTCTTATCAAATGCATCTGAATACTTTATCAGACATGATTCATCACATGGCCTCAAATTAACAAGAAGTCTTCTCAATGTTTTGTTAAATCTTGTATTGAAATCATGAACTGATTCATTAGGATTATTTTTATATTTTTAAATTCTAATAAAATAAACCTAGGGTCTATTTTATCTCCATACTGCAATCTAAAATCATTCTTCATCTCTGTCCAAGAATCAATGGAATTATCTAGCAAAGATTTATACTAGTCCCTTGCATCTTCTTCTAGAGTATGGATAAACAATTTAATGTATACATCCTCAAATTCTATTTCAAAGTCCTCCATCATATTGACAAAGAGATTCAAATGATGATCACCAGTGATTGCATTATTTCCTTAAAACTTAAGCAATCTATTTCTTACATATTGTGGCACAACATTTGGATAGTGATCCATACCTCTAAAATTGATAGAACCAAAAGTATTAACAACAAATAGAGGTCTGGGTGGAGGATGAGCCATATTATTTTGAGGAGGTGACCTTAGAGGAGATGTAAAATGATGAGGAGTGATAGGTGTGTGTGGTATAGGGATGCAAGTTTCAGAATGACTACCCTCTAAAGGATCTGTTTCTTAGAAAAATCTATTAGATTTTGAAAACACCAAGGTAGATTGAAAAGAAAATGTTTCAAATACAAAAGAAGGACCCTCTCCAGATGGAGAATTCAATTCAACAAAGAGACTCCTGATTCATAAGCACTTGAGGAAGTATTGAAATATTCAATCATAGGCTGATCAGTTTCACCAATGGAGATATCTTTTCTTGATGCTTGATCTCTAACAACCTTCAAAATTCTTCTTCCTTTTGAATTAGACTTTCCCAACTCTTGAAACAACCTTATACTAGGGTCCCTAGCAAAGATAGACCTTCTTCCTTCCAGCTTTTGTAGATATCAATGAAAAATCTTACTTGATATATGTTGAGAAGCTAGTATTTATAAATAATTTAAACAAGATGGAGTCATCACTAAGGATTTTCACCTTAGTTTGTGAAAATGCACTATGAAAGACCTATCCGATATCACAATACCATATTCATGCAAATCTCACAAGATCTACTCTTCTTCTACCTAAATTTATCAATGATGATACAAACTTTAGTGGAATAAATGTATAAGCTAGAAATATTACACTCGGGACTCACAACTTTGAACGATTCGTACAGATCGAGCAAGATAATGATGTTTCAACAATTTATTTGCACTTTAAAATTTATAAAAACATTACGAGTGCATACGTGTACATCTTTGTTTAAATACTTTAAAGAGTCCCCAAAAATGGTGCCACTATTATTGTTGATGGGCCAAATGGATATGAATTGGAAAAAAATCAACAAATTATCCCCGAAAATAGTGCCACCATTTTTGTTGATGGGCCAAATGGATATGAACTTGCAAGAAATCAACAAATTATCCCCAACAATAGTGCCAATAGTGTTGGTATCTAATTTTTTCTCCCTTTCAAGCTGAGAAACATCACAGATTTAGCACGGAGCTTAGAGACAGATAGATCATGATGTATGTCATTTTGTAGCCATGGATGAGATCTAACTGGCCCTTTGTCACTCAGATTTGTGGAGAGATGGATAGCACCTTCAAGAGGATTTGACCTATCCTCACTACTTTAGGCCGTGCCTTTCGACTAGGGTGAGAGGACCTGTATTGTAACCTCTGTTTGATGAAGGAGATAGAGATATCCTTCTTTGCATAAATTTTATGAAGAAAACCTTGGGAAAGTAAAGTCAATACTCCATAATTTAACTCTCAAGAGTTGTCACTTCTAAAGGATGGAGATACTTTCAAAAAAAGGCTAAGGTTACTGAAGACACTATGGGATCCTAATTATTTCTGCATATCTTAGTGAATGGATTTTGTTCCTTTGTTGATATACAGGGAAAATAGGGGTAGTTTGGGATGGATTCATGGTTTTTGAATAATTTTGGTGGGAGATTAAGTAGGATAAAGTTGATTATACTAGATCTTTGAGACACTTCACAACAATGGACAACTCAACAATGAGAAAACTTCAGAATAGTTAAGATGTTCCTTCAACCAAAAGGTGTGATTCAATGGAGGCCCAGATCAACACATTTTCACACAATATTTGAGAATCTAACATGAAGGATCGAGTTAAAAGACTCAATTAAACACCAAAATCTATGATCAATTAAGCCATAAGGTACACACAAAGACTTACAGAAAATTCTTTATCAACAAATGACAGTGGAATGATTTTAAATGTGTTTATCACATCACAAGATGGAGGCTCTTCCTGAAATGAAATTGTAAATGCCACTAAACTATCATAGGGATGAGATACTATGTGATTTCACAAATATTTCAATGTAAGATTACAATAGGAGAAAAAGAACTACTTGCAGACATTCGAAACAAAGCGGACACTAATTTCTCTAAGATTGACACAAATTAATTTCAAAATTGCTTAAATTCTTTAGTATGGGAAGTCTTCTAGAGTAATCTCAGCGCTAAATCAATGGCTATACATTTGTAACCAAATCGAGATGATAGAAAATATAAAACAATAGAAATTAACCGGAGTATCTTAGATGGGTTTCTCTCGAATATGGATTTTCTCAAATTTTCCTTATGAAATTTAATCCCTGACCTTTTGCAAGAGTATTCTCATTGCATTTATACATTTTACTCACTCAATTTTTCCCCCCAAAAGAGAAGAATATTTGAGGGACCTTTGCTTGTTACCAATTTTCTTTAGAAAGTGACATTTAACAAATTCACATTTGAAAGCTACTAGGTGGACCAATTATGAACTGATCATGTTTCTTGGGCCCTCGACTAATGACTAGGATGCCATGCCACAACTTTTTGGCAATCCTTCTAATCATTCTGATTCTATCATGTGAGAAATCCCCTTTTTAATCATTTTCTAGAGGCTCTACATAGCTGGATATGACAGGTAATCCTTTTCACTCTTGAGGAAACACCTTTTTCATCTTTTACACCTACAACTTTCATCATTTCATCCTTTTCCCTTTCTTTCCTCTACAACTCTATCCTACATCTAGCTTCTCTAGTAATTCCCATTTTTGCAAGTGCCTGAGTAATTTCAAATTCAAAATATCAACCTTAACAATCCTTAGACTCACAAATTAAGTTCCAAATCCATTAAATAGCACTTTACAGAAAAAATGACAAGGAATTTCATAAAAAATGATGATAAACAGTGTGTATTCACATCTCCTGGAGTCTTGGAGAAAAAATGGCAGAAAAATAGGTAAAATACATAGCAACCATTGATTTTACCCCTTTTCTATTTTATATCATAGCCGTCCACGTGTTTAGTTGATTCAACTGTAAAGGAGAAGTACAGGGGCAAGTTTCCAAACAATTGTGGGCCTTCCATGTGCCCTGGGCCCAAGAAAAACACATTTTGGCCTTTAAAAAGTCTCATTGTAAAAAGGAGCTAGTGGAAGCCTCCACGTGTCTCAATGGTGCACTTTGAGATAGTCCCAAAAATCAGAGAACCCAAATAAGTGTGGGCTCACCATGTGTCTCAGTACGATTTTTTTTTTAAAAAAGGTTGAAGGTTGAGCAGAAGGTTCCATGTGTCTAGGGTCCAAGACATTTTTCTTTGGCCATTGAAAAGTCGAAGCAAAGGGTAGAGTGAGTGAAAGTCTCCTAGTGTCCTCTTGGCACTTCTTCAAAATAATTTTTAGGGGGCGGTCCCTCAAACAGGCATGGTCCCTCCATGTGTCCCTGTGCCTTCCAAAATTGCTTTGAAAAATTTAAATACAAAGCGGAGCCGGTGGAAGCCTCAACATGTCTTTCTATCGCACTTGTTAAGGTGGGACCCTGAGGCAAATCCTCAAATGAGCACTGACCCTCCATGTGTCCATGGTCTACCAAAGCTTCACTGGCTGCATGAATTTTTTTTCTATGTCTTGGAAAGGTAACGAAAACCTCCATGTGTCTCCCCACTACAACTCCAAGGCCAAACCAAAAGGTGAATTTTCAGATGAGCGTCGGCCCTCCACATGGAAATTTTTGAGTTGAAGTGGGCCATATAATTTTCAAAGTGCCCTCACCAAGCCACATCCAACCAGTAAAGGGAAACGTTTCCACAGATGTTGAGATGTAAATTTGATGGGAAAAATACACCCGTCAAACCATAAAATGTAGGAAAATCACCATTTGTGCTCGAAATGAATCCTTCTTCAAGGAAAGATAATTTGGAAATGATATAAGGCCCAAATATGATCCTCTGAGTTATATCTAATCATGTTTCCACATATATTTGGGACAAAAAAGATAGGGACAACAAAACATGACTGTGGAAAATGGAAGGAAAGGAAAAACACGAGTTTATGCCCAAGTTATAGACTCTTTCACATAGACGAGAGGAACGAAATTTTTTTGGACTTTTAAGTGATCCTCGACCAAGGAAGGGACTAACCATGTGTTGGTTTGAAAATTTGTCGAGTGGACGGATCTATGGATAGACCAGCCAACGACAGTGTGCGAGGCATAGCCCCTCTTTGAGACAACAAAGTGAAACTAGTTTATTGCTTTATTCTACCAGTAGGAATTTGTGCAAGTCTTACAATATTTTTCCTTTAGGGGTTTTAGAATCTCATCCCAACAGAGATAGTTCGATGAAGAACAGAGAAAGGAATTAATGGAGGAATAGAAGAAAGATGGATCTGAAGGGAGAAAAGAAATGAATTCCAAAGTAGAAAGGTCAGAGGGTTTATGTTTTGGGCCGGTAGTAAACAAAGCCAAACTTACTCACATAAACAAACAAAGCAATACTGATAAACAAATGATAAGAGTATAGGTGAATCTAATAGAATAAGCATGCAGATCTAACTTAAGAAAGATCTAACACATAACACAGGAATTTAGCACAAAGTCTCAATTTTTGTATTAATATTTTGTTCGTTACAAGAAAGCTCAAAGTCTTTCTCTCCTCACTTCTATTTTTCATACAAATTTTCTCACCCTGAATACTACAAGTGTCCAAGTATTTATAGAAGGAGAAGGAGAAAGAAGAAAAAAAGGAGCCAACCACTATTTATAAAATATTTACAAAATATTTAAAAGTCAAATGTTGACTTTAGGGAAATTTGGTGGATGACAACATCCCATGGTGCAACATGGATGATGTCATCATTTGTGCCAACATACTTTTAAATACTTTTACAAAAATGGGATTTATCCTAGGAGGAAGGAGCCTATTCGTTGTCATCCCTTGGCTTGAAAGGAGTGTCTTGCTTCTACTCAAGAGAGGTGATGTGAAACTAAGCTCGATACTCCATGAACTTATTAACCATCACCTGAAGTTGATCCTGAGTGGGACCCTTGGTGTGATCCCCGATGACTTCATAAGTTTCTCGTTCATCTCTAAGTCTTTCAGGGAGTTTGAAGTATTCATTTCCTGCCTCCATCAGGTACCCAATGAAGTCACACTGGCCAGAAGGTTGTTGATAGATTCTACATCAAAAGTGGCCTCTGATGTGAAACCTTGCAATGTGATTCCCTTGAAAAGTTGAATAGTATCATCTGCCTTCCTCAAGGTGTACGCTGCACCATGTAACCGGAGACATTCTTAAGATGATCTACTCTATTTGATGCATGGCATCCAGGGCTTCCTCCTTGATTTTGTCTATCTTTTCCAAGACAAACTCCATTTGGTCAACCTGATAGTCTAAAGCAACAAGGACTTTGTTGGGTGCTTGCGGGTGATCAAAGATGTCAAATTTCAACAAGTCATCGATTGGGTAGTCAAGCATCTTCTAGAATGTCTCGTGTTGTAACCTGACATGGTCAACTCTTTGGAGATAGGCCTGCTATTGTTGGAGTTCCTTGTTCTCTTGATCTATATTTTGATAGAGCTCTGTGAACTTTGTAATCACTTCCTCACTATCTTTGAGGATATGTTCTCTCTAGGAGGACACTGCTACACCTTGCTCATTCATCTTGGCATACTCATTTATCTTCTCCTGACTAAGAACTTTGGGAGGGTTGGCGGCGATACCACGGGAGGGGCATTGATAATATTTTGCAGGGCTTGGAGAAGATGCTTGTTTTTCCCTTTTAATATCCTCTTCTCTTCCTTTGCTTCTTGAAGCTTCTTGCAAAGGGCATCCACTGTGGATAAGGCCTCTCCTTGCAGGCTCTCTGATGATGTTCCCATTGTGACCTGAGTCACTGTAAAATCTATAGGAGACAGATCTTCTTTCTTCTTTGTGAGATCAGGGTACACAATCTCCATAACCCTTTCACCTGAAGCACTTTGAGAGAAGTGGGTTATAGCCTTTTACTTCTTAGGCCCTTTAGCTAGAATAATAGAGAAGTCCATGGGTGCAATAGGGACTTTCCTCTTGTGTTGGCTCAGGTGTTCGGAGATCCATTCTGGACTTAGGGGAGTGGGACCAGAGGAAGAGGAGGAAATGGGGGTGGAAGAAGGAGCAACTACAGTGGACATGGGGAAATGTGTCGAGACACTTGGTGGTGGCATTGAGAAAGAAGCCAACACTCCAATGCTCATGGGGTTAGGAGTCACTGTAAGAGAGGGAACCGTAGGGGTGGAAGGGATCTATGAGATGAGGGAAGAAATGTTGGGGGACAGATCCATGAGGGAAGAGAAGATGGAGGAAGAGGGAGGGGAACGGTAGAATATGAAGGAGAAGACACAACCAAAGGAGTGGTTGGTTGAGCGACATGAGGAGGGGAAGGAGGAGTGGGAGAGGGAATGGTTGGGACCTCACCAGTTGTAGCAATGACAACATCCTGAGTGGATGTGTCTGTTAGAGCATTAGCTACTTCTTCTCTTCCTAGGGACACTAAGTCCATAACTTGTTCCTTGGTGGTGGAAGGAGGGCTCTCAGGAACTTCTTTCTGAGTAGTGCTTGCCTCTCCTTCTTTATCCTTTCCTTTTCCCTTAGGAAAATGTTTTGTCTGGATGGTGCATTACCCAAGGGAGACATGGTAAAGTCTACCCCAAGGTAGATGATACCATTTTTCTTGCACCAATGCTCGGTGTTCTGCAGAGTGCCCTTGACCCTTTCCTCTATAGTCTGAGGGGCCTTGTTTCTATCAATTTCAGCAAATGGCCAATTATCCCCATCCGTGTCTAGATAAACTTGATCAACTTCTTGATCAGTTGCTTGGAAATCCTTTGGGATGATAGCCACACCATATTGAATGATCTCTGCCAGGGCGAGAGTGATCCTTTCGTCTGAGCTCAACTTCGTGATATAGATCAATGTAGATATCTTCGATCTGAGGGACATGAATTGGATCAATATTTTCCCTTGGAAGGTAATCACGAGGATCAAAGGTTGGCCTTGCTAGGAAATTATGCTTCAAATTGAGCAATTCAAGCTCTACAAACATCTCCTAGGCTTTGCTCTATGAAGTGCAGGTGTACTGCCACCTTGTGAGGGGGAATGGAGTTCCACCCTTCTTCCTTTTCAAACACTTCTCATGGTATGTGATGAGCTATCTAGATAGCTCCAATAGGATCAGTTTGGGTCCCGCATACCTTAGCAATTTGGTGGGATCTCCCAAGAAGTTAGCGGCTCTGAGATAGGTGAAAGTGGGGAATTACATGAATAATGCTCCCCACTTCTCTATGGTGGTGACCATGCTTTTGGTCATCCGACCGTAAGTCATGTTGGGCCTCAAGAGGCAGATGATGCCATAGAAGAAGACATCATTGATTTTACTGAATTGGGCTATGCTATTCTCCAGTCTTAACTTTGGATAGTACTCGTATATTTTGACTTGGGGCCATACCCCATACCGATTCAATGTTGGGTAGTCCCTCTCTGAGGTAGTAGCATATACTACATAGGAGTTCATATAGAACCTCCCAGTTGTTGAAAGTTGTTGAAGCTACTCCAAGATTGTGCTGCTGATAATCTCTCCCCAGTCAAAACGCTGATCGGGAACATTTTTATTCATTGTTTCCAAGTACCTAAGCATCCACTTCGAAAGTAGTGGGTATCAGGTAGCCCAAACACCCTACTCAGGAAGGTGATTGTGTCACTCAGCTCCTCTGAAAATTCACTGTGATGAATGACTTGTGGCCACCTACTTGTCACCTTCTTATTCTTGAGGTACACCTCATTCATTAACTGCATACATTTGTCTTCATTTTCAGTCCATGTCTTCATGCAGTCCTCTTGGCTCACTACTACAAAATGTCAATGGTGAGGGATACCCAACATGATCTCAAAATGTTAGGCCGTGAGGTTGATTATCACCTTGCCCTTCTCATTTTCAACACATCTTGTGTCCTTATTATAACAATGGCCCACCAACATCATAAACTCATTGTTGATTACACTCACTGGGAGCCCTGCAACAAAGTGCAGACCACTGCCAACCAATTTATCCATCCATGGGCTACATGTGACCTTCTTGGTTCTATCCAAGAAGTCCTCCATGTCAATGTGCTTGAGTTCTGAATCTCTGATATCAAGATCGCACTCTACAAGCAAGTGAGCCATCCTAACCCTTTGGTATTTATTTTTCATTTCTTGCTCTGTTAGCTTGGCTTTACCCTTGGACTTTTTTGGCTTCTTACTCAATGAAAACATGTGTGGATCTGAGTTTAGCTGTTGATCTGCAAGAAGAATCAGAGAAGTCCATCGCAAAAGGGCCATGTTAGCTGTTAAGTCGTCCATAAAAGCTTTCAGAATGAAAAGTTAGTAATTTATGAGCCTCTAGGTGCAAGGCACAACTTTACTGCAAGCTGTAGGGACTTAGAAAAGCAAGACACACTTTGGGAAAGTGTTGCATGGGAAAAAGTAGCACCATAAGGGGTGTGGGGTGCGGAATGGCTACACACAACATTCAGATGTTGGTGTCAAGGGATATGCATTTACGCCAGTTGGAAGTTCTTAAGTGGGGCACAAATATGATTGTTGTAGCAAGGTCTCAATATGTTCCATTGGCGCAGATGTGGCATATGTTGCATAAGGGTGGGGTGCGCCAAGCGCATTTGTAGAAGGTGTAACATATAGGTCAAGTGTGTGAAGGAGCTTGGTTGGTGCGTGCGCAAAAGGCTTTACCTAGCATGAAGTGTTGTTCTTTATTGTAGGTGCGCTAGCACCAGCGCCTTTAGGAATTTTGTAGTTTTTACAAGGCCTTGGCATGTTGTGTTTGATTCAGCATGAATAAATGATGCAGAAGGGGCGTGATCAGTAGTTAGTGCAACACATATGAAAATTACCTTTGTGGAAGACAACAGTCGATTCTCTTCATTTTGTGGTTTTTTTATTCTCTCAACTCATATTTTTGATAGTAAGTGGTTAACCTTGGAAAAGTAAGGGACAGAGGAGAAAGGGGGTAGGGGTCCATTCTGAGGTAGAGCCTTCTAGATTTGTAGATCTGGAAGGAGAGTGAGAAATAGCTTGTAGGTGGGTTTTGCAAGATGGGTTGGGATTGTGCTATCTTCTTAGGTTTATTGTTATCATCAACAATCCTAATCACCTAACCCAACATAAAAACCACAAAAAATCCACAATAAGGACAAGGTCCACTTACAAGGAATATATAATGATGAAGGAGATGATGTGGGGACCACGAACGTGACAAATGGCAACACATGGGGCTGACAAGAATGCTGACAATGTGCAGAGAAAAAGACTTTTCATGTTTTTGTAAGGTGAAAATGATAGGTCAGATGTGCCTATATATAGCAAAATGTGGAATAAATGTAGCACCAACTTTTCCTATGATGCACTTAAGTGGATGTTGACATGAAGGATTTACACCATGGCACAGTTTTGAGAGTTTCAACACTACATTTTTAGCGCCCACAACGTACTTTAGAGAGTGATAACAAGATGGCACTTGTGCTTGGGTGCACCTTTGAGAGGTGCAACATTTGGAGTGGACACACTCCTAGAATGCATCAAAGGAATAGAGGGGCACAGTTATGGTACATGTAACATGAATGAAAACTGCGCCTAACCCAAAAAGGTTGAAAATGACCAAGTTCTAAAAACTAGATTTTCCAGAAAGGGATTTTATGCCATTCTGAATGTGAAGAGACCTCAACGAGGGGACCAAAACATAAATTTTTGGTATGGTTACTTGCAAAAATTCCCTTTTCAATTTTACGAGGATAACACCATGACAACCAAAAGGAAGACAAAGTTTTCATGCATCAATATGAGGAGATAGAAAACATGAAAGAGCACGTAAAGTGAAGAACTTCATGGACAAATGGGGTGAGACCAAAATGAGAACAATAGATAGGATGATACCCTAGGATACATAGAGGCTCAAAATCTAGAAGAAACATGAGGACCAAAATAAAAAGAAAAGGCCTAGAATCTAGAATGAGAAAAGAAGTAGAAAGGCATAGGAAAATATTCTAGCAAAAAGCTCAATGATAGCGGAGACTATAGCTTTACCACAGCTAAAAATAATGGGAAACTCATAAAAATACAAAATTTGAATGACCAGTTTAGGTATGGTTAGGTACCGGGAAAAGAAGATAAAACGAACATGATTAGCAAGGAATAACTAGAATTTCCTACCACAACTCCGGGTCATGGCGGGATGGACAGTGTGAGGCATTTTATTTTTAACCTTTGTCCATCCATCATCTCCTTCAAATGAAGCAATAATTTCCACCTTACCCAGAGACTCAAGTAAAAACCCAGATTGCATTATCGTTCTTTGTAAGGGTCTCACTTTATTCATAGTACTATTCACATTAACAATGGATCCCACTTGAACCACCACTTCATTCATTTTACTTTTTTTCTATGCAAGTCGGCGAGCGGGGACTCCATCATTAATGCTTTATAGTTAGTAGCTTTGTATTCTCATTTAATCACCCTCTCCCATGCATCCCTATATAGAAGGGACCACATTACTTTGTTTAGGATGGGATATATGTTCATTAGTGCAAATCATGGTCTTTCAACTGAAAACCCATCCTTTTTCTAATGACCATATCTTTATGGATCTTTTTCAAAGAAACAATGAAGTCCATATTTAATGCCCCTTTCCCATTGAAATTTGAAATGGGAAGGATTCCCTTCTTGTCATTATAATTGGATTCTAATTTTTACATTTTTAAATTTTCAGGAATTTTTAGATTATGAAAGGCTAGCGGATGCTAACTGATGTAAGGCATGATCCCATTGGATAAAAATTATAATAAAAACTAACAATAAAATATTGCACAAGATATTTAAAATTGTAAGGAATAACATTTTTAAAGTGTGAGGAATAACACTTTCAAAGTGTGAGGAATCACACTTTGAAAGTGCGAGTCCTCAAACTTGTAATTTGTGAAGGATAGGGTTTATTAGGATTGGGATAGGGTTTGCATGACCTCCCACTTTCAAATTGTGAGGACTCACACTTTATGAGTGAGAACACTTTCACTTGTAATTTGTGAGGGTTAGGGTTTTTCAGCATTGGGTTAAGGTTCATTTTGAATGTCTTCTATTGAAATGTAAATAATTTTGTAGAGTAGTGGTGGCGACAGGATGATTGTATCTTGTAGAGAAATGGAGACCACGATAAATTTTTTTGGAAGAATCAATGATTTGGTTGGGTAATGTAAATTTCATATCAAATCAATTCATTTATTCAATGGGTTTGTTTTTCATTTTGTAGATTTTCCTTCACAATGATGTATTAATGAGAAATTTTATATTTTTAATATACTAGTTGTTTAAGTTGTTCGACAAACCGTATTTCACACCTTTCAACACATTTCACAATTGAATTGTTCCACATTATTCATGTCCCTATTGTGGTATTCTCAATATAACCTTCTAACCCTTTTGAGCGGGAGTCTTGGCTTCCCTTTCCAGTAAAAAAATAGAAAATTTAGGGAAGGAATAAGTTAAAGACTTTGGCTTGATAATGATGGCCTCAAATAACATGGTTATTGAGGCGGGGATAGAGAAGCCTCTCTATCCTCTATCTTTCTCCATGGGACTGCTATGGAGTAGCCATAATTTGATAACATGTGGGTTTTATAATTTATTGAATCCCAAAGTGACATCAACTGAATTGTCAAATATAGCCTTTGAAGCATACGATTTCCTCCATCTACCCGCTTTTTCAATATTTTTGAAAAAATGAAGGCCATGTTTGAGTGGATCTCAAAGAACTGAAAGTTTCTAAATTTAATCAACGAAACACCTAAAATATTGGTTGAGATAATCTTTAAAGCACCCCTCTCGGTTAGAAGGGTCAATGAAATTCTTGACTTCTCTTGTGAGATGCCTTAGATTAGAAAAATGGAATTTTAGAATTTATATGGGTTAATAGTATAAATTAATTATAAATGAATTTATCGAGTATCAAAATTTACACTATTAAAGTAAGTGATTTTGATTATTAAGAGATAAATTATATTGTTGCTTGATTAATTTACCATTGCTTAGTGTTAGAATGAATTTTATTAATACCGAACTATGTTCTATTGACAAATTTTACTCAATATAAAGTTTCTAAATAATTTATTCAAGAACTCTATGGATGTGGCTTGTCATCCTATAATTTTTAATTCCCTTCCGCTTTCCTATAAAAAATAAAAATAAATAAAATATTAGAAAATGAAATATATTTATTTTTAAAAAAGGAGGATAAAATAAAAGAGAATGGAAGTGGAAGTAATTGAATAGGTGTACGTGAGATAGAGATGTGGGATGAGGAGTATTTCAAGAGTTGTAGCCTTTCTTCCGGCATGGGTATCCTCCATGAACTTTAGATGTAACGCCCAAAATTTTGATGTTCTAAAACCAAACTTAACCTTAAATAATTATCTGGAAAGTGCGGAAAATTGTTTTTTAAAATGGTTTACAAGGCGTAAACCCTAAAACAAGTTTGATTAACTCTTACTAGCAATCAACTTTATTACATTAAAGGATTAGTTCTAGATTAATAATTAAATAATTTTAACCCATGATTAATAAACCCTTACCCTTAGTTCCCTTAAATTAATAGTCTTAATGTCCATTTAAATAATTACTAAACATACTAGGAGAGATAAATAATTAACTTAACACACTAGGGCACTAAGTGGCCCCATTCACCCATTTACACATACATTTGATTTATTTAAAAAACAACCATAATATGAATATTCTCACCTAACAATTGTAGGGTTGATTCTTAACCCTTGGATCAAATCCATTATGGCCACTAGATCTAAGAGTTCCAACCTAACCCTAACCATCCTTATGAAATTTTATTAAATCCTTTTTCTTTCCCTAACCTCCTCATTTGGTCTCTTTTCTATTTTCATTTTTTTATAGGTTGGAGGAGAGGAAGCCATGGAAGCTAGGAGGGAAGGAACCATGAAGGAATTCACTAGAATCAAGCTTAGTTTAGTTTAGATTAAAGATTTATTTGTGTAAGGTCTTCTATTTGAAGATTATAGAAGTTTCCACTCTAAATCTGGAGTTGTTATAAAGATAATTCCATTTTTATCTTTTATTTGGGTAAAAACCCTACTTCCATTTTAATCTATGAGATTGAATGCTTTTAAATACCCATTTAAAGATTTACAAGTTTAGAACAATGAATTTATGCCCTTATGGCTTACTTGTTGATTTATTCTTCAAATTTGTAGGCTCAAATTTTTAATAAAACTAAGTTAAAAATTTTCCAGTCATGGATTTTAATTTTCCACCAACAATGATAGAGCTACCACCCCAAGTAGACCAACGGTCCTGGGACTCCCACCCTACCTAGGTGATGATTCACGAACATGCAACTCTAATCTGTGGTGTTTGAGACCGTCATTCCGATCAATTCGGTGGTTCAAAGACCACCTTTCGCACAGGAGGCGATCATGTTCTTTGAAAATAGAACCATCAATCCTATAATTTTCCCAAAAACCAAATTTACTGGAGAGATCTAAAGTTTTTCCTTAGCTTAATTTTATGTGTCTAAAGTCTCTAGTTGAAAGGTTACACCATTTTTTTCATTCCAAGCTTAAATGACTAAATGTAAAGATTTTCTATTTCAATAGTAATAAGAAAAAAACTACAAGATCATTTTTATTTTCTTCCAACAAAATTTCTTTCAAGTTCAAAAGTAGGAATGAAGCTTAATCTATTTATAGTATTATTTTTTTTCCTTTGCAAGAAATGTAATTTTTCAACAAAATAACTCATTATAATTTATTACATCTTTCCATTACTACTACAACCATTTGTTCAAGTAACTACAAACAACTTTATTTCACATTTAGATTTGCTAAGAATACATTATTAATGTTTTACAACTTCTATGTTCTTCCTTCATTTATACAATAATGCAACAAATGATAATGAACTTTCTCTTTCTTTGAGCATATCTCACTTATTTCAATACAAAGATATTTATTTTCAACAATACATTTCAACATATAAACAAGAAATACAAAACAACTTTTCTTTTAAATACAATACTACTAGTCTTCCACCGAGTGGCAATTACAAGAGAATTTTCTATAATGAGGGATGTCTTAGTCTTCTATGAGTGCTCAAAGTCCCAAATCTTCAACAAGAGCTCCGCCATTTCTTAACTTTGATCACAAAAAAAAATGGGGAGAGGAAACACTCTCCACCCAACCAATAATCCAATGAGGAAAAGAAGCTATCCTCCTCATTGGCCCCCGAGCCCCAACCAAAATGCAATAAAGGATGGATCTAACTCATGGCAACTATCACAAAGCTTCCACATCACAATACAAAATTTCACAAGAATTTCAAAAAAATTCAACAAGGATTAAAAATGCAAATCCAATGGAGCAAGGATCTATGGGAAGATCACTTATGCCTCTAAATGGGATTAGGCTCCCACCTTAAAACCCTCCACAAATACATATAAAACATATACACAACTCTTATGCCTCCCTCAATATCCTCTTATGCCTCCTCAATATCCTCTTATGCCTCCCACATTTTGTTATGCCTCCCTACAATCTCTTATGTCTCCCTCAAAACAACCAAGTAAGAAATGCAAGAATTTTCTTATCCAAGGTGGGGCACCCAACCCAACTCCCTCCCAAAACATGAAATAATATCTTATGCCTCCTTACATATAATATCCTAATATCCTTCTCTACACAATACTTAGGCATTCTATCCAAGAACCCAACAAGCATTCAAAACATTCACTTGCATACAAAAATACACATATAAAAGAAAACAAATAAAATAAGGATGTAGTTCCTACCTTTCCATGGTATAACTTAATCATAGAATCGCCCTATAATCTCCTTGAATATCAATCTAACTCCAACAAGGTTCCAAACTTCAACAAGCACTCCAAAATCTTCTACCTCTTAAAAATACAAGAGCACAAATTATATGAAGTAACCCTTAAACAAACAAATAAACTAGCATAAATAGAAAAGGGAGAGAGGAGGGTGAGGTGGATCCATGTAGGATGTCACATCACTTATCCTCAACTCCACATCACAATTCAAACATCAATCCCAATGCACAATAAATTGGTGGTTGAGAGGGATGACAAGCCTCTTACACACACAATCCAAACCCACACCCTCTAAGGAAAAATTAAAACCCATGTACAAGAAAAGTTCAATTAATGTAACTTTTTGTCTTACAAACCACATAATGTGGTCTATTTTTGACCTCCTAATCCATAGGTAGGGTTAGTATATGAAATTAAGTGGTGCGGGACAAGCTTAGCTTGTCCCACAAGCCTCCAATAATGACCCTTAAGCTCAAATCCTAAATTCCAAGGTAAGGTAGAGCGTACCACACTCAAAGTCACTTACACTCAATCAAAATAAAAATTCCAAAAGACCAACTACTCTAATAAATGGCCCTTTTTTCAAATCCCCATATAACTTAATAACTTGATTTGATTACTTAATGAAGGCACATTTAATCAATAATGATTAAATAAGCACATTACAAATAAATCACATAGACTACAATAAATATAATAAAAGGGGAGAATTGCACACATAGCCCACAGTCACAATTAGAGGTCACCCCCCATGGGAACCCCCTAACAAAAAAAATAATAAACATTACACAAGTTTCCATGGTGACCTTTGTTTTATCCATCTAGTAGTCCATCATGATTTGTCTCCAATCCGCCTTTTGATTATTGTGATATAATTAGCTAAAAATCACACAATACCTCCTTTGGCCTCATGGCCTCATCAAAATATCAAAGATAAAATATACGCACACAAATCAATTACCATCCACATATAATTAAATCATCATCTCAACTAAACAATGTTATAATTCATCTAAATTTTCAACGACATCACAATTATATCTTTTTATCAATATTAACAAGATCACAAGATTAGTTAAAATGATAAGTCATAGTCAACGTGATGATAATCCTGAATTTTAGTAATTATGTATACTAACAACACATCATTCATCATCAATATAAAACATCTCTCTATGTCTCTAAGAAACCACACAAATCATACTATGAATCAAAATCCATCAATAGTCAAAATATCTCTATCATCTAACATCATGCTAACCAAAATGATACAATAATATCCATGTCTATAGTCACAAAGAATAGAAATCAAAATATAATAAGTGCGAATAGGATTGGGCACTACATGCCCTCCCCTTAGACTCAAATTCCTCCTCAAAGTCAATGAAATAGGTGTGTAAACTAGACTCATAGTAACATAAAATCCTCCCATGTAGTAGCAGTCTCATCATACCTATCCCACTGGAATTTTAAATGATCAATCTCTCGGCCTTAAAAGGCCTGGGGTCCTACACTCTAAAATACACACAGGCTCCACCATCATTTTCCCCTGATCCTGTACCTACAATGATACAGTCAATCCAATATATGAGAAGGATATGGGATATATCTCCATTAGAATAGATACATTGAAAACATCATGGACATGAGACAAGATTGGCTACAAAGTTAGATGATACGCTAAGGGACTGATCCACTCCAGGATCTTAAAAGGACCCACAAATCTAGGAGAAAACTTAGAGCCTTTTCCATAATGGATAGGAATCTTATGAGGTCTGACATGAAGGAACATCTTCGTGCCCACTTCATATTTATGATTAAATCTCCTCCGATCGACATACTTATTCTTCCTATCTTGTGCCTCCTGCAACCTCTGTCAAATCAAAAAAACATGTTGCTCTATGTCCTATAACAAAGATAGGCTAATAGATCCTCAAGTTTTTGACAACTCAAACGTGTCATACACTCCCTACCATAAATTTCTTGAAAATATGTCATCCCATGGAACTCGGAAGTAGTTTTTGTATGAAAAATCAACTAAATACATGTACTCCTCCCATTTCAACTAATGATCGATGACGTACATCTGAAGAATGTCCTCTAATATCTAATTCACCCAATTTTATCGAGCATCTATGTGGATGATATGATGGACTAAAATTGAAACTCATCCTAAGGTCCTGCTACATGGTAGTCATAAAGTGTGATGTGTATATGGGATCGCGGTCACAGATGATCCTCCATAGAATCTAGTGCAATCTAAAAATCTCATCCTAGTACACTCTCGCTATTGCACTAGCTATGTAGGTGGTCTTTAGTAGAGAAAAATGAGCCTTTTTTGTCAATTTATCTACCATGACCATGATGGCATCGTGGTGATATCTCGACATCGGTAGCCCTAATATGAAATCAATGGAAATGGTGTCCCATTTCCACTGCATAAGCATGTGAGTAAAGAAGGCCAACTAAATGCCAATGCTCGGCCTTCACCCTCGATATTCTAAACAACATAACATAAACCAGGCTACATCTCTCTTAAGGCCTCTCAATAATATAGTTTTCTCAAGGTGGTGTACATATTCTACACCCTTGGATGGATTGAATAAGGTGCACAATGATCTGCGCCAAGATATCTGAGTCTCAAACCTCCATCCCTAGGTATATAGATCTAGCCTCTGTGTTTGAAAAGTCCATTTGCCTCTAATGCAAAACCGTCAAAATTCCACTCAAGGAGTCTCTGAGACTCAATATTTGATCTAGCTGCAAGGTAGAAATTGTCGTGAGGAAGTTGTAAAATATTACTGTAAACTTGTACCCACTCAATTATCCATAGCCAAATGTCTCTGTCTACTCGGAGGCGTAACAACATTCCCATTCCCCTTCACATGTTATATCTCCATGTCGTACTCACATGAAAACTCCATCTAACGCCACTTACGAGCATTGAGATTGGGTTGCATGAAGAGGTGACGTAAGCTCAACTTGTATGTCACGAGAATAAATTTCCTGCCCAAAAGGAAATATCTCCATCAAACCAAATCATGCACAACTACTACAAGCTCAAGGTCATAAGTCAGATAATTGAGCTCATGATATTTGATTTTTTGAGAATCAAAGTCAACCACACGGCCCTCATGTATCAAAACACCACCTAGTTCCACCAAGGAAGCATCTTTACAAACAAAAAAACTCTCTACGTGGATATGGCACTCTGATAATTGATGCTAATCTAAGGCATACCATAAGTTTAATGAAGGATTTATCACATCCATCAAACCAAGAAAACTTATTCCTTTTCCCTTGAAGGAAGTGATGGGGTGCGAAATCTGAGAGAAGTCCTAAACAAATCTCCTATAGTAACCTACGAACCCCACGAAATTGTGCACCTCGGTCACACTTGTTGGCATGGGCCAATCCATAATAGCTCAAATCTTGGAAGGATTGTTGCAATACCTTCCCTAGAATTGTTGTGACCCAATCTTTGCACCTCGACTTAAAGAATTCACACTTCTTCACGTTCCCATAAAGTTTTTTCTCACGAAGACACTACATAACTTGTCGAAGGTGCTCCTCATGCTCCTCACGCGTGCGTGAGTAGATCAAAACGTCATCAAGGAATAAGAGCGCGAAGTGATACAAAAATGTCCAGAATACCCCATTCATCAAACTCATGAATACTATGGGAGAATTCATCAGACCAAAGGGAACTACTATGAACTCATAGTGGTCATATCTCATATGGAAGGTTGTCTTATGAATATCTTCCTCTGTGGTCCTCGGTGATGGTATCCATACTTAAGATCAATCTTGAAAATACGTTGGCCCCTTTTATTTTATCAAATAAATCATCAATACATGGAAGGGGGTAATGAATCTTGATTGTTATCTTGTTCATCTGATGATAATTGATACAAAATTATAGAGATCCATCCTTCTTCTTTACAAAAATCATCGGTACATCCCAAGGAGATATAGTAGGATGGATTAGGCCTTTCTCAAGAAGGCCCTATAGTTATAACTTGAGCTCACAGAGCTCAGGGGTAATCATCCTATAAGGCACTCGTGAGATAGGCTCTACTCCCAGAACCAAATCAATGTGAAACTCTATCTCATGTGGGGGAGGTAACCTAGGAAATCTCTCCTAGAAATACATCTGAAACTCCCTCAAGATATGATGATAATTAAGTGACGGCCCACTAGACTCATCCTCATATTTATTACTAACCGTGACAACATATAGCTAGCAACTTCATCATGCACAACACTTAAGATTCATGGAAGATATGGTGTGAATAGAGAAGGGTCTCTTGACTCTAAATATCACTGACTCCACTCCAAAATCATCTACACATGATATTACCTTACTATAATAATCAAACCTATCCTATATGCGAGATAAAAATACAAGCCTAGAATAATCCCGAGAGGAACCCAAAGGAAGGATATGAAGATCTAAGGTCATGGAAAAGGGTCCTAGGTCAACTATGCACTCCTTTACTAAGGACTCCACTATGAGCTTTGCTCCAAAATCAATCGCACATCCCAACTACCACCGGCCTCCATCAATCTACTACAAATATCTTCACCTCCCTCACTATTTTATCAAAACATCATCAAATATATACTCACTTGTGGAATGGATGGAATCATCATAGATATTAGTGCTTATGGAACAATGTCTTCTCCCGGCTTAAGGAGGTTATTAAGGAAATAGGGCTTATCCTAGAACTTGATAAAAATGGGTTTTCATATGCAATTTGTGTCATATATACCAATTTGTAAGGCCAAGAACCCCTAAGAATAGGTTCTTTTTTATTTCTACTAATAGAGATTTTTCTCGGGCTTTGTGTAAGATGGAAGAGTGACACTGCTCTTTTTCTCTCTTACAAATTACTAATGACGGTGAGATATTCAAAATGTGATATTTAGAGTAGTGCACAGACGTCTATCAAAGCATAAAAGATAGAGGATTTTCTTAGATGTTGTTGTTGATATGGTCCTAGTAGGTGTATATGCAAAATGTTGAAGTGTAGACAGGTTCATGAACTATTTGACAAAATGTCTTGAAAGGACGTGGTTTTGTGAACATTATTGACTACTGGTCATGCAAAAATGGGTTTGTTGAAATTTTTTATAAAATTTCAAGTAAATGTAACTGGTAGGGGGAAGCCATTTTCCATAGTTGTTGCCAATATCCTTCCTATTTTGTGTCAAATGCACAATCATGTGATCTAATGGTTGTTTAGCCACTTCACAATTATGGGACCGCTTAAGTTATTAAGTTGGTAATTTGGGGCTTCGATCATGCCTTGAAAGTGTTGGTTAGGAAGGATAATAGCTTGTCAAGTTTTTGTGGCCACTTTGGATTTGATTTGTTGGTGAGGTGTATTGGATTTTGAATATAGTAAGCCCAATGTTGGTGGGGGATAATGTGTTTGAATGACAACATGTTTTATGTGGTGTGTTAATATTATGGAAAGTTTGTTGGTTTAGTGGAGATAATTGTGTTTACTTTTATACCTCATAAATGGCCTTAGATGTTTCTGTGAATGGTACAAAACGAAGGGTTGTAGAAGAACATGAAGTGTGTGGCAGAATGCTAAAAGAGAATTGGGGCCTTGTGGAATGCGAATGAACCCTCTTGGAGCAACTCTTTCCCTATGGACATTAATATTGTCAGGCATGGTCTCCTTACTAAAATATTTTATAATTTTCATATTTTGGTTCTTTAATTTACAATATAACAGAAATAGTAATCAAGTGAATAATTATACATTTGGATATTTAACCAACCTAGATAGTTTAAAATAAAAAAACTCCACCTTGTGATTTACGTAACCAAGTTACACCTCGACCATCAACTGGGATTGCTCCCACAACCTCATACATTGTTAACCTAGGGTTTCATAATTGGGAACTTGTGTCCACTAGTATTGGTGAAAGTTAGCTGATGTTATCAAATAAAACAACCATTTCTACCTACCTCACAAAGTTATAAAAATGCAATTTTCAGAGACTCAAAAAATAACCTTTTGAACCCCGGAAAAGAGATGTCAACATATGTCATGTGTTCCTTGTTATTTGGGGAGTCATATTAAACCTTAGATCGAACCCAATTGATCATTGGTGCTCTCTTCACCGCCTTTTAGGAGCCTTTTCACTCCATTTTACACTTTTAAGAAGCTGCTAAAACTTAAAAGTTGGGTTTCATTTCGGCTCGCCATTTGAACCCTAAGTAATGAAATGCTTTCCCTCCTTTACAACCCTCTAGGATTTTTACTAGACAACTACCTAGAACCTTCAGTTTTGGAATAAATGTATATCTTGGATAGTTTGTCAAGGGGGTTTTGTAGGCCTCTAGTCGTTGTTGACTAAGTTAAATTAGACTAATTACGATCGGTGACCCCATAAATCTAGTCACTAATTGGAAACCATTCTCGAGTTTCAAATTTTTCTAGCTCCAGTGAATTAATGGTATATAGGAGGACATGTAGGAAGTTACTGCTATGAATCACCTAAGAAAATGTAAATTTTGAACGTGGTTTCTTATCCATCGAGCCTAAATTGGGTGTCTTTACAACTAACAGGAAAAATGTAAAAAGGAAGTTGTAGGACCCTAGTCAAGTTAGCAAACCCTCGTGGAAAATTATTAACACTTGTAAATAATTATTTGGAACTCTATCTTGTGACTTCTTTTATGAAGCTGGACTTTTGGCAAAATAGTATTTCTCTCTCTTCCCTATCTCTTTCTCTCTCCTTGGTTGAGAAAAGAATTGAAATGAAATGGAATGAATATGTGTCTCTAAACCTCTCCTTTTGAATGCAAATTATTATTATTATTATTATGTAAATGGGAAACTAATTTTTTTATTATGCTAGATTTAGGTGAATGTCATTACATCCGTTTATCACTAATTTCATGCTCACATGGTTTTTTTGTAGGATGCAAGTAAGGTGGAGTAACCAACATGGTTGTAATTTGTTGTGTATTATAGAAATTTATGTATGTTAAGTGAAACGGTAAAGGATTGTTTAACATTTTTGAATTATGAAAAGTTTTATAATTGAAGTTCTGTAATGTTTTAGATATTGGAGTTTAAGGGAAATGTTCATCTACACATAGGTGTTATCTTGATCCTCACTTTTTGTATTGTAAAATTTGGATATGTATGTTAAATGATATCAAATTTAATATCTTCTATAGTGCATTCTCATTGTGAAATTTATGATGAAATCTCTAGAGTGTTGTGTTATTTAACTAAATATAGAAAAGAAACCTAATTATAACATTCAACCTTAGTTTAAAACTTGTGCATATCTACCCTTCTCACATGATCTTTCTTAACACAGAAGGAACCAAAACCTTAGAATGAACTTAAATCTCTACACTCAATGAAACCTTTTGGCTTAAGTAAAAAATATCCCTAGTTTGAGTTATTGCATTTTCTAGTTTGTTTAGGGACATCGTTGTGGACCAGTAAATTAAAAATGACATGGTAAAACTTTATCTGGTGTATGTGGGTACCTTCCAGGATTAGAAATCATGCGTGTGGTAAGGAGAATGTGCTCTCTTCATCTTGACACCGCGTTGGGTGGCAAAGACCACCTTGGAAGTCACCTTAAGAGTCATTGTTCAAAGTAACAACTATGTGGTGCAACCTTACCATATATGGAGTAACTAAACTCAACAATTATTTAGTATCCTAATGGCCTACCAAGTCTTATGAAGTTAGATCAAGAAACTAAGTTCATGATCGAAAGAGTTTGTTATGTGATCTAGACGACATAAATGGAGCTAGTGAAATAGTTGTGTTATCACCTTAAACTCATATATAGTTTGGGCGTAGATCCTTAGGTGCAATTGGAATTAAACCAAACCTTGGCTGATTAAGCTGTTAACTTTTAGGTGGAAATTGTACATAATACTTACCAAATGTAATTTTATTTATAATAATTTGACATAAAGGAAGTGTATAAACTTAAAAACAAAAAAGTCTCATTACCCCATGTGCATAGTTGCCCTTTTTACCCTAGTGAGTGGCCCAAAACCATAAAAAGGTAGTAGGTGATATTCCGGTTAGTGTAGAATCACAACACCCCTGAGTGCTTGAAACTACATGAGTTGGGACTCTTAGTGTGATTTCACAACATGGAGCATCTCTCAAAGTGTGGGACCTTGCGAGTTGATAGATATCTATGGATGAAGGCCGGTTCCTATTCCTCTATTTAGGTGCATACAAATAAATTACAGAGGATCTATTCTAAATCCTACTCTATCTTAACAAGCATACAGGATGAGAAGATACGAGAAAATAAACCTAAGCTAACGAGGTGATGTACCAAAGGAATGTTAAACACTTGTTTTGTAAGCTAACACAAACCATAGAAATACAATGCAAACACCATTCACAGATAAAAAAACTGTAATGAGAGATCATAAGGCAAAAATAAACACATGAGACGGTCGAGAATCATCCACAGACATATATTATTTCTCCAAAAGTTGATATAGTGCATTATAGTGGCCAAGAGGAAAAATATTGCATTACAACTTGAATGGGAGGTTTGGAAACTCCAAAAATTCTCTTATAGACAAGGGAAGAAGGGAGAGTGCAAAATAGAAATGTCCAACCCTTTACAAAGAGTTAAGCTCCTTCTTTTATAGATGCAACATAGAGAGAAGTAGAAAGACGGAAAACTAATTTGAAAATCAACTACCAGCCATCAATGCCCCTGCAAATCTGCCCAGAATCTATCAAATCTACCTTGATTACTTTTTTGGCATGTTGAAGGAGGAAGAATCAAAGATTAGATCAAATCTGATTTGGTTATTGGAGAAAATGGATTCTATATTATTGGCACAAATACATTTTCCATTTTTCACCATCCTAACTTCATCAAAATTAAAGTCTCAAATTTGATGGCAAAGACGAGTTCGAGACCTTTAGAATGGTGCGAAATTTGTTGGATTTTTAGCACTGGATCGGATGATATGTCCATTTGAATATTTCAATCGGGTGCAGCAAAAAATGGCGGAAACTAGTTAGCAGAATGGGTCCATGGGCCCTGTTGTCCACTCAAAATTCCCCTCCTCTTAAGAAAGTCAAAATTTAAAATTTTGAGTTTAAGTGTTTCCTCTGTTATCTTGATAATGTGAAATGCCAAAGAAATTGAGAAATCTATGTTTTTGGGTCATTTTTTGTGTTTTTTGGGCCTATCGGACATTTGTGTCCCACGTGTCCCAAGTTCAATTGGGCCCTCTGTTCCCCGATCGGCCGGTTCACCCGAAGTCTGTTCTTTTCAGGCCCGTCGGAAATTTTTGTCCCAAATGTCCCAAGTTCTCCCAGACCAATTGTTCCATTTTCATCTTATTCGGCTGAGCCGCGTACTTCACGTACTTTTGTCCCGCGTGTCCCAGGTTCAATTGGGCCCTCTGTTCCCCGATCGGCTAGTTCACCCGAAGTCTGTTCTTTTCGGGCCCATCGGAAATTTTTGTCCCAAATGTCCCAAGTTCGCCCGGACCAATTGTTCCATTTTCGTCTGATTCGGCCAAGCCGCGTACTTCGCGTACTTTTGTCCCGCGTGTTCTAAGAGCATTTGTGTGTCTTTTCCCCGCTTCGCCCGAATCGGTCGAGCCACGTACTTCACACTATCGCGTCCCACATGTCCCAAATGAACCAAGTGCCATTCGTGCTAATTTTTCCTGCTCTACCTGAATATCTTGCTTAGTCAATTTGGTAGGTATGTATTAAATTCGCATTCATTGCCTTTCTCTCTCCTAAACGGCTATATAACGAGTGAACCCCCTATGCGTTTTGCACCTTTGCTTTCTGCTATCTTTTGCTCAAACCTTTCCAATCTAAATTCCTGTGCGCGTATACATTTTCCTCTACAATTCCTTCCCAAGTCTAGCTTGCAGCTTCACCCTCCGAATTACTACCAACATGAAGATCAAATTTCAGGGGCAAGAACAAATCTCACCACTAGAGTCTACCGTTCCCAATATCGGGGACAGTGAAGTTTGCCATCTTGACTTTAGTGATTTTTGGTAGAGGATGACAGATGAAAACCCTACGCCAATGGCATAGATGATTCATGACAGCGGTTTGGATTTCACTGGTGGTTTCCCAATCTCTATGCAATGTGTAGATACAGTGCTTTCATGCGGAGCTCATTTCAACCCTGATTCGAGTGAATTGACCAATATACACGGGAGCTCATTGCCAAACTTGATGCTGCCACCATTGGCACTGCACTGAGGATTCCAGAAATGGATAATGCCATAGTTGTCTCCCAGAATCAAGCACAGGCCCTGTTCAATCAAGACAGTGACAACTACAAGGCTTCGGGAGAATTGAAGAATAGTTGGTAGAAGGGAGAGGCTTTCAAAACACTAGTTGTATCTACTTTCAAAGATATACATTGTCATCTTCAGGATGAAACTTCTGGTGTGTCTCTCTCCCTACAAGAAATCAAAGCTCAATTCAGAGCTTTTTTCAAAGGAAATCTGTTCAAGGAAAGCTCCATTTCCAAAGAGAAAATGAAGGAGATCTGCTCTCTTCAATCTGCTATTGAAGAAGCAAATAAAGACTATCATACTCATGTCGAGTTTGATAAGGAAATGGAGAAGTGCCTCAGATTTTGGACCCAGTCTACAGCCAACACGTCAGTCCCACGTGGCAGAGACATAGCCGAGGCGTTGAAGAGATTCAGGTAGCGGATTTTGAAGTCAGTGGGTCCCTCCCAGTCATAAGCACCTGTCTTCTTCTCCTTATTCCTCTCTTCTCTTCCAATTCTTTTCTCAGATTTATTGTAATAAGTTGAGGTATTGCGATTGGCAATCCTTAACTAATCTTTAGTTAAAAGAAGTAGTTACCGAGAGTAACTGAATTGTAAACTATATAATGGCCTCTCCTCGCCATTTTGAAGGAGGAAGAACTTGGCTTATTTTCTGAAAGTGTAAATAAATCATAAAGAAATCAATACAGAAGGGCTTTTCATTCTTTGTCTATCTGATCTCTTTTATCCCTAAGCTTTTCATTTAATCTTGTTAAGATCATTTGTCTATATTATATTAAGAAGCTTTGTATTCTTGCAGATGTTATTGATAGAAATTTTTGTCTTTCAAATTTCATCTTATTAGTATGATACAAATGATCTTGTTTCAATTCACTGTACCTTCGCATGCATAAAGAATTACTCTGTCATCTATAATTCTAAATGGTGCCTTTCTGCTCATTCTCATTTTCTCATTCCTCAGTCCTTTTGTAATTGATGATCCTTATAGAAAACACTTTCGTAAATATCCAAGTTCCACAAGAAAATCATGTTTTGTATATGTGTAAATAGGTTCGTTTCTGAATAAGGGAACCTCTCCCATTAAAGAGGAGGGACTTCTTGTCCCCTGACTGTTGCTCTTCGTGAAGTCCTATTTGACGACCAATAGTTTTTGGTGACTCCGCTGGGGAAAACATATTCCAGTTCTGTAATTATTGATCATCCTTTGATCTGGCGACTCCGTGTTTTACTCGAGGGAGAAGGGCCCTTGGTATTGAAGATTCTCAGTTTCAAACTTTTGGAGCAATAGGGTTTTCCTTTCCCTTCAACAAGAAATAGAAAGACTCATTCGAAAAGTAATCCTCCTATCCAAGATAGAATCCCTACGGGTGGTATTCCTTCAGAGTCAATCAGTCCTAATCTTCGAGCTTTGATTCTTGCTGGTGTTGCAGTTCCTCTTTAAGCCATTTTTCCAAGAATGGCGGTACCACTACCCTTGGGTCATCGTGTAGGAGCCCCTTGCCCTTCCTCGGCCTTTGCACGAGTTACCCAGAGGTAACCGGAAGAACTTCCCTAAATTCGGAGGCGATGGTAAAGTACATCCCGATGAACACATCGTAGCCTTCATAGTTATATGCGGAGTTCGGGAGTTGAACATGAAGATGTCTCCGTAAGACTTTTCATTGAGACTTTACAAGATAATGCCATTGATTGGTTCTATCACCTTCGGCTGGTGTTATCACCACTGGGATATAATGAGAACTAGGTTTGAAAACCAGTTCAAACCAACGAGAACACGTGCATGCCTGCTAGCCCAAATCTCTCAAATAAAGAAAGATTCACAAGAACCCATGAGAGAATTTGTGGCTTTCGATTCAACGAGTTAATTAACAAAATTCTACCAAATACTCGACCTGTAGATCAAATTCAAATTTTCTTTTCCTAAATGCTCAATCACCTGAAGTTAGCTATGCACTAAGAAGGGCTAATCTCACAACATTGGCTGAAGATCAAACTCTTGCTGTTAGTGTCGAAGATGATTTAATCATGTCAGGGAAGTTGAGGAGAGACCCTTCTAAATCTAAATCTGCTTCTTCCTCCTCTTCCACCCTTGGACCTAATACTGATCCATTGGTACAAAAACTTGCAAATGATCTCATTGCCATTAAGAAACAATTGGCTCAGCATGCTCCCTATGCAGACATTCCAAGGAGGAATTTTCAGCCCATAAATCGTTTGCCTACTTCTCAAACAAGGCTAGCACTTGAAGGACCTCCTATTAAAGTTCTTGTCAACACAACCTGTGAAGTTGAGGAACCAGAGGATGAGGAGGTTAATGAAGATTGTGAGGAATTTGTTGAAGAGTTTGATGATGAAGCAGATGAACTTGAGGGATCTAGAGTTAATTTCTTCACCACTGAGGGCATTGATGATGAGGATGATTATGATGAAATAGTAGCAGACATGAATAGCGAAACATACGCTTTCATGACTCGAGAGCAAACAAATCATAAGGAGAAAGTGATGCAGTGCACCAAGAAATCTAAAGAACAGCTGACAACTATCCCCGTAATTGTAAAAAGAGGATCTCCTATCCCTGTTTCATCTACACCAAAGGTGAGTCCTATCAATTCTGCTACTAAAGTTATTTCCATTTCTCCTAAAGTTGATAAACCTAAGATTTCAAATGATGATAGCCCATCCACTTCTGGGTCTTTCGATATTATTGATCACCTAAAAAAGACTAAGGTTCAAATCTCAGAAGCTGAATATTATCAAACCCATCCTAAGGCCTTTGCTAAAATGATTCACTTTGTCAATTCCCATTCTAAAACTACCTCTAAAGGCCTTTTACCCACTCCTTCTTTTGCACCACAACCTAATCTGGTAGCCGTTGTCACCTCACCCAATGAAAAAATCAAACCATTCTATGTGACACTTCTTATAGCTAGCCATAGGCTCAGTAATTGCGTCATAGACTTAGGAGCATCAGATAATGTGATGCCTGCTAAATTAGCTCATGCCTAGGCTTGAATCTCACATGCACTTATGGATCTTGTTACTCTATGGAGAGTAAGGAAGTGCCCTTAGTTGGAAGAATTAAAGATGCACAAGTGGCTTTTGTTGCTTTTCATGAGAAGAAAGTTTTGGCTACCATCTTAGTAGCAGATATTCCTCCTTCATACGGGATGTTGCTAAGCAAAACTTCGTAAGGATGTGGGTGGAGAAATTAAAATGGATTGGTCACATGCCCTCATACTGTTAATGGACAAATGAAGAAGTTCTTTGCCGAGAAGCAATCTCGAGTATATTGTAAAAACAGATGATCCCAAAGCACAAATACTCTATGAGGATATGGGGCATGACAACTACATGATTATGTCTCTGGAGAAATTCAACTCCCAAAGTGTCACCTAAAGATCCTAATGGTGTTTGGATTTTAGAGTTTGATGGAAGTTGTTCCTCAGCTAGTTCTGGAGCTGGTGTCATACTGGTGTCACCTAAAGGAAGCCTTCATCCTTTCTCATTCAAGTTGCAATTTGAAAATACCAATAATACAGTAGAGTATGAGGCTCTCATTCTTGGACTACAGGTGGCAAAAGAACAAGGTGTGAAGAATCTTCTAGCTCGTGGGGATGCGGAATTGATTGTAAAGCAAGTTAGAAACCTCTTCCAGGTGAAAAATGGAAGGTTGAAACATTACAGGAATCAGGTGTGGGATTCCATTGAATTTCTTGATGCTTTCTCCATTGAAGCAATACCTAGGGAGAAGAATACCAGGGCTGATTCATTAGCAGTCTCTGGGTCACTGCTTATACCTCATCCTGACTTTTCCCAAGATAAGTTCACCATTGAGATGATCCATCGACCTAGTGTACCTGATAATACAAATAACTGGCAAGTTTTCAATAATGATCAACATTTGCTTTCTTTCTTAGAACTCAAAGATAATTTTGAACAGCTATACTTTGAAGGAAGTGATAACTTGCCTCGTGAAAGTGTGCCCTTTGACAAAGCAGCCACTCAAGGAGAAGAAACGGATCAGGATGGATGTATCAAACTCAAGGGAAACAAGATCCCTAAAGGATTGGTAAGTTTAGAGGAACTGTTTGATAAACACGACAGGTATGTAAAGTCTAGAGCTTCTACTGGACCTCAACAATCAGCTGAATATGAAAAAATTAATATTGGGAGTTCTACTGACCCTAAGTTCATGAACATTGGAAAATGTTGCACAACAGATGAGAGGAAGAAAGCAATTGATCTGTTAAAGAGGTTTAAGGATGTTCTTGCCTACTCTTATGAAGATTTAAAAGCTTTCCAACCAAAAGAGATGCAACATTTTATTCCTCTCAAACCTAGAATTAAGCCTTTTAAACAAAAGCAGAGGAAATACAATCCCAAAATAGCTGACACCATTTTTCAAGAAATACAGAAGTTGTTGAAAGCCAAAATCATTTTTCCTATCCATCATTCAACATGGATTGCCAATATTGTACCTGTTAGAAAGAAAAATGGCGAGATTCGTATCTGTGTTGACTTCAGGAATCTGAATCAGGCTTCCTTGAAAGATAATTATCCTTTACCTATGATGGATCAGGTCTTACAAGCAGTAACAGGATCTGAAATGTTGTCTATGCTTGATGGATTCTCAGGATATAATCAGGTAGAAGTTAATACTGCAGATCAACACAAAACAGCTTTCACTACCCCTTGGGGTACCTTTGCTTACAAAAGAATGCCTTTTGGGCTCATTAATGCTGGTGCCACTTTTCAGAGAGCTATGGATCTGGCCTTTGGAATTTTGAAAGGGAAGTGTATTGTTGTATACCTTGATGACTTGACTGTGTATTCTAAAACAAGGGCAGATCATTTTCAGCACCTGGAGATAGTTCTGCTAAGATGTAGAGAACATGGGATCTCTTTGAATCCTAAAAAATCCATCTTTTGTGTCACAGAGGGGAAATTATTAGGGCACATCGTCTCCAAAGATGGTATTAAAATTGATCCTGAGCGAGTTCAAGTTATTCAGCAAATTCCTCTCCCAACCAGCAAAAAGGGCGTGCACTCTTTCTTTGGTAAGATCAATTTTTTGAGAAGATTCATCCCTGATTTTGCAGAACTAACTCTGAATATCTCCCAAATGATGAAAGGAAAACAAACATTTGGTTGGTCTTCTGAAGGGAAAGAAGCCTTTGAAGATATTAAAAGAGCCATTGCTAAAACTCCTGTTTTAGCATGTCCAGATTTTAGCAAAGATTTTATTATCTATTGCTACGCCACAGATAACACCTTGGCTGCGGTTTTGACTCAGGAAGATTCTAATGAGCATGAACTCCCAATTGCATTTATGAGCTATATTCTGAAAGATCATGAGTTAAAATATACCATGATGGAAAAACATGCTTTTGCAGTGGTTAAAGCTGTTAAGCAGTTTCGTTTTTACATTCTTAACTCTCACTCCATGGTGTTGGTACCAGATACAACTGTTAAGTCAATTCTTACACAGCAGGAATTTGGATCCAAGAGAGGGAACTGGGTGGCTAAGGTTCAAGAATATGATATTGACATCAAACCGACCAAGCTCATCCATGGAAAAGGCCTTTGTGAACTCATCGCTGAAGGAGCTAGACATGAGTTACTGGAGGATAAAATTGGTCTTCCTACAGTTCTGTTTCTTAGCTCAGTTGATGAATGGTATGCTGATATCACCCATTTTCTCACCTATGGAGAATGCCCCTCTCATTTGATTGCCAAAGAAAAGAGGACTGTTAAACTAAGGTCAGTGCAATATGTGTTGTGGGAAAACGCCTTGTTTAAACGTGGGTTAGATGGAAGGTTTTTGAAATGTGTGGACAAGGAACAGCAGAAAAATCTACTCTCATCTTTTCATGATCAAGCATGCGGAGGGCACTACTCATCAATCACTGCTCATAAGATACTTTGTGGAGGATATTACTGGCCTACCTTATTCAGAGATGCATCCAAGTGGGTTGATAAATGTGAGGCTTGTCAGACTTTCGTGGGTAGACCCAAATTGGCCTCTTTACCTCTTAAGCCAGTTGTAATTGAAGAACCTTTTCAACAGTGGGGTTTGGACTTCATTGGAACACTTAATCCCTCTTCTAGTGCTGGTCATACTCATGTATTAACTGCTACAGATTATTTCACAAAATGGGTAGAAGCCATTCCAGTAAAGAGTACTACTTCTGAAGTGGTGTGCAGTTTCATCAAAGAAAACATCTTGGTAAGGTATGGTGTACCAAACAAGATTGTGACAGATAATGCTTCGAATTTTTCTTCAACTGAGATGATGGATTTTTGTTATGGATATGGCATCTCTCTGGCTCACTCTTCAGATTACTATCCTCAGGGAAATGGACAAGTAGAATCCACTAATAAAAATCTGGTGACCATAATAAGGAAATTAGTCAATGAGTCTCAACAAAACTAGCACAAGAAACTCTATGATGCTCTTTGGGCAGATAGGATCACACCTAAGAGAGCCATTGGAATGTCTCCTTTTCAAGTGGTATATGGAGTAGAAGCTCAATTGCCAGTAACAGTGGAGCTGCCAGCCTTGCATCTAATGAAGGCCATTGAAGATACCAGTTTCAATGATGCTTTGGATAAGAGAATAATGTACCTTCACAAATTGAATGAGGATAGATTGGAAGTTGCTGATAAGATATCTGCTCATCAACAAAAAGTTAAGGTCATGTTTGATAAGAAAGCCAGGTTCAGAGATTTCCAAGTTGGAGACACTGTTTTGTTGTGGGATAAAAGGCATGAACCTCGTGGCAGCCATGGCAAGTTTGATTCCCTTTGGCTCGGACCTTTCAAGATCAGGCACTTTGCTGGTAAGAATTCTTTTTACCTTGATTATATGGATGGTTCTTCTCTCCCACTTCCTTATAGTGGGTAGTACCTGAAATTGTTCAAGTCATAGGTGATTAGGGAGTCCTTTGTATATTCTGTACAGTGTTTTGTTTTTCTTTCCCTTTGTTTTGGTGTGTTGTCCTCTGTATTGGTTTGATTCGATGACTCGTGGCCTAATGGATAAGTCTTGGTCTTCTTCCTTGAGTTTTGTCTAAATTATTGCCTTGTCTAATTCTTTGAATCTATGCCAAGTCATCCCAAGAAGGAGCAAGCTGTTGTCCACTCAAAATTCCCCTGCTCTTAAGAAAGTGAAAATTTAAAATTTTGAGTTTAAGTGTTTTCTTTGTTGTACTGATAATGTGAAATGCCAAAGAAATTGAGAAATCTGCGTTTTGGGTCATTTTGTGTGTTTTTCGGGCTGTCGGACATTTTTGTCCTGCGTGTCCTAAGTTCAATTGGGCCCTCTGTTCCCCGATCATCGGCGGTTCACTCGAAGTCTGTTCTTTTCGGGCTCTATTGATGATGAATCGCAGCACCCATGAATATACGCAACACGATGGGTTGAGACTCTCGGTCAATTACATAACATGGAGCTTTTCCCAAGTGTGGGACATTACGAAAGCAGAAAAAGCTCTCGGATGAAGGCCGGTTCCTATTCCTCTGTTGAGATGCACACGTAGAAAATGCGAGAGGGTTTATAAAAACCTAATCTAACTTACCAAGGAGACAAGGTAAGAAAATGCATAAAATAAAACCTAAACTACAAAGGTGATTCACCGAGGAATGAAGAACACTGTCTTGCCAATAAACACAAACCATTAAAATGCAATGCAAGATCATGCCTAAGATAGCCAGATTCATAGTGAAAGATCAGGGGGATGCAAATGAATACAGAGAGGGTTGAGAATCATCCACAGACATGCATTAATTTTCTCCAAAGATTGATACAACCTGCTTGTAAAATGCCAAGAGGCAAGGTTGCATTACAGTTTCAAATGGGAGGTTTTAACTCCACAAGTTCACCTGCCAAAGAGAAGAAGGGAGGGGAAAAATAGAAATGTCCAACCTTTAGAAAGAAGCCCCTCCTTACAATTTATAGGAGGAAAAAGAGAGGGAGAAGAGAGGAATTTGAAATCTGCCCCAACCACCTCCAGAATGCACTTAACTCATCTCATAATGATGGTAGGTGAGAACCCCAGCAAACCCAAAAGTGGCAAACTGTATTTTGCATTTTTAAGAATTTGTTCTCACCTAATTAAAGATATCCAATCTTAGTTGGAAAGAGGACCTTGTAATATTTCCAAAAATTCCAACCTTGCATGAATCCGAGCTCCCAGTCAAAAGTTATGGCCATCTGAATATCTGGGCGAGTGCCTTCTGTCAAGCGCTCAAAATGTTGCGCCTCCTGAAGGTGCACCTTGGTGCATCCATGTGTGTGTCGACATCCTCTTACATGCGCCAAGGGTGCATCCTTTACCCTGTTGACACTCATTGTCATGCGCCATTTCCGTGCGCCAAGGGTGCATCCTTTACCCTGTCGACACTCATTGTCATGTGCCATTTCAGTGCGCGCCAGGCGTATCCTTTACCCTGTCGAAACTCATTGTCATGCGCCATTTCTGTGCGCCAAGGGTGCATCCTTTACCCTGTCGACACTCATTGTCATGCGCCATTTCCGTGCGCCAAGGGCACATCCTTTACCCTGTCGACACTCATTGTCATGCGCCATTTTCGTGCGCCAAGGGGATAAATGTCAGGGATTTGAGTTTCTTTGATTTCTATATCTACTTGGGGAAAGATATATACAACAATTTGGTGACTCAATGGGATCACCTACCTACTAGGTAGAAGATCAGTGGCCTTTTAGCAATCCATTGGGCATGGAGTCATAAGCAATAACTTGAAACCAACCTGATATCTGATCCCGAACCTGATATTGCAACTCCTTCTTCGAGAGCATGCTGAACTGTAGAAAACAACCTGAGAGCAACAAAACCTGTGCCGGAGCACTTAGGGAAACAGAAACCTAACTACAACAAGACAATGTGCATACGCACTTAGAGGAATTGAAATCTAGGCTAATATTTACAAGGGTAAACCTTTTCCTTTTAGTAGCAATGTTTAAGATGGATTCCGTTAACCGGAATCGGGAATTCTTCTCCATCCAATGTAGACAATTGGAAGGCATTACTACTTTTACATCCCATGACCATGTAGGGGCCACTCCAAATGGCATCAAACTTGGAATGCCTTCCTGGTTTTCCCGATCTGCATCCCATTTCAGAACTAAGTCCCCTTCCTTGAAGGTCCTTGCTCTTGCTTTCTTATCAAACCATCTTTTTACTAAGGCCTGATCTTTCTCAATTGTTTGAACTACATGTTCTCTAATTTCTTCCAATTCCATCAACTCTGCATACCTAGCCTCCATTGGTTCGAACTCAGCCAACTCCAACTGCTTCATGAACTCCAATGTAGGCAGTTCTAATGATATAGGCAATACTGCCTCTTTTCCATAGACCAACTTGTAAGGGGAATTACCTGTAGACCTCTTTGGTGTTATTCTGTCAGCCCATAATGCTGATTTTAGCTTGGTATGCCATGTTCTTTGATTTTCATCTAGAGTCCTCCTGATGATTCTTAGCAAATTTTTGTTTGTGGACTCTGCCTGTCCATTACCCTGCGGGTAATAATTTGAAGAGGTGCTCAAATAGATTCCATTCTTGATAGCCCATTCTGTAATCTTGGAACCTATAAATGCCAATGCGTTGTCTGATATGATAGTGGCCAGCACACCGAACCTGGTCACTATTCCTTCATAAAATTCTAGTATGTTAGACTCATTTGCTTCCTTGAGTGTTCTTTGCTTCGGTCCACTTGGTGAAATAGTCCGTTGCCGTGAGAATCCATTTGTGGCCTTGGCTTGAGTTTGGATTGATGACCCCGACGAAGTCCAATCCCCATTGCATAAATGGTTGGTCAACCAGAATTGGGTGCAATGGAAGTGCTGCTAGTCTTTCTTTGTCTGTGAAGAGTGCACATTTCTTGCACTTTCTTATCCATGTATAGCAGTCACTGAAGACTGTCGGCCAATAATACCCTGCCTTCATTATCTTGAGAGTTGTTACTCATGGGGCGAAATGTCCTCCAGAATCTCTATCATGAAAATCTCGTAACACCCTTTTAATTTGATTTGTCCCAATGCACCTCAATAGAACTCCATTGATGTCTTTCTTAAACAAAACACCATCAACAAGCACATATGGAATGGCTTGTAATCTGAAGTATCTCCTCTTTGCTTTGCTCATTTCTGGGGGGCATAGGCCTGTCTGTAGGAAGTGTATCACATTCTGAGTCCAACACGGAGTGGGCACATCATCATTTTCCTGTTCTTGACCATCCTGTAATACCAAGACAACCTCTTTTTCATTACCTACTTCAACTTGTTGACTCAAGGCTAGCTGCTCACATAGTCCCTTCCCACGTACTAGTTTGGTGACCTTGATCTCGATGTCATATTCCATGACACGAGTTATCCATCCTGCATGTTTCTCATTCAGATCCTTGTTTAGAAGGAAGTCCCTGACTCTCGCATGAGAGACCAATAATTGGATCTTGTTGTTTGAGACTAGGTGCTTGAATTTCTTTAAGCTCACGATTCACTGAGGACATGCTTTTCAATGAAAGAGTACCTAGTTTCGTATTCCTCCAAGCCTTGACTGAAGAAAGAAACTGGTTGTTCTAATCCTCCTTTGTTTTGTTGTACCAGGATTGCAGAAATCGTGTCCCCACCACCAAAGGCATATAGCACGAAGTCCTTGGAGAAGTTTGGATTGATGAGAGTCGGAGCTTGAGATATAGCCTCTTTTATTGCCTCAAAAATTTCCTTGCCTTCAGATGTCCACTTAAATGCCATACTCTTCTTTAACATCAACGTTATTGGCTTCACAAGAGCAGCAAAATTTGGAACAAATCTGCGGACAAAATTGATCCTTCCCAAGAAGCTTTGAAGAGCCTTCTTGTGACTTGGCAATGGCAATGCTTGAATTGCTTCAACTCTTTCTGGGTCAATCATCAACCCTTCCTTTGAAACAATATGGCCTAGAAGTTTTCCCTCGTGAGCCAAAAATATGCATTTTTTGGGATTCAATGATACCCCAAATCTTCTACACCTCTGAAATACTTGCCTAAAATGACAAAGGTGATCCGCTACATTTTTTGAGAATACAGTGATGTCGTCAAGATATATTAGAACTATTTTATTGATCAACCCCTTGAATGCCATATCCATTGCCCTTTGGAAGGTAGCTCCAACATTTGATAGCCCAAATGGCATTTTCTTGTAGGCATAGGTCCCCCATTTGGTGGTGAAAGTCATCTTGAATTGGTCATCTTCTTTCACCATCACCTGATTGTACCACTGAGTAGCCATCAGAGAGAGAATCTCTACGAACCGGATACTACTTGCAATATTTGTTCCTCTGAAGGAAGTGGGTAATGGTATTTGAGAGATGCCCTATTTAGGTCTCAGAAATCCACACACAACCTGATTTCTCCACTCTTCTTCCTGACCAGAACCAAGTTTGCAACCCAGCTTGAGTGCTTGATTGGGAATATAATGCTTGCCTCTATTAGCTTATTTAGCTCTTTCTTCATTAGAGGTTGATGTGAGGGTTGACTAGTCTCTATACGCACTTTGATGGGCTTAGCATCCTGGATCTAATTCTATGGTATGTTGTGCCAAATTTGGATCGAATCCTCTTAAGTATTCATAGCTCCAAGCGAAGACATATGGAAATTCTTGGCAAAGTTGTATGAAATTTTATTTCTCCTACTCGGTGGCTACTTTACCAATTTGAAGAGTTTTCCTTCCCAATTTGGAATTGGCCCCTGAATCTTCTCTCTTGACTTTGTATGTTAGCCTTTTCCTTACGGGCTAGTGGGTTAGGGTTGAAGATAGACTCAATGTTACTAAACCCTTAGGAATATTGTTTTTGCATGATTGCACTACTTGATCCCCATCTTGCTGCTCTAATCCGTCCGATTCCTAGCGAGAATTCAGCCTCTTCTTGTAAGAAATTGATGATCTATTGATCGTTCTCAAACACTGCTGACTTGTGTTATTATCGGAACTACGGCCTCATAATCACATGGATATGTGGCTATGTTTTCCCCTTCGATGTTGTCAACCACATCAATACGTTGCTCCAACTCTGCGAGCCTATCTGCTGACTTCATTTTTCTTCACAGGTATGGACACAATGTTGAAAGCTTTGAAATCCTCAATGAGGTCCCATACCCTATTCTTGTAGCTCCTCGTAAATTCGTTCTTTGTAGCATGTTGTCCCTAACTTGGTTGACAATTATCTCGCTATCTCCAAACACCTATAAGTTCTTTATGCCCCTTTTCAGCCTGATGAATTCCATGAATCAATGCTTCGTATTTAGCCATGTTGTTTGAACAGAAAGCGGAAGCGAAAAGCTGAAAAATATTTTATGTCTTGTGGTGAAATCAACATTGCACCACCTCCAAGCCTGTATCGCTTCTCGAACCATCGAAAAATAATTTCCAAACTTTGTTTTCATCCTTTTGTTCAGGCTGAATGATGTCGGGAATGGGTGAATTTTCTTCATGTATACAATACACGCCCAATTCAGATTCTTCAATTTCCTTGTATGGGTCAAATTCATGACTCTTGTTTTCCCATTCATCCAAAGTTAAATCAGGAATTCCCTCGACCTTAGTACCTATTTCTAGATCACTTGAACACTCCTCCTGATCAAAAGCCGAGCAATTTGCATTGATAGGATTTGGTACATGAGGCTCAATATGGAAATTGGTAATTGGTTCTGACCTGATTGTTGCTTTGGCTCCATACCTTGTCCTAAAAATCATGTGTGACCAATCTGCAGATAAATATCCACCGCTTTTTGCAGTGAAGTCTCTTGATAGACACAACGCAAAGAGTGGCAGAAGGTCAATCACAGACACATCTTGCAGAACTATAACATTAGGACAGGAATGTAGTGTTAGGCTTAACCCCTTGATGACTCTAAGAGTTCCTACTGCCGTTCCATCTAGTTGTACTACTCCTTTCAGCACTCACTCATATTTCAAACCCAGTTGATCCACTATTTTCTTTGGCATCACTGAACTACTTGCTCTTGAATCTATCATGCAGTTGTGTACCAAGTGGTTTCCAACAACCAATGACACATAGAATGGAGGATTCAAATTCTTGCTTGTCTGGCACCCATCTTGTTGCACTACATTAGTGAGAACTTTCTAATGTCCCTGGTTTGATACATTTGTGGCAGACCAATTAGCCATTGCAGCTTGCAATAAATCTCGTTGCCCTGGGATCGTAAGTGATTCCCACATGGAAATGTTCACATGTGTCTTCTTCATTTGATTGATGATGTTGAAAGGGGATGAATTGTCCTTTTGTTGTCCCTTACTTGGCGCAACCTTTTCTGGAGCTTGAACAGGTGCATGTGTTGCTACAACAGGTACCTTAGGTTGATTTTGCACATTTGGAGCTGCGTTTGGTCTACTGACCCCTTGTTGTGTAGGAGTGGACTGAGAAACAACTGGATTACACGGTTGTCCCTCTCCTATATTTCTCTTCTTTGACCATGTGTTGGCAGCCACGCCTTGAAAAGGCTGTTGGTTAACTCCACAGAAGTCTTCCGTTTGCCAATTGGCCAATGTGGTTTCTGTTGGAGGTCCTTCTTGTTGCATTTCTTGCTGTTGATTCTCCTCCAAGCTTGGTTCTTGAGGAACACCAATGGTTTGCACCATCAAGGCCTGATTTAGTGCACCATTGAAACATGTTGACTGATTGTGAGGTAGATTGCAAGGGTAACACCAGTCGTACTCTTGTGCCATGTTATTTTGTGTCGGGACCAAAGCTCTTGAGGACATCATTGCATTTGGATCATACGGTCGAAATGGCCTGGCAGCTTGAGGTTGTCCTTGGTTTTGGTTTTGATTTGCAGCCTGAGGTGGTGGTCTATTTTGTTGGTATGGGGGCCTAGCTTGGTACTGTGCTTGAGGCTGATATGGTCTAGCACTTTGAGCTTGTTGTCTTTTGATAGTCACTAGCTCATTTCCAAGGTTCTGCAGTTGTTTCATGACCTCCTGCAATTCCTTTGAAGTATTTGAAGAAGTCGACGCCTCATTATTGCTTTGATTTCTAGGAGTTGGAATGGGATTCAACTCTGGTGCTTGACTGGTTGTAGGATTTCCCATATCCAGATAGAGAGGCATTGGTGGCCTTGGTGCAAGCTTGCCAGCTTGGATCAAACAGTTCTCTGCTCTGATAGCTGTGTCGTAGGCCCCTGGCAGCGTTGTCCCTCCCATTGATTGGATCATCATGGCTATGTCTGAATTTATAGCCTTTAAGAAATAAAGGAATGCTCCTTCGGTGGTTGGTCTAACGACTATTGGAATCCTGTCCCATGTCCGTTGGAATTTGAAGTTGAAATTTGTCATTTGTTCATTAGGAGCCCTTTTGATTGTTGTCAATTGTTCCAATAAGGACAAATTGTCTGCCCTCTCCCTGAACTGGTTGCAAAGAGCTGAAAAAAGTTGGTCCCAATTCATAATAGAACCCTTTGTAAGGCTCTAAACCATTGTAAGGCCTTGCCTTTGAAAGATGAAGCCAACAGCTTGACCGTAACATCCATTTCATTTATTTCGTGGATTGCACATGCATTAGCAATATCCTGGATGTGATCAATAGGAGTAGTATGATTTTCTCCTGTGAAATAGGTATATTCTTTAGTCTTTGATAAAATAGAATAAGATTGCTGATGACCAAAGAGGGATGGAAGCCTCACAAATATTATTGATCATGAAATCAGATTACATTACAATGCAAGAGCTGTAATATTTATAGATATTAGACTGACCTCATATGGATAGACATGACACCCTAGCAGACACCAACTACGAGATGATAAGACCCATCTCACATGCACATGTAATTACTACTAATACCAATATTGAATGTTATCAACATAACAATATTGAATGCAAAGTCACTATACTAGAGTGCACATGTTGCACATTATTAAATAAAAGACAATGCAATAAAATGCAATAAATATGCCTATGCTAAATTATGCTAACATTCCCCCCCTTAATTTTTCATAGTTTCCAATGAAGTGGAGAGGAACTCTCTAAAAAGTGTGAATTTGTCACGTGCAAGTGACTTAGTGAAAACACCCATATACATTGTTCGGTGTAGGACAAAAATGGAGCTGTATGTTGTGCTTCAAGACATGCTCGCATATGAAATGAACCTGTACTTCAATATGCTTGGTTCTCTCATGAAATATTGGATTGTGAACAAGCTTTAGAACTCCTTCATTATCAACATATACTGGAGTAGATTTCTGTTGTGGTAGACCAATTCCTTCCAGTATTCGGCGTAGCCATATTGCTTCACAAACAGCTTCACCTGCAGCTCGATACTCTGCTTCTGTAGAAGAGTGAGAAACAAAGTTGTTTCTTGCTTCCCCATGATATCAGTCCAGATCCCATAAAGAAGACGAAGCATGATGTTGACTTCCTATCATCCATGTTTCTGCATGATACGAATCGAATATCTGTCAAGAAGAAGTTGTCGTTCTTCTTGTACTCTAGACCAAGGTCAACTGTACCCTTTAGATATCTTAGTATTCTCTTTGTTGCTTTCCAATGACATATTTTTGGTTCTTGCATGAAGCGTGATAAATAGCTGACTACAAAGCTGATATCTGGTCTAGTATATGTCGGGTAAATGAGACTCCCACTCAAGCTGCCGATAGAGAGTTGCATTCACCGGTGGTGATGGATCGGAACGAGATAACTGAAGTCTCACTTCCATAGGTGTAGCAATAGGAGTGCAGTCCATCATCCTAAATTTCTCGAGCGTTGTCTTGGTGTATTTCAAATGTGACACAAAGATATGATTATCTTTTTGCCATACTTCGACCCAAGACAATAGTGCATGAGCCCAAGATCTATCATGTCGAACGATCGATTAAAATCCTTCTTTGTTGTATCGATCATCTTCACAGAACTGCCTGTAATGACTAGATCGTTGACATAAACAACCACAATGACAATCTCCCCCTTGCTTTTGAGGTAGAGATTGGGGTCATAAGGATTCCTTTCGAATCCATGACTTATGAGATGCTCATCAATTTTGATGTACCATGCTCGGGGTGCCTGTTTTAGGCCATATAGAGATTTTATGAGTCTGCATACCATCATCTCTTTTCCTGGTATTACATAACCTCTCGGCTGAGTCATATAGACTTCTTCTTGCAAATCTCCATTAAGAAAGGCACTTTTCACATCCATTTGGTGGACTTTCCAACCAAATTGTGCAGCTAGAGCAAAGATCATCATGATTGTCTTGATCTTTGGGTGGGAGCAAATGTCTCCTCATAATCAATGCCTTCTTGTTGTGCATACCCCTTTGCTACAAGCCTTGCTTTATACTTGTCAATAGTCCCATCTGATTTGTACTTAGTCTTGAATATCCATCTGCATCCAATGGGTTTCTTCCCTGGTGGAAGGTCGACAAGTTGCCATGTGTTGTTCTTCATCTTGGACCGATACTCGAATCCATGGCATCTTTCCAAGCTTTTGATTGTAGGGCTTCTGAGCGTAGATGGCTCAAACTGTTTCAACAAATCTACTCATTAGGGCATAATTGACCTCTTCACGAGCTTATTTGTGAGTTCTAGGTCAGGATTGGATGATGTGCTAGGTGCTTCATCCAAATTTGCATCTCTTATTAATTGAGTATACCATTTAGGTAACTTCTTAGCTGTTCCATTGGCTTGTGGTGGATCAAGTTTTCACCATCATCCAATTCATCACTGTCATCTTCGGAGGAACATCAAATTTTGTCTTCACAAGAGGTGTATTACGCATGTTTGTTGAGTCGTTGAGTGGAGCATCCGCTTGTTTCTTCTCAAAGAACTCAACATCCCTACTTGTGTATACTTTCTTTTCCTTCGGATCCCATAATAATTTGTACCCAAGTGCTTCTTCTTGTATCAATGAATATCAATTTCTCAGCTTTCATATCCAACTTGTTCCTGTTCTTCTTGGGTATGTGCATGCTAGCTTTACACCCAAATACTCTTAGGTGTGCAATTGATGGTTTCTGATTTGACCATGCTTCTTGAGGTGTCACTCCTTCAAGAGCTACTATGGGCACTCTGTTCAACAAATAGACTGCAGTTCTTGCAGCTTCTGCCCAAAATGTCTTTGTTAAACCTGAGTCATCAATCATACATCGCACCATTTCCATGATAGTACGATTCCTTCTCTCAACTATACCATTCTGCTGTGGTGTGTGAGTAGGAGGCATTTGTCGACGAATCCCATGAGCTTCCAGGTAAGTCTTGAACTCATTGCTTTTGAATTCCCCCCCTCGATCTGAGCGGAGAGTTTTGATCTTGCGACCAACTTCATTCTCAACAAGTGCTTTGAACTTCTGAAATGTCTCAAAGGCTTGACTCTTGTTTCTTAGAAAATATATCCACATCTTTCTTGAGTAGTCATCAACACAAAGCATGAAGTATTGACATCCAGAATGACTTGGTTGCATGGGCCCGCAAAGATTGGTGTGCACCAAATCAAGCTTTCCCTTAGCTCTATATGTGTTCTTCTGGAAGGGTACTCTGTGTTGCTTTCCAGCTAGGCAATTGTGACACTTGTCAGTGTTGTGCTTGAGTGTAGGCAATCCTTTCACCATGTTTCCCTTTTGAAGTGTTTGGAGATAGCCAAAACTGATGTGACCATATCTGCGATGCCATAGTTCTACAGATTGTGTGTCTTTGGCCACTAAAGCTTGGTCATCCTTATGGACAAAATCAAGTTGGAACATGCATCCCACATTGGAGGCTCTTGCTACAATCTTGGAACCTCTTGACTTATCTCTTATCAAGCACACTTTTTCTCCATTATTACTATCAAAATATAACTTCAAGTTGTGATCAAGGAGCTAACTAAGCGATAGCAAATTCTTTGTCAACCGGTACATACAATACATTTGTGATTTTGCGGTCATGCTTTCAAGAGGTAGTGAAATGTTTCCAATCCCCTTGACACTGTATGATGAGTCATCACCTAATGACACATGGTTCTTGTTAGGTGAGTCACGCAGTGTGTAGAACCAATCCTTACGTCCAGTCATGTGTCGAGTTGCCCCCGAGTCAACATACTAGATATCTTGTGTGGAACTGGTTTCTTCATCAAATTGAGCGAGAATACATATGGTGTCCTTCATCGAATCATCCTCATGTTCGTTAATGTACCCTTTTTGTTTGGGTTTTCTTTGCCAATTACCATTTTTCTGCCCTTGATTGTTGTTGTTGTTGGACTTCCCTTTATTTGAATTATTGTTACCCTGTTGGTTATTGGGTTTTGAATTACTTGATGAACCCTTTTTGTAGGAATTGTACCAACAATCTTTGATGTCATGTCCCCCTCTATTGCAAATGGGACACTTCTTGGTGTTGTCTCATTGACTTTGGTTTTGTTGGGACTTCTTGTGATTGGACTGAAATTTTCCTTTCCTTTATGATTGGAAGATAGTGCTTGCTCATCTTCCTGATCTTTGTTGTTCATTGCCTCTTCTTGTTGAAGTAGATTGACCAACTTCTCAAAGGTGACTGTGTGTTCACTCATATTGATAGTTGTCACAAAGATTCTGTAGGAAGGAGGAAGTGCTCGCAACACAATTAGTACGAGGTCTTCATCACTTATCTCTTTTCCCAATGCCAGTAGAGATGCCCTCAAAGTAGCAACTCATCTCAAAAAAACTTCAACCTTCTCATTGTGCTTGAACTTGAGAGTATGCAGTTGTGATAGTAGGTTGAGGATGGCATTCTTGTTCTTTGCCTCATAGGATTTGTGCTCAACTTATCCCATGCATCCTTGGCCGATGTGGCATCTCTAATGTGGGGTTGCACATCATCGTTACGCCAAACAAGATGATCAACTTGGCCTTTTGATTGGCCCTATCAAATTGAACTTGTTGTCTTCCATCATCAAGTGATCTTGTTGTTTGTCCATCTCTGTTGTCCATAGGTCTTCAAACTCAAGTAACGTCTTGATCTTCGGTTTCCATGCAGCATAGTTGTCTCCTCTAAGCAGTTGTGAATCTGGCAAGAAGAACTTTGGTGCTTGTGCACCCATTTCTGCAATCTGAATTTTTGAAACTCTGAATTTCTGACAAAGGGTAAGGCTCTTATCACTCCAGGTTTATGGTCTCCCTCTCAATATACCGTCAGGCTGATATACCAAACCTTTCTATATACGCTCCCTTCCGATATACCCGTCGGTACGTGGAAGAAGATCACCCTTTCAATATACCCGTCAGTACGGAAAGAGGTGTTAACGCACGTGAAAGAATTTAGTACGTGGTACTTAGACAGTACGGAGAGGGGTTTGTGCAAGCACAAACGGATGGGAGGGCTCAAATGTGTGTGTATTGTGTCCTTATTACTCCCCGTCGATTTTATAGGGTCGATGCCCAGACGATGTTTAGGCAGCTATGTTAGGCGTTAAGTGCAGTAGTAAGTAACGGCATCACCGTAAGTGCTTCCCAGAGGCACCGTATATACTGAGCATTCTTTATGAGATCAAAGATCTCGTGTGATAGAACCAAACATAAAATGAAAAATTTACACCTTTTTTTTTTTTTTTTATGCACCAAGATTACTACAACATGCTCCAAAAGTACATCAAAATGAAGTTTTTGTGTCCCCCCTCTTTACAAAAAAGGGTCTAGAATCACAAAATACACAATTTAGGCCAAAAATATTTTTACCCCAATAGGTGTTTTTCGCTAAATTTAGCGGTGGCTCTAAATGTGTTTGGTGAGCTTCTAAATTTAGAAATCTCCCAAAATTTATTAATTTCTCCAAATTTTCTAAAAAAATAATTTAAGAAAAAATATGGAGAGAGTGGGAATTGAACCGCTGACCTGTTTGTTCCCAAGATCCAAACAAACAATCTAAATATTGTTTTCACCTTTTCTCACAAACCATGATCTAGGTTTTTCTAAAATTTTGACAGAAACATCATACAATATTTATCTTGAAATCCACAAAATTTCAGAAGAATCGGAATCTTGGTTTTGAGATCTTACCAATTTACCAACAGAAGATCTGATTTTTTTTCGGAAAAAAATGATCCGACATACAAACTTTCCGTCACATGTAGAGGCCGAATCGAAGATGATGTAAAGCTGTAAAGTTGTGCACCTCCTTCTTATCTTTCCAGCAAAAAACGACACATCAATCCAACATTGTATGAAAAAGTTCGTCCTTTTTCTAAGAGCTATCTCTGCTGGAATTTTGTTGGACGGACTGCTTGACCTTTGCTCCCGAATTCTTCACACCTCCACTTTCAGATCGAATTTTTTTTTTTTTTTTAGATCTGATCTTTTTTTTTTTTTTTTTTTTTTTTAGATCTGCAAATTTTTTTTTTTCAAGATCTCTCTCTTTTTTTTAAGATCTTTCACAAATCTCTTTTTTTTTTTTTTTTTTTTTTAAAGATCTCCAAATCTGAAATATTCCGCCAATATGTTAGATCAATTGACTATGCCAATGACTAATAAATAAAATTTTACCTTCCAAATAAGTGGATAGGTCAAATTTTAGTTGATGGATGCTTGGGAGGAATGGAGGCTGCAGGATGCTTCAATGGCTCTCCTTTGATGCAGATCTTCTTCTCCAATGGATCCTCTCCAATAGTGCTCCTCTTCGACCTTGCTTGGATAGAACCTGCTCTGATACCAAATGATAAAATAGAATAAGATTGCAATGACCAAAGAGGGACGGAAGCCTCACAAATATTATTGATTATGAAATCAGATTACATTACAATGCAAGAGCTGTAATATTTATAGATATTAGAAACTGACCTCATATGGATAGACATGACACCCTAGAGACACCAACTACGAGATGATAAGACCCATCTCACATGCACATGTAATTACTACTAATACCAATATTGAATGTTATCCAACATAACAATATTGAATGCAAGTCACTATACTAGAGTGCACATGTTGCACATTATTAAATAAAAGACAATGCAATAAAATGCAATAAATATGCCTATGCTAAATTATGCTAACAAGTCTGCAATTGGAATTTGATTCTGAGAATTTAGGGCAAGTGGACTACTACCCGTGAAATTGACAAAGGGATTCGGTGGTAGATGTGCCATTATGATTGGCCTAAGAACCCTAGTCGATGCGAGAAAAGGTCTACCAGGTGGAGGTGTAGACAAAGTCCTGTTAGGTGGAGATGGTGATCTTTGTGGTCTTCTTCCTCTCCTCCCTCTACCTGGTGATAGTTGCAAGTGGAAAAATAGCCCCTCTTCTCGAGTATTAGACCTGGTTCGAATTCTTCTCATGTGCCTGGGCAACTTGTGCTGCTACACCGCTGAACTCTATCCCTTTGGAGTCAAGATGTGTTAGATAACAAGCTTCTAAAAGGCTAGATTTTGCCAAGTTACACACCAAACTTGACAATATTGAAAATGGAATTAAAAAATTTGAAGGACCTAGAGGAGACAAACTTCAAATTCGGAACTCAGGTCATGCAATGCAACTTACAAAACCCGAATTGCCATGTGTCGGAACTTGGGACATGCCCGACACCCTAGAAAACCTGAAATGATTGTTGTCGGGAATAGGACCATGCAATGCATCCCCAAAACCGAAATGACTGTTGGGTCTTCTTTGATGTTCTCGGACCTCGAAAACCCGAAACACAAAAAACCATGAAATTTTGAAAATCAAAATCTCAAAAAACTAAGGATACCCTTTTGAAGATTACCCTCAGATCTACCAACTGTTGAAATTTTGACTTGTTTTGAGTGAGTTAAGCCCTTGAGAATCGATTTCGGAGTTCAGCCTGGAAGGTGCAAAATCTGAAATTGTAAAAACTGCAATTTTTTAGGCCAAATCTCAGGAAAACTCCTTCAAATCTTGTAGAATGACCTCTTGGTCCCACCGGGTGTGCCAAAACTATTGATGATGAATCGCAGCACCCCTCAATGTCTGCAACACGATGGGTTGAGACTCTCAGTACGATTGCATAACATGGAGCTTTTCCCAAGTGTGGGACATTGCGAAAACGGAAAAGCTCTCCGGATGAAGGCCGGTTCCTATTCCTCTATTCAGATGCACACGTAGAAAATGCAGAGGGTTTACAAAAAACCTAATCTAACTTGCCAAGGAGACAGGGTAAGAAAATGCATAAAATAAAACCTAAACTACAAAGGTGATGCACCGAGGAATGAAGAACACTGTCTTGCCAATAAACACAGACCATTAAAATGCAATGCAAGATCATGCACAGATAGCCAGATTCATAGTGAAAGATCAGGGGGATGCAAATGAATACAGAGAGGGTTGAGAATCATCCACAGACATGCATTAATTTTCTCCAAAGATTGATACAACACACTGCAAAATGCCAAGAGGCAAGGTTGCATTACAGTTTCAAATGGGAGGTTTTAACTCCACAAGTTCACCTGCCAAAGAGAAGAAGGGAGGGGCAAAATAGAAAATGTCCAACCTTTAGAAAGAAGCCCCTCCTTAAAATTTATAGGAGGAAAAAGAGAGGGAGAAGAGAGGAATTTGAAATCTGCCCCAACCACCTCCAGAATGCACTTAACTCATCTCATAATGATGGTAGGTGAGAACCCCAACGAACCCAAAAGTGGCGAACTGTATTTTGCATTTTTAAGAATTTTTCTCACCCAATTAAAGATATCCAATCATAGTTAAACAGAGGACCTCGTAAGCTTTCCAAAAAGTCCAACCTTGCATGAATCGAGCTCCCAGTCAAAAGTTATGGCCATCTGAATATTTGCGCCAGGGTCTACTTCCTGTCAGCGCTCAAAATGTTGCGCCTCCTAAAGGTGCACCTTGGCGCATCCATGTGTGTGTCGACATCCTCTTACATGTGCCAAGGGCACATCCTTTACCCTGTCAACACTCATTGTCATGCACCATTTCCATGTGCCAAGGGCACATCCTTTACCCTGTCGACACTCATTGTCATGCGCCATTTTCGTGCGCCAAGGGCGCATCCTTTACCCTGTCGACACTCATTGTCATGCGCCATTTCCATGTGCCAAGGGTGCATCCTTTACCCTATCAACACTCATTGTCATGCACCATTTCCATGCACCAAGGGCACATCCTTTACCCTGTCGACACTCATTGTCATGCGCCATTTCCGTGCGCCAAGGGTGCATCCTTTACCCTGTCGACACTCATTGTCATGCGCCATTTCCGTGTGCCAGGGCGCATCCTTTACCCTGTCGACACTCATTGTCATGCACCATTTCCGTGCACTAAGGGTGCATCGTTTACCACAGTGACACTCATTGTCATGTGCCATTTCCGTGCGCTAAGGGGATAAATGTCAGGGATTTGAGTTTCTTTGATTTCTATATTCTTCTGCTTGTCTATATCTACCTGGGGGAAAGATATATACAACGAGCCCGTTGAAACTTTTTGTCCCAAATGTCCCAAGTTTTCCCGGACCAATTGTTCCATTTTCATCCGATCGGCCGGTGAAGAGGCTGCGTACTTTGCGTACTTTTGTCCCACGTGTCCCAAGTTCAATTGGGCCCTCTGTTCCCTGATCGGCGGTTCACCCAAAGTACATTCTTTTCGGGCTTGTCGAGAAATTTTGTCCCAAATTTCCCAAGTTCACTGGACCAATTTTTCCATTTTCATCTTATTTTGCCAAGCCACGTACTTCATGTACTTTTGTCCCACGTGTTCAAGAGCATTTGTGCATATTTTCCCCTTCGCCTGAATCGGGTGAAATTGACTGCGCGCGCTTTCACGTCCCACATGTCCGAAATGAACCAAGTGCCATTCGTGCTAATTTTTCCCATCTACGAATATCTTGCTTATTCAATTTGGTAGGTATGTATTAAATGCGCATTCATTACCTTTCTCTCTCTAACGGCTATATAACGAGTGAACCCCCTATGTGTTTGCTTTGCACACTTTGCTTTCCTACTATCTTTTGCTTGAACCTTTGCAATCTAAATTCCTGCACGCGCATCCATTTTCCTCGGCAATTCCTTCCCAAGTCTATCTTGCAGCTTCGCCCTCCGAATTACTACCAACATGAAGATCAAATTTGGGGCAAGAACAAATCTACGCACTAGAGTGTGCCGTTCACGATATTGGGGACGGTGAAGTTCGCCATCTTGACTTTAGTGATTTTTGGTCAAGGATGACAGATGCATACCCTACGCCAATGGAAAAGATGATTCATGATAAGCGGTTTCACTTTCACCTTTGGTGGTTTCCCAATCTATGTGCAATGTGCAGATACAATGCTTTCATGCGGAGCTCATTTCAACCCTGATTCGAGCGAATTGACCAATATACACGGGGAGCTCATTGCCAAACTTGACGCTTCCGCCATTGGCACTGCACTGAGGATTCCAGAAATGGATAATGCCATAGTTGTCTCCCAGAATCAAGCACAGGCCCTGTTCAATCAAGACAGTGACAACTACAAGGCTTCAGGAGAATTGAAGAATAGTTGGCAGAAGGGAGAGGCTTTCAAAACACTAGTTGTATCTACTTTCAAATATATACATTGTCATCTTCAGGATGAAACTTCTGGTGTGTCTCTCTCCCTACAAGAAATCAAAGCTCAATTCAGAGCTTTTGTCAAAGGAAATCTATTCAAGGAAAGCTCCATTTCCAAAGAGAAAATGAAGGAGATCTGCTCTCTTCAATCTGCTATTGAAGAAGCAAATAAAGACTATCATACTCATGTCAAGTTTGATAAGGAAATGGAGAAGTGCCTTGGATTTTGGACCTAGTCTACAGCCAACACGTCAGTCCCACGTGGCAGAGACATAGCCGAGGCATTGAAGAGATTCAGGCAGCGGATTTTGAAGTCAGTGGGTCCCTCCCAGTCATAAGCACCTGTCTTCTTCTCCTTATTCCTCTCTTCTCTTCCAATTCTTTTTCTCGGATTTATTGTAATAAGTTGAGGTATTGCGATTGGCAATCCTTAACTAATCTTTAGTTAAAAGAAGTAGTTACCGAGAGTAACTGAATTGTAAACTATATAATGGCCTCTCCTCGCCATTTTGAAGGAGGAAGAACTTGGCTTATTTTCTGAAAGTGTAAATAAATCATAAAGAAATCAATACAGAAGGGCTTTTCATTCTTCATCTATCTGATCTCTTTTATCCCTAAGCTTTTCATTTAATCTTGTTAAGATCATTTGTCTATATTATATTAAGAAGCTTTGTATTCTTGTAGATGTTATTGATAGAACTTTGTGTCTTTCAAATTTCATCTTATTAGTATGATACAAATGATCTTGTTTCAATTCATTGTACCTTCGCATGCATAAATAATTACTCTGTCATCTATAATTCTAAATGGTGCCTTTCTGCTCGTTCTCGTTTTCTCATTCCTCAGTCTTTTTGTAATTGATGATCCTTATAGAAAACACTTTCATAAATATCCAAGTTCCACAAGAAAATCATGTTTTGTATATGTGTAAATAGTTTTGTTTATGAATAAGGGAACCTCTCCCATTAAAGAGGAGGGACTTCTTGTCCCCTGACTGTTGCTCTTCATGAAGTCCTATTTAACGACCAACAGGCCCGAAATTCACTTTGTGCTTTTAGACACAAAAATACAAAAATGCAAAAATTTTCCCACAGCCCCGCAATACCTTTTTGTCAAAAAACCATCTTTGGGTCTGCTGGTCCACATTTTTCATTTGGGAAAAAAATTTCAAAGCTCGCCGGCCCGCATGTAATTTAGGCACGACACGTGGCTCCTCTCGGGATTTGGCAGAGGCATGGTTCATTTTTATACTTTATATCCCTTGGAAATAAAGAAAAAGGTTAAAATTACTCTCAGAGACTTGCCTCCCTACTTTTACTTGGAATATGGCCACATGGAGGGTGGTGCTTGTTTTGGGAAGCTGTTTTTGTCTTTTTCTTTTGAAGTTGTGCTAGGATGACATGTGGCACCCTCCACATCTTTGCTTTGTTCTTTCATGTTTTTACTAAGTCCTTTTTCTTTGTAGGGCCGTATATCTAACTTGGGACATGTGGAGGCTTGACACTTGTCTAAGGACCCACTTTTAGATTTATCTTTGAAGATGCCTTTGGGATGACACTTGGAATCCTTGCACTCTTTGAGTCTCCTCTTTGGGATGCACCTTTGAAAGTGTGTCGTTAAGACACATGGCACCTTCCACATGTACTCTTATACTTAACCGATTTGGTCCTACTTTTAGATTTTACCTCTAGTGACCCCTGGCCATGTGGAGGGCTGGTGTAAGTTTGATTCTCTTCCTTGGGCTCCCATCTTGAAATTGCGTCAAGATGACACATGGTTCCTTCCACTTGTTTAGAATTTTCAATGGCCAAATTATCCTTTTTCAGATTGGGACATGTGGAAGCTCCATTCTTGTTTGGAGACTACTTTTTGAGTTTAATCTTTGGAGATGCGCCAATGAGGAACATGGAGGCCTCGCTGACTCCTCCATACTTAGCCAATTTTGGGCTCATTCTGAACCATTCGTAGAGCCCAAAGACTTCAGGTTTTTGTCCATTTCTTTTCCTTATGGCCTTTGGTTTTCTTTAACACTATTTTCCTCCCTCCCAACCTGCTTTAATCCACTTTAGATCCTGTTATTAGTTATCTATTGGATTTGATGCGTGGGTTCGTTCAACGGAACCTTTTCTTGAATTTCTTCCTACACAGGGTCGTGTTTGATCAATTTTGTTAGGTGAAAAATTGAGATAACAATTTGGTGACTCGCTGGGACATTTTCTTGGTAGATGAAGAGATTAGTTGCCTAGTTATATCTATTGGGCATAGATTCATGGGTCATTTCTGGTGTTGGTCTTGTTCTTCTTGAAATGAACACTTGAAGACCCAGTTTTAGTTTCTCTATATTTTTGTTATTAGAAAATGAGCAACCGTTATAGAAACTATTTGTCTCCATGTTGCAAATTATGAAGGGTCCCTCGCATTCACCTAGAGGCACGTTGAAGCGTATAACGACGCAAACCTAGAGCAACAAAAAACCTATGCCATAGCACTTAGGGAAACAAAACCTATGCTACAACAAAACAATGTGCATACACACTTAGGGAAATTAAAAACCTATGCTAATATTTACAAGGGTGGTATTATCCTTTTAGTAGCAATGTTTGAGATGGATCCCATTAACTGGGATCTTGATTCTTTGACATCCATGTTAACTAGATGGAAGGCATTACTACTTTTGTACCTGTGATCATGTAAGGGCCACTCCAAATGGCATCAAATTTGGAATTCTTTCCTAGTTTTTCCCAATTTGCATCCCACTTTAGAAGTAAGTCCCCTTCTTGAAAGTTACTCATTCTTACTTTCTAGTCAAAACTCTTCTTGATCAATGCTTGATCCTTTTCCATGCTCTTCATTACATGCCCTCTTTCTTCTCCTACTTCCATTAGCTCTGCATACCTCATTTCCATGGGGTCAATGTCAGCTAGCTCTAATTGTTTCTGAGCTCCAAAGTGGGGAAATCCAATGATATGGGTAGTAATGCCTCTTTTCCATATATAAGCTTGTATGGGTAGCTTCCTATGGATATTTTAGATGTGATCCTATCAGCCCATGAAGCTGATTTGAGATTTGTATGCCAAGTTCTCTGATTTTCATCAAGAGTCCTTCTAATAATCCTTAATAGGTTCTTGTGTGTGAACTCTGTTTAGCCATTACCTCGAGGGTAATAGTTTGATAAAAAATCTTGAGGTATACACCATTCGATTGCCCATTCAATGATCCTTGTACCAAGGAATTCCAATGCATTATACGATATAATAGTGGTAGGGACTCTAACCTTGGTGGTTATTCCTTCATAGAAATCCAAGATGTTGGATTCATTTGCTTCTTTTAGTGCCACTGCTTTATCTGAATCCACTTGGTGAAGTAGTCTATTTCTATAAGTATCCACTTGTGGCCCTAGTTTTGATTTGGGTTAATCACCCCAATGAAGTCTTGTCCCCATTGCATGAATGGATGATCAACTGAAATTGGGAAAAGGGGTAGGGTTGCTAACTTTTCTTTCCCTATGAAGAATGTACACTTTTTGCATTTCTTGATTTATGAGTAGCGAGTCCTTGAACACTATAGGCCAATAATAACCATCTTTCGGGATCTTGATATGTGTTACTCAAGAAGAAAAGTGACCTCCTACTTCTCCATCATGGAACTCATGCAACACTCTCTCAATTTGACATGTCCCAATGCACCTCAATAGAACATTATTGATATCCTTATTAAACAAGACACCACCAACAAGCACATATGGGATGGTTTTTAGTCTAAAGTATCTCCTTTTTAATTTGTTCCATTCTAGAGGGCATAAACCTATTTGGAGATAATGCACCAAGGCTTGAGTCCAACATGGAATAGGTGCATCATTAGTTGGTTGTTCTTGATCATTCTATAGTAATAGGATAGCCTCTTTTTCATCCACTGATTCAGCCTATTGCTTGGAGGTGAGCTACTCACATAGACCCTTGCCACGAAACTAGTTTGGTCACTTTGATCTTAGTGTCATATTCCATTACCTTAGTGATCCAGTGGCTCTCTTCTCATTCAAATTCCTGTTTAGGAGAAAACATTTGACACCAACATGAGATACTAGTGGTTGAATCTTATGGTTCGAGACTAAGTTTCGAACTTCTTCAAACTCCTAATGAAAGCAAGGACATGCTTCTCAATGAAATAATACTTTACCTCATAATATTTGAATATCTTGAAGAAGGCTATGGGTTGTTCTAAACCTTCCTTGTTAGGCTGAACCAAGTTGGTTGAGATGGTGTCTGACCCTCCAAAAGCATACAACATGAAGTCTTTTGATAAGTCTGGGTTAATGAGAGTTGGGGCTTGTGATATTGCGAGCTTGATGACCTCAAAATTTTATTTGCCTTCTTTTTTCCATTTAAATGCAAGACTCTTCTTTAACACCATTTTTAAAGGCTTCACAAGAGTGAAAAAATTAGGTACAAACCTATGAAAATTTTTTATCCTCCCCAAGAAATTGTGGAGAGAATTTTTGTGTTGTGTTAATGGAAGTGTCCAGATGGCTTCAACTCTTTCAAGATCAATTCTTAACCCCTCTCTTAAGACAATGTGGCCCAAAAATTTACCCTCATGTGCTAAGAAAACACATTTTTTTGGGTTTAAGGACACTCTGAACCTTCTACACCCTGGAATACTTGTCTAAGGTGGAAGAAATGAGCTGCAACATTCTTTAAGAAGACGGTGATATCATCTAGATAGACCATGACAATATTGTTGATTAAGCCTTTGAATTTCGTGTCCATATCTTACTTGAAATGTTGCTCTGGCATTTGATAGTCTGAATGACATATTCTTATAAGCATGTCCCCCATTTGGTGGTGAAGGTTGTCTTGAACTGATCTTCCTCTTTCACCATTATTTGGTTATAGCTTGAGTATCCATCTAGCAATGATAACCTCCCAAAGCCAGCTACGACCTGTAACATATGTTCCATTGATGGAAGTGGATAATGATCCTTGAGTGATGCTTTGTTGAGATCACGAAATTCCACACACAGTCTAATATCCCCATTTCTTTTCCTCACAGGCACCAAGTTGTAACCCAACTTGAGTGCTTGATAGGAAGATGATGCTATCCTTAATTAGCTTACATAAATTTCTCCTCATGAGAGGATCAATTTGAGGATTTACTAGAATTTTCTTCGCACCGAAAGGCTTATCTCTGGATCGAGCTCGATAGTGTGTTGTGCCAACTTTGGGTTAAAACCTCTTAAATCTTTGTAAGTCCAAGAAAACACATCTCAAGATTCTTAACAAAGTTGAATAAACTCAAACTTTCTTGTTGAGTGTTTACCTTTCCAATCCACAACATTTTCCCTCTTCATGAAAATGGGCTCTAAATATTCACCCTTTACTTGAATGTTCACCTTCTCCTTTAGGAATTGGTTGTTTGGGTTGAAGATTGATTCCAAAGTGACAAGACCCTTTGGTAGTTTTTGGTCCTCGGGTGCACCACTTGATCTTCATCTTTGTTGATCTATTTTGCCTTGGTTCTTAGAGGAGAACTCAGCTTCTTCTTGTAGAAAGTTGACAATTTTTGATCATTCTTGAAGACCTTGAACTTGTGTTATTATCGGGGATAGATGGTCTCACAACCAAATTGATATGGGGCTAAGATTTATCACTCTTGATAATCTCCACAACATCAAAGGCTTCCCCGATTCTAATCTGTCTCTTGCTTCATTCTTCTTCCTTAGAATGGAATTGATGTTGAATTGTTTGAAATCCTCAATGAGGTCCCATACTTGATCCTTGCCCAATGCGGTCCATGGACCAATCCTTAATACTACGATGTGTTATTTGAACAAGAAAATTGCAAATTGAAAGCTAAGTAGTATTTCATACCTTGAGGAAAAAAATAATAGATCTTGTAGATCAAGAATTTTGTGCTTGTTACTGTCCAAGTTAATGTACAGGACTAAACACAAAATCCTTGAAAAACTCAAATAAAATCGATACACGATAGACAAGATCCGAAGATGTAGATGGATAAGGAAGCGATGTAGATAAGACGGGTGCATACGAGTGATCACCCGCGGTAGATCCAAGAAACCTGCGAGACACAAATGCTTGACAGAAAAAGACCATGTTAAAATATATTTACGTGGACTACACAAGAAGCAGATCTGGGAAGCGATAAGCTCCCTCGGCGGATGTCAGTCCACATTTTTAATTAAGTAAAGAAGCATACATGATAAAAAAATGTACGTAAAGGACTAGATTTTCGATCAAAGTAATAAGCAGAGAATCTAAGCGAGTGGGATGAAAGCAACAGAAAATAAGAAACTGTAAAAACGATGTTGGATTTGTGTTACGAGTTCTTTTACATCGAAGGATGATCGGCATCGATTATGTAAAATCGGCGTCATTGGTTGAGATCGGCATCGAATGATATAGATTGGAGTCGACTTGTTTAGAATGGCGTCGATCCAGAGACACACCGCAAGAAAACGTGGGAAGCAGAAAATGAAGACAAGATTGTCAACATCTTGAACTGTAGAAGTCATAGAATCTTGGAAAGACTCCACCTGTGTTGGATGTAGGAACAAAGTCACCGAGAAAATCAATGGAGACTTGCGATATCGATGTGGTAAGGCGAGTAATGGTGCTCCTCTCGGGGATTGATTTGGACAGGATTTTCTCTCACTTGATAGATGATGCTCGAGACTAGATGCTCGAAACTCTCTCAATCTCTCTGTCTAACTCACAATCTCTATCTAACTCTGTCTGTGTCTAACAGGAACCGAGTTACGGGCCTCTATTTTTAATCGGCAGCGGCCGAGATTAAATCGCGTTGTTTGAAAAAAATTGGCGTCGACCAAGTCTTGGTTGGTGCCGATCATGTAACAGACTCCCGAAATGGCCAAAAGGAATGATTTCTAGAAAGATGAGAGTGATCCCTCCACCTCAAATATAGGAAATATCCCGCTGCTTGGTTTGGGAGGAGGAGAAATAGGGGGGATATATGGATAGAATAGATATGGGGTAGATAAGTGGTTAGGATACATGTAAAAGGTGTAATTAAATAGTTAATATTTAATTACTCATGGGTAAAAGATTATGGGGTGAATTAAACTTAGGATAGGTGTTTAGATCACGATTGAAGAATACCCCAAGGGGGTAGTGGTAATGCAAATGTGTCCCGAGGTTACCCAAGAGAGTAAAGCGAATGTTAGGGACACGAAATTGGGTAACCAATTTTAGGTGTCTACATTTTGCCCCTTTTGGTTGAGTAACTTGCGATAAGCAAAGTTGCAATAAAAAAACAAGGAGGTGGAAGAAAGGAAGAAAAATGATGATGCAATCCCCCTCAAACTAGGGATGGGATGGGTGATAGAACAAACGATCCCAAGTTTGAAAAAGGTAGATGAAAGCGCAGGATGCCCTTAGATGTGCGGAGTAGATCGATCATTAATGATGCACAAAAATAAATAAAGAGGCAGAACCTAAGGAACTCACATTGGTAGGGTAGTCAGACGGTCTCCTCATGAGGCAGCGTTAGTACCTACAGACCCATGAGTGTAAGGAGGGCTGTAAAATAGTTAGCACCTAAAGAGAGACACATTGGTAGGGACAACCAGACGACGTTAGTGCCTACAGACCCATTAACTCTAAGCTGCCAAAAAAAATGCGAATGCCCCATGTAAAGGGAACAAACTCGAAATGGATGACAATATCAAAAAAAAGTATGTGCCAAAAGACAACACTCAGCACACAATAATGACCAAATAAATAAGCTAAGCATCAACACTATAGCAAGAAGATTTTAGGAGATGGCAAAAAAAACTACAGTGCAACCGATTGCAAACAATAGCTACAAATCAGTGGCGATTCAAACTAATCGGCGCTGACCATAAAAATCGGCGTCGACTAAACAAATCGGTGCCGACCATACCAAGTGCATATAAATATGCGAATGGAAAATGTGAACGATTTATTTAGACCGTGACGATTGATTCAGAGAGAGTCAAAAATTGGATTTGAGCACCATGGAAGCCTCTGGAAGCGGTCAGAAGTGGAGGAGGACATGACCTGGGGTAAGTGGTTCCTCCTGAACTCGTCATTTATTTATTCATCATTTTTTTATTATTTTTGGTTTTTTGGTGGGAGGCCAGAGTGTTTTTGACATGTGGCCTTCCAATCGGCGTCGATTGAGTGAATCGATGCCAATTTCATGAAAGCGGTGTCGATTGAATGCAATCGACGTCAACTATGTATGATCGATGATGATTGTAATTAATCGATGCTGATTGGATAGAATATGTGGATAAAAATGATAAAATGTGTTTTGGATGTTCGGATTGGGATAAATATGAAACTAACATTGCTCTTGATGTCGTGGATGTAGGCACGAGAGGTATTACACATGAGGGATGTGATTCCCGAGCTACTAGAGACCATTCTCATAGATGTCAGCGACACGATTAGCGCCATTTAGAGTTTTCCAGGCTCGGGGGCTTTCAGTATTACCGGCGAGTACCGCGAGACGTAGAGCTAATGCGAGCACTAGTACGGTGATGGCATAGCCGAATGTGCATGTTTTGGTTCAGGACGGGTGAGATGACTATCACCCATGAGGATATATACAAGATCCACGAGGTGCCTATTAAGGGGACCCTATTGAGATCACTCTGCGAGAGCGTATTGAGAGGGCCCTAGGGCGGTTATATGGGGACAGGCAAATGAGTCGAGGAGATAGTGTGCGGGGCGGTGAGGATAGCCTCACAAGTACGAGATAGGATGATGCCGAGGAGAAGACATATAGTATTGATTTAGATGGCAATCTCCTACTTTTCTTTACGAGATTTGGGAGGTGGGAGATTCCCATTATTATTGCTAGATTATGTTTGTGACATCTTGCGGTTTAGACACGTGTTTGCATTTCTTTGATGCCACGATAGCTCGAGATATATTATGAGCTATGGATGTATACCACTTGGTAGGAGGACGAGGATTGATGTCGATTTTGTGCTCCATTCTTTGGGCATATGAGCACATAGCGTGATCGAGCCATCAGGCTTCTTTGGATGCTAGTAGCGAGTGGGGCTATTGATTATGAATTGCAGCGATGGCGGGGCGATATGGTCTGGGAGATACGGGGAGATCCGTAGATTGGTATGTCGAGTGTTTGAGACGGCGACACTAGAGCGAGTCATCACGGAGACCATATTAGGTATTTCCATCATGGGCCAGTCAGGATGCTCATCTCATGGGATTGAGATGGAGTAGGGTGGTTAGGGGCCGTAGGCTGATATGTGGGAGTGTGTCCCATTTATATGGGTATTGAGATAGTTCGGCCTAGTGCGAGACGGTGTCGACTACCTACCGGCCTTATAGGTGAGACAACGAGAGAGATTGATCTACCAATTTTGATCTGACAGATCCATTGAGGGAGGCCCCACCCTCCACAGATAGTGATGATGATGTCGGAGTGGATGATGGCTACGCGGCATGGTATTTGATAGAGCTACAATGACACCTACCAACATCTATAGATGCCGATGAGGAGGATATGGCTACAACATTGGAGAGGTGGAGGGAGAGCATTATACTGCAGCGAGACACATCAAAGGTTGCCCTAGAGGAGATCGGAGCTCACGAAAAGGAGAGGGATTCACGATATTGGAGAGGGATACAACTCACTAGGAGTGAGATACAACGATCCAACGAGAGGATGCTATCATCGACATAGGGAGGCCCTCAAGGCCAAATATGGTGATACAGGTACCACATCAGAGTCTGGGACATAAGGTACGACCATAGGAGGGCCACCACCAGTAGCACCAATAGTGACACTACACGAGCACCTAGTACAGTGAGCTGAGTACATATCAGTCTCTCCTCGCTGAGGTGAGATACTATGAGGACGCTCTAGCACAACATGCCCCTGAGGTGCCTCGTTACGGTGTGAGGAGGAGATCTGCGACAGCCACATCTAGTGGTGCGTCAGAGGGAGGGAGCATTGGGAGAGGGCAAGGTGGAGGTAGGCCCCAGTAGTAGGTGCTTCGAGTTTGATAGGCGGCGGCCAGGAGAGACAGCCTGGTCCAGAGGAGGGTGGAGGAGATAGTGTCTTCCACCTGTCGGACTTTATGATTTAGAGATTGAGATATATTTTTGTATCGAGGTATTGATGTAGCCTTAATTGAAGGCATTTTTGATATATGATATAGATGGCTTGATTGAAAGCTACCCATTCTTTATACAGATACTCATGTATATATATATAGATTCATCATTTCCTTTGTCATATGATTGTTCTCATTCTTTTAAGTTTGATATACATGGATAGATGTAGCATCATTATGATGGATATAGACATAGGTGATAGATGATGAATAGATGTAATTAGATAGACATAGATGTAGAGGATATAAATAGATGTGATTTGATGTGATTGATATGTGGATTAAATTTGGATGAGAAATAGATATAGATAGATGCTGATGTAACTTAGATGAACATGATTTTAGATGATAGAAGGATAGATGTGATTGATAGATTTTGATATGTTTAAGATGTTTTAATTGAATTTTGATGAAAAATAGATAGATAGACTCACATGTGTTGATAATACATGCTATGATATATTTTCTTTTGGAAAAAAGAAAAGTAGATAAGATGAAATTAGACGGATGTTATATTTTGACTAAATTCACATGTTAAATGTCAATTTAAGCTGGATGAATAAGAAATGATAAATGGAAATAAAGAAAACACACCTAGAAAAGAAAAAGAATGATAAGCTAAGCCCCTAACCAACCATAAATAGAGACTTTTGATAGGAAACTAAAAGACCATGCATACAAGGCCATATATGAGGTTAAAATAAACCTGACACTAGCTAGTCACAAACCAGATCTAGAAGGTAAATAGAAGGGGAAGTAAATATGTATTTTTCGGAATGTACAAAGGACAGAATACACGCTCATATTGAGAAAATAGGGGTCTCCATATGATCAAAAAAAGGTCTTATATCTCAGCTTCATTATTTCTGGCAGAAAAGCAAACTGATCAATGTGGGAAGTTTGCTAGATATGGAAAGACTGATCAATACGGGAAGTCTTTCAGTGATGCTAAAAAGTGTATAAACTGACTGAAAGGCTGATCAATGCGAGAAGCCTTGGGAATTCCTTTGAGAAATAGTCGTCCTTCAAGGGAGTGGTCTATATTTTGAATTTTAATGATAGCCATCCTTCAAGGGCATGGTCTATATCTTTTGATTCATTTGATAATGTATGGATAGCTGTCCTTTAAGGGATCAGTCTATCTTTTAGGAATTTTGGATAGCATCTCTTCTTCTTTTCTCTCTTGTTTTTTTTTTTTTTTTTAGGAAATTTTTGAAATAAGCTGAGTTTAGACCTAGATAGATCGAGATAGGCGAAGAAAATGTATAAAGAGCACGTACTCATGCCCCAAGTAGATTTGATTAAGATAAACACTTGGGACAGATGAAGCCGTGATTAAGGTATTCCTACCATGAGGAGGAACATATCCATAAGAAAAATGCTATGAGTAGAGCCGTGATACTCATATTTAAGGTAAAAAAAGACAATACGCGGAGAACCACATAGTTTTGAATCACCATGAAAGTATATGACTGGTTGTTAGATGGATGAAAGATCTTATCTTGTGACTAAATTTGTGTAAGATAGATTTTAACAGTAGAAGGGCCTTAGATGCAAGGCATTAAGAGGTTCCATTTCAGGTACACCATCCATGGAAGATAGATGATAAGCCCCAAACCCATATTTATGAGTGACGATGTACGGTCCCATCCAGTTGGGAGCAAACTTACCACACTGACTCCTTTCTAGTGTAGTGACATTTTGGTTTTCTTTAAGAACAAGATCACCAAATTTGAAGTCACGGTGCTGCAAATGCTTGTTATAAGCATGTTTGACACGTTCAAGATAGACTTGATGATGCTCAAGAGTATTGAGATGCCACTCATCTAATAATTCAAGTTGTCTTTAGATGATTTTGACGATAGTCCTCATCGAGACAAATTCCTGAGAGAAACACGGAGAGATGGTATTTGGACTTCCAAAGGAAGAACAACCTCGAGACTCATAGGCGAGAGAGAAGGGAGTAGCACAAGTAGGAGTATGAATGCTAGTCCGCTAAGCCGGAGAGAAAAAGGGATATGTAAATGCCAATCCCTACCAGCTCGACTAGTTACCTTTGCGAGGATATTACGCAAAGTTTTATTGGAAGCCTTGGCCTGGCCATTAGCTTAGGGATAGTATGGAGAAGAAAAGCTGAGTTTGATATTGAAAGCATCACATAGGTTCTGCAAATCAATGTTCTTGAAAGACTTACCATTTTCTGTGATGAGTTTGTGTGGAACACCAAAGTGACAAATGATGTGTTGATAGACAAAATCAACAATCGGTTTAGCTTTTGTTGAAGAAAGAGGAATAGCTTCCACCCACTTAGTAAAGTATTCAGTGGTAGTAATGATAGAATGATGACACTGTGAAGAACGAGGATTGATAAGACCAATGAGATCAAGACCCCATTGTGAAAAAGGCCACAAATCTGTCGCAGGTTGCAAAGCTTGACTAGGGATATGCGTAAGATTGGAATGTTGTTGGAATTTGACACATTTCTTAGTGTATTCACAAAAATCTCAATTAAGAGAAGGCCAATAATAGCCTAAGCATAAGATGCATTTAGCTACGACCAAGCCACTAAAATGTCCTCCACAAATACCTTCATGGACCTCCTGGATAGCTTTAGATGATTTAGGGGTTTTGAGGCATCGAAGCAAAATACCATCAAAGCCACATTTGTAGAGGATCCCACCTAGAATAGTATAGCGATTAGCGCGTAGGATAAAATATCTTGTACCATTAGAAGTCAGATCATGGAGGAAGCAATGAATGAGATAGATAATCAACGATTTGTTGATACCACTCATCCTGAGTATTGGTTGTGACGGCATTGATTGAAGTTAGTTGCCTAAGATGAGATGGTTGATCTAATCATTGCATAACCACATAAAGTCACGAGTCCTTGGTAAAAGGCAGAATAAGCGAGGCTAACAAAGCCATTGTATCTACGAATCGATTTGCAGTATGAGGAATAGCTTGGATAGTGAATTTATCGAAAGATTGGAGTTGAAAGAGAATGATATCATGATATTTTTGAAGGATGTCATTCTTGCATTGATAGACACCCGTGACTTGATTAACGATGAGTTCAGAGTCACCAAAGATGTCGATATGGCGAGCACTGAGATTAATGGCATTTTGAAGAACCAAAACAAGAGCTTCATATTCAGCCATATTATTGGTGCACTCAAAGTTTAATTTGTGTGTGACTGGGATGGGCGCACCCCAAGGAGGAATCATCACAAAACCCACACCTCCCCCTTGCTGGCATTTGGATCCATCAAAGAAGAGTTTTACTTTAAATGGAGACAGACCAAAATCAATTTGTTGGATATATTCATCAAGGAATTGGGCAAGGGGACTTGAGTTTCGGAAGAGGAGCATCGGCTAATTGATCTGTAATGACCCGACCCTTGATAGATTTTGTGAGATAAATTCGAGATCAAATTTTTCATAAGCATGAGCAATGAGTGATACTGATCATTGTGATAAGGCTTCACATGCATTGTCTTGAGTGGATTGACACTTGTGACAATGTAAGTTTTATGATTGAGGAGGTAGTGAAGAAGCTTAGAAGTTGCAAAGAAGAGAGCACAACACAACTTTTCAGCTTCAGAATAGCATGTTTCATACTCATGGAGAGTACGAATAATGTAATAGATAGCTTGTTCTTTACCAAAAGCGTCCCGATGCGAGATCATGGCTCCCAGAGCATGGTCAGTCATAGAGATATAAAGATAGAAAGGCTCCCCCTCGCGTGGAGGTGTAAGCACAGGTGGAGAAAGAAGATAAGCTTTGAGATCATCAAAGGCCTTTTGGCAATGCTCATGCCATTCAAAATGAACATTCTTACAAAGGAGATGATGAAAAGGCTGACAACGGTCTGCCGATTGCGAGATAAAATGATGCACTAATTGAAGACGTCCTTGAAGACTGCAGAGTTTCTTTAAGTTAGAAGGGGGAGGCATCTCAAGGATAGATTTTATTTTTTTGGGGTCTACTTCAATACCCCTAATAGAAATGATAAAGCCTAAGAGTTTACCAGTGAGAACTCCAAACACGCACTTAGATGGATTTAGACAAAGACAAAATTGAATAAGCCTCTCAAAGAGAGGTGCAAGAATGAAAAGATGATCCTGACGGAATTTGGATTTAACGAGGAGATCATCGGCGTAATCTTCCATAGTTTTTGTAAGAGATCACAGAAGATGTAGGTCATTTCTTGTTGATAGGTTGCTCCTGCATTCTTAAGACCGAAAGGCATGACACGATAACAAAAGGTCCCCAAGGAGTTATGAAGGAAGTCTTATGTTGGTCCTCTGGTGTGATGAGAATTTGATTATACCTAGAGAAATCATCCATAAGAGAAAGCATCTCATGACCCTTGGTTAAATCCATGAGTTGGTTGATATTAGGTAGAGGAAAATCATCTTTTGGACAAGCAAGATTAAGATCTCGGAAGTCGGTAAAAGTTCAAATTTTCCCGGTAGCTTTGAATTCTTGGTACTACATTGGAAACCCATTGTGGATAATCAATGGGTTAGATGAAGTTAGTCGAGAGCAAGCGTTGCAATGCTTCTTTAACAAGAAGGGCTACTCTAGGGTGCATTTTACGCAATTTTTGTTTAACCGGTTTGATGTCAGGAAGAGTAATGATATTGTGGACCACGATATCAGGATTGAGTCCTAGCATATCCTCATATGACCAAGCAAAGGCTTGATAATGGTTGGAAATAAAAGTGGTGAAGTCTCCCAACTCCTATGGATTAAGAGATTGGCTGACCTTAATGATGCGAGGGTCTTTAGAAGTCCCTATATTAAGGTCAACAGTGGCTTCGTTGAGAAGCGTAGATGTGTCAGAAGGAATGGTTTTAGGAAGATAGGAATCCTCTGCCCCTAGATAGGTGAGGACAGAATCATCATCCGCACAGTGGACAGTGTTGATAGTAGGAGAGTCGTCTCCAACTATTTCAGGAAAAATTAATGGTATGGAAGCGGACTTGTCATTAGTCTTATAGGTTAGTGGCCCTAAGGAAATGGTATTGACTAAAAAAAAAAAAAAAGTTAGACGGGATGGAAATGGCGTCATCCACATCAAGTGATGCTTCTGACCTAGCGGGAGAAGATGGTTCCTCAATAGGAAGAGGCTCATCAAGAATAGTGATGGTGGATTTTGAAAGAGGTTTAAATCCTAAACCAAATTTTTGATGTGGCTTGAGAGTTGGAATGGATGTGAGGTCATGCACACCTTGTTCATATTTTCCCAAGCCAAAGCCCTTCCACGCGCATCGATATAAATAAGTTTTTGCAAATGTGGGATTCTGTAGACAATCGAATCCTGTTGAATAGGGCTTGGCCCTAGGAGGAGAATCCGGGTGATAGTGAGGTGTATCAAGACCACTGTAGATGAAATTAGTCTGTTGATTTGGCAGACGAATGGTGATGACGCTACCAAGACCTGGCTGATATTCAGGTTGTTTTTCTGGTCTACCATACTCGTTAGGTTTGAGATTGGCATTAAAAGAAAGGAGAGGAAGCTCTCCTAGTGAGAAACGCTGCAATGTCTCTTCTAGATTTTGTAAGTCCGGTAGTTTAGTTGTAGGTATGGAAGAGGATGAGGCCTTGTCAGGAGAACAAGCATTCTCCTTTAGAGGGGCAGACCCTGTGGTCATGTCGCATTGTGCGGAAGGAAAAGGATCTCCTGGATGAGTATAGATTTTGCCCTCATATTGATATTTTAAGCATCGATGGAGGGTGGATGGGACACAATGCATTGCACAAATCCAGGAGTGTCCGAGGATCATATTGTAGTGGAATTTCCCTTCAACAATGTAAAAGAGTTCATGAAGCAGCTTCTTACCTACTCGAATGGGCAGGACCACAGTTCCTAAAGTAACTGCTAGCTGATCATTAAATGATCGAAGAGCGAAAGGTGGGGGTGACACTACGTTCTTCGGTAACTTAAGTTTCTCAAATGTGTGCAAGGAGATGACGTTGAGTGCAGCACCACTGTCAATCATAGTGCATTTTAGCGTAGTGTTGTTGATTTGGACTGTGATAAAGAGGGGAGCCTCCAAATCCTCGGAAGAAAGGGAAGGAATTTTCGAATCTTCAAAATAAATGGTGGTTGATGGTCTATTCAATCAAAACCATCTCGAAAGGCTAGAGCTCATCTGAATTCACAACGATGTGATGAAAATTATCAATTAGAGCCTAGCGATGTTGCGGAGAAGATTGAATGAGGTCAAAAAGAGACATTTTGACTAGAGCCTGGGTGAGTTATTTCATAACACTCTCCTCAACTGACACAGGAATTTGAGCGCGAGGTGTAGCACGAAAAGAGACCCGAGGTCTTGAGGCTGATGAGGAAGGAAGAGCTCCTTTGGGGGCTGTAGAAATGACAACCCGTGGTCGAAATGTTGTGGATGATGATGGATTATCATACTATTGGGTTCTAGTGGTGATATGAATTGTGTCGATTTGAGAAGGTGGAAGATCATCTAGAGTGGAATCACTAGAAGTAGAGGTCTGAATAGACTATTGAGGCTCAGATGGAGCTAAGATGACAGGAGATACCTGTTCCTCCTCCTCTTCCAGCAAAATATCACTTTCTTCCAAGAGGTTGTTAATGATAGATTGGAGAGCTTTACATCCCTCGGTGTCATGACCCGGAGTATGGTGGTAAGCACAAATCAAATCAAAGTTAAACCAGGAAGGTTTTACTCCTTTAGGGTTATAGGGTTTAATCGGAGGAAGAGATATGGATGAAGATTGGATAAGTTGGCGAGAGGATTTCAGTATAGAATCCGGTAGACAAAGATGAGGACAGAGATGATGAAGGTGCCTCTTTTACTTTAGCAATTCTTGAGGTAAAAAGAACTGCATGTTAGGTTGTGAGAATCTTTAGGGATCGTCTTATTTTTTTGGACATCTGGAGGAGCAGCTTTGGGCACTTGAGATGGAAGTAAGTGAGACATGATTGATTTTGATGGAGGAGGAGCCCCTAAAATAGATTTTGAAGATGATGGGGATGTGACAAGTGTTGTGGTCTTCAGAGATAAGGGAGGCTACTTGGTCGAAACTAATGATGATTTAGATAATGTCAATTTAGATGAGGGAGGAGCTCCCAAAGTAGGTTTGGTTGGAGGAACAGAGGGTGCCCCGGGTTTTGGTAACGAAGATGATGATTCTGATAAAAGAGGTGACGTCTTTCTAGTAGGTAAGTCCACTTTTCGAGGTGCTGGTGAAGAATGTGTTGTAGAAGAAGATGATGGTTTTGATAAGTTTGCAGAAGAAGACGCCTTCTCAGCGGACAAATCCAATCTTTTATGAGGTGCAGAGAGATATTTTTGCGGGAAAGCACCAAGAGTCTTGATGGTTCGAAATATGGGCTTTCCTTTTTCAGGGATGGTGACAATTTCAACCACATAAGGTGATTGTAACCTTTTCGGGGGAAGCAAATGGGGAGGTACTGATGACACAACGTTAGATTTCGGTTGTCTCGGTCTAAGTTCAGGAACCGAGCGTATAGGTGTCGGTCTACTTCTTTAGATTTTCCCTTAATAGGTAAAGTAGCATTGGTGATGGAAGAAGTGAGTGATGAAGAAGCAGTTCCTTGCGAGGGAACTACTTCTGGTACAGTAATTGTGGGTGAGGCTACTGTAGGAAAGGAAATGGGAAGAGTCAAAATCGAAGACGCTTCGTCAAAGTTAATCTTTATCGACACTAAAATTTTCCTCCGTAATTTCTATTTCATTAATGTATGTATTAGGAATAGGATGTTGTTAAGTTTAATTAGTAGTAGCGTCGATAGAAGATAACGGCGTTGCCGATCTGATTTACGCCATGATAATGTATAGTACGGTAATAGTCAAAAGTACAATAGGAATGTTGTGGTAAAAGTAAATATTTGTCGTAAGTGGTCGGTAATGTTAAAATGTCAAAGTTGGAGTAAGTAGAGAAGTAGGGTCTACATGATTAGGAATTAGAAATATTATATTGGTAATAAGGACCAAGGAGTGAGGTCATAAATATTTTATGTATTTTATTTGTAAAAAGTCTAAAAATGTGGAACCCATGTGAAATGATAAGGTTTATCTTAGCTTAAAAGATAAGCTTACATGTATAGATAAGAGTTAAGGTATGAAATATGATTCGTCATAGTGGATTTATTATCTATCTTACGAGATAAGATGGATAATCACTGGAAGTTCTATAAATAAAGAGGCCACCCCCTCATTTAGCATAGAAGGAAGTAGTGAGAAATATTGTATGAAGTGTGTAAAAGAAGCCATCAATTTAAAGGTGTGTTGAAGAATCCATTAAGAGGTGTAATTGTAAAGTTTACGGACCATAGTCTTGGTGAAAGGAAAGTGAAGTCAATAACACTTGAAGTACCTCATGGGTGAGATTGTAACAATTTCATGTTAATATTATAATTTAGTCGATATTTTAGATTTATCATCATTCCTTCTTATCATAGTCTATGGTATTCTTGTGTTATGTTTGTTGTTGTGTTTCCATATTACATCCACCAAACTAAAAAGGTGTGCATTAGTAAATAATTATAGCATGAGGAGTTCTTGGTGAAGAATTATCATAGTGCTTAGGATTGGTGATGACATTTTGGTTCCGTTCTTGGGACCATTCCTCGTTGGATTTTACGGAGAGATATTCCCACTTAGTCAAAAATCATTTGGAGGGTAACCTTGTTTTTAATGTGCATAATAATTACCATGGTAAAGTCATTTTTTCCGTGAATAGTATTTACTATAGTAAAGTCACTTTTTACCGTGAATAGTATTTACCACAGTAAAGTCACTTTTACCGTGAATAGTATTTATCGCAGTAACTTCACTTTTTACTGTGAATAGTTTTTACCACAGTAAAGTCAATTTTTACCGTAGTAAGTCAAGTTTTACCATAGTTTACCGTGGTCATTTCTATTTTCTATTATAGTGATTTCAATTATTTGTGCACATAAGTCTTGTTGATTGTACTTTTGGGTTGGTATTTCATTCAAGAGTTTAAACAATCTTGTATTTGTAATGGCCTTATAAGAAGGAACAATGGACTGAATTTTTCCTACCTTTTTGGATGGTTCAGCCCTTAGGTGGTTTGAAACACTAGGTGATCTTGTGAAAAACTCATGGAATTTATTAAGCTGAAATTTTCTTGAAGAATTTGGTGAAAAATAGAGATATGTAGATCTCATGATCGATATCACAAAGCTAACCCAAGGAGAGAAGGAGAAGATAAGGGATTATCATGCTCGTGTTCTAGAGCTAAGGAGGAAGCTCGCGCCTAGATCGGAAGGAAGGATTAGCGGATGGGTTGATGAATGGCATGGATAATCTCCTATGTAAGCACTTCATTCTTGGGATGAAGCTAGAGATCGGACAACGAGTGAAGTATGACCACCCGGCTACCATTGAAAAGAAAAGGAGATTGCGAAGGTAATAAGAAAGCATGGAAGAGGAGCCCAAAGAAATTGTTGCTAAAGTAGAGCCTACACCCAGCATCTTTGGTCTAGAATCCACAACCACTCTCGGTGAGCACAAATCTTTCTCCTAGTACATCACGAGTATGAATATCTGCTCAAGAAGATGGGTCGATTAACTATTAATCTTCTCGAGGAAAAGAATTTAGTTCTCGGGGAGGAGATAGAGGTCAAAAAGAAATATTTCTGAAGTTGTATGTTATGGTTGTTATAAAAGGGTCATTATAAATATAATTGTCAGATAGAGATTCTACATCAGTAAAGGAGATAATGATAAAGGAAAAGCACCTATGAATTCCTTTGATGTAGTAGATAAGAACATAAATAATGAAGTAGATGTGTTTGTAACAAAAAAAGAAAGAAAGAAAAAGATAATCAAGATGGAAATGATCCTAAGAAGATGAAAGGAGAAACTAGTAAGAAATATAGGAGAAGAAAGTTGGGTGTGCGGGATTTTACGATTTCACGGGGAAAGGACCATACTCCATCTTGGAAGAATTGTCCAAAAGGCCTACAAATATTACATATGGTCAACTATTGGCTATGTCTTCGAGAAGAGGTGGGAGCTGCGAAGTGGACTCAATGCTCGGCGAAGGAAGGAGGTTGATGTCCCTATTTTGGAGGCAGAGGCGGATCCCTATGCTCCACAAGTGAGGTATTATGTAATGGTATTTCAATTTATGATGTCTTAGTTGATGGAGGTTCTGCGATTAATGTAATGGTGAGTCTGTAATGAATATGTTGGGTTTAAAAATTGATCGCCCTTCAACACTTCTATTAAGGTCATTAAATAAGGGAAAAACTAAACTAGAAGGTGTAATTTCAAATGTGGCAATATCATTATGGGTGTTGTATGTGTGGTAGACTTTCGGGTGATGAAAAATAGTGCTTGTTGTGTACCCAATGTTTCTAGAAAGACCATGGATAAGGAGGGTTCATGCAAGAAACTACTGGAATGAATGCTTCATGACACTTGGATGTGGTAGAGAGAGGGTGAAGATAAATGTGATCCTTGGCATCATAAGGCAGAACACTGTGGATTCAAGTGATGAAACTAATGATTGGACATTCTTTGATTACTCTAGTACTAGTGAAGTAGACACTTTGAAGATGAAGAAAGTGAGGTTGATGTTTGATCAAGGATATCCTTCCAGTCACACCGAATCATGACCCCATAAAATTATACGAAGAAGAAGTTGATGATCATCTCTAACAAATAAAGATTGGTGATGATGTGATGGAGAATAAGAAGGAATCCTACCTCCGGCTCTTTCAAAGGTACATACACATATTCACTTTTGATTACAAGGAACTTCGTCAAGTAAGTTGGGTAGAACATTCTATTGAGGTGGTAGATTGTGCTAAGCCTATAAAACAAATGCCATATAGAATGAATCCTAATTTTTCCAATCTTTTGTAAAATAAGAAATAGATAAGTTGCTTGATGCGGGATTCATATTTGTTGTGGAGAATTGAGAATGGGTTTCTCCCATTTTGATCTCAATAAAAAAAAAGAATGGGAAGCTACACATTTGTGTTGATTACAGAAAGCTCAATAAGGCAACAAAGAAGGATCATTACCCTCTTCCATTCTGAGATCAGATCTTAGATGAAGTAGCTGGCCAAGAGTGTTATAGTTTCTTTGATGGATATAGTGGATACAACCAAGTCCGATAGCGAGAGAAAGATCGATTGAAGACCATGTTCACCACTCCTTGGGGAATGTTTTCTTATAGAGTTATGCCTTTTGGGTTGTGTAATGCTCCGGTAACATTCCAGTGCTTGATGAATAGGGTGTTTGAACCCTACATTAGGAACTTCATGAGTATTTACGGATGATTTTTACATCTATGGGAGCAAGATGGACCACTGCACTGAGATGGAGACATCATTTTAAAGGTTAGATGAGGCACAAGCCTCACTAAACCCTACAAAGTGTGTCTTTGGATGTTCTAAAGGTGTTTTGTTAGGGCATGTTGTATGCGAGAGATGGTATTAGTGCGATCACGATAAAGTTTCAAAATCAAAGATTTACCATTTCCTATGAATAGAAGTAAATTGAGATCATTTTTAGGCCATGTGAGTTACTATAGAAGGTTCATCAAGAATTTCTCAAAGATTGCATGACCACTAACCTAGTTCTTGAAGAAGGATGTTACTTATGAACCAAGAAATAAGGCGCATGAAGCTTTTGGACAACTGAAGGAAGCCCTGGTGTCTTCACCTATTTTAAAGAATCCAGATTGGAGTAAGCCATTCATTGTGTATATTGATGCCTCAGATGCAACACTAGGAAGTACTTTGAGCCAAAAGGATGAAAATGGGAATGAACATCCATTTTACTTTGGGGAGCAGAGACAAATGAGGAGTCTTGAGGTAAATTATCTTTATGCTGAAAAAAAGGCTCTAGCTATCATTTTTGCTATAAAGAAGTTTAGAAATTACTTGCTAGGGCAGAAATTTATAGTTGTAACAGATCATCAGGCTCTAAAATATATTGTCAATAAGCCTAACCCATCAGGGAGGATAGCAAGATGGATAATTTTGCTACAAGAATTTGAATTTGATATTATAGATAGGCCAGGAAAGAAGCATGTCGATGTAGATGCACTCTCTCAAGCCTATGATGGTTTAGGATCATCTTGTGATGATGATGATTTCCCTAATGCAACATCGTTCTCCTCGACACAATCCCTAGTGAATACATAGATATTTGGAATTATCTGAATGAATTCAAGTTTCCTGATGGTGCCAATGCAAAGACTAAGAGAAAGACTACTCAAGCCAATCATCCATATTCTATTCTCGCATGGAGTATTGTTTGAATAGGGCCTACGATGGATAGTAGAAGAGGGCAGTTGGACGTGATCAAGGGAAGGAGCTGCTAGAAGAATTCCACAATGGTACATGTGGAGGGCACTTCTCTGGACAACTTATAGCAAGAAGGATCTTGGATGAAGGTTATCACTGGCCCACTCTTTTTAAAGATTGTTATAATTATTGTAAGACATGTGATATTTGTCAAACACATGGTAATTGTAAGACTTCATCAGCTCCATTATGCCCTATTCTTCCACTTGGTCCCTTTGAAAAGTGGGAATAGACATTGTAGGTCCACTTCCAACTACCTCACGCCAAAATAAGTATATTGTATTTGCCATAGATTATTTAACCAAGTGGGTTGAAGCTAGGCCATTGAAAATAACTTCCATGAATGAAGTGGCAAGGTTCATATATGAACGCATTGTCACTAGATTTGGTTGTCCATTAGAAATTGTAACAGATCAAGGAAGCCACTTCATTAATGAGGTGGTAGAAGCCCTAGTCAATAAGTTTTCTATTAAGCACAAGAAGGCAACAACATACAAGCGAAGCACAAATGGGCCAGTGGAGCGAACAAATTTTGTGTTTTGTCAAATTCTAGCAAAGATGCAGCCTTGCGAGTAAATAAATGGGATAAGAGGATTTATACAGCATTATGGGCATATAGGGCAACATCAAAGTCAACAACAAGATACTCCCCATTTCAGTTGGCTTATGGCATTGATCCAGTTCTTCCTATTGAGTTTGATATTCCCACGGTTAGAGTTATGCTAAATGAAAGGATGGATGAAAGTGATTCGGTAAAAGAAAGGTTGGTACATCTTCATTTACTAGAGGAAATGAGGAAATAGCTAAGGATACAAGCTATAAGAAGAAAATGAAGAAGAAGGAATACTTTGATCAAAAGATCCGTTGGTCTCCATTTCATGTGAATGACTTAGTTCTAGTATATGATTCCAGATACAAAAAAAAAAGACAGAGAAAATTTATTCCAAAATGGATGGGGCCCTACAAAATAGCAGTTGTGCATGAAAATGGTACGTACTGACTAGAGGAATTGGATGGCACTCCCATTACGAAATGGGTCAACCATGACAAGTTGAAGATTTTCCAAGCACTAGAATAGTCTACTCCCGAGTACGGAGTAGAAGCTAGGAAGGGGGAAGATGTCGACACTAAAATTTTCCTCCATAATTTCTATTTCATTAATGTATGTATTAGGAATAGGATTTTGTTAAGTATAATTAGTAGTAGCGTCCGATAGAAGATAACGGCACTACGATATGACACCGCCAATAATGTATAGTACGGTAATAGTGAAAAGTACAATAGGAATGTTGTGGTAGAAAGTAAATATTTTTCGTAAGTGGTCCGGTAATGTTAAAATGTCAAAGTTGAGGTAAGTAGAGAAGTAGGGTCTACATGATTAGGAATTAGAAATATTATATTGGTAATAAGGAAAAGGAGTGAGGTCATAAATATTTTGTGTATTTTATTTGTAAAAGTCTAAAAATGTGGAACCCATGTGAAATGATAAGGTTTATCTTAGCTTAAAAGATAAGCTTACATGTACGAGATAAGAGTTAAGGTATCGAATATGATTCGTCGAGTGGATTTCTTATCCTATCTTACAGATAAGATGGATAAGCCTAGAAGTTCTATAAATAAAGAGGCCACCCTCCTCATTTAGCATAGAAGGAAGTAGTGAGAAATATTGTATGAAGTGTGTAAAGGAAGCCATCAGTTTAAAGGTGTGTTGAAGAAGCCATTAAGAGGTGTAATTGTAAAGTTTCTCCCATAGTCTTGGTGAAAGGAAAGTGAAGTCAATAACACTTGAAGTACCTCATGGGTGAGATTGTAACAATTTCATGTTAATATTATAATTTACTCTGATATTTTAGATTTATCATCATTCCTTCTTATCATAGTCTATGGTATTCTTGTGTTATGTTTGTTGTTGTGTTTCTAGATTACATCCACCAAACTAAAGGCTTTACATTAGTAAATAATCATAGCACGAAGAGTTCCCAGTGAAGAATTATTATAGTTCCGGATTGGTGATGACAATACAACTATAGGTGCGTTCACCAATGGCATAGTCGCAAGCAAAAATGGGAGAAATAGAAGTAGATGTATCCGCGGTGGAAACTCGAAGGGATGTAATTTCCTCGAGCATTGAAAGAATTCGACGATGAGACAGATGATGAGGATAATCTTGTCTCGGGTATGGATGGAAGATCAGACAAAGAAGTAGAGAGAGTTGAATCTGTATCTAACAATGTTGGAATATTCAAAGATGGGCTATCTGAAGATGGTGGAATCCCAACAATTAACGAAGCGAAAGGAGGTTACGATTCGGTCGATGTGTTCACGAGATGGCTTAGGTTTAAAAGAAGATTCTCTAGTAGAGATGAAGGCGATAGTATGAGTGTTTGGTGTTTGAGACTCGAAGCATCATGGTTCGGGAATGATTGGGAAAAGGTTGTTTAAAAACAACCAGCGCTTGATTTGGGGAGCATCGGGTTATCAGAATGAGCTCGCCTTTATCACTAAATTTCTGGACAAGATTTTTGAAGGTCGACATCTTTCAATGTCATGACCTTTGGTTCTATGATAATGACGAAGTCATTTTCCCTATACGAGAATGGACGTTCTTGGCTTTCATCAACATTCCTAATGGGGAAGTTCGATCATGTGAACTTCCAACATTTTTTCGAGGATAGAAGCATATGATTCCCTAACAAAGTGAAAAATCGAGATGCGAGGATCCTTTTCGGGAAGGTGAGGAGTCTCTCCATGGTGTTTGATTAGAAGTGTTATTGACTCGTGATGTTTTTAATACAATAGCATTGGTGGATCCCTGATTCTTATCTTTAGAAGTGGAAGGGTTTGATTTGGTAAACCAAGAAAAATATGGTTTAGATTTAGAGCGAAGTTTTAACTTTCCTTGTTGATGGCATGAGACTCAATTTTGCATGCCATCGTAAAGGCTTATTCAAATGTATAAAAGGTCTGAATCCTTAAAGTGGAAGAAATATGATTAGCACAAGATCGAGTAAACAACTCGATCTATTGGGATTGAGGAAGGGAGAAAGACAATTGGTTTATTATCCCTCTTCAACGAGTGACAAAATCTACAATAGACTCATCATCGAATTGACAAATGTTATAAAGATCTATAATTGAGATTTTATGCGCGATATTTATTGAAAAGTTTTCAACAAACATCTGGGCCAATTGAGAGAAAGAAAACAAGGAATGTTGAGGAATGTTATTATACCAGTCTAAAGTAGGTCCTGCGAGAGACATAGGGAAAGTATGGAGCATAAGCTCCTAATCTTGGACTATAAGGTAACAAACATGTTTGAATGCTCGTAGATGCTATTGAGGGTCCTCTCGACTATGAAATTTTGAAAATTTAGGAACTTCCCATTGGGGAGGATAAGGCTTAAAAGCCACTGATGGGTGAATCGGTTCATTACACACTTCTTCAAAAGAGTATGAAGGACGAGACCCTTTGGTGGAAGCTTCTAAGTCTGCAATTTTCTTGAAAATAATTTGGACCATGTCAGATTGAGGAGGCATGTTGGCATGTCCTACATAAGAAGCAAATGGTGGATGTTGTTGAGGTGTCAACGGGGGATTCATCTATTGATTGATAAGATGATAAGAGGAGTAACTAGGTGTTCTAGGTGAAGCCTATTGCGGTATTTTTGTGAAGGAGCCTATGTATAGATAGATAGGTGTGAGATGACAGTGGTTGAGAAAAAGAAGGTTGGATGATAGATGGAGCCTGCGATTGGTGGACTCCTATGCTTGTTGATTGAATCGAGAATGGATTGAGGAACATGGGTGTCGATTTGATTGGACATGGTGGGGAATAAGGTCTGAAAGAGGCTTTTTACTTCCGGATTAGTTATTAAGGGTGTTGGCCTTGAGAGGATGGGTGAAGGTCACTATTGCTGGAACATTGGAAGAAAAACCAAGCTGGACGATGAGAAGCAGGAACCAAGCCGACTCGTTTAAGGAGGTTGACTCATAAATAAGTATTGAACACGGGATGCAATGGACAACATAGATGAATTAACAAAGCAATCGTGGGTGTGCGAGATGCACCCATTATAACAGAGAAGAGGACTTCTCGAAGTAGGTTGTGGAATAGTCGAGGTAAGCTGCGGCATTGGGAATGGGCAAGACTATTTGAGAACTAGTCGACATGGTCGATGGAAGAGAAAAAGGAGGCACAGTGTGCTGTTGTTCTTGACTCACGGCACCCTTGGATGCGAATCGGGCTTCTAAGTTGATCACTCTAGCATCTAGTGTGATTGCCCAACATGGAAACCTCTCTCCAAGCGTGGGACTTGTAAAAAAGAGAGGAATCTCTAGAGAATGCTGGTTCCTACTCCTAAACTACACGCCACAAGCTATTCCGGTGCGGGAAAGCTAAACTAAACCTAATCTAACCATGCCAAGGAGACAAAGAGAGAGAGAAAAGGAAAAAACAGCAAAATCCTACACTAAAACGGTGATACACCAGAGAAGGAGAATGTTGAACATCTATCAAAACTGCCATGGGACAAGGAGAGGTGAGCAATGGGAAGGATGGACAGATGCATCATAGGCCCAAAGATAGATTTCACATAGAAAATGCCCCAAAACTCCATGAACACAGCTCCAGACCTGTAATGAACATCAGAACATGCACAAATACCTGCAATGAAGAGAGGCAAGAAGAAAACAAGCAAAGGAATGAGTAAGGATGGACAGATGCATCACAAAACACGTTTTTGTTGCTCCAGAAGTTTACACAGAACATCATTTCAATAGTAAAAGGCAAAATGCCATTACAGAGCAAGGGAGGAGGTTCAAACTCCATTTTCAACCCTGGAGAAGAAAAAAGAAGGGAGGGTAGAGCAGAAAAGATGAACAACTTGTCATTTTTGAAAGAAGCCCCTTTGTACAATATATAGGAAGAAAGAGAGAGGGAAGAGAGAGGAGATTCGAATCTGCCCCAACCACTCCCAGGTTGCATTTAACTCATTTCATTATGGCGGTAGGTGAGAACCCTGGCAAAATGGCGGACTGTCTGCAGCGGAAGCAGCAAGTTGTACATTGTATTAAAGTTGGTCGCTGAAATGTCACTTCTGTCTATTATCACGCGTCAGATCCATTTCTTAACTTTATCTCTCCAAATAAAACAAAAATGCAAGATTGACCCTGGAAATGTCTAGATCATTTCACCAGCTTTTCAATGATATAAAGAACGTGCAAATCCGAGCTCTGGATCGAAAGTTATGGAGGTCTGAATATTTAGGGCACAAAACAGGTGAAAACAGATTTTTAAATTTCTTTTCCCGTGCTCTGCCACCTAGACGACACGTGGTAGGCTCTGATTCACTGAGAAATTCCCTCTCTCCACCTTTTCATGGTTTTTCTTGTGGGCCCCTTAAACTTGGACACGTGGCACTATTTCATTGGTTCGGATCAGTGCTCGAAAATTCGCCCCTTTGACCTTTTGGACCTTTTTCTTTGGCGACACGTGTCATGTTGTGATTTGTCCACGGGCCTGCCGGATTTTCACATCCACCACGTCCTTTTGTCCCAAATGTCCCAGTGCTTCATGGGCCGAAATCCTCCGATCCGCCCGAAATGGGCTTCCTCGTCCCTTTTCTGCCAGTGACGCGTGGCGTGATCTGATTGGCTTTCGGCTCCTTCGGCTATCCGCGTCCCGCGTGTCCCTTTGTCCCACTTGTCCCAGTGCTGTAATTTCCCTTTTCGGCCGAGGCAGCTGGTTCGCGGCCTCGCGTACATTTGTTCCACTTATCCTAGTAAGCCGCGGGCCGCTGGAGGCGTTTCGGCCGAACCACGCCTTGGTGTCCCGAACGTCCCAAATATTTCTAGGACAAGGACTTAGCCGATTTTCACAATTTTTTCTGGCCCAAGCTTGTTCCTTTTGTAGCCTTTCACCTTTTCTCAGAACTTGCTCTTTTCAACCTGGGACTTGAATTTTCTGATGCATGTTATCAAAATTACCCTTGGGGGTGAATTTTGGATAACAATTTGGTGACTCAGCGGGGTCATCTGCCTGCTAGATGAAGTTACCAGTTTCCTGAAGCATCCATTGGGCATGGAGTCATGAGTTGTAACCTGTAACTAATCTGAACTTTGAAAACCTCCCTCTGAGCCACTTGAAACCCACCGGACATGGAGTTGTTCTCACCAAAATGCCACTGAAACGAACTGCTGCAAGAGCAGAACCAGCAACACCAAAACTATGTACAGAACTGAAAATCATACATGCTCCAAATGGAACATGCAGAGTGTGCACAAGCACTTCTTCTACTGAAAGAAAACCTACCTACTCTACTCTAACTGGGAGCAAAGGAACGCTAAACAAACCCTGCAATTGGTTGTGAGAAATAACTTCCCTTTCTCAAAAGTGGCAGCCATGCAATTGATTTGGAGCTGATCATGGTGTTGGGATGAGTGGAAAATTAACAAGAAGCTAGTCTCCCACCCAATCATCAAGGTATCGGTGAAGGTGAACCCAATACCTATTTTAGTTGCTCAACATTTGGATTCAAGGGTATGACAGCTGATCCTTGTTACTTTGTAGCTCACCCTCATGCTCAGAAGCAAGCATGACTAGTTGTGACTTCTCCTTTGGCTCCGATGAAGCCAAATACCTGATTGGGCAAGGTCTGATCCATTTGATATGCCCATAGCTCTGATTTTCAACTCCAAAAGTGGAGTCTTCTTATATACCCTCTTGAATGGATGGTGTGGAAGTAATGGTGAAGTTCCTCTGTCCTTTCTCTTTCTCCAATGAAGAACATGAAAGACTAAAATCTTCCAATCTTGATTCCAAAGAGCTACTATAGGATGCAGGCTACTGCAAATGAATGTTCTCCTTCATGACAACAGACTCTTGTGTTTGGAATGTGGATGATGAAAGAGAGAATGGTGGAAACTCAACTGGCTCTTCTCCATCAAAACAGTCCTCCAAATCTAACAGATAAAATGCCTCATGGTTGTCCTGCTGCAAATGTTCAACTTCCTCCATGGTGTCCTCTTGATCTGTAACTTGACCACCATGGTTTCCTTCACCCTCCAGCATTGAGTTTGAGAGATCAAACTCCTCTTCAGTACTAGAACTTGAGAGAGGTGAAGTATAAAGAAAAACTGAAGGTTCTCCTGTAGCCTGCTTTGTGCTCAAACCCCTTGGATCTGCGCTTTTCTCCTCCACAGCTAGAATGTGCTCCTCTTCTTTTGGATCTGGAGCAGCTTCTCCCTTCTCCAATGTTTGAAGACAACCTTGCTCTTGGTTGAACTCTTCCTCCAGCATGAAGTTTGTCAAGTCAAACTCTTCAATCTGCTGCTCTAGAGGACAAGTTGGGACTGCAAGAACTTCTTCTGCTGCAACAAAATCAGTCCTGACCACCATTTGTTCTCTGACTTCAACCTCTCCTGTAGGCTTAACCATCAAGGGGATCTTTGTTATCCCAAATTTGGCAGCCCAACTCCTCAAGTTGTCTGTCATTTCTTTTCTTCTTGGCTCTTCCTCTTGCTCTCCTTGATGGCTGATTTTTGCAATTTCTTCTTCCCTACATGGAATTGGGAATGCAAGAGGAGGGGTGGGTTGCAACTCTATTGATTTGGAATTTTTTTGTGGTGGTAAAGGAGATGAAATCTCTTGTTTCTTTAGAGGAGGGGGTGTTTCTTTTAGCTCTTGTGGAGAGGATGGCTGTTTGGAAGGAAAAAGGAAAGAAGAATTGAGGTGTGGTGGAAGACTGAGAGGTGAAGACATGGGATCAACATTTGGGACAACAGATGGAGAGTTCAAAATTTACAAGTCCAGATGAGATGATGCTGCTTGAGTAATGGGAAGAGAGAAACCAGATGATGGTGTAGAATCTACCCATTGATAAGGTTGTTCAACAACGGGTGTATAGGCATCTATCTCTGATGTCCATTGTGCAAGTTGGGGCAACATCTTTATCATGAAGTCCAACTTCTCCTAAGGGCTAAGTGTCTTGGAAAAGGGCCTCCCCATGGACAAGGAGTCCTGCAACCAATTCTGAAAGCTCTCATTTGAGTGTTGCTCTGACTGGATCGCACCATCTTTACCTCCATCTTTTGGATTTTCTCCAACGAGACCAACATCTTGCATCGATAGTCTTCATAACCAGCATACCCTTTCTCTTAATGTGCTTCGTATCCAAACTGACTTGCTTTGCTCATATGGGTATGCATACTGATCTTGAATCTGCTCAAAATGCTGACTTGGAGGATTTGTAAAACATGTTGGAGGTGGAATATACTGCTGTTGTTGATGTGAATTCCATGATGGAAATGAAGTCATGATTGCACAACTTCATGGAATGGAAAAGAATGAAAGGGATGGAAAGAAAGATGGATGGGAATGGATGGAAAATAGGTCTGCAACTCAGAGAATGAGTTATTGATCAGATGGAGTCGCCAGATGTGTTTGTAAGTGCCTCCAAAGGCTGAAATCTTCACAGGAACACACCAACCTGCAAAAGATGAAGTGAAAGACCTCTAAGGTCCCACCGGGCATGCCAAAACTGTTGTTGCAGACTCACAGCACCCCTGGATGTAGATCAGGCTTCTAAGTTGATCACTCTAGCATCCAGTGTGATTGCACAACATGGAAACCTCTCTCCAAGCGTGGGACTTGTAAAACGAGAGAGGAATCTCCAGAGAAGGTTGGTTCCTACTCCTAAACTACCTGCCACAAGCTATTCCAGTGCAGACAAGCTAAACTAAACCTAATCTAACCATGCCAAGGAGACAGAGAGAGAGAGAAAAGGGAAAAACAGCAAAATCCTACACTAAAATGGTGATACACCAGAGAAGGAGAATGTTGAACATCTATCGAAACTACCATGGGACAAGGAGAGGTGAGCAATGGGAAGGATGGACAGATGCATCATAGGCCCAAAGATAGATTTCACACAGAAAATGCCCCAAAACTCCATGAACACAGCTCCAGACCTATAATGAACATCAGAACATGCACAAATACCTGCAATGAAGAGAGGGCGAAGAAAACAAGCAAAGGAGCGAGTAAGGATGGACAGATGCATCACAAAACATGTTTTTGTTGCTCCAGAAGTTTTCACAGAACATCATTTCAATAGTAAAAGGAAAAACACCATTACAAAGCAAGGGAGGAGGTTCGAACTCCATTTTCAACCCTAGAGAAGAAAAAAGAAGGGAGGGCAGAGCAGAAAAGATGAACAACTTGTCATTTTGAAAGAAGCCCCTCTGTACAATATATAGGAAGAAAGAGAGAGGGAAGAGAGAGGAGATTCGAATCTGCCCCAACCACTCCCAGGTTGCATTTAACTCATTTCATTATGGCGGTAGGTGAGAACCCTGGTAAAATGGCAGATGTCTAGCGGAAAAGCAGTATGAGCATTGTATTAAAGCTGGTCATTTGAAATGTCATACATCTCATTATCACGCATCAGAGCCGTTTCCTAAATTTCTCTCTCCACAAAAAACCAAAATGCAAGATTGACCCTAGAAATGTTTAGAGCATTTCACCAGCTTTCCAATGATATAAAGAACGTGCAAATCTAAGCTCTGGATCGAAAGTTATGGAGGTCTGAAGATTTAGCACACAAAACAGGTGAAAACAGATTTTTAAATTTCTTTTCCCGTGCTCTGCCATCTGGACGACACGTGGCAGGCTCTGATTCACTGAGCAATTCCCTCTCTCCACCTTTTCATGGGTTTTTCTTGTGGGCCCCTTAAACTTGGACACGTGGCACTATTTCATTGGTTCGGATTAGTGCTCGAAAATTCGCCCCTTTGACCTTTTGGACCTTTTTCTTTGGCGACACGTGTCATGCTGTGATTTGTCCATGGGCCTACCGGATTTTCACGTCCACCGCGTCCTTTTGTCCCAAATGTCCCAGTGCTTTGCGGGCTGAAATCCTCCGATCCACCCGAAATGGGCTTCCTCGTCCCTTTTACGCGGTGATGCGTGGCGTGATCTGATTGGCTTTCGGCTCCTTCGGCTATCTGCGTCCCACGCGTCCCTTTGTCCCACTTGTCCCAGTGCTGCAATTTCCCTTTTCGGCCGAACCGGCCGGTTCGCGCCCTCCACGTACATTCGTTCCACTTGTCCCAGTGCTTCGCGGGCCACCTGGAGGCGTTTCGGCCGAACCGCGCCTTGGTGTCCCGAACGTCCCAAATATTTCTAGGACAAGGACTTAGCCGATTTTCACAATTTTTTCTGGCCCAAGCTTGTTCCTTTTGTAGCCTTTCACCTTTTCTCAGAACTTGCTCTTTTCAACCTGGGACTTGAATTTTCTGATGCATGTTATCAAAATTACCCTGGGGGTGAATTTTGGATAATGATGTCACCCTCCTCTTTGGTTCGAGGCGAAAAAAGGATGCTAACTGTTCTACGAAAGCCTAGGATGGTTCACGAGGGTAATCATAAACTTGTTGGATTAGTGGTCCCCGATCGGATATTCGAATAGACTTGTGTACTAGGTAGTCCATAAGGGCTACCGTATTGCAATCAAGGAGCGCCTAAAATTCGAGATCCCTGCGAGGAACATACTCCATATCGAAGCGAATGATATTTCGAAGGACTAGGTGTAATTTGGACGTGATGGGGTTGCTTTGGTCTAATAAAAGGATTATATGACCGGGATGGGGAACCAACTAACAATGGTCCCAAGGAAGAATCGGGGGGTGCCAAAACATCCACACTAGTGGTGATCTCAGAGGAAGAAGGGGCTAGTTGAGCCATTCTTCTATATTGCAATTGAGTGATGACCGTCATAAACAAACAAACAGAAATATAGAAAAAAAGATTGACCTAACTAATGTACATACAATTCAAGCGGCGTAGGTGATTATCTCTTTTAAATTTTTATGCTTTTAAGAAAGAAAATGTTAGGGAAGGCTTTTAGAATAGAAACTACTCAAATAGCCAAACTAAGGATGGTTTGGGAATGTTTGGTGAGGATTCTTGAAGGCACTTGAAGAAAAGAACGGTACATGGCTTGATATAGGGGCTACCCCCGAGTTCACACACCACTGCGATAAGGGAGTCGGGTGCTTTGCCAATATATACGAGAACTTCCGTGAATTTATAGCGTGGCCCGAGTACCGCGTAAGCTCTTCCCCTTGGATATCACTTCCAAGTAGGTGAGGCCAGGGGAGGAATTCTTGTTTAAATTTTTTATACCTAGTGATTTTGGATTTGTGTGCAAGGGTGAAAAATAAAAATCAAATAGTGTCACTACCGATTTTGATCAATTTTCCAACCTAATTAAAACTAGATGAAAAACATACAGCAGAATTGACAAAGAAAGAGTTATTTTTAAGCATTTAAAAATGAAGTGTTTGATTTTGATGAAGACAAGTCAAACAGATTCTTTCCCAAATGTGATTAAATTCTTTTTAAGCACCAAAATTGAAATGTTCGAATGTGATAGAAAAAAACAAACAAAGTCTTTTTTTTTTTTTTAGTTCCTAAAAAAAAGGAAAACACCGTAAAAGAGAAATACCTATAGATTTAGCTCTCCAAGGTGTGTGGACTTCAAAAAGCACATTGTTGAGCTCTTCCCCTCGAACAATCCCACGAAAAAGAATAGTGCTCCATGCAAAAAAGGTTAAGAAAACACACAAACCAACCCAAAAAGATATATCCAGATAATAGCAAAATGAAAAATTTCTATTTAAGGGACTAGAAAAATTTCAAAGAAATAACAATTTTGCATAAAGAGATGGATCAAACATGCAATCTTGAAATCAAAATGAAATATTTACTAATTTTATAAATAGAAATTGGAATTGAGATTTGCAAAAAAAAAAGAAAGGACCTAACTTTGCAAATTCAGAAATGAAAGAAGCAAGACTGAAATGATGAAAGGAAATGCTTAAGCAGAACTGATAAAAATCAGTGAAGAAAAAGAACAAAGTTCAAAACTAGAAAAGAGATGAACTTACCAATAAGGGACTTTGGTTGGGTCCCACCAGTGTGCCAGAATGTAGATCAAGAATTTAACGCTTGTTACCTGTCAAGTTAATGTACGGACTAAACACAAAAGCCTTGAAAACTCAAATAAAATCGATACATGATAGACAATATCCGAAGATGTAGACAGATAAGGAAGCCGATGTAGATAACACGAGTGCACACGAGTGATCCTACACAGTAGATCCAAGAAACCTACGAGACACCAATGTTTGATAGAAAAAGACCATGTTAAAAGATATTTAGGTGGACTACCCGAGAAGCAGTGCAGGAAGCGATAAGCTCCTCGGCGGATGTCAGTCCACATTTTCAATTAAGTAAAGAAGAATACATGATAAAAGGTGTACGTAAAGGACTATATTTTACGATCAAAGTAATAAACGAGAATCTAAAAGCAGTGACATGAAAGCAGCGAGAAAATAGGAAACTATGAAAACAATGCTGGATTTGTGTTACCTGAGTTCTTTTACCTGTCTGCAGGATGATCAACGTCGATTATGTAAAATCAGCGTCAATTGGTTTGAGATCGGCGTCAAATGATATAGATCGGCATCAACTTGTTTAGATCGGCGTCAATCAAGACACCTGCTGTAAGAAAACTTGGGAAATGGAAAACGAAGGCAAGATCGTCAATGTCATTTGGATCTGCAGAAGTTGTAGAAGTCTTGGAAAGGCTCCACCTATCTTTGGATGCGGGAGCAGAGTCACCGAGAAAATCAATGGAGACTCACGATATCAATGTGGTAAGGGCAGAGTAACGGTGCTCCTCTCAGGGATTGATTTGGACAAGATTTTCTCTCACTTGATAGATGATGCTCAGACTAGATGTTCGAAACTCTCTCGCTCTCTCTGTCTAACTCACAATCTATGTCTCTCTCACAATCTGTGCCTAACTCATAATATGTGTCCAACCAGAACTGATTTCTGGGATTCCATTTGTAATCGGCGCCGACCGAGATTAAATTGACGTCGTTCCGAAAAAATTGGCATCGACCGAGTACCGGTCGGCGCCGATCATGGAGCAGAGACTCGAAATGTCCAAAAGAAGTGATTTCTAGAAAGATGAGAGTGATCCCTCCACCTCAAATACGGGAAATATCCGCTACTTGGTTTGGGAGGAGGAGAAATAGGGGATATATGGATAGAATAGTTATGGGGTAGGTAAGTGGTTAGGATACATGTAAAAGGTGTAATTAAATAGTTAATATTTAATTACTCATGGGTAAAACATCATGGGGTGAATTAAACTTAGGATAGGTGTTTAGATCACTAATTGAATAATACCCCAAGGGGAAGTGGTAATGGAAACGTGCCCCTGAGTTACCCAAGAGAGTAAATGAATGTTAGGGACATGAAATTGGGTAACCAATTTTAGGTGTCTACTGACTCCTCCTCCGGTTCTTTGTCTCTTTGCTCAAGCCATCAAAGAATAATTTCCATACTTCATTATCATCTTTGTGTTACGGCTTAATGATGTTGAGAAGAGGATGATTATCCTCATGCGAATACTAGACTCTAGCTCAAATTCCTCCATCTATTTATAGGGTTAAAAAGCATGCACGTTGTTTACCCACTCATTGAGGTTCAAGTCTAGGATACAACCCACCTTAGTATCTACTTCACAAGTGCTTGGGAGATCTTGTTGATCAAAGGTGAACAATTGGCTTTGATCGGGCTAGGTACATAAGACTCAATATGATAATCTACAATGAGCTCGAGATCTGATTGTAGCCTTAGCTCTATACCTTGTTCTAAAAGCATGTGTGAATGATCACAGACAGATAGCCTCTAATTTTAGTAGTGAAGTCTCTTGACAAACACAATGCAAAATGATGTGGTAAGTCTATGGTGATACATTTTGTAATCTGATCACATTAGGGCGGGCATGCGGTGTGAGGCTTAAATCTTTGATGACTCAACTATCATTACCCTTTGTCCCATCCAATTGCACTACACCCCTAGAGATGACTTCATACTAAAGTCCTAGTTGATCGAGATATTTGTTTTTTCATTACAGAGCTACTTGCCCCGAAGCAATCATGTAATTATGGACCAATTTGTCTCCAATGATCAATGAAACATAGAATAGAGGGCTTCAAATTCTTACCTTATTTTCCTCCATGGTTTCCTTCAAGATGAGTCTTACTAGTAAACACTTTCTCTTACTAGTTATGGGGATGATTTGAGCTTGATCAATTGGCCATGCGATCTATAACGAGATCTCTCTATCTGGAATGGCCAATGACTCCCACATTGATATGTTCACCTTTGTCTTCTTCATTTTTCTAATGATGTTAAATGAGCTATCCTTTTTCTGCCCCTTTCATAGTACATTTTTCTCTTGCACATGGGTCATTGCAATCGGTGCCTGAGTGGGTTTAGAAGGTGGGTTAGGATGAATCGCATATTGAGAGTTGCATTATGAGTGCCAATACCTTGTGGAGTAATAGAGGGTTGAGGATCCCCGAGTTTAGTCTTTGTCCCTCTCCCATATTCCTCTTCTTGGACCATGTATTGGAAGCTACACTTTGATAAGGGGCTTGATTCATACCACAAAAATCTTCAACCTGCCAATTGACAAACATAGTTTCACTTGGAGATGCCTCTTGATAAATTTCTTGTTGCTGATTTTCTTCTTGACTAGACTCTTAGGACACACCAATGGTGCGTACCATCAAGTCCTAGTTTAGTGCACCATTGAAACACATTGATTGGTTATGAGGATGATTTCATGGGAAACACCAATCATATTCTTATGCCATATTGTTTTGTACTAGAGCCAAGGGCCTTGATGTTGAAGCTGTGTTTGGATCATATGATCAGAAAGGCCTAACAACTTGAGGTTATCCTTGGTTTTGGTTCTAATTTGCAACCTTTGAGATGGTGGTCTATTTGCTTATATGGGGGTCTATCTTGATACATCGAGCTTGAGGCGATATGGCCTAGAGCTGCGAGATTGCTACCTTTTGATAGTCACTAGCTCATTCCCTAGGTTCTGCAACTATTTCATAACTTCTTAAAGCACTTTTGAAGTTCTAGAAGATGAGGTGGTGGCCTCAGCTGAACTATGATTCCTAGGAGTAGGTATAGGAGATAATGTGGGTGTCTAACTAGTGCTTTGATCTCCTAGTTCTAGGTATAGAGGCATGGGTGGCCTAGGAGCAAGTTTTCCAGCCTAAATTAGACAATTTTTAGCTTGAATGGAAATGTTATAGGATACGAGGTAAGGTGGTGCCTTCCATTGATTGAATCATTAAAGCAATATCAGAATTTAGAGCTCTAAGAAAGTATAAGAAAACACCTTCATCGTGGGCCTTACTGACCAATGGAATCCTTTGGAATCGAAGTTGAAATCTTTCACTACTCATTAGGGGCCCTCTTGGTTTTTTTCAAATGCTCCAACAAGGATAAATTATCTCCCTTATGTCCAAATTAGTTGTGGAAAGCTCTACAAAGATGGTCCCAAGTCTACATAGAGCACTGTTATTAGACTCTGAACCATTGTGAGCCTTACCCTTAAGTGAATAAGATAACAACTTGGTTGTAAAGTCCATCTCTGTGATCTCATGAATTATACTGAGACATTTGCAATGTCTTGAATGTGGTCACTAGGAGAATTCTGGTTCTCTCTAAGGAAATGGGGAATGCTCTTTAATGCTGCAACTGGGACTAGATTTTATGCATTGTAAATGAGTGGGTTGCTACCAGTGAAGTCGACATAGGGGTTCGGTGGTTGTGCCATTATGATTAGCCTAACAACCCTTGTTGATTGAATTAATGGCCTACTAGGTTGAGGTGTTGACAAGGTTCTATTTGATGGAGATTGAGACCTTTCAGTTCTTCTTCCCATACTTTCTCTATCGGGGATAAATACGAGATAAACAAATAGTACCTCCTCTCTAGTTCTTGAACTTGTTTGTATTCCTCTAATGAACTTGACAAGCTTGGAATATTGAAACCAGTGGATTCTATCCCTTTTGGGGTTGTCAAATGTGTAACTTTAGAGCTACTTAAAAGATGAAAAATTGTAACAAGTGCACATCAATCCTGTTGCAGTAAAAATTGAGACCTCTTTGTCCCACCAAGTGTGCCAAAACTATTAGTGTAGAATCACAACACCACTAAGTGCTGCACTGCAACTAGATGAGTTGGGAATCTCGGTGTGATTACAACATGGAGCATCTCTCAAAGTGTGGTGGGACCTTGTGAGTTGAGAGATCTCTTCGGATGAAGGTTGGTTCCTATTCCTCTATTCAGGTGCATACAAATAAATTGTAGAGGATCTATTCTAAAACCTACTCTATCTTACCAAGGAGACAGGGTTGATAATATGTAAGAAAATAAACCTAAGCTAATGAGGTGATGCACCAAAGGAATGTTAAACACTCATTTTACAAGCTAACAAAGACCATAGAAATGTAATGCAAATGCCATGCACATATAACCAAACTGCAATGAGAGATCATAAGGTAGCAATGAACACATGAGAGGGTCGAGAATCATCCACAGACATATATTATTGCTCCAAAAGTCAATATAGTGCATTGCGATGGCAAGACACAAAATATTGCATTACAAATTGAATTGGAGGTTTGGAAACTCCAAAAAAATTCTTATAGACAAGGGAAGAAGGGAGAGTGCAAAATAGAAATGTCTAACCCTTTACAAAGAGTTAAGCTCCTTCTTTTATAGATGTAACATAGAGAGAAGAAGGAGAGAGGTAGGAAAACTAATTTGAAACTCAACTACCAATCATCAATTCCCCTACAAATTTGCCCACAATCTATCAAATCTACCTTGATTACTTGTTCGGCATGTTGAAGGAGGAAGAATCGGCGGATCGAGATCAAATCGATCGGTTGTTGAGAAAATGGATCCTATATTAATGCCATGAAAATGCTTTCATTTTTCACCCACCTAACTTCATCAAAATTAAATTCTTAGGTTTTTATGGCATAGATGAGGTCGATACCTTTCTAATGGTTCCAAATTTGATGTATTTCAAGCATTGGATCAGAATATATGCCCATTTGAGTATTTGAATTAGGTCCATACAAAAATGATGGAAACTAGTTAGTAGAATGGGTCCGCGGGCCCAAAATTCACTTTACGCCTTTAGATACAAAAATACAAAAATTCATTCCCACTATATAACCACTATATCTATCATTCCCCCTTTGTACCATCAATCATTCCCACTATATACAAAATTCACTTTGTAACATCATTCATTCCCACTATATTTATCAACACTGAGATGGTCATTTGGGAATCTTTAATTATTTGAGTTATATATTTGTCTTATCCAATGGATAAAACCTCATGTAATCATTAAGAACCATATCCATTTGTAAAAAATAAGAAAATAATATTCGAGCATAAGAAAAACATCAAACCTTTATCCCTATAAATTTAAATTGTAATTTAAATGATGTGAATCCAGCTGCAAGAGGTTGAAATACCTCCAAAACACACATAAACAACTTTATAAATAAAAACCAGGAGTTTCAAAATAGCTTTCTTCTCATTCTAGAATCCACACTAATCTTTTACATCATTACAATCCACCTTTTATTTCACATCTACTCTAAAAACCCTAAAATGCCAAAACCCCTAAATTCAAAAAAACCTAAAATGCCAAAAATTACCCACTAGAAAAACAAATCGGATGGTCCCTAAAACTTACATGAAAAATATTCCTTCATAAATTAATTCTCACGTGAAATTTTAACTTATTTTAACAAGCACAACAAAAGTTATTAAAGTTTTAAGACCTAGTCAAAAGTGAAAAAATGTTCAGAGCCAATTTTAGGCCACTATATGAAGGAATCCAAACCCAAATATGTGCCAAAATGGCCACAACCTTGCAATAAATTTGACCCTAGAATAGTACTAATGTATATCTACAACCATGTAAAATTTAAAGATGATCCAACAATCAGGATAAAAATTTATGGTCTCTCAAGTAATGTTCAACATCATTCTCCCCTGGTTAAAAAGAATTCAGCTCCTGCAAATTCAGTTGACGGAATTCATCTAATTTTTCATTGAAAATATTCTTCAAGTGCAACTCAATAATCCAAGTATTTTCTTCATGTTGTAAACCTTCCCACTGTACCAAATATTTGTTGTAGCTCCCATGTCTAGTAGTAACTGCCTTTTGGTCCAAGACACACATTACCCTTTCCTTTTTATTCTTCGGCATCTACTGCTCCCTATTTATTTATTCCTACTCCACAACATTTTAATCATGACCTTGAAACATATATAAGTCGAAACATTAAAAACTTGTGAGATAGAAAATTTTCGGGTAGCTCAACCTTATAGGGATTATCACTCATTTTCTTCAAAATACTACATGGCTCAATCTTCTTATACTTGAGTTTATTATATGTCCATTTTATAAACATATCCTTTATAAAATGAACCATCACCATATATCCTTCTTTGAATAAAAATAATCTCTTCTTTGGAATCAGTAACTTCTTTATATTGTGCATTACTCACTTTCATCTTTTCCCTCACTTCATCCTGCAGATGTTGAATATTTTTTGCAAATGCTTCTGCATCATCACTAGTTTTATCTTCACTGGGTAGAAAAATTAGATCTAGGACCCCCTTGGGATTCCTACCATATGCAATCTAGAAAGGAGACCTCATAGTTTACTTGTTTATCGAGCTATTACAGGAAAACTCAGCTTGTGGTAAAGCTAAGTCCCATTATTTTGGCTTTTCTCCAACTATGCAATATAGGACATATCCCAAAATTTTGTTCACTACTTCCATCTTCCCATCATTCTAGGGGTGATATGCACTACTGAAATATAGTTGTGTCCCTATTTTCCTCCATAGATTCTTGCAAAAGTGACTCAAAATATTCGTCTCGTGATTGAAGTGATCGTTCTTAGAACTCCATGCAATCTAACCAATTCTGAAAATAAAAAATTTGCAACTTTGGAAGCATCATTAGTTGTTTTACAAGAAATGAAATGTGCCATATTAGAGAATATATCAACCAAAACAAAGATAGAATCATTCCCTCATTGTGTGTTAGGAATTCCTAACACAAAATCCATACTCAAATCAACCCATGCCCTTGTAGGGACAGGTAGTGGCATATATAACCCTTGATTTTCTATGCATGGCCCTTAGCCATTTGGCACAATCTACATCTTTCTACAATCGTACTTATGTCCCTCTTTACATTTGGCCAATAATACTTTTCTATAACAAGAGAAATTGTCTTAGTTATACTAAAGTGCCTAGGAAAACCCCACTATGAAATTATCTTATAATATTTTCTCTCATTGAACCAACATGGATGCACAATTGTTTCCCCATCAACAAATAACCATCTTGCATCAAATAATCAGAAGAACCACTATATATTGTAGGTTCCTTAAGTTGTCTCACAACATCACCAAAATCTGGATCACCTTCATATAATTCCTTAACTCCCTCTAACCCCACTACTTCATTTTCCATTATTTTTAAGAGTGCTACATGCCTACTCAAGGAATCAACAACTTGATTCTACTTACCTAAATTATTCTTTAAGACAAAAGTATATTCTTGTAAAAATGAAAACCATTTAGCATGCATATTATTTAGTTTCTTCGTGTGTTTACATTCCTCAAGGATTCATCGTGAGGGAAGATTAAAAATTCTTTTGCTACCAAGTAATTCTCTTGTACCTTTATTCCTAAACAATAACATAAAATTCCACATCATAAGTAGACTATTTCCTCATGAATTCATTTAACTTCTAACTGAAGAATGCCACAAGTCATCCTTCTTGACTCGGTACAACTTGAATCCGACATGTGAGGAATCAAATTTAACCTCGAAGACCTTCCTAAAATATGGCAATACCAAAATAGGGGCTTAAGAAACTTTCTTCTTCAACAATTCAAAACTATCTGTTGATGCCTTGGTCCATACAAACTCCCTCCCTTTTGTACACTTTGTTATGGGTGCAACAATGCTACTGAAATTCTTGATGAATTTCCTATAAAAATTTTCAATCTATGAAAAATACGAACCTCTGTCACATTCCTTGGAATAGGCCATTCTAAAATTACCTTTAATTTTTCCCCATCCATCCCCACCCCATCCTACGATATGAAAACCCCGAAAAAATAAACTCTTATAAAGAAATCTACACTTATTTAAATTTTCATATAGACTCTCTTTACGTGTGAGTCTAACACCAATTTCATATGTAACAAGTGTTCTTCCTTTGCCTTACTATATATCATAATATCATCAAAATAGACAACATAGAAATTACAATTGTATTCTCGTAGTACTTTGTTCATCAACCTCATGAATGTAATGGGTGCATTAGATAGCTTAAATGGCATCACCATCCACTCATACAATCCTTCTATTTTTTTGAAAGTCATTTTCCATTTATCCCCTTCACAGATCTGGATTTGGTAGTACCTACTCCACGGGTCAATCTTACAAAAACATCGATCTCTCACTAGCACATCCATCATATCATCCAATATTGGAATTGGGAACCGATACTTAATTATGATCTTATTTATGGCCCTGCTATCTACACACATTCTCTAGTCTCCATATTTTTTGGAAGTCAATAGTGCTAGAGTGATGCATGAATTCATGCATTCTCTCACTAACCCTTTCTAAATTAGATCTGTCACTTATTTTTTCAAGTATTCACTTTTTGTTGGACTCATTTGATAGGTTGCTTGTTTGGAAGAGCCGATCCTAGGATCAAATCAATATGGTCTTGAATATCTAACTTTGGAGGTAACCCATTTGGTAGCTCATCTGGTATGACATATTTTTAGTCTTTTAGTGCCTTTTCCACAACAACGAGGTCTATTAAAATCCTTTTTTTCCACATTCTTTGACATCGAGTGCATAACACCGACCAACTTGTTCCATTTCTGTAGTAAACTCTTTTGTAGCAAGAGCCCTCACTATTCTCTTCTTCCTTGAATGGTAACAAGACCACCTTTACACAATCCTTCCAAAAGTATATGCGTTTTCTCTCCATCATGTGTAACCTTTCTATCTACTTCCAATACCTCCCCGATAATATGTGGCATGCATCCATTGGAATAACATCACACCACACCTTATTCTTGTAGGTATTCCCAATCAAAAACTTTATAAGCCATATTTTATCTATTATTACCTCATTCCCTTTCTTGACCCATGATATACAATAGGGATATGGGTGCTTCTAACATTTCATATTGAGTTTATCAACCATCATAGTTGAAACAATATTTTAATAATTACCACCATCAATAATAAATTTACATACCTTTCCGTTTGAAATATATTTGTTCGCAGCCATAAATCAGCAGAAAAAATATCTTGTTCTTTCTCCTTCCTTGGGGAAATCATCGACCTCCATATCATGAGGGTTTCACCCAAGTTTGTAGTAACCTCCATTTCTTCTTCCTCTTTAGTTTTAATCAAATTTATCGTGGTTGTTCTCCTTGCCATCTATCTTGTGTAGGATAGTGTGGACACTCAAAATATTAATGCCCCTCTTCACCACATCTGTAACATGTATATTACCATTGGGAATATTCCAGCCCCATCCTCCATTATAACCTCTTCCCCTCTAAAGCTCCCTACCTATTTGGTAGATACCATGACTTTGAACAGAATCTTCATGCCCTTCTGCATTAGAGGATTCACTTTTAGTAGATTCAAATCTACCCTTGCCTCTCATTGGATATGATGATGACCCTCTCTTCACACCTCTTTTAAAATTATTCCTCTTGTTATTTTCTTCTACCTTTAATGTGAGTTGATAATAATCATCAAGGCTATGGGTCTGGAGCATACTAAGTTCATCTTGTATGGTGTAACTCTATCCTTTTATATACCATGTAGCCTTATGTTCTTCATACTCTCCATGTTCCACACTGATTGATAAATTGTAAAATTCATTGGTATACTCCTCAATTCCGAGATCCTTCTGTCTAAGGTTTTGGAACCTTTGTAAGAGTGTCTGAGCATAATCTACACGAAGAAAATTTTCTTTGAGCTTCTTTACCATTTAATTCCAGTTTCGGATCTTTCCCTTAGCATTCCTTTTTCATTCATTTTGTAGGTGATCCCATTAGATCAATGCATGTATGACCAACTTAGTGCATAGAAACTTAACCTTCTTCTCCTCTAAAATGGTTTTCCACTCAAATAATTTTTCTATGGGATTTAACCAATCAATTAACTCCTCTGGTCATAATCCTCCTCCATGTCTGGAACATTAATCTTAATGTTTTCATTCTTTCCCTCTAAATCTTTGGATCAATCTCTCCTCAAACTATCTCTCATTTATGGTTTCTTCATCTATCTCATTCTATAATTCATCTCCTCCTTCATTCATTAATGGAGGTACTTCTTTAGTATCACTATCTAGGTTTGCATCCCCATTTACATGTCTCCTTCTAAGGCAAGTAACTTCTCTGTGAGCTCAAAAAATTGTCTTTGTAGCTCCTACATATGCCTATTCATTTGGGAATAACCTCCCCTCTCGTGTCTACAGCCATGATTAAATAAAATAGATGCACGAAAAATAAATTGAAAAATGTAATATGTTACCTTAACTATTTCGCAAGATCTAAATCGGCATTGATAGCAATTGATGTGAATTGAGCTGCAAGAGGTTGAAATACCTCCAAAACACAAATAAACAACTTTACAAATAAAAACATGAGTTTCAACATATATTTCTTCGATGCTAGAATCCACACTAATCTTTTACATCATTATGATCTACCTTTTATTTCACGTCTACTCTAAAAACCCTAAAATACCAAAAAATACCCACTAGCAAAACAACTCGGATGGGCCCCAAAATTTTTGTGCCAAATATAATTTCATAAATTAGGTCTCACATGAAATTTTGACTTATTATAACTAGCACAAAAATTTATTAATTCTAAGACCTAGTCAAAAGCGAAAAAACATTTGGAGCCAATTTTAAGCCACTAGATGAAGGAATCCGGACCGAAAATGTGCCAAAGCGGCCACAACCTTGCTGATAAAATTGACCCTAGCATAGTAATAATGTATATGTACCACACTATAAAATTTCAAGATGATCAATGGTGAGATCAAAAGTTATGGTCTTTGTAAGTTATGCTCGCGTCATTATAATGAATATCTCTATATATATTACCTCTTAAAATACATGTTTAATCATTTTATACTTGTTTTATCTAAATCTATAGTGCAAGATACATGAAAATTACATTGAGTGGATAACAGTGAGTGGGAATATAATAATGTGTTTTATTAGAGGATAATAGTGAGTGGATGATAGTGTGTGGGAATATAATAATGTGTAGATTCTTATAAGTAAACTAACAAACCTCACATTTCTCCCCATGAAATAAACATTCTCCCTCATTTTGAAATCAACCCAAGGGAATCCTAAATATGTGGGTTGTGAATAATTGATCTCATATTAAATGTAGTGTCGATGCCTTATTAAACAAAAATATTCATGTTTACAATGTTCACTTCTATTTACCTTTATATTTATTTAAACTTGATGTAGCCATACTCATAAATTTGTTTCATGTGGTATGTCAATATTTTAAAATGATTCTATCATATTGGATTTTGGGTTCTTATCAAAAGTATATCAATATTTTTAAATGGTTTTTTTTTTTCAATATTATTCTCCATTAATCACCCTATTATAACCTATTTTATTTTGTTCCATTTTATTTAATCACTAATTCATGGTTTGTCTTATAATCCTGAATAGGAATTCCTTTCAAGGTTTTTAGTCTCCTTTGCATCTCTTTTATTGTTTAAGAAGAGTATTATAATTCTTGTAAATCCAAATGTAATAAAGATTTGAAAAATCGTAGTAATAATATATTGAGGTAGAATTTAATTCCATTGTAATTTTGCACCTCCATGACCAAACATAAATTTATTCAATCTTATTGTGGTATGAAACAACACATGTAATGGGAACTACCACCTCTTTTTCATCAAATACTAGCAAAAGTATAATTGGCACTAAAATAAATAAATAAATATGAAGGTTAGAATCTATAAAGCTTGAATTCATGGGGATTATATCATAAAATAAGTGTTGCACATTCTTAAATGCGAGTCACTTATGCCATATTTTTATGTGGAAATGATTAATCCATAGAGATAATATAATTATGTGAATGTCACACCATCATCTCGTACATCCATTGTCCTTGCATCCACATGATGAATGTGATATTATTTCCATTAGGCATCGATAGAAGAACAATTATTCCCTATCCTTGACATGCCACAAGTTTAGGATCATTACATAATTTACGTGTTTCTAAGGCGACTTACAACGGAGTATTTTCCAAGAATTCACCACATCTTTTCTTATTAGGTATTCATCCCTCTTGTTATGAATTTCCATAAAAATAGGGTCCATAAAAAATTTCTTGTATATTTTATCCTTTGAAACACCCATCAAAAAAATAAATTGAATATATAATTTTTACATTCAATTGACAAATGAGTAGTAAACATATCCCATGGACCATTACTAGTGTCATTAACACCATGACATATATCTCCATTGGAATCAAAATGAAAACAATCATTAAATGTATTTTTTTTACATCTGGCCTTCCATACATCACCTTGATGATGAAATGGCACTTTGAAAAGACCTTTCCTTTTGGAACCTCTGCACTCTATATTTATTTATCATTTTTTCCCTATTATTATAAGGAACAAATACACATTAATAGATGTATGAGAACACAAAAAATATGTTATTTTAAATGACACCCATCACGTTTATAGATGACCTTAAAAATTTTTCACCCCTGGTTAATTGTTTTAAATTTTAGTCCGAATACTTAAAAAAATGATCAAGAGATCACTTTAAAATTAAATGAGCTCAATTTTGAGTGTGTTCAAACCAATTGTTCTCATTTATTCTCTTGTTCAATCAATTTTTTTCACATCAAATTTTTGTGATTCAAGTGGATTAAATAAAAATCACGTCCAAAATTGATCACAATCGATTTATCATAATCTTAAAAAACTAATTATTTTATGAAAGATAAATTGTTTTGATGGGAGCATACCCTGAAGTACAACTCAAAGGTTCAACAACCAAGATATGAAAGATAGAATAAATTTTTTTGATATGTGGGTGCCACACCCTAGCCAAAAGCCAAAAAGTAGGATAAAACTTTAAAAGTACTAATTCAGGGGCTAACTACCTACAATAAGCCCAAAAGCAGGACAAACAACAAAACAACAACAAAACAACGGCTCGACAACAACACCACAACATATGCATAGGAAACACAAAGAAAAAGGCACTAAATTACAGACTTATTATAAACCTTAAGGGCAATCCTAAGTGCCTGATAGAGGTTCATTGTTATTCCAGTATTAGGGTCCTAATTGGATGCTTTGAAATTCTTAGTGATCCTTCTGTTCTTCCAAGCTAAGGTAAGGATTCCACTGATATCATAGATCTAATGAATGTGAACCTAAAGAAGATTGAGGAATACTCTTTGAATGGCCAATTGGTTGTTATGCTTTTCTTCAAGAGCTCTGATTTGAGTAGAAGGATTGTTTACTTCCTATCTAAGGTTGAAAATGGAATCAAAATCTTAGTTCTTGTTACTAGACTTGAGGAGAAAGTCAACATTGTATATGATCATTTCAAATATTTTGGCTTGCGGCTTGAATTTTTCTAACACGAGAGGGGGTGATCTGGTCTGAGGGCTTACAAGACTAAATCCTAGTGGGATTTCTTCAACAAATAGCACCTTATCCTTTTTGCTTCTTCTAAGAATCCATTTTGCAACAGTTAAAAATGAATTTTCAATCAAACAAAGTTGTGAATTTACTTTGTCTATTTGTGGATAGACAATTCAAAATTTCAACTTATAATAAATTTCCTTTCATTTTCCTTGTTTAAATAATTAATTCACTTATATTGAAATAAAAACTTAGTATAAACAACAAAACTAAATAAAATAACTCTACACATTGATAACAAAGTTCACCCAAGTTGGGATACTTCTTGAGATCCATAGAAACGAGAATTGATCTATTATTTTATCACTTCAATAAAAAAATTATACATGTTCTAAATGAATAATAGATCATTTCACTTTTTTGTGGATTAGGAGAAGATTCAAAAATGAAGTTTTCCAAAAACCATAAACAAGAGAAAGTCATCCAAGTATGATAAACTTGTCACCTATATTCCCTCTTCAAGTTACTTAATGAAAACCAAAGCTTAAAATATATGGTAGATTCTATTTCTAAAATAGATCAATAGGAATCCCAAAAAATGCTTAGATAATTTTGTAAGTTAATCAATTGTCACAATTATGCAAACATATAATTAAGGTATCATTTTCTGATCCACTTAACTGAATTATCATTTTTACATGGTTTATTTTCCCTAGTATTTTTTGAACAACTACATGGGTCATATTTAAGATTGTAGGTTTTTAAATGCTTTCCTTATTAACAATTTTCCAATATTTTCTAGGATCTACCAACGTTTATAATTGTCACAATCTTTCTTATTACTGATGACCATAAAATCTTTTGTCCATGATTTTTAAAAACTTACCTAACTACCATTCTCTTAACCCAATCTAGGAGAGTGTTCTTTCAAAATATTTCCCAAAAACAAATTGTTTCCTACAATTGGCTACAGTGGTTAGAAATTCCAGAAAAATTTAATGGATAACCATACCGCATTTTCTTAGTATCATTTTGAAATTCCTTATACTTGAAATAGTGGATCAAAATTTTTACCATTTTCTTAGTGGATATGATAAAAACAAAGTGGAGGAAACTCATTACCTCATCTTTGTGGTTTCTTACAAAAACCATTTTGGGATGAAGAATCACTAGATCTTAAGAGGAAGATACTTTTTGCTCATAATCTCACCTTCTTTTAGTGGTTTTAGAGCAATCCTCTAACTTCCATTTTCTCACCACTAACGTAACCCACACCTAAAAAATGGAGACGATACTTGACTTATATTGGGTTAGATATACCTTGGTTGTTCTTACCAAGGAAACTCCCAATAAATCCCATTTTAGTTAATAACTTAGATCCAATGCCTTTAGTGTGCTTTTCAAAATCACCAAAAATATTTTTATCTAAATTTGAATTTGAATGGGAGGTGGAATCACATGGTGAAAAAAATACAATGAACTCATCTATTATGGTTCTGTTATCCAAAATTCACCCCCCAGGGTTAATTTGATAACATGCATCAGAATTCTCAAGTCCCAGGCAGATAATTGATTCAGAGCAAACATCATGTTTCTGGGGTTCCCTCAGATTTTTTCTAACTCCCCTGACCAAAGAAGGAAAGAGCAAGCTCTGAGAAAATGTGAAAAAAGTTGCAGAAGACAGGCTCAGGCTAGAAAAAATCACGAAAAATGGCTAAGTCCTTGTCCTAGGACAATGTGGGACATTTGGGACGCCAAGGCATGGATCGGCCAAAAAGCAGCGGCCCCAAGCGTGAAAGGGACAAATGGGACAAGAGTGCGCGAAGGACCCGAACCAGCCGGTTCACCTGAAATAGAGATAGTGTAGCACCGGGACAGTCAGACTAGAAGGACACGCGGGGTGCGAGAAGCCGACCCGGCCAAAGAGAGAAGAAAATCAACCAACTGCTTGGGACATTTGGGACAAATGGACGTGAACCGCCCGGATCGGCTAAAATGGAGAACTTCAGTCTGAAACAATGTGGGACAAGTGGGACAAAAAGCGCAAATCAGCGGATCAGGTGAACGGAAGAATTTGTCCCAAGCAACAAAGGGACATCTAGGACAAATGGACGCGAAAGCGCTGGTAGGCCGGTTTGGCGGAATGGGAAACTTTCGCCTTTGGGACATCGGGCCGCGGAGGCGTGAGGAAGCGGATCACCGAAGGAGCCGAAAGATAATCAAACAATGCCACGTCATCAGCCAAATGAGGGACGAGGAAGCCCATTTCGGGTGGATCGGAAGTTTTTGGCCCAAACAGGTTGGGACATCCGGGACATAAAGATGCGAAGGGTGCGAAGGAGCCGAAAGGGCCGAGAACCAACCAGATCACGACACGTGTCGCAGGGGAAAGAGTCCAAAGGTCAAAGGGCGAATTTTGAGGGGTCAGTCTGAGCCAATCAAAAGAGGACACGTGTCTATGGAGCAGGAATGCGGAGCTCGTGAAGGAGTTAGAGAATTTGGCATGAGTTTTGGTCGAAAAGCTAAAAGCCGAGTGCCCGCGTCCCCTGTCGGCCAATCAATGCATGCCACGTGTCCAAGTTTAAGGGGCCTGAGGAAATTTCAAAAGAAAGCCCATCGAAAGATAGAGGAGAGAGAATCATGCGACCAATCAATGCGTGCCACATGTATCATCCGGATGGCGAGAGCGCGGGAAAGATTTCAAAACACGTTTTCACCTGTTTTGTGCCCTAAAACCAGACCTCCATAACTTTCGATCCAGAGCTCGGATTTGCACGTTCTTTATATCAATAGAAAGCTTATGAAATTCTCTACATGATTCCAGTGTCAATATTGCATTTTGGTGCAGTCTGGAGGAGAAAATCAAGAAACATCTCGACACGTGATCATGGCGAAGCGGCGTTTCAATAACTAGTTTTAATGCAAATGGGTCACATTCTTCTTTAGCATGGCGAAGTGATGTCTTAACCACTGATTTTAATGAAGAATGCATTTTCTCAATGGTTGGGCTGCTTACATGATTTCCTATGTTTTTGTCTCTGAGCTCGACCCATGCATTGTATAAAGCCAGATTTGGCTCATTTTTATGGGGATGACAAGTGGTTCATCTTTTCTACTCTGCCCTCCCTTCTTTTCTTCTCTAGGGTTGGAAATGGAGTTCGAAAATCCTCCCTTGCTATGTAATGGTGTTTTTCCTTTTACTATTAAAATGATGTTACATGCAAACTTACGGAGCAACAAAGCGTGTTTTGTGATGCATCTATCCATCCTTGCTCGTTTTTGCTTGTTCTCTTCTTGCCTCTCTTCATTGCAGGTATTTGTGCATGTTTGAATGTTCGGTGCAGTGCAGGCTGTGTTCATGGAGTTTTGGGACATTTTACGTGTGAAATCTATCCTTGGGCACTGTGATGCATCTGTCCATCCTTCCCATTACTCACCTCTCTTTGTCCATGTGTAGTTTTGATAGAGGTTCAACATTCTCCTTCTCAGTGTATCACCGTTTTAGTGTAGGATTTTGTTGTTTTTCCCTCTCTCTCTCTCTCTGTCTCCTTGGCATGGTTAGATTAGGATTAGATTATCTTGCCTTTGGAATAGCTTGTGGTAGGTAGTTTAGGAGCAAGGAACCAGCCTTCTCTGGAGATTCCTCTCTCGGTTTCACAAGTCCCACGCTTGGAGAGAGGTTTCCATGTTGTGCAATCACACTGGATGCCTGAGTGATCAACCTAGAAGCCTGATCTGCATCTAGGGTCTTTGTGATTTTGCACTAACTTGATTTTGCCATGCCGGTGGGACATCACAGAAGTTAGAGTTTCATCTTTCAGAGGTGTCTCATTATCAAATAGAAAATCTTAAGCCACCGTGCGACCACTAACAGTTTTGGCATGCCCGGTGGGACCTTAGAGGTCTTCCACTTCATCTTTACAAGTTGGTGTGTTCCTGTGAAGATTTCAGCCTTTGGAGGCACTTGCAAACACATCTGGCGACTCCATCTGGTCAACAACCCATCTCTGAAGTTGCAGATCTTCCTTTCCATTCATTTTTATTCATTTTCCATTCATCCTTCTTTCCATCTCTTTCATTCTTTCATTCTATGAGGTTGTGCAATCATGACTTCATTTCCATCATGGAATCCACATCAACAACAACAGTATATCATACCTCCAACATGTTTTACAAATCCTCCAAATCAACATTTTGAGCAGATTCAAGATCAGTATGCATACCCATATGAGTAGCTGTGCAAAGTCGGTTTGGCTATGGAGCTTTCTAAGAGCAAGGGTGTGCATACAATGAAGACCATCAGATCAAGACGCTGGTTTGTTGGAGAAAATCCAAAAGATGGAGGTAGAGATGGTGCGATCCAGAGAAGCTTGAGCTCAAATGAGAGCTTTGGGAATTGGTTAGGACTCCTTGTCCATGGGGAGGCCCTTTTCCAAGACACTTCAGCGCTCAAGAGAAGTTGGACTTCATGATAAAGATGCTGCCCTAACTTGCACAATGGACGAGCAGAAATAGAGGCCTATACATTCGGTGTTGAACAACCTTGTCAATGGGTAAGTTCTACACCATCATCCAATTTTCTCTTCCCATTACTCAAGAGCATCATCTCATTTGGACTCATGCAAATTTTAAACTCTCCATCTGCTGTCCCAAATGTTGATCCCATGCCTCCACCTCTCGAGTCTTCCACCACACCTCAATTCTTCTTTCCTTTTTCCTTACAAATAGTCATCCTCTCCACAAGAGCTAAAAGAAATTCCCCCTCCTCTAAAGAAATAAGAGATTTCATCTCCTTTACCACCACAAAAAAATTGCCAAATCAATTGATTTGCAACCCACCCCCTCCTCTTGCATTCCCAATTCCATGTGGGGAAGAAGAAATTGCAAAAATCAGTCATCAAGGACAGCAAGAGGAAGAGCCAAGAAAAGAAGAAATGATTAAGAGCTTAGTAAGTTTGGCTGCCAAATTTGGGATGACAAAGATCCCCTTAATGGTTAAACCTATAGAAGAGGCTAGGGTTAGAGAACAGGTGGAGGTTAGGACTGATTTTGTTGCAGCAGAAGAAGAAGATCTTGCAGTCCCAACTTGTCCTCTAGAGCAGCAGATTGAAGAGTTTGACTTGACAAACTTCATGCTGGAGGAAGAGTTCAATCAAGAGCAAGATTGTCTTCAAACATTGGAGGAAGGAGAAGCTGCTCTAGATCCAGCGAGAAAAGGAGCACATTCTAGCTGTGGGGGAGAAAAGTGCAGATCCAAGAGCTCTGAGCACAAAGCAGGCTATAGGAGAACCTTCAGTTCTTCTTTCTACTTCACCTCTCTCAAGTTCGAGTCTTTGAAGAGGAGTTTAACCTCTCAAACTCAATGTTGAAGGGAGAAAGAAACCAAGGTGGTCAAGTTACTGAGATCAAGAGGACACCATGGAGGAAGTTGAACATTTGCAGCAGGACAGCCATGAGGTAGTTTATCTGTCAGATTTGGAGGACTGTTTTGATGGAGAAGAGCCGGTTGAATTTCCACCATTCTCTCTTTCATCATCCACATTCCAAACACAAGAGTCTATTTTCATGAAGGAGAACATTCATTTGCAGTAGCCTGCATCTGATAACAACTCTTCGGAATCAAGATTGGAAGATTTTAATCTTTCATATTCTTCATTGGAGGAAGAGAAGGGACAAAGGAACTTCACCATTTCTTCCACACCATCCATTCAGGAGGGTCTACAAGAGAACTCCATTCTTGGATTTGAAAATCACAAACAACGGGCATACTCAACGGATCAGACCTTGCCTAATCAGGTATTTGGCTTCATTGGAGCCAAAGGAGAAGTCACAACCGGTCATGCTTGCTTCTGAGCATGAGGGTGAGCTACAAAGTACCAAGGATCAGCTGTCATACCTCTTCAATCCAAATGCGAGCAACTAAAAGAGGTATTGAATTTGCTTTCAGTGATACCTTGATGATTTGGGTGGAATACGACTTTTGTTGATTTTCCACTCATCCTTACATGTAGCCCGATCAGCTCCAAATCAATTACATGGCCGCCACTTTTGAGAAAGGGAAGCTATTTCTCACAACCAATTGCGGGGTTTGTTTAGCTTGCTTTTGCTTCGTTAGAGTAGAGTAGGTAGGTTTGCTTTTAGCGGAAGAAGTGCTTGTGCACACTCGCATGTTTCATTTTGGAGCATGTATGATTTTCAGTTTTGTACATAGTTTCGGTGTTGTTGGTTTTGCTCTTGCATAGTTCATTTCGAGTGGCATCTTGGTGAGAAAACTCCGGAGTTGATGGGTTTCAAGTGGCTCGGAGGGAATTTTACAAAGTTCGAGATCGGTTGCGAGGTTACAACTCGGGACTCTATGCCCAATGGATGCTTCGAGGCATTGGTAACTTCATCCGGCAGCGAGATGACCCCGCCGAGTCGCCAAATTTTTATCCAAAATTCACCCCCCAGGGTTAATTTGATAACATGCATCAGAATTCTCAAGTCCCAGGCAGATAATTGATTCAGAGAAAACATCATGTTTCTAGGGTTCCCTCAAATTTTTTCTAACTCCCCTGACCAAAGAAGGAAAGAGAAGGCTCTGAGAAAATGTGAAAAAGTTGCAGAAGATAGGCTCAGGCCAGGAAAAAATCACGAAAAATGGCTAAGTCATTGTCCTAGGACAATGTGGGACATTTGGGATGCTAAGGCGTAGATCGGCTGAAAAGCCTGCAGGCGGCCCAAGCAGCAAAGGGACAAGTGGGACAAGAGTGCGCGAAGGACCCGAACCGGTTGGTTCGCCCGAAACAGACAACTGTAGCACCGGGACAGTCGGACCAGAAGGACGTGCGGGGCGCGAGAAGCCGACCCGGATGAAGAGAGAAGAAAATCAACCAACTGCTCGGGACATTTGGGACAAATGGACGCGAACCGCCTGGATCGGCCGAAATGGAGAACTTCAGTCCGAAACAATGTGGGACAAGTGGGACAAAAAGACGTGAATCAGCTAGATCGGGTGAACCGGAAGAATTTGTCCCAAGCAGCAAAGGGACATCTGGGACAAATGGACGCAAAGATGTGAACTTGCCGGTTCGGCGAGAATGGGAAACTTTCACACTGGGACATCTGGGCCGCAGGGACACGGATCACCGAAGGATCTAAAAGCCAATCAAACAACGCCACGTGTCATCGGCCAAATGAGGGACGAGGAAGCCCATTTCAGCGGATCGGAAGTTTTTGGCCCAAGCAGTTTGGGACATCCGGGACATAAAGACGCGAAGGGCGCGAAGGAGCCGAAAGGGCCGAGAACCAACCAGATCACGACATGTGTCACAGGGGAAAGAGTCCAAAGGTCAAAGGGTGAATTTTGAGGGGTCAGCCTGAGCCAATCAAAAGAGGACACGTGTCCTATGGAATAGGGAATGCGGAGCTCGGGAAGGAGTTAGAGAATTTGGCATGAGTTTTGGCCGAAAAGCTAAAAGCCAAGGTCCGCCGCGCCCTATCGGCTAATCAATGCATGCCACGTGTCCAATTTTAAGGAGCCCACAAGGAAATTTCAAAAGAAAGCCCATCGAAAGATAGAGGAGAGAGAATCATGCAACCAATCAATGCGTGCCACATGTCGTCGGATGGCGAGCGCAGAAAGATTTCAAAACACGTTTTTCTTTGTTTTGTGCCCTAAAACTTGAGACCTCCATAACTTTTGATCCGAGCTTGGATTTACACGTTCTTTATATCAACAGAAATCTTATGAAATTCTCTACATGATTAAGAAGGGTCAATCTTACGTTTTGGTGTAGTCTGTAGGGATAAAATCGAAACGGCTCTGACGCGTGATCATGGCCAGAAGTGACATTTCAACAACCAGTTTTAATGCACATGGGTCGCATTCTTCTTCAGCATGGCCAGAAGTGATGTCTCAACCACCGATTTTAATGAAGAATGCATTTTGGTCAATGGTTGGGCTGCTTACACATTTTCCTATGTTTTTTGTCTCCTGGGCTCGACCCATGCATTGTATAAAGCCAGATTTGGCTCATTTTATATGGGGATTACAAGTGGTTCATCTTTTCTGCTCTGCCCTCCCTTCTTTTCTTCTCTAGGGTTGGAAATGGAGTTCGAACCTCCTCCCTTGCTCTGTAATGGCATTTTTGCCTTTTACTATTGAAATGATGTTCTGTGTAAACTTCTGGAGCAACAAAACGTGTTTTGTGATGCATCTGTCCATCCTTGCTCATTTTTTCTTGTTTCTCTTCTTTCCTCTCTTCATTGTAGGTATTTGTGCATGTTTGAATGTTCATTGCAGGTCTGGAGCTATGTTCATGGAGTTTTGGGACATTTTCTGTGTGAAATCTATCCTTGGGCTCGTGATGCATCTGTCCATCCTTCCCATTACTCACCTCTCTTTGTCCCATGGAGTTTTGATAGAGGTTCAACATTCTCCTTCTCTCGGTGTATCACCGTTTTAGTGTAGGATTTTGTTTTTTTTCCCTTCTCTCTCTCTCTGTCTCCTTGGCATGGTTAGATTAGGATTAGATTAGCTTGCTCGCTTTGGAATAGCTTGTGGCGGGTAGTTTAGGAGCAGGAACCAACCTTCTCGGAGATTCCTCTCTCGGTTTCACAAGTCCCACGCTTGGAGAGAGGTTTCCATGTTGTGCAATCACACCTTTGGATGCACGAGTGATCAACCTAGAATCTCGATCTCGCATCCGGGGTCTTGTGATTTTGCACTAACAGTTCTCTGTATATGAAATGGAAGGAAGATCCTTCTTTAACTCACCGCATTGTAATCGATCAAGACTTCAACTTTGGATTAAATCTTAGATTTCAAGCATGTAATTTGTTCCTTAATAGACAATAGATTACATCTCGGGGAAAGTGTTCTCTTCTTGAATTTTCATGTTCATGCTTTCAAGTAGTTCTTACCACTTTTTACCCAAGGCTTTCCCCATGGTTACTTGCAAAACCTATCCTTCAAATATCTATACACTTCAAATAGAATATCAACAAGCCCAAAACGCAAGTACCAAACTAATATCAAATGCTTTGAAAGAAAATAATGAGCTTAACTAGATTTGATACCGAAAATGATCCATACAAAAATTTCACCCCTAGTTAATTGTTGATATGGAATCAAAACACCACGATTGTTTGCAACTAAATAGATTGAAACTATCACTATGATTGCATAACATGGAGATTTTCCCAAAGTGTGGGACTTTTCAATCGGGAAAGCTTTACGGAGAAGGTGGCTTCCTATCCTATCCTAGTGCCAACTTCTCCAAAGTGTAGAGAGTTTCGAGATCCAACCCTAATATACTATTTTCAAGGGGACACATAGATAGATAAAATGTATGAAAATAAAAGCTACTCTAAGGTATGGTGAAGCATCCAGGAAGGATATTGAACAACTGCATAATAAACACAACACTACCAAAACCCCGTAATGAAAAAAATAACAATACACAATAACCTTGCATGCAATGAAAGATCGAAGCGTTGCAATATAACATGAAAGAGGGTTTGAAGAATCCACATATGATTTTATTACTCTCAAAGTTAATAAAATATATCACATTTAGGGCCAAAGGCACATATTTTGCATTCTGATGTTAAATAGGAGGTTTGAAATCTCCACAAATCTCTTTGAGACAGAAATAAGAAATAAGGAGGGGCATAAACACGTTTTTCCCCTTTGAAATGATCCCCTCCTTACTGATATATAGGAAGAATGAGAGAATGGAGAGAGAAGGGATTTGAAATATTCCTTCAACCACCCAAAAATGCATTAAAATCACTGCAACAATGATGTGTGCCACCTGCAAAACCCATGCCTCTATGTAATTTTACTTGTTGGAGAGGAAAGCAATCCTATACCTTTATCATTTTAGTAGGTGAGAAATCTGAAACATTCCTCTAAAATGGTGAATTGTATTTTTCATTTTAAAATACTTAATCTCACGAAAATTTGATTTTATGTAAATTTGAGCTCCAAAGTAAAAAAATTATGGCCATTTGAAGACAAGGATTTAATACCGCAATAAATGTGAGTGGTTGATTCTAAATTTTTGACTCCAAACATACATCACACCCTCTAAAATCCATAAATTCAAAAATTACGTATTCGAACTTCGGGCTTCGAGAGATCGATGTCACTATTCATCTACTTGAGCTTGTGAAACCCTACGAAATGTCAAAACCCCAAAGTCTAAAATTTGGAATTCGAGTTTAAATTCTAAACTCATATTGTACATGAGACTATTCATCCACCCAAGCTCTAGAATGTACCAAAATTTTGAAACCCTTAAGTCTGAAATTCGGACTTGATTTTTGACCTTTTTCTTTTCAGTGGTGGAATTGTTCATCCTCCCAGGCCCTTAAACCTTCGAACCAATGAAATCCGATCTCAAAATTAGGATTTCATGTTTTGGAATTTCACCTTTCCCATTTTCAGACTCCATTCCTCACGAGTTCCCAAAAATCACCTTTGAAGATGACCCTTGAAATGGTAGGCTGACCCCAAAAAGGTGTTGACCTCCAAAACCCCAAACACTTTTAGACTTCAGGTTTTGGGATTTTGTAGCTCGTTGATTCAGAATTCTCCAATGTTGAGCTCTGAAGTTCATATTCCATTGACCCCTAAATGGGAGTTGACCTTGATAAACCCCCGATCCCTTTCAAAATTTAGTATTTTGGAATTTTAATCCTTTTAGCTAGTTTTAGAATTTTACGTGGCGAGAATTCCAAATCACTCAATCCCCGAAGTCTAAAAATTTTAGGCTTTGGGCCTTTGTGTTTTCCAAATTGCTTTCTCGGCTCAAGCCTGAGCCTTTGTTCCTTCCTCTCTTTTCCAACACGACCCCCCAACTTTAGTGAGTCCCTATTCAAGCTCTCCTCCATAGCTTGACCATTTTTACATTGTTGAATCCTCATGCTTTTGGCTCAATGATTCAAAAATTACCTAAGCCTGAACCCTCTATAATAATTTCATGTCATTCTCCGTTGGTGAGCCTTGACCGCCAATGCAAGCTCCCATAGCTGAATCGATCCTTCTATTTTCTCTATGTGAAGTAATGCTTTTCCAATTTTACCCGAGGGAAAAATTGGGTAGCATTAACTATTTTAAATTTTATTCTAGATACTTAAAAACAAATCAATATGTTTCTATAAACCTAAATGAGTTCAATTTTGAGTGTGTTCAAACCAACTGTTTTAAATTATTCTCTTATATGATCAATTTTCTTTTCACATCAACATTTCATGATTCAAGTGGATTAATTAAACAATCCTTAAAAAATGATCTTATAATGTCCAAAAATGATCACAATCTGATTTGTAATAATCTTCAAAATTGAATTATTCAATCAAATTGATTTGTGTATTTACTTTTTCTATTTGTGGATAGATAATTCAAAAATTCAACCTATAGTGAATTTCCGTCATTTTCCTTGTTTAAATCAGTCACTCCTTATACCGAAATTGAAAAATGAGAATAAACAACTAAACTAAATCAAATAACTCCACATATTGATAACAAAGATCACTTAGGTTGGGATACTTCTCTAGATCAACAAAAAAATGAATCGGTCTATTAGTTTATCACTTGAAGTACAAAATTATACTTGTTCCAAATGAATAATAGATCATGTCACCTGCATTTAGAGCTTATTACAAATTCATAGACTCAGGTCAACTTTTATAATTCATCTCCAAGTTCATCTATAGCTATATAGGCTTCCAAGTGCATTCTCTATGAAACTGAGCCCAAAAAACTCTTCCATAGGGAAAATTACAACACTTCATGGAAAACGAAGATATCCATTTATTCTTCTCTCGAATTTGAAACAATTTTCTAGTTATGATCGAAGCTTTTAAATGTCCATAAGTGCCTAAAAACATTATTTCTCCAAATTGTGTTGTTAAGGACCTTACATAGTCTCTGCCAAGAATCTGTTTAAATATAAATGAGCTCATTATATAACTCGTCGAGCTCTTATGGTATGCCGGTTTGAGAATTTTTTTCCAGCAGGTAACTTGAGGATACAATCTTCGTTTTTAGTGTTCCTTATATCTTCGTAAAGCTCTCAGAATGCTCTTCAATATTGTATTATTTTTGGGAGAAGATAGGAACATATAAACTTCAAAATGTCACCAGGATCAATAGAAAATGGCATTAAAATATTGAATAGATGATATTATTTTCAACATATCAAAAATACAATTTAGTTTCATGCCTAGTATAATCCAATATTTCATTGATCCTATGAGTGGTGCAGTCAAATTTATCCTCAACATTTTAAAAGTGTCTTCACCTTTTACAAAGACCTTAACTCTGTCATCCATGATCACTACAAAAAGGTCCATTTCGCCTCCTTTTCCAATCTAGCTCGTTCAATTTGTTTTTTATTAAAACAAAATTTTAACACCCACAAATTTTGATGTTCTAAAACCACATTAAACCTTAAATAATTATCTAGAAAATTGTGGATTTTTTTTTTTAAAAAAGGTTTCAAGGGTGTGAGAACCTATAATACGCTTAATTAACTCCTACCAGGAATCAACTACATTATATTAGGTGGATCATGTCTAGATTAATAATTAAATATTCTTAACCCATTTCTAAAGTCAATTCAATTACAATTCACTAGAAAAGTGTCCATTAATTATTTTACTTGGTTAAATAGTTTTCCCCTAAAACATTAACATTCAAATCCATATTTATTAAACCTTTATCCTTAGTTACCTTAGTCCCCTTAAATTATTATCTTTAATTTCCATTAAATCATTTACTAAAACACACTAGGAGAGTTACATATTTAACTTAACATACTAGGGTACTAAGTGGCCCCATTCACCCATTTTCACATACAATTGAATTATTTAAAATCCCATAGTATAAATATTCTCACCTAACAATTGTAGGATTGATTCCTAACCCTTGGATTAAATCAATTGTGGCCACTAGATCCTAGGGTTCCAAACTAACATGTTATCTCTCAAAAGTGCACCTGTAGAGAGATGACTACAAGTGTCCTAAGCTTGAAAATTTTATCACTCTATTTCGTAGATACAATGGAAACACCTCAGGTCTGTGGGTATACCTATTTTGAGGTCAATCTTTGGTATCAAGGCTAGTTCCTTATTGATGTATTTTAAACTAATTTTTGGGGGTTTAAGGGTAAAAGATGATTGTAGAAAGAGATTAAAAGCGAGGTGATACACAAAACTTGTATGAGGTCTTTGACTAATTACATGCACATTTGGTATGGAATGAATTTATGATGCGAGAGGCCAATAGTTTCCTAGAGATAATTAAGGGTAAACACGTTGATGTATTGAGGATAGAAACACAACAATACTGCTAAGTTACACACACATTAATATTATGCAAAAATTCTTGAATTTGCAACAGGGTAAGATGATTAATTAGGGAATTCAACATTCACAAGATTAATGGAAACATACACAAGACTGCAAATAATTGGAAAGGTAGAAAATACTTCACATTCAAAGGGCAAAACTAGTAGAAAATTACTTCAGCACTCTGTATCTAAAAAGTCCTCTCCCTATGCTTTGTAAGGAACACAATATATAGCAAAATTGATTCAACCACCCTTCCTAAAAATATATTGAGGCTATACTCGCCCATGCATCCTATTTTTATCCTTTATTTAATAATAAATAAAGGAATAAAATAAAGCAAACTAGTATAAAGAGGCATTAATAGCCTTTGATTACATACAATCAAACTGAAGTTGATTGTTCTATTTTTAAGAAAAGCATGGGTGAATAATTTGCTAATAATAAATCTTGCTTGGTAAGCAAGTCTTCTCCTAGTGCATACAATTTTTTCCTTTTATGGAGGCATGCAAAAATACTCCTTTGTTTCTGATGTTGACAATTATTCTGTCTTCTTGTGATCACATGGATAACACATTGTGAATCACCTCCGACCATCCTACTAGTGGGGACCACCGTGATTGTGAGCATTTTTATTCTTTTGGTTTGGTCAATATTGTGGACTTAGCATATCACCATAGTTTTAGATTTTGGCCCCCTTGTATACACACATGGCATACTTTATAATCTACCACCTTTGATTATCACTACCTTGTAATTTCTTGTTGGCTTTTACATTTTGAAGAGACTAAGGTTTAGAATTTAACCTTTTCAAGTGATCTTTGCTTGGCATGTATGGTTGTCAGCCCCCTTTAATCATTTGGGACATGGACTATGGTCAATAATTTTGAAAGTCAATATGAAATGATTTTTGTTTTAATTGCGGGGTTGGCCCCCTCTCCACTGATGACTCACCCCTTAACATTTTATGATGGCACTCTATATTAATATATTAGTCATTGTGATTGTCGATGACTGTTGATTATGGCACTTAGATTCTTGTGAACCGTCGATCTTGATCTTTGTTTAGGGTTTCACTTGGATTTTAATGTGGTTGTTGGCATTTAGCCATGGTGATTTACTTGAAATTTAGCGATGATATTATCCATTGATCTCTGTACTGGTTGAATGTTGATCATTGATCACTTGACTATGGTTGAGTTTTGTTGACTCACCTCTCAAGTTTTCATAGTAAAGGGTAACTCAACCCTAATGATCATTTCATTTGGATTTTTAGTTTGTGGGTGAAGCCCTGGCCAAATTTTTGTTGACGCCATTGTTGTGAACTCTTTGAGCTCAATCCCTCTACATAAATGGTTTCTACGAGTTTGAGTGAATCTGTATCTTTGTTATTTTGCTCTGTTTGAGTTTTCTATGCAAGGTGGTTGTGGGTATTTGCCATCATTATCTTCAACTTAGAGCTCGGTTTTTCAACTGTGGATGTGTTTTCTGAGTTGGTAGAACTCAATGAAGTTTGTGGACATCATTATTGTCTCTTTTGAGCTATGTTACTTTGCTTCCTTCGCGAGATCTCTATTTCCTGAGGAACTTTGTATTTTTGTTTCTTCTCTATTCGAGTTTTATGAGAAAAAATGGTTGTGGGTTCATTGTCATGATTGATCTCTTGGAACTCGGGACTATGCTATTCTTTGGTGTTTGAGTCTCTGCTTCTTTTGAGCTCTGCGAGGATCCTGTAGGTCTCGATTTTCTTAATATTTCTATGATCATTTATCTGTCGGTTCTTGAACTCTTTGCAGGGTTTAATGGCCACCATTTTAATTTTTTCGAGATCTAAGTTATTCCATCATTCTACCTCTATAGAAGAGTTTATGTAATCTGAGGAACTCTGTGAGGTTTCTTTCTCTTGAACTCTATGTGTGGTCTATTTGCCGCCATGGTCGACCTCTTGGAGCTCATATTTTCTTCAAATGAGATCACTATTTTGATGAAGGATGGTAAGTTTTGATTTTGAGCTTTGAAACTACTTCATCATTGTCATTTTGACTTCAATATATTGATACTTCACTTTTCTTTGCACTTTTTGTGTTATTGTGGTTCCTTTGGGGATTCCAAGTCGAAATTTGTTCGGGTTCTTCTTTTTGGCCCACGATATTTATCATCCTCAAGATTCATTCACCTTGACCCTTATAGGTAAGTTCTTGCTCGATCTTTGTACTCATTTTGAAATTTTGAAACCCCTATAACAATTTTTTTTTAAATGTGAAAAGGTGAGTGATTTCCTTTATCTGTACTGTATGATCTCAAATTTCAATTTTAAAAGCTTTAACTTGGATAACCTTGAGACATGGGTATCTTTTATTTTTTATGAGTTCTTGGATGTAAAACCTTCCTTTAGATTCTATAATCGGCTTTTTTAAGATTATAATGTTTTTAAAAATGTTGAAAACCACTTCATACGGTTTCTTTTAAAGCTTGATTACTTCCTTTTCTTCATCCCTGTAATCAGTGAGTTTGAATCTTATGGAAGAGATGTGGATCTCTAGTTTTCTATTTTACAATTCCTCAATTTTAGAGCTTTGTTCTGATATGAATTTATGATTTCTAAATTCTCCTTTTACAAGTTTGAGATGCTCTATGTAAGAACTTGTAATTTTTTAACATTAACCTCATTTACATCACTCAATTTCGTGTTCTCATTGAGATCTTCTAGAGTATTCTAAAGCCATTGAGATTGTATTGGACTGTTGTGGTTGTCCCTCCACCAAAATAAGTAAAACCTCCTGCAAGGTGCTTCATCCTTAAGCAATCAAGGGCTTGTTCAAGATGAATTTACTTGGTTCTTCAAACCTAAACTTTTGTATTCAGCTTTGCATTTTATTTGTAATATTCTTCAAGAAATCTGAATCATCTTCCATTTCATTATTTTTGAAAAAATTCTCTCCTAGATAGATATAGACCTATGCAAGAATGACACTTCTGACACTCCCGTAGATTTGTCTTTGTGAGTTGCAAACATTTGTTTATGTTTCTAGTGAAGATCTTTTCAGAATGCTGTAGTTACTCTTGTACTCTATAGAAGTGAAGTAGCATCTTGATTTATTTCTGTACTTGTCATACATTGTTTAGTAGTTGCTGGAAGTGGTTATCCTAATATTGATTCAGCTGCACTATGAAACACTCATTTATGTACCTTATGTTTTATAGCTGGTATCAATCTGCCCCTTTCTAAGATCTCTTTTCTATGTTTTAGGAAGCTTGTCTATTTACATTCTGGAAATTATAGCATTATTACTTTGATTGTTCTTGATTTCATGAGATCTTTGTACCTTGTATGTGGCCTTCTAGAAGTTGTAAATAGTTTCTCACTCTTGTAATGCCACTAGAAGGCACGAGCCTTGATACAGATGCTCTGTCAAAATATTGAAGTCTTATTTCTTTTTGCTTGAATACTTTACTTATTTGATGGTAGCATTTTTGTGCACTCATACTCATTTCATTATGGAAAACTATAATTTGAAATGGGTGAACTTTGTTAGATTATCTCGAAACTTCATGTTATTCAACTGTTAAGCTATAATGAATGATCTAAAGTACTTCAATTTTATGGTGATAGTGCACTCCTTTTCTTTTCTGTTTAAATATTATATTTTATTTTTATTACAACTTTGATATCGTGTTAGAAAATTTTAAAATGTCCATTTTACATGGTGAAGCCCGTGAAAATTTTCCCAAAATTCTTCCTCATTACATTTGATTGTAATAGATGTACTTTATGAAATTTTAAACTACATAATGTATCACTTTTCCTTTTGAAACTAATTTTTTGTTGGAAAATCAAAAATGATAAGCATTATCCGATTAAGGCATGATTTTCTTTTTTCCGTATCCCTTATTAAAGTTCTAAGACCTAGTAAAAAGTGAAAAAATGTTCTTTGCCAATTTTAGGCCACTATATGAAGGAATCCATACCCAAATATGTGCCAAAATGACCACAACCTTGCAATAAATTTGACCCCATAATATTACTAATGTATATCTACAACCATGTAAAATTTCAAGATGATCCAATGGTAGATAAAAATTTATGGTCTCCGCAAGTTATGCTCCCACATCATTCTCCTCTCGGTTGAAAAGCATTTAGCTCCCGAGAATTCGGTTGTGAGAATTCATCTAATTTTGCATTGACAATATTATTCAAGTATAACTCAGGAATCCAAGTATTTTCTTCATGCTACAAACCCTCCCACTTTGTACCAAATATTTGTTATAGCTCCCATGTCTAGTACTAACTACCTTTTGGTTCAAGACATGCATTACCCTTTCCTTTTTATTCTTCAACATCTACTACTCCCTATTTATTTCTTCCTAATCAACAAAATTTTCATCATGACCTTTAAACTTATATAATTCAAAAACATTAAAAACTAGTGAGATAGAAAAATTTCCAGGTAGCTTCACCTTATAGGCATTATCACTCATTTTCTTCAGAATCCTACATGGCCCAATCTTCTTATACTTGAGTTTATTAGATGTCCATTTTGGAAACCTCTCCTTTATAAGATGAACCATCACCATATCTCCTTCTTTGAATAAACTTACTCTCCTACTAGAATCTGTAACTTCTTTATATTGTGCATTACTCACTTTCATCTTTTCCCTCACTTCATCCTGTAGCTGTAGAATGTGTTCTGCAAATGCTTCTGCATCATCACTAGTTTTATCTTCATTGGGTAGAAAAATTAGATCTAGGACCCCCTTGGGATTCCTACCATATACAATCTAGAAAGGAGACCTCCTTGTTGACCTGTTTACCAAGCTATTATAAGAAAACTCAGCTTGTGGTAAAGCTAAGTCCCATTGTTTTGGCTTTTCTCCAACTATGTAATGTAGGAGATTTCCCAAACTTTTTTCACTACTTCCATCTTCCCATCAGTCTAGGGGTGATATGCACTATTGAACTATAGTTTTGTCCCTATTTTCCTCCACAGAGTCTTCCAAAAGTGACTCAAAAAATTTGTGTCATGATTTAAAGTGATCATTCTTAGAACTCCATGCAATCTAACCACTTCTGAAAATAACAAATTTGCAACTTTGGAAGCATCATTAGTTGTTTTACAATAAATGAAATGTGCCATATTAGAGAATATATCAACCAAAAAAATGATAGAATAATTCCCTCACTATGTGTTAGGAATTCCTAACACAAAATCCATACTCAAATCAACCCATGCCCCTTTAGGGATAAGTAATGGCATAAAAAACCCAGTATTCTATGCATGGCCCTTAGCCATTTGGCACAGTCTACATCTTTCTACAATCCTAATTATGTCCCTCTTTACCTTTGGCCAATAATACTTTTCTACAACAAGAGAAATTGTCTTACTTATACTAAAGTGTCCAAAGCAAACCCCCACTATGCAATTCTATTATAATATTTTCTCTCATTGAACCAATAGGGATGTAAAAATTTTTCCCCTTCAAAAAATAACCATCTGCATCAAATAATCAGAAGAACCACTACATCTTTGTAGGGTCCTTAAGTTGTCTCACAACATCACCAAAATGTGGATCACCTTCATACAATTCCTTAACTGCCTCAAACCCTACTACTTCATTTTCCATTGTTTTTAAGAGTGCTACATGTTTACTCAAGGAATCAACTTAATTCTACTTAACTGAATTATGCTTTAAGACAAAAGTATATTTTTGTAAAAATGAAAACCATTTAGCATGCCTACTATTTAGTTTCTTTTGTGTGTTTACATACCTCAAGGCTTCATGGTGGGGAAGAGCAAAAATTCTTTTGCTACTAAGTAATTATCTAGTACCTTAATTCCTAAATAATAACATAAAATTCCAAATCATAAGTAGACTATTTCCTCCTAACTTCATTTAACTTTTAATTGAAGAATGCAACAAGTCATCCTTGTTGACTTGGTACAATTCGAATCTTGACATATGAGGCATCAAAGTCAACCTCGAAGACCTTCCTAAAATATGGAAATATCAAAATAAGGGCTTCGACACTTTCTTCTTCAACAATTCAAAATTATATGTTGATGCCTTGGTCCATATAAATTGCCTCCCTTTTGTATACATTGTTATGGGTGTAGTAATGCTACTGAAATTCCTAATGAACTTCCTATAAAAAATTTTCCAATCCATGAAAACTACAAACCTCTGTCACATTCCTTGGAATAGGCCATTCTAAAATTACCTATAGTTTTTCCCCATCCATTTCCACCCCATCCTCGATATGAAAAACCCCAAAAAAATAAGACTCTTATAAAGAAATCTACATTTATTTAAATATTCATATAGACTCTTTTTACGTAACAAATCTAACACCAATTTCATATGTAACAAGTTTTCTTCCACTTTGCCTTACTATATATCATAATATCATCAAAATAGACATCTCATAGTACTTTGTTCATCAGCCTCATGAATGTAATGGGTGCATTAGATAGCTCAAATGGCATCACCATCCACTCATACAATCCTTCTATTGTTTTGAAAGTAATTTTCCATTCATCCCCTTGAGGATCGGATGCAAAGTAGTACCGACTCCACGAGTCAATCTTGCTAAAATATCGAGCTCTCACTACCACATCCATCATATCACCCAATATTGGAATTGGGAACCGATACTTAATTATGATCTTATTTATGGCCTTGTTATCTACACACATTCTCTAGTATCCATATTTTTTGGAAGTCAATAGTGCTGGAGTGGTGCATGAATTCATGCATTCTCTCATTAACCCTTTCGTATTAGATCACTGTCACTTGTCCTGCATTCAACTCTTAACTCGTGTCGGTCTCATTTGATAGGCTACCTAGTTTGAAAGGGTTGATCCTAGGATAAAATCAATATGGTCTTGAATATCTCACTTCAGAGGTAACCCATTTAGTAGCTCATCCGGTATGACATATTCTTAGTCTTTTAGTACCTTTTCTACAACAACGGGTATATTAAAATCCTTTATTTCCACCGTCTTTGACATCAATGCATAAAAAAGCTAGCTTGTTCCATTTCTATAGTAAACTCTTTTGTAGAGCCAGTAAGCCCTCACTCTTCTCTTTTTCCTTGAAGGGTAGCAAGACCACTTTTACACCATCCTTCCAAAAATTATATGTATTGTTATCTTCATCAGGTGTAACCTTTCTATCATATTTCCAATGCCTCCCCAGTAATATGTGGCATACATCTATTGGAATAACATCACACCACACCTCATCCTTGTAGGTATTCCCAATCGAAAACTTTATAAGCCATCTTTTATCTATTATTACCTCATTCCCTTTCTTAAACCATGATATACAATAGGGATATGGGTGCTTCTAACATTTCAGATTGAGTTTATTAACCATCACAGTTGAAACAATATTTTCATAATTACCACCATCAATAATAAATTTACATACCTTTCCTTTTGAAATATATTTTTTCATAGCCACAAATCAGCACCAAAAACATATTTTTCTTTCTCCTTTGTTGGGGAAATCATCATCCTCCTTATCATGAGGGTTTCACCCAAGTCTATAGCAACCTCCATTTCTTCTTCCTCTTCATCTTCAACTATATTTACTCGTGGTTGTTCTCCTTGCCATCTATCTTGTGTAGGATAGTGTGGACACTCAAAATATTTATGCCCCTTTTCACCACATATGTAACATGTATATTTCCTTTGGGGACTATTCTAGCTCTGTCCTTCATTATAACCTCTTCCCCTCTAAAACCCCCTACCTATTTGCTAGTTACCATAGCTTTGAACAGAATCTTCATGCCCTTCTGCATTAAAGGATTCACTTTTTGTAGATTCAAATCTACCCCTGCCTCTAATTAGAGATGATAATAGCCCTCTCTTCACACCTCTTTTAAAATTATTCCTCTTGTTCTTTTCTTCTACCTTTAATGTGAGTTGATAAGCATCATCCAGGATATGGATCCAGAGCATACTCAGTTCATCTTGTATGGTGTAACTCAACCCATTTATATACCATGTAGCCTTATATTCTTCACTCTCCATGTTCCACCTTGATTGAAAACTTGTAAAATTCATTGGTATACTCCTCAATGCTGAGATCCTTCTGTCTTAGGTTTTGGAACCTTTGAAAGAGTGTTTGAGCATAATCTACAGGAAGAAAATTTTCTTTGAGCTTCTTTACCATTTTATTCCAGTTTTAGATCTTTCCCTTTGCATTCCTTTTTCATTCATTTTGTAGGTGATCCCATCATATCAATGCATGTACGATGAACTTAGTGCATGAAAACTTAATCTTATTATCCTCTAAAAGGGTTTTCAACTCGAGAGAATTTTTACGTAGGACTTAACCGGTCAATCAACTCCTCTGGTCATAATCCTCCTCCATAATCGGGAACATTAATATTAATGTTGTCATTCTTTCCCTCTAAATAATGGATCAACCTCTCCTCAAATTGTCTCTCATTCATGGTTTTTTCATCTATCTCAGTTTATTATTCATCTCCTCCTTTAATCATTAATGGAGGTACTTCTTGATATCACTATCTAGGTTTGCATCCCCATTTGCATGTCTCCTTCTAAGGCCAACAACTTCTCCCTGTGAGCTACACAAATTGTCTCTGTAGCTCCTACATATGACTATTCATTTGGGAATAACCTCTCCTCTCACATCTAGCCATGATTATACAAAATAGATGCAAAAAATACACTAAAAAATGTAATATGTTACGTTATGTTTTTCTATAAGATCTAAATCTGGCTTTGATACCAATTTATGTGAATCGAGTGTAAGAGGTTGGAATACCTCCAAAACACACCTAAACAAATTTTCAAATAAAAATAGGAGTTTTGACATATATTTCTTCTCATTCTAGAATCCACACTAATCTTTTACATCATTAGAATCCACCTTTTATTTCACGTCTACTCTAAAAAACCGTAAAATGCCAAAAAATACCCACTAGCAAAACAACTCGGATGGGCCCCAAAAATTTTGTGCCAAATATTATTTCATAAATTAGGTTTCATGTGAAATTTTGACTTATTATAATTAGCACAAGAAAAGTTCTTAAAGTTCTAAGACCTAGAAAAAGTGAAAAAACATTGAGCCAATTTTAAGCCACTAGATGAAGGAATCTAGATCCAAAAATGTGCCAAAGCAGCCACAACCTTGCAATGAAATTGACCCTAGCATAGTACTAATGTATATGTACCACACTATAAAATTTCAAGACGATCCAACGGTCAGATCAAAAAGTTATGGTCTTTGCAAGTTATGCTCCCACATCATTACAATGAATATCTCTACATATATTACCTCTTAAAATACATGTTTAATCAATTTATACTTGTTTTATCTAAATCTATAGTGCAAGATACATGAAAATTACATTAAGTGGATAACACTGAGTGGGAATATAATAATGTGTTTTATTAGAGGATAATAGTGAGTGGATGATAGTGTGTGGGAATATAATAATGTGTAGATTCTCATTAGTAAACTGACAAGCCTCACATTTCTCCCCATGAAATAAACATTCTCCCTCATTTCCGAAATCATCACAAGGGAATCCTAAATATGTGGGTTGTGAATAATTGATCTCATATTAAATGTGGTTTCGATGCCTTATTAAACAAAAATATTTTTGTTTACAATGTTCACTTTTATTTACCTTTATATTTATTTAAACTTGATGTAGCCATACTCATAAATTTGTTTCATGTGGTATGTCAATATTTTAAAATGATTTTATCATATTGGATTTTGGCTTCTTGTCAAAAGTATATCAATATTTTTAAATGGTTTTTTTTTCAATATTATTCTCCAGTAATCATCCTATTATAACCTATTTTATTTTGTTCCATTTTATTTAATCACTAATTCATGGTAATCCTGTATAGGAATTCCTTTCAAGGTTTTTAGTCTCCTTTGCATCTCTTTTATTGTTTAAGAAGAGTATTATAATTCTTGTAAATCCAAATGTAATAAAGATTTGAAAAATCATAGTAATAATATATTGAGGTAGAATTTAATTCCATTGTAATTTTTGCACCTCCACCAACCAAACATAAATTTCTTCAATCTTATTATGGGATGAAACAACCCATGCAATGGGAACTCCCACCTCTTTTTCATCAAATACTAGTAAAGAGTATAATTGGCACTAAAATAAATAAATATGAAGGTTAGAATCTATAAAGCTTGAATTCATGGGCATTATATCATAAAATGAGTGTTGCACATTCTTCGTTTGAGTCACTTATGCCATATTTTTATGTGGAAATGATTAATCCATAGAGATAATATAATTATGTTAATGTCACACCATCATCTCATACATCCATTGTCCTTGCATCCACATGATGAATGTGATATTATTTCCATTAGGCATATGATAGAAGAACAATTATTCCATATCCTCGACATGCCACAAGTTCGGGATCATTACATAATCCACGTGTTTCTAAGACAACTTACAATGGAATATTTTCCAAGAATTCACCACATCTTTGCTTGTTAGGTATTCATCCCTCTTGTTATGAATTTCCATAAAAATAGGTTCGATAAAAATTTCTTGTATATTTTATCCACATGAAACACCCATCAAAAAAATAAATTGAATATATAATTTTTACATTCAATTGAAAATGAGTAGTAAACATATCCCATGGACCATTACTAGTGTCATTAACACCATGACATATATCTCCATTGGAATCAAAATTAAAACAATCATTAAATGTATTATTTTTACATTTGGCCTTCCATACATCACCTTGATGATGAAATGGCACGAAAAGACCTTTCCTTTTCGAACCTCTACACTCTATATTTATTTATCATTTTTTCCCTATTATCATAAGGACCAAATACACATTAATAGATGTATGAGCACACAAAAATATGTTATTTTAAATGACACCCATCACGTTTATAGATGACCTTAAAAATTTTCACCCCTGGTTAAGTGTTTTACATTTTATTCCGAATACTTAAAAAATGATCAAGAGATCACTTCAAATTTAAATGAGTTCAATTTTGAGTGTGTTCAAACCCACTTTGTTCTCATTTATTCTCTCTTATTCAATCAATTTTTTTCACATCAATTTTTGTGATTCAAGTGGATTAAATAAAAAATCATGTCCAAAATTGATCACAATCTGATTTATAATAATCTTACAAACTAATTTTTTTATTAAAGGTAAATGTTTTTGAAGGGACCATACCCTGAAGTACAACCAAAAGGCTCAACAACCAAGATAAGAAAGATAGAATAGTTTTTTGATATGTGGGGGCAACACCCCAGCCAAAAGCCAAAAAGTAGGATAAAACTATAAAATTACTAATTCAGAGCCCAACTACCTACAATAAGCCCAAAAACAGACAAATAACAACAAAACAATAGCTCAACAACAACACCACAACATATGCATAGGAAACACAAAGAAAAAAGGCACTAAATTATAGAATTATTATAAACCTTAAGGGAAAACCTAAGTGCCTCGATAGAGGTTAATTGTTGTTTAAGTATTAGGGTCCCTATTGCATGCTTTGAAATTCCTTGTGATCCTTCTTGCCTTCCAAGCTAAGGTAGGGATGTCATTGATATCACAGATTTAATGAATTTGAACCTGAAGAAGATCGAGAAATACTCTTTGAATGGCTAATTGGTTGTTATTATTTTCTTCAAGAGCTCTTATTTGAGTAGAAATATTGTTTACTTCCTATCTAAGGTTGAAAATGGAATTAGAATTTGAGTTCTTGTTACCAGACTTAAGGAGAAAGTCAACATTGTATTTGATCATTTTCAAAGTTTCGGCTTGCAGCTTGAATTTTTCTAACACAGAGGGGGTAATCTTGTCTCAAGGACTTACATGACTAAATTCTGGAGGGATTTCTTCAACAAATGGCTCCTTATCCTTTTTTCTTCTTCTAAGAATTCATTTTTGAACAAGTTAAAACTAAATTTTTCAATCAAACAAATTTGTGGATTTACTTTGTCTATTTGTGGATAGACGATTAAAAAATTCAACTTATAATAAATTTCCTTTCATTTTTCTTGTTTAAATAATTAATTCACTTATATTGAAATCAAAAACTTAGAATAAACAACAAAAATAAATCAAATAACTCTACACATTGATAACAAAGTTCACCCAAGTTGGGATACTTCTTCGGATCCACAAAAATGAGAATCAATCTATTAGTTTATCACTTGAATTACAAAATTATACATGTTCTAAATGAATAATAGATCATTTCACTTTTTTGTGGATTAGGAGAAGATTCAAAAATGAAGTTTTCCAAAACCATAAACAATAGAAAGTCATCCAAGTATGATAAACTTGTCACCTAGATTTCCTCTTCATGTTACTTCATGAAAACCAAAGCTTCAAATATATGGTAGATTATATTTCTAACAGTTATGCAAACATATGCAAACATATAACTAAGGAATCCTTTTCTGATCCACTTAAGCTGAATTATTATTTTTACATGGTTTATTTTCCATAGTATTTTTGAACAACTACATGGATCATATTTAAGATTGTTGGTTTTTCATTGTTTTCCTTATTAACAATTTTCCCATATTTTCTAGGATGCTACCAACATTTATCAATCTCACAATCTTTATTATTACAATGAGCATACAATATTTTTTCCACATTTTTAAAAACTTACCCAAACTACCATTCTTTGAACCCTATCTAGAGAGTGTTCTTTCAAAATGTTTCCCAATTTTATTTTTTGTTTCCTACAATTGGATACACAAGGGTTAGAAATTTCACAAAAAGTTAATGGATAACCATTCCACATTTTCTAAGTATCATTTCCAAATTCCTTATACTTTGAAATAGTGGATCAAACTTTTACCATTTTCTTAGTGGATATGATAAAAACAAAGTGGAGGAATCTCATTAACTCATCTTTATGGTTTCTTACCAAAACCATTTTAGGATGAAGAATCACTAGATGCTAAGAGGGAAGATACTTTTTGGTCATAAGATCGCCTTCTTTTAGTGGTTTTGGAGAAACCTCCAACTTCCATTTTCTCGCCACTAGTGTAACCCACACCTAAAAAATGGAGACAATACTTGACTTATATTGGGTTAGATATACCTTGGTTGTTCTTACCAAGGTAACTCCCATTAAATCCAATTTTAGTTAATAACTTAGATCCAATTCCTATAGTGTTCTTTTCAAAATCACCAAAAATATTTTTATCTAAATTTGAATCTAAATGGGAGGTGGAATCACGTGGTGAAAAAAATACAGTGAACTCATCTATTATGGTTCCTGTATATGAAATGGAAGGAAGATCCTTCTTTAACTCACCGCATTGTAATTTGATCAAGACTTCAACTTTGGATTAAATCTTATAGTTCAAGCACGTAATTTGTTCCTTAATAGACAATAGATTACATCTCGGAAAGTGTTCTCTTCTTGAATTTTCATGTTCATGCTTCCAAGCATTCTTACCACTTTTTACCCAAGGCTTTCCGCATGGTTGCTTGCAAAACCTATCCTTCAAATATTTGCACACTTCAAATAAAATATCAACAAGCCCAAAATGCAAGTACCAAACTAATATAAAATGTAAGCGATAGCAAACAATGAGCTTAACTAGATTTGATACCAAAAATGATCCATACAAAAATTTCACCCCTAGTTAATTGTTGATGTGGAATCACAACACCACTAATTGTTTGCAACTCAATAGATTGAAATTGTCACTATGATTGCATAACATGGAGCTTTTCCCAAAGTGTGGATCTTTTCAATCGAGAAAGCTTTCTAGAGAAGGCCACTTCCTATCCTATAATAGTGCCAAGTTTTCCAAAGTATAGAGAGTTTTAGATCTAACCCTAATATAATATTTTCAAGGAGACATAGATAGATAAAATGCATGAAAATAAAATATACTCTAAGGGATGGTGATGCACCAAGAAGGATATTGAACAACCTGCATAATAAACATAGCACTACCAAAAGCTTGTAATGAAAAAAAAAACAATACACAATAACCTTGCATGCAATGAAAGATCAGAAAGTTACAATATAACATAAAAGATGGTTTGAAGCATCCACAGATATGATTTTATTACTCTCAAATTTGATACAATACATCACATTTAGGACCAAAAGCACATGTATTTTTCATTACAATGTTCAATAGGGAGGTTTGAAATCTCCAAAATCTCTTACAGACAAGAAATAAGGGAGGGGCATATACAAGTTTCCCCCTTTGAAATTAGCCCATCCTTACAATATATAGGAAGAATGAGAGAATGGAGACAGAAGGTATTTGAAATATTCCTTCAACCACCCAAAAATGCATTAAAATCACCTGCAACAATGATGTGTTCCACTACAAAACCCATGCCTCCATGTAATTTTACTTGTTGGAGAAGAAAGGAATCCTATACCTTTATCATTTTGGTAGGTGAGAAATCTTAAACATTCCTCTAAAATGGTGGATTGTACTTTTTCATTTTAAAATACTTAATCTCATGAAAATTTTATTTTATGCAAATTTGAGCTCCGAGTAAAAACTTATGGCCATTTGAAGACGAGGATTTCATACCGTAATAAATTTGATTTGTTGATTTTGAATGTTTGAACTCCCAACATACATCAAACCCTCTAAAATCCATAAATTCAAACTTTAGGAATTCAAAACTTTGGGCGTCGAGAGATTGATTTCACTAATCATCTACTTGAGCTTGTGAAACCTACGAAATGTCAAAACCCCAAAGTCTGAAATTTGGAATTCAAAGTTCGAATTCGATTCCATATTGTACGTAAGACTGTTCATCTGCCAAGCTTTAGAATTTTTTGAAATTTTGAAATCCTGAAGTCTAAAATTTAGACTTCAGGTTTTTGACCTTTTTCTTTTCAGGCTTGTGGAATTGTTCATCCTCCCAGGCCCTTGAACCTTCGAACCTATGAAATCTTGATCTCTAGAATTAGGAGTTTGGGTTTTGGAATTTCACCTTTCCATTTTCAAACTCCATTCCTATGAGTTCCGAAAATTTTCCTTTGAAGATGACCCCCAAAATGGTAGCTGACCCTGAAAAGGCGTTGACCTCCAAAACTCCCAAACCCTTTCAGACTTTGGGGTTTCATACTTTTGTAGCTTGTCAATTCAAACTTCTCCAATGCTTGAGATCCAAAGTTCTTGTTCCATTGACCCCTAAATGGGAGTTGACCCCGATAACCCCCTGATCCCTTTCAGACTTCAGGGTTTTGGAATTTCAAGCATTTTAGTTAGTTTTAGCATTTTGTGTGGCAAGAATTCCAAATCGATCAATCCCGAAGTCTAATTTTTTTGGGTTTTTGGCCTTTGTGTTTTCTGAATTACTTTCTCAATTTGAGCATGAGCCTTCGTTCCTTCCTCACTTTTCCAATACGACTCCCCAACTTAAGTGAGTCCCTTTTCGAGCTCTCCTCCATAGCTTGACCATTTGTTACACTGTTGAATCCTCATGCTTTTGGCACAATGATTCAAAAATTACCTAAGCATGAACCCTCTATAATCATTTCATGTTGTTCTCCATTGAGTCGAGCCTTGACATGCCGATGCGAGCTCCCATATCCAAATTGATCCTTCTATTTTCTCTATGCGAGGTCATGTTTTTCCAATTTTACCTGAGGGGAAAAATTGGATAGCATTAACTATTTTAAATTTTATTCCGAGATACTTAAAAACAAATCAATATGTTTTTATAAACCTAAATGAGTTCAATTTTGAGTGTGTTCAAACCCACTATTCTCAATTATTCTCTTATTTGATCAATTTTCTTTTCACATCAACTTTTCATGATTCAAGTGGATCAATTAAAAATCATTAAAAAATGATCTTATAATGCCCAAAACTAATCACAATATTATTTATAATAATCTTCAAAATTCAATTATTCAATCAAATTGATTTGTGTATTTATTTTTCTATTTTTGGATAGATGATTCAAAAATTCAACCTCTGATGAATTTCCCATCATTTTCCTTATTAAAATCATTCACTCTGTTATATTGAAATCGAAAAATCAGAATAAACAACTAAACTAAATCAAATAACTCCACATATTGATAATGGAATTCACCTAAGTTGTGCTACTTCTCTAGATCAACAAAACATGAATCGGTCTATTAGTTTATCACTAGAAGTACAAAATTATACTTGTTCCCAATGAATAATAGATCATGTCACCTACATTTAGAGCTTATTACAAATTCATAGACTCGGTCAACTTTCATAATTCATCTCGAAGTTAATCAGCAGCACTACAAGGCTTCTAAGTGCATTCTCTATGAAGGCGAGGCCGAAAAAACTCTTCCATAGGGAAAATTACAACACTTCATGGAAAACTGAAGAGATCCATTTATTCTTCTCGAATTTGAAACAATTTTCTAGTTATGACCAAAGCTTTAAAATGTCTATAAGTGCCTAAAAAACATTGTTTCTCAAAATTTTTTGTTAAGGACCTTACATAGTCTCGCCAAGAATCTGTTTTAATATAAATGAGCTCATTATATAACTCGACGAGCTCTTGTGGCATGGTAGTTTGAGAAAAAAATTTGAGCCATAACTTGAGGATACAATTTTTCTTTTAGCGTTCCTTATATCTTTGTAAAGCTCTCGGAATGCTCTTCGGTATTCTATTATTTTAGGAGAATATAGGAACATATAAACTTAAAAATGTCATCAAGATCAATAGAAAATGGCATTAAAATATTGAATAGATTAGATTATTTTCAACATTTCAGAAATACAATTTAGTTTTATGTCGAGTGTAATCCAATATTTCTTTGATCCTATGAGTGGTGGAGTTGAATTTATTCTCAACAATTCAAAAGTATCTTCACCTTTTACAAAGACATTAACTCTGTCATCCAATGTCACTACACAAATGTCCACTCTACCTCCTTTTCCAATATCGCTTCATTCCATTTGTTCTCTAATAAAAGGAAATTGTAACACCCACAAATTTTGATGTTCTAAAACCACATCAAACCTTAAATAATTATCTAGAATGTTGTGGATTTTTTTTTTTGTTTTATAAGGTTTCAAGGGTGTCGGACCCTATAATATTTTTAATTAACTCCTACCAAAGCAATCAACTACATTATATTAGGTGGATCGCGTGTAAATTAATAATTAAATATTCTTCACCCATTTCTAAAATCAATTCAATTACAATCCACTAGAAAAGTGTCCATTAATTATTTTACTTGGTTAAATAGTTTTCCCCCTCAAAAATTAACATTCAAATCCATATTTATTAAACCTTTATCCTTAGTTACCTTAGTCCACTTAATTTATTATCTTAAATTTCCATTGAATTGTTTAGTAAAACATACTAGGAGAGTTACATATTTAACTTAATATAGTAGGGTACTAAGTGGCCCCATTCACCCATTTTCACATACAATTGAAATATATAAAAGTCCATAATATATATATTCTTAGCTAACAATTGTAGGATTGATTCCTAACCCTTGGATTAAATCAATTGTGGCCATTAGATCCTAGTGTTCCAAACTAACATGATATCTCTCAAAAGTGCACCTGTAGAGAGATGGTTGCAGTGTCCTAAGCTTGAAAATTTTATTTCTCTATTTCGTAGATTCAATGGAAACACCTCAGTCTATGGGTATACCTATTTTGAGGCGAGTCTCCAATATCAAGGTCGGTTCCTTATTGATGTATCTTAAACTAATTTTTGGGGGTTTAAGGGTAAAAGATGATTGTAGAAAGAGATTAAAACTAAGGTGATACACCAAACTTGTATGAGGTCTTTGACTGAGTACATGCACAATTAGTATGGAATGAATTTTTTATGCAGAGGCAAACAATTTCTTGAAGATAATTAAGGGTAAACACTTTGATGTAATGAGGGATACTAACACAAAAATATTGTTAAGCTACACATACACATTAATATCATGCAAAAATTACTAAATTTGTAATAGGGTAAGATGATTAATCAGGGAATTCAACATTCACAAGATTAATGGAAACATACACAAGACTGTAAATAATTGGAAAGGTAGAAAATACTTCACATTTAAAGGGAAAAACTGGTAGAAAATTACTTCAGCACTCCTGTATCTAAAAATTCCTCTCCTGTGTTTTGCCAAGGCACACAATATATAGCAAAATTTATTCACCCACCCTTCCTAAAAATAGACTGAGGCTATACTCACCCATGCATCCTATTTTTAATTCTTTATTTAATACTAAATAAAGGAATAAAATAAAACAAAATAGTACGAAGAGGCACTAATAGCTACTTTGATTACATACGGTCAAACTAAAGTTGGACTGTTCTACGTCTAAGAAAATCATGGGTGAATAATTTGCTAATAATAAATATTGCTTGATGAGAAAGTCTTCTAATAGTGCATACATTTTTTTATTTTGTGGAGGCATGCGAAAATACTCCTTTGTTTCGATGTTGACACTTGTTTTGTCTTCTTGTGATCACATGGATAACACATTGTGAATCATCTCCAACCTTCCCACTAGTGGGGACCACCTATGATTGTGAGAATTTGTATTCGTTGGGTTTGGCCACTCTTGTGGACTTAGCATATCACCATAGTTTTAGATTTTGGCCCCCTTGTATACACACATAGCATACTTTAAAATCTACCACCTTTGATTATCATTTCCTTGCAATTTCTTGTTGGATTTTACATTTTGAAGAGACTAAGGTTTAGAATTTAACCTTTTCGGTGATCTTTTCTTGGCATGTATGGTTTTCGGCCCCCTTTAATCATTTGGGACATGGACTATGGTCAATAATTTCAAAAGTCAATATGAAATGATTTTTGTTTTAATCGTGGGGCCCCCTCTCCATGATGACTCACCCCTTCACATTTTACGCTGGCACTCTACATTAAATATATTGGCCACTGTGATTGTCTATGACCATTGATTATGGCGCTTAGATTATTGTGAACTGTCGATCTTGATCTTTGTTTGGGGTTTCATTTAGATTTTACTGCGATCGTTGGCATTTAGCCACGCTAATTTGCTTCAAAATTTGGCGATGATATTATTGGTTGATCTTTGTAATGGTTGAATGTTGATAATTGATCACCGATCGTGGTTGATTTTGGTTGACTCACCTCCCGAGTTTTCATAGTAAAGGGTAACTCAATCCTAATGATCATTTCATTTGGATTTTCAGTCTGTGGGCGAAGCCCTGGCCAAATTTTTGTTGACGCCATTGTTGTGAACTCCTTGAGCTCATCCCCTCTACATAAATGGTTCTCTAAGTTTGAGTGAATCTAGTATCTTTGCTATTTTTCTTTGTTTGAGTTTTTATACAAGGTGGTTGTGGGTATTTGGCATCGTGATCTTCAACTTAGAGCTCGTTTTTTGAATGTGGATGTGTTTTCTGAGTTGGTAGAACTCAGTGAAGTTTTTGGACATCATTACTGTCCCTTTTGAGCTATGTTACTTTGATTCCTTCACGAGATACCTATTTCTGAGGAAATTTGTATCTTTTTCATTCTGCTCTATTTGAGTTTAATGAGAAAAAATGGTTGTGGGTTCATTTGTCATGATTTATCCCTTGGAACTCAAGACTGTGTTATTCTTTGGTGTTTGAGTCTCTGCTTATTTTGAGCTCTGCGAGGATCATGTAGGTCTCTATTTTCTTAATATTTCTATGATAATTTATCTCGATTCTTGAACTCTCTCAGAGAGTTTAATGGCCACCATTTTAATTTTTTCGAGATCTAAGTTATTCCATCATTCTACCTCTATAGAAGAGTTTATGTAATCCGAGGAACTCTGTGAGGTTTCTTTATCTTGAACTCTATGTGTGGTCTATTTTCCACCATGGTTGACCTCTTGGAGCTCGATTTTCTTCAAATGAGATCACTGTTTTGATGAAGGATGGTAATTTTTGATTTTTGAGCTTTGAAACTGCTTCATCATTGTCATTTTGACTTCAATATATTGATACTTCACTCTTTCTTTGCATTTTTGTGTTATTGTGGTTCCTTTGGGGATTTCAAGTTGAAATTTGTTCTGGGTTCTTCTTTTTGGCTCTGATCTTGATCATCCTCGAGAGTCATTCACCTCGACCCCTATAGGTAAGTTCTTGCTTGATCTTTGTGCTCATTTTGAAATTTTGAAACCCCTGTAACAAATATTTTTTTTTAAATGTGGAAAGAACTGAATGATTTCCTTTATCTGTACCTGTATGATCTCAAATTTCAATTTCAAAAGCTTAACTTGGATAACCTGAGACATGGGTATCTTTCCTTTTTCTTATGAGTTCTTGGATGTGAAACCTTCCTTTTGATTTTGTAATCTATTTTTTGAAGATTATAATGTTTCTGGAAATGTTGAAAACCACTTCACATAGTTTCTTTTAGAGCTCTGTACTTCCTTCTATTCGGCCATGTAATCACTGAGTTTGAATCTTGTGGAAGAGATGTGGATCTCTGGTTTTCTATTTTGCAATTCCTCAATTCTAGAGCTCTGTTCCAATATGAATTTTCCTTTACTTTTTCTATGATTTCTATATTCTCCTTTTGCAAGTTATAGATGCTTTATGTAAGAAATTGTAATTTTTAATGTTAACCTCATTTACATCACTCAGTTTCATGTTCTATTCTAGAGTATTCTGAATCCATTGAGATTGTATTGGACTGTTGTGGTTGTCCCTCCACCAAAATAAGTAAAACCTCCTACAAGGTGCTTCATCTTTAAGCAATAAATGGCTTGTTCAAGATAAATTTACTTGATTCTTCAAACCTAAAATTTCGTATTCATCTTTGCAATTTATTCGTAACATTCTCCGGAAATCTGAATCATCTTCCATTTCATTATTTCTGAAAAAATTCTCTCTGGATAGATATAGACCTGTGCAAGAATGACACTTCTGACACTCTGTAGATTTTTCTTTGTGAGTTGCAAACATTTGTTTACGTTCTTGGTGAAGATATTTGTAACTGTAGTTACACTTGTACTCTGTAGAAGTGATGTAGCATCTTGATTTATTTTTGTACTTGTCATACATCGTTTAGTAGTTGTTGGAAGTGGTTATCTTGATATTGATTCAGCTGCACTATGAAATACTCATTTATGTACCTTATGTTTTATAGCTGGTATCAATCTGCCCCTTTCTGAGAGCTCTTTTCTATGTTCAGGAAGCTTGTTTGTTTACATTCTGGAAATTACAGCATTAGTACTTTGATTGTTCTTGATTTCATGAGATCTTTGTACCTTGTATGTGGCCTTCTAGAAGTTGTAAATAGTTTCTCACTCTTGTAATGCCACTAGAAGGCATGAGCCTTGATTCAGATGCTCTGTCAAAATATTGTAGTCTTATTTCTTTTTGCTTGAATACTGTACTTCTTTGATGGTAGCATTTCGTGCACTCATACTCACTTCATTCTAAAAACTGTAATTTAAAATGGCTAAAATTTGTTAGATTATCTTGAAACTTCATGTTATTCAACTGTTAAGCTATAATGAATGATCCAAAGCACTTTAATTTTATGATTGAAAGTGCACTCCATTTCTTTTTGGTTTAAATATTATGTTTCCTTTGTATTACAACTTTGATATGTGTGTTGAAATATTTTAAAATGTTCATTTTACATGGAGAAGCCCTGTGAAAATTTTCCCGAGAATTCTTCCTCATTCTATTTCAGTTGTAATAGATGTACTTTATGAAATTGAAACTACATAATGTATCACTTTTCCTTTTTAAATTGATTTGTTGTTGGAAAATGAAAAATGATAATTGTTATCTCATTAAGGCATGCTTTTCTTTTTTCTGTATCCCTTATTAAAGTTCTAAGACCTAGTCAAAAGTGAAAAAATGTTCACTACCAATTTTAGGCCACTATATGAAGGAATCCAGACCCAAATATGTGTCGAAATGGCCACAACCTTGCAATAAATTTGACCCCAACATAGTACTAAATTTTGAAATGGAAATTATTGAGAGATTTATAGTCCAATTTTATATAAAGTTACTAGGGGAATATTATAGAAAATTTTATTTTTAAGTCGTGGCAATACTTTCTCTTCTTTTCTTGCATTGAAAAAAATACATACAAAAATAATAATAAGCTCTAACTACTCTACTTGTGTGAATAGATAGAAGAGATACACTACAATTATTCTTTATTTCCCTTTCTAACAAATTTGATTTTTGTTATTTAAAATAAGGATTTTTAAAAAATGAAATTACACACCTCTAGATTACCTATACACATTAAATTATATATAAATTTATAAATTTATATATATCCTAATTATTTATATGTTTAAATAAAATCATTGTACATTTATACATTTATATATATACAATGATTTTATTTAAACATATAAATAAATTTTTTTATTGATGGCAAATAGTTTTGAAGGGACTATACCCTGTTTACAAAGAAGGCCAAAAAGCCAGATATAACAATCAAAGTATCAGCAAAAAAAGGATTAGCATCCGAATAGGCGTTTGAAATCAACCATAAACATATAAATAATTAGGATATATATAAATGTCATACTTTTCCCTCCCCAATGGTCCCATAAATCCATCTCCCATACCCAACTTAAGGAAAGCTACCCATCCACAATCAAACATATCCACAACACTCATACAATATTCAAACAAGCACAATTTCTACATCAAAATACATTAATAAAAAAAGAGACAAAAAATGAGAGGCTACCTCTCCATCAAGCTTCCAATTTATTTACTCAACAAGCTTTGAATCCTTCACACCAAGCTCAATCCAAGATGCAACTCCATAAGAAAACTCCAAGTATGAAAACTAAGACCAATTTTCAAAAATGCAAGAGAAGCAAATAAGGAAAGTAACCCAAAATCCATCAAAATCATCCAATAAATAGAAAAGGGATGTGAGGATGATAAGGTGGCTCCATGTAGGATGTCACTTCATCATCCCTCCATTCCAACACATAATTCAAACACCAAACCCAAAGCAATTAAATGCACATGTAAGACTTATGACATGCCACATGACACTCAAACTTGCACGTCATGATTATCAAGGACTAACTTAAATGTGGTAAGTAAAAATGCAAATATTTACCCTTTTTACACTTCAAAATGCAGTAAAATGGTCAAAATATGTTATATTCTTCATGGGTTGGTAGGAGAGTTTGAGATGTTAGGTGTAGTGCCCACTTCCCTTGAAACTTTTGATATTGATCATGATATTGCTGACTATATTATGGACATTATTATAGTTTTGATTTAGTACGATGTTAGATGTCACATCATGGATTATTGTTGACTCGATTCATATATGATGCATTAGGATTGTTAGAGAAATTTTATATAGATGTTGACATCTTTGTTGGACATGGTTATATATATATATATATGGATGTTGTTAGGACATGTGATAGTTGGATATATTGAGAAGATCTGAGAAAATTGAATTTAAAATTGATGATTATATAGTTGTTGATGAATTTGTAAGTGATATTATTGATTTTCTTGATATTGTTGTGATTATATATATATATATATATATATATATATATATTGATGATTTTGAAATTATATTATATTCATTGGATGTTACGATATGGCCACGAAGCCGAAGGAGGTATTTGTGTTTTGCAGGTTAAAATATCACAACAAACATCGGGGGATTGGAGACCAACCACATTGGAATTCTAGATGACTTCTACAAGGTCACCATGGCAACTAGCTTTTGTTGTGTGTGTTTATATTTTTGTTAGGAATTCCCATTTGGGGGAATCACCTTTAAATATGACCAAGGGATTTTATGTTTTTCTTTTATTTTGGTCCATTTGTTTATGTTTGCATGTATTTCTTTTTGTGGTGCTTTTACCCCTTTCATTAATTATTAAATAGCATAAAAATATTGAAAGTAATCTTATTGTTAAAATAAATAAATCAAATATATCATAAGAAGGTAATTAATAGAGTTGTTGGCCTTGAATTAAAAGTGTTGTAAGAGATGTGTAAGTGATGTGTAAGTTGACTCTTGAGTGTTAAACACTCCACCTTTTTAGAAATTCAAATTTGTCCTTGGAGGATGTTTCGGAGGCTTGTGGAACAAGTTAAACTTGTACCATGCCTCTTAAATTTATTTACCAACCATACCTACAGTTCGGGAGTTGAAATTAGACTTTTATTATGCATTTTGGGAAGAGTAATTGTATGTTTTAATTGCACTTTTCTTACATGATTTAATTTCAGTCCTTTGGGGTGTGGGTTGGATTTGAGTGTGTAAGAATACTATCATATTTTTCACCCACTTATTTATTATGATTTGGAGAATGAAGTTGACTTTTGGGTTGGGGTTGAAGATGTGTGATATGGCATCCTACGTGGATCTGCCTCATCCTCTTCCCTTCCCTCTTCTATAAAATTCAAATGGCTTGCCTTGTTTTGGGGTTGCTTCACTTTTGTAGACTTCTTTTGACGAATTCTTTTGTTGTTTTGGAACTCTTACTGAAGAAGTTCTTGGAAGATTGTTGAATGCTTGTGCTTAGATTTTTGGATTGCTTGCATTGGGATAAAGCTTGTTGTTTTGGAACCTAGGAAAAATCCAATATGGAGAGGTAGGAGCTTAACTCTTGAAATGATTATCTTTTGTTCATGAAAACATTAATGTGTGAATGTTTTGGCTTCTTTGTGGGTTTTTGGGTAGATGGCCTAGGAATGGTGTAGGAGAAGACTATGGGGTTAATTTGTGGGAGATATAAGTGTGTTCGGGGAGGTATAAGCTTGGAGGGAGTTGGGATTTGGGTTCCACCTTACAAAGAATTAACTTGCATTTATTTATTCGTTTTTGGGTGCCATAAGAGGTTGGGGAGACATAAGAAAATGTGAGGAATAAGGGGTACTTGGGGGAGGCATAAGGGCATGATAGGGTTTGAAATGATATTCATATATATATATATATATATATATATATATATATATATATATATATATATATATATATATATATATATGGTGGGTTGTACTCAGTGGTGATACCCATTTTCCCTCTTGGGAGGCATAAGCAACATCCCCATAACTTCTTGCTCTTTTGGCTTGCTTGATGAAGCCTTTGTATTGTTTTTCATGTTTTAATGTAGTTGTAAACTACATTTTGTTTTGGACTATGTTTATTGTGAAAATGTTGCTTGTATGTTTTTGGAAGCCTGTTGTTGCCATGAGTTAGATCACATATTTTATTTCATTATGGTTGGGGCTCGGGGCTAGTGAAAAGGATGGCTTCTTCTCTTCATTGGATGTCTTGGTTGGGTGGAGAGCATTGCCTTTCCCCTACTCTGTTGTGATCATATTGGAAGAATGAGAAGAATGCATGTTGTTGTTCGGAGCTAAGAAAAGAAATTTTGACAGTCCCTTTTGAAATGAAATCTCATTAATGTTCCCACTTCAAGTGGATGAAGTTGTAAATGTTTTTAATGGAAAGATGTTGTCTTGATTGCAAGTGGAATTTGAAATGTAAAAGAGTTATACTTTGTATTCTGTTTTGGAAATAAGGTGAAAGAATGATATGTGTTTTTTTTTGTTTGTTGAATTTTGAAACCAAATGGAAAGGAAGTTGTAAGAATCATTTAAATTAATGGAGGTGGTTTTTTCTTTTCCATATATTTTTATTCCATTGGAAATCTGTGTTTAGCATACACTATGAAATCCTGATTTGGAAATTGGTAGAGTGAAACACGTGAGAGGAAAACGTATTACTCTTCCTTGTAAATAATATATTTTTAGAAGGAATAAAAGAAGAAAGGTTGTAATGTTGCATTTTGGAATCAATAAAGGATTGCATTACCTTTTTCAATCTGTATTTTTGTATTGAAATTGATCATCTATTGTGTTTGAAATCTCTATTGAAAAGAAGAAATGCATGTGAGGAAAAATATAATGCTCTGTTCTCCTTGAAAAATGTTAAGACTAGAAATCAGAATTGTATTTTGGATTTTGAATGGTTTGATTAAATAAACTAATGTGTTAGATTGGAATTGGAACATATTCTAAATACTTGGAAGAAGAAAGTGGCAAATAGAACCATTAAAATTTGATCTCTATTTTTTGTAATTTTCAAACTGGCAATTATCAAAACAAAAAATGCATAGTTTGAACCTAAAATAATAAAATAAAAATAAAATGATTAAATTGAAGTATTAGGCCCTAAATGAATCCAATTAGACAAAGACACTTAGAGAAAATATTTCAAAACTTGATAAAATCGGGCTCAAACTGTTTTGAAGTTGTTTTGATGTCAAGAAATGAAAATGTTCAAATTAAAACTCTATTAGAAAAATTGAATCTTGAATCCTTCCTTAAATCAATCTAAGAACATGTCCCCATGTCTATTTGACATGTTAAGAGAGGAAGAAGGTCAAATTGAATAATTCTCACAAGTTAAAATTTACCAGTCTGCATTGTAAATCATGTAGACCATTTTCTTAAAATTGACCCCTTAAAATTTATCAAAATAAAAAAATTATGATCTCCGTGAAAATAGGATGTCGAGAGATTTCCAGAAAGTCCTCATTTTCCAAAAAATAAGATTTATATCAAAATTTATGGCCTTCTGAAGTTTTTCTTCCTTGGCATCGAAAATTGGGAAAAATTTCCTTGACGGCCCGCGGGCCCAAATTTTTCTCTTAGAGCTTAGGAAAATTTTTGGGATTTTTTCTAATTTCCTCCGCCGCCCCGCCGAGGATGTAGCTAATCGAGGCTGCCATGTGGCACCATGGGGTGTTGGTGGAGGGGTGGAACCCTTTTTAAACTTAGCGCATCCGTAAAAATTTCCAAGTTGTCTCCACCGCTGCCACCACGTGACCAATCAAGTGATGCCACATGAAATTACAAGGCATTGGCGGAGGTGTGAGTCCCTTTTTCATTTTTTTGTTTTAGAATTTTTTTAGAAAATTTGTCATGTTTTCCTTGCCGTCTCACTTGCTGCGACCAATCCGGAGCTACCACGTGGCATTGCGAGGTGTCAACAGAGGCACAAGTCCTTGTTATCCTCTTAGGTGATGCTAAATGTCCCTTGCGGCTTCGAGACTTGTGGGTGCCATGTTGGATTTTTTCCCCATGCGGGAAACTTTCCCAAATGCCTCCTACGGCGCCGCTCTCCCCATACTAGTTTGAGAAGTGCCACGTGTCCCTTGTGGACTTCGGACCACAAAGTGCGTGGGAATAAAGTTAGTTTTTCTTCCCACACAAGAATTTTTCCAAAAGTCTCCCCACGGCCTGCCAACCCACCCTTTGGGAAAATTTTCACCCCGGGTGGTAGGCCCGCTCTTGGGGAAAATTTTCACCCCAAGGCCCGCTGGCCCATAACTTGAGAAATATGAGGAGTTATGAGGACTTATTTATATCAATGGAAAGGTGAGGAAATTTCTAATCCAATGGGTATGATTTAGGGGATTTTTAATGTATTAAGGGTAAGAAAAATAGGTTGAAAATTTAATCTTGTTAGAGAGTGGGTATGGTGAAGATTTACCTCTCGAACCTAATTAAACCTTCTAACCCTATATTTTGGATCTTTTGACCTCTAATAATCGTTAATAAAAGAAAATTATATTCTATTGGTTTAATTTTTTTCTAGAGCTTGTTAGTGACAATTGTTGCCTTATAACCTAGTTGTCGACTCTTGTAAACAAAAGCAAAATTATTCCATAATTTTCTAACTAAACCTAGGTTGTTCATGGGTCTCAAGTGGGTTGTTTTAGCGGACGTTACACTTGGTATTAGAGCCGTGGGTTCAAATATTGGACCCTTGGGAACACTAGAAAATTTGAGACATGAACTGTAAACCTAGCACACTTTTGAATCTAAGAAAACAAACTTGTTTGAAAATTGAAAAAGAAATGTGTATGAAGAAATATTACATTACTCTGTTCATTTGAACTACCAAAATTAAAATAATATTAAAATAATAAGTTGTTTGAATTTTTGTACTCACTTAGTGATGTTTTGTTTGAACCCAGGTAACTAAGAATGTCAAATTAAATTGATTTTTGTGAACTTCTAGTGTAGTGGAAACTTGGTTCCCCTTTGAAAATGTGTTGTTTTACAAGTCCTAAAACTTGATTTAATTGTATGATGTGTTAAGCCCTTTGTTGAGACCCTTCCTTATTGGAGTTGTTGGAATGATAAATTGTATGGTGTGAATCTTGTGGTTGGACAATAGTGGTTGTGTCCTAGGGTCGAAAGAGTTAATTAGAAGCTTCTTAAAGCTTCCTTCCTTCAGTAGTTAGGAAAGTTGGTATGGTTGTCAATTTTTAATTTTGTTACCCGTATGGGAGAGTGGACATTAAGTCTGGGTGTAGTTTATGACCCAATCTTATGCATGTGTCCTTGGAACTGACCTTGAGGTAGAGTACCCCTATTGGCGGCCATGAAGGGTTGCGAAGTGAATGTGGTGTTAACATTTTGTATTTTACATTCGTAAACTTGTGTCATTTTATCAAGGACCAACATCTTATTTTATGATTGGATTGAGAAGCTCTGAGGCTCTTCTAGTTATTTATATTTTTGTGAGAATTTTCAAACTTTGCAATGTGGCTACTTAGCCACTTTCCTCGATTGGCGATATTTCTTGGACTTTATTTTTATTGGTGACTCAGAGCTCGTTATGTTGTTGGATGCTTAGCTAAACGTTACATGGATTTATTCTTGCATGATGATGAGTTGGTTCTATGCTACTTGTATTCATACATTTTTTCATATGGGGGTACACCCTAGGTGTCTTGAATGTCCTCTTAGGTGCTTAAAGTTATGCCTTGGTTTTAGATGCACGGAACCTTGAGTGTATCTAGGATCTTAGAGTGACCTTTTCATTACTCAACCTTGTTGGGAAGAGAGTTCGTTGTGTTGTGCATTCTAGTTGGTAGCCTATTAGCAGTGGTGGTGATTCTCTTACAATCCGATAAGAGCTTGAACCTCATTGGAGTAGAGGTGTTTAATTGTGGGTTGATGAATTATGGTGGGATCGGTTTGCTTTTGGCTGACTATGGATGTTAGTGGAAAAGTGTTTTTCTGGTAGTGTCTTCTCTTTGATGGTATGCTAAGTTTTATCAAGAGTTCCTCATTTCATTATATTAAGTAGTGACTTGAGGATTGTATGCATATTGGTAATTATGGTTAGATTTTATCCATTTTGAGTATTGTGTGTAAATTAAGTGTGTCTGTTTGCCCTCTTGACCTATGAATAAGTCTACCCTTTTCTTAACTCTTTTTTAGTTACTATGAATAATAATCTATGACCTATTAATTTTGGATTACATGGAGACACGTTTGGATGCTTTAAGTCTTTTGGACCATGACATTGGTGATGATAGTGTAATTAGAACTTGATAATTTAATCTCGGTGGTATTTTATAATGTGATTCTCTTGTGAAACTGTAACTCTTGGTCATAAAGCCATGTTGAATAAGATGGTTGATTATCTGCTTACATTTGACACTTCTAATGAGTATGTGGTGTTCTTATAGTTAAAATATTTCCTTGTCATTTTGATTTCTTGGTTGGTGGTATCCTGTGGTAATATGGGTGTAGATTTTAAAACTTTCCTTGTCTTATTAGGTGATTAAAATATTTTCACCAAAACAACAAACATTGTTAAACCCTAGTAGATTAGTAAAAGTAATTATGCTTCCTTAATGGGTCTTCCTCGTAACTTATTTTGAGAACTTAAGGAAACCCACTAGGAATTCTTTATGATACTTGTAATTAGTGGAAAAATATCGAAATATTTTTGTGATCCATGTTGGTTGATTGTTTCTAGTTCTTTCCAAATTAATAATGTGATTTCTATGTTGAACGTCCCTTGTTTCCTTAGAATTAAAAATGTGATGTGTTGAGTTACCTCTCTCTCACATAAAAGTAATAGTGTGATATGTTTACCATTCCTTCTCATTAATTTTTTTATTGACAAATTGACTCACCCAAACATCATAAAACTATAATTGAGGAGATTTGGCCTTGAAGCTTAACAAATAAACTAGAACATAGAAAGAGAAAATGGTCCTTGCTTTAACCTTGGTAGATTAATAGAAGGAATAAAATCCATGTAGAAGAACAGAAAAGGAAAAAAATTTGTCCATCTACCTCCCCAGGAGTAGAATAAATATTTTTTTTTTCCACCTATATAGAATGGCAAGATATCATGGCCACCTTAGTGGTGATCCTTATAACGCAAACATGTGATATCAAAATAAAAAGGAATATTTTAATTAAGAAAACTCGTAAAGGAATGTGCTAGGAAAAAAATGTAACTATAACTTTTGACTTAATTAGTTGAGTTATAAAATAAGTAAGATTTATGTGTATTGAGTGCAATGTATAGTTGAACTTGTAGTTTTGTCACCTACTTGAAATTGTGAAACACCTGGTGGATAGTAATGTGTTCTAGTTGCTTAGTACTTCTTGTTCATAGATGTATGTGCCTTTCTTGTGGGAGTTTTTGGTCATCATACCCTTATTGTCCTGTAGCTCAACGAATGTGAGTTGTGGTCCTTTTGGATTGAGTCTTATTTATTTTTTGAGAAGCAACCTCCTTGCATGTTGCCTTGTCCTTGGAGACATAATTTATTGTAATTTTAAGGCAACAGATGTTAAGGATATAAAATAAATTTGGGAATTCTTCTTTTCTTCATATTTTCTTGGGTCACCTTGTTGTTGTTGCCCCTTTTCATTAGGATGGAAAGTGCAAGATGAAGTTATTCACTTTTGATATGATGTACCCTTGGATTGTAATTGGACCCCATGTTACTTGTTCTTCTCCCTAGTGACCTTGAGTGGTCCTTGGTGTTTCTTGTGCTCTCTTTATGGTTATTTCGAGCTTGAGTAGGAAATAAGATAAATAAATCCCATTGTGTTATAATGTATGGTATTTGTATTGATATGTTAGTTGCTAGGGGATATGTGTGTGTGTGTGTGTGTGTGTGTGTGTGTGTGTGTTTGTGTGTGTTTTGTTAAATGGTTTAATTCTTTAGATTAGGTTGATATGGTGTGTTCGATTCTTAAAACAAAAGTGTAAAAATTAGACTATAGGAAAACTTGTGGTCTTGACTTCGCTTTTATTACCATGAAAAGTTAATTGTGCCCTCTTAAGTTATGGAAGTGATTTCCTCAAATAGTTTCTTGATTTGAAATGTTTTGTTGATTTAGGTGTCCTTGTTGATTCACCTCATCCTGTGTGATCCTCAAATTGTGAGACCTTGAGTAGACTTATTCCTTGTGTAAATTTGGTCATAGTTGATTTTTGCTAGCCTTGTCTAGACAACGAACCTTGAAATCATGGCTTAAACATGTAGAAACCTTAACTTTTATCAATGTAGTATGTTGTATTACTTGGGAAACTATGTGGTCATTCTCAAACTCATGGATTTCTCCTTATTATTCCTCTACTTGGCGGTTACTCTTAGGACTCTTTTGAACTCTTCATGTTATATTGTTATGTGTGGTATCTTGGTTGATAACATAAATTTACTCTCTATATTTAAGTGTTCATAGCCTTACATGCAGAAAGTTTAGAACTCGTCCCTTACAATCTCCTTCTTTTCTTGAATTGCATTGGACCAAACTTAGGTTCTGCAGACCCACACTTGTTTGAAGTAAGCAATCCCATAATGGAGTGATCCTTTTCTATTGCATTTGTTCCTATCTCTCTTTCCAGTGACTTCTAGGAGGAATTCAAGTCTAACGGGAGGGGGATATAGTGCCCACTTCCCTTCAACACTTTTGATATTGATCATGATACTACCGACTATATTACAGAAATTAATATAGTTTTGATTTAGTATGGTGTTAGACGTCGATCATGGATTATTTTTACTCGATTCATATATGATGCATGAGGATTGTTAGAGACATTTTATATAGATGTTGACATGTTGTTGGACATGGTATATATATATATATATATATATATATATATATATATATATATATATATATATATATGGATGTTGTTAGGACATTTGATATTTGGATATATGGAGTAGACCGAGAAAATTGAATTTAAAATTTGATGAAATTGTAAGTGATATTATTGATTTTCGGATGTTGTTGTGATTCATATATATATTAATGATTTTTAAATTATATTATATTCATTTGGATGTTTTGATATGGCCATGAGGCCGAAGGAGGTATTTGTATTTTGTAGGTTAAAATATCACAACAAACATCGGGGATTGGAGACCAACTACATTGGAATTTTTAGATGAATTCAACAAGGTCACCATGGAAAATAGATTTTGTTGTGTGTGTTTGTATTTTTTGTTAGGAATTCCCATGGGGGAATCACCTTTAAATGTGACCAAGGGATTTTATGTTTTTTTTATTTTGGTTTGTTTGTTTATATTTGCATGTATTTTTATGGTGCTTTTACCCCTTTCATTAATTATTAAATAGCGTAAAAATATTGAGAGTAATCTTATTGTTAAAATAAATAAATCAAATATTTCATAAGAAGGTAACTAATAGAGTTGTTGGACTTGAATTAAAAGTGTTGTAGGAGATGTGTAAGTTGATTATTGAGTGTGAAACACTCCACCTTCCTGGGAAATTCGAATTTTCCTTAGAGGCTATTTCTAGAGGCTTCGGGACAAGTTAAACTTATCCCATACCTCTTAAATTTATTTACTAACCATACCCACGGTTGGGGAGGTGAAATGAGACTTTATCATGCATTTTGGGAAGACTAATTATATGTTTTAATTGCACTTTTCTTATATGATTTAATTTCAGTCCTTTGGGGTGTGGGTTGGATTTGAGTGTGTAAGAATCTTTGTCATATTTTTTTCACCTATCTATTTAATATGATTTGGAGAATGAAGTTGAATTTTTGGTTGGGGTTGAAGATGTGTGATATGGTATCCTATGTGGATCTCGCCTCATCCTCTTCTCTTCCCTCTTCTATAAAATTCAAAAGGCTTGTCTTGTTTTGGGGTTGCTTCAATTTTGGAGACTTCATTTTGGGTGAATTGTTTTTCCATTTTGGAGCTCTTGCTTGAAGAATTTTGTGGAAGAATTTTGCATGCTTATGCTTGGATTTTTGGATTGCTAGGATTGGGATAAAGCTTGCTATTTTGGAACTTGGGACAACTCCAATATGGAGAGGTAGGATCTTGACTCTTGAAATGATTCTCTTTTGTTCATGAAAACATTAATGTGTGAATGTTTTGGCTTCTTTGTGGGTTATTGGGTAGATGGCCTAGGAATGGCATAGGAGAAGACTATGGGGTTAATTTGTGGGAGACACAAGTGTGTTCAGGAGGTATAAGGGTGGAGGAGTAGGGATTTGGGTTCCACCTTACAAAGAAATAACTTACATTTCTTTATTCGTTATGGGGTGCCATAAGAGGTTGGGGAGACTTAAGAAAATGTGAGGAATAAGGGGTACTTGGGGAGGCATAAGGGAATGATAAGGTTTGAAATGGTATTCATATATATATATATATATATATATATATATTTGGTGGGTTGCACTCAGGTGGTGATGCCCATTTTCCCCTTCGGAGGCATAAGAAGCATCCCCATAGCTTCTTGCTCCTTTGGTTTGCTTGATGAAGCATTTGTATTGATTGCCATGTTTCAATGTAGTTGTAAACTACATTTTGTTTTAGACTATGTTTATTGTGAAAATATTGCTTGTATGTTTTGTAGAAGCCTATTGTTGCCATAAGTTGGATAACATATTTTATTGCATTATGGTTGGGGCTCGGGTGCCAATGAAGAAGGATGGATTCTCCTTTCCATTGGATGTCTTGGTTGGGTGGAGAGCATTGCCTTTTCCCTACTCCTATTGTGATCATATGGGAAGAATGAGAAGAATGCATGTTGTTATTCTAGAGAGGAGAAAAGACAATTTGATAGTCCCTTGTGAAATGAAATCTCATTGTAACCATTCCCACTTGAAGTGGAAGAACTTGTAAATGTTTGTAATTGAAATATGTTGTATTGATTGCAAGTGGAATTTGAAATGTAAAAGAGTTATACTTTGTATTTTGTTTTGGAAAGAAGGTGAAAGAATGATACGTGTTTTTTTTTTTTTTTATGTTGAATTTTGAAAGCAAATGGAAAGGAAGTTGTTAGAATCATTTAAATTAATGGAGGTGGTTTTGTCTCTTTTCCATATGTTGTTATTCCATTGGTAATCTATGTTTAGCATACACTATGAAATCTTGGTTTGGAAAGTGGTAGAGTGAAACACGTGAGAAGAAAACGTATTACTCGCCTTATAAATAATACATGTTTTGGAAGGAATAAAAGAAGAAAGGTTGTAATGTTGTATTTTGGAATCAATAAAGGATTGCATTACCTTTTTCAATCTGTATTGTTGTATTGAAATTGATCATCTATTGTGTTTGAAATCTCTGTTGAAAAGAAGAAATGCGTGTGAGGAAAAATATAATGCTATGTTCTCCTTGAAAAATGTTAAGACTGGAAATCATAGTTGTATTTTGGCTTTAAATTGGTTTGATTAAATAAAATAATGTGTTAGATTGGAATTAGATTGTATTCTAAATACATGGAAGGTGAAAGTGGCAAATAGAACCATTAGAATTTGATCTCTGTTTTTTTTGTAATTTTCAAACCTGGTAATTATAAAAAAAAATGCACTGATTCGAGCCTCGCAACAATAAAATAAAAAATTAAATGATTAAATTAAAGTAGTAGGCCCTAAATGAATCCAATTAGACAAAGACACTTAGAGGTAATTGTTTTTGCAAATTAGCAAGCACCACGGATGCAAATCAAGGTTCTAAGTTGATGTTCGGGGTATTCGGTGTGATTGCACAACATTGAAACCTCTCTCCAAGTGTGGGACTTACAAGATGAGAGAGGAATCTCCAGGTTAGAGGTTGGTTCCTCAAACTCTCTCGATTAGATCTATATTTACACAAGCTGCAGAGGTTCGAGATCCTAATTTTATCCTAATTTGCAAGGAGACAGGATAAGAAATGCAAAATTGAAGCTAAAGCGATAAGGGTGATACACCAAAGGAGTGGTGAGCACTTCTTGTTCATGTAAATTGACAAAAATCAGAAATTGCAACATAAAACATCATGCACAGGTTGATAAGCTGTAATCAAGAGTTTGAAATGAAGCAAACAACACATACAAAGGACTGAAAGCATTCACAGAGCCTGCATTGTGATTTTCAACATCAAAATCCTTGTATTCCAACACCAAAGAGGTAAAAAAACCTGTTACAATCCCTGGAAGGTCTGATACTTCCAAAATCACTTGTTGAAGGTGAAAACAGAAGCTTGCTGTGTAAAAAGGTGTTCAACCTTTGAAAAATGAGCCAAATCTGGCTTTTACAGTGCATGGGTCGAGCCCAGGAGAGAGAAAACATGAAAAAATGTGGGAGCCATTCCCATTGACCAAAATGCATTAAAAAAGCATGGAGGTCCTTACAAACCCATGCCTTGACATTTTTACCATGCTGGAGAAGAATGTGACCCATTTTGCATTAAAATTGGTTGTTGAAATGTCAGTTCTATCCATGGGCACATACCAGAAGAATTTTTTGATTTTATCCCTCCAAACTGAACTAAAATTCAAAATTGACCATGGAATCTTGTAGAGAATTTCACCATCTTTCCATTGATATAAAGAACATGAAAATCCAAGCTCTGGATCAAAAGTTATGGCGATTTGAAGTTTTAGGGCAAAAACAGGCCAAAATCGGATCGGCGGGCAAAAAGTTTGAATTTTTACCCGTTTGGTCTTTGGAACATTTTTCAAATTTTTCTGCGCTTTACCACCCTGTGTGCCACATGGCACATTCGATTGGGTGTGGGCCCTTTCGACCATTTTTTCCTTTGGGTCACTTGGTGTTTTTCTCTCCTTGGACACTTGGCAGCTCTCCCGATTGGTCTGCAGACCTTCTAGGGAAAACTTTCCCACCAAAACTCCGCTGAGCCATAACTTGAAAAATACGTGGATTTAGGAGGAAAAATTTACCTTTCTGGAAAGATGAGAAAGAGCTCTATCCAACCGTTCCATTTCCAGAAGGTTTTGAGTTTTTGGAAAATAAAATATTCTGACTGAGGCACAAGAGAAGGAAAGATGTAAAGGAGTTAGCCACAAAATGAGCAGGGGGCACATTTGGATAACGAAATATTTTAAAACTTGGAAAAATCAGGTTCAAACTGTTTTGTAGTCAAGAAATGTAAATGTTAAAATTACAACTCTATTAGAGAAATTGAATCATGAATCCTTACTTAAATCCACATAAGAACATGTCCGCACATCTATTTGACATGTTGAGAGAGAGGAAGAAGGTCAAATTGAAAAAATCTCACAAGTTAAAATTTACCGATCTGACTGTAAAATCCACGTAGACCATTTTCTTAAAATTTACCCCTTAAACTTTTTCAAAATAAAAAGGTATGATCTCCATGCAAAGAGGATGTTGAGATTTTTCCAAAACATCCTCATTTTTCCAAAACTGAGCTTTCTATCAAAAGTTATGGCCTTTCAAGTTTTTCTTTCTTGGCGCCAAAATCGGGAAAAATTTCCTTGGCAGATTGCGGGCCTGAATTTTTCCCTTAGAGCTCAAAAAATTTTGTAAGTTTCCCGGTGCCCCGCTAGCCACATCTTATTAGCAGCTACCACGTGGCACCATGGGGTGTTGGTGGAGGGGTAGACCCCTTTTTAAACTTAGCGCATCCAGAAAAATTTTGGGAAAATTTTCCAAGTTTTCTCCACCACCCCGCCGACCTATGACCAATTAGGTGATGCCACATGGTGTCACAAGGCATCGGTGGAGGCATGAGTCCCTTTTTCCTTTTTGTGTTTCAGAATTTTTTATAAATTTTTCATGTTTTCCTCGCCGTCCTACTAGCCCTGCCCAATCCAGAGCTACCACATGGAATCGCGAGGTATCGGTGGAGGCACGGGTCCTTGTTATTATCTTAGCCCTTCGGGACGTTAGGTGAAATTTCTCCTCACTGCTCCACTTTCCTGCGTTGGCTTAGGTGATGCCACATGTCCCGTGCAGCTTGCAAACTTGTGGGTACCATGTTGGCTTTACACCCCACACGGAAACTTTCCCAAACATCTCCCACCTGTCCCACTCTCCCGCGTTGGTTTGAGAAGCACCACATGTCCCTTATCGACTTGCGGACCCGTAGGTATGTAGGTGTAAAGTTATTTTTTCTCCCCATGCGGGAATTGTTCCAAAATCCTCCCTACGGCCTCCAACCCGCCGTTTGGGAAAATTTTCACCCCTGGGCCCACAGCCCGCTCTTTGGAAAATTTTCACCCCAAGGCCCGCTGACCCATAACTTGAGAAATATGAGTTAGGAGGAATTATTTATATCAATGGAAATGTGAGTAAATTTCTTATCCAATGGGTATGATTTAGGAAATTTTTGAATGCGATAAGGGTGAGAAAAATCAGATTGAAACTTTAAGCTTATCAGAGAGTGGGTATGGTGAAGATTTACCCTCTGAACCTAATTGAACCTTCTAACCCTATATTTTTGACCTTGTGACCTCTAATAATTTTTAATAAAAGAAAATTATATTCTAGTGGTTTATATTTGTTCTGGAGCTTATTAGTGACAGTTGTTACCTTATAACCTGGTTGTAGACTCTTGTAAACAAAAAACATTATTCTATAATTTTCTAACTAAACCTATGTTGTTCATGGGTCTCAAGTGGGTTTTTTTAGCGAGCACTACATGAGGTACAAGGTTAACTTATCACTTAAGTATTAAAAAGTAGCTAACAAGGCCAAATTCAAATTTGGGAAGGATGGTGGAGTACACACCACCTAAATGCATTTAATTCAATTCACATCATATAAAAAAAAAACAAGGACTATCTACCTAATTTATTTCCCGCATGTCATGTGTTCCCTTTTAGTTTAATTTTAAGTTGAATTAGGTAATTAAGAAACATTAACAAGTGTGAATAAAGAAACAATATTTCCCAATAATTAAACACATGCACAAAAATTAAAACAAATGTAATTAAAAGAAAGGAAACACACTACACCCATGGCCACATAAATGAGGTTACCCCTATGGAGATATTCTAACAAATCATGTAAAAACATAACATAATATAACATTATACACAAGTTGTCAAATTTGGCCATGTTGCACAACACCCGACATCCTTCCATTGTTGGTCCCTATCCCCTTTGAATGTATAAAATATAATGTCCTTGTAACATAAAAAATACCTCTCTGGCCTTACGGCCGCATCAACAACATTGAGAATAATATACATATAGAAATCAATAATTGTCATCCAAAATTATCAATTATATCATTTATCATCATATCAATTAATTCGATTTTAACATCCATAAAATCATAATTTTACTCAAAACATCCAACATAGGCAATGCATCCAAAATATGACATGTTAGTATAAAATCATAATACTACAAATCAACATATATAATTGTCCATCAGTGTCATCTAGTGCATCATAATCAAAATGTAAATCACAACATGTCAATAGTCCAAATATCTGCATAGTCTATCATCTACTAATCAAGATATAATAATCAAAATGTCTAAGTATCAATCCAATAGTAATAACATCATAATGAAATAGTGTCGAAGAGGAGTGGGCACTACATCCCCCTCCCCTTAGACTTGAATTCCTCCTGGAAGTCACTGAAATAGGTGTGGAAACTAGGCCGTAACAAAGTAGCATCCTCCCATGTGGCTGCAGTCTCATCATACCTATCCCACTAGACTCACACCTGGTCAATCTCATGGCCTCAAAGGTCCAAAGAGTTGTGCTCTATGATGCACACGAGGCTCCAGAGATAGCTGCCCCTACTCCTGCACTTGTAATATGGTCCAATACAATACATTCGAGGGATCTTGAATGTATCTCATAAGAACAAAAACATTAAATACATCGTGGACATGAGACAAGCTAAGTGGTAAGGATACACAATAAGAAAAGGGACTGATGCGCTCCAAGATCTCAAATGGACCCAGGAATCTAGGAGCTAACTTAAATCCTTTTCTATAATGAATAGGTATCTTATAAGGTCTAACACAACGAAACACCTCTATTCCCACCTCATAACTGTGGTCAACTCTCCTATGATCTACATATTTCTTCTTTCTATCATGTGCCTCATGTAGCCTCTGTCTAATCAAAATAGCCTATTGTTCCATGTCCTATAAAAAAGTTGGCCCAAGAGATATTTTTTTCTCCAATATATTCAAACTAAGTGGTGTCCTACACTCCCTGCCATAAAGTTCCTCAAATGGTGCCATCACAATAGAACTCTAGAAGTTGTTATAAGAAAAATTGACCAATTATATAAGTACTGCTCCCACCTCTGTTGATGGCCAATGACGTACATCAAAACATGTCCTCTAAAATATGATTCACTGGCTCCATCTGCTTTTGGGTGATATGTTATATCTTGAAGTTGGTACTTGTCCTAAGGGCATGTGCGCATTGTATTAAAAAAATGTGAGGTGTATAAGGGATCACGGTCGTAAATAATCTTCCATAGAATCCTGTGCACTATGAAAATATCATATAAGTATACCGCGTCATTGCACTAGTTGTATAGGTGGTCTTCACTAGAGTAAAATGAGCCACTTTCGTCAATCTATCCACCATGACCATAATGTCATCATGGTGGTATCTCGACGTCGGTAGCCATACTATTAAGTTCAAGGAAATGGTGGCCCATTTCCACTACTGAGATAACATGCGTGGAAAGAAGGTCAACTGGATGATGATGCTTGGCCTTCATCCTCGACACTCCAAACGAGACAAAATTTGAGGTACATCTCTTTGATTTCCTCTCCAATGGTACAACTATCTCAAAGTGGCATACATATTCTTCACCCCTGGATGGGTTGAATAAGGTGCACGATGACCCTCTGCCAAAATATACTTTCTCAAACCTCCATCCCTAGGTACATAGATCTGATCTCTATGTTTGAGAAGTCTATCTAAATCTAATGAAAATCCATCGAGTTCCCCTCAAGTGATCTCGAGACTCAATCTAAGCTCTAGCTGCAAGGTAGAAGTTGTCATGTGGAAGCTGTCACAAAATCCTACTTCACAAATCTATACCCACTGAAGTAGCCATAACCAAATGTCTCTGTTGACTCAAAGCATCTACAACCACATTCTCCTTCCCCTTCACATGCTCTATCTATATGTCATACTCATATAAAAATCCATCCAATGTCGTTGATGAGCATTGAGATTGAGCTGCGTAAAGAGGTGATGCAAACTCAAATGGTCTATCTTGAGAATGAACCTCCTACCAAGAAGGAAATGACATTAATGCACCAAATCATGCACCACTAATGCAAGCTCAAGGTCATGAGTTAGATAATTGAGCTCATAATCCTTGATTTTGCGAGACTCAAAGGCTACTACATGCCAATTCTGCATCGAAACATATCCTAATCCTACCAAAGAAGCATCTATACACACGAAGAAATCCCTCTAAGGATATGGTACTGCAAGAACATGTGTTGTTGTAAGGAATTTATTCAGATGTGTCCGACGGTCTTCTCACATCTATCTAACCAAACAAATTTCTTCCCTTTCCACTGAAGGGAAGTGATGGGATGCACAACACGAGAGAAGTCCTAAACAAATCTCCTATAATAACCTACCAATCCCATGAAACTATGTACCTCGGTCACATTGGTTAGTGTTGGACAATCCATAATAACTCTAATATTGGAAGGATTGACTGTGATACCTTCCCCATAAATAATGTGACCTAAATATTGAACCTCTGACTAGAAAAAGGCACACTTCTCTAGGTTCTCATATAGCTTTTTCTCTTGAAGACACTGCAAAACCTGATGAAGGTGATCCTCATGCTCCTCATGCATACTTGAGTAAATAAAAATGTCATTGAGAAACATGAGAACAAAGAAATCCAATAATGTCCTTAATATCCCATTAATCAAACTCATAAATACTGTAGGGGCATTTGTCGAATAAATGGCACAAATGTGAACTTGTAGTGGCCATATCTCATGTGGAAAGCTATCTTGTGGATAGCTACCTCCGAAATCCTCAGCTGATGGTATTCTGACTTAAGATCTATCTTAGAAAATATGGTTTCCCCCTTCATCTGATCAAATAAATCATCTATGTGCGGAAGGGGGTAACAATTTTTTATTGTTACTTTATTCAATTGTTTGTAGTCCACACACAAACATAAATATCCATCCAAGTTCTTCTTCACAAAGATCATTAGTGCACCCAAAGGAGATACAATAGAATGGATTACACCTTTTCAATAAGGCCCTCTAAGTGTAACTTGAGCTCACATAGCTCAGGTGTGTTCATCCTATATGGTGAGTGTGAGATAGGCTCCGCTCTAGGAACCAAGTCAGTATGAAATTATATCTCACGTGGGGGAGGTAAGCCTTACAACTCACTAGGATAAACATTATAAACTCTTACCAAATGGGGTGGTATTCAAGTGATAGTCCATGAGCCTCATCCTCTAATAGATCACTAATTGTGATGGCATACAATTGACAACCTTGTAGCACACACCGCTTCAGCTGCATAACAAATATGGGGTGAATAGAGATGGGTCTCCTAAATCCAACTATCACTGACTCAACTCCCAAATTGTCTACACAAGATATAACCATGTTATAACAATAAAATCTAGCTCTCTATGCATACAACCAATCCATGCCCAAGATAACTCCATATGAACCCAAGGGAAGGATATGAAGATCCAAAGTCATGGTGAAGGGTCCTAGGTCCACTACACACTCCTTAACTAAGGATTCCATTGAGATTTTGGCTTAAGAAGCCATCTTGACATCCCAACTAATGCCCAACCTTAGCTGGAACCAACCTACATCTCTCTACTAAAGATGGATAAATGAAAGTATCATAAGAGCATGAATCAAATAAGATAGAGGTAGAAATACCACCATTGCTACCTGAGGTCTCGATCACTATGCCCTAGTGATATTCTTGGTGGTTCTCGAATGCTTTGCATAAATCTTATGGCTCTTAGCCATGTGTCACGAAGCGTAGGCTCAAAAATAGGTTCCTTACCCTGATTAGTAGGGTTATGTGGGCACTCTTTCAAGTGATGTCCATGTACACAACACCCATAGCAACTACATGGTCATCTCCATTGAGCAGATACTCTTCCAGGTGGCCCAATAGTCCATGGTATAGAACTTGATGATCCTGTCATAGATCTCTGTAGGTGTTGCGGTGGACGTAATCTTGCTGAATGTGCTCAAGGTGCAGTATGTTTCCTATTGGTCCCCCTAGTTAGAGGTCCCATACTACGCCCTCTTTGAGCATCATGACACTGTGGAGGTTGAAATGGTGGTCAAAACTATTGTTTCTACTAAGGAGGCTTAAAGGAAGACTATGCTAAAGTGTGTCCACCACGAGAAGGAGGAGTTGATCCCCTCGACCTACTATCATACATTTGTTGTATACGGTTCTTCACTTTATCTCTAGCCTACTCATTCTTCCCTTCGGTTATCTTTGCAATATAGGCCTTCTCCATGGCCTCTGATAGTGTCTATGAAGAATGAATTTTCACTGCACCACCCAAGTCTAAGTTCAGGCCCCGATGAACCCTAACCGCTCATCTTGGACGTAGTCTACATATCGAAGCATATCAAAATGGAGGCCTATCATAGATAATAAAAATCATCGATCCATTTTTGGATGAATCTCTTGTATATGTATCTAATCTTGAAATGATCCTCAAAGAGCTCCCAAGTAATTGTCTCCGTATCCATATGGAGCTTCTTCTCCATGATCCTCCACCAAACTAAGGATACGTTTCTCGGAAGGTGGATGGCAACACGAGATTTCGTGTTTGCCAGTGCACAAGGACATAGCTTGAATCATCCACCACTCAAGCTAACCATGCATTCCTCATCCTTAAATCCTCCTGTGTCTCTAACAAAATGAGGCGGGTGTAACTTCAGTATCTCTCTAATGTGATCTACTCGATGTCGATTTGTCGGACCCTAGGTCTTTTCTCATGATCATCCCTTGGCCTAGGGCTCATAGACCTATATTTGTGTCTTGTAGATCTATCTCGTGCTCTTTAGGTGATGACTCATGTTTAATCAACTCTACATGGGAGTTATCTGCCCTATCCTCAACACTATGACATGAAGGTGCATGAGCCTCCACTAATGGCTCTTTTTCATTTCGCTAGGTCACCCTCCTAAATATCCTCTGCATATAGCAACATTAATATCTTTTTGTGGGGTAAGTACACCAAGTTGAGGGGCCAAAAGGGGGTCTTAAGTGGACATATTTTTCTAAAAACTAAAAAAGTTCAACTTGTATGATTTTTTTGAAATAGTTACACTCAAAATTGGAAGATGTACAAATATGAATCATAGAATTTTGAGTCTAATTTCTAAGCTACTAAATTTTATTAAAAAGATAAGTTTAAGTGGGCCAAACAACTAAAATACCAACAGTGCTCCTGTTTTTGTTAAAAAACATAATAGAGTGACTTTCATGCCTCCTACCATTTTTTTAGCACCATTGAATTTTTTTGAAAACCCTTTCATAGAAAGATAGGTAGAAGCATCTAGTTTTTGTTAGATTTTTTTTTAGATTTTTTTAACGAGTATTTTTTTATTTATGATTTTTCTAGTACATAAATTTTATGTTTTGAAAAATAACAGAGCTCCGACCATGCCCCCTAACTACCTCAAAAATATCATTTTTTTAATATGTATAGAATTATGCCTAGTTTGTGCTAGTATAATTTTTTTTCAATTTCGATGACCCAAACAAAAGATACATGATGAGATATACATATTTAAACTTCAAAAATATCTATAAAAAGGCATAGTTAGAAAATAAATAATATGGAAACCTTATATTAGTTAGAAAATTTGAAAAATTATATTTTTAGAAAGAAGAAACTCTACTCTACATTGTGGTATAATTTTTTTAAATGGATCGATTGTTTTATTTTGATTTATCATAGAGGAAGTGGCATTTTTACATTTTCCTACAAAAACACGTTGTTTGTTGTGTTTGTGTAGGTCCATGCCTCAGGGTTGGGGATCCAAACCGGATCCCAAGCCTTGAGGCATGTGCTGGAAAAGGTAAAAAGCATAACACGTACGTGTTATAACACACATACACGTTATGCTTTGTTTATATTTGTTGCTCCCAAACACCCCTTTTATTTTTAGTAGACATATAACATGTATGTGTTATGTTTGTGTAAATCCCAAACCTAAGAATTTAAAATGTGATCACGTTATAATAGAATGCGTACGCATTTTTATTTTTTTCAGGTTTTGTCCCCTTTTTGGCCTCCCAACCTCATGCACTTACCCAATGTCCTGTAGTATATGAGGCAATATAGCTTCTATTTCTTTCTCTAGGGGTGGTAGATCTAGGTTCACTTGTAAGGACCACTTCTCTAGTCCGCGCCTCCTACACAGACCAAGACAAGAGTTAGTTTATCATCATCTAGGTTTTGTTTCATTTTTCTAAGTTTTCTATGTTTTAAAATATCTTGCAATGTTGTGTGTTTTAGTTATAAATTGTGCTATGTTTACTTGTCGTGTTTTGTGTTAGCTTGGGGTCCAATAATTTAACCCATGAGATCGATACCAAGTGTAACACTCACAAATTTTCTGCTCTTAATCAAATAAAACCTAATAATGTAATAGAAAAAAATTATAGTATTTTTGCTTTGTTTTAACATAGGTTAAGGTTAAACATTATCCTCAAATAATAAATTTATTGGTTATGGTTTCTACATAATATTTTAGAAGTTGGAATTAAATTAATAATTAAATATTATTAATTTACTTCCTAAAATGTATTTATGGTTTAAAATATTTACCAACTTTCATAAGTTAAATTAATTACCATACACCAAGTTTGTGTTATTTCCTATCGCAAAAGTTCATCTACTTTGTCTAGCCACTAAGTGGCCCCATTCACCCCATTACCTATGCACTTTTATTTAAACTTCATCCCCATAAAAATATCTCTAACTTAAGTGATGTAGGGTTTAATCTCGGCCATTAGATTAAATCTATCCTAGCCCTTAGATTTGAGTTTCCCTAAATATATTTATGAGTTACTTTTATCTCCATTTACCCTAATTTCTTATTCATTTGCACATTCTTATTTTAAGGAGGTTCTTAGGAGAAAAACGAGGATAAGGAGGAGAAGCCATGGAGGCCATTAGAGGGGGTTGGAAGCTCCATTTTGTTGAGATTTTGAGCTAAAAACAAATATCTACTCATTTTATTTGTGGGTATTATTTTCCATTTTTTTAAAAGTTGGTTGTATACACATTGTATATATACCCATTTGGGTAATGGATAAAAGTCCCTACATGTTTATTATATAGACATATATGTATATACAAATATTTATATATAATTTATTTTATAAAATAAAATTGATTTAATCCACAATGTGTGTGTGTGTGCATGCGTGTGTGTGTAAATTGTCTACGTAATAAAACGACATTCATATTTTGGAGCCATGGCCAAATAAATCTCAATGGCCCGAGTAATGAGGTTCGACCGACCAGTGTTTCATTATTGAAATCCACTAATATATATATATATATATATATATATATATATATATATATATATATATATATATATATATATATATATATATATATATATATATATAATAAATTCTGTGTAATAAAAACAACCCGCATATTTTGGAGTGTAACCAAATAAATCTCAACACCCGAGTAATGAGGTTTGATCATTTCGTTGGGTGGTGTTTTATTTAAATGGGGGTTTGATTATTGGGGGAGGGGAAGGGGAAATTTTTCCTCCCGCCACCCCCACCGCCCCAACACTTTATTTTTTTATAGTATGGGGGATCGGGCTAAGGGTTCGCCCCCCCCTATAAAGCCATACGACTTATTAAACTTGGTTTTTAATATGCTTTTTTAAAAATCTATTTATTATTATAGTATTATATATATATATATATATATATATATATATATATATAAAAAATAAAATAGTGTGAATGAATACCCGTCCTTATCGAGTATGTAATATGACTGACATGCCCACCACCAGATAGAGAGAGAAGGGCGGGGGAGTGCCAACTGACTATATAGAAGCCATAGCCACCCTCCCCCTAGTTCTTTCTACTCTCGCCCTTCCGCAGCTCTATACTCTATAGAGTCTATATCATACCCCCACATATCATATAGAGAGGGGGAGAGGGGGCCCAACTAAGATGAGGGGGAGGCAGCTATATCTTGTACACAATGTTCGTTGTCTGTCAAAAATTCTCCCGCCAATCTTTGGAAGGGAATGACCGCTCCGATCGAGTTGGATTGAGAGCCTATGGCCGATTCGGCCCTTCTGTTTCTCAAACCCCGCATATCCGTTCACCGGTTTCATGATATATAGAGAGGGGAGGGGGGGAGGGGCTGCATAAACGACTGAGAGACCGAGAAAGGAGTATATATATATATATATATATATATATATATATCATAATACAATTATTTTATTTAAACATATAAATAATTAGGATATAAATAAAATTTATATAATAATTTAATATGTGTATAGGTAATCTATAGGTGTGTAATTTCATATATATATTTTGTTTTTATCCTTATTTCAAATAACAAAAATAAAATTTGTTTGAAAGGTAAATATAGGGTAAATGTAGCATATCTCTTCTACCTATTAACATAAGTAGAGTAGTTAGAGATTTTTTTTTCTTGTATGCATTTATTTCAATGCAAGCAAAGAAGATGAAGTATTTCCATGACCTAAAAAAATAATTTTCTAGAAGTGGCATGTCCACAATATGAGTCCCAATAACAAGGCATGATGAGGTACTCATGTACAATATATCCATGAAGAAATCTCGAACCAAAAGAAGGAAAGAATCCTGCTAGAAGGAAAGAGAAAGAAGAAGAAGAAGAAGAAGAAGAAGAAGAAGGAAGATGTTCTCATGAATGCCCCCAAGAACAAATTCCGAAACCCCAAGCATTCCACACAACTCAAGGTAGTGAGGTGGTGCAAAAGGCTTTGTAAAGATGTTCGTAACCTGCTTTGCTTAAGTTGGAATGTACTCTAAGCAAAGAAATCCATCTTGAATGTGTTGACAAATGAAGTGGATGTGTATCTCAATATGCTTGGTCCGCTGGTGCTCAACTGGGTTGCGAGAAATGTGAATTGCACTTTGGTTGTCACACCAAAGTACAGTCGGTGAATCCTATGGGAATCCAAACTTTGTCAATAATTGGCGAAGCCAAAGAATTTGTTGACTTGCTATAACTGCTGCCCTGTACTCTGCCTCTGAAGATGAAAGTGTAACAACCTATTGATTTTTGCACACCCAAGCAATTGGAGAAGAACCAAGAAAAAAAGATAGCCAGAAGTGGAACGCCTTTAATCAATAGAACCTGTCCAATCTGAATTTGTATACCCAACCAACTGAGTAGAACCCCTAGTGTAGTGGAGTCCAAAGTGGGAAGTGCCCTGCAAATAGTACAAAATCCTTTTAGTAGCCTGCCAGTGACTACTATGAGGAGAATGTGCAAATCGAGATACAAGCCCTACTGCATATGAAATATTAGGGTGAGTATGGGTCAAGTACATGAGACTCCCAACCAACTGCCTATACAATGTAGGATCACAAAGTGGTGTGGTACATGTGGAAGTAAGAGTAACCCCAGACTGAAAAAGGAGATGGACTTGGCTTGTAACTAGCCATATCAAAGTGCCATAGAATATCATGGGTGTACTTTTTTGACTCAAATGAATCCTTGAATCTGCTCGAGAAATCTGCAATCCAAGGAAATAATGAAATCTATGGTATCGGAGCGGGAGATTTTTGTTGACATCCGTCTGTAAGTTTCACTTTGCAAACATTTTTTTTCTATATTCATATATTTAGAATTTGTCTATATTTTGTTGATGTGTGCATTTTTATGCAAAACAAAGTATTCCATTGGATCGGAACGTGGCAAAACCCTAAGATCGATTGTAAATTCGACCATTTCTAGAGCATAATATTGAAAAGCTTGTAACTTTTGATCGATAACTCGGTTTTAAGTGTCATTTTTTTGCAAAAGCACTTATTTTTCCATGCTCTTTCCATTGGAAATATTTATTTTGAGAATTTCACTATAATTATAAAGTGCCAAAATCTAGGGGGCTCTTGGTGCATTACTTGGGGGTCTTGTTGCATTGCTCGGTTCTTGCATTTATTTTGGTGATTTTTTGAGGATGGCATCTACTTCTGCATTAAATCATGTTGATCCATTAACAACACATAATTACCACACATAGAAACCAAGGATGGAAACAATAATTAAGTGAAAAGGATTATGGGCTTTAACATCTTTAGAACAACCAAGTATTCACTAGAGAATATGAGAAATTTCAGTACCAGTGCAAATTTGATGAGTGTATGGGTTTGATAGAAACTTATGTAAGTGATAGTCTTTTGTTTCATTTAGAAAAATGTGACTCTCCTTTCAAAATATGGGAGAAATTGGAGGATTTATTTGGTAAGGTGGATCATATGAGAGCCATGCAACTTGAAATTGAGATCACCTCTCTTACTCCTGAAGATTTTTCAATAATTATAGACTATCTTACGAAGTTCAAGCATTTGTTGACACAGTTGAAGGGGAGTGGAAGAGATAAGAAAGATGAAGAGTGTGTTTACTTGATTTTATCCAAGTTGAGAGGACAATTTCAAATATTTTCTTCTACCTTTTTCTCTAGCATGGATGCCTTAGGTGACACATTTAAAATGCTTGACTTTTGTGAAAGACTTACTAGGGAAGAATCCAAATTGTCTCACCTCGAGTCTTCCATCTCTCAAAAGGCATTAGTTTCATCTTATCCTAAGGGAAATGGAAAACCAAACAATAAAACCAAATCCACCCCTTCTCCATCTCAAAATTCTCCTAAACCCAAAGAAAACAACTCAAAACCCAAGGAGTCTTCTAAATCCAAGAATAAGTCTAGCCGTTCATGCTCTTTTTGTGGGGGTAGTAATCATGAAGAACATAGGTGTTATAAGTGAATGCAAGCTTTAGAGGATGCAGTCAAGAAACATAAAATTTCTATCTCTACTCCACCTCCTTCTAATCAACATGGAAAAGAACTTAATGTTGTTGGGAGATCTCAATCACCACTTGCAGAGAGTTTGGTTATAGATTGGTGCTTCTCATTACATGACTTCTAAGGAGTCTTTTGTTTCTCTAGGTTTGAATTTTACTTCTAAAATTGAGGTTGAAGATTCTTCCTTTCTTTTCTGTTAAAGGAAAAGGTGATATACAACTTGATGGTGGCGGTATCAAGATGCACTATATGTTCCTAACATCACTACAAATTTACTTTTTGTATATCAAATTTGTCATTCGGTTAATGAAAAACAATGACTTTTACAGCACATGGGGTAGAAGTATGAACTTTTTGGAGCCAAATTCACTTGTTGCTCAGTGGTTTTATTGATCATAGTTCTATACTATATCACTTTGATGGTTTTGATGACACTTCCTCTATAGGGAAAGGATTGGTTTTGCATGCAGATTCCGAGAGTAAGCTTTGGCATGAAATATTTGGACATCTTAATTACAAATATTTGAAGGAGTTGAGAACTTATGGTATGGTAGATAGTCTTCCTATAGTTTCTAGTCTTGAGGGAGTTTGCTCTGGTTGTGCATTAGGAAACACCACCAAGATCCATTTCCTAAAAAAATTTCTAAGAGAGTTTATTCACCACTTGAGTGGTGCATAGTGACTTGATGGTTTTTACTACCCCTCTTTTAATGGAGCTAAGTATGCACATACGTTTATTGATAATTTCTTGAGGCGTACTTGGGTTTATTTTCTCAAGTAAAAAAGTGATATTTTTTCAAACTTCAAAGTCTTCAAGGCTTTGGTTAAGAAACAATCTTGTAGTTGCATAAAGAACCTTCATACTAATAATGGGGGGAGTACTTCAACGATGAGTTTTCTAAATTTTTGGTAACTCAAGGCATTATTCACCAGCATTCTATTCCTCATACTCCACAACAGAGTGGTTTAGCAGAAAGAAAGAATAGAACTTTAAAGGAAATGGCTAATTGTATGATGCATTCTAGAGATTTACCTCCTATCTCTCAAGGCGCGAGCGATTAATTGTGCTAACTACATTCAGAATCGCACAACTCATAGAGCACTTGAGCATTTAACTCTAGAGGAAGCTTGGTCCAAAACTAAGCCAAATGTCTCATTTTTTCGATTCTTTGGGATTCATGCTTGGGCCTTTGTGCCAAAGAAGAAAAGGAAAGCTTTGGATAAGAAGAGAAAACCCTTGATATTTGTAGGGTATTGTGAGGACATGAGAGCTTATCAACTTCTAGATTTTGATACTCATGACGTTCTTTTTGAACACATGTTTAGTTTGATGAGCACTTCACTCCTCATGATTCTTCATCTTCTTCCATTTCTCCTTCTTCTTCATCTCATCTTGAGGATCCTTTCTTTGAGGAGGTTGATGAGGGGATTATAGATGTTGTTGAGGATCCTATTCCCATTGATGTTGTCACTATGCCTAAGTGGGCTCGTATTACAATTTCTTAGGAAACACCTTTCATAGAGGATCTTCCACCCACTAGGCATCATCACCCACATTCTACAGGTTTTGAACTTTTGTGTAAGGTAGTTTCTGAGGATCCACAAGTATTTTCAAAGGCACGGGGTATACAGGAGTGGGATGATGCGATGGTAGCTGATTATTCTTCTTTGATGAAGAATCATACTGGATTTGGTATCTCTTCCTAAAGGAAGAAAGATGGTAAGGTGTAAGTGGGTATATCGAACAAAACACGCGGCTGATGGGTCTATTGACAAGTATAAGGCTCGTCTTGTTGCAAAGGTTTTTTCACAAGTTAAAGATATTGATTACTCTGAGAATTTTGCACTGTTGCCAAGATGGATTCTGTATGCCTTGTACTTGCTATTGCTACATCACAGGGGTGGCCCGTATACTAGATGGATGTGAAGAGTTCCTTCTTACATGGAGATCTACAAGAGGAAATATACATAGAGCAGCCAACTATATTTGTTCAGAATTCTTCTCTTGTTTGTAGGCTCTGAAGGTCTCTCTACGGTGTCAAAGCCCCTCAGGCTTGGTATGAGAAGATGGATTCTTTTCTTCTATCTACTAGTTTTTTTCATTTTCACTCGATCATCATACGGTGTATCTCCAGCTTGTTGGTAAGGATATTGTGATACTTGTCTTGTATGTTGATGATCTGTTACTTAATGACAGCTCTTCTTCCCATATTCAGACTATTCAGATGTCTCTTTCTACACAGTTTGACATGACAGATCTTGGGTTATTACATTATTTCCTTGGATTACAGATTTCTCAGATAGATTTAGGGATTCATTTGAGTTAGCAAAAGTACACCCATGATCTTCTTCGATGCTTTGATATGGCTGATTGCAAGCTAAGTCCATCACCTTTTTAGTCTGAGGTTACTCTTACTTCCACATGTACCACACCACTTTGTGATCCTACATTGTATAGGTAGTTGGTTGGGAGTCTCATGTACTTGACCCATACTCGCCCTAATATTTCATTTGTAGTAGGGCTTGTATCTCGGTTTGCACATTCTCCTCATAGTAGTCACTGGCAGGTTGCTAAAAGGATTTTGCGTTATTTACAGGGCACTTACCACTTTGGCCTCCACTACACTAGGGGTTCTAATCAGTTGGTTGGGTATACAGATTCAGATTGGGTAGGTTCTATTGATGACAGACATTCCACTTCTGGCTATCTTTTTTGTCTTGGTTCTTCTCCAGTTGCTTGGGCGTGTAAAAGAAATAGGATATTGCACTTTCATCTTTAGAGGAAGAGTACAGGGCAATGGTTACATCGAGTCAATATATTCTTTGGCTTCGCTAGTTATTGACAAAGTTTGGATTCCCATAGGATTCATCGATTGTAATTTGGTGTGACAACCAAAGTGCAATTCACATTTCTCACAACCCAGTTGAGCACAATGGACCAAGCATATTGAGATACACATCCACTTCATTCGTCAAGCACATTCAGGATGGAGTTCTTTGCTTGGAGTACATTCTAACTTAGCAGCAAGTTGCGAGACATCTTTACAAAGCCTTTTGCATCACCTCGCTACCTTGAGTTGCATGGAATGCTTGGGGTTTTGGAAGTTGTTCTTAGGGGGTGTTCGTGAGAACATCTTCCTTCTTCTTCTTCTTCTTTCTCTTTCCTTCTAGTAGGATTCTTTCCTTCTTTTGGTTTGAGATTTCTTCATGGATATATTGTACATGCATAACTCATTAGGCCTTGTTGTCGGGACTCATACTGTTGACATGCCACTTCTATTTTTGGCCTCTAGCTTCACTTGAGGGGGGGTGTTAGAATAGGTATTTACCTTAGCTCATGTTCACTTAGGTACTTTATTTACCTTTATTGTATTTATCCTCACCCACTTATGTGTGTGGATATTTATTTTTATTTATTTAGATATTAAGGGATATTATCTAGTTGTTAGGTATAGTTCTTTTCTTGATCTATGGTATTGACTAGTTCTTTCCTTGATCTATGGTATTGAATAGATCCTTCATGTCTAGTTCTCTCCTAAATCTATGGTCTTGACTAATTCTTTGATGACTAGTTATTTCCTTGATTTATGGCTTGATCTACGACCTTGACTGGTTCTTAGATTGTTATTCCTTGCCTATATAAGCAAGGTCCATTCTCATTGTATTTCATTGAGTTCCATAATAATATATGATATTGTTGCTCATTTGTTTGCAAAGGTTTTGTGTAAAGTTATTCTAGTGAATTTCTTTTATCTTATTGATCATGGTGTTTGATTAGCATCTGTGTTCTTGGCTTGGTACGATCTGGTTATCGTTCCTTTTAGTAACTTTATATAAAATTGGACTATAACTCAATCAATAATTTCCATTTCACAATTTAGTTTGGAGAGAGTATAGACTAGGAACTACAAATAAAACACCTCTTTTCCTTTTTGTTCTTGTAAATTTCAAGTTTTGCCAACAATACAAGGAAACAAGAAACCAATATAAACTATACTTATAACAATATTATTTCTTTGAAATGAATACACCTTTCAACCATCCATTAATTTCAACATTTCAATACAATGATTTTTTGTTTTACAACAAGATGAGAAAATGGTTCTATTCCTTCCTTGTAATACACCATTCTTTTCTAACAATACATATTGAATCTTTGAAAAGCTTCCAAAATTATAAGAGTTTTATTTCCAACAAATATGCAACTTGAGTTTCCTTCTTTCCACTACACATTAAAAACTTGGCAAGTAAAGTTTACAAGGCTATTCTTTGATATACAAGAGTTACAATCTTCCACTCTAAGTGGGAACAATAATAAAATTTACAACATGAAGGTTCTTTGAACAATCTCAAACACAAATCCTCATCTAAGGTCATCACCCAACTTTTAGATTTCAAACTTGCATCCTTCAACTCTTCAAAACTTGAATCACCATACAAATAAAGGGGTATATCTGACGATATCTACCCAACCTATAATCTAATAAGAGGAGAATCCATCCTCTTATTGGCCCCCAAGCCCCAACCAAAGAAAAATATGAGTTATTAGGCAACATTTGACAACTTTTACAAGAGGCTTCCACAAAACTCATTCCACAAAATAACACATTCAAACAAAAATAACAACTTCCCAAACAAGAAAAAATTCTTGACTACAAAAAGATGACAAGGAACAATGGAATATAGGCACCATCTCATTTTTTCTCCCATGTGATGTACAAGTTCCACCAAAATATTCCATGTGCACAAATGAAAAACATAATCAAATCCTTATTTCTACACTTACAAGTATGAAAAATATATCCACGTTATACTTTTACCTCCCCAATGGTCCTATAAATCCATCTCCCAAACCCAACTTAAGGCAAGTTACCCATCCAAAATCAAACATATCCACAACACTCATACAATATTCAAACAAGCACAATTTCTACATCAAAATACATTAATACAAAAAGACAATAAGAGGAGAGCCTACCTCTCCATCAAGCTTCCAATTTATTTACTCAACAAGCTTTGAATCCTTCACACCAATCTCAATCCAAGATGCAACTCCAAAAGAAAACTCCAAGTATGAAAACCAAGACCAATTTTAAAAATGCAAGAGAAGCAAATAAGGCAAGTAACCCAAAATCCATCAAAATCATCCAATAAATAGAAAAGGGATGTGAGGATGATGAGGTGGCTCCATGTAGGATGCCACTTCATCATCCCTCCATTCTAACACACAATTCAAACACCAAACCCAAAGAAATTAAATACACATGTAAGAGTTATGACATGCCCACATGACACTCCAACTTGCACACCATGCTTATCAAGGACAAACTTAAATGTGGTAAGTAACAAGTGTAATTATTTACCCTTTTTACACTCCAAAATGCATTAAAATGGTCAAAATATGTCCCATACTTCATAAGTAGGGTTGGTAGGAAAGTTTGAGATGTGAGGGACAAGGTTAACTTGTCCCTCAAGTCTTCAAAAGTGGCCAACAAGGTCAAATTCGAATTTGGGAAGGATGGTGGAGTACACACCACCTAAATGCATTTAATGCTTTTCACATCATGCACCAAAACATTGACTATCTAACCAATTTATTGCTCACATGTCATGTGTTCCATTTTAGGTTAATTTTAAGTTAAATTAGTTAGTTAAGACACATTAGCAAGTGTTGATAAAGTAAAAATATTTCCCCAATAAATAAACACATGCACAACAAATTAAAACAAACAAAATTAAAAGAAAGGAAACACATTACACCCATGCCCACATAAATGAGGTTACTCACCTATGGGAATCTCCTAAAAATCATGAAACAACACAACATAATATTATACACAAGTATTCAAATTTGGCCATGTTGCACAACACTCGACATCCTTCCCTAGTTGAACCCCTATCCCCATTTGATGTATATAATATAATTTATGTGTAACATAACAAAATATCTCTGATATTACGACCCCATCAAAAACATCAAGAATAATATACATATAGAAATTAACAATTGTCATCCAAAATTAGTAGTTCTATCATCTATCATCATATTAATTAATTCGATTTTAACATCCATAAAATTATAATTTTGTTCAAAACATCCAACATAGGAAATGCATCTAGAATATGACATGTTAGTATAAAATCAAACTACTACAAATCAACATATATAACTGTCCATCAGTGTTATCTAGTGCATCGTAATCAAAATGTAAATTACAACATGTCAATAGTCCAAATATATGCATAGTCTATCATCTATTGATCAAGATATAATAATCAAAATGTATAAACATTAATCCAAAAGTAATAACATCATAAGAAAATAGTGTCGAAGAGGAGTGGGAACTTCATGTTTCTCTGGTGCGGGATGGAGGTAGCCAATAAATATTTGGTGTGTTGAAAGACTAAACACACCCTTAACATTTCTACTCGACAATAAAAATTCAATGCCCTAAGAAGACAAGATGAAGTGCAAGAAAAGAGAGTAAAAACCTTGGCGGTGTTTATCAAATCAAGGAAAAAAAAATGTGAAGCGTCTCAATAACCTGGTGACACTTTCTTCAAAATCTTGTGAGAATGAGATAGAAAATAGAACAATAGCTACAACAGAGGAGGAATTTTCTAAAAAATCAAAACTCCTATATTCATCTCGACTACAAATCTAAGAACAAAGTGATTCCATAAGACTAGCATGCCCTTCAAACACTACATGAATCACTTCCTAACTTTCACCTATAAATAAAAAGGAGATGTTGATTTTTACACTCCTCTCGACCCCCAATTATGTTTGCATCCGACTTGCACTGACAGAGAAAGATTATGCTAGCAAAGACAAATTTATCTATCCTAGCAAGTCTAAGAGAACAATAAGAAGAAGCTATGAAATGTAGAATTTACACATGCTTGATGCCTTTTCTTTGCATTTTACTACGCCTCTTTAACGAGTTTCTTGTGCAATCCTACAACCATGGTACTCCATGGGTTGCATCACCCTAGGAATTCATATAAACATGTCATGTGTTTTGCCTTTTACGTCCACATTAACTAGCATACAATGAATTAGCCTTAAAGGATTCCCATTTTTGGTATAAATATCCTTCCTTGGCGTACCTTGGAGACATATCACATCCACCAACACAAATATCTATGCATTATTTGATAATTTTGTCTTGGGAGGTGAAGGGGTAGGATTCTCTCGGATTTGTGCAGTGGTAGGATGCACCGAGGAATAAAATTTTCCACCCTCCCCTACTTCTGCACCCATCCCCTTCATGTCTCCCAATAAAAATAAAATGTTCTTTAACCAATCAAATTATTTGATTAACATTTTCCAAATTCCAAAACCAATAATTCAAGAATGTGTTCAACATGGGAAAAAATTGTTGGTAGTTGTCCAAAAGAATAAGTATTAGTTCCTAAAAGGAAAACAATCCAAGGCAGTCCTAATGCACCTTATGATATCATTTCTCTCTCAACATCATATACCAAAACACCAAAATTTCATGATAACATTTAAATTATTTTATCCAATTTTATTATATGCACAAAATATGATTTTTTTGCAATCGATATTTTATTATGATCGTAAATGAAAATAATTGCGATAAAAAACTAAGAGAGGCTTCTACACATGAATTTGTGAAAAATTCAAGGATAAATCCCGTTGTTAGTAGAATAAAAAAATAAAAAAGTTGGAAGGAGCTTTAAATATCCCTCGAGAGCCATACTTTCACCCTGGCCCTCCTTTACTTTACTTATTTTATTGGTTATATATACTCATTAGAATTTAATATTTTTATAGTAATAATAAAAAATTAAATTATTATTATTATAATCTATAGTGCCCGGTAAAATAAAATAAAAAATAAGAGAGTGGGAAGGGACATGGGAGTAGGTAGGATGGAGTGTGGCGGTGTGTGTAGGGCATGGGCCGCCCAAAAGACCATTAAGACCTATCATTTTTCCTGCATAATAATCCCTATAATTTATTTGAAAACCAAAGGCTTTGACCACGAAAAACCAAGTTCACGTTGCAATTTGGCAATATTTGGATAGTTGCGAGTTGTTTAAATTTTTGAATGCAAGTTGTGTGTAAGCTGCAGATTTATACACAAATGGGTTTGTTGAAAAGGCTATAGAAACTATCGAGCAAATTTCACTCGCAGATTTAAAGCCGATTCCATAACCTCTGCTAGCATCTCTCATCTTGTGCCGAGATATGAGCTCTAGAGCAGTATGGACATACATCAAAGAATATAAGATAGAGGAATTTTTTCATATGTTGTAGCTGCAAACGATACGCGAGATGCATATGTAAAATGTGGAACATTCCACAAGCCATGTGAACTGTTTGAAAGAATGAAAAGAAAATAAGGGCGTGGGTTTTTAGACAACGTGGATTACATGATAAGCATAAAATGTCTTGGTTAAATCATACCCGAGATAGAGAGGACTCGTGGGGATGTATTTTCATCATGACACAACACATTCCCAGTCTCACTCTAGTCAAACAAGTGTTTTGTGAAATCACCTCACCAAATCTCACAAACGAATTCCCATCAAAAGTGTTTCTTGTGCTCCTTATAACATCTATATGCATACCATTTGCATATGCATCCAAATACCTCCTGTAATAATTGATTGCAAACACTATGTGAGCCATAAAGTTTCTATTTCGAGTGATGGTAGAGTGAATGAAAGTGGGCTGCATACATCTGGTAGTCGTAGAGCGACCAAGCTTCGAGGGCCTTTTCATGGTAGCTCTGGATTCAAACATGGTAGTGGTTCTTTATGTGTATGTGGTGGCAATGATGAATTTTTATATGTAATCAAACCATAGCTTACATTCTATAGAGATTTCTCTACGGACTATGGGGTGAATGATGGGTTGTGTGTGGCGCCTTCACAACACTCATGGAGGATACTTTACCTAGTAATGGGTTGTGGAAACATGGTGCTTTAATGGAAAATGGACTGGTGGATGCCTTAAGAAGTGGCAGATTCATTTAGCTTGGGCAAGGAGATCATTTGTGCCTTTATGGATCTTTGCATGATGGATCTAGCAATAATAGTAAGGTCTCTATTTTTTTGAAGGTCTGTATAGTTGGGGGTTGGGGTACTTAGTTTCCACTATTTGGATGTCTCCTTCCATTATAACCACTTATCTCACCAAGGTTGTTTTTTTCGTTGGACAAGATAAGGGTTTCACATGTCCTGAACAACTCCATCCTCAATTGGCTATGATGGTTGATGCATGTAACTATTTGACAAAATGCCTTAAGGAGTTTGGAGTCTCATGAAATGTTGGTGGACCTGCATGGAGCCCCTCTTTCACCACGTTGTTCTTGGAAAGGCATGGTTTATCTCACCTTGTCCTTCATAATTATTGTACTTTAGTTTTTCCATTTGCAAAGTAATAAATTTAAAACCTTTGGTTTATCATACATTCAACTATTTTATATAAACTTGTTTTGGAAAAATAGTAAAATGTCATCTGGTACTTATGTAACCCAAATAACACTTGGTAGTCAAGCAAAAACTTAAACCCTCCTTCAGACATGATTTGGAAAACTTCGTAACCATATTAGATAGTTGTGACACCCTTTTATTGACAAGCTGAGTTTGTTCCCTCATAAACCCACCAACTGTTCCATGGTAAAAGCTAGTAAATCATGATATTCATAGACCTACAAAGCAACCTTTTGAAACCCAAAAAGGGGATGTAAAGTCTCGTTCGTGTTCCTTGTTATGAGGAGAGTTGCCTCAAGATTTAAGTTCAAACCCAATCGATCATCTATAATCTCTTTGTCGCTCCTCTAGGGGCCTTGTTATCCTATTTGCACTTTTAGGAATTTAAAATTGAAAAGTTGGGTTTCCTATCACCTTGTTGTTTTAATCCCGAAAAATAAAATGCTTATCTAGCTTCGCAAACCTCTAGTATTTGTACTAGAAAATTTCCTGGAACCTTCAATCTGGGTAAAGACACTCTTCTTGATAGTTTGGAAAAGGCATTTTTAGGCCTCTGGTCTCAGTTTGACTAGGTCAAACTGGACCAATTACAACCAATGGCTTCAGAAAACCCATCTCCGTTTGAAAACCATTTCCTAATTCCTAGTTCCATCGAATTTGGTGAATTCTCCATATATAGGGGAACTTGTAGGAAAATTCTTGTTGCATGTTCATCCATCAAATGTAGGTTTTAGACATGGTTTTTTGAGCCCTTGAGATAACTTTTGATCATTTACAACTAGGTCAATTACAATCGATGGCCTCAAAAAATAGGCCACCAATCGCAAACCGTGACGCGAGATCCGAATTCCACCGGTTTATGTGAATTCTTGTTGACTAAGAGGACACATAGAAACTTACACACTGGTGTGTTTCCTCACTAGAAGAAAACATTTTAAAGTGGTTTCTTAGCCTTCGATCCCTAATTGAACTTGACAATGTTTGAAAGTGGTTTCTCGGCCTTTGAGCCCTAATTGAACATTTTTTTGGAACTAGCAGAAATATGTAAAGAAAGAAAGTTGTTGGACCCTTGTCAGGTTACCAAACCCTCATGGAAACTTGTTGACACTTGTAACTAACTATTTCAAACTCTATCGGGTGACTTGTTGCATTAAATTGAAAGTTTTACAAAATTGTTGTTCTCTCTCTCCCTCTCTCTTGCTATCTCCTTGGTTAGAAAAAGAAATGAAATGAAATCAAATAAATATGTGCCTCTAACCCTCTCCATTCAAATACAAATTATTATTATTATTATTATTATGGAAATGGGAAAACTAAAAACGTTAACTATACTAGATCTAGGTGGATGCCATGCCAGCGAGTTATTGTTGATTTCATGCTCACATGGTTTTACAGGACACAAGTACGATGGTGAAACGACGTGGTTGTAATTCAATGAGGATTATTGTAATTTATGTATGTTAATGAAAAAAAAATAAAAATGTATATATGCATTTCTATGTTATAGTAAGGACTTGTTATTGGAAATTGGTAATATGTATGAGATGTTAGTTTTAGGGGTGCTTTGGAAATGTGCTTTTAACTATAGGTGTTCTTTGATTCAGATTTACATATGGTAAAAGGGGATTGGGTATATATGTTAGGTGAAATCGTAGAGGATAATTCAACATTTTGTGAAGTATTAAAAAGGTTATTATTGAAGTTTTGTAATAATTTTAAGATGTTAGTGTTTAAGGGAGATGTCCATCTAAACATGGGTGTTATTTTGATCCCCAAATTTGTATTGTAAAATTTGAATATATATATGTTAAATGAAGTTGAATTTAATAGCTTATAGTGTAATTCCAGTGTGTAATTGATGATCAAATAATTAGTGTGTTGTGTTTCTTACCCTGAAAATGTAATAAAGAGATCTAAACGAAACAGTCAACCCTAGTTTAAAACTCGTGTATAACTACCATTTTCTGTGTGATTTATTTTAGTATAGAAGACTAAAACCTTAGAATGAACTTATATCTTTACACTCAATAGAATCTCCTAGATTAAGTAAATAATAGCCCAATTTTGAGTTGTCGTCATAACATGTATGCTTAGCGACATCATCGTGAACCCAATTATTAGGACAACATGATCAAGCTTTATCTATGGTATGTGGTTTTTTTAGGATTAGTAATCATGTGGTAGTAAGGATAATTTTTAATCTTTAGGTAGTACTCTATGGGTAACCAAACCCCAAGCATAATGTAATATCCTCTTGGTCGAGGCACACATGTAAAGTGAAGAGTGTATGTGGTGAAGATCGCTAACTAACCTTCGAAGTCACATGTATGAGTTGGAATCATAGTGAACTCAATACCCAATTTCTATTATCGTTTGGATTTTGTGTTGCAACACTAAGATTTATTTGTGAAACTTAACCGCATTTTAATTTATGATTAATTTGTGAACATGTAATTATAAGATTATGCACTTGGAGAAGGGTTAATTGTATATTGTTCTTATAACTCATTCGTACCATTTGGTGCTGAGAACAAAATCCTCTTTGTGTAGACTTTAATGTGAATCCTAACCCTTTAAATGAATATTTAATCCATCTTATTATCCCCCTTATCCTATTTTACATTGAATGTATGGTGTGAAATCATGTAATCATGTTCTTGATACAAATTACTAGGGAAAGGACTAGTAGTCTTATGATCATACCCATGGCCCTATCAATAATTTGTTACACAACAAATTTTAAAAAGGTAATTAAATAAAATTGAATGAAACCATTTTAAGATGAATGAATATGATGTCGAAGTGAATATGATGTTTTAGTTACTTACGTATGATAATACTGATTGTGAATCCCTTTAAACCCCTGTCAAACCAGAGTGTCATCTTGACAAGAAATATCAATTGTACCTAGAGTCGTAAGCTTATTTTTGGAGATAAGTGTGTTCAATCACCCTAGTTGTAACCTTAGTAAGGTGTACAAATTTATAATTGAATGTCTCCTCATAACACACATCTAATACTTAATTGTTTAGGAATCCAAACTGGTGGAGTTTGAAATCATACTCGTTAGTACCTTGATGACTAAACAATTAAGTGAAGTTGATGGGATACATGATTAGTTGTAATCACAGAAAAATAAAAAAGTTAAAATTAGAACTTAAATGCTAATATGAAAGAACGCATAATCAATCTACTCTTGAATCAATAAAATTCCTTTGATTCATGAGAACCTACCTTCTTACAACCAAGACAGATTGAAAATCCAATCGAACATGCAACTTAGAAAATGAATCATTGGAACAAAAATTAAAATCGTCATGTATGTACATATCTTCATACCAAAAACTAGGATACATCATTCTATTGTGATGAGCGAAACAAGTAAAATTATATGGGATTACTATAAGTGAAATGTTAAATAAAGTAAATATAATGTAGTCTAGTTATAAAATAATTGATAAGTGACATCCAAAAAAACAAGTTCAATAACGAATTGTGAATGTAATAGATTTGTAAACTAGGAAAGTGTTGTCATGGATGGTGCCTATACAGGATTCATAATGTAGTTGAATCGTTATGTTGTGTATTGATATTTGAGAAAAAAATGGGCCTTGATGTGCGTGTCACATGTTTTCATGTTACCTTTGTGGGTTAATGTTTGTGCAAGAAGATCTTGTGTGATGCATTGTCATAAGTGATCCGTGATCCCATGTAGTGTCGTGTGAACTAAAATGTGAGTATATATATACATGAACCTCCGTTGTGATACCAAATGTAATGCCCCAATTAACACACATAAGAACAGAAATAAAGAAAATGAGAATATATATATAATATATATATATATTCTCATTTTTCTTTATTTCTGTTTTATGTGTGTTAATTGTGGGCATTACATTTGGTATCAGAGTGGAGGTTCATGCTCTCAAACCTCTAGGATAGATTGGAGTTGTGATGATTCTGCATGGTGATGGTGGATATTAGAAGAGTAATGTGATATATGTTGTTATGTGACCAATGTTGTAATTATGATATTATGAATGCACATGTGGTGCATGTCACTTAGTGTGTGTTTGTTATCATGTTGATGTGCTTGTGATGAGAGTATTCACTCTCCTTTTTCGTGGATTCAATGAGGAGTCCACGTGTGATGTGTTGCCTTAGTATGTGTGAGAAGAATGTTTTTATGGATGGTGGTGTGTTGGAGCATCTTATCATTTTGTGATATGTAGGTGTGTTGATGTGTTGTATGAAAAATATTGGTGTATAGTGGATTGGATTGTATAGTAATGTCACCACCATGTAGTGATGAATTGTGTGTCACCATGTTGTCTTACAATTGATTCTATGTTGTAATGTTATTCACTTTGTTCATCGTGCATATAATTTGTGTAATATGAGATGATTCATGTCATGAATTAGGGGCATATGGGGATTGTATGACCCCTATTATGCAAAGACTTGTACCTTGAGTGTATAATGTTAAAACTTGATGTATTGTAACCCATGAAAGTAAAGATTATGTTGTACCACTGTATATACACCATGCGTATTATGCTATGGTTAACGTGTATAAATCTCCATTATGTTAATGATGTAGGTATGTGTTATCTTGTGAACATTACACTTGAGGACCCAAAGTGGAGAAATTGTTACGAGTGTATGTGTGGAGAGAGGAGTGGACCAATTTTTCATAATCTTGAGCCGAGTACAACCGAGGAAGTGGAGCCTTATATATACTAAACACCCACTTTTATCTGTTTAGTATACTTTGAGCTTGCTCAGTATATTATGGATGCGCACCACCTTAGGCTCAACTTATGCAAACTAAATTCCCGCTACCTCATATTGGGTTGTGCATTGAGCTTTGTAGAAACTTTGGAGGGATGATTGTGACGGGGATGATGATAGTTGTATTATTTGATATGTTATTTTACGAGTTGAGGCTCGATGTACGAGTGCGAAATGTGTTTAGTACCCCTTTGGTTGCCATATAATGCCACACAATTATCATGATGTGTTATTTCTATATACGTATTTTATTCTTAAATTGAACATTTTCTCTTTTCTTGCAAGAACCAACAGTTTCTTGATTGACATGTTCTTATATTTTGGGAATTTATTTGGTTGTTGCACTAACATGTGGATTTTGCACTAACTATGGCTAATTAGCCATTTTCTTTTCTTAGTTTTAAATTTGCATATCAAGTTTAAATTTATTTTTATAGCCTAGCCCAAGGCTTGAGATATTTTCCACTTGGCATTTGAAATGGATTTTTATGTTGGTTCTAATGTTGTAATGTGTTGGAATAGTGTCATGGGATTCACCATGGAGTGGTTGAACTTATGGACTGCTTCATTATATGGGGTACGCCCCAAAGAGTTACAAGTAACTAGTGGGTTGTTGAACCACGAGTTATTATGTCACTTGGGTTAGGGGTGTCTGGACTCTATGTGCCTAGGGCCATAGGGTGACTGACCTCTTTGAGGGAGACATAAGAGACTTGAGGGAGGCATAAGAGACTTGAGGGAAACATAAGAGACTTGTGTGTGTGTGTGTGTGTGTGTGATTAGTGCACTTGGAGTTTTATTTTTATGTTTATGATGCTTTGCGAGGAATATGTAGTTGTTGGTGATGCTTTGGGAGGTATATGGTGTTGGTGTTATGATGTATGTGTACTTTTGTGAGTTTAATTATATCTTGTAATGTGGATGATTGAAGCTGCACATTGTTGGTATGATGTTTTTTCCATCTTGACCCTATATAGCTACAGTTGTGAGTTTGAGTTACGTGAAACCCCTGTATGTGTACATGTTGGGAATTCCATGTTGTTGTAGTCTACTTATGTTACGAGTACCTTTGTGTCAAAAGCATGTGTGACAAGTATTGTGTTGTAAGGGCTATGTATGTTCTTTCCATGGTTCGGTTGAGTTCTTGTGATGTGATACAGATTGTGAAAGTATGTAGCAACATGTCTCGTGGGTTGTTATTGTTGTGTTTAGTTTTGTGTGATATCTTGAGGCAAATTATTGTTAGGCACCCACAAACATAAGACAATTAAAATTCTAAACAATGCAATATTAAGAGCTTGAGATTTAGAAATGTTGTAAAGGAAAAATACTAAGTAATAAAGTAAAAGATAACTAACTTCCAATCTTCACAAGAACATTAAGAGTTTAAGAAATTGTTAAACTTTCTTGACTTCCCTATGGTCGTGTTCTAATGAAAGAGAGCTTATCCCTAGACCGATCTTATCGTCATTAGATTTCTTCATTGTTTATCTCTTTTTGTTCTTTGGCACTATGTCACATCGAGGACAATGTTATTATAACTCGAGGGAAATGTAGTTCCCATTAAAATAAAATAAACAATAAAATAAAATAAAAAATAAGAGAGTGGGAAGGGACGTGGGAGTAAGTAAGATGGAGTGTGGTAGGTGTGTGTAGGGCATGGGATGCCCAAAGGACCATTAATACCTATAATTTTTCTGCATAATGATACCTAGAATTTATTTGAGAACCAGAGGCTTTAACCACTCAAAACCAAGTTCACGTTGCAATTTTGCAGTATTTGTTGTATGGATGATGTGTGCAAGCTATAGATTTATGGATGAATGGGTTTGTTGAAAAGTCATTAGAAACTTTTGAGAAAATTTAAATGGCAGATTTAAAGCCGATTCCATAACCTCTGCTAGTGTCTCTGTCTTGTGCCAAATGCAAGCTCTGGAAGCAGTATGGACATCCACCTAAACATAAAAGATAGAGGAATTTTGTTAGATGATGTAGTTGCAAATGCTCTATCAGATGCATATTCAAAATTTGGAACCTTGCAAAAGGTAGGCAAGTTGTTTGATAGAATGCAAAAAAAGGGGCGTGGGTTTTGTAGAAAACATGGATTACGGGATAAGCTCAAAATGGCTTAGTTAAAGTAGACTGGGATGGAGAGGAATCGTGCGAGATGAATTTTCCTCTTAACACAACATATTCCTAGCCTCATTCCAATCAAATAGTGCTTTATGAAATCACCTCACCAAATCTCACAAACAAATGCCCATTAGAAGTGTTGCTTGTTCTCCCTATAACATCTCTGTGCATACCATCTACATATGCATCTAAATACCTCTTGTAATAATTATTAGGGGACGTTGTGTGACCCATAGCATTTCTATTTAGAGAGATGGTAGAGTGTGTAGACATGTATAATTTAGCTCTAAAAATTTAAATACTTAAATTGTGCTAATCATCCCCTTTCCTACAAATTGACGACATATCATCAATATAGCACATTTCTCTTCTATTGTCATTAATTAACTACATTATGCTAGTTAATTGGCCCTTCTATCTAGCAAAGATCAAAATTAATGAATTTTTTTAATTAAACCCTTTCGACTTGAATTAATTAATTTATCTTAATTAATTAAGTTTCCTCTTTTATTAGATAAATAAAACATCATTTAATTAGCCTAAACCCTTCCTATTCCTAAATCATACTAATTGTTCTTAAAAAGCTTATATAAAGCTTTCACACCTATTAATTAATCACTTGGGTTAATTAATAAAACACCTCAAACCCCATGATTCATTAAAGGAAAACCAAAACTCTTCTAAGGTTGACTCACCCCTTTTCAACCATCCTTATCCATGCAATTAACTCAAGCTAGCTATTATCCCACATATAAAGGGATGTAGAGATTGTTTTATCTATTGTGCTATATAAGGAGCCCTCCTCCTACCTTTCTATTTAGACCTACACACCTAAATGAGCATAGATCCTATACTATAACTATTTTATCATCTTATAGAATTATTCATTAGAGTCAAGCCAAGCATCATCCATTTACATTCAATCATCCAAGCTATTTTTGAAGATCAATGGAGTTAATCAAGAAAGGATTTGGTACCATGACTTGATGAACCTCCATCCTCAATCCTCATAGATCAAGCAATAACTAGCAACCCTTTCATAGCTAAATGATCTACCTAAGTCCATTTCATTGATTTAACTTTCTAAAGAGTAGAGCAATAAGTGTTAGAATGTTATCTTGAGGTTTATTTTCAAGTTTATAATACATAGTGTTGATGTTTACTACTGTTTAGCTTTTAGCATAATAGTATATTGATGTAGTTAGTATTGTATTGAAACTTTTAGGTGTTAAATTTGATTTATTTTTCTTTGTTAACTAATCCATATACACATTTAGCATGCACCTGGGATAGGTCCTTAGTCCCTTAGCATTATAGTTTAATTTTTGTTGGTATTTCAATATTTGGCTAACCCTTGATATGCACATGTGTGAAATAATGTTAAATTTCTTATGATCTTTGGTAACTTTCCATGTGCCAAGTCTTGCTTAGGGGTTTAATTTTCATGGATTATTGTCAATTTTGAGATTTTTGATCTTTTTATGTCATTGTGCCATATTTTGATGTCATCACCATGTACATTTTTTACGGGGCGCGCAGCGTATAAACTAGAGTGCAGATGCTCATTTCTTAGCACAAACATCATTCGCACTTGCGCACATGCATTGTTGCAGTATTGTACCCTATTTTCTATTAAAACTATCAAAGTAAAACATGCACATAAACCGAGTGCAGGCACTCATTTCCTAGCATAGAAATCATTTTACTAGTGCACACACACAGTATTGCAAAGTATTATACCATGTTTTACTGTCAAAATTGTCAAACTAGCGTAAGCACTTAAACGAGAGTGTAGACACTCATTTCTACCGGTGCACACACATTGTGTCGTATTGTACCTATTTTCTATCAAACATCAGGACTAGCACAAATGACCGAACCATAGTGCATATTTCCTTATCATGTTGCACACACTTTGTTTCCTACATAGTTACACATATACCCGTTTCCTAGTGCAAACATCATTACGTTAGTGCACACACACTTTGTCATAATTATTTGACTCTTTGTATTGCTTCCCATGTGCACACATTTATCCACTAGCGCAAGCATCTTGAGGTAGGCACATACATCTCTTTGGCCATATAGATACTTTGTAGCTTTGATTGTCAACATAGAGGCATGCATGCACCATAACCCATGCACATATACCCTGATCTAAGCGTAGGTACCACAAAGTCCAGTTTTGAATATCAGTTTAACATTTACAAAATCTTGTGTCATTAAAATACTAACATCTTGTAGGTTTATTTTGATTAATTTCTATTTTGCAGGGTGTATTTACATGCTTTTGTTTAAATTGTATTAAATTTGGATAAACATTACATGCTTAATCATAAGAGTAAAGTCGCGTATGCTCTTCCCTCGTACCTTTTTGGGTAATCTTGGGAATCAGAAACGATTCTTATCTCTTTATTTTTCTTTGAAAAATGTTGGGAATGTCAAATTTGGTTAAAATAAACATGTATCACATTTGATTTAAGTATTTTCCATTTGTTGATTTCTTAGTTAGATCTTATGTCATGTATGCTCTTCTCTTGCGTCTTAGGATGATCTTGAGAATAAGAAATGGTGCTTGTCCTCTTTATGTGCATGGAAAATTACTAATCCATTGTGCATGGCCAAAAATACTTATCAAAGAAGGAAGAAATTGAGAAAAAACAAAACTACTAATATAGTTTCTATGCCAATTTTCAAAAGGTATTCAAGAAAACCACATTAAGCTAAACAAGATAAAAATAACATACCACAAACATCACAGTGTATTTGTAGGTTTTAAAAAAGCATATGTCCTTATCCACTCAACTAGAACATAACCCCTTTGGCATAACACCTTAAGTTAAAAAAATGGGGGTGGTTCTAGGAACTCTAAAGTAGTCCATGCAAGAGGGAACCTTGTGAACAAAATAGGAAGTGCTCCGCACAACCTACTTGACTAGTTTTACTATTTGTCAGATTTAGCATCAAATTTATTCGTATCACAACCTCGGTGAGAGTACGGGATGGAAACTATTATTTCCCACTATACTTGAAGGGGGTAAGGAAAAGTGAGGATAATCCTTGGGAAACCTTGGCAAACTGAGTTCACATCTAGATAACTTGTGATACCTAGTTGAGTGAACCACCTAGGAAGCTATCTTTGACCAGGAGCCAACTTTGACCATATTAAAACCAATTTGAATTGAGATATATCACAAAGGGAGAAATTTTTGGAGTCGTAACCTTGTTTTTAAAACATGGGGAGAGTCCATTAAAGTTTGAATGACAAGTCATTCATCATGAGGATTGTAAAGTTTTTACTTTCCTTACAAAGGAGGTGAAACTCTGCTAAAGGGAAACCAAACTCTCTTCAACACCAATTGATCTACTTCATTCACTTTATTTTGAAACTTTGTTGATCAAAATAAGAGTGAATACCCTTGTGTTGCTAATTGATTTGTATTCACCACTTTTATGTTTGTTTATGCTCATCCATGTTTGCGGCTGAGTTTTTAAATGTCTAAAGTGTGTGAAAACATTTTCATATCATTGGTAGCCTTTTTGGTCTTGATACCCAAGTCAAGATCGTAATCATAGTTAGGCTTGATTCATCACCTTAATTCTCCTTTGAATTTTTATTTTTATTCTATTGTATTGCAATAATTTTGATACTTATGTCTTGTTTCTTGCAAACTTGGCCTATGTTTCTAGATTGTAACATTGTACGCTACGCACATTTTGACAATTTATTGGTATACTCTAGCATTATTTTTCTTTCAAACATTACCTTGATTTTGAGAGGAATTTTTTTTACCTTTGTGAACATCATATCAATATTATTTCAATATTAATACCTTACTTTTGCATTAATTTTGGTTAACATATCTTAGTGGTATTATTGCGTTGTTCATACTCATAACCTCCACTTTTTGCGATATAGGTCTTGATTAGACTCAAGCTCTTTTACGTATAATTTTTTTGGGAATCATATCAACCTCTTGTTATTACTTATGCCTTGTTCATTTCTTTGAACTTGACATAAGTGGTGACATTTTGTTGATCATCTTAAATGTCAACTACCATTTGAAAACAAACATAGGAAGTACCTCATTTGATTAATTGGTTTGGAACAAACATTGTGTGATTGTGTCTTGTTTGTCACTTTTGACTTATCCATTTAGGAAAATAACTTTGATCCATTGATTCTTTATCATTCATTATTCTTTTGTCATTAATTTGGCTGTGTTTTGAACTTGTGTGATTGTTCCTTGTGTTTATCCACCTTATAAACTCATTTCTAGGACAATCCTTTGGGTCTTTGATCCTCTTGATCTTATTGTTTTTTCCTAAGTTCATGATCATTTTTGAACATATATTTCAAACCTTAGCAAAAACATTTCCTATCAAGCAAATTTTGCATCAATTGAACATTGGAAATATTTCCTTTGTATCCTTTATGTTGCTAAAATTTTGATCAATCCCTTTGACTGTACACCTCAAACCTTGTTAGATTATCAATATTGAGTCATCACGATGTATGTTTTCCTTAGCTTCCTTTTGGAAAATCACACAAGCATACCCATCTATAGGAAATGTCTAGTTGGTTGTTTTTATGTTGCCCAAATCAAAATGAATCGTTCTTCACTTTGAAGAAGATTGATCATACAATCTAGGTCTAGGCCTTTGAACCCAACACACACCTAAAATCATTGATTATCACAATGTCCCTTATTTATACGACAATAAGGAATCAAAGCTTTGGTGTTCACATCAAAATAATCCCATCATGACTAAGCCTCATTTGGTTATTTTTGCTAGAGAACCCATCTAAGTAACCCATTCCCCACCTTCATCTCATAGTCAATGGTATGGTTTGGACACTTTTGATCCAAATTATTATTTAGGATCCCCCCACTCTTCTTCTGATTCTAATCCAAAAATTTCCTCTTCTTCTAAGGATTCCAAGCCAAATATTTCCTCCGATTCTTTTGATGATTTGGATCCAACCTACTATTCAGATTCATCTAATTCAACTCTTAATTCAAGGTCCTCCCCTTCTTTACTGGGACCACCTTCATCATACTTCTACTATGGTTCTTGAGTCCCACCTTTCTTTGTGGGATCCTCTTCATCATCCATTTAATACAAATCCTACACCATGGTCCTCCCTTTCTTTGTAGGTTCCCTTTTATTAGTCACCTCAATGAAGTATTTTCTGTGAATATACACATGACTCCAAAGCCCTCCAATAAAACATCTAATACAATTCTTGAATCCCGATCCTTTCTTCCTTCGCAGGACTCTTGTTATTATTCATCCAATGCGATTCTTGAATCATGGTCATCCCCTTCTTCACAGAACTTCTTCATCAATCACCCCCATGAAGTCTTCCTTCTTTGATGATTCGTATGACTCAAATTCCTCCTATTAAAACCTTGGAATCAACTCCTACATCATAATCTGCAGACTTTAGACTTAATCCTACTAGTTTATAGATGATATACCATCATATAGGTAGGTCCACACTACCTTATTCTACTCCCGAGACATCTAGCTCCACATCTACTTCGTCCCCCACGTCACCTTCTTCTATCAATCATCATCAAACATCTTCTCAATATTTCACACCAGTTGGCCCTTTTTCATCCAATCAAAACCTCTTGGTTAATCGATAACCCATACCGATTGATTTATTTTAGAACGAAGGAGTGATCATGACCTTTATAGGGGCACATGAAGATATCCCTCTAAAAAATTATGAGAAAGGATTCTCTTTAGACTTTGATGCATTTGTGTATTGTGAGAAAAAGGTTGATTCCTTTTATGAAGAAATAGAGGAATATTCTTAGATCATGCAACTTGATCCTCCACTTATTCTTTAATCTTCACATTCTTCATTACGTGATGAAACACATGGGTATTTCTATGATCCATGGCCTATCTTCTCATCACCAATTCACTCTTTGTCTATCACAATTCCTCAATCACAATCTCGTATGGGGTCAATGCCAAGTAGCCCTTCATCTTTGTCTAGGTGTGGGTCACTATCTAGTAGCCCTCCCTCTACTATTAATGGGACATTTTCAAGTAGTCTACTATCTTCTATTATTGGGGCACATCTAACTAGCCCCTTTTCCTCTATGTATGGGTCACCCCTAGGTAGTCCATCATCTTTTATTCTTGGGCCACATCTTAGTATCCCATCATCTTCTAGCTATGGGTTACACCCTAGCATCCCTTCTCCTTCTACTCGGGGCCACATTCTAGTAGCCCTCATCTTCTATTTGTGGTTCACCTCCCAATAACTCATCTTCTTCAATTCTTGGACCATATCTTTTTCATCCATCACAATATTCTTCTACCAAAGATTGTGGCAATCCCATTCTTCAATTCTTGGACTATATCCATTTCATCCATCACATTATTCTTCTACCAAAGATTTTGGAAATCCCATTGGCATTTCTCACTTCAATTCTAAACTTCCACATTCTTCTCCCACTTCTCGGATCAGACAAGTCAAGCATTAGTTTATAAGAAACCTAGACAATTTCTTTATCAAGTTAAGATCATAATGTCGAAGAGCTCCAAAGCTCTTTGTTGATGCAAAATCATAGCACCCCTGGATATTGATCAGTTTTCTAGGTTGATCATATTAATATCCAGTGTGATTGCATAACATTGAATCCTTTCTCCAAGTGTGGGACTTGAAGAGTGAGAAAGGAATCTCCAGAGAAAGGCTGGTTCCTATTCCTCCTGCATTCGGGTACACACGAAATATGCAGAGGGTTTTCTCAAAATCTAATCTAATCTGCCAAGGAGACAAGGTAAAAAAATGCATAAAATAAATCTAAGCTAATAGAGGTGATGCACCGAGGAATGAAGAACATATGCTTTGCCACATTAAACACAGACCATGTAGATATAACACAACACCATGCACAGATAGCAAAAATGCAATGAAAGATCAAGAATGACAGTAATAAATATGTAAGAGGGTTTAGAAGCAACCACAGACACATATATATTGCTCAAGGATCGATTCAATACATTGCAATAGCCAGAAGGCAAAAAACGGTGTTACAGTCTATATGGGAGGTTTGAAAACTCCACAAATCTTCTTATGAACAGGAGAGAAGGGAGGGTGCAAAGCAGAAAATGTCCAACTCCAGAAAGAAACCCCTCCTTACAATATATAGGAAGAATGGGAGAGAAAAGAGAGAGGAATTCGAACTGCCCCAACCACCTCTAGGTTGCATTTAATTTGTCCATCATGGCAGAAGCGGCGGGTTACGCAAAGCGGCGGTTTGCCTAATGAAGCATTATCTCTGCTTTGGTTATTTCGTGCCAGAGGTGTTTCTCAATTTTCTCCCTCCAGACTACACCAAAATGCAAGATTGACCCTGGAAATGTGTAGAGAATTTCAGCAGGTTTCCGTTGATATCAAGAACGTGCAAATCCGAGCTCTGGATTAAAAGATATGTCAATCTGAAGATTTAGGACACTAACAGTGAAAACAGATTTTGAAATATTTTCCGCGCACCGCCACTTGGACGCCACGTGGCATGCCTCAGATTCGTTGAATAATTCTCTCTCCTCTGCTTTTCGGCGGGTTGTCTCTTGAATTTTGACTTTTGGTGCTCTTGGAACATTTTCCACATTTTTTCCCACGCCCCGCCACTAGGGATACGTGGCATGCATTGGTTGGTTGACGAACCTGCCGGGTCTTCCTTCACTTTTACCCTTTTTGGCTTAGATTTGGCCAAACTTTCCAACTCCTCCCCGAGCTCCGCACTTCTATGCTCCATTGGACACGTGTCCAATTTCTATTGGCTCGGGCCAGCGCTTCAAACCTTGCCCTTTGACCTTTTGGCTTCTCTTGATGACACGTGGCAATTTCTCAATGGTTCTCGGGCCTGCCGGGTCTTCCGCGTACTTCGCGTCCATCCGTCCCGGACGTCCCTTTTGATTTTGGACCTCTTGGGACAATTTCGGCCGATTCGGCCGGTTCGGGTATTTCTGGCCCGCTTGTTCCACTTGTTTCGGACTGACTTGACTCCTTTCGGCCGGTTCGGGTCCTTTTGTCCCGCGCGTCCCAATTGCTTTTGGGCTCCTTGTGCTGATTTCACGCGAACCGGCCGGTTCGAGCATTTCGCGTCCATTTGTCCCACTCGTCCCGAACTGCCTCTCTCAGCAGTTAGTCGATTTTCTCTCTCGGCTGAATCGGCATTTCGCCCCCGCCGCAGCATTACTTTCGTCCCACTTGTCCCAAATGCTTTGTGGGCCGATGGACTCATTTTGGCGGTTCGGATGGTTCACGTACCTTTGTCCCATTTGTCCCACCTTGTCTTTGGACTAGGACTTAGCCGATTTTCATAATTTTTTCTGGCCCAAATTACTTGCTTTCTGCAACCTTCTCTGCAGTTTCTCTAAGCTTGCTCCTTCCTTCTTCGGCACGGGAGTTTAGAAAGATTCTGAAGGAACCCTAGAAACTGATTTTGCTCGAGTGTCAAGTCATTTTTCTTGGAATTTGGACATCTCGATGCATGTTATCAAATTTACCACAGGGGGTGAAATTTTGACAACAGCTACCAAAAACTCAAATGATTATAAACTTCAAAATCAAACGCAATTCCATAATGCACAACAATGTACCCATCAAGTATCTTTGAAAAAGTGAGAAAACCTATGGATAGGAAAGCGAAACTCCCACATACGAAACCCATGTTTCAAAGAAAATCACAATCATTTGTTGAGTGTGATCTCACCACAATCATTGAGATTGGGGATAATATTACACTAGATAAGAAAATGCACTTAGTCTCTGTTATTAAAGAAATCACAAACATCATTGTTGGATCCTATCATGCAGAGTGACAAGTTTCATTTCGATAACCATAAAAAAATCAAAAAATCATGAAATAGTTCAAAAATACAAAAAGAGAAAAATTACAAAAATAAAATCAAAGGTATAAAGATTAAATATTATAATAAGTTATTATATACAAATAGATGTTCTTTCTTCCCTTTATTTCATATTCCTCTCGTAATTCATCTGCTATTTTCATCCCTTCGATGTTATTGTGGTTAGCCTTTTTAATACACATTTTGTGACATTTTTTCTCTATGGTATCCATTTGACCTTGGTCTTTCATCACTTTGGTAAATTAAAGAATGACTGACCTCTTAGATATCTTATCACTATATACATATAATAAACTTGTTGGGAAGAATATTTCGGTGTATTTTTTGACACTAGCCAATGTCATCATCACAATCACTTCCACATCCTTCCATCAAGCCATTAGTGGTTCTTAACCCCTTGTCAAATAAGAGAGCTGAAATAAGTTTTCAGAAAGCAAAAGAATCAAAATCAATCAATCAAAAAGAAAATGCTAAAAGCAAAAGTGAATTTATATATAACTCTCTCTTGGTGTATTTCTAATAATCTCTATCAAGGTTATGTTGAAAAAATTTTCCCCTTAGGAAAAATTAATCAAAACATGACCATGCATAGAAGAAGAGTCGGTTCAGTCACGTGAGCCCACATTTCAAAACTAGCATTTAGGTTATAAATAGGCTCGACAATGGAAATCCAGAATGATTCAACCCTAAGCAAAGTAGTGAGACTCATGGAAGGCACTATGTGTCAGCTCGGTGAAATTCTAAGAAAGAGAGGGAATAGTGAAACTCAAAACCTTGTGGGCATTCCATGCGGAGTCAACAATGAAGGACCCACCAAGTAAGTGCATATAATTTGTTCACTCGAGGCTTGAATTGGCTAAGTAAAATAGGTCAGCAAAAGCCTCCACATGCCTCATTGGTGTAATTTCAAAGGCATGACCCAAAGAGATACCCTAAACTAGTACCGGCCCTCCACATGTCCTAGGTCTTGAAAGGGGACACCAGCTGTTGAAAAATTATAAAGACCGGTGAAGGCCTCCACATATATCATCAACAAAACTTCGAGTTAAAATTCGGAGCAAGCCCCTAACCGAGAACAAGCTTGCCATGTGCCTAGAGTTCGAAAAGGTTTCACTGGTTTGTTAAAAATTCCAAACTTGAAATAGACCAGCAGATGACACCACGTGTCTTATCAGCGTACCCTCAAGGTTTGAATTTAAAGGTGGTCACTAAATGAGCGCCAACTGCCACGTAGTTAGGGACTAAGAAAGACAACATACCTAAATTGGCTAAGTACAATAGGGTTAGATGAAGCCTCCACATGCCTCGTCCATGCAACTTCAAATGAAAAATATGGATTGGGTTCCCAAATGAGCGCCAGCTGTCCATGTGTCTCAAGTCCAAATAGGGGACACTAGCCATTGAAAATTCCAAGCTCAAGATATGCCGAAGGAAGCCTCTATGCACCAATTCAATGAAACTTCGAGTTAAAATCGGAGGTGATCCCCAAACAAGTTTAGGCTCTCTATGTGGTAAGAAGTCAAAGGGGGTAGAATCGGCCATTAAATTGGCTAAGGAAAGGAGAACTAGTGGAAAGTCCCACGTGTCCCTTCAACGATCTTTTAGGGAAAAATACAAAAATAGGTCCCAAATGTGTGCTTTGAGACTCAACATGTCTTGGGTCAGGCATAATGTCTCCACCAACAAAAGGGGCTTAGGTAGAATACAAAGGAAAAATATTAGACCCACAAATGATACCATGTGTTAGTTCGGTAGAACTTCAGGAGTGAAAGGAGGTAGTAAAATCTTAAGAATACATGGGGCTCCATGTAGATCTCATAGGGGTAGACTCCAAACCCAAAGTATGTTTGGAAAATATTTGGTGAATCATAAATCTGTCAAGATTTTTAAATGCTTGGATCTTAAAAGATTTTGATAGCTCGTGTTGGGTGCGATTCGGCCTTCAAATGATCTCAACTACGACTAGAATAAATACAGTCTGCCATTTTTTGAGGTGTTGGGTTTCTCACATATGATGAGAATTCTTCTCCCCTTTTCTCTATTCTTCCTATATATTATAAGGAAGAGAAATTTTCTAACGGTTGGGCATTTCTTCTTTACACCCTCCCTTCTTCTCTTTCCCGTAAGTGTAGTTTTGGAGTCCAAGCCTCCCATTCAAATTGTAATGCAAGTTTGTGCCTCTTGGCCATTGTAATGCATTATATCAATTTTTTTAGCGATAATGCATGTCTCACAATAATTTTCAACCCTCTCTTATGTTCGGTGTCTCCTTTCTAATCTCTCATTGCAATCCCTGGTTTTTGTGCATGGTGATTGTATTGTATTTTTTATGGTTTGTGTTTATTGCAAAGCAGGTGTTTCAGCATTCATTTGGTGCATCACCCTTGTTAGTTTAGGTTTTATTTCTTGCATCTTATATTAGGTAATAAGAGATAAAATATGCAAAATAATCCCTTACGAGAATCACAAAGGTAAAAACTAATATGCAAAAATATTACGAGATCTCAAATAAAAGTGTAAAATAAATAACACAACATAGAGAGACAAGATTTAACGTGGTTCACCCAATTTGGGTTACGTCCATCATGAATCACTTGCTCAAATTTTATTACATGCCTCCACTCTCTCAATAAAATACCCAGATCCGTTTGGATCTATGCTCAACAAACTCTACAGAATTCACACCCGAATTCAAAACACATCTACCATACATTTGCTTGTCTATGTATCATATGCATAAGACCATATAAATAGATAATTGGTTAAGCAGTTTGATAAAAAACCGTGGGTATCAAAACCATGGGTAAAAACTATGGGTATCAAAACCATGGGCAAAAAACCGTGGGTATCAAAACAATGGGTACCAAAAAACAATGGGCCGAAAAACAGCCCATAATGGTTACCCATTACCCATGGGTTAATAAACCACCCATTAAAATTTGCTTAAGGGGCTTTGCCCCCAAACCCCCTTGACCCACTCACTGGCGAGAAGGACTACCGAAAAAATACCCGAGTGTAACACATAGAAGGTGTACCACACTCTAACATGAAAATAGGCTCCACAAACATAAAAATCTCCCACTTGGAGACTGATTTCCACTGAGCAAGCTTCTCAACCCTTCACTATCATCCACGAAGGCCAACCAAAGTTGAACATAGCTTTATTTTATCCCTTGTGACCACCTTTGTCATCATGTTTGTAGGATTCTGACTGGTACAAATCTTCTCCAACTTCAACTTATCTTCCTCCAAAGTTGTCCTGATGAAGTGATATCTCAACTGTATATGCTTCATCCTAGATTGGAAAGAAAAGTTCTTAGCTAGGTGTATAGCACTCTGACTATCACTATGCAGCTTACATTCCTCCTGTTTATGCCCCAACTTCTCAAGCAATTGTTGTAACCAAATCATCTCTTTGCTTACATCTGTGGTAGCAACATACTCACCTCCGTGGTTAACAAAGCCACCAAACACGTAGTCGTGAAATCCATCTCACTTTGCTGTCCCACCTACAGTGTAAATATAGCTTGTCATTCTCCTCCATGTTGTCTACATCTCCGGCCATGTCTACATCTACATAACCATGTAAAGTGGTGTCGATCCACTTCGCAGCACAAAAGCTGTCCCCATGGTCCCTCTCAAATACCGAAGGATCCACTTTCTTGCTTTCAATGCTCTTTACCTAGATCACTCATAAATCTACTCACAACTCCCACTGTATGGGCAATATCATGCATATTGCACACCATAGCATACATCAAACTGCCAACTGCTGATGAGCAAGGTACCTTAGACATCTGGTTTCTTTCCTGCTCTGTCTTGGGACACTTCTCCTTTGATAACTTAAAATGGCCTACCAAAGGAGTCCCAACCAGTTTAGCATCTTGCATGTTAAACCTATCCAATACCTTCTTAATGTACTCTTCCTAAGATAAAGTCAGCTTCCGTTCCTTCCTATCCCGAGTTATCCTCATACCAAGGATTTGTCTGGCTGCCCCCAAATCCTTCATATCAAAGGATTCACTTAGCTATTTCTTGAGTACTTTTATTTCCTGCATGTTTTTACCTACAACCAACATGTCATAAACATAAAAACACAGGATAATATAACTTCCATCGTCAAATTTATTTATATACATGAAATGGTCAGAATGACATCTAATATAACCTTGCTCCATCATAAAGCTATAAAACTTCTTATACCATTGACGTGGAGCTTGTTTCAAGCCATATAAGCTCTTCTTCAGTTTACACACCATCTCCTCTTTACCTTTGACCTAATAGCCCTCTGGTTGCTGCATATATAGTTCCTCCTCCAAATCACCATGGAGAAATTTAGTTTTTACATCTAATTGTTCTAGGCTGCAAGTCTTCTGTTTCCACTATTCCAAGAACAGTTCTAATAGAAGTCATTTTTACTACAGGAGAAAAGATCTCATCAAAATCTATACCTTGTTTTGTGCAAACCCCTTGACCACCAACCGGGCCTTATATATTTTCTTTCCTCCTTCGTCTTTAACTCTATACACCCACTTGTTCTGCAATGCTCTTTTGCCTTCAGGTAGCTTCACCAAATCCCAAGTCTAGTTCTCCATGAGAGACTGATGCTCCTCATCCATGGATTGCTCCCACTTCTTACTGAAATCTACCTGCATTGCTTCATCAAAGCTCTCTAGCTCTCAACTATCAGTGAGTAATAAATAATAAAGAGAAGGAGAAAAATGTTGGGCTCTTTTCTTACCCTAGAAGACCTCATTGTAGGAGTTTGGGGTTCTGTTGAGTCAGTTCCTGAACTAATTCATGGGTCATTGTCCCATCCAGAAGATCTTCTACCACTGCATATTCTTTCTTGGATTCTTCCCTATTTTCCTAAAACTATTGCTTGTACACGACTTTCTCATTAAAGACCACATCCCTAGACCGAATGATTCTCTTGTCCTTAATACTCCAACATTTAAATCTAAAGTCATCACCACCATAACCAATGAAAGTACATTTTTCGATTTATCCTCTAGCTTGGTCCTATCATCCTTGTCTATATGAACAAACACCTCATATCCAAAGACTCTAAGAAATGAATAATCTACTTTCTTACCATACCAAGCCTCCTCAGGTATGCCTCCATCCAAGGCACTTGAGGGTCCTCTATTTATCAAGTACAGTGCTCAATGCTTCGCCCAAAAAGAAAGAGGCATTCCTACATGTAACCTCATGCTCCTAGCACGTTACATTATTGTTCTATTCATCCTTTCTGATACCCCATTCTCTTGCAGAGTTCTTGGAACCATCTTTTGCCTGCGGATTCCATTCTTAGAATAGTAATCATTAAATTCATTACTGCAATAATCCCCTCCATTATCTGACCTGAGACATTTTAACTTAAGACTGTTTCATTCTCTACCAAGGCTTTCCATTTAACAAAAGTGTCAAATACATCATATTTGTTTCTAATACAATAAACCCAAACTTTCCTTGTTGCATCATCAATAAAAGTAACATAATAACTTGAACCCCCAAGAGATGATACCTGAGTTGGCCCCCACACATCAGAATGCACCAGCTCTAACTTACTCTCTTTCTTCGTAGGTCCAACCTTGAGAAACCTTACTCACTGTTTCCCATATATGCAGTCCTCATAAAACTCCAAACCTGCTTTCGTATATCCGGGGAAAATTCTTCTTTATGATGTCCATGCCCTTATGGCTCATATGACCGAGCCTATAGTGCCATAATGTTGTATCTGCATCTGAAGCCACAAGATTACAATCATTAGTACTATCAGTGGATAAATACAAGGTTCCAACCTTCTTACCTCTTGCCACCACAAGAGCACCCTTGGTAACCTTCCAAGAGTCAGCTGTAAATATCATAGTACAACCATCACTTCCCAATTACCCGTTGATATCAAATTTCTCCTTAATGTAGGCACATGTCTGACATCCTTCAATAGCCATGTATTCCCATACTGCATCTTAACCACGAAGCAGAAACTTTTCCAACTATACTACAAGGCTCATCATCACCAAGAAAAACATGCCCAAAATCCCCTTGAACATAATCAACAAAATAATGCCTATGTGGAGTAACATGAAAAGAATCCCTTGAACATAAAACCCAAGATTGTAATATTATGTAAAGAAAGAATTAAAGCATCTGGCATACATTACCCGATGCCACATTTGCCTCCTTGTTTTCTTCTGTTGTTTCTTCTTGTCCCAAAGCTCCCAACAATCCTTCTTTGCATGCCCAGAGACTTTCCATAGTTCCAACATACAATCTTGCTCTTGGATTTTGACCTTGCCGATCTTTCAATTTTCCATGGTTTCCTCTATTCTTCTATCTCCCTCTAGTTTCCACTATCAAAGCATTCCCTAAAGTAGAAGACTCCCCAAAGATTTTTCTTCACATTTCCTTGCTTAGAATCACCCCTATAACATCCTCAAACTTCAACTTTGAGTTAGTCGAATCGAGTTGATTCTTCTGTCATTACAGGCTATTCCAACTTTCGGGTAAAGAGCACAAAATTAATAAAACCCTAACTTCTTCATCAAATTCTATTGTAACTAAAGCTATCATATTCACAACCATATTGAAATAATTTAAATGATCTACTACTTGAACTATTCTCGGACATCTTCATATTAAAAACTTTTTCATTAAAAATATCTTATTAGAGGCGAGAGGGTTTTTCATACAACTTCCTAATGCATCCATCGGTTCTTTTGTAGTCTTTTCCTTTGAAACATTAAATAATACCAAAGATGCAAGATACGGCCCGAGATCATTCCAAGTGCCTTTTGATCTAACAAATCCCATTCCGCATCTCTGTCATACTCGAGGGTTTGTTCACCTTCTCGAGATAGTGGAGTATAAAGATCCTTGATAAAAGTAATCTTCATCTACATCTTCCAAAGACTGAAATTCTACCCATTGAATTTATAAACCCTAGATCTTCCATCATATTTTATAGCTCCCACTCAAGATAAAACTTTCCCTGTGATTCAACACTTCAGCAAACCAAACCAAGCTCTGATACCAATTGTTAGGAAATAAGAGATAAAATATGCGGAATAATCCCTTGTAAGAATCGCAACAGTAGAAACTAATATGTAGAAAATATTACAAATCTCAAATAAAAGTGTAGAATAAATAACACAACATAAAGAGACAATATTTAACGTGGTTCACCCAATTTGGGCTACGTCCACCAAGAATCACTTGCTCAGATTTTATTACAAGCCTCCACTCTCTCAATACAATACCCAAATCCGTTTGGAGCTATGCTCAACAAACTCTACAGAATTCACACCCGAATTCAAAACACATCTACAATACATTTTCTTATCTATGTATCATATGCATAAGACCATATAAATAGACAATTGCTTAAGCATTTTGATAGAAAACCGTGGGTATCAAAACCATGGGCAAAAGTTGTGGGTATAAAAACCATGGGCAAAAAATCATGGGTATTAAAACAATGGGTACTGAAAAACCATGGGCCCAAAAATAGACCATAACGGTTACCCATTACCCATGGGTTAATAAACCACCCATGAAAATTTACTTCGGGGCTTGGCCCCGAACCCCCCGACCCGCTCACCAAAGAAGCGGGATTGCCGAAAAAATACCCGAGTGTAACACATAGATGGTGTACCACACTCTAACATGAAAATAGGTTCCACAAACATAACATCTTCTTAACCATGTCTCCTTGGAAAGTTAGATTAGGTTTTAGAGTAGATCCTCTGCAATATGAACATGTGCACCTGAACAGAGGAATAGGAACCAACCTTTATTTGGAGAGATCTCTTGATTCACAAAGTCCCACACTTTGAGAGATGCTACATGTTATGCAATCACACTGAAAGTCTCAACCCATCGAGTTGTAGACATTCAGGGGTGTTGTGATTCTGCATCAACATTTTTGGCACGCTCCATGGGAGAAGATTGAAGAGATTTACATCTTCATCTCAACGGAGTTTGATGTGTTATTATAGAACTTCCCTAATGCATCCATCAGTTCTTTTGTAGTATTTTCCTTTGAAACATTAAATAATACCGAAGATGCAAGAAACACGAGATCATTCCAAGTGCCTTCCATTCTAACAAATCCCATTCCACATCTTTCATACTCGAGGGTTTGTTTACCTTCTCGATAGTCGAGTATAAAGATCCTTCGATAAAAGTAATCTTCCATCTACATCTTCCAAAGTGAAATTCTGCCCATTGAATTTATCAACCCTAGATCTTCCATCATCTACCATAGCTCCCACTCAAGATAAAACTTTCCCTGTGATTCAACACTTCAGCAAACCAAACCAAGCTCTGATACCAATTGTTAGGAAATAAGAGATAAAATATGTGGAATAATCCCTTACAGAATCGCAACAGTAGAAACTAATATGTAGAAAATATTATAGATCTCAAATAAAAGTGTAGAATAAATAACACAACATAGAGAGACAAGATTTAATGTGGTTCACCCAATTTGGGCTACGTCCACCAAGAATCACTTGCTCAAATTTTATTACAAGCCTCCACTCTCTCAATACAATACCCAGATCCATTTGGAGCTATGCTCAACAAACTCTACAAAAATCACACCCGAATTCAAAGCACATCTACAATACATTTTCTTGTTTATGTATCATATGCATAATACCATATAAATAGACATTTGCTTAAGTAGTTTGATAGAAAACCGTGGGTATCAAAACCATGGGAAAAAATTGTGGGTATAAAAACCATGGGTATTAAAAAAATGGGTACTGAAAAACCATGGGCCCAAAAATAGACCATAACGGTTACCCATGAAAATTTACTTGATGGCTTTGGCCTGAACCCCGACCCACTCACCAAAGCAAGTGGGATTGCCGAAAAAATACCCGAGTGTAACACATAGAAGGTGTACCACACTCTAACATGAAAATAGGCTCCACAAACATAACATCTTCTTAACCCTGTCTCCTTGGAAAGTTAGATTAGGTTTTAGAGTAGATCCTTTGCAATATGAACGTGTGCACCTGAACAGAGGAATAGGAACCAGCCTTCATTTGGAGATCTCTCTTGATTCATAAAGTCCCACACTTTGAGAGATGCTCCATGTTATGCAATCACACTTGAAAGTCTCAACCCATTGAGTTTCAGACATTAGGGGTGTTGTGATTATACATCAACAATTTTGGCATGCCCAATGGGAGAAGATTGAAGAGATTTACATCTTCATCTCAACAGGTTTGATGTGTTATTGTTGAGATCCAACCTTTGGAGGCATGTTTCAACACATCTAGTGACTCCATCTAGTCAAACAACCCATCCTCTAAGTTGCAGACCTTCTCCCCATCCATTTTCATCCATTCTTCTTCCACCTCTCTCATCCTCTTCCATTCTATGAAGTTGTGCAATCATGGCTTCATTCCCATGGTGGAACTCACATTTGCAGCAACTACCATACAATCCATACTCTCCTCCAAACATACAAAATTCATTCTCAGGTTATTATCAACCTCCTCTAGACCCATGTTATAAAGAAAATCAACAATGGGCATACTCACAAGAGCAATATACAGATCAGTTTGGACATGAGCCAGATTATGCAGTTATGGAAGAACAAGAGTATGTCAACTATGGGGATATCTTACGCCCAAGAATGTGCGAAAGTTGCAGTGAAGATAGATAAATTGGAGGTAGATATGATGCAAGCCCAGGATATGAATCAAGAGAAAGCATTCAAGATTGGATTTAGGGTCCCTTGTCCATGGGAAGGCCCTACTCCAAGCTATTTCAGCCTGTAAGAGAAACTCAGTTACATCATTGAGATGCTGCCCCAACTTGAAGAATGGGTTAAGGATGTTGAATATTTTGTAGGTCAATGGGAAAATTCAGCATTGTTGCCCCACAATCCTCTTCCCATTCCCCAAGCAGCACCATCTTGTTCTGAGTTTCAATTTTCAAGTCTCTCACCTGCTGCCCCCATTGTGGATTTCACTCCTCCAAGTTCTAGTCTTCCATCTCATCTCAGTTCTTCTGCCCTTTTCCCTTCCAAACGGTCATTCCCTCCAAAGAAACATGAATTTTCATCTCTCCCACCACCACAAATAATTGCAAAACTAGTTGTCCCATATTGGGTTTTAAAATTGTACCTTAACAAACCACAATCAAGGGAAAACAAGTCCATCCTCTTTATGGGAGATGTTCCCTTATTGAAAGCAAGAAGCAAAGCTTATATACAAATGTACAACTTTCAAAGTGTGGATTCCTGATACTTTGAAACTTTTTATTCTTGAAAGATCATCAATATGAAAAAATAGAAGAACTAAGGAGATGAGAGAGGAAGAACATAACAATACTTTCAGGAAATATAGATAGTGAGTATAACCTTATACATATTGATCAAGGGATATGTAGAATAGAATCATTCACTTTCACAACAGATATAATTCCATGGACACAAAGTTACAAAAATCATATAAACAAGAACACAAATTTTCTTATCATAAAAGATTAATGATCCGCATTGGTTTTAGACAAGGAAATAAGAAATAGCAAATGGAAATGAAGTGGAAATTCTTTTGTATTGATTAATTTTGAATCTATAACATTTCAAGAATGCTAGGATCCAACCCCTGAACAATGGCATAGAGAACTCGCTAAATAGCTTCAAAAAAATGGTTACATTCGGTTACAAAAAATGATGAAACTGATTCAAGAAACCAACATCTGAACTTCTCTAACACCTCAGTTGTTTTGATTCTTTGAGACAAAACTAGATTCATCATATCATATCTATTCATCCTACTTTCATAAAATTTGAATTTGAGTCATCCATGTGGGAGAGATTTAGCTGAAGTGGGTCTGGGGAAAACTTTTATATTTTGTGCCTTTTAGAGAAATGACACTTTGGAACATTTTGGCCCATCCATCTGCTTTTGATACGGGCTCTCCATGTTGCTCTCCGGGTGTTGGTGTGGCTATGGGGCACTTTATAAATTTTATGCCTTTCACGCAACAAAACCAAAATTCCAAAGTGACCTAATGATCCACCTCCCCACTTTGACTTTTGATGTGGGCTTGATATTTGACTTTTTCCCATTCCAGCGAAGTCACATGTCATTTACGACTTTAATCCCTTTTGGAAATAAAACCAAATTTCCAAAAGTTCTCCGATGACCTGCCTCCCGCTTTGACTTTTGAAAACAGCCATGTGTCCCTTTGCGGGGCCAAAGTAAGAATTTTTCTCTGCCACTTCATAATTTTGAAAAGCCAATCAGGATCCAGTGGAGACATGGGGGTAATTTAACATTTTTGCAAATGTAACAAAAGTCACAAGTTCAAAAAAATAACCACCACACTACATCTAATTAGAGGTGACAACGTGTCTGCAGATGCTAGAAAAGAATTTGATGGGAAGACAACCGCAAAAAAATGTAGAGAAGGGGAAAACACCACCATTTGCACCCGAATCAAATATTTTTCCGCAGAAAGATAAATGCAAGGAATACAAGGCTTGATGTGGTCCATAACCATAGAAAAATATTGATAAATTCCACGCATCCATGAAAGGAGATAGAAAAATGTTTCAAAATGCATAGACTGAGGAATTTTAAATGGAACTGGCGGGATTAAAAACCGAGTACCAACACTTGGGACCTACAAATTCATCTTTCACAAGAGGGGAATTTTAGGGTGACAACAATGGCTCTTTCTGGGGATGACTTGACTTGGACAAAGGAACAAGGCAAGACAAGAATCCAAGAAAAATCTAGGAAGGTAGACCAATGCCTTATCCATTAGGAAAATAGAGTCAAAGGCAACACAAAATAGAAGACAACACACACAGAAGGGAAACAAACCAAAATAGGGAAAGCCAAAAACAAAACATTGTACACAATATACAGAAGGATTGCCTAATCACCTAGGACTTGAACAACTTCAAATATTTCCCACTATAAGGAAGTGGGAGAGAAGATCCATCCATATAATCCAAGTAGAAAGAATTTTCTCTAGCAAAGTGCCGATTTTAAAAGGAAAAAGCCAAAGAGAATCAAACTTACCATGGCTTCCTCAAGGTTCATGTTTTTTTCCCATAGCAGAACAATGTCTCCCACTTGAAAATCTTTGGGTCTAGCCTTCTTATCAAACAAATCTTTCACCTTCAATTGATGAGCTGATACTCTATCAAAAAAATTACATCATGTCTTCATCTAGCTTCCGGAGATACATGATCCTCTTGTCCAAGGAACTGGAAAAAGTTGAATCTTCAATAGCCTTCATTAAGTGTAAGGATGGTAATTCCACTATTCTGGAAGTTGAGCTTCAACACCATACACCACTTGAAATGGAGACATCCTAATTTTGCTTTTGGGTGTAATATTATCTTCCCGAGAGCATCATAAAGTTTCTTGTGCCAATTCCTCTCGTAGAGTCATTAATAAGCTTCGAATGATGGTTACCAAATTATTATTTGTTGATTCTACTTTTCCATTCCCTTGGGGGTAGTAATATGAAGAATGAGAAAGGGAGATTCCATAACCATAGTAGAAATCCATCATCTCAGAAGAAGAAAAATTTGAAGCATTATCAGTCACAATCTTGTTTGGTACCCCAAACCTTATCAAGATGTTATCTTTGATGAAATTACACACCACCTCAGAAGTAGTGATTTTGACTGGAATAGCCTCTACCCACTTTGTGAAGTAATCTATAGCAATTAGCATGTGATTATGCCTAACACTGGAAGGTGGATTAAGAGTTCTAATGAAATCCAATCCACACTATTGAAAAGGCTCATCAATCACTACTGGTTTTAGTGGTAGAGCATCCAACTTATGTCTCTCAACAAAATTTTGTCAAGCTTCACACCTACCTACCCATTTTTATGCATCTCGATAAAATGTAGGCTAATAGTACCCTGCATGAAGGATCTTATGGGTAGTGATAGTAGAAGAAATTCCCTCCACAAGCCTGATCATGAAAAGTTGAAAATAACTTATTTTGTTTCTCTTTGTCCACACATATAAGGAATCCTCCATCTATGCCTTTCTTGAATAAAGTATTTTCCCATAATACCTATTATGCAGACCTTAGCTTAATAGCTCTCTTTTCCTTGGCACTCAAGTGGGATGGAAACTCTCCATAAGTAAGAAAATGTGTAATACCAACATACCATTCATCTGTTGAATTGAGGAAGAGGACAATAGGAACATCAACTACTTCTTTGGACAATTCTACATCATCTCCTTCAGCAATAAGCTCACATAAGTCTTTACCCTAGACTAGCTTAGTTGGCTTGATATCAAGGTCATATTCTTGGAATTTTTCTACCCAATTGCCTCTCTTAGTTCCAAACTCTTGTTGTGTAAGAATAGACTTGATGGTTGTATCAGGTACAAGCACAACAGAGTGAGAATTAAGAATATAAAAATGAAATTACTTGATAGATTTGACCACTGCAAAATCATGTTTTTCCATCATAGTATATTTAAATTCATGAGCTTTCACAACATAGATCATGAATGCAATTGGAATTTCATGATCCTTAGAATTTCTCTAAGTTAGCATAGTAGCCAAGGTACTCTCCGTAGCATAACAAAAGATGATAAAATCCTTGCAGAAATCAAGAAACGCTAAGATCGGAGTCTTAGCAATGGCTTTCTTGATACCTTCAAATGCTTCTTTACCTTCAGAATTCCAACCAAATTTTTTCTTTCCTTTCATCATGTGAGAAATGCTCATAGTTAGTTCTGCAAAATTAGGAATGAATCTAGTCAGGAATTTTATCTTACTAAAGAAAGAGTGAACACCCTTTTTTCTTGTGGGAAGAGGAATCTATTGGATTGCTTGAACTCTTTCTGGATCTATCTTGATTCCTTCTTTGGAGAAAATATTCCCCAACAACTTTCCTTCAGTAACACAAAAGACAAACTTCTTAGGATTGAAAGAAACTCCTTGTTCTCTGCATTTCTGGAGGACTACTTCAAGATGCTAAAAGTGATCTGCCCTTGTTTTGGAGAAAATAATCAAATCATCAAGGTACACAACAATACACTTTCCCTTAAGACTACCAAAATCCAAGTCCATTTCCCTCTGAAAGGTGGCACCAACATTGATAAGACCAAAAGACATTCTCTTATAGGAAAAAGTGCCCCAAGGAGTAGTAAAAGTAGTTTTGTGTTGATCGGGGCATCGACTTCCACTTGATTGTATCCAGAGAATCTATCAAGCATAGAAAACATCTCAGATATGTGACATCTTGTAAAACTTGATCCATCATGGGGAGAGGATAGTTGTATTTCGAGAGGCCTAATTCAAATTCCTAAAATCTACACTGAGATGCGGATCTCACCATTCTTTTTCCAAAGGCACAATGTTGGCCATCCATGTTAAATAATGTATAGGGAAAATTATCTTTTCCTTAATTAATTTCAATATCTTTTGAAAAATAGTTCTAGCATCCTTAGGATTGTATTTCCTTTATTTCTTCTTAAAAGGTTTGATCTGAGTTTTTAGAGGGATAAAGTGTTGCATTTCCTTTGTTGGAAATCCTTGAGATCATCATATGAATAAGAAATAACATCATCATACCTTTTTAATAGATTTACTACTTTCTTCTTCTCTTCTTGAGTGCAGCATTTTCCAATGTTCACCATATTGGGTTCATCAAGACTTCCAAAATTAATCTTTTCACATTTAACAATTGTTGAGATCCTTGGAAATCTTTAGACTTAATGTACCTATCATTCTTATCAAACAAATCTTCCAAAATCACCATCCATTTAGGGATCTTGTTACCTTTCAACTTTATACAACCATCCTAATCCATCTCTTCCTTGATGTCATCTTCATTAGAGGGCACATACTCTCTAGAAAGAGATTCAAATCTATCAATATACAATTGATCAAAATTACCCTTAAGCTCCAAGAAAGAGAGAAAATGTTGATCATCATTGAAAACATTCCAGTTGTATGCATTATCTAGTACACTAGGCATATGGATCATTACAATGGTAAATTTCTCTTGAGAGAATTCGGGTGAGGAATCATGAAATCCCGAGAAAGCTAGATAATCAGCTCTAGTATTCTTCTCTCTTGGCACAATATCAATGAAGAAAGCATTAAGAAACTCAATGGAATCCTAGACAAGATTTCTATAATGTTTCAATCCCCTATTCTTGACTTGGTAAAGATCCCTAACTTATTTCATAATCATATCTTCATCTCATGAGCACAAATATTCTTCACTCCTATTTATTTTTCCATGTTCAATCCAAGTATAAGTGCCTCATATTCAGCTATATTGTTTATATTTTCTAAACAAATCTTGAATGAAAAAGGATGAATCTTCCCTTTTGGAGAGGTTAGCACCACACCAACCCCAGAACCAGCTGAAGAGTAGCTTCCATCAAATTCCAAAGCCCAAATGCCATTAGGATCATGAATCACTTCCTTAGGATGTTTTTCCTCATCTTGTGACATGATCATGTAGTTACCATGCCCTATATCTTCATAGAGTATCTGTTATTTTGAATCATCAATCTTTTGCACAACATATTAAGTTTGTTTCTCAAGTAGTGACTTATCCATTTTTCTATTGACCGGGATCAAAGCATACAAACAATCCATTTGAATTTCATCTCCTACCTCCTTATAGAAATTTCTACTCAAAAAATCCCATATGAGGGAGGAATATCAGTAACCAAAATAGTGGCTTTAACTCGTTTCTCTAGAAAATTAGCGAAGGATACTTGTGCATCTTTAATTCTTCCAACCAAAGGTAATTCTCTACTTTCCATGGAATAGTAGGAACCAAAGGTACGTGTTATAGTTAGGCCCAAAGCATGAGCTACTTTTGCAGGCATTACATTTTCTGATGCTCCTGAGTCTATGACACGATTCATCGAGTTTATGGCAAGTTATGAGAAGAGTCACATAGAATGGTTTAATTTTCTCATTGGGGGAATTGATTGCAGCCAAAACGCTTGGTTGAGGTGAGGAAGAGGGATTGGGAATAATAAATTTAGAAGTATTGGATGAAGCTTTGGATTTGGAATTGACAAATTTTACCATTTTAGCAAAGGCTTTTGGATGGGTTTGGTAAAACTCTGGCTCTAAAATTTGGATTTTGGTCTTTTTGAGGTGGTCAATGATATCAAAATACTTAGAGGTGGATGAGGCATCACTACTAGGAATAGGATAAAAAATTATTTATCAACTTTAGGTATTAAAGGACAAGAAGTTTTGGAAAGATAGGTAGAAGGAGGAGTATTAACGTTACCCACCTTTTGCGTGGAGGTAGTCGGAGTAGGAGCTCCTCTTCTTATAACTACTAGAATAGTTATAGGAAACTCCTTAGATTTCTTATCGAGGCTCCACAACATTTTATTTTATGTTTTCTTTCTCCCAAGTAATGACAACATATGACTCACTATTCATATCTACCACTCTTTCATCATATTCATCTTCGTCATCCATACCTTCAGTGGTAAGGAAATGAAGTTTAGATCCACCAAGCTCCTCCAGTTCTTCATCAACCTCTTCTTCTGGTTCTTCATAGAGTTCGTTAAACTCCTCATCATCAGGTTCCTAAACTTCACAAGTTACATTGACTAGAACCTTAATGGGTGGGCCTTCAATAGCCAATCTGGTCTGAGAAGGAGGTAACCAGTTCCTAGGCTGAAAATTCTTCCTTGGGATGTCTTGGTAAGGAGTATGTTGAGCCAATTTCTTTTTAATGGCAATGAGATCATTTTCCAACTTCTACACTAAGCGATGCGAGTTGGCTCTAGGAGAGGGAGAAGAAGATTCCTTAGACTTGGAAGGTTCTCTTTTCAATTTACCAGACATGATCAAGTCATCCTCAACATTGATAGCTAACCGTTGATCAACCTCCAGAGTTGCAAGGTTAGCTCTAATTAGTACATAACTCACTTTAGGTAACTGGGCATTGAGGAAGAAGCAATTTTTATTTGATCTACTGGACAAGTGTTCGTGGAATTTTATGAATTAGTTTGTTGAATTTGGCCATAAATTCTCTCATGGGCTCGAATGGTTCCTTCTTGATATGAGATAATTGAGATAATAGAGCATGCACATCTTCAGCAACTTTGAAACGTTTCTCAAACTGAGTTTTCATAGCATTCCAATTAGTGATCGACCCAACACAAAGATGATGGATCCAATCAACAAAATTGTCTTGCAATGTTTCCACAAAAATCCTGACAGAGACATCTTCATGTTCAACCCCAAGAATCCCACATGCAACAATGAAGGTTGCAATGTGTTCATCTGTATGAACCTTCCCATCACCCCGGAATTTGGGAAAAAATTTCTGTTACCCATAAGTAACTCATGCAATGGCTGAACAAGAGAAAGAGGCCCAACCTGTTGTCCCCAAGGAAAAGGGGCTGCCATCTTTGGAAAATTTGACTGAAGGGGAACTGAAACACTAACAAGTATCAAAGCATGAAGATTAGGACTGATTTTTTCTTGAGGAATGCTATTCTTGGAATTTTTGTCTTTAATAGGAGGTGTGCTTGTAGAATGATTTCTTATGTTCCTTCTTGTTGGAAGAAGAGAGACGTTCGGTTGAACTAGAAGTTAAAAATGAGAATCTCCTATTCCGAGATCCTTTTTACCATGAGTATATCTTAGAGTCATCATATCAAAAATGATCTTGAAGTTGTTCTTTTAGAAAGGGATGTGTTTGAAATGAAATCCTCAAGAGAGTGGCCAAAAATGTTGGGTTTTAAAATTGTACCTTAACAAACCCAAGTCAGGGGACAACAAGTCCCTCCTCTTTATGGGAGAGTTTCCCTTATTGAAAGAAAGTAGCAAATCTTATATACAAATTTACAACTTTCAAAGTGTGGATTCCTGATACTTTGAAATGTTTTAAGCCCGAAAGATTATTAATACGAAAAAATAGAAGAACCAAGGAGATGAGAGAGGAAGAACATAACAATACTTTCAATAAATATAGATAGAAAAGTATAACCTTATACGTATTGATCAAGGGAGATGTAGAATAGAATCATTCACTTTCACAACATATATAATTCCATGGACACAAAGTTCCAGAAATCATATAAACAAGAACACAAAGTTTCTTATCATAAAAGATTAATGATCCGTAGGTTCTAGACAAGGAAAGAAGGAATAACAGATGGAAATAAAGTGGAAATTCTTCTGTATTGATTAATTTTGAATCTATAACATTTCAAGAATGCCAGGATCCAACCCCTAAATAATGGTGTAGAGAACCCACTAAATATCTTCCAAAAATAGTTACATTTGGTTACGAAAAAAATGATGAAACTGATTCAAGAAATAGATGTCCAAAATTCTATAACGCCTCAGTAATTTCCATGCCTGATGGAAAAACCAGATGCATCATATCACATCCGTTCATCTTGTTTTTGTAAAATTTGAATTTGAGTTGTCCACGTGGGAGATATTTAGCTGAAGTGGGTCTGGGGAAAACTTTTATATTTTGTGCCTTTTAGAGAAATAGAACTTTGAAACATTTCATCCCACCCATCTACTTTTGATACGAGCTCTCCACGTGGCTTCTCCTAGGTGTCGGGATGGCCGTGAGTCATTTTATAAATTTTATGCCTTTCCACAACAAAACAAAAATTCCAAAAGTGACCCGACGATCTGCCTCCCTACTTTGAATTTTGATGCGGGCTCGATATTTGACTTTTTCCCGTCCTGACGGAGTCACGAATCATTTTACAACTTTAATCCCTTTTGGAAATAAAACAAAATTTCCAAAAGTGCTCGATGACCCACCTCCCCACTTTGACTTTTGAAAACAGCCACATGTCCCTTTGTGGGGCCAAAGTAAGAATTTTTTCTCTGCCACTTCATAATTTTGAAAAGCCAATCAGGATCCAATGGAGACACAGGGGTAATTCAACATTTTTGCAAATGTAACAAAATTCACAAGTTCACAAAAATACCCACCACACCACATCCAATTAGAGGTGACCACATATCCACAGATGCTGGAAAATAATTTGACGGGAAGACGACCATAGAAAAATGCAGAGAAGGGGAAAAATGCCACCATTCGTGCCCGAATCAAAGATTTTTCCTACAGAAAGATAAATGCAAGGAATACAAGGCTCGATGCGGTCCACAACCATAGAAAAATATTGATAAATTCCATGCATCCATGAAAGGAGATAGAAAAATGTTTCAAAACGCATAGACTGAGGAATTTTAAATGGAACTGGTGGGATTAAAAATTGAGTACCAACACTTGGGACCTACAAATTCATCTTTCACAAGAGGGGAATTTTAGGGCAAAAAAATCCCCCAACCCAACCATCCTCTTACCTTCTTACCAAGTTTGACTTGGGAAGAAAATAGTTAATAAAGTAGCCAAGGAAAACAATAACAAGAGCTCAATCGACAAAAAATAATAGAGGACTTGAAGAGATGGTCTCTTAAGTTCAATATTGAAAAAATCCCTTGATGGTGAAGCCAAGAGAGGAGGTGAAATTTGAAGAGAAACTTGTGGTCGGGGCTGATTTTGGAGCCAATGTTGCAGTATGAGAGCAAAAGGAAGAGAAATAACAACTAACTCCAAGTCCAGTTGAGAAGGAGCACATGGAGGTGAACAAGATGAATTCAGAGGCACCGAATCATGAGCGGGTTGTACAAGAAGTTGCAGATTTCTCTCCCACTCAATCTCTCCAAAAATATGATTTTTTGGAAGAATTTGAACTCACTAGCTTAATGTTTGAAGATGGAGCTACACATGGTGAAAATAATGTAGATTCAAAGGGCACCATGCAAGAGGGAGAAATCTTGCTGCAACAGGATAATGAAGAGTTTGATTTCCTATCAGAGTTGGAGGAATGTTTTGATGAGGAGGAGCCCGTAGAAATTACAACTTTCACTGCCCCATCATTCATTCTTCAACCACAAGAACCTATCACCATAGAGGAGGACGTGTAAGCACAACCTACAGTCTATAGCATGCCTCTTGAATCAAATTTGGAATAGTTTGATCTTTCAAGTTCCATACCGGAAGTAGAGGAAGGAAAATAATAGGATATTGTCATCCCTTTCATACCACTCACCAAGGTGACACATCAATTGTCTTTATATGTGAAAGAGGAAGAAAATATAATTACAGACAGTCACCTCTTCCAAGAAGGATTATAAGAAGACTTCCTTTTGAAGTTGGAATTCAGAGTATTGGGCACATTCAAAGGACCAGACCATGCCCTATAAGGTACTTGGCTTCACTAGAGCCAAGAGAGGAGCCAACACCAATCATGCTTTCTCCTAAGCATGGGGATGAGTTCCAAAGAACCAAGGATCAAATGCAATTCCTCTTTGATCTAAATACAAAGCAACTAAAAGAGGTATTTGTTTTGTTTCCAGTTGATACCTTGATTATTTGGGTGGAGGATTGGCCGATTTTCAATTTTTCACTCGTACCAATAGCTGAATTTAGTGCCAAATCATCCTCATGGCTGCAAATTGTAAGAAAGGGAAGCTACTTTGCATTTCCAGTATCAGGTTTTGTTTGAAATTGCTTGTCTCTTTTGTTAGTGTAGGGTAGCAGTAGGTTTTAATTCCTCTAAGTGCATATGCACATTGTCTTGTTGTAGTTTAGGTTTCAATTTCCCTAAGTGCCTTTGGCACAATTTTGTTGCTCCCATGTTGTATCATTGTGTAGTTTAGTGCACCTCTAATCCATTTCTAAAGCAATTGAATGCTCCAGGTTGAGACAATTTTCTACTCTCAGGAATCTCACCTTCAATATTTTCTTATGAAAATTGAGAGTGCAAGTGGCGGAGTAGGTTAAGGGCCAACAGTTGCAAATATAGTGGGGCTCGAGGTTTCGGGAATGAGATCAGTACAGGATATTAATTCATGACTCGTGCCTAATGGATGCTTTAAGGCAATCGATATTTTCACCTAGCAAGCAGGTGACCCCATGAGTTGCCAAATTGTTGACCAATTTTTCCCCTTAGGTAAAATTAATCAAAACATGACCTGATAAAAGAAGAATTGGTTCGATCATGCAAGCCCACATTTCAAAACTAACAATCAAGTTACAAATAGGCTCGGTAATGGAAATCCATAATGATTCAACCCTAAGCAAAGAAACAAACTCACAGAAGGCACTACATGTCAGCTCAGTGTGATTCCAAGAGTGAGAGGGAATAGTGAAACTCAAAACCCCATGGGAATTCCATGTGGAGTCAACAATGAGGGACCTGCCAAGGAAGCACATATAATTTGTTCACTCGATGCCCGAAAGTACAAAAAGATCAACAAAATCCTCCTCATGCCTCATTGGCATAATTTCAAATGTGTGGCCCAAAGAGAGACCTTGAATTAGTTCCACCCTCCATGTGTCCTAGGTCTGAAAAGGGGACACCAAATTTGTTGAAAAATTCTAAAGACCGATGGAGGCTTCCACGTGTCTCTTGACATAAATTTAGAGTTAAAATCCAAAGTGAATCCAAAATGAGTGTAGGCTCACCATGTGGCTAGAGTCCGAAAAGGTTTCACTTTGATTGTTGAAAATTCCAAACTTGAAATAGATCGCAGACGGTGCCATATGTCTCATTGGTGCACCCTCAAGGGTCAAATCTAAAGATAGTCCCCAAATGAGCACTAACTGCTACATAGTCGGGGGCCGAGAAAGGTAGCGGGCCTGAATTGGATAAGTACAAGGTTAGCAGAATCCTCCATGTGCCTCATCCATGTAACTTCAAAGGAAAAATATGGAGCGGGTTCCCAAATGAGCACCAGCCCTCCACGTGTCCTAGGTTTGAAAAGGGTACACCAACCATTGAAAATTCCAAGCTTAGGATAGGCCGAAGGAAGCCTCCACGTGTTAGTTCAGTGTAACTTCAAATTCAAAATCTGAAGGTAGTCCCCAAACAAGAGTAGGCTCACCGCATGGCTAGAAGTCAAATGCGGGGCAGAACTAGCCATTGAATCAACTAAGGAAAGGAGAACCAGTGGAAAGACCCACGTGTCCCTTTCACTCTCTTTCAGCAGGTGAATCCAAAAGTAGGTCCCAAATGTATGCTGAGCCTCCACATGTCTCGGGTCAGGCATAGTGTCTCCACCAAAATAGGGGGCTTAGGTAGAATAGAAAGGAAATAGTGCAGGCCCACAGATGATGCCACTTGTCAATTCGATGCAACTTAGGAGTGAAAGGAGGCAGTAAAATATTAAGAATACGTAAGGCTTCATGTAGATCTCGCAGGGGTAGAATCCAAACACGAAGTATGTGTAGAAAATTTTAGTGACTCATAAAGCCTGCTAGGATTTTTAAATGTTTGGATCTTAAAAGATTGTGAGAGGCCGCGTTGGGTGCCAAATTTCGACCTTGGATGATCTCAAATACAACCGGATTAAATACGATGCCTGCCATTTTTGGAGGTTGTTAGGTTTCTCACCTACCAGGGTGGTTGAAGTATGATGGGAATTCTTCTCCTCTTCTTTCTATTCTTTTGATGTATTGTGAGGGAAATTTTCTAATGGATGGAAATTTCTACTCGCACCCTCCCTTCTTCTCTTGCTCGTAAGTGGATTTGTGGAGTCCAAGCCTCCCATTCAAATTGTAATGCAAGTTTGTGCCTCTTGGCCATTGTAATGCACTGTATCAACTTTTGGAGTGATAATGCATGTCTGTGGATAATTTTCAACCCTCTCTTGCATTCATTGTCTCCTTTCTAATCTCTCATTATAGTCTTAGTTATTTGTGCATGGTGATTGTATTGTATTTTTATGGTTTGTGTTTATTGCAAAGTAGGTGTTTCAACATTCCTTTGGTGCATCACCCTTGTTAGTTTAGGTTTTACTTTCTTGCATCTTCTTAACCATGTCGCATTGGAAAGTTAGTCTAGGTTTTAGCATTGATCCTATGCAATATGAACGTGTGCACCTGAATAGAGGAATAGGAACCAACCTTCATCTAGAGAGCTCTCTTGATTCACAAAGTCCCACACTTTGAGAGATGCTCCATGTTATGCAATCACACTGAAAGTATCAACCCATCGAGTTACATATATTTAGGGGTATTGTGATTCTACATCAATAGGATATGGACGCTGGGCTAGAAGTAGATAAATGTTGTGATTAGAATATAATGCATCTCGGTCGGGGATACAGATGCACTGGTGACAGTGGAGCAATGTATGACTCTCCTTCCACCCTCCATTCACAAATCACCTTTTAAACTAAATCATTCCTACACATGGGCTGGTGTCTTCACTTGTTGTCTATCAAATCTTTCCTTCAGAGGTAATTCATTTCCATGTGAACACATGGGATCTCGATAAGTTAACAGGATTAGTATGTTATAAAGTGTTAGTTTATGGACCTTGTTCAAACTCTTGCTTTAGTGCATGTCTTGTCTCATGATTTCTTCCTTGAGCTAATCACTTTTTCATCAACTTCCTTCTAAATATTTTCGTAACATCCTCTACTCTTTGAAAATTGTTTAGAACATCCATGTGTATCAAATGTCCTCTTTGCCATGTTTACAAGCACCTTTTTCCCCCTTTAATAAATCAATCACCCGCTTCTTTTATATCATGTTTTTCTTGGCTAGCTTACATTGGGGGATCTTTTCTCCCTCATGATTAAACCTATTTTATATTGCCTTGATCCCCTTCAACGCGTGAAGATTTTTCCTTTGAATACTCCCACCTAATTGCTAGAGAATTTTCACATCTTCATTGTCCTACACATACGCATGTAATTCTTCCTTTGTACATCCCATATATCATTAGGGGCATCCACACTTCTTTTTATTCCTATATATAGTTTTAGAAAACTTTCAAAAATACAAAAAACATTCATATAAACTTCAAAATTCCAAAAACATACAAATATGTCCAAAATCACAAAAACATTCAAATGTGTTTCTAAAAAATCAAAAGCAATAAAAATCATCCTACAAACATCACTCTTTGGTTCTTACCTAATTTTTGCAGTCGTGGATTATCTTGATTTGCCTCCATCAATAAAGTTGGTTTGCTTACTATTTCGTACTCTAGGGCATAACAAACTTCTTGGTACTATCTCACGAGTGCACGATTGCTTTTCATATGACCCAAGTGTCCTTTGTTATTCCCCTTGCATGTATCCTTTCGTAGGGCACCATATTTTAACGCTTTTCATTAATTTACAGTCAATCAAATCTTGATAACAAAAAAATTGCATTATGTTTCTCTGTTAGGTTATCTTGTTTACTTTCTCATATTGCATTGCATTATGTATGTTCTTTGGGAGTTAGGATTATTTTAGTTTCTCATATTGCATTGCATTTTGTATGTTGCATTGAGTTGGTGTTTTCAGCAATGGACAATTTTTCATAGTATGGCTTTACATGTCATTATACTTTTGTCGTATGCTTACTTTTTTAATAAGGACCAATGAATAAGATCCTTGGAAAAATGATGATAAGAAAGTTGTCTAAAAGAGAGTTCTACATTGGATGCAAGACTAGTTCTTCCCTGGCCCTCTTCCTCTCTTTCTTCTCGATCATTATCCTATCAACCTTATTCTTTTACTTCATCTAGGGCATCTTACCCCTCCCCATTCTTCTATCCATTTCTCTCATCTTTTTATCATTGATGGACTTATTTCATCACCCGATCAACACTCGAGGGGAAATATTTTAGTTATATTAATTTTTCTTCTACCCCTTCAAAATTTTACATGTCTACTATCTTTGAAGTGGCATCACTTACGCCACCACAATGAGGGGAAAATGTGGACACCTATAATTTAGCTCCAATAATTTAAATAATTAAATTGCACTAATTATCCCCTTTCTCACATATTGATGACCTATTGTCAATATAACACATTTTCTCTTCTATCATCGTTAATTAACTACATTACACTAGTTAATTGGCCCTTCTATCGAAAAAATATTAAAATTAACGACCTTCTATTAATTAAACCCCTTTCTACTTGAGTTGATTAATTATTCTTCATTAATTAAGTTACCTCTTCTCTTCAATAAATAAATCGTCATTTATTTAGCCTAAACCCTTTCTATTCCCTAAATCATACTAATTGTTCTTCTAAAAGCTTGCTCATCTATCAATTAATCACTTGGGTTAATTAATAAATCCCCTCAAACCCCATGAGTCGGTGAAGGAAAAAGTAAACTCTCCTAAGGTTGACTCAAACCCTTTCAACCATCCTTATCCACAACTAACTCAACCTAGCTATTATCCCACATGTAAAGGGATGTAGATATTCTTTTATCCATTAGGCTATATAAAGAGCCCTCCTCCTATCTTTCTATTTAGACACACATGATAAGGCTAAAATATGTCTCGATAATGCACAATTAATAATTTTATTTTACTCTCCTTTTTATCAAATTTGACTGCATTTTGTGACTTTTTTATATCTAAAGTAAGTTAGGATGTAATTTTCCATCTTTTGTTGAATTTAGTTCTAAAGTTTAAAATCTCTATAATTCCTAACAAAGTGTGTGTGCAAATTTAGTTTTTGTAATAAAATAGGACATAATCATCAGAGAATGGAGTGTTAAACGATCAACATATTTTGGGAGCCTTGGCTTCAATACTGACTTAGTTTTGGAACTTCCAGACTTAGTTCGAACTCTATCACATAGTTCATGAGATCTATTGTTTGGTTTCAGAACATTTAGACTATTTACGGAACCTCAACACTTAGTTCCATAACTCTTGCATTTAGCTCCGAACTTTCACAAGTTAGATCAAGAACAATCCCCTTTAGTTCTAGAACTTATTCAATGTTATGGAACTAATGGGAATCTATTATTTTGACAACATCCAATGATAGAGAAATTAATGAAGCCTTTCAATTAGAAGTAGATCAGAATATTTTTGATTCTTCATACTCAAAGATCCGGGGAGAACTTATAAGATAACTATAATTTCAGCAAGGTTCCAAAATCAACATCTATTTTAAGCATAATTCGGTTCCATATGAATCGGTAGAAAAAATATGGTTGTAAAAGAATCTTTAAAAGAAATACATATATAAATACCTATAGATAGATTAAGAAAACATATACATATAGACACATAGAGATAGAGATATAGAAAGATTCAATACGTTTTTGTAAGACAAAATATTTCAGCAATAAAATAGCCACTTTGTTTTGAGAGAATATCACTTTGTCAAATCTTGACTCAAGGTGGAGCAAGGGCCCACTCCTTTAAGAACCAGGATTCTTGTTTTATTAGTATTTATATTTCTAAAGAAAATATTGTAGATATATTAATTTTTTAAATGTCTTTGATTCTTTAAATTATACTTTGTTTTATACTTGTCCCTACAGGTGTTATAGACTAGATTTTCATTTACTTGTAATATTTTTATATCATTTTAACCCATGTTTTTATTTCCAAGAAAAGTGTGTTTACTTCGCATTGTGTGTTTATTTCAGAAATCTATTTATTCTTGTATGTGTGTTTATTTCCAACAATTCATTCCGAGAAATGAGTGTTTATTTCAGCAAGTTTTTACAACATAGAGATAAAAATAATCAAGCTATGGAATCGTAAAGACATGGTAACAACCCCAAAAAATAAAATAAAAAATACCTACAAGTCAATTGCTAGATCACTAAGATTTCTTGTTGCATATAGCTTGAGACACCCTCCCTAGTTTGACTATGACATTAACAAAGAGTTGATTAAATGAAGGCAATAATGATGCCCATCATTTTTGGTGGATAAATACAATAGTTAAAGTAGCCAAACACTATATTTTTGTAGCTAATTATGAATTTGAATAAAGAAGAATTTGAATCCTCCTCTTTGTTATGGGTATTAAAAAGAAGTCATAGCTAGACAATGATAGCTAACTTCTTGTAGATGAAGAATTGGCAGCCATTTATGGTTGATTAGGGTGGTGTAGTTCTGAAAAATTTCTTGAGGTATAATGAAGAATTAGTAAGGGAATTCATTATAAATTTAGAAGAATCCAGAACTAAATTTAGAATCATTATAATTCCTTTTACTATCAATACAATGAGTAATGTGTCTAGAATACCAATTGTGTAAATCCCAAAACATGTTAAGGGAACCCTTAAAGATCTAGTAGAAACCTTGATACAAGAGGGGGAATCTAAGCCCCACTATATCTATAACACCAAGAAAATAATAAAGGGGGTAAAAAGGATTAGCTTGCTCGAACCCTTTAATATGGTAGCATTTTGGTAGTTAATTATTTAACTTGCAATGGTCAATTTAGGAATGTGGGAAGAGAATTCCTTAAGATGTTAATAAATCTTAGGTATGGGAATTCAAAACTAGAATATATAGTAAATCTTCCAGGATTCCTTTTTGACTCCATCTAAAAAATGGCTTAGAGGTATTCCTAGGGAGTTGGAACAATCAGACATCATGGGTTAATCCATTTGGTACGCCAACACCATTTTCTTTCAAAGAAAAATGCGGAAAGTATCTTAACAAGTTTATGCGAAACTCGATATTATCAAGAGGTGAATACCAACCCCTTTTTATACTACAAGTAAGCTAGAAATTGATCTCCTGTAGAGGGAAAGAAAAAAATATGTGGGGGTAATGTACCAAAAAGAAGGAGATCTGAAAGGAGGATTAAACCTATAGAATCTATTGTGCTCGTAAAAAAATCCCTTCCTCTTCAACTGTGCCAAGAGAATGAATATTTGTCTCTGACAGTGATAGTTCACCTAATCTAGAGCATGAAGCAAAAGTCAGAAGAAGCTCTAGGAGGAAACCCATTTCCATACATTTTGAAGCTCCCCAAACAAGAAGAGTTCATAAGAGATCTAGGGAAATTCCAGAAGAGATGGAAGAACAAGATTAGTTGGAAAAAGAATCTATTGATATTTTGGGTAGCATGGCCATGACTCCTCCTACACCAAGCCAAAATGAAATGGAGACGGGAGATGAAATATTTGAAGAACGTGATTTTCCAAATTTTGGTGAACCAACAACAAATTCACATGAAGAAGAGGAATTGGCATCTTGGACACGGAAAGGGAAATCCCCTTTGGTAGAAGAGGAATGTTCATTTCCTAATGAACTATCGAGAAAAGGAGGTTTTATTTTTGTCAGAGTAGAACTCATCATTAGAGAGAAAGATGAGGAATTAAACTTCCTCAAACTCAAATTAGAATAGAGGGAAATTCTCATTGAGAAACTAACAAATCAGCTCACAAATAGGACTGAAGAATTGACAACAATCAAACAACAGATGATGGAAAAAGAAGAAGAATGTCAATTTTCCAGAAGACCAAGTGCTATGTCAAAAGGATCTGCACAGACTAAACTGAATTACTGACCACTCAAACAGTTATGGAATGATACCTATAGGGAACTTAATGAATTTAAAACATCAAATGAGGACACGAGGAACAAGATTGAAGAAGAAATGGGAAGAAAATTTTATAAAGAGGAAGAAGACAAATTTAAATGTCTTGTAAAAATACAAATGGTTTGCATGATGAGTGAAAAATTACTTACATGTAGGAGACCTTCTCCTGCATATAGTATCTTTTTAGAAGAACAATTTATTCATTGGCAGCTATCAAGAATTGCATGTGGCCTTCCACATGAAATAAAAGATAAATCTGAATTCATGACAACCTATTCCTTATTTAGTGCAGAGAAGAAAAATCTTCTCACGGAATCTTATGTTGGAAAAGAACACAGGCTTTATGATAAATTTGTATGTAGGGGAAAGCCAACCTGAATGCATTTGTTTATGTTCTTCAAAATCAGGTTGCATGGAAAGAGAGAGATTTTGAGCATCTATTAAAAGCTAGTTCATCTGGTCTCTGCATGAGGGCTCACTATGGTAAACCATCTTCCTTTGCTATACATTTTAGATCCCATGCCTTTGATATTCAGCCAAGGCACAGGCTGTCTTTATGCAGCTAGTTTATAGAAAAGTATTGATGTCTTCACCTCTTATGAGGAGGAGAACTTCAAAGAAATTTATGATGGATGTTTGAAAAGATGGGAGTTTATCATAGTTGTATTGAGAAGAAGAGAAGTAATATCTCCCACAAACATAATATGGAGCTTAGAAATAGCTAAAGACTTGTGCACCTAATCCCTAAGGTCAATGAAAAATTTAGCAGCATATGGATGGGAATGAGAACAAGGCCTCCCCTTATTCTCACTCTCATGTCTCCATGGAAAAACAAAGAGCCTCAAGATCCCACTCAATTTAAGGATTTTCATAGGAAAGTAGAAGCGGGATTAGGGTATAGTACTTCTCAACTAAAACACTTTGGGATCTTCGGTTTCAACCATTTGACTTAAGAAGTCAATTGAAATGAAGAATACACAACCCAAAATTTGAAGAGTAAAGTTTATAAGGGGACTTAAAAACAAGTAAGTACATGGGAGATGATAAGGCCAAAATATGTCTCATTAATGCACAATTAATGATCTTATTTTACTCTCCTTTTTATCAAGTTTGATTGCATTTTGTGACTTTTGTTTGATCTAATGTAATTTAGGATGTAATTGTTCATATTTTTTTGAATTTAGTTCTAAATTTTAAAATCTCTATAATTCCTAACAAATTGTGTGGAAATTCAGTTTTTGTAATAAAACATGTCATAATCAGTTAGAGAATGGAGTATGAAGTGATCAACATGTTTTTGGGAGCCTTGGCTTCAATACAACTTAGTTCCAAAACTTCCAAACTTAGTTCGAAACTCTATCACATAGTTTATGAGCTCTATCATTTAGTTCTGGAACCCCAACACTTAGTTCGGAACTCCTACATTTAGCTCCGAACTTTCACGGTTAGATCAAGAACAATCCCCTTTAGTTTTGGAACTTCTCCAAAGTTCCAAAACCAATGGGAATCTATTATTTTGATGACATCCAATGATAGAGCAATCAATGAATCCTTTTAATCAGGAGAAGATCAGAATATTTCTAATTCTTCATACATGAGGATCTAAGGATAACTTATCAGATAGCTTTATGTCTAATAAGGTTCCAAATTCAACATCTATTTTGGGCATAATTTGGTTCCATCTGAATCGGTAGAACAACTATGGTTGTAAATGCATCTTTGAAATAAATACATATATAAATACCTGTAGATAGATTAAAAATACATATACATACAGACACATAGAGATAGAGATATAGAAAGATTCAGTACATTTTTGTAAGACAAATATTTCAGCAATAAAATAGCCACTTTGCATTTTGAGAGAATATCACTTTGTCAAATCTTGATTCAAGGTGGAGCAAGGGCCCACTCCTCCAAGAACTAGGATTCTCATTTTATTGGTATTTATATTTCTAAAGAAAATAGTGTAGATCTATTAATTTTGTAAATGTCTTTGATTCTTTAAATTAAAATTTGTTTTATACTTGTCCTTGTAGGTGTTATAGACTAGATTTTCATTTCCTTGTAAGATTTCTACCCGTTTGTTTATTTCAAGAAAAGTTTGTTTACTTCAGCATTGTGTGTTTATTTCCAACAATCTATTTATTCATGTATTTGTGTTTATTTCCAGTAATTCATTCCAACAATAAGTTTTTATTTCAGCAAGTTTTTACAGCATAAAGATAATAAGGCATTGGCCATAGAATCCTAAAGACACTATAAAAACCCTCCAAAAATAAAATAACAAATACCTACGATCAATTACTAGATCATTAAGATTTCTTGTTGCATATAGCGTTGGACACCCCCATGGTTTTAATATGACATCAACAAAGAGTCGATTAAATGAAGGGAATAACGACACCCATCACTACACACTTATATGAGCATAGAGCCCGTATTTATAGCCATTTTATCATCTTAGAAAATTCTTCGTTAGAGTGGAGGCAAGCATCATCCATTTGCATTCAATTATCCAAGCTATTTTGTGAAGATCAATGGATTTAATCAAGAATTTCCTTTCTTCCATAACTTGGTGAACCTCCATCCTTAATCCTCTTGGATCAAGCAACAAATTTCAACCCATTCATAACTAAAGGATCTCCTATGTTCATTTCATTTATGTAGCTTTCTAAAGAGTAGAAAAATAAGTGTTAGCATGTTAGCTTAAGGTTTATTTTCAAGGTTCTAATGCATAGTGTTGATGTTTATTACTTGTTTAGCTCTTAACATGATGGTATATTTATCTAGTTATCATTGTATTAAAGCTATTAGATGTTATCTTTTATTTCCTTAGCTTTGTTAACTAATCTATATACATAGAGTGAAAAATAGTGGGTCTACATCTGGTTGTTGTAGAGCAGCCAAGATTGGAGGGCCCTATCATGGTGGCTCTAGATTCAAACCTAGGAGTGGTGGTTTCAAAGTGTCATGGTGGCGGTGATGAATTTTTCCATGTAATCAAACCATAGCTTACATTCTAGGGAGATTTGTCTAGACTATGGGGTGAATGATGGTGTGTGTGTGGCACCTTCATAGAACTCATGGAGGATACTCTATCTAGTGATGGGATATGGAAACATGGTTCTTTAATGGTAAATGGACTAGTGGATGCCTCGGGGGGCGGATTCTTTTTGCTTGGGTAAGGATATCATTTGTGCCTTAATGAATTTCTGCACCATGGATCCGGAAATGACAGTAAGGTCTCTACTTTTTTTCCGAATGTCTCGTATAGTTGGGGGTTGGGGTACCCAATTTTCCCTATTCGGATGACTCCTTCAATTATAACCTATGATCACCCCAAGGTCATTTCTATTATTGGCCTAGATAACGGTTTCACATGTCCTCCACAACTCCATCCTCAATCGGCTCGATGGTCGATGCATGCAATTATTTGACAAAATTCCTTAATTATTTTGGAGTCTCATGAAATGTTGGTGTACCTGCGTGGAGCCCCTCTTTCACCGTGTCATTCTTTAACAGGAACGGTTCATCTCACCTTTTCCTTTATAATTATTGTACTTAAGTTTTTCCATTTGCAGAGTAATAAATTTAAAAACCTTTGGTTTATCATGCATTCGACTATTTTATACAAACTTGTTTTGGAAAAATGGTAAAATGTTAAGCCGGTAACACTTGGTATGTAAGCAAAAACTTAAACCCTCCTTTAGACATTATTTGGAAAAATTTGTAACCATATTAGATAGTTGTGACACCCTTTTATTAACAATTCGAGCTTGTTCCCTCATAAACCCACCAACTGTTCCATGGTAAAAGATAGTAAATAATAATATTCATGGACCTATAAAGAAAACTTCCAAAACATGAAAAGGGGATGTAAATTCATGTTCATGTTCCTTTTTATGAGGAGAGTTGAATCAAGATTTAAGTTTGACCTCAATTGATAGTTTATACTCTCTTTGTCACTCCTCTAGGAGCCTTGTTACCCTGTTTGCATTTTTAGGAAGTTAAAATTGAAAATTTGGGTTTCATATCCTCTTTTCATTTGAATCCAAAACAACTAAATTCTTATCCACCTTCACAAACCTCTAGTATCTTTTCTAGAAAATTTCCTAGAACCTTTAGTTTGGGGAGAAACACTTGTTGATGACCATCCTTCTACGAGATAGAATCGTCGAGTCATGGGAATCCTTAGGTTATTGGGACTTGTGCCATAAGGAGACCTCTGGATGTTAAAGAAGCTGGCTCTTCTCTATGGTATGAGATGAGGGTCAAATAAAAATGAAATATAACACAAAACTAACAGAAGCTATATGCCGAAAAAGGTAGAAATTAATCAAGAATCCAATTGCCTGAAATGGGGAAAAGGTGAGCAATGAAAAGGGTGGAAAAAATGCACCACATGCCAGAGATAGATTCACACATAACACCACTTCAAACTCATTAAGAATGGTTTCCAAAACCTGTAGTAAACATTAGAAATATGCACAATATACCAACAATGAATAAAGGCTATTAGAGACAATAAAAACATGCAAAGGATGGACAAAATGCATCACATGGCATATTATATTGCTCCAAAATGTGCACAAGTACAAAAAAATAGGTAAGAGGCAAGAAAAATTCCATTACAAAGCTTGAGAAGGAGGCTTGAGCTCCTAGATCACACCCCAAGTAGAGAAGAAATAGGGGCAGAAGAGAAAAATGACTAACTTCTTAGAAAATGAGACCCATATTACAATATATAGAATGAGGAAGAGAGAAGAGTCCAATCTTGAAATTGATTTTTCAACCACCTGTAAGATGTAATAAATGAGTGTAATAAATAGAACCTTGCTTGTAAAATACTCCTCTTTCGTCTTATGTCTTGTAGCAGCAAAGAGAACGATGCAATGCTCATTGAATGGATTCTTAACCACTTCCAACCAATTGTCCTCTTTAACTAGTATCGTTTTCATATAAATTACACCCTCTAATCTTCATTAATTCCTGAACTTATTGAATTCTATGCATTGTGATTAAAGCCATGATTCCAACGACACCAATTTTGTACAAATTTGTTAAGAAATGCCCCAGTTATGGCCCTCTAAGTGTAGGTGGTTAATTTGAATCTCTCAGGAATTTGGTCTTCACGTGTTGTGTATTTGATCTTTGGTGGGAAGAGGAAAATTTAATAATTTCTCTTCCCAACATTCTACATATCTTTTGAATGATTTTTTCATTTAATATTGAGGGGACCATTCGTTGATTTCTTCATGCTTTAATGTGAGAGAGGTTGGGTTGGGTTTCCAATGTCCCAACTCTTGCCAGCTCGGCATATAGCTCACTAGGATGGAACCTCCCTCTTCATTTCCCTAAGTGGTAGGTTTCTACCTTTACATGGGCATCTAGTACTCCACCTTATCACTCCAATTTGATGTTGACTCACATTTTCCTAAAACATGTCATTGAATACTTTACCCTTCCATGTACCAGATAACCTCTCTCCAAAGCTAAGTCATACTTTAGATGACGAGATCCTCTTTTGGTTTCTAGCTCGGTGACTTGGATATATACCTCCATCAATGCACAACCATCCCATAGCCCGTACATGTTGAGATCATTCGAGTCATATCCTCACTTCCCCACATGTTTCTAAGTCATCAACCTCATGCGCCGAGTCCATTTAATCTCCATTGGTGTAGAGTCTCCATGTAGGGCACCATTAGAAAGCTGCCATGTCACCCACCAATTTGATTTCCTTCCCACCGGGTCACCTCACCACATCAAAACACATGCACCGAGCTACTTCATGTCATACTAGGTCCCATAATCCTGTTGCTTTGCATAGTCCCTGCTCCACATGGAGCTTCCTTGCATCATTGGGGATTTCTCCTCACTCGACCTCTTAGTGTTGCGTCATGTTTTCATGTATAATCCTCCTTTTCCTTATTGGCACGATGGTGACTCTGTGAAGCATGATCCAATCGAGTCATAGTTGAATTTCCTTCAAATGCAATAGCTCATATTGAGCTCGACTCATCGATGTTTCAAATAGCTTGGCGGATTGGGAACTTTTCTCAACTTGGTCTGTGTGAAGGTGAATCGGCTTTCTCTCACAGGGAATTCTTTAAACATTAAGCAACTCGATCATCTCTAGAAGGTTTGGGTTGCAATGGAAAGGAATCTAGATTTTATCTGGTAGGCCACATAATTATCTCATATTTGGGTATGGGGATTCACTTGCTTGCGTCATGTTGAGCTCTATTGAGATACCTTTCTTTTCTCTATAGATCTTCTAATCCAATGCCGATCTTGATTCATGGACTCAGTGAAATTGATTATCCATCCTAAAATTTGGGGACCCTATGACCAAATAAGCTTTATGCATAATTAGCTTAGTGATTATACGAGCTCTCCTTTAGTCATCGTGGTTTGATGTAAATTTTCCAGCTCGGTCTCAAAATGAGCAACTCGATCTTCAACTAGCTTGATGAGCTATTCCAAGAGCTCGAAGGATTTTCTCACAACTTAGATTTCCCTAGACAATTTTACAAGATTCCTTAGGCATATTGCAGTAATTTGGGGATGCAAGGGGAGTCTTTTGATGAATCTCTGGATTTGTCATTTCTCTGTAAGTGAATATTTTTATTGTAATAATGCAAGATGCTCATTGTTCCATTTCACAAGGGGATGAAATGGGATAACAACACTCTTCTTGATAGTTTAGAAAATTAATTTTGTAGGAATCTTATCACGGTTTGACAAGGTCAAACCAAACCAATTACGATTTGGTGGCTTCAGAAAACCCATTGCCATTTGAAAAATGTTTCCCGAGTTCCCAATTCCGTCGACTCTGGTGAATTCTCCATATATAGGGGAAATTGTAGGAAATTTCTTGTTGTGTGTTCATTCATCGAACATGAGTTTTGGACATGGTTTTTAGAGCCCTTGAGAATTTTTTTGATCATTTAAAACTAGGTCTGTTACGACCGATGGCCTTAGAAAAATGGCTGCCAATCATAAACCGTACACCATATCTGAATTCTGTCATTTTATGTGAATTCTTGGTGTATAAGATGACATGTAGAAACTTACTCATGGTGTATTTCATTACTGGAAGATTGAGGAGTGTCATTGGGATCATACTTTAATCAATTTAATAAGTCAATCTAAGGAAAAATCCAACGACTGTTTGTAACAAGGGGAACAATAGGAACAAATTCTGAACACGGGTTTCTATCTTAAAGCTAAGAATTCATTGAAGTGGTCATGATTACAAATGAAATGCATGAAATTAAAATACTAGAATTGAAAGAAGAAACTGAGTTTAACTTAAAACATCAATATTAAATACTGCATTGCATTAAAAAAGAAATAGTAAACTAGTAACATCAATTATTGAATAACAAAGAAAGAAAGTAAGAATTAATATCCCTCTTGTTAGGTAGGAGTGGCCCTTGCTCCTGCCCTTCAATCAGTATGTACCAAAATTCTAGACAAATAAAATTACTCCTGAATTTGATCTTTATAGAATTCCAAATATGTTGTTACAACTAGAAAAAATATGGAATCCCTAACTCTAATTACATTCTTTGTTTTATACCCAAAAAATAGTCCTTGTCTCTCCACGGGACATAGTTATTCTAAATGACTAATTCTAAATCAAACTACTTGTTTGAACTAAACAATTCCCTTGATTCTTGGAAATATATTAATGGCGGGAACAATTCGTTGGTTTTGATCTTGACATTTTTCAATAAGCGAAGAGGGGATACGTGATTGACTCCTTGAAGGAGTCAATCACCCCTAAAATATTCTCCAAATCATAACTGATTGAAGAAATTGAAGTGGTTATGAGCCTTTGGTCATTATTTCTTCGCTCTTTGTGTGGCTTGAATGATGATTGATAAATGTCGATGATTATGTGTAGCAAATGATGTTGTCGGCTAGAATTCCGAATATTAGTTATCTACATACATGTTTGTGTCACCCAAGCTTTCGAGGATCGGTTTTGATGAGTTGAATGTTTGATCGATGAGGATGAGAGTCCTACGTAAGGATACAAACAAGAGTCCTGCACTATCACACAAAAGCAGAGTCTGCGCGAGTGTATATACCAAGTCTGCACTCTATATAATAATTCAATATATGCACTTTTTGTACATATAATTAATATTTATCCACATCATATTCAAGCATTTTAATCACAAAAATTAACAAGGTGAAACATCATAAGTAAACACAATAGTTACCCATAAACATAGTAAAATAGTAAATATAAAGTATGTATTTTTCCATCATTCATAATAATATCAAAATTTGAATAGGATTTGGCATGGCTTCAACATAATTACATAATGTTTATCATGAAAAAAATGGGGCTCATCACCTCCCTTGACTAGATATTTAACAGGTCCTCTTGCTACCTATTAAGGAGTTCTACTATTCTAGAACATTTATAGTCATTTGTGAATGTCTGCCATGTCTCTTCGGAAGTTATATCAGAAAACCCAAAGTTTTCTACCACATCTTATCTCCAGGTAGTATAACTATCTTCTTCTTGACCATTAGTTGAGTTCTATCTGGGTATTGGTGCAAGAAGAAGAGGTGGCCTATAGTGCATTCCAATCCACTTGCTCTTTAAGTCCTAGAATAATTTTGCATACATCCTTTTCCCTTTTTAATGACCACCTAAGATTGGTGGGTGAAATTAATTCCTTCCTTTTATATGGCTCCGCCAATAGTTGATATCATAGTTGTGATGTGAGAAATTTGACATTAAAAGTGGGAATCACTTGCTCCCAGAAGTTCTTGACATAACTTTGCAGAATTTCAGTGTACCTATCTATGAGACATAGATAATACACTTGTGATCTAAACCTGTTGAAAAATCGAGTGGTGCTGGAAAATCATGCCTCATGAGGAGGCCTACTGTAGACTCTAACTATGAAAATATTTCCCTTTGATCTCTCCACTCACCTTGATGTCTTAGGGTTAAAAAAAATGACCTCAATTGAAATTCTCCCACATATAGATTTACTAGTACTTCTATTTAGTCACAGAGTAAGAATTTGTGCACATAAAATTCACATAATAAATTCTAATTGACATCATTCACAGTAGTTTATGCTCCTAAAATTGATGGTCATAATCAAATTCAATGTCCAACTGAGCCCTACCTCTATTGATTTTCCATTTTAAGAATTTTTATTTTAAGAACATTACATAAAAATTTGAGGGAGTTCTACGAGGAGGTACTGGTCATACAATTGACTAACATAGACAACATTTTGTTTTAGCAACTCAATCTCTTCTTTTAAACTTATATTCTCTTCCTCAACCTTTTTCAACTGGTAGCATTCTTCCATCCATTTGGTCATCCCCTTCATGACAATGATTTGAGGGAAGTCTGATTTTATTCTTTTTAAAGCGAGTAACGATTACTTCCAATACATATACTTGTTAATCCTTTTCATGCATGGCATGTTCTAATTCAATATTTTCTTGTTCTTGGTGTGATATCCTAATTTATAGTTCTTGAATCTATTTTTCTTGAGAAGATAATTGCTTTGGGAAAGATAGAATCCTTTGCGTCCAATAATGTTTGCAATTAGTTAACCCTTTCCTAAGCCATTTGAAGTTCAAACTGAGATTTAGATAAGGACAAAACATTGGGCAACAAAGTACTAGGGTCTAGAGAACTAGGTTTTCATTCTTTAATGGGTGATTTACCCTTATCCCTAACCAATCCTTCTTCAGGAATGGATGGAAGAGTTGGCTCAATTAGAGACTCAGGTGGAGTTTTAATCAATTTTTGAATGGTTTTGGATGCTTCATGTTCTTCCTATGTCAATGGATTTTCCTCTATGGATTTAGGGATAACAATGTCTGTATGAGAGGTATGGAAAAATTTTCTAGGTCTGCTAGAAGTGGATGAGGGAGAGTATGATTGTTGAAATTTAAGCCATCATCTCATGCCATTTCTCTTTTTCAAAAACTTATGCTTGTAGATTAAATGAATGAGACCCTAAAAACTGAGATAGGTTACCCCCTAGTAGAATTTTTTAGTGGCCACACAAATAACTTCATAGAGAAATTGGGGCAAATTAACCTTGTGTTTGTGTTTTCCTTTCCATGTCATAAATGTATAGGCATCCTCACTCACTGGACCTAGCACTATCTCATACTTCCCTTCACAAGTAAAATATTTAATCAACCATTTTACTACCCCCCCTTGGGGTTACAGTATACTCATTCTTTTGATCCCTTTTACCTTTCGTTTATCATCAACTACCAAATGTAATTTGTCTCTTCTTCCTATTACAAATCTTTTAGTTAATTCATGGTACATTGTCCTCTCAATAATATTTAAACAATCATTTGGAATTCTAGAAAATTGACTGATTATAGTTGGGGAGAAGGGTATTTCCTTACCATTTATGGTTGAGTAGCTTTCCTCCATATTCCTTGTGAATTCCTCTGTCATGGGGATGTTGAATTATTCATATGCTAGGAGAAAATCAAACCGCCCGGATCTATCAAAAACTTCCACTAAATTTACATCTGCCAAGAGTTCAACTAAATCGGTAGGCTCATGTTTGAGTCTAGGTATTATTTTAGGTTTGATGAAGAAGGACTTAAGTAGCACATAATTGGTTATCAAGGAGTTGCTAGGAATAGTGCAAAAGAAGTATGGCGTAGGATAGAGAGCAACCCAATTGAGAGAACAAATTTCAAAAACCTTGTTATGCAGGTGATATGACCTAATGTGGAAAATTCAAGCCAAAATCCCAAGGTGATGGGATAGTACTTTGACATGTGTGAAACATTATGGCATTTAATGGGTGGTGGATTTGGAGTGAATTTTGGGATGTGTGATATGATTTGGGAAAATGTGGTTAATTAATAAACATGATGGAACAATTTAACTTAAAACCTTACAATGACAAGGGTCATTAATTGTGCATACCTTGATATTAAATCTTGTCAATCTCTTTCGTTATTTGAAATTAAGTGTGACACCTCTCCACCACCTTTCATGACTCATGATCCATGCCTAAGTGCTACTACATTTTATTTTTGTTGATCAATACAGGAGAGAAAAGATCGTCATTGTTGGTTTTCAATGTTATCTTTTTTTTTTTTCTTTTTCTTTTTTTTTTTTTTTACGAAACATGGGGCACCATCTCTAGTTTTCACCCAATTCTCCAGAGGAAGATGATTTCCATTTCTGGTTTTCAACCATCCCCTCTTTATTTCTAGAAGATGATAGTTCAGGTCTGCATCATGATAGGCAAAGAAACCTTTCCTACACAATGAAGATCTAAATCTTCCTATATTGCTCTTTAAAACTCTTGTCAAGATGTTAGTTTATGGTACAGACCTCAGTCTGTGACCATTAACCAACATGAATTTCCTTTCACCATAAATTGGAATCAACTGGATGGTCCCATTATCAAATACTTCTACAATTTGGTAAGGGCTCATCTACCTCATCTATAGCTTTGCTTTAAAATATTTATATCTTAAATCAAAAAGTAAGGCATAGTCTCCTCTCTAAAACTTCTTTGGCTTGATTTTTTTGTCATCCAAGAGTTTCTTTTGTTGTTGGATGATCTCATTCTGCTGCAATTCTTGAATCTTGATCTCATCTAAATTATTTAATTGAATAATTCTTGCTTGGTATACCTCGGTCAATTCGATCCCCACCTTAGAGGTAGTCCTCAATGTTTGGATTTCAAATTCTATGGGCATGATTGGTTTCTTACCATAGACCAATTCATATGGTGTAAACCATGTTGTTGTTTTCCATGTAGTATTATAGGCCCATATCGTGTATGCGGTAACTTTTGAGACAAATTTTTCCTTGATATGTGTTGGTCACCTCAACTTTCACATCTGATTGTGGGTAATAGGGTGATGACTTATTATGTTTCAATTGATATGTCTCCACAAAAGAGTTGATTACCCCTGACATGAATTATGGCCCTTATTATTACAAAATTGATCTTGTCACTTCAAAGATTTGGAAGATTTGTTCATAGAGAAAATATGAAATGTTCTCATGTCTTGCATGTGGAAGTGCCTACACTTCAACCCATTTGGTAACATAGTCAGTAAAAACTAATATATACTCCTTACCTTGTGAGGTTGGGTCAAATGGCCCAATGAAATCTAGACCCCACTTCTCAAATGGCTCCAGAATAACTTGTGGTTGGAGGGGCATCTCTGATGTGAATGTTGGTTTCCCCATTATTTGGCATTTATCACACCTCCACACATACTTCTTGACATCCTTGAACAAGGAAGGCCAATAGTATCTAGATCCCAGGATTTTATGAATGGTTCTTTTCACCAAATAGTGGCCTCTTGATGGTTCATCATGGCATGCCCGTAGGATATCAAATATTTCATTCTCAGCAACACACCTGCATAACACATGATTAGGACTGCATTTAAATAATATCTCATTTTACCAAGTGTACACCACACTCTACTTAATTAATTGCTTCTTTTCCTTGGGTGTGAAAAAGTTTGGAAACTTCCCTATGGCTAAATAATTAGCAGTGTTTTCATACCAAAGAGAGGTAGTAGATAGTGAAAAAAATTTCATCTAGAAATTCATCATTGACTTGTCCCTCTTCTTCTAAAGTTGTGAGCCTCGAGAGGAAGTTAGCAACAACATTTGAATTCCTTGGTTTATCGAAAAAAATATATTGAATTCCTACAAGTAGCAATAACCATCGACAATTATGCCATGAACCAAAGGTTTATTCATGAGATATTTAATGGAAGAGTGGTCAGTATGTATAATGACTTCATATCCTATAATATAATGTCTAAAATTATTTATTGCATACACCATAACTAGGAATTATTTTTTAGTTGTATAATTTTTCTCAGTAGAAGAAAGATTTTTACTAATATAGTATATTGCATGCATGGGTTGTCCTTCCTCTTGTTGTCCTAGGACAACACCTATTACTTCATTGGATGCATTTGTTTGAATGTGGAATGGTAACTTCCAATTGGGACCTCTCAACACTGGATTACTGATCAGTTTGTCCTTAATTGCATCAAAGGCCCTTTGACATGTTGTTGTCTAGTCAAACTCAGAATCTTTAGTTAGTAGAGAAAACAATGGAGAAGCAATTTTACTAAAATATGAGATGAACCTATGATAATAACCAACATGACCAAGAAATTTTTTACCTTAGTTTGATTAGTGGGTGAGATAAACTTCACGATGTTGCTTACATTATCTGGGTTAACCTTAATTCCTTCAATTGAAACATGATGACCCAAAACTATACCTTGTTCCATCATGAATAGACATTTTCATGGTTTAAGGATAGCTAATGTTTTTCATAGTGAGCAATAAATTTATCCAAATTACTAATTTCTTCCTTAAATGTTTCCCCATAAACTGTAAAATAGTTCATTTAAATTTCTACACAATTATGAGTGTGGTCTGATGAGATACCTAACATGGCTCTTTGGAAAGTGGTTGGGGCAATGCATAACCCAAAAGGCAGCACCCTATAAGTAAAGGTCCCCCAAGGAAAGGTTAACGTTATCTTGTCTTGGTCTTTAGGAGCTACTATGATCTGATTGTATCCACTAAATTCATCCAGAAATGATAAGTATCTTTTACTTGATAAGCTATCTAGGACCTAATCAATAAATGGTAATGGGAAATAGTCCAGGTTAGTGGCCTTTTTCAACTCTCTATAGTCCAAACACACTCTTCATTTCCCATTATTTTTAGGTACTATGGCCGAAGGATAAACCCACTGACTTTTTGAAATTGGATAAATAAACCCTACATTCAAGAGCTTCTAAATTTCAGTCTTAACAATGTCTCTAAGTGTTGGGTTTATCCTTCTTTGAGTTTTCTGAATTCTTTTGCCTCCATGGTGTAAATGTGATTTGTACAGATGTTAGGATGTATACCCTTCATATCGTTGTATTCCCAAACAAAATCCCGGGGATGAGAGTCAAGGAGTTCAAATAATATGTTTTCCTCTTCATCCTTTAACCAATTGTTTACTATCGAGGAGTTCTTCTAGGAAGAACATGAAATTGTTTTGTATCAGGTTGAATTGAATTAACCTATGGATATATTCTTAAAAGTGCATTTAATGGATATTTATGTGGTAGAAGTCTATACGGTGAGATTATGTTCTTAAATAAGCATTTTGTTAAATATATGTTCATCATAAATGGACAAATAATGGGTTGGTTATTCTCATCCATGAAGTCATTTTTATTTTAGTAAGTTGTAACATAGGAATAGCATAAGAATCAGTACCTCGGTTGAGTGCAAGACTTTGAATGAACCTAGCACAAGACTACTTGCGCAGAAATAAGGCTATGTACAAAATCAGTGCCATGGTTGTCATATTAAATCTGATTTGAGTATTCTTGAATTACTACCATGGAAAGAGAGGAAATGATATCCATGGAACCATAAAATTCATCATTATACCAATGTTTTTTTCTATGGCAAATGGTTTAGCTACAGGGTATAGTGACAATTTCTTGGAATCTTTACCATTGGTAATGACCATATTTCTTGTCTTGTAGTCAATGAGGGCAACAACCATAGCTAACCACGGATGTCCTAGGATTAGGGGGTAACCAATATTTCTATTATTTTCTTTGATTATAATGAAATCTACCACATAGTCCCAGGACTCAATTGTAATAGTAACATCTTCTAATATTCCCTTGGATTTATTCACTAACTGATTTTCCATTTGCAAGATGATATGTGTTGACTGAGGTTCAGGGAGTGCCAAGGTGGAAAGAACATCTGTAGTCATGAATTTTATGGCATCTCCTAAATCAATGAGGACATTAAGAATTTGTACATTTACTATACAAGCAATTACAATAGGACTACCAAGATCCCCATACTTAAGATTAGGATTAGTTCCTTCTAAGATGCTAGCAAGTTTATCATCAACATGCATGGTTTTTGGTTGATTATTCCTTCTCTTTGGAGTATTTAAGGAAAGATATTTAATCATTTTATTTAATTCAGGAATTTCCTTGAGTTCCTGTAGCAAAGGAATGCCAATACTTAACTTCCTTTTTCCTTGAGTTAATTTTGACTCTAGCTTCTCAGAACTATGGAAGTTTGTTTCTCAGCTAGTCTAGATGGAAAATGAATGTTAATGTCTAATTGTTGAGTGTCTTCAAAGTTCTTAGGATTTATTTTCTATAGTTCTTTGTTGTCTTCAGATATCTTTTCAATGACTGGAGAAGAAGGTTTAGATGTAACCTTCCCTAAATACAACATTATGTTCTTACTGATAGATAGAGTTTACTATAGGGTTTTCTCTATTTCTACTGTATATGTTGGATTACCCTACCTTATATTTTTAGGATTTTCCATGGTGTGAGAAGGTATTTATGGTTAGGTAGTTTTTTCGGTTTGGGAAGCATTACTCAATCTAGCCAACAGGGCTTGTTGACCTTGTGATCTTCATTGATTATAATATTATTTTCCAAACCCTTGTGGTACATTCCACTACTGTTGGTAATTAGGATTATAGTGTGAGTATTGTGGAATGTTTAGATGTGGAGCCCATGATTGTTGATAAAAATTTGGTTGTGCATCTGTGGACTCTACTCCTATGGAAATTTTGGACCCAAGGGGTAGATATGACCATGGTATTTTCCATTGGTTTGTGACCCATTGTTCTTTTTGGTTGTAGTTTTGATTTTGGTTGGACTAAAAATTTCCTCCCGACTCGACCCATATAGCTAAGTTTAAATTATTCTTGATTTTTTTTGTTTTAGATGGTTCTTTAGTAGGGAAAGCAGATCAAACCGATCGAGTGCCATGCTTAAGTTCATAGATAAGATATATTTTTGTCTTGTCTAATGGACAATCCTTCAATCCATGTTTTTCCCTACACCTTGGGTAGTAGATGAACAAGGGTTATGTCTTTCTAGCCTTTTATCTATCCATAGTAGTGTTAAGTTGAATTAAGAGGCCATTCTTTAAATTTGCAATTTCTTCCCTTAGCTTGGATATATCCCCATTAGCCATTTTCCTTTTAAATTTCCTAAGATTAGGGAGAGTTCTCGAGTAATTCCTAGAAAGTTTAATGATATCCATGAACTCTAACTTGTTCATGTCTCCCTTCTCCATTAGGTTGAATGATTCTTGAGTTTCATCATCTATTCCTTTGATAAATAAGGTTTTGAGTAGGTTAATGTGTAGGCCATCTCCACACCTTTTATTAAGAAAAAGGAACCGATCTAGGTAGTCCTCTACGCTTTCATCATCTTTATTGGATTGAAGTGTTCTTCTTTCCTATCCCTTACTCAATGAGAATCTGGTATTTATCCAAGAAAACTCATTCCATTTCTTCCCACGTATTGATGGAATCTGGGGTCAACCCCATAAAGCATCTCATAGCTTCATATTTTAAGGTAGAGGGAAAAATTTTAAGTTTTTGCCATCAACAATGTAGTCATAAGTTTGAAAAAAACCTTAAATTCAAAAAATCATTAATCGGGGTCCTCTGAAACTATCCCTCGGAAGTTTGGCAAAATTGAAGGGGATATGTTTTTCATAGGAGCTTGATCATTAGGATCCAACTAGATAGGATAGGTAAATGTTCTTCTTGGTGGATTTTCTACACCATTATCCCCATTGTTTGGGTCATCCATCTGATTACGAATAATAGGTTGTTCCAAAGATCGGTTTGGAGGAGATTTTGAAGGTTTATCCTAATAAATCTTCCTATATGGTCTCTAGGTCTAAACATGAATCATATCACACTGAAAGAGGTTCCCTCACAATTGATAATGAACTTGGTTGTGTGTTTTCCACATATACTCGTCATGAGGATCCTTGTTGTCACTACAAATTCTCCCGATTCTTCTTCTTCTTCTTCTTCTTTTACAACAAAGAAAGAGTTGTGGAAATGAACTTTCTAAATGGAAACTTACCAGACACCCTCATAGTATCTTCTAGTTTGTACCTTATCACTTGATGACACCTTGTTCCCTAAAAATGATGCCAAAAAGTGATGAGTGACGTTGGGCTCATACTTTAATAAATTTAATCTATGAATCCGGTGAAACATCCAATGATTGTTTTGCAACAAGGGGAATAGTAGGAACACAATCTCATCATGGGTTTCTATCTTAAATATAATAATTGATTGAACTGGTCATGATTAAAAAAGAAATGCATGAAATTAAATTCTGGAATTAAAAGTAGAATCTGATTTTAACATAAAACATCAATATTAATGATTGCATTGCATTTGAAAAGAAATAGTAAACTAGTAACAACAATTGTTAAAGAAAAAAAAGAAAGAAAGTAAGAATTAATATCCCTCTTTGTTAGGTAGGAGTAGCCCTTTCTCCTTCCCTTTAATTTTTTAGAGTAGGTATTTACCTTAGCTCATGTTCACCTAGGTACTTTTTTACCTTTATTGTATTTATCCTCAACTTGAGTTATGTGTGCGGATATTTATTTTTATTGATTTATACATTAGGGGATATTATCTAGTTGTTAGGTATAGTTCTTTGCTTGATCTATGGTATTAAATTTATGGTCTTGACTAGTTCTTTGATGACTAGTTCTTTCCTTGATTTATGGCTTGATCTATGACCTTGACTAGTTCTTAGATTGTTATTCCTTGCTTATATAAACAAGGCTCATTCTCATTGTATTTCATTGAGTTCCATAATAATATATGATATTCTTTGCTCATTTTTTTGAAAATATTTATGTTAAGTTATTTTGGAAAATTGCTTTCATCTTATTGATTATGGTGTTTATTAATTAGAATTTGAGCTCTTGGCTTGGAATGATCTCTCTATCATTCATTTTATGGTATCAAAGTAGGAGATTGTTGTTGAAATCTATCTCGTAAGTTTCATTTTGCAAGAATATTTTGTATATTCATATATTCAGATTTGTCTATATTTTTTTCTACATGCATTTTAATACAAAGCAAAGGCTTCCATTGGATCCAAAAGGTGGAAAAACACTTAGATTGATTTGTAAACTTGACCATTTCTGGAGGAATTCATTTTTTAAGTTTTTTTGTTGAGCAAAATTTTTGTCAACTAGGATGAAAACCGAACAAATCATTTTCGTGTTTTTTCAATTTTTTGAGATCCGATATGGGTTTTTTTTTCCTGTGGCCAAAGCATTCTCAGTTGGCATGCAACACAAAATTTAAAAAAATATGACCCATTGAAATCCTTAGCCCCAATCATATGGTATGGTCATACGAGGGATTAAAGCTCGTGATTCCTACTATTAGATGCTTAACTCTAGCCCCCTTTCATTCTATTTGTGTGGTGAAGGAAACAAAATTTAATTCTATTTTAGTGCCAACTAAAATAAATAGTAGAACATAATATTGAAAATTTTGTATCTTTTGATCGGTTCCATATTGTAACACACTCATTATAAAGTGTCAAAATATGGGGGCTCTTATTGCATTGTTTGGGGGTCTTGTTTCATTGCTTGGTTCTGCATTTATTTTGGTGAATTTTTTAGGATGGTGTCTTTATCTACTTTGTATTAGATCATGTTAAGCCATTAACAACACATAATTACCACACATGGAAACCAAGAATGGAAACAATAATTAAGCGAAAGGATTATGAGCTTTAAATTCTTGAACAACCGGTGTTCACTAGCGAATATAAAAAATTTCAGTACCAGTGTAAATTTGATGAGTGTATGTGTTTGATAGGAACTTATGTAAGACAATATTTTGTTCCATTTGGCAAAATGTGACTCTCCTTTCAAAATATGGGAGAAATTGGAGAATTTATTTGGTAAGGTGGATCATATAAGAGCCATGCAACTTGAAATTGAGATCACCTCTCTTAATCCTGAAGATTTTCCAACAATTAGAGACTACCTTACCAAGTTCAAGATTTTTTTGACACGGTTGAAGGGGATTGGAAGAGATAAGAAGGATGAAGAGTGTGTTTAATTGATTCTATCCAAGTTGAGAGGATCATTTCAAATATTTTTTTCTACCTTTTTCTCTAGCATGAATGCCTTAGGTGACACATTAAAAATGCATATTATAGAAACATTTAGTGAAAGACTTACTAGGGAAGAATTCAAATGGTCTCACCTTGAGTCTTCCACCTCTCGAAAGGTATTAGTTTCATCTATCCTCGGGAAAGGGAAAACCAAAAAGTAAAACCAAATCTAACCCTTCTCCATATCAAAGTGCTCCTAAACCCAAAGAGAACAACTCTAAACCCAAGAAGTCTTCTAAATCCAAGAATAAGTCTAGCCTTTCATGCTATTTTTGTGGGGATAGTAGTCATGGAGAACATAGGTGTTATAAGTGAATGTAAGCCCTAAAGGATTGAGTCAAGAAACAAAAATTTCTATCTCCACTCCACCTCCTTCTAATCAGCATGGAAAAACACTTAATCTTGTTGGGAGATCTTAGTCACCACTTACAGATAGTTGGGTTATAGATTTTGGTGCTTCTTATCATATGAATTCTTTCAAGGAGTCTTTTGTTTCTCTAGGTTTGAGTTCTACTTCCAAAATCAAGGTTGGAGATTCTTCCTTTCTTTTTGTTAAAGGAAAAGGTGATATACAACTTGATGGTGGCAGTATCCAAGATGCACTATATGTTCCTAACATCACTACAAATTTTCTTTCTGTATATCAAATTTTTCATTCTGGTAAAGGGAAAACAGTGATTTTTACACCACATGGGGTAGAAGTACAAACTTTTTTGGAGCCTCATTCACTTGTTTTTCAGGGTATTGTTGATCATAGTTCTAGACTATATCACTTTGAGAGTTTTGATGACACTTCCTCTATAGGGACAGGATTGGTTTCTCATGTAGATTTAGAGAGTAAGATTTGGCATGAAATATTTAGAAATCTCAATTACATATATTTGAAGGTTTTGATCACTCATGGTATGGTAGATGGTCTTTCTAGGGTTTCTTGTCTTGAGGGATTTTCTCTAGCTATGCATTAGGGAAACAACATTAAGATCCATTTCCTAATAATTTTTCCAAGAGAGTTTATTCACCACTTGAGCTTGTGCATAGTGACTTGATGGTTTTTCCTACCCCCTCTTTCAATGGAGCTAAGTATGAACTTACCTTTATTGATAATTTCTCAAGGTGTACTTGAGTTTCTTTTCTCAAGTAAAAAAGTGATGTTTTTCACACTTCAAAGTCTTTAAGGCTTTTTTCAAGAAATAATCTTCGAGTTGCATAAAGAACCTTCACACTGATAATGGGGGGAAGTACTTAAACAATGGGTTTTCTAATTTTTTAACAAATCAAGGCATTATTCACCAGCATACTATTCCTCATACTCCACAACAAAATGGATTAGCAGAGTGGAAAAATAGAACTTTGAAGGAAATAACCAACGGTATGATGCATTCTAGAGATTTACCTTCTATCTATTGAGGAATTTATAGCATTCCCATTTTAAGACTTTAGAAACAAGGGAAAAAAATTTACACAATGTTCACTTTGTTATAAATAGAACATAATTTAAAACACAAATTCCGTGCCAATCAATCTCATAATAGATAACCATATGCGATTTGTAAATGACTCGGTGAATTCTTGGTCTCTCATTACATGACTCGATCTCTAACCGATCTCTAATGTTTGTCTTTAAGTATTGAATAATTTTATGTATAAAATATATACTTAGTTTTCTTACCCTATTATGGGTACTAAGTGATCTGTTTAAAGAACCTATCTATATATTTTTACCAATATTCATCTAAAATCACATTCCTTAAAATAGGTGATATAGGATAACACAACCACTAGCTTGTGATACTTTGGCCAAATATTTCCAACATATTGTTCCTATTACTATTCCTAGATGACATATTCGTCAAAAAAGTACATCCTTCACCTCACTCTTTACATTATCTAGAATGGTACTTACTGACTTCTATCAGTCCACTTGTCCCAAGTTTGATCCTAACCCGGAGTTAGTGATATAATTTGGTATAGGGAACCACTCATGATGACTTAGGGTATAGGTTCATGCTCAAGTGACCTAAGTCAATTGAATGTTCCTCTTTATCCTAAGTCATAGAGAGCTACTTCCTATTCCAAATCATCCGCTAACTTGTCTTAGAGAGAAACTAAGTTCAATTCTAGATGTGTGTAGATCTAGATGAACTAATATGGAAGGGTGTTGCATGACATGTCAATTGCATCACTATATCCACGTGAAGACCCTAGTATTCATGAAGGTGCGAGTTCTATAGGTGGTGTGTGCCAAAATCGATCGAATTGCTTCATCACAATGTACATACCTCTAGGAGGTCATTAAAACATAAATATTTGAGGTTTATAATTCAAATTACAGTAACCTTGCCAAACCCTAAATCCAACACTCCTTAAGTTCTTCATCCATATTTGGTTTATTTAATGTTAACGAACTTTGTTAACTCAAAATTGCTTTCATGCTTATTAAATTTGGCTTGGAAAGAAGTTATCCAAAAATAGAACAAAACACATCATAAGGTTAATTTTTAAGGTAATTCAGCTACTCTAAGAAGATGTGTCAACCACACAGGTTCTACTAGAGTAGACTTCATAGAGAATGAAGTCTAAATGATAAGCGATCAAAACCACCCTTCTTTTACTTTACAATCCTTTGAGAGAGAAGAATCTTCCTCTATTCGGTTAAGTGTTTGGGGTTCATCATACCCTTTTATCTTTCAAACCTTCTATAATTTAATTGTATGTCCATTTCACATCAAATTACCTTCATATATTTGTTTAGATAAATAACGTCATCTTATGCAACTTAGCGGTTGCATCCTAGTAAGGGAGAATGAACTAATTCCCTTCATCCATCTTATTAAATGGCAACAAAATAAAGATACAAACAGATATGAAAAAAAAATCAACAAGATAGTATTCCAATTTATTTCATAAAAGGTACAAGAGAAATTACATAGCAATTTGTAGAAAATCTCCAAACTTTTCAATTCATCATGATAGAAATGATAGAAATACACAAATTAAAAGAACGTGCATTTTAGACATAATGCATGTCAAATAGCATAAATATCATCAAAGAATACAACTTTTATTTTTCAATACAACTCAAGAATGAATCGAAGTTCTTCTATAAAAGAGCGAGAATTTAAATCGACCAATACATCATACAATTTATTGCCTTCCTTTATCAATATGAAGTCCATCTACAAAAATTGCTAGCATGGGTCAATTCATTAGGCCGAGCATGATAAGCACTAAGCATTAAAAGCGAAGTGCCTTGACCAATTATTTCATTAAAGCAACTCTTCTTTTACAAGATAGTAGGTGAAGTCATACAAATAAGTCATAAGAAATAACAACCATAAGAGAAGCACAATAATAAATCTGAATTCACTTTATAGGAAGAGATCATAATATAATCGGTTGATCTACTACATTATATCATATAAGTATTGACCCAAAAATTACTTATTTATATCAAGTATGATTTCTATCACTAATTATTTCATAATTCTTTACGAATTTGAAATACATAATCAACTTCACTATATAAACAAAACAATTACTTTAAAAACAAATCCCTTCTTGTTCATCTTTACAAATTTTCAACAAAACATGCGTGGTCAAGTTCATTCTAGCATAGTAACGTTTATAGGATGATTCATCCAACAAATTAAATAATTAAGAGATTCATAATTTAGATGTGGCACCTAATTCTAGGTCAAGGTATAAGTAGCCTAGGTTCTCAGATTAGACCTCTTATTAGCATTAGAAAAGTATTTCCCAACCACAATGTTTTACTTCAATTAACTAGAAAAATGATTAATTTTCTTTAATACAATACAAGTGGAGAAGTAAGTAGTAACATTTACTACTTAATTACTATAATAAAAGTAATGCAATTGATTCTATTAAACCTATAACAAGGTTTATATAAAGAAAGGAAGCTCGGGCTGGTGAGTAAACTATTTACAACTTCCTCATCATTCATTTAAACTGAATTCCCATATGCATCTTCAGAAATAAGAATCAACATCCTACCTACGGTTTCCAAAATGACAATGGAGAGCTTACCACCGACGGTGGAAGAGGAAGGGGTTATGCAAAAGAGTTTTATATTGTTCATTAAAAAGAAATAAGGTTGTAAAAGAATCGGTAGAGACAGTTCACCATGCTCCCAATTCTTTTAAGATATAGAAATTAGATACGAAGATACGAGAACCTATTACATACATAACTGTATCTTTGAATAAACCTTCCAAGAGCTACACCAATAAAAGAAACAACAACCGTTAATCATTTACTTATATCATTCCAAGAAGGATGCAAGAAATAAAAACAATTATCAACCACATCCAAGTCATAAAAGTGTTAAGGATGGAAAGATCAAACTTTAGAAAGTCGAACAAAGCTAAGAATGATAATAATGGTATTGACTTGAGAAGACCATCTTCCAATGTATATTTAAACAACATAACTTCAACTATCTACCGAAGCTCAACTTCCAAAATTTTTAAAGGAAGACTCAAACATAAATGAACTGCATCAGAAGATTTCATCACTACTATTTCCACAGTTAAATTCCAAGACCATTTAAAACCCAGAAGTCCTTCAAGAGTTTTGAAAGAGAATACTAAAACCAAACAACAAAGTTTTAAGTCAAACCTTCCTTCTATTTCCCTCACGCATCCATATTGAAGCGGTTAAATCAAAATACCATAATTGACTTGGCTCCCATCAATTTTAAATTTTGAAGAAGTACAAAAATAGAGAAAATCATTCCTTCACGGTTTTTCTACAAGTTTACGAGTACAAAATACAGACAATTCCATAAACCTCCTTCACCCATTAACTCTTTTTTTTTTAACAAAAGTTTGAGTTCATAATGCATATCAAAGTATACAAATACGAGTCTTGAAAAGGAGTATTTAAACTTCTACAAACAAGATATGACATAGGAGAGTATTCTTCTACCTTCTAAAAATATCAAAGACATTCCATTTGAATGATGCAAGTTTACCCGAACAGAAGAAACAAGATATTCATTCCTTACCTTCATACAAGTTCGTGTTCAAGCAATGATTCAAAATAAAAAACCATATAGACCACAAATGGGTGATACAAATTTAATAATTCAAGGATGTATCAAAGAAGAGTATCCATTCATCTTCTAATTTCACAAGAGACTTCAAGTTCAAAGCTCGGGAAAAAACAACTTACTTAAACCCTTTTCAAGCAAACAAACCAAAATAAAAATTCAATAAAAACACTCAAGTCTCAAACAACACCAAGTGTATTTCGCCACCGACTCATTCAGAGAAGGCACCCAATGATAATATTATCATGAAAATGTTTCATGACCAAGAAAACATAGGTTCCTTCAACAAGAAAAATAAATAACTAGAATTAAAACATTAACCCAATTATCCCATGAGAGAAGAGTTGTTTTAATGAAACATTTTGAGAAAAGCTAGAAATCTTAATAGATAGAGATTATCATGCACGATAGTGCTTTTGTCAATTTGAATAAGACTTCAGCCGAGTCTCCAAAACTTCCTCTTCTCCAAGTGAGATCAACAACCAAAAAATTCTTTCTCAAATGTCTCATATACTTCCCTTTAATTGAAAATAGTCCAAGGGAATAAAAAATAGCCACAAATTGAAAATAGAACTGCTGGTTCGAAGAATTAGATAGATCCATGCAGAGAAAAAATTGGAGAGCATGAATGACCAAACAACCTCCAAAAAATCCACCCGCATGGTTTTCAAGGTGGTTTTCTCGCCAAAAATGAGGTTCATAAATACCATTAATTCTCAAACTCCCACCTATCTCTCCATACCACCACCATCCAAAATTGTCAAATCCTAATTCAACTGCATGAATTACTAAATTTTAGTGATGAATCCACGTAGACTCCCGCTAATTTACATGCCTCTACCTAAACTGGTAGTACGATATCCCTTTAATTCAAAAATCAAATCAAATTAATAACTTAGGAACCATCACCAAGCTTCCACTTTTCCATACGGCCCTTAGGTCCCTTTTCAACACTTCATTAGTTTAGGATAGATACCATTAGCTTATAATATGACCATAGGATAGTTTAGAATTATTTTCCATAGGTTTAAAAACTTTACAATAGGTAAATTTAAATCCTAGGATAGGTCATACTTCACAACCATTTAGTATTAGGTATTAGGTTAGAAATAGACTTAGCATCACCTTAGGTTATTTCCCAATGTAGAACATGTAACTTAGGATATGATGTTATCCTGAATAAAGTAGACATAGATAGAAAATAGGTACATCTACCTTAGTTTAGAATCCCGTTAGGATAGATCTCATAGTTCTAGGACTTAGATTGTTCCTCAATAGTCCTGAAGTATGCCTCGTTCCACTTAATGCCGTAAAGAGTCCTGAAGAGATTAACCAAAAATATCCAAGCACATAACATACAACAAAATTCAGGCATGATCCTTCAAGAATATAAAATAATTTGTAAACATACAAGAATTTAGTCCATTATGTCCTTAACCCTTTGAATTTCAATTTACCATTCGGATCGGGTAAGAGTATTTAAAACATACCTTAGATCAATGGAATTGGTCCAAGAATGTGATAAGAAACTAGATATAAATTTGCAAACATCATTACTAGATTACAACTTATCTATCTGAAACAAAAATGGATTCTTTGTAAGCAACAACATTTCAACCAGATGAATCCAAGAGCAGAATGACTTATTTTTGGTAAGCATGATTTCCAACAATCAAAGTTACACAACTTATCAAGAAAAATTACATGTCAATGATTGCAATGCAAAAGAGGAAAGATAACAATTTGTCAAAGGTGTTACGAAGTAGTTAATTGTGTTAACTACATTTAAAATCACACACCACACAGAGCACTTGAGAATTTGACTCGGAGGAATCTTGGTCAAACACTAAGCCGATGTCTACTTTTTTTAATTATTTGGGAGCCATTTTTGGGCATTTGAGCCAAAGAAGAAAAGGAAAGATTTGGATAAGAAGAGAAAACCCTCGATCTTTGTAGGGTATTGTGAGGACATGAGATCTTATCAAATTTTAGATCCTAATACTCATGAAATTCATTTTTGAACACATGTTTAATTTGATGAGCTCTTCACTCCTCATGAATCTTCATCTTCTTCCATTCCTCCTTCTTCTTCATCTCATCTTGAGGATCCTTTCTATGAGGAGGTTATAGATGTCGTTTAGGATCCTATTCCCACTGATGTTGTCACTATGCCTAAGTGCGATAATACTATAGTTTATGAGGTAACACCTTTCATACAAGATCTTCCAACCACTAGGCATCATCACACACATTCTATAGGTTCTATACTTTTGTGTCAGGATGTTTATGAGGATCAATAGTCTTTTTCAAAGGCTCATGGTATACAGGAGTGGGATGATGCGATGACAACTGAATATTCTTCTTTGATGAAGAATCATACTAGGGATTTGGTCTCTCTTCCTAAAGGAATAAATATTATTAGGTGTAAGTGGGTATACCAAACCAAATACACAAGCTGATGCATCCATTGACAAGTAGAAGACACGTCTTGTTGTAAAGGTTTTTTCACAAGTTGAAGGTATTGATTACTCTTAGATTTTTTCACCCATTGCCAAGATGGATTTTGTATGCCTTGTACTTGTTATTTCGCATCACAGGGGTGGCCTATATACCAAATGGATGTGAAGAGTGCCTTTTACATGGAGATTTACAAGAGGAAATATACATGGAGCAACCTGGATGGATTTGTTCAAGATTCTTCTCTTGTTTGTAGGATCTAAAGGTCTCTCTACGGTCTCAAACAAGCCCCTCGGGCTTGGTATGAGAAGATGGATTCTTTTCTTCTATCTATTGGTTTTGTTCATTGCCACTCTAATCATATAGTGTATCTCCAGCATGTTGGTGAGGATATTATGATACTTTCGTGTATGTTGATGATACATTACTTACTAGAAGCTCTTCTTCCCACATTCAAACTATTCGAGAGAGCTCTTTCTACACGAGTTTGACATGTAAAATCTTGGGTTATTGCATTATTTCCTTGGTTTGTAGATTTCTCAAACAAATTTAGGGATTTTTTAAGTCGACACAAGTACACCCATGATCTTCTTGAGCACTTTGATATGGCTGATTATAAGCCAAGTCCATCTCCTTTTCGGTGTGGGGTTTCTCTTACTTCCACATGTACCACTCCACTTTATGATATTAAATTGTATAAGTAGTTAGTTAGGATTATCATTTACTTAACCCATACTTTCCTGATATTTCATTTGCGGAGGTCTTGGATCTCGGTTTGCACATTGTCCTCATAATAGTCACTACTAGGCGGCTAAAAGGATTTTGCGCTATTTGTAGGGCATTTCCCACTTTGGCATACACTATACTAGGAGTTCTACTCAGTTGGTTGGATATACATATTCAAATTGGGAAGGTTCTATTGATGACAAGTGTTCCACTTCTAGCTTTATTTTTGTCTTTGGTCTTCTCTAGTTACTTGGGCGTGCAAAAATAAACAAGCTATTGCAATTTCATCTTCAAAGGAATAGTATAGGGCACCAGTTACAGCGAGTCAATAGATTCTTTGGCTTCAATAGTTATTAACAGATTTTGGATTCCCAAAGGATTCACCAACTTTAATTTGGTGTGAAAATAAAACTACAATTCAGATTTCTTGCGACCCATTTGAGGACCAACGGACCAAGCATATTGAGATACAAACCCACTTCATTCATCAGCACATTTAGGATGGATTTTTTTCTTGGAGTACATTCTAACTCAGTAGTAGGTTGCGGACATCTTCACAAATCCTTTTGCATCACCTCACTACCTTGAGTTACATTACATGCTTAGGGTTTCATAAGTTGTTCTTGGGGCTGTTCATGAGAACATCTTCCTTCTTATTCTTCTTTCTCTTCCTTCTAGCAGGATTCTTTCCTTATTTTGGTTCAATATTTCTTCATGGATATATTGTACATGAGTACCTCATCAGGCCTAGTTTCGGGACTCATACTATGGACATGCCACTTCTATTTTGGCCCCTAGCTTCACTTGAGGGGGTGTTAGAATATGTATTTACCTTAGCTCATGTTCACCTAGGTAATTTATTTACCTTTATTGTATTTATCCTCACCCACTTATGTGTGTGGATATTTATTTTTATTTATTTAGATATTAGGGGATATTATCTAGTTGTTAGGTATATTTCTTTCCTTGATCTATGGTATTGACTAGATCCTTGATGTCTAGTTCTCTCATAAATCTATGGTCTTGACTAGTTCTTTCCTTGATTTATGGCTTGATCTATGACCTTGACTGGTTCTTAGATTTTTATTCCTTTCCTATATAAGTAAGGCCCATTCTCATTGTATTTCATTGAGTTCCATAATAATATATGATATTGCTACTCATTTGTTTGTAAAGGTTTATGTAAAGTTATTCTGGTGAATTTATTTCATCTTATTGATTGTGGTGTTTGATTAGCATCTCGAGTTCTTGGCTTGGCACAATCTGGTTATTATTCCTTTTACAATCAGGTTTGTACCTAAATTCTAGAAGAATAAACTATATTCTAGAAGAATAAACTTACTCCTAAATTTGATCTTTATTGAATTCAAAATATGTTGTTATAACTAGAAAAAAATGGAATCCTAACTCTAATTACATTCTCTCTTTTATACCCAAAAAGATTCCTAGTCTCTCCATGGGACATAGTTATTCTGAATGACTAATTCTAAATCTAACTAACTGTTTGAACTAAAAAATTCCCTTGATTCTTGGTAATACATTAATGGCAGGAAAAATTCATAGGTGTTTGATCTTGAAGTGTTTATAATAACTGAAGAGGGGATCCGTGATTGAATCCTTGAAGGATTGATCACCCTAGAATATTCTCCAAATCATAACTAATTGAAGAAACTAAACTGGTTGTGAGTATTTAGTCATTATTGCTTGGATCTTCTTGTGGCTTGAATGTTGATTGATAAATAGCGATGATCCTAGGTAGCAAATAATGTTGTCAACCGCAATTCTAGAATCTAAGTTATCTTCATGCATGTTTGTGTCGATCGAGCTATGGGGGATAGGGTTTTTATGAGTTTGACATTTGATTGATGAGGATGAGAGTCATGTGCCAAAGCACATGAACTCGAGTCTTATGTGATCACACAAAACATATTCCTATGCCATTGTATATACCAAGTTCGCACTTCATATAACAATTTAATGTATGCACTTTTACACACATAATTAATATTTATCCACATCATATTCAATCCTTTTGTGCACAAAAATTAACAAGTTGAAACATCATAAGTACACACAATAATTTCCCATAAACATAATAAAATAGTAAATATAAAGTATGTATTTTTCCATCATGCATAATAATATCTAAAGTAGAATAGGTTCTAGAACACCTCGAACATAATTACATAAGGTTTATCATGAAAATCAAAGACAACAATTGAAAGTGGTTTCTAAGCCTCGATCTCTAATTGAACGTTTTTTTGCATCTAGCAAGAATACATAGAGAAAGAAATTAGTAGGACCCCTGTCAGGTTACCAATCTCCATGGAAACTTGTTGACACTTGTAAATAACTTTTTGAAACTCTATCGAGATCACTTGTTGCGTGAAATTAAACTTTTGGAAAAATAATGGTTCTCTCTCTCCTATCTCTAATCCTCTCCTTTCGAATGAAAATTATTAGTATTATGTAAATGGGAAAACTAAAAACATTAATTATGCTAGATATAGGTGGATTCCATGCCAACGGGTTATCGTTGATTTCATGCTCACATGGTTTTGCATAATGCAAAATCTGACGGTGAAATGACATGGTTGTAATTCAATGAGGATTATTTTAATTTATGTATGTTAATGAAAAAAATTATATATGCATTGTTATGTTACGAGAATGACTTGTTATTGGAAATTAGTAATATCTATGAGATGTTTGTTTTAGGGTGCTTTGGAAATGTACTTTTAGGGTAAGTGCAGGAAGTTGATGGACAAATATAGGGTCATCCGTGGACATCATATTGCAAATAACAACATAATATCAACTTGTAGGGATTATTAGCAATACATACACTCAAAATTAGACAAAATTATATTAATATGAATCGTAGCATCCGAAATCTAGTTTCTAAAATACTAATTTTTGTAAAAACTGGACAAGATTAGATATATTAAACACTCAAAATTCAATGACTTGGTATTTTGTTTTAAAAACGCCGATAAGATTATAGTCCGTTTGCCCACAATTTGGATGACCAAAAATTTATATATATATTTTTCCTTTGGTGAGAAGTTAGATGCCACTATCTATCTTGGGATGGATTTTATTTTGTATTTTTTTGAGAAATATTTTATTTTTATGATTTTTTCCGTGAAAGTGGTATGAAAACATAAAGAAAACAGAGCACTTTCCGTTTTCCTGCCATAACTTCATCAAAAAATATTGTAATCAAATATTTTTTTTTTGAACATCTATATAATTTCACCATGGTTGGGATGGTATAAGTTTTATCACATTATGATAAGTGAAAAAAAAATTGCAATCTGAAACGTAGACATAAACATTCACGGGAAAAAGTGTCTTAAAGACCTACTATTAGTAAAAAATTATAAAATGATATTTATCCTATTCTATTCACTTTAAAATCAGTATTTCTACAAAGCTAATAGTCTCCCCTACGCAATGGTACCATTTTTATGATGTATTTTTAATTTTGGCATGGTTCAAGTCTGTGGAAGACTAAATTTGATGTTTTGTTGTTTTTAATGTAAAATTTAGGATTTGATGTCCACTTAATTGTCCCCCAACTTGGTGCACTTACCCTTTAACTATAGGTGTTCTTTGATTCAGATTTACATATGGTAAAAATGGGATTGGGTATATATATTAGGTGAAATAGTAGAGGATAATTCAACATTTTTTGAAGTATTAAAAAGGTTATTATTGAAGTTTTGTAATAATTTTAAGATGAGTGTTTAAGGGAGGTGTCCATCTAAACATGGGTGTTATTTTGATCCCCAAATTGTTATTGTAAAATTTGAATCTATATATGTTAAATGAATTTGAATTTAATAGCTTATAGTGCAATTCCAGTGTGCAATTGATTATCAATAATTGGTGTGTTGTGTTTCTTACCTTAAAAATCTAATAAAGAGATCTAAACGAAATAGTCTACCCTAGTTTAAAACTCATGTATAACTACCCTTTTCGTGTGATTTATTTTAGTATAGAAGATTAAAACCTTAGAATGAACTTATATCTTTACACTCGACAACATCTCCTAGCTTAAGTAAATAAGAGCCCAATTTTGAGTTGTCTTCATATATCTGTATGCTTAGAACATTGTCATGAACCTGATGATTTGGATGACATGGTTAAAAATTATCTAGATTATGTGCTTCTCTTTGAAGATTGGTAATCGTTTGACAGTAATAAGAATGTGTTCTATTTAGTTATAAATCTATGGGTAACCAAGCCCCAATCATAATGTAAGATCCTCTTGATTAGGCACACATGTAAAGTGAAGAGTGTAGGTGGCGAAGATTTATAACTAACCTTGGAAGTCACATGTATGAGTTTGAATCATAGTTAACTTGATACCAAATTTCTATTATCCTTTGACTTTTTGGTGCAATACTAAGAGTTATTTGTGAAACTTAGCTACATTTTAATTTATGATTAGTTTGTGAACATGTAATTATAAGATGATGTGCTTGGAGAAGGGTGAAATGTATATTGTTCTTATAACATGTTCATACCATCTTGTGGTGAGAACAAAATCCTCTTCGTGTAGACTTTAATGTGAATTTTAACCTTTTAAATGAAGAACTAATCCCTCTTATTATCCTTGTTGTCCTATTTTTCATTGAATGTATGGTGTGAAATCATGTAATCATGTTCTTGACACGAACCCCTAGGGAAAGGACTAGTAGTCTCATGAGCATACCAATGTCCCTATTAATAAATGGGTTACACAACAAATTTTAAAAAGGTAATTAAATAAAATTGAATGAAACCATTTTAAGATGAATGAAAATGATGCAAGTGGATATGATGTTTTAGTTACTTACACATGAGAATACTGAGTGTGAATCCCTTTAAACCCATCTCAAACCGAGTGTCAAAGTTGATAAAAATATCAATTGTACCTAGAGTTACAAGCTGATTTTTGGAGATAAGGGTGTTCAATCACCCTAGTTGTAACCTTAGTAAGGTGTGTAAATTTATAATTGAATGTCTCCTCGTAACACACATCTAATACTTAATTGTCCAGGAATCCAAACTTGGTGGAGTGTGAAATCATACTCATTAGTACCTTGATGACTAAGAAATTAAATGAAGTAGATGGGATACATGGTTAGTTGTAATAACGTAAAAAATAAATAGACTAACCTTAGAAATTAAATGCTAATATGAAATAACATGTAATCGATCTACTCTTGAATCAATAAACTTCCTTTTCTTCATGAGAACCTCCCTTCTTGCAACTAAGACAAATGGAAAATCTAATAGAATATGCAACTTAGAAAATGAATCGTTGGAAAAAACACTAAAAGGGTCATGTATGTACATATATTCATACCGAGAAAATAGGATACATCATTCTTATGCGATGAGGGAAACAAGCAAAATTAGATGGGATTACTACAAGTGAAATGTTAAATAAAGTAAAGATAATGTAGTTTAGTTATAAAATAATTGATAAGTGGATTCATAAAAAATAAGGTAAACAAAGAATTATGAAGGTGATAAATTTGTAAACCGAGAAAGTGTTGTCATGAATGGTGCCTATACGAGATTCATAATGTAATTCAATCGTTATGTTGTGTATTGATATTTGAAAAAAAAAATTCCTTGATGTGAATCACGTGTTTTCATGTTGCCTATGTGGGTTAATGTTTGTACAATTAGATCTTGTGTGGTGTGTTGTCATAAGTGTTCCCCTATAGTGTCGTGGGAAATACAATGTGAGTCAAAAAAATTATTTTGGTATTTTCTTTATTGTTATTTTTTTGTGTGTTAAATGTGGGTGTTAAATAACCTACTATGAGAATAAAATATTGTTCTTGGTAAAATCACATATATTGGATAAATATCTTAAATATATCTATTTAGAATGATGAGGAGTATCTTCTTCATCTTTCCGAAAAAAATTAACAATGAGTAATCGAACATATATAACCATTCCTCAAAACCCAAAAGGTTTGAGGTACATAAAACAATTATGATAAGAGAGGGGGCATTACATCTCCCTCCCTTTATAAGAGAATCATCCTCAATACGACACAACACCAAGCTTAGTTGGAAGGATAAAATAAAAAAAGCGGGTGAAAATTGATAAATTTTTTTTTGCCAAGATCCTATCACTAACATGCGATTACAAGGAATAACCAATTTTTTTTTTTTTGTTCAATTATTTTAGTTCTATGAAGATTGGTATTTCTCTCTATCAAAGTGATTCCAAACTAAATTCTGCTATCATAACATTTGTTCGAGATATATGCAATAAATTTCACAAAAATTTCATTCCAAGATATGTTCGAGAGAGGGGTGATAGCTAAAATGGGGGACTTCATCATCAAGGTTAACAGAAGAAGATAAAAAATGATGAAAATAAAAGAAACTGGTTCTACTGTCACATAGGCTATTTTTAGCCTCGTGGATGATAAAATGTTTTCATTTCATTTCATTATGAAAACTTGTTTGATATGGTTTTTTTATCATAAGTGTATTTTCATTTATTAGTTTTCTTAGAGGCACAAGTGGGTTGGTGTGATTTTTCATAATATCTTTCATTTCTTACAAGGTTTCATCTCATTACTTCTATTGTTTAACCATTAGATTCCACTATATTTTTTAGGGTTTTCAAAAATACCATACAACATGAGGTCATCTAAGACCTAAAACCATAACCTACACCACTTCACATTTACACAAAATTAATTCAAACAAGACCTTTATCCCAAGTAAATACGATTATACGACAAGGAAGAACATATGCACATAACTTTTGCCACATCAATGTGGAAGGGAAAGTTATGTAGACACAAGTCTATGATGACACAAGTAGATTACCATAAGAACAAAACCATTCCTCACCAATATAAAATCACATTCCTATGAGGGGAATTTTTCATAACACCACAAACATAGTCCTCCATAACATATAATCCATACAAAAAGGTATATCATGAGGTTTGTATAGGACATAAGAAAAATGGGTATGATAAGACACACCTATAGTGAGCCCCTAAGACCAAAAGTAACATCATCACTATGTACAATTCCTAGTGAATCCAAGTATATCAATATATATCAATGAAATATGTAGTCTATCATCTCAACCTTTCCTCAAAGAATCTAAAATAACCAAACAAAAGTATCAAGTGTCCCATCTGTATGTTTTTCAGTGAGTCCCACATTCCAAAATTATAATATTCTCAAGTAATCCAAAATATGAAAGAGTACATAATCTCAAGCTCAACCTTGAAGTTTGAAATGAATAAAATATCTTTTCATCGAATGAATCAAGGAGCAAAAAAAATCACCATCAAATCTATCAGCTATAATACATGTCACAGAGGTAACTCCACTAAGAAAAATATGAGTACCATAAAAATATCTCAACCATAGAGGACTAAGTATCATAAGTATCTCCACCATAGGAAGACGAAATATCATAAGTTTAACTCCAACCATAAGAGGACCGAGTACCATAAAATTCTCTCAACCATAGAGGAATTAGTATCATATGTCTCTCCATCATAGGAGGACTGAATATCATCATTGTCACTCTAACCATAGGAGGATGGAATATCATATGTGTCACTCCAACCATAAGAGGATTGAATATCATAAGTGTGACTCCAACCATAGAAGGATTGAGTATCATATGTGTCACTCCAACCATAGGAGGATTGAATATCATAAATGTCACTCCAACCAGAGGAGGACTGAATATCATGTGTCAATCCAACCATAGGAGCATTGAATATAATAAAATTCACTCAACCATAGAGGACTAAGTATCATACGAAGGGCATGTTATTGAAACACCATGCATGTAGTCATGACACCTTGGGAGTACCCCCATATGACACACACATACCATACAACAAGATAGAACCAAATCATCAAGAAAGAAAGAAAATCCACATTACACTCTTGACAAAAATTATCCAAGAAGCTTCAAAATCATAAGCTTCAAGTTCCAGAAATAAATAAAACTAAGAAATCTTGGAAACCAAATAAAATGGCCAAGTAGTTACATTCAAACTTCAAAAACTTGAAAGAAAGTAAAAATGAACAAGAGTCTCAAAGCTTCTCAATACATCAAATAAATAAAATGTTGGTTCTATGGAAATTCCAAATTACAAATAAAATACACATAGAAATATTCACATCACATTCACTATGTGGCCTTTAATGGCCACCAATAGGGGTACCCAAAACATCAAGTGAACATCATAGCATAAAATCATGTAACAACCATAATTTATCGTTGAGTCAAATCTCCTACAACATATTTGCATGGCGTAAATAAATACATCTATATCTAGAAATAACAATATACCCAAATAATCTCACTCTAATCAGGAACAAAAGTTCTCTCCAAAAAGGTTATCACTTAAAAATTCATGTGATTAATAATGTCAAATAGTCCATTGGTGTTTGTTGCGGTTGTCAAAGCATTAGTGTTTAGACGGTATGAGAGGAAAATAGATTTGGTCAATGAATTGATGCAAGATTGAAGAGAATAGAAATTTAATGATTTGAAAGAGAATTCATATCATCGTAATTATTTTATCAAGATGAGTCAACATAATATCCATAATGTAATATGTAAGGAAATAAGAAGATTCAAAATCTAGGTAATTTTTTTAAGGAGAAACCAAAATCTCTCAAGTTTCGAGATAATGCCATGTAAAAGGTATTATAAGCTGTCAAATCTCGATGCAATCATCATAACTAATGAAGGATATAACATCACAAATGAAGCAATGACCTCAAGTGTCAAATACGCCACATATCAAATACTACCATGTATCAAGTGTAAAGGATGGAACAAAATACTATTGCGTATTAGATATTCTAGTTGTCAAATACTATCAAATACTACCACATATCAAATATAAAGGAAGGAACCAAGTAATGCCATCTATGAAGTGTCAAGGAGGAAACTAGATCTGTCAAGTGCCAAATATTTCCATGTATTAGATATTTTAACCGTGAAATGTCCGATGCAATCATCATAACCATCCTGAAGGATAAAACTCATGAATGAAACAACCAACACTAGATATATTTCATAATGATATCCTACGTGGTCATCCATAGTGAAAACACCCAAAGTAACTATACTAAGAAATCAATATGCCATAATCTAAAATTATTTGTGGTTTTTGTCAAGATACAAGTCTATACAAGGATTTGGGGACCCACTATACGATATGCTCATCAAGAGCCACATAACACAACAAGTGGACTAGGTCATGTCACAATGACTCCACATAACATGACCACATGAACTGACATGAAACTTAGGCTATGCACACAGACCCAAGTACACAAGATGCATTACCAATAAATTCACATAGGCTAATGTTTATGAACCTCCATTGTGATACCAATTGTAATGCCCACAAAATATTTACCCTAGAATCACTGCAAAAACCATGGTAATTTTTTTTTAATTCTTATAATTCAATTGTTATGATATTAAAACACAAATTTAGACCTAATTGACCCTAAGTTCCACACTAACATGACTTATTCTACATCACAAACTATAGCACTAATATTCCCTTTTTTAATGAGTGACAACAATAGATAGTGGTGACAGATCCCTAAGACAAGCAATGATATGTTGGAGGGTTCATAGTACCAAGTTCAAGTAACTTGACTCACTTAACGTGTTAGGTAGGCAAAACAATCCCTAAGCTAATTTTACAATGGCCTCAAGGAAGAAGAGTAATAAAAATACCCAACCTACAAATATGAGTTAACATTAAGACTTCATCCATCATATACTCGTCTTTTAACATAGGAAAAGATTTCATTTCATATAAAAATGTGACCACATTATTCTCAAGATAAATCTCAAGAATTTATTTGCAAGGTCACTAACACAAAAGATTGACTCCTTCTTGGACTTGTTGTCACCTTCCTAGAAATTGTGAATTTATGTGTCGATTTTTAATTTTTTTGGTAATATGTCTATTGGAATATCCTTGTGAAGGTCCATGAAGGAAGAGTTATTTTCCAATAGTTAGTCATTTTCTGGACTTTCATTTTTGAGGCTTTCCCTTTGTTTTGTAGGAAATTTGGGTTTGAATGTTCCTCACATCCTAAGTTCAGCCGGGCTCCCAGGTTCCGATTTCTTGCCTTGCATTGTATTGTTTTCCCTTGGTTTTGTGGGTACTTCACTTTGTGGAGAACTCACGTCCTAATGTCATAAGCGTTTAAAACCGTGTAGGTTTATTCCGACTTACCCTATTTGAATGTATCATGGAAATTTTAGCTTCTTGCATCCCACACGTCCGTAGTGTTTCCCGACGTCCATTTCCCTCCAAGCCTATTTTTGCCACATCCCATTCGGTGTAGATTTTTAGCTTCTCATATCCCAAGTGTCCCGACATCACTCAGCTGGTTGTGCACATTTTCTCTTCCATATCTACATTTCATTGTGTTAGGTCAATGCACTACATTAATTGTCACATTCAATTCCCCCACCAACCTACTCAAAATGGAGTATGTATAAATATATAGGGTAATCAATTTTTTTTTACCATACTACCTTCATTTATTGTTTTCTCCCATTCCATTCTCTCCACTATTTGTAGTTGTGGCAAGGTCCTTTTTATAGTATTTTTCAAAAAAAATAGTAGGTGACACAAAGGTCATAGATTGTCGAGAGAAAATTTCAGAGGATCAAGAAGTCTATTGCACAATCTTTCTGCCCTTGCCACACAATGAAGATTCATTACAAAGGGCATGAGCATCTATCTTCATTGGAGACAACCATACCAGAGATATGAGATAGTGATGCTCAACACCTTGACCTGGATGATTTTTGGGCGTGGTTTGACTACAAGAACCCTACTCCCATTGCTCAATTAATAAAGGAAAGAGGAATTTCGACATTGGGAATTTTCTAGTCTCTGTTCAATGTGTTGATATTGTGTTAGCAAGTGGCTCCACTTCAACTCGAGATACGAAAGAGATTAGTGATCCTCATAGGAAGGTAGTTTCTCAATTAGATGATAATTGTATTAGCACCGCCTTTAATTCCAAAACTAAAAATTCAAAAACTCTCACCAAGGCTCGGGCTCACTTCTATTTGATTAGGATAGTGAACAATATAAGAGCAAGGTGGCCAAGTCATGGTTTAAAAAGCAAAAGAAAGGAGCTTCAATATTGCCAAAGACTATGTATAGGATTGATTTCAAGGAGGAAGTGTACGACATCATCACCCTCCCTGGTAGAATAATGGGTATGCCCTAAACCAACGAGTTCCACTATTGGATGTGTCCTTATATCAATATCATATGTGAAGGAAAAAAATCCTGACATGGGGAGAGATAATCTGTGATAGAATTATCGAAGGACTTCCCAATGTTCAAAGGACTAAGACTTTATATATGACTTCCTATTTGATGTATATTATTTCTACATATAGGGAATGGTTAGGGTTATCCCTTGATGAAAGAAAAAAATATGCTCATATTTATGAGCATTATTCACAGTTGAATTTGAAGATTAGTAATCACCATTTCATAAGGGTGAATGATGCCTTCACCATGTATATTGTTAGATTTTTAGAGGACAAAACCGCCTAGATATTCTCATAGGAAGCTAAACAATTGATTATTGTCTATGGTAGTTATTACACTCAATTCAAGAAATTTTCTTACATATACTTGGTTGGATTTGAGGGAACACTCTTGAAAATCCCTATGTATTGTAGTGATAAAATGGACCTAGTTGAAATATGAAGGAATTTGTATAAACTTCAAAAAACTTGTAGAGACAAGAATAGTGTTGGCATCTAATTTCCAATCACACTGGGTAACTACACTTGCGGGAAGGATTTGGATGCCCAAAATGAAGAGAGAAAATTATATCCCCTCAATCTTCATTATTTCAAACCAAGGAATTACTTTGATATCAAGGGCTTTATATCTAATATTTTTAGAATGGGTTTCAATCATCTTGCTGATTGTGAAGACTACTAGGTGACTATTCGATGATTATAAAGCCAAAAGAAGGTATTATGGCAGATTGTCCCTGTAAAAAATCAAATATTTTGATGTATACAGCGTACCAGATGGAATTCAAGATGATGATGAGGAACTACAGTCCCTTGAATATGAAAGGTCTATCAGACACACTCCTATTGAAACCATTGAATGATTTATTAAGGAAAGGAATTATTTGAAGGAACTCATAAACCCGGTTTTGTTGAGGACCAAACTCCGGCTTGATAGGAAAATGAAGCTTGACAAGGATGAGAGACAAGATCTTCATAACAATTAAGTCTAGGTCTTCCTCCCAAGAATCTTTAACTCCTCGAAGGAAATGACTATGGTGACCCCTGAGGCACATATACAATTTGTTCCCTCTCCACTTGAATCTTTAACTCTGGTATACATGAAGAAAGGAAAGGAAAAGAAGGATGAAAAGGTTGAAGATGTAATTAAAGAGAGTGAAAAGTTTTCTTCCTCAAATAAATTGGAAGCAATACTTGAGGTTGAGCTAGTTATAGATCTATGTGATGATGTGATGAAGGAGAAAGAATGAGAAAAACAAGGGAAATTTAATCCTGAAGAAATTAGTAGAGAGAAAGAAGAAGAAAAAGAGGATCAACTTAAGGATCAGGCTTTAAAATCAATGGATGTTTTAGGACCATCTTCTAAATAGGTTTCTATTAAAGAATTTCCTACCTCCCAAAATGAAACATCTATGTTGGAAGTATCTGTTGTAACAACTTTGAGTGCAATGGGAACACTTACACTTGGGCCCATTGCTCCTTCTACTTCTAGTTCCTTTTTTTCCTGGGTGCAACCGGTGGTGGAAAGAAATAAAATAAAAGTCACATCTCATATTATTTCTCCTAAGGTCAATACCATGGCATCTCTTCTAGGAACTACTCCCTCCTCATCTACAAAGAAAGGTAAAACCACATCCAGGTTAGTATCTGATTCTCAAGGCCAACAATTCATGGAGATTGGTAAGCCTAAGCTTTCCAAGGACGAAAAAGACCTATTGGTAAGTGATTTGGAATTGATAAGAATTTCCATTAGAGAATCTACACACTGAGAGTGAAGTTCATAGTTTGAAGGAGACAATGTCAAGAGTAATTCAGAGAGTTGAGAAGGGAAAGAAAAAACAAGAGTAGTCGGAAGAAAAAAATCAAATACTTTCAAATTTCATCAGGTTCTTTTTTGCGATAAGAAGAAGACAAGGAACTTGATCAAACTCCCTTACCCTCAATTCTACCACATGCTATTCTAAATAGTGATGAAGTTCAAGATATCAACTATATTCATAAGCATGTTGCTTTTGGGAAGGAAATGGAGGCCTTGGTTGATGATATGATAGTCACGGGATTAAAATTCATCGATGAAGCACACAAGTCATATGATAAATTCATTGTCGTACAACATAAATTTACTACACAATTCAATGGTTTAGATAGAAAAGTGATATTGTAGAGTGAATACATTCAATATCTTTGGCTGATGAGTGAAAAATATGTGCAAGTTATTTTGGAAAATAAATTATTTGACGATGTAAAGTTTAATGTGTCTAAGCAGAGGTTCTTCAACATTGATTGGAAAATAAATATCCTTGATGAAGCCATTGGTGAAATCGGGAATATGTTGTAGAAGGGAGAATATTTTAAAGCTTGTGTTGTATCTTCCTTTTAGGATATTCACTACCAAATGTTTAAGGATAATTCAATGGATAGGTTTATAGTCCAAGATATTAAGTTCTAATGTAGGTCATTAGTTATAAAATATTTGTTCAATCAAGTACCTATGTCTAAAGATAAGATGAGATAAATTTTTACCCTTCAAGCAGCCATCACGGAGGCCAATAAAAAGTTCCTAGGGAATGTATAAATTGAGAAAGAAATAGAGAAGTTCCTAGGAATTTGTACTCATGCGACTGCAAATACTACCATCCCTCAAGGCATGGACATTGTTGGAGCATTGAAGAGATTCAAGAACCAAGTACTCAAGAGGATTACTACAAACACTCTTTCGAGTGTCCCAACTCCTAGTTCTTAGTTTTTTATTTTAACTAAAATATCTAATTAAGGTGGCTATTTTCTTTCTAGCCATACAATATGTAATTAGAAGAAAAATTGATGTTGTAATGTTTAATTAAATATTAATATTTTGGTTAAAATAAGAGAAACTAAAAAGACTCTTTTGTAACCATCCATGAGGCTATTTAAAGAGCCTTTTCTTTCATTTGGATGGATCATATTTTTGATGTCTTGGATGTAAAAGCACTAAATTTCCAATCAATATAGAAGAAGTTTCATATTTTCTTGAGCTCTATCTTTTTCTGTTCTTAATATGATTCATGAGAAGCTATGCATATTTAAACAAGAACTTTATGTCTTCCAGTTGATATTGTGCTTAAAAATTCATGTCTATTGCATGCATGTATTGTGTTTATATATGCATAGTTTAGATATTTTCACTTTACCAAGCATAAGTAAGATACCATTATGTAATCTATGTGTCTGAAAGTGATCCTCTCTTTATTTTTTGAATTCTGATTGTTTTGTTTCCTCTTCTGTTTATTGAAAATCTTATGAGATAAAAACATCTAAACCATCAAAATCCTCATCGAAATATTTATAATTTGTATATACCTAAATAAGTATATTCTCTTATTTGTTGTGTGTTCAATAAGGGAATCTCTCCCACAAAGAGGAGGGATGTATTTTCCCCATCATTGTTTGTTGTCAAGATCAAATAAAACCACCAACAGTTTTGGTGCCTATTGTGGGGCACGTTTTGTGCATCCCACCAAAACAACTGCAAATAGACCAGAAACAACAACACATTGGTGGATAGAAGATATACATGATGTCGAGAGAGAAAAATGTGTCCAGACCCATATTTTCGATTCTTTGGAACAACAAGGATTCACTTTAGCTATAGAGAGAAGGAGAACAAGATCCACAAGTACTCCTCCTAAAAGATAGAATTGTAGAAAATCTTGATTTTCAAACACAATCAAGCCCTAACATCCAAGATTTGGTGTTGGCTAGAGTCATAGTCCCTTTACAAACCATTTTTCCAATAATGGCAACACCTCTACCTTGGGGATAATGGGTTGGACCTTTGGCCCTTGCTCAACCATTACATGATCTCCCAAAAGGGAATATGAAGAGTTTCCCTAAATTTAGAGGTGATGGAAAAGTGCACCAGATGAACACATTGTTGCATTCATTGTGGTATGTAGAATAATTGGAGTGGAGCATGAGGATGTTTCTATTAGACTTTTTTGGAGACACTACAAGAAAATGTCGTTGACTGATTTTATCATCACCCCTCTTGGCGCTATCAGCTATCACCGATGGACTACCATGAGAACTCAGTTTGAAGATTGATTCAAACCTGTTGAAGATGTACATGCTATCCTCACTCAAATTTATTAGATAAAGAAAGAACCATATGATCCTATGCGAGAGTTTTTGCCAAGTTTAAAAAATTAGTTAATAAGATTCTAGTAGCCACCCATCCTATGGACCAAATTTAGAAATGTTTTTTTAATGCCTAATTAACAAAAGTAAGATATGCATTAATAAGATCCAATCTTGCTACCTTAGATCCTGGTCAACACTTAGCCATAAGTGTTGAGGATGATTTTATAATGTCTGGGAAATTTAAAAAATAACCTCTTAAATCTAAGACTTCTCCTTCATGATCTAATTCAAATCAACTAGTGTAAAAGCTGGCAAAAAATCTCATAGCTATCAAAAATAAATTAGCTCAGAAAACCCCTTACAAATATATTCTGAGGAAGAATTTTCAAGCTCAAAATCATCTTCCTCATTTACATCCAAAACTCGTAATTGATGTGTCACTTCTCAAATTTCCATTCAACGCAACATGTGAATTTCAGGAACCAGAGGATGAAGTCAAAACTAAATAATATTAAGAACCTAAGGAGGAAATAGATGAAGAGTAAGAAGAAGTAAATTATTCCCAGGTTAACTTCCTCACCACTTTGAATGAGTTGTTGTTGATGATGATGATTATGACAAGGTAGTGGTAGATATGAAAAACGAATCATATGTTGTCATGACCAGAGAACAAATGAACAAGAAAAAGAAGTGGTCCAACCTACAAAAATATCCAAGGAATTTCCTCTTACCATCCCAGTTATTGTGAAAAGAGGATCTCCTATTCCTACCACTTCCACCCATAAGGTAAGAAGTGCTAACACTCCCTCTACCTCCTTTTTACACCTAAAGCCAATGAAAATTTAACTCCTATAACTAAGGAAACCCCAAATGTCAAAGTGGATAGGCCTAAGTTTTCCCCCTCTGGAAAAGACACACCATCTACCTAAGGATCCTTTGACATAATTGACCACATTAAGAAAGCCAAGATCCAAATTTTTGAGGCTAAATTCTATCAGACGCACCCTGATGCCTTTTCCGAGGTAGTCAAGTTTTCCAAATCTAAACCTAACCCATCATTTGATACTTCTAAAGGATTATTTTCTACTCCCATATCGTCACCCTAGCAAAACATGATGGCTACAACACCTTGTATGACTGAAAATATTGAGCCCTTTTATATCACATTGCTTATTGTTGGCCATAGGCTTAGTAATTATGTTATTGATTCAGGAGCATCAGACAATGTGATGCCTACTAAAGTTTCCCATGCTTTAGGTTTGACTTTGACATGCACCTTCGGTTCATGCTATTCTATGGAAAGTAAAGAGGTGCCATTGGTAGGAAGGATCAAAGATGCACAAGTAGCCTTTGCTACTTTCCCATAGAAAAGAGTCAAAGCTACTATTTTAGTAGCAAATATTCCCCATCCTATGGTATGTTGCTAAGAAGAAACTTCTGTAAAGAAGTGGGAGGATAAATCCAAATGGATTGATCACACGCTCTCATCCTAGTTAATGGAAAAATGAAGAAGTTATTACTTGAAATACAAATTGAGTACATTATACAGAAAACAAATGACCCTAGAGCACAAATTCTCTACAAAGACATTGGTCATGGTAATTACATGATCATGTTAGAAGAAAAAATGAAGGATACTAGGGTTTTGATTGATGAACCTAATGGTGTTTAGATCCTTGAATTTAATGGGAGTTTCTCTTCAGCTAGTTCTGGAGTAGGTGTGGTATTATTTTCCCTGAAATGAAGTCATACCCTTTCTCTTATAAGCTTAAATTTGAAAATACAAATAATACAATCAGAATATGAAGCTCTTCTTTTGGGTTTGGAAATGGCAAGAGAAATGGGAATTAAGAATATTTGTGCATGGGGAGATGCAAAAATCATTGTTAAACAAGTTAGAGGAATTTTTCAGGTTAAAAACAAAAGGCTAAAGCACTATAGAAATCTGGTGTGGGATTCAATTGAATTATTGGATGCCTTTTCTATTGAAGTTGTTCCTAAGGAAAATAACACTAGAGCAGACACTTTAGCTATTTCAGGGTCCTTGTTGATCCCTCATCCTAAATTTTCCCAAGAAAAATTCACAATTGAAATGATACATAGGTCAAGTGTGCCGGATAATGTGAACAATTGAAAAGTATTCAATGATGATCGACATTTTCTCTCTTTCTTGGAACTTCAGGAGAATTTTAGTTAGTTTTACTTTGAAGGAAGTGAGGTTGCTCCTCATGAATCTGTATCATCTATCATGGCTAAGGAAGGAATTGAAGAATAATCTGATAAGGATGGTTGTATTAGGTTAAAAGGTAACAAGATACCCAGGGGACTGGTAAGCCTAGAATATTTGTTTGACAAACATGACAGGTATATCAAGTCAAAGATATCACATGGGGTTCATCAGTCATCAAAGCATGAGAATATTAACATTGGAAGTGAAGTAAAACCCAAGCTTGTTAATATTGGTAAATGTTGCACTCGTGAAGAGAGAAATAAGATGGTAGACTTATTAAAAATATATGTAGATGTACTTTCCTATTCATATGATGATTTGAAATCTTTTAAATGAAAATAAATACAACATTACATTCCTGTAAAACCTGGGAATCAAGCCTTTCCAGCAGAAACAAAGGTAGTATAATCCCAAGATTGTAGATACCATTTACTAAGAGATTTAAAAGTTATTGAAGGAAAAGATAATTTTTCCTATCCATCACTCAGCTTGGGTGGCCAACATTGTGCTGTAAGAAAAAAGAGTGGTGAGATTCAAATTTGTGTGGATTTTCAGAACTTGAATCAAGCTTCCCTAAAAGATAATTATCCACTCCCATGATGGATCAAATCCTACAAGCTGTTACCAGCTTTGAAATGTTATCTATGTTGGATGGTTTCTCGGGGTACAATTAGATTGAAGTTGATATTCCAGATCAACATAAAACAACCTTCACAACTCCATGGGGTACTTTTGCTTATAAGAGGATGTCATTCGGTCTAATTAATGTTGGTGCCACTTTCCAACAGGCAATGGATTTGGCCTTCGGTGCCTTGAAAGGAAAATGTATTGTTTTATATCTTAATGATCCGATTATTTTTTCTAAAAGAGGGAAGACCATTTCCAACATCTTGAAGTTGTTCTCAAAAAGTGCAGGGAGCATGGGATATCCCTAAACTGGAGAAGTCTATTTTTATGTCATTGAAGTTAATTTTTTAGGGATTTCGTTTCCAAAGAAGGGACCAAGATAGATTCAGAAAGATTCTAGGATGTTCAATAGATTCCCCTCCCCACATTTAAAAAAGGCGTGCACTCTTTATTTAGAATATTAAATTTTATAAGGAGATTTATCCCTAATTTTACAAAGTTAACTATGAGTATATCTCCTATTATGAAAGAAAAGTGATCCTTTTTTGGACATTGGAAGGAAATAAGATTTTGAATATTTCAAGAGAGCAATCGCAGGACCCTAATTATTGTTTGTCCTGATTTTGAGAAAGATTTATTAATCTATTATTATGCCACCGAGAATACTTTGGCTACCATTCTGACACAGAAGAATCATGAGGGATGTGAACTACCCATTTTTTTCATGAGTTTTATCTTGAAATCTCATGAATTGAAATATACTCAAATGGAGAAACGCTTTTTGTTTTAGTCAAGGAAGTCAAGCAATTCCATTTCTATATCCTCAATTCTCATTCAATTGTCTTTATGCCGATATAATCGTTAACGCGATTCTCACCCAACAAGAGTTTAGGACTAAAATAGGAAATTGGGTGGCAAAATTTCAATAGTATGGTATGGACACTAGGACAAATAAGTTAGTATGAGAAAAGGGACTCTGTGAGTTGATCGCTAATGGTGTTAAAGGTGATCTACCCAAGGAAGACATAAATATCCCCACTGTTCTTTTCTCGTTTGACTGATGAATGGTATGCTGAAATTGCTCATTTTATGACATATGGATAATGTTCACCCCATTTAGGTAGCAAGGAGAAGAGATCCATAAAGATAAGGTCTATAAGTATGTACTTTGGGAAATTTCCCTATTCAAAAGAGGGGTTGACAAAAGATTTCATAGATGTGTGGATAGAGAACAACAAAAGATGTTTCTCAGAGAATTCCATGATCAAGCTTGTGGAGGGAATTTTCATCTACTGTGAATACTCATAAAATCCTTCATGCAGGCTATTACTGGCCAACCTTGTTCCGAGATGCAACTAAATGGGTAGGAAAATGTGAAGCTTGCCAAAAACTTTTGTGGGGAGGCCCAAGCTAGCTACCTTACCACTTAAACCAATAGTAATAAAAGAACCCTTTCAACAATGGGGACTTGAATTTATAGGAACTCTCAACCCCCATTCAAGTGTGGGACATACTCATATTTTGATTGATATCGACTACTTCATAAAGTGGGTGGAAGCTATTCCGATGAAAAATACAACTTCTAAAGTGGTATGTAATTTTATCAAAGAAAACATCTTGATTAGATTTGGAGTACCAAAAAAATTGTCACCAATAATGCCTCAAATTTCTCATCATATGAATTGATGTATTTTTTCTATGTATATGGGATTTCTCTTGCACATTCCTCTGACTACAATTCTCGGGAAATGGATAGGCATAATCAACAAACAAAAATTTGCTGATTATTATCTAAAAAATTGTGAATGAATCTCGAAGGAATTGACATAAGAAGCTTTATGATGCTCTTTGGACAAATAGAATCATGCCCAAAAGGTAAATTGGGATGTCTCCTTTCCAAGTGGTGTAGGGAGCTGAAGCTCGGCCTACTAGTGATAATGGAAGCACTTGACCTTGCAATTAATGAAATTTATCGAAGACTCAAATTTCACCAATGCTTTGGAGAAAAGAATCATGTACCTGTATAGATTGGATGAAGAAAAATTACATGTAGTGGACATGATTACTGCACAACAACAAAAGGTAAAACAACTGTTTGACAGAAATCCAAACCCAAAGACTTCCAAACTTGGAGAAATTGTTCTATTCGGGACAAAAGGAGAGAACCTTGGGGAAGCCATGGTAAGTTTGATTCTTTTCAACTGGGTCCTTTCAAAATTAGAAAATTTATTGGAGAAAATTCATTTTATTTAAACTATATGGAAGGAACCTCTCTTCCACTGCCATATAGTGGGAAATATTTGAAGTTGTTTCATTCCTAGGTGATAAGGTAGTCCTCTGTATAGACTTTTATAGTTCTTGGTTTATGTTTTGTGGTTATTTTTTATGTATGTGTGTCTTCTGTATTGTTTCTCCCTTGACTCTATTTTCCCAATGGTCTTGTCCTGGTCTTTTCTAGAGATTCTAAAGTTATTGGTCCTGTAGTGCCTATTAAACAACCACTTGAGACCTAAGAAATAACCTAGGGTTAGCTAGAAAATTATGGAATAATTTTTTTTTGATTAGAAGTATCTACATTCAGGTTGCCAAACATCAGTTTTCACTAACAGGTTCCAGAACAAATCCTATTTACCAAAACACAAGTTTCCTTTATTAACTTATATCAAGTTCACAAGGTTCCAATTTTAGGGTTACATGTTTTAGTTAGGTTCAGGGAGTAATTTACCCCCATGCCTGCTCTCTAACAAACTTAGAGTCTCGACTAGATTTTTCTCATACTTAATGCTTCCAAAATTTCCCTAAACCATTCCCAATGGGTAGGAAATTTTCTCACCCTTTCGGTGATATACGAAGTCCTCCTAACTCCTTATAAAACTCAAGTTATGAGTGGGTGGAGTTCTAAGGAAAATTTTCCTTAAGGGTGACACGTGTCAAGAGGAGGGGGAAAGTGCTAAGAATGGATTGGCAGGTTGTGGGGTGGCATAGGGAAATTTTCCCATTGTAAATCTCAAAGTTAGAAAGCATTCCGCACCCCCACGAGTCCTCGGGTGGACACATGTCGATCCACAGGCGCACGACGAAGAAAGGGTGAGGAGTTTAGCGAGAATGGTGGGGTATTTTGGCTTGCTATGCTGATGGGAGACCAAGAGGATGAAGGGAATGTGCAAGCCCATGCACCCATGGGAGAAGGAAAAGTTGAGGAAGAAGGTGGAGTTGCGGGCCACGGGAGGAATGTTAGACATTTTCCCAAGGGTAGAAACCCAAAACAACAAAGGGTTCCACTCTACTCGTTGCCCAATCCCAAAGTGCGATGTGGCACCTTCTCATTAGTTATGGGTCGTGGGGCCAAAATGGAAAATTTTCCCCTAAAATTTTCAAAAGGATTAAAAGTTAAAACGAACGCGCCGCGCCTCGCCCCTAGAAGACACGTGTCGCCCTACGATTGGTTGTGGGTGGTGGAGGAGAAAGGAAAAATTTTCCCAAGTAATTTTTTAAAAAAGAATAAGTTTAAGTTTGAAAGGAGTCTACCTTTCCACCATACCACGTGGCGGTGGGTGATTGGGTTTGTGGGCCGGTGGGTCGGCGAGTTAAAATGGGAAAATTTTCCCAAGGCAAATTTTTCAAAGGGACAAGTTTTTAAATTTTTGTGCGCCCCCCAAGTGCCACGTGGTAGGCCCCCGATTGGTTACGGGATGGTGGGAGCTGTGGAATTTTTAGGGAAATTTTTCCAATATTAAAATGTAATTTTTTTATAGTTAGATTAAATTTTATTACCTTTTGAATGTCAAATTGAAGTAAAACTTCAAATGGCCATAACTTGAGCTAGAAAGATCAGTTTTGGGAAAACGAGGACTTTTCAGAAATCTCTCCATGCCCACTTTGCATAGGAATCATTAATTTTGGAAATTTATGAAGTTTGAGAGGTCAATTTAGTGAAAATAATCTGCAAGTTTTTCATTAGTGAACTGGTAGTTTTCAAATTCCCAATTTGATCAAATTCGATTCCATCCTTCGCTCAAAATGTCAAACAGATATGTAGTATTGATCTAGGGAGGGTTTAGGGTGTTTTAGGGAAGTAAATTTTTTCAATTTAATCAAGGTTGAATTTCTCCAATAGTAGATAGAAAAACAACCTAGGAAGGGACTTGATTCAATTTTACAATGGTTCTATTGTTTACTTGAGTTTTCTTTGTCAAGTTGGGATCAATAATGTCTTAGCATGTTAACTTATAACTTTTTAAAGTTAGTTACTAAGTACAAGTATGAACTGTTCATTTTATTTAAAAGTTAATTGTCATATTGGAGTTCATAACAGTGAACTGTTTCTTTTAAATTTGTTTATCAATTTTTTATTTTGAATGTGCATATGTTTCCTAAACTTAGTCAAATACATTTAATTGAATTCCATCAACCATTCAATAAAAATTTTGTAAGTCTTATTTCTATATTCAACTCCTTCAAGAGAATAAAATATTGTCTTTTGTTTCATACGCATGTTTCTTTTCCAAACAACAATTTCAACTTCAATAACAATTCAAATCTAATACACAATAGACTTTTGAGAAAGGAATGAAATCCTTCATTGATCATCAAATACGATTTTTGTAACTTTCCTTTTCATTTGGTTTCCAAAACACATTTTACAAGATACATAATACAATACAACTTCATTTACATTTATTTTCCCAAAACGGAGAGAAATTATAAATATCCTTACATTTCTCGGTCAATTTCAAGCTTCCATTGTCAATATAATGACTTCACATTACAAAAATTATACAACTCATCTACTCAAGGTGGGAAAGGTTACAATGAATTTTCTCAAAGGAATGGGACTATCAAATTGTATTCTTCTTGCTCCAAACAGTAGCATGCTATTTTCTCCATATTTTCATCTTTGATCACAACAAGGAAGGGGAAAGGCAACGCTCTCCACCCAACCAAGACATCCAATGAGAAGGGAGAATCCATCCTTCCTCATTGGCCCCTGAGCCCCAACCATATTGGAATAGAGTATGAAAATAAAGTCATGGGAACAATGGCTTCTACAAAAATAAGCAACATTCTTCACATGCATATGTAACAATAAGAAAAATATTCCAAGCAAGAACAACAGTTCACAACTGCACTTGAAATCATTCACACAACACATAGGCTTGATCAAGAAATCCAACAATAGCAAGGAACTATATGGAACTACTTATGCCTCCCTATTTAGAATTGGGCATCCACCTAAAATCATACCACCATTAAACACATCAAATCCCATAAACCTTATATCTCCCAACCCCTCCTTATGCCCCCCAAGAGTAAGAAATGCAAGAAATTTCTTTTCCAAGGTGGATCCCAATCCAAAACTCCCTCTGTAATAAAATAGATGTCATTGGAATTTACTTATGCCCCACACTAAAAATCCCCATAGCCTTCTCCTACACTATATCCTAAGAATTCCACCCAACTAGCCAAGAATACAAAACACATTCACCATTTCAACATGCATGCAAGAGGAAGAAAAACATTTAAAGACAAGCTCAAGTGCCTACCTCTCCATAATGGAGTTTGTTCCAAGATCCACAAGCTTTCCAAGAGGTCAAAGTGCAGTCCAAAACTAGCAATGTTCAAGCATGCAATGACTCCAAACTTCCTCCACAACAAGCTCCAAAAATAGCAACAAAAATGCACCCCCAAGAGGAATGAACAAAGTTTCAACAACCATAAACAAGCAAGGAGTTTCAATTTTAAAGGAGAGGGAAGAGAAGAGGATGATGTGGATCCATGTGGGATGCCACATCATTCTTCCTCAACCCTAAGAGGAAATCAACATCACTCACCAAATCACAATAAATAAAATGACAATATGACTTACACACTCCAAAACAACCCATACTCCAAAAGGACTGAATTTAAAATATGTAAGGGAAGTGCAATTAAAACTTACAAATTTTCATTTCAAAATTCATTACAAAGGCCTAATTTTAACCTCCAAACCATAGGTATGGTCGGTGAATCATTTGAAGAGGTGTGGGACAAGTTTAACTTGTCCCACAAGCCTCTAAATTTGGCCTCCAAGGACAAATTATAATTCCTAAGGGGATGAAGTGTTTAACATTCTAAAATCTATCTTATGTAACTCTTACATATTCCTTACACCTTATTACACATTTCTTACATTTAAAATCAACAAATTCATTAATTACATTCCACATCACAATTAAATGTAATTAAAGTTTAACTATATGATCTCTCACATTAATCTACCACATTTAAATTAATTAAAATAAGGATCAAATTACTAATAAAATACTTACAACAATAATTAAAAAGGAACTCATAATAAAATACATATCCTATGGTCACATATAATGGAAATCCCCATGGGAATCCCTAACAAACACACACACAAGCGTTGCCATGGTGACCTTGTTGATTTCACCCAGAATTCTAATATGGTTAGTCTCTAGGTCCCCCGACATTGTTGTGATTTTTTAACTTGCAAAATGTAAATATCTCCTTCGGCCTCATGGCCATATCAGAACATCCAAAATGATATAACAACATCTCAAGATCATCTAAGCATATGAATCACAACAACATCAAGAATTCAACATTATCATTTTTAATTAATTAGTCAACTATATCATCTTGAAAAATCTACCATACTAGGTCTACTCAAAATATCCAATGCCACATATCCAAATCAATATCTATAATATGTCCATGTCAAATAGTATATCATCAACCACATATAAAAATGTCTCTGGTAATCATCAAGCCTAATAATTGAATCCAGATCAATAATAATTGATGATCTAACATCTAACCATCATACTAAAACAAAACATAATAGTGGCCATAATACGATCAATAGTATCAAGATCGGTGTCTAAAAGTATAAAAGGGAAGTTGGCACTACATCCCCCTCCCCTTAGATTTGACTTCCTTTTGGAAGTCACTGGAACAAATGTGGAAGCCGCACTCATAATATTGTGGCATTCTCCCAAGTGGTTGCGGTCTCATCGTATCTGTCCCATTGTACTCGTGCACGATCAATATCTCTACCCCAAAGGCCCGGGGTCCTACAATCATGATATGGATAGGCTCCACTATCACCTGCCCCTAATCATACACCTACTGATGATGTCCAGGTCCAACACATGAGAAGGATCTGCAATATACCTCCTAAGGACAGAAACATAAAACACATCATATATGCGAGACAAGATAGGTGGCAATGCTAGATGGTAGGCCAAAGGGTCGATACGCTCCAAGATCTCAAATGGAGTAACGAATCTAGGAGCTAACTTAGAACCTTTTCCATAATAGATAGGGCTCTTGTGTAGCGACACAAAGGAATACCTTCATGCCCACATCAAAACTATGATCAATCCTATGCTGATCTGCATACTTCTTCTACATGTCTGTGCCTCCTGCAATCTCTATCTGATCAACACTACTTATTGTTCCATGTCTTGGAAGAGAGTGGGTCCAAGAGATAATCTCATCCTCTAACCTGTCCTAGCTAAGAGGTGTCCTGCACTCTCTACCATACAACGCCTAGAAAGGAGCCATGCCTATCGAACTCTTAAAACTATTATTGTAGGAAAAATCTACTAAGTATAGGTACTCCTCCCACTTAGACTACTGATCCATCACATACATCCTGAGCATATCCTCCAAAATCTGATTCACTCACTCTCGGTCTCGTCCATCTATCTCGGGGTGATATGCGGTGCTAAAGTTAATCCTAGTCTCGAGGATGTCCGCATGGTAGTCTAGAAATGTGAAGTGCACAAAGGATCACGGTCACAAATAATCTTCCACAAAATTTCATGCAACCTGACAATCTCATCTAAATATACTCATGCCATTGCTCTAGCTATATAAGTGGTCTTCACCAGAGAAAAGTGAGCCACTTTTGTCAATTTATCAACCATGACTATAATGTCGTCGTTGTGATATCTCGACATAGGTAGCCCAACAATGAAATCCACAGAAATGGTGTCCCACTTCCATTCCAAGTATGGCATGAGGATAAAGAAGACCTACTAGATACGATGCCCACCTTAACCCTTTGGCACTCTAAACACCATGACACAAACCGAGCCATGTCCCAATGAAGTCCTCTCCGGTGGTATAAGCTGTCTTAAGGTAGCTTGCATCTTCTTCATGAAGATCACCGGTGCACCCAAAGGGGATACACTAGGATGGATAAGGCCCTTCTCCAAAAAGCCCTCAAGCTGTAACTTGAGCTCACATAGCTCCGAGGTGGTCATCTAATAAGGTGCCCATGAGATAGGCTCTACTCCTGGAACTAGATCTATATGAAAATAAATCTCACGTGGGGTGGCATCCCCGTAGCTCCCCTAGAAATACATCAGAAAACTCTCTCAATATGGGATGATCATCTAGCGATGGTCCACTAGACCCATCCTCTGATCTGTCACTAACTATAACAGCATACATCTGACAACCCCGTCACACACACCACTTAAGCTGCATAGTGGAAATGGTGTGAATAGAAATGGGTCTCTTGACTCCCAAGATCACCGACTCAACTCCTAAATCATCTGCACAAGCTATAGTCTTGTGATAACAATCCATTCTATCCCTATGTGTCGACAACCAATCCATACGAGATGAATCCATATAAGCCGAAAGGAATAATACGGAGATCGAGGTAGTGGTGAAAGGTCCCAAATCTACAACACACTCCTTAACTAAGGAGTCCACAAAGATCTTGGCTCCAGAAACCATCTCGACATCCCAACTAAGACCATGCCTAACTGCTACTAGCCTACATCACTCTACTAAAGATGTTGTAATGAAAGAATCGGAAGAACCATAATCAAACAATACAATGCTACCTGTGGTCTCAATGACTGTGCTCTGGTGCTCTACCTAGCAATTCTCAACTGCTGCATAAATCATGTGGCTGCATCCCATGTCACTAACTATTGGCTCAAAAATTGGTGCCTTACCCTTGTTACGGTTCTGAGGAAAATCTCTCCAAAAATGTCTAGCTACTCCACATCTAAATCACCCACGATCCTCTCAGGAGTAGCACCTCCAATAGGTGCACTAGAAGTCTTTGGTGTGGATCCCGATGATCCGGCTATGGTTTGCTATGGCCTATGTTAGTGAGCTCCTACTTGATTGAGCTCTAGGTCCACCCTATGTCTGATGGGACCCCTATGAGGATGCCCTATAATCTGACCTCTCTATGCATTAGCTCTCTGTGGAGGTCTATAGGGTGGGTGGGACTGTTGCTGCTATTGTGGCCTAAACGATGACTGTGTTGTACCACTGGCCACCACAAGGAAACGGTACTGAACCCTTCAATCTAATGTCCTACATATGTTGAATGCGGCTCATGACTCAATCTCTAGCCTACTGGGTTTTACCCTGAGTCTCCTCTGCAATATAGGCCTTCTCAATGGCCTCTACTAAAGTTTGTGGACGGTGAAATGCACTGCTGCACCTCCAATATCCAAATTTAGGCCTAGGATGAACTGTGAATCGCACTGCTCATCCTACGTATACTCTACATATGCGAGAGTAGATTCGGGCTGGGATGAACCTATGAATCCCTACCTACTCATCCTATATATACTCTACATACTGAAGTAGATCTAGAAATCTACTCTCATACTCTGCCACTGATAGAAAAGCCTGTCGGAGGTCATGGAACTCGTCAATCCTCTGTTGTATGAACCTTTGTGATAGATATCTACTCCGAATCTCTCCTCAAATAACCTTCGAGGTCACTCTCTGACGAATCTACGTGGAGCTTCTTCTCCTCTTTCATCCACCATACTCTTGCTCCATCCCTTAGTAGATGGATCGCAAGACGAGCTTTCATGTTGCTAGAATAAGGACAAAGCTTGAAGCAACCACCCAAGCTCACTAGCCAGGCCTCTTCCTGAAATCCACCTGTATCACTTGAGTAATGTGAGGCTGAAGCTTTAGGATCTCCCTAATCTTATCCGCTGATGTGGTGCAGCCGGCCTCTAGGTCTCTCTCCACGCTCATCTAGAAGCCTAGGGCTCCCACACACCTCTCTCTATGCTCGGAACTCTATCACCATGTCTCCTTGGTGGTGACTTTGCTTGGGCTAACTGCGCATGGGATTTCTCTCATCTATACTCCTCACCGATTTGAGGATATACCTAACCCTTGATAGAATGATCTCTATCATGACTATCTTCTGTCCTCCACTTGATCATCCACGTAGAGTGGCATTAACATCCTAAAGTGCAGTAGAATCGAGATAGAATAGCTGCCACACCCGATCTGCGGTGGTGGTGGTGGTGGTGGTGAGTCTAAGTCTCGTGAAGGTTCCTCCCGCTCTGTCTCGAGCCTCTGCACAAACCAAAGCGAGAGTTAGTTCATTTGCTAAGTTACCCCTAACTTCCATCTCTTGAAACATACAAATTCTTCCTAAGTTGTTTTCTACCTTTAAAGTGTGCAAGGTTTAAGTTTTCGTTTCTCAAATTTTTTTCTAGTGTGCCCAATGGTCAAAGCCTTGGAACCACTTCTACGATACCAAATTGTAGTGCTCATTAAAAAACCACTTGAGACCTAAGAAATAACCTAGGGTTAGCTAGAAAATTAGGGAATATTTTTTATTTATTTGAAGTATCTACATTTAGGTTACAAATCAGCGGTTTTCATTAATAGGTTTCAGAACAAATCCTATTTACCAAAACACAATTTTCTGCATTAACTTATATCAATTTCACAAGGTTCCAATTTTAGGGTTACATGTTTTAGGTAGGTTGAGGGAGTAATTTTCCCGAGTGCCTACTCTCTAACAAGCTCGAGTCTCGACTATATTTTCTCATACTTAACACTTCCAAAACTTCCTAAACCATTCCCAATGGGTAGGAAATTTCCTCACCCTTAGGTGATATAAATAAGTCCTCCTAACTCCTTGTAGAACTCAGAGTTATGAGTGGGCGGAGTTCCTAGGGAAAATTTTCCTTAAGGGGACACATGTCAAGAGGAGGGGGAAAGTAGTAAGAATGGATTGGCAGGTTGCACGGTGGCATAGGAAATTTTCCCATCGCAAAGCTTAAAGTCACAAAGCATTCTGCGCCCCGTGGGTCCCAGGAGGACACAACTCAAGCCTTAGTGCACAAAGTGGAGAAGGGGTGAGGATTTTGGCAAAGCGATGGGGTATTTTGGCGTGCTACGCTGATGGTAAACCAAGAGGAAGAAAGGAACATACAAGTATGTGCGCTTATGGGAGAACGAAAATCCGAGGGAGAAGGCGGAGTTGCTGGCCGTGGGAGGAATGTTAGACATTTTCCCAAGGGCCAAAACCCAAAACAAAAAGGGCTTCCGCCCTACCAACTATCACCCCCCAAAGTTCCACGTGGCACCTTCTCATTGGTTGTGGGTCACGGGGCCAAAATGCAAAAGTTTCCCCAAAATTTTCAAAAGGATTACAATTTAAAATGAACCGCGCCTCCACCTCAGCCCCTAGAGGACATGTGTCACCTTCTCGATTGGTTGCGGGACGACGGAGGAGAGAAAGGAAATTTTTTCCCAAGTAAATTTTTTTCAAAAGAATAAGTTTAATATTGAAAGGAGTCTGCGTTTCCAACATGCCACGTGGCGCGGTGATTGGTGCGGGCAGAGTGGGGCAGCGGGTAAAATGGGAAAAGTTTCCCAAGGTAAATTTTTCAAAGAGATAAGTTTTTAAAATTGGTCTGCCCCTCCCAAGGTGCCACATGGCACGCCCTAATTGGTTGCAAGATGGTGGGGGTCATGGACTTTTTAGGGAAAATTTTCAAATTAAAATGTAAATTTTTTTCTATAGTTAGATTAAATTTTATTACCTTTTGAATGCCAAATTGAAGTAAAACTTCAAATGGCCATAACTTGAGCTAGAAAGCTCAGGTTTGGGAAAATGAGGACTTTTCGGAAATCTCTCCATGCCCTATTTACACAAGAATCATTAATTTTGGAAAATTATGAAGTTTTTGAGGTCAATTTAATGAAAACAATCTGCAGGGTTTTAATTAGTGAACTAACAGTTTTCAACTTCCCAATTTGATCAAATTTGGTTTCCTCATTCACTCAACATGTCAAGCAGGACATGGAGTATTGATCTAGGGATGGTTTAAGGTGTTTTAGGGAAGTAAATTTTTCAATTTAATCAAGGTTGAATTTCTCCAACAAAAGTAGACAAAAAAATGACCTAGGAAGGGACTTGATTCAATTTTGCAATGGTTATATTGTTTTCTTGAGTTTTCTTTTGTCAAGTTGGGCTCAATAATGTATTAGCATGTTAACTTATAACATTTTTAAGTTAATTACTAAGTACAAGTATGAAATTTTCATTTTATTTAAAAGTGAAGTGCAGATTGGAGTTCATAACAATGAATGAATTTCTTTTAAATTTGTTTATCAATTTTGTCTTTTGATGTGCATGTGTTTCCTAAAATTAGTAAAATACATTTAATTTACTCCATCAACCATTCAATAACAATTTTTCAAGTCTTATTTCTATATTTAACTCCTTCAAGAGAATAAAATATTGTCTTTTGTTTCATACGCATGCTTCTTTTCCAAACAACAATTTCCAATCTTTAACAACAATTTCAACTTCAATAATAATTCAAATCTAATACACAATACACTTTTGAGAAAGGAATGCAATCCTTCATTGATCATCAAATATAATTTTACAACTTTCCTTTTTCATTTTGTTTCCAAAATACAGTTTACAAGATACATAATACAATGCATGTAACTTCATTTACATTTCTTTTCCCAAAACAGAGCAAATATAAATCTCCTTTACATTTCTCAGTCAATTTCAAGCTTCCATTTTCAATTTAATGACTTCACATTACAAAAATTATACAACTCATCCACTCAAGGTGGGAAAGGTTATAATGAACTTGCTCAAAAGAATGGGACTATCAAACTGTATTCTTCTTGCTCCAAACAGCAACATGCTAGTTTTCTCCATCTTTTCATCTTTGATCACAACAAGGAAGGGGGAAAGGCAATGCTCTCCACCCAACCAAGACATCCAATGAGAAGGGATAAGCCATCCTTCCTCATTGGCCCCCGAGCCCCAACCATATTGGAATAGAGTATGAAAATCAACTCATGGCAACAATGGCTTCTACAAAAAACAATTAGTATTCTTCACATGCATACAACAATAAGAAAAATAGTCCAAGAAAGAATAAAATTTCACAACTGCACTTGAAATCATTCACACAACACATAGGCTTGATCAAGCAAGCCAACAAGAGCAAGAACTATGTGGAACTACTTATGCCTTCATATTGGGAATTGGGCATCCACCTAAAGTCATACCGCCATTAAACACATCAAATCCCATAAACCTTATATCTCCTAACCCCTCCATAATTCCCCCATAGTTTATCCCTTATGCCCCCCAAGAGTAAGAAATGCAAGCAGTTTCTTTTCCAAGGTGGATCCCAATCCAAAACTCCCTCCACAATAAAATATATGCCATTGGCATTTCCTTATGCCCCCATTGGAAATCCCCATAGCCTTCTCCTACACCATATCCTAAGCAGTCTACCCAACCAGCCAAGAATACAAAACACATTCACCATTTCAACATGCATGCAAGAGGAAGAAAAACATTTAAAGACAAGCTCAAGTGCCTACCTCTCCATAATGGAGTTTGTTCCAAGATCCACAAGATTTCCAAGATGTCAAAGTGTAGTCCAAAACTAGCAATGTTCAAGCATGCAATGACTCCAAACTTCCTCCATAACAAGCTCTAAAAACAGCAACAAAAATGGGCCCCCAAGAGGAATGAACAAAGTTTCAAAAACCATAAACAAGCAAGTAGTTTCACTTTTAAAGGAGAGGGAAGAGAAGAGGATGATGTTGATCGAAGTGGGATGCCACATCATTATTCCTCAACCCCAAGAGGAAATCAACATCACTCACTAAATCACAATAAACAAAATGACAATATGACTTACACACTCCAAAACAACCCATACTCCAAAAGGAGTGAATTTAAAATATATAAGGAAAGTGCAATTAAAACTTACAAATTATCATTTCAAAATGCATTACAAAGGCCTAATTTTAACCTCCAAACCATAGGTATGGTTGGTGAATCATTTTAAGAGGTGTGGGACAAGTTTAACTTGTCCCACAAGCCTCCAAATTTGGCCTCCAAGGACAAATTCGAATTCCTAAGGAGATGAAGTGTTTAACCTTCCAAAATCTTTCTTACATAACTCTTACATATCCCTTACACCTTCTTACACATTTCTTACACACTCTTCCGACATTAACATTTAAAATCAACAACTTCATTAATTACATTCCACATCTCAATTAAATTTAATTAAAGTTTAACTATATGATCTCTCACATTAATCTACCACATTTAAATTAATTAAAAGAAGGAACACATTACTAATAAAATACTTACAACAATAATTAAAAATGAACTCATAGTAAAATACATATCCCATGGTCACATATAATGGAAATTTCCCCCATGGGGATCCCTAACAAACACATACACACAAAATAGTTGTCATGGTGACCTTGTTGATTTCACCTAGAATTCTAATATGGTTAGTCTCCAGTTCCCCGGCATTGTTGTGATTTTTAACCTGCAATATGCAAATACCTCCTTCGGTCTTGTGGCCGTATCGAATATCTAAAATGATATATCAACATCTCAAGATCATCTAAGCATATGAATCACAACAACATCAATAATTCAACATTATCATTTTGAATTAATTAATCAACTATATCATCATAAAAATCTACCATACTAAGTCTACTCAAAATATCTAATGCCACATCCAAATCAACATCTATAATATGTCCATGTCAAAAATATATCATCAACCACATATAAAAATGACTCTTGTAATCATCAAGTATAATAACTAAATCCGGATCAATAATATTCCATGATCTAACATCTAACCATCATACTAAAACAAAACATAATAGTGTCCATAATACGATCAATAGTATCAAGATCAGTGTCTAAAAGTGTCAAAGGGAAGTGGGCACTACATCATCTTTCCTTGTTCTCTTTTGTCCAAGTTAGTTCATCCCCGGAAAATCCAATTGTTGTCACCTTCCCGAAATTGTGTATTTTTGTCTCAGTTTTAACATTTTTTTGGGTAAAATGTCTATTTGAATGTCCTTGTGAAGGTCCATGAAGTAAGAGTTGTTTTATAACAGTTAGTCATTTTTTACACTTTTAGTTTTTGAGGATTTCCCTTTGTTGTGTGGTCATTTTGGGTTTTAGTGTTCCTCGCATCCCAAGTTTTTTCGGTCTCCCAATTCGTTGATTTCCTGCCTTCCATGCATTATATTATTTTCTCTTTATTTAGCGGGTACTTTGGCTTTGTTGAGAACTCATGTCCCAATTTCCCAATGGCCAACTATGCGGGTTTCTTCCGACTTACCTGATTTGAATGTATCATGAGACATTTCATCTTCTTGCGCCCCACACATCCCTAGTGTTTCTTGGCCTCCATTTCCCCGTAAGCCCATTTTTTCCAAATCCCATTCACTACTGATTTTTGGCTTCTCATGTCCCAAGTGTCTCGGCGTCACTCGGGCCAATTGTGCACATTTTCTACACCATATCCACATTTCATTGTCTTAGGTTAGTTCAGGCATTAATTTTTGCATTCAATTCCCCCCACCGACCTACTCAAAATGGAGTATGTATAAATATCCAGGGTAATCGATTGTTTTTACCATACTCCCATTTCTCAATCAATCAAGGAAAGAAGAATGCTCATGCAGGGATTTTCCAGTCTTTGTTCAATGTGTTGATACTTTGTGTTATCCTATGGCTCCAACTTCAACTTAGATATAAAAGAGATCATTTATCCTCACAAGTAGGTAGTTTTGGATTAGACACTAATTGTATCAAGTACTTACCTCAAAATTCTAGTAACTAAAAATTCAAACACTCTAAAAAAGGCTCAGGCTTAGCTTCTATTTGATTAGGATAGTGAACAATATAAGAGCAGGGTGGCCAAATCATGGTTTAAAAACCAAAACAAGGGAGCTATACTTCCAAAGACTATGTATATGATTGATTTCAAAGAGGAAATTTCAGACGTCATCACCCTCCTTGCTAGAATAATGGGGATGCCTTCAACGTACGAGTTCTACTATTGGATGTGTCCTTATATCAATATCATATGTGAAGGAAAAAAAAACTTGAACTAGGGAGAGATAATCTGTGATAGTCTTATTGAACAACTTGTCAATGTTCAAAGGACTAAGACTTTCTATATGACTTCCCATTTGATGTATATTGTTGCTGCATATAGGGAATGGTTGGGCTTATCACCTGATGAAAGCAAAAAAGATGCTCATATTTATGAGCATTATCCACAGTTGAATTTGAATATTAGTAATCACCATTTCAAAAGGGTGAATGATGCCTTCACCATGTATATTGTCAGATTTTTAGAGGACAACATAGCATGGAGATTCTCAGAGGAAGTTAAACAATTCATTGATGTCTATGGTAGTTATTACACTCAATTCAGGAAACTTTCTTACATACATTTGGCTAGATTTGTGGGAACATCCTTCAAACCCCATATGTATTATAGTGATAAAATGGCTGTAGTAGAAATGTGTAGGTAGTTGGATAAAATTCATAGAACTTTTAGAAACAAGAAGATTACAGCATCCAGTTTCAAATCACATTAGGTAACTACACTTGTAGGACTGCTTTGGATGCCCAAAATGTGGACAAAAAATTTTCTCCCCTCATTCTTCATTATTTCAAACCAAGGAATTGCTTTAATATCAAGGGCTTTATTTCCAATAACTTTAGAATCAGTTTCCATCATCTTGTTGATAGTGAAGACAACTCATATGACTATTCTGATGATTATGAAGCCATAAGAAGGTATTATGGAATATTTTCCTTGTAGCAAATCAAATATTTTTATGTATATAGGGTACCAGAATGAATTCAAAATGATGAAAAGGAACTACAGTCCCTTGAATATGAAAGGTATATTAGACACACTCCCATTGAAACCATTGACTAGTTTGGTAAGGAAATTGATGATTTGAAGGAACTCATAAACCCGGTCTTGGTGATGACCAAACTTTGGTTTGACAAGAAAATAAATATGTTCAGATTAGGTAAGTCCAGGTTTTCCTCCTAAGCAACCTCCACTTCTCAGAAGGAAATGCCTATGGTGACCCCTAAGGCCCTTGTACAATTTGTTCCCTCTCCACCTGAATCTTCAGCTCTAGTATACATGAAGAAATGAAAGGTGAATAAGGATGAAAAGTTGGAAGAAGTAATTCAAGAGAGTGAAAAATTGTCTTCCTCAAAGCAATTGGAAGCAGTGACCCAAGGTTGAGCTAGTTATAGATCTCTACGATGATGAAAGTAAGGAGAAAGAACGAGAATATGAAGGTTAAGGTAATCCTAAAGAAAGTAGTAGAGAAAAAGAAGAAGAAAAAGAGGATCATTGAAGGATCAATATTCAAAATCAATGGATGTTTTAGGACCATGTGCCAAAGAGGTTCCTTCCATGGAAGTGTCATCCTCCCAAACTGAAACATTTGTGTTTGAATTATCTGTTGTACAAATTTTAAGTGCAATGGGCATACTTGCACTTGGGCCCATTGCTCCCTTTACTTCTTGTTCCTCTTTTGCTTGCATGCAACCATTGGTGGAAAGAAAGAAAATAAAAGCCACATCTCATATTGTTGCTCCTAAGTTTAATGTTGTGGCAGGTCTTCTAGGAAATACTCCCTCCTCATCTACAAAGAAAGGTAAAACCACATCAATGTTAGTATTTGATTCTCAAGGCCAACAATTCATGGAGATTGCTAAGCCCAAGCTTGACAAGGATGAAAAAGACCTGTTGGTAAGTGATTTGGAATTGACAAGAATTCCCCTTAGAGAATCTACACTTGAGAGTGAAGTGCATAATTTGAAGGAGACAATGTTGAGAGTAATTGAAAGAGTTGAGAAGGGTAAGCAAACACAGGAGCAGTTGGGAGAACAAAATCAAATCCTTTCAAATTTCATTAGGTCCTTATTGGCAGAAGACAAGGTACTTGATCCAACTCCATTAGCCTCAATTCCACCACCTATTGTTCTAACTAGTGATGAATTTCAAGCTATCAAAGATATCCACAAGCATGTTGCTTATGGGAAAGAAACAGAGGGCTTGGTTGATGATATGATAGTCACATGATTAAACTTCATCTAGGAAGCAAAAACTTCATATGATAAATTCATTGTCATACAACTTAAATTTACTACAACACTCAGTGGGTTAGATAAAGAATTGAAATTGTGGAGTGAATGCATTCAAGATCTCCAATTGATGAGTGACACAGATGTGCAAGTTCTTTTGGAAAATAATTTTTGATGAGGCAAAGTTTAATGTGTCTAAGACTTGGGTCTTCAAAATTGATTGGAAAATAAAATTCCTTGAGGAAACCATTGATGAACTCGGAAATATGTTGTAGAAGGGACAAGATTTTAAATTTTGTGTTGTATCCACCTTTCAGGATATTCATTTTCAAATATTCAAGGAGAATTCAAGGGATAGGTTCACATTCTAAGAGATTAAGTCCCAGTTCAAGTCATTTGTTAAAGAATATTTGTTCAAGAAAGACACTATGTCTAAAGATAAGATGAGAGAAATTTGTACCCTTCAAGTAGCCATCATGGAGGTCAATAAAGAGTTCTTGGAGAATACGCAATTTGAGAAAGAAATGGAGAAATACCTGACAACTGGACTCATTTGATTGCAAATACCACCATCCCTCGAGGCATGGACATCGCTGGAGTATTGAAGATATTCAGAACCAATTACTTAATAGAGTGCTCAAACACTCTTTCAAGTGTCCCACCTCCTAATTCTAATTTTCTTCTTTTAATTAAAATATCTAATTAAGGTGGTTATTTTCTTTCTATCCATACAAAATGTAAGTAAAATACAAATCGATGTTGTAATGTTTAATTAGATATTAATCTTTTGGTTAAAAGAAGAGAACCTGAAAATACTCTTTTGTAACCTTGTATGAGGCTAGTTATGGATATTTTCTTTTCATTTTGAGGATCGGATTTTTGATGTCTTGGATGTAAAAGCACTAGATTGCTAATCAATATAGAAGAAGTTTCATCTCTTCTTGAGGTCTATATTGTTTGTTCTCAATCTACTTCATTAGAAGCTATGTGTATCTAAATACGAACTTTGTGTCTTCCAGTTGATATTGTGCTTAGAAATTTTTGGCTATTGTATGCATGTCTTGTGTTTATATATGCATAGTTTAGATCTTGTCACTTTACCAAACATAAGTAAGATACCATTCTGCAATCTATTCTATCTGAAAGTGCTCCTCTCTTTATTTTCGAATTTTGTTTCTTTTGTTTCCTCTTCCTCTCGTATTGAAAATATTATGATATAAAGACATCTAAACCTTCAAAAACCTTGTTGAAATCTTAATAGTTTGTATATTTGTAAATAAGTAGAATTTCTTATTTTTGTGTTCAATAAGGAACCTCTCCCATAAAGAGGAGGGACTGCTATCCCCCGACTATTGCTTGTTTTCAAGGTTAAATAAAACCACCAACTGTGGGACTAAGAAAGTTCTCTACCTTTTTCCGTAGCAATGTCACCTTACGATAAGGTTATACCATGATGTAATTTGGCTTGTTCTATCATTTTTGATAGAAGTGAAAAAAACTTAAAAATCTTCACTAATTGTCATGTTATAATAAAACATAACCTTTTTATTCCTTTCACCCCCACGTGTTTGGGAATTTACTTAGATCCAAAAGTGATGAATTTTTCAATACCAATAGAAGGGCTCCACCTTTTCTCATTTGTATTAATATTGTTAGCAATAGTATTACCTTCATGCTTTGTTATTTATTCTCCTATGTGGAACACAAAGTATTACTTAGAGTTCAAATTTCACGAGCATTATCTACTACTTAGTCATCACGATAGGTGCACTAAAATACACACGAAAACCTACTTCTCGGTTTCGTAAGAACAAAACAATGAGGGTTTTCTAGTTTGTTATGATATATGCTTGAATCCTTGAATAGCGTAAGTTAAAATTGTAAGCCCAAAATGTTATTGCCTCTTTCTTAGATATCCAATTTTTCTAGAGTTCCTATATGACAAGGGAGTTCAATTTTACCAGTCTTACTAAACACAATTCTCCTACAAGTGGTGTGAATAACTCTCTTACATTAGTACACCGCTAGGATAATTATGACCATTTGAATCTACACTTGCAATTAGACACACTACATAATGGTTTCAATATTGGTGTATGAAAATTAAATGCACACTACACATTAGCTATAATCGTTAATGCAGAAAATTAGTACATGATCCAACTATGGTTAAAATAACATATATTTGCCAACTTAATATTTCCTTTCTCTACATTTCATTATCAACCTACACACGAACACCACTAGATAAGAGGGTTATTCCTTCACCAAATGGTGATGTTATCTTGTTTTAATATATTTGACCCACCAAATTTTCTCATAGCATCATGCAAGCATCCTTTAAATTTCCATACCTACCTATTGTTACTTTAGAATGCACAATGCTAATCAAACAAGAATATGAGTCAACTATTTTACACACAATACCATTACCATTTTCTCACAATGTGATAATGTATTTTTCATATAGATAAATACACCAATGGTATTTACATTAAACACTAAATTGATGAGGCCCCCAATTTTTATAGCATCTACATACACTCCATTATAACATGCAACTTTGAAACAATAAGACAATGCTACTAAACCCCTTTGCCTTGGGTAATTGCTGCAACCAAAAGCATGGTCAACCCAACTAGTCCGGTGGCATGGAAATCTCATAAGATCTAACACATTTTGCATAGGCATTTTTCCATTCATCATGATAAAAAGAAAAACTCTAACAATTTGTTTAAGATGGTAATAAATGCATATTTAGTTTAAACACATATGAGAGAGAGAGAGAGAGAGAGAGAGAGAGAGAGTTATACATAAACAAAATTATTTAACAAAGTGACTATTAGAGGTTCCATACAATCTCATGAAGATGTCCTAAGGTCTTACAACAATTATTAAGTTTATCGGAGTTTTCCAAGTTAGTTTTTTTATAGTTATCGTTGTAAGTTTACCAAAAACAACCAATTTATTCAAGTGGCTACAAAACAAGGTTCTCAAGCCGGTGCAAAGACTCAATCAACCATTTTATTAGTTCCCGTATATTCTCCTATATACCAAGAAAATCCAAGGAAGTGATAAACAACGATTCAGAAACCAGGCTCAATCTATGCCTACATCGTTGGAGCCAATTATCGTAAATGTACCAGTTCATCCTTGTCGCGGGACAACTAGTGGCTTAGGAAACCCACTTGTACAACTAACCCGAAATTTGTTTTACCATAAGTAAAGGTTTTTTCCAATTTTCACGGTAAAACTCTAGTGATATATTATAGTAGTAATCCATTTCTAGAATGGGTCACTACACCTGTAAGCAAAAACCAAAACCAATTTTCGACTTTTAACAACTATCCCAAAGCTGAAAATAGCCAATATGTTCCTAAACATGTGTCAAAAAATCATTCAATGATCATCAAAGTTGTTTAAAGGTGGGAATGATATCCCATATAACATGGGAGCGTGGTCAAACCATTACTCTCCACCACGGAAGATAAAGAAATATTTTCAACGTTGGTTTCAAATCATTTTCTCTAATTTTTACAAGGGCGTAAAAATAAAGTGTTTAAATAAATACTTGAGCTCCTTACATAACTTCGAAGGATGGAATTACCAAATTTATTGTCCTAATTTTTTCAACATTGCTCAGCACAATGAGGGTACATGATACATGTTCAACACTATAGTCAGTTATTTTTGGTTGTGCGCGGCAATCGAAATGTTCACATTTAAACCACAAACACAGTCATTTTAATTATCCAAAACATATTCATTGATAACAATTTCTTTTCTTTTTATACCACTATGAATGCAAAACGACACTACACAAAACATCAGATATAACCATGCCTGATGAAGCATTTAGCGAGATGTTCCAAGCTAGTCTGAACGCGTACATGTTTTGAGTCCAGCACAAGAGCATTGTCAACCAGTTAACGTGCATTGAATTTTTTCCATTATGTGTACAACTGATTAAAAAAATCCGCTTTCCATTATTGTTTGGATGTCCATACCTTGCTCCAGAGTTTCTGTCTTGGCATAGGAGGGTAAGATACTCGCAAGGGTAGCGGGATTCAGCCCTAAAACTGCCAATGACATTTTCTCAAACCCTTAAATCCCCCTCAACAAACTCAATTGTGAGAATATGACAGTCATGAAATTCCATTAGATAGCATCTACATGACGCATTTCTTCGGGAAGCATTTTCATCAAACCCATTTTTTGTATATTCTGTTATCCTTGCTTCCCATGAGAACATATCTCTTCTTCCAAGCTTTCAATCCATATTTTATATGCCTTGACTATGTTTCCATACTTTGCATACATGTCTACTAGGGCTGTCGCAACTACAATCTTGACAATATCCCACTATCCTTTGTGTTTTGAAGATGTCCATTCTCTGATTTAAAGTTTTTTTTTTTTTTTTTTTTTGCGTAGGTTGAAGACCGTTGGAAAGAAGAAAAAGGTTTGCTGGTGCAGGATGGAGGTAGCCGATGAATATTTGGTTTGTTGAAAGACTCAAAACACCCTTAACATTTCTACTCTGACAATAAAAATTCAGATCTGCTCATCCCTCTCTCAACGCCCTGATAAGACAGGATGGAGTGCAAGCAAAGAGAGTAAAAACCTTGGTAGTCTTTATCGAAGCAAGGAAAAAAATGTGAAGCGTCTTGATAACCGACCATTTCTACAAAATGTTGTGAGAATGAGATAGAAAATAGAACAACAGCTACAGCAGAAGGTATTTTCTGAAAATCAAAACTCCCTTGTTCATCTCAACCACAAATCTGAGAACAAAGTGATTCCGTTAGACTAGTAGGCCCTTCAAACACTGCACGACTCGCTTCCCAACTTCCACCTATAAATTTTTTTGCATCCGATTTGCACAGAGAGAGTATGCTAGCAAAGGCAAATTTATCTATCCTAGCAAGGCTAAGAGAAACATAAGCAGAAGCTATGAAATCTGGAATTTACACATGCCTGACGCCTTTTCTTGGCAGTTTACTAGGCCTCTTTAACGAGTTGCTTGTGCATATACTGCAACCAGGGTACTCCATGGGTTGCATCACCCTGGGCATTCATATAAACAGGTCACGTGCTTTGCATTTGCGTCCACATTAACTAGCAGCACTTACAACTATAATAAATAACTAGCATACAATGAATTATCCATGAAGCATTCCCATTTTCTGGTATAAACCTCCGCCCTGGCGCACCTTGGAGACATATCACATCCACCGACACAAATATCTATGCATGATTTGATAATTCTGTCTGATTTGTGCAGGCTGGGAGGATGCATCGAGGAACAAAATCTGCCACCCGCCCCTACTCTTTCACCCACTCTCTTCATGTATCCCAGTAAAAAAGTTTTGTTCTTCAACCAATCAAATTATTTGATTAACATTTCCCGAATTCCAAAACCAATAATTCAACAATGTGTTCAACATGGAAAAAAGTGTTGGTAGTTGTCCAAAAGAATTAAGTATTAGTAATAGTTGCTATAAGGAAAAGAATCCAAGGCAGCCCTAACGCACCTTATGAGAGCATTTCTCTCTCAACATCACATACCAAAACACCAAAATTGTCATGATAACATATAAATTATTTTATCTAATTTTATTATCTGCACAAAATATAATTATTTTGCAATCGATTAAAAATTACGATTAAAAATTAGGAGAGGCTTCTACACATGAATTTGTGATAAATTCAAGGATTAATCCCATTGTTATTAGAATACAAAATTTGGAAGGAGCTTTAAATATTACTCGAGAGCCATACTTCCTCCCCACCCCTCCTCTATTTTACTTATTTTATTACTTATATATATTCATTAAAATTTATGATTTTTGTAATAATAATAATAAATTAAATTATTATTATTATAACCTACTAAGAGAATAGATTATTCTTTGTCGGTAAAATCATAGAGATTGGATAAATATCTGAAATACATCTATTCAAAATGACAAGGAGTATCTTCTTCGCCTTGCCAAACACAAGAACAATGAGTAATATGAACATATATAGCCATTTTGCAAAAACCAAAAGGTTTGAGATACATAAAACAATTATGATAAGAGAGGGGGCATTACACTCTCCTTTTAAGGCTCTTATCTCGCATATTTTGAAGTGCTCTTGTTGCCATCATTATTTCCTACACAATCACTATCTTTGTAAACAACTAGCTTGAAATTATATAATTCTATGCATAAAATACTAGAATATCTTGTTTCACTTATCTCATAATTTAGTTCCCTACATGAAAATGTTAGTATTTTGTGATTTTCATGTGTCTTGAAATTAAAATTATTGTTTTCATGCCTTTTTCCATCAAATACATCAATGTTCAAACTAATTTGTTATACCACATTGTTGTTGTTATGCTCCTTGCTCAATTTCAAACTTAATAGCACAAGGTGTAGGTGTTTGTTTGCAAATCACCATATTAATTTACTTCAAAACATATTTTTCATATTCTTCGATTGATAAATGAAATTTCGTCATTTATTTGATTTACCAGGAAAATATTCTATTAAACTCAGAACATTTCTTATTTGGGAAAATCAATTAACAAAACTCCCGTGAATATCAAATCATAAACATAATTACATATAATCAAAGTTTCACATTGTCTATTCATTTGGGTATATAAAGAGTCGATATCATTTTTTTCTTAAACTATCACTCAACGAATATGAGTAAATGCACCTATACCCAAACCTTGATGCTTACTTAAGAATGCACAAAGATTTCTTGAATCATTACATCTCATTTTGATAATAAGGAATATCATAACTAGGCTATTTTACACATCTTTTAATATTCCATTGAAAAATTTGGTCTTGGCATCTATCCAATAAAATTTTCATTTTCTCTTAGCTAAGATTATTTTAAACATTTCATTCGCTTTGAGCTAAGATTGCTTAAAAAATATGAATGTACCCAACCTTTTTACAAGTGTAATTGTCTAATTGAAATGAATCCTAAGCTATTAAGAATGTCCTTTTGCAACCAATCTTGCCTTATGGTTCTCAATATTCTATCAACACTACATTTTGTCTTGTATATCCTCTTTACTCCAATATCATCCTTTCATATGGGAAGATTCACTGGATATCAACAATGATTTCTCTCTACTACATACATAAATTTATTAATCAATGGATATGTACCAATCATTACTCTCAACTTTTTTAAATGTGTACTAGATCAACTATGATAAAAATCAAAATACACATATTTATTATTTTTGTTTTCTCATATATTTCTTTAGACTTGTATTTTGTGGCACACCATCACTATCTTTGGAGCTAATTAGCTTGAAATCATATAATTTTATACATAAAATACTAGAATATCTTGTTCCACTTATCTCATTTTTAGTTCCTAGTTGACAATACTAGTCTTTTGTGATTTTCATGTGCCTTGAAATTAAAATCATTGTTGTCGGGCCTTTTTCCATCAAATACATCAATGTTCAAACTAGTATTTTATACAACATTGGATTAACATTGTTGTTGTTATCCTCCTTTCAATTTCAAACCTAATGCCACATGTGTACGTGTTGGTTTGGACATCAACATATTAAATTACTATAAAACATAATTTTCATATTCTTATATTGATAAATGAAATTTCCACAATTTTTTTGATTTACCAAAAAAATTCCATTAAACTTAGAATTTTCATTTCAAATAGTTTCTTCAATGCTTATTTGAGCAAATCAATTAACAAAATTCTTGTGAATTTCAAATCATAAACATAATTACATATTGTAACGCCCATAAAAACAACCCACTTAAGACCCAAGGAACAACCTAGGATTAGATAGGAAAATTATGGAATTATTATTTTTGTTTAAAATTGTCTTCAACAAAGTTATAAGATAGCAGTTGTCACAAACAAGGTTCCAGATCAACATTAATTTACTAGATTGTATTTTTTTTCTTTATTAAAAATGATTAAAACTCACAATGTCAACATTTAGGGCTAGAAAGTTCAATTAGGTTAGGAGGGTAATTTCACACTACACCACTCTCTAACTAGCTTAAAATCTTCAACTTAATTTTTTTCAAAAGTAACATTCTCAAAAGTTCCTAAAATATTCCCATTGGATAGGAAATTTCCTCACCTTTCCAATGATATAAAGAAGTCCTCCTAACTCCTCATATTTATCAAGTTATAGGCCGACAAACCTTGGGAGGAAAATTTTCCCAAGAGTGGGCCTACGAGCCTAGGGAAGAAAATTTTCCCATGCGCGGGCTGGCGGAACGGGGAGAAAATTTGGCAAATTTTCCTTATTTGGGAAAAAAGTTTGATTTACCTCCGTGCACCCGTGAGCCCGAAGAGGACACGTGTTGGCTTTACAACACCCCGGCGGAAAATCGGGTCGTCGAAGTGATTTAAGACATTATGTCTTTTCGAGTGAAAAGTGCTAGGGCTCAAAATGGTGCGCCTCGACGATGCCCAAGGAACCACGTGTCGAGCTCTAATTGGTTGTGGGCCAGCGGGAGGCAAAGGAAACTTAGAAAAATTTCCCAAAAAATTTCTGAAACGCTTAGTTGAAAAGGGATCAACTCCTCCGCCAACTCCTCGTGCACCATGTGTGACCTACGATTGGCTACAAGGCAATGGGGAGAATTAGTAAAATTTTCCCAAATTTTTTAAAAGTATAAATTTAATGTTGTGGACTTGTGAAAGACAATCAAGCGGGGTGGCAGGTCGTGTGGGAAAATTTTCCAAAATTTTTCTTTTGGACTTGGGCAATTTTTGACCAAAAAGAAAGGCCTACTGAGTTAGCGGAGCAATGGGGAGTTTGCTCCTTTGGATTTTTTTGAAAAAAAAAAAGCACTAAGGGAAAACTCAGGTTGCGGTTCTGAAAGAAATTTTTCCCAAATTTTTTTACATTTGGAATTATGTTTTGACGCCTAATGAAGAAAAACTTGAGAAGGCCATAAATTTTGGTAGAGAGCTCAGTTTTGAGAAAACCAAGACTTTCTAGAAAGATCTCAATGTCCTCTTCACACAGGAATCATTAATTTTTTATTTTGATAATTTTTTAAGGAATCAATTTCAAGAAATATATCTACAGGGCTTTTAAAAGTCAAAGTGGTAAATTTTAACTTATGAAATTTTAATCGATTGTCCTTCTTCCTCTATCAACATGTCAATTAGACATGGAGAACTATTCTTAGATGGATTTAGGATGGATTTGGAAGGTAAGTTTTTTTATTGACTCCTAATTTAAAAAAACCAACCTTGACAACAAAATGACAAAAAAACAGTTTAAGCCCGATTTCGCTAAGTTTTCTAAGGAATTCCTTAATTATTTTTGTCAATTGAATTCATTTAGGGTATACTACTTCAATTTAATCGTTTAATTGGTTATTTCATTGTTACTGAGTTCGAATTGTGCACTTTTGGATAAAGTATTGTCTAGTTTGAAAATACAAAAAACAGAGATAAAATTTTAAAGGAGCTAATACATTTAGTTAAATCAATTCAACTATTCAAAAGCTAAAATATATCTTTGATTTCCAAATTTTACATATTTCAAAAGACAATATTACACTTCCTTCATACACATTTCTTTCTTTCAAAAGAGATTAAAACTCACATTTAGATGATCAAATTCAATACAATGATGTAATTTGAGGAAGGTAGTGCAATCCTTTATTGATTTCAAATACAACATTACAACTTTTCTTTCATTCCTCAAATTCCTCATATAGAATACAATTCTTTCACATTCCTTCAAATGCTAAAAAAGAGTTTATGTCTTTCACATTACAATATACAACTTTCAAATCAATAAAACATCTTTCCATTACAAACATTTACAAGTTCATACACTTCAAGTGGGAAAGGTTACAATACGTTTTCATTTCACAAGGAACTATCAAACTATCTTTTTCTCAGCTCCAGAACAACAACATGCAGATTTCACATTATTCAAATTTGATCACCACAAGAGCAGGGGAAAGGCAAAGCTCTCCACCCAACCAATACATCCAATGAAAAGGAGAAGCCATCCTTCATCATTTTCCCCCGAGCCCTAACCACAATGCAATAAAATATGTGATCCAACTTGTGGCAACAACAGGCTTCCAAAAACACACAAGCAACATTTTCACAATAAGAACATAGTCAAAACAAAATGTAGTTTACAACTACATTAAAGCATGAAAGACTAAGGCTTCACCAAGCAAGCCAAAGGAGCAAGAAACTATGGGGATGCTTCTTATGCCTCCCAAAAGGGGAAATGGGTATGCCACTGAATTACAAACCACCAAAATATAGTATATCAAAACCCCGACATTCCTTATGCCTCCCCCAAATACCCCTTATTCCTCACATTTACTTATGCCTCCCCAACCTCTTATGGCACCCCATAATGAGTAAACAAATGAAAACTATTTATTTGTAAGATGGAACCCAAATCCCAACTCCTCCACACTTATACCTCCTCGAAACACTTGTGCCTCCCAAAAATGAACTCCATGGTATTATCCTACACCATACCTAGGCCATATACCCAATAACCGACAAACATGCCTAAACATTCACACAATAAAATTTATATTCATAAAAGAAGAGCATTTCAAGAGCCAAGCTCTTAACTCTCCATGATGGAGTTTCCCAAGTTCCAAACAGCAAATGTTTCCAAGAAAACAATCCAAAAATCCACCAAACAACAAGCATGTAACAATCTTCAAACTTCTCCAACAACAAGAGCTCCTAAAGCAGCAAGGAATTCGCCCAAGAATGAAGTCTCTAAAGTGAAGCAACCCAAAACAAGGTAAGGAATTCAAATGTTATAGAAGAGGAAGGGAAGAGGATTAGGTGGATCCATGTAGGATGCCACATCACACATTCTTAACCCCTACCCTAAAATTCAACTTCATTCTCCAATGCATAATAAATAGGTGGGTGAATAATATGAGATTTTACTTACATACTACAATCCAACCCACACCCCAAAGGACTGAACTTAAACCATGTAAGAAAAGTGCAATTAAAACTTACAATTTGACTTACACAAATGCATTATAATAGTCTAAAATTAACCCTCCAACCATAGCTATAGTTGGTAAATGAATTCAAGAGGTATGGGACAAGTTTAACTTGTCCCACAAGCCTCCAAAATCAGCCTTCAAGGACAAATTCGAATTTCCAAGAAGATGAATTGTTTCACACTCAAAAGTAACTTACACATCTCTTACAACACTTTAATTCAAGGCCAACAACTCTATTAATTAATTTTTTATGAAATATTTTAATTAATTAACTTAACACCATGATTACTCACAATATTACAAACCATTAAATGAATAATGAAAGGGACAATGCACGACAAAATAAACACATGCAAACATAAACAAAGGAACCAATAAATAAATACACCTAACCCCTTGGTCACATTTAAAGGTGATCCCCCCATGGGAATCCCTAACACACACAAACAAATACTAGTTGCCATGGTGACCTTGTTGAATTCATCTAGAATTCCAATGTGGTTGGTCTCCAATCCCCGATGTTTGTTGTGATATTTTAACCTACAAAACACGAATACCTCCTTCAGCCTTGTGGCCATATCAGAACATCCAAAATAATATAAATAAAATTCTAAAATCATCTAGATATATGGATCACAACAACATCCAAGCAACCAACAAGATCATTTGCAATTTTACTCAACAACTCTATTATCATAACATAATTTCCATTTCTAGGTCTACTCACAATATCCAAATATCACATGTCCAAACAACATCCATAGCATAACCATATCAAACAATATATCAACGTCAATATCCAAAATGTCTCTAATAATCATCATGCATCATATCTAAATCAAGTCAACAATAATCCATGATGTAACATCTAACATCATAATATAATAAAGTCCATATTCTTTTCCATAATATAATCAATAGTATCATGATCAATATCAAAAAAAAAGTGTCAAAGGGAAGTGGGCACTACATCCCGCTCCCTTAGACTCGATAATCTCCGGAAGTCACTGGAACAAATTTGGAAACTCGAACTCGTAGCAAAAAGTAGCATCCTGCTATGTAGTTGCAGTCTCATCATTTCTATCCCACCGCACTGGACACGATCAACCTCTACCCCGAAGGCCTAGGGTCCTACGATCTAGGATGTGAATGGGCACCACCATCACCATCTCGTGATCCTGCATCTGCAATGATGTCCAATCTAACACATGAGAAGGATCAGCAACATATCTCCTAAGAACTGAAACATGAAACACATCATGTACACGAGATAAGTTGGGTGGCAATGCTAGATGGTAGGCCAAAGGGATGATATGCTCCAAGATATCAAAAGGACCCACGAATCTAGGAGCTAACTTAGAACCTTTTCCATAGCAGATAGGGCTCTTGTGTGGCTTGAAACAAAGGAAAACATTCATGCCCACATCAAAACTACGGTCGTCTTATGTTGATCTGCATACTTCTTATGCCTATCCTTTTCCTCCTCCTGCAGTCTCTCGTCGATAAAAATCACCTGTTGTTCCATGTCCTGCAAAAAACTGGTCCAAGAGAAAACCTTGTCCTCTAACCTATCCCAACTAAGAGGTGTCCTGCACTCTCTACCATAAAAGGCTTAGAAAGGAGCCATGCCCATAGAACTCTAAAAACTATTATTGTAGGAAAAATCTACCAATGCAATGTACTCCTCCCATCTAGACTATTAATCCATCACATACATTCTGAGCATATCCTCTAAAATTTGATTCACCCACTCAATCTATCCATCTGTCTCGGGGTGATATGTTCAGTACTGAAATTGATATTTGTCCTGAGGGCATATTGCATGGTAGTCCAAAAATGGGAAGTGTACAAAGGATCGCGGTCACTAATCATCTTCCACATAATCTCGCATAACCTTACAATCTCATCAAATATATACTTGTACCATTGACTGGCTATATAAGTGGTCTTCACCAGAGAAAAGTGAGCCACTTTTGTCAATTTATCAACCGTGACCATGATGGCGTCGTGGTGATATCTCAACATCGGTAGCCCAACAATGAAGTCCATGGAAATGGTGTCCCATTTCCACTCTGGTATAGCATGAGGAAAGAGAAGGCTAGCTAGATGCTAATGCTCAACCTTTACTTTCTAGCACTCTAAACATTGTGACATGAACTGAGCCATGTCTCTACGAGTTCCTCTCCAGTGATACAATTGTCTCAAAGTAGCGTGCATCTTCTTCACCCTCGGATGGGATGAATAGGGTGCACGATGTGCCTCCGTCATAATGTCCCGCCTCAAGTCTCCATCTCTAGGAACATAAATCCGACCTCTCTCGTGTGAGAAGGTCATCTACCTCTAGTGGGAAACCATCAAACTTCCCTTCAAGGGGTCTTTGGACATGATCTCTGTTTGAACCGCCATTTCTAGGTTTACTCACAATATCCAAATATCACATGTCCGAACAACATCCATGGTATAACCATATCAAATAAAAGATATATCAACATCAATATCAAAAATGTCTCTAATAATCATCATGCATCATAAGCTGAATCAAGTCAACAATAATCCATGATCTAACGTCTAACATCATACTATAATAAAGTCCATAATCTTGTCCATAATATAATCAACATTATCATGATCAATATCAAAAAAAAAGTTTCAAAGGGAAGTGGGCACTACATCCCCGCCCTTAGACTCGACTTTCTCTTGGAAGTCATTGGAACAAATGTGGAACCGAACTCGTAGCAAAGTAGCATCCTGTTATGTATGCTCATGCAGTCTCATCATTTCTATCCCACTACACCCGAACTTGATCAACCTCTCTGCCCCGAAGGCCCACGGTCCTTTGATCTAGGATGCGAATGGGCTCCACCATCACCATCCCGTGATCTTGCATCTGCAATGATGTCCAATCTAACACATGAGAAGGATCTACAACATATCTCCTAAGAACTGAAACATGAAACACATCATGTACGTGAGATAAGTTGGGTGGCAATGCTAGATGGTAGGCCAAAGGGCCGATACGCTCCAAGATCTCAAAAGGACCCACGAATATAGGAGCTAACTTAGAACCTTTTCCATAACAGATAGGGCTCTTGTGTGGCCTAACACAAAGGAAAACCTTCATGCCCACATCAAAACTACGGTCCATCCTATGTTGATCTGCATACTTCTTCTGCCTATCCTGTTCCTCCTATAGTCTCTGTCTGATCAAAATCACTTGCTGCTCCATGTCCTGTGAAAAACTTGTCCAAGAGAAACCTTGTCCTCTAACTTTGTCCCAACTAAGAGGTGTCTTGCACTCTCTACCATAAAATTCCTAGAAAGGAACCATGCCTATAGAACTCAAATCTATTATTGTAGGCAAACTCTAACAAGTATAGGTACTCCTCCCATCTAGACTGTTGATCCATCACATATATCCTAAGCATATTCTCTATAATCTAATTCACCCGCTCAATGTGTTCATCTGTCTCGGGGTGATATGTTGTACTGAAATTGATCTTTGTCCCGAGGGCATATTGCATGGTAGTCCAAAAATGGGAAGTGTACAAAGGATCGCGGTAACTAATGATCTTCCACAGAAACCCGTGTAACCTTACAATCTCATCAAGATATACTCGTGCCATTGCACTGGCTATATAAGTGGTCTTCACCGGATAAAAGTGAGCCACTTTTGTCAATTTATCAACCATGACCATGATGGCGTCGTGGTGATATCTCAACATCGGTAGCCCAACAATGAAGTCTAGGGAAATGTTGTCCCATTTCCACTCTGGTATAGCATGAGAAAAGAGAAGGCCAAGTAGATGCTGATGCTCGGCATTTACTTTCTAACACTCTAAAAATCATGACACGAACTAAGCCACATCTCTATGAATTCCTCTCCAATGATACAATTGTCTCAAAGTAGCGTGCATCTTCTTCACCCCCGGATGGGATGAATAGGGTGCATGATGTACCTCTGTCAAAATGTCCTGTCTCAATCCTCTATCTCTGGGAACATAAATCTGACCTCTGTGCCTGAGAAGGCCATCTACCTCTAGTGGGAAACCATCAAACTTCCCTTCAATGGGTCTCGGGACTTGATTTTGTTCGAACCGCAATGTAGAAGCTATTAAGAGGAAGCTGCTGAAGAATATTGCTCCACAAATATGTTCCCACTGAAGTTGCCATAATCACATGTCTCTATCTATTGAGAGCATCTACCACCAAATTATCCTTCCCCTTCACATGCTCTATCTCCATATCATACTCAAAAACAACTCCATCCAACACCACTGATGAGCATTGAGATTGGGTTGTATGAATAGGTGGTGAAGACTTAAGTGATCTATCCTGAGTGTGAATATTTGACCAAGCAAAAAGTGCCTCCATCAAACCAAAGCATGCATAACTACCGTAAGCTCAAGATTGTGAGTCAGGTAACTAAGCTCATAATCTTTGAGTTTGCAAGACTCAAAAGCCACTACTCTGACCTCCTGCATCAACACACCTTCAAGCCTTGCTAAAGAAACATCTATGCAAATGAAAAAAATCACCCTATGGATCCGGCACTATAAGGATAGGTGTTGTAGTGAGACATTATTTCGAGTGTCTTAAAGGCCTTCTCACACTGTCTCGACTAAACAAACTTCTTCCCTTTCCAGTTGAAGGGAAGTGATGGGGTGAGTAATTCGAGAGAAGTCCTAAACAAAAATCATGTAGTAACCTTCTAGTCTCATTAACCTACGCACCTTTGTCATAGTAGTGGGTGTTGGCCAATCCATAATAGCTCTAATCTTGGAAGGATCGATGGCAATACCTTTCCTAGAAATGATATGTCCCAAATACTGCACCTTCGTCTAAAAGAATGCACACTTCTCCAAGTTCTCGTAAAGTTGCTACTCCCGAAGACACTAAAGAACCTGATGAAGGTGCCCCTCATGCTCCTCATGCATATGTGAGTAAATCAAAATGTCATCAAGGAATATGAGCACAAAGCGATCTAAGAAATTCCTGAATACCCCATTCATCAAACTCATAAATATTGGGGGCATTAGTCAAACCAAAAGGTACCACTATGAACTCATAGTGGCCATATCTCGTACGGAAGGTGGTATTATGAATGTCTACCTCCAAAATCCTTAGTTAATGGTAGCCTGACTTAATGTCTATCTTAGATAAAGTTGTGGCTCCCTTCATCTGATCAAACAAATAATCAATATGTGGAAGGGGATAACAATTCTTGATCGTTACCTTATTCAAAGGGTGTTTAGCGGTAATCAATACACAACCACAAGGATCTGTCCTTCTTCAAGTTATAAAGATCACCCATGTACCCTAAGGGGACACGCTAGGATGAATTAGGCCCTTCTCAAGAAGGCCCTCAAATTGTAACTTGAGCTCACAGAGCTCGGGGGTAGTCATCCGGTAAGGTACTCATGAGATAGGCTCTACTCGTAGAACCAGATCTATATGAAAATCAATCTCACGTGGGGTGGTAACCCCATTAGCTCCCTTGGAAAGACATCTGCAAACTCTCTCAAAATGGGATGATCATCTAGCGATGGTCCACTAGACCCATCCTATGATTTGTCACTGACTATAACAGCATACATCTAACAACCCCATTGCACACACCGCTTAAGTTGCATAGCAGAGATGATACGAATAGAAATGGTTCTCCTGAACCCCACTATCACTGCCTTCACTCCTAGATCATTTGTGTAAGATATGATCTTGTGGTAACAATCCACTCTGGCTCTATGTGCAGATAACGATTCCATGCCCAAGATGACTCCATAAGATCCCAATAGAAGGATATGAAGATCTGAGGTAGTGGTGTCCCAAATTCACCGCACACTCCTTAACTAAAGAGTCTATAGAGAACTTGGCTCCAGAAGCCACTCAACATCCCAACTATGACCCCGCCTAACTACCACTAGCCTACATTGCTCTACTAAGGATGGTGTAATAAAAGAATCGAAGACCTAGAATCAAACAAAATGGAGGTAGGAATGCCTCCAATGTTACTTGTAGTCTCAATAATTGTACTTTGATGTTCTACCTAATGGTTCTCGACCGATGTTTACATCTTATGACTATGCCCCATATCACTAACAGTAGGCTCTAAGATTTGTCTTACCCTTGTTATTAGGGTTATATGGGCATTCTCTCCAAAAATGTCTAGTAACACCACACCCAAAACAACCACCTGATCCTCTCCCCTGTAGCAGTCTAGTCGATACTTTGGAGGTCTGTGGTGTGGATCTTAATGATCTAGTTGTGGTTTGTTGAGGTCTCTACTGGTGAGATCTTACTGAGTGAGCTCTCTAGGCACCATGTGTCCTAATGGGACCCCTAGGAGGAGGCCCCATACTCCACCTCTCTATGCATCAAACCTTTGTGGAGGTCTATAAGGTGGGTGGGATCTGCTACTACTGCTATGGTCTAAAAGATGACTGTGTTAAACCCTGTCCACCATGAGGAAGAGGTACTAACCCCCTCGATCTGTTGTATTGCATTTGTTGTATGCGGCTCTGGACTCATTCTCTATCATGTTGGGTCTTTCCTAGAGTCTCCTCTGCTATATAGGCCTCCTCGAAAGCCTCAACTAATTTCTGTGGATAATGGGTACACACTGCACCTCCAATGTTTAGATTCAGGCCCCGGATGAACCTATGGATCAAAACCTGCTCATCCTACATGTAATCAACATACTAGAGTAGATCTAGAAATCTACTCTCATACTCACCACTTGTAAGAGATGTCTATCAGAGGTCATGGAACTCATCTATCCGCTATTATATGAACCTCTGTGACAAGTATCTACTCCTAAAATGCTCCTCAAAGAGCTCCTAGGTAACTATCTTAGAATCAACATGGAGCTTCTGCTCCTCTGTCTCGCCACTAGACACCAGCTCCATCCCTCAGTAGATGGATTGCAACACAATATTTCGTGTTTCTAGAACAAGGACAAAGCTTAAAGCACCCTCTCAAGCTCACTAACTAGGCCTCTACTTGAAATCCACCTGTGTCACTAGAATAATGTGATGGCCGAAGCTTTAGGATCTCCCTGATGTGATCTGCAGCTATGGTTTGACGGCCTCTAGGCCTCTCTGTATGCTCATCCCTAAGCCTAGGGCTCGAGACCTCTCTCTATGTCTTGAAACTCGGTCACCCTATCCCCTCTATGGTGACTCTACTCTGGCTGAATCTACATGGAATTTCTCTCCTCCATGCTCCTTGCTGGGTTGAGGAGATACATGACCCTCAATGGAAGTGACTCTATCATGTTTGGCTACATGTCCTCCTACTGATCCTTCACGTAGAGTGACATTAACATCCTGAAGAGTCTGTCAAAATATGTGGTAGGATGGCTGCTACAACATGATCTGATGGTGGTAAGTCTTGGTTTATGTGAAAATACCCCTCATCCCATCTGCGCCTCCTGCACAGACCAAGGTGAGAATTAGTTCATCTTTCTAAGTTTTATTCAATTTTCATGTTTACTAAATTATGTAATTTCTAAACTAAGTTGTTTTATAGATTTAAAAGTGTGTTAGGTTTAAGGTTCATGTCTCAAAGTTTCGGTGTGCCTAATGGCCCAATATTTTGAACCACTTCCCTGATACCAAGTGTAATGCTCTTAAAAACAACCCACTTGAGACCCAAGGAACAACATAGGATTAGATAGGAAAATTATGGAATAAATTTTTTTGTTTAAAAGTGTCTTTAACCAAGTTAACAGACAACAGTTTTCATGAACAAGGTTCCAGATCAATAATAATTTACTAGATTTTATTTTATTTCTTTATTAACAATTATTAATGGTCACAAGGTCAAAATTTAGGGTTAGAAAGTTCAATTAGGTTAGGAGGGTAATTTCACACTACACCACTCTCTAATTGGATTAAAATCTTCAACTTCATTTTTATCAAAATTAACACTCTCAAAACTTCCTTAAAACATTTGCATTGGATAGGAAATTTCCTCACCTTTCCCATGATATAAAGAAGTCCTCCTAACTCGTCATATTTCTCAAGTTATAGGCCGACAGACCTTGGGAGGAAAATTTTCCCAAAAGCGGGCTTGCGGGCCTAGGGAAAAAGATTCCCCATGCAGGCTGGTGGAGTGGAGAGAAAAGTTGGCACATTTTCTTTCTTCGGGGAAAAAACAAGATTTACCTCCGTGCACTGCGATCCTGAAGAGGACACATGTCGGCTTTACAACACCCGGTGGAAAATCAAGCCGTCAGAACGATTTAAGACATTATGTCTTTTTGGCTGAAAAGTGTTAGGGCTCAAAATGTTCCTCACCTCCGCTGACACCCAAGGTACCATGTGTCGAGCTCGATTAGTTGCGGGCCAACAGGAGGTGGAGGAATCTTAGAAAATTTTCCCAAATTTTTTTGAAACGTGAAGTTAAAAAGGGATCCGCTCCTCCATCAACACCTCGTGACCACGTGGCAGCCTTTGATTGGGTCGGGGAAGTGGGGAAAATTTTCCCAAAAAATTTTAAATGCTAATTTTAATGTTGCAAACCCATGAAAGACAACCAAAGGGTAAAAGCAGGGTGGTGGGTCTCGGGAGAAATTTTTCAAAAAAAATTCTTTTAGACTTGGGCTATTTTTGACTAAAAAGAAAGGCTTCATTGCGAGTTAGCGGAGCAATGGGGGAATTGATTCCTTTGGAATTTTTGACCAAAAGTGCTAAGGAAAATTCGGGCTCATGGTCCGGCAATTGAAAATTTTCCCAATTTTTTTTTACATTTGGAATTATGTTTTGACACCTAATGAAGAAAAATTTGAGAAGGCCATAACTTTTGATACAGAGCTTGGTTTTGAGAAAACAAGAAATTTACGGAAATATCATGACATCCTCTTTACATTGGAATAATTAAATTGATTTTGATTTTGATAAAGTTTAAGGAGTCAATTTGAAGAAATATATCTCTGCAATATTTTCAAAGGTAAACTGGTAAATTTTAACTTATGAAATTTTAATCGATTGTCCTTCTTCCTCTCTCAACATGTCAATTAGACTCGGAGAACTGTTCTTAGATGGATTTATGATGGATTTAGAAGGTAATTTTTTTATTGACTCCAATTAAAAAAAACAACCTTGAAAGCAAAAACAAAATGGTTTGAGCCCAATTTTGCTAAGTTTTTAAGGAATTCCTTAAGTATTTTTGTCCAATTGAATTCATTTAGGGCATACTACGTCAATTTAATCATTTAATTGGTTATGTCATTGTTGCATGTTCGATTTGTGCATTTTTGGATAAAGTATTTTCCAGTTTGAAAATAAAAAATAGAGATCAAATTTCAAAGCATCTAATACATATAGTTGTTTCAATTGAACTATTGAAAATCTAAAATACATTTTGATTTCCAAATTTTACATATTTCAAAAGACAGAGTATTACACTTCCTTCATATGCATTTATTTCTTTCAAACAAAGATTACAACTCACATTCAAATGATCAAATTCAATACAATGATGCAATTTGACGAAGGTAGTGCAATCCTTTATTGATTTCAAATACAACTTTACAACTTTTCTTTCATTCCTCAAATTCCTCATACATAATACAATTGTTTCACATTACTTCAACCGCTTAAATTTCTTTCACATTATAATATATAACTTTCTAATCAATACAACATCTTTCCATTACAAACATTTACAAGTTCATCCACTTCAAGTGGGAAAGGTTACAATACGGTTTCATTTAACGAGGAACTATCAAACTATCTTTTTCTCAGCTCCAGAACAACAACATGTAGATTTCACATTCTTCAAATTTGATCACCACAAGAGCAGCGGAAAGGAAACGCTCTCCACCCAATCAAGACATCCAATGAAAAGTAGAATCCATCCTTCATCATTGACCCCCAAGTCCCAACCACAATGCAATAAAAGATGTGATCCAACTCATGGCAACAATAGGCTTCCACAAACACACAACCAACATTTTCACAATAAGAACACAATTCAAAAAAAAATGTAGTTTATAATTACATTAAAGCATGAAAAACATTACTGAGGCTTCATCAAGCAAGCCAAAGGAGCAAGAAACTATGGGGGATGCTTCTTATGCCTCCCAAAAGGGGAAATGGGTATCACCACCTGAATTACAAACCACCAAAATATAGTTTATCAAAACCTTGACATTCCTTATGCGTCCCCCAGGTACCCCTTATTCCTCACATTTACTTATGCCTCCCCAACCTCTTATGGCACCCCATAACGAGTAAACAAATGCAAACTATTTATTCGTAAGGTGGAACCCAAATCCCAACTCCTCCACACTTATACCTCACCAAAACACTTGTGCCTCCCACAAAATAAACTCCATAGTATTCTCCTACACCATACCTAGGTCATCTACCCAACAACCCACAAACATGCCTAAACATTCACACAATAACATTTATATTCATAAAGAAGAGCATTTCAAGAGACAAGCTCTTACCTCTCCATGATGGAGTTTCCCAAGTTCCAAAAAGCAAATATTTCCAATTAAACAATCCAAAAATCCACCAAACAACAAACATGCAACAATCTTCAAACTTCTCCAACAACAAGAGCTCCCAAAGCAGCAAGGAATTTGCCCAAGAATGAAGTCTCCAAAGTGAAGCAACCCAAAACAAGGTAAGGAATTCAAATTTTATAGAAGAGGGAAGGGAAGAGGATTAGGTGGATCCATGTAGGATGCCACATCACACATTCTTAACCCCAACCCTAAAATTCAAATTTATTCTCCAATGCATAATAAATAAGTGGGTGAATAATATGATAGTTTACTTACATACTACAATCCAACCCACAGCCTAAAGGACTGAAATTAAACCATGAAAGAAAAGTGCAATTAAAACTTACAATTTGACTTACATAAATGCATTATAATAGTCTAATATCAACCCTCCAACCATAGGTATGCTTGGTAAATGAATTTAAGAGGTATGGGACAAGTTTAACTTGTCCCACAAGACTCCAAAATTGGCATTCAATGAAAAATTCGAATTTCCAAGAAGATGAAGTGTTTCACACTCAAAAGTTAACTTACACATCTCTTACAACACTTTAATTCAAGGCCAACAACTCTATTAATTACTTTCTTATGACATATTTTAATTAATTAACTCAACAACATGATTACTCACAATATTACACACCATTTAATGAATAATGAAAGGGTCAATACACCACAAAATAAACACATGCAAACATAAACAAAGGAACCAATAAATAAATACACCTAACCCCTTGGTCACATTTAAAGGTGATCCCCCCATGGGAATTCCTAACACACACAAACATGCACAAACAAATACTAGTTGTCATGGTGACCTTTTTGAATTCATCTAGAATTCCAATGTGGTTAGTCTCAATCCCTCGATGTTTGTTGTGATATTTTAACCTACAAAACATGAATACCTCCTTCGGCCTCGTGGCCATATCAGAACATCCAAAATAATATAAATAAAATTCCAAAATCATCTAGATATATAGATCACAACAACATCCAAGAAACCAACAAGATCATTTGAAATTTTCCTCAACAACTATATCATCATCAAATAATTTCCATTTCTAGGTCTACTCACAATATCCAAATATCACATGTCTAAACAACATCCATAGTATAACCATGTCAAACAAGTATATCAACATCAATATCCAAAATGTCTCTAATAATCATCATGCATCATAACTGAATCAAGTCAACAATAATCCATGATCTAACATCTAACATCATACTATAATAAAGTCCATAATCATGTCCATAATATAATCAACAATATCATGATCAGTATCAAAAAAGTGTCAAAGGGAAGTGGGCACTACACATACAATCAAAGTTTCACATTAACTATTCACTTTGGTATATATGGAGTTCTTTGTCATTTTCTTCTTCTTAAACCGTCACTCAACGAATATGAGTAAATGATCCTATACCCAAACCTTGATGTTTACTTAAGAATGTACTTAAGTTTCTTGTGAATCATGTTACATTTCATTTTGATGACAAGGAATATTATAACGTGATTATTGTTACATATATTTTAATATTTCATTCAAAAAAATTGTCTTGACATGTATTTATTAAAATTTTCATTTTCTCGAACTAAGTCTCCGCTTTAAAAATATGAATTTATCCAACTTTTATTTTTACTAGTGTAATTATCTAATTGAAATGAATCCCAAGCTATTATGAATGTCGCTTTGCAACTAGTCTATCTAATAGACTTTTCATTTTCTCGAGCTAAGATTGATTTAAAAATATGAATGTATCAACCTTTTACAAGCGTAATTATCTATTTGAAATGAATTATAAGCTATTATGAATTCCCCTTTGCAACCAATCTATATAATAAACTTTTCATTTACTCGAACTAAGATTGCTTTAAAATAATATGTATGTATCTAGCTTTTTTACAAGTGTAATGATCTAATTGAAATGAATCCTAAGTTATTATGAATGTCCCTTTCGCAACCAATGAAAATCTATCTAATCAACTTTTGATTTTGTCCAAGCTAAGATTGCTTTAAAAGATGTATGTATCCAACCTTTTTACAAGTGTAATTATAAAATTGAAATGAATCCTAAGCTATTGTGAATGTCCCTTTTGCAACCGATCTTGCCCTATGGTTATCAATATTCAGTCAACATTACATTTTATATTGTATATCCTCTCTACTCCAAAAGCATCCTTTTGTATGGGAAGATTCACTAAATATCAAATATGATTTCTTGTTATTACATAAATAAATATCTTCATCATTGGATATCATGAGTTATGATATCTCTTTATTACATACATAAATTTCTTCATTAATGGATATGTGGAAATTATCACCTTCATATTCAATTTCTTCTTAAAAGTATACTAGATCAAGTATGATAAAAAATTAAAATACACAAATTTATCAGCTTTTTTTTCATATATTTATTTAGACATGTATTTTTGATATGTCACCTGGGAAAGACCTTGGAAAATTGGAATTTGAAGTTTATACTAAAGTTTCCATTGAGAGATAACCTAGAGTTGTTGAGGTTTATGTTGTCCTTAATATGTCTCTTGAGAGATATCTTTGAGATGTTGAGGGTGAGTTTATCTTAAAAGTGTCTCTTGGATGACACCTTCTCGGGAGACTAATTTTAATTCATATTTTAGTTGTTTTTTAGGAGACTATATTTAATTCATCTTTTAGGTTTTTATTGAGAGATACCTTGTGGGACACTTGGTTTTAGTTATTTTAAAGGTGTCTCCCTAGATATATCTTGTGGTAAACTAGGTTGTGTTTGATATTGAAGTTATCTTTATAGAAATAACTTGTGAAGTTGGGTTGTCACTTGATAAAAGTGTCACTAAGTTACAACTTGATGCTACATTGGATTTTTTTGTCTTATTTTCATTTGAAGGACTTGCTGCATGTGATAAATAATTTATTTTCAATGGTTCTGTTGGTGCTCAAATTAGTCTCGCCCCGTTTGTAATTAAAATCCCTTAGTTTGTGGCCTCTGTCACGTTTTTATCTCCCTATGTTGGTGCTTGAAGACTCTTTCCTCCATTTGGTTACCATGATTAGTCCCTTCCTTGGTCAAATATCACTTAAAAATCCAGAATTTGTGTTTTGTTTCTCTGTCCCTCTGAAGGTGTCTACCTATTAGGCGCAAAACCTAGGTTGTTCCTTTCCTTCCGTTTTCCACAGTCGTGTGTTGTTGTCCTGAATACCTAAGGAAACATGATTGAATGTAGCTTAGAGGATCATGTGTGAACCTTACAACATTTCCAAATTCTCTATCCTTGAAGAAAATTTCATCTCTGAGCTCAAACGATGGTTTCCCTACTTTTTTCATGTTTGTGAGTGTGTTTTTCCCATCAAATTTACATCTCTACATTAGTGGAAACGTGGACCTTTTTGGTTAGATGTGGCTAGGATGGGCACTCTAAAACTCGTGGATCGTTTCAACCCAAAACTTTTCCACATGGAGGAATGGCGCTCATTTGAAAACTCACCTTTGGTTTGGCCTTGGAGTGCGTAGGGGGACACATGGAGGATTCCACTTCTTTGCCTAGACTTAGAATTTTTTTCATGTAGCCGATATAGATTTGGAGAGCCATGGAAACATGGTGGGTTGGTGTTCATTTAAGGATCAACCTCGTGGTCCCACCTTAAAAATTGCATGACAGAGGGACAGTGGAGGCTTCCATCGGCTCCACTCTGTACTTAAACTTTTAAAAGAATTTTCTAAGGCCTAGGACACATGGTGAGCCCATGCTCATTTAGGGTCTCCGCTCTTTGGGACCATCTTGAAGTTGCGCCATAAAGACACATGGAGGATTCCGCTGAGCCTTCCTTTACTTAGACTTTTCAAGCCAATTCTAAAGGGCCAAAGACACTTGGAGGGACCACGCATGTTTGGGGACCGCCTCTCGAGTTTTATTTTGGAGAAGTGCCGGGAAGACATTTGGAGGCTTATGATCACTTTGCCCTTTTGCTTGGACTTTTCAAAGGCCGAGAAGACTATCTTAGACCTTAGATGCATGGTACCTTCCATTGAACCTTCAAATTTTTAGCAAACTCTACGTCAAATGAGACACGTGGCAATTTGAAAATTCAAAAGGTGGGGAGGTAGGCTATCGGAGGTAACTTGGATTTTTTCCCCTTATTGTCAAAAAGATTAAAGTCATCAAAATGACCCGCAAACCAAAGCAGAGAATAGTCAAATGTTTCTTTAGTCAATGGCATAAGTGCAGAGCATGCGGGGAAAATTTGGAAAAATTTCCTTTTTCCAAAAAATAGGTAAAATAATAGAATCAAGCCATGCTTCCTATGGGACCCACATTGGGACACGTGTCGAGCCCGGTTTTTCAAAGGTGTAGGGGCAGAGAAAAATGATAAATTTTGCATTTTTTTCTAAAGGGTGTAAAAGGAAAAAGAACCCGCAGCCCATCTTAACTCAAATCTCCCACATGGACGGTCTAGATTCAAAAGGGAAATTGACGATAATCGTGCATCCGATTCGATTTTTCACCATTTTTTCTCCAAAGCTCCCGGGATGCAAAATTTTATGGTTTTTTATCGTTTCTTGGTGTCTCCTACACCTCAAATGAAGAGGAGAATCAATTTGATATCCCGAGTTGGTGGGGAAGATCGAAAACGTCTTTTACCATTAAGATGTGATCTCGACTATCGATTTGATCTAATTTTCCAATATTTCTTTCCTGGCATGTAGGAAATTAGTTGATATCTTGATTTGGTGGGAAAGATCAGAAAATTTTTTTACCATTAAGATGTGATATGACAATCGATTCGATTTGATTTTCAATCTTTCCTTCCTTTGCATACAAGAAACCAGATTCGACATATTAGATGAGGAAGTAGTTGGCGCATGAAGTGAAGAGTGATTTATCGGGTGAAGAATAGAATGCTTTGGAAATATTTGAAGAGATTTTCCCTCCGATCACCTCGACAACTTTTTTACAAATCTGATTCTAGGAATCACGATCAAAATCATAACAAGCAATGGTACTTTGAATGTTTTTTGTTTTTGGGGAAAAATCTGTTACAAATGAAATGTTATAAATTGCATGAATTTTTCGTGCAAATGGTTGGGGTGTTGGAGGTCGAGAGTTAATTCCTAAGAGAAAAGTTTGACAGAACCCATCTTTCTGAGAAATCATTTGAGGAACCTGTTTATTTATTTTGTGTTAAATTTGATCATGTCAAGGTGGTTGCAAGTGTACAGCCATTGCCAGGCTCTAAGATTGTTCTAAAACTTTCCCCTGCTAATGCATTTAATCAAATTTGAGTTAATCTATGTTTGGTTTGAGAAAAATTGTGTTTGCTTCATTTCGAATGTCTGCAAATAGTTTTTCTTATTCCCATTGCAATCTTACATTGAAATCTTTATGAATCACACAATATCTTATCTTTGTGATAGTTTGGTGGCATTTGCAATTTCATTTATCAAAAGAGTTTTCATTTGATAGTGAAATCAACAAATTTAAAATCACTTTACTCCTAGCATGATGATAAGATTTTTTTTTAGACTTTGAGGGTATCTTAGGTGTGATAAAACAAAGGTTGACAATGTTCAATTAAGTTTTTTCAATTTGAGCGTTCATTTTGGATTCTTAAATTTGGTGTGAAAACGTGCTGATATGGGCCTCCAATGAAGCAAACCTTCTAGTTAAAGGAACATTATAGTTATTCTGAAGCATTATGTTGATCAATCCTTCCATTTTTGTAAAAGCTCTCAAAGATCTGGCAAATCAAAGTCTACTATGCCTCACCTCCCACCAAAATTCATTTAAAAACAACCAATCCTACCCATACTACCCCTATTTTCCTGTGTGTGTATAAATGCATAATTTCTATTACCAAAACATGTAGAAGAAATCAGGTTTTCATTGTCTTTAGTAGCTTGAACCTTGCTTAGAAAATATCTCCATTATCTAGGGTGACAACTCGTGAGAGTTAGATTTTGTTGTATTGATCATATTTTCTTCAAGGTCTTCTTAATAACTTTACAAAGAAGGACATCTCCATCTCCTCCACAAATAGCAGGCTACAAAAGGGTCCTCTCACCTTGGTTGAAAGGCACAACCATAAAGTAGTGAGGATAGATCAAATCCTCTTAAGGGTGCTACCCATTTCTCCACATCTAAGTGACAAAGAGCAAGTTGCATTTTTTTCCCTGGCTACAAAATGACACACAACATGATATTCTTGTCTCTAAGCTTCTGTCAAATATGTGATGTTGCTCAGCTTTTGAGGGAGAATCAATTTGGGTACCAATAGGTTCCATACCATATGTCTATTTCAATTAATTGGACATCTCTATTGATTATCAATTTATTCTTGATTGAATTAAATAAACTATATGCTTTTGAATTCTAATTTTATCCTTTAACAATAAATCTTTCACCTCTATCATCCATTTTTTCTCCTTTCATATCATACACGAACTTATGCCACATAACCAAAAACTCACAAGCTAGAAAGACTAGGTTTTTGTGTTACTTCAAGATTCTCGGAGGAATTATACCATGAAACTCTTTATAAGACAACTATTGAAAACATCCATTAGGAAAGTTACTAGATCAACGCAATCATTATCTAGAATATGCTTTTCCTTTATTGCGTTTCTTGTCATTTTCATTATTGAATACAATATTTTTCATTTCAACCACACCATTTTGTTAAGGTGTATGCCTAGTGGTAAGTTATTTTTTAATCCCATTTTCTTTATTGAAATTTAGATTTTCATTTTATTTCTACTCACCTCCTCTATCTAATCTCAACACATCTATGAAGTGTCTACTTTTCTTTTCATAATGCGCCAAAATATATCAAAACCTTCTAATTTTTGTTTGAAGAAATATACTCATTTCTTTTTATGAAATCATCAACAAATGTTGTAAAATATATTCTTATGCTCACAAAATGAATCGCATATGTACACACAAGTTCAAATTCATGTTATTAATTCCATATCTTGTACAAGTATAAATGAATTTCCATTAAGAAATTATTCTCTATGTTACTTTCCCATAATGTACCCTTCATAAATTTTATTTGTATACTCTATCAAGACAAAAATTCAAACAATTGAAAATCAAATGTCCAAATCTAAGATGCCATAACTATTACTGGTCTTATATAAAAACTTTAAAAGAAATAGACAATTCATTTAAATATTTTCATAAGAAACATCTTTTTATTTTTCATTGGATCTAGGGAAATTAACTTATTACTACCATTTTTATCAAGAATCACACATGCATCATTCTTAATATAGACTATATCATTTACTTATTATTAGAATAATGATAATAATACATTGTTGCGGACATTTCATCTACTCCACGTATGATGTCCACCTTCCCGCCTATGTCTATTCCTCTTCCAGTAAGGGAGTTGGATCGAACTATTCTAAACCTGTATAAATCTATTATTTGATGCCTTAAATAGACAACAAGTTCTATTTCTCTCTCATCGATTTCAACAGTGGTATCAGAGTGGCTTTTGTAGTTTCTTCCATACATGGAGCCTAATTTCATTGCATTTTTTCTAATTGGAAGTGATCTGTTTTGGAAGTGATCTGTATAGAAGGACAAACATTGGCAGGACGTGTTTGTTTTGGCCAGCAGCAAAAGTTCAATGACCTGAACATCTCAGACATGCATGGAAGCTTTGGAGATTGGCATGGTGAATTGCAGACATGGAAAGCCTTGGCATTTTGTTTCATCTTCTTTACCTGTAGAAAATGTGGGAAAATGCAACCTGTAGAAAGTTTGATAACCGGTGGCAGAGATCTGTTTGTTGGGAAACCTGTGAAGTTTTTTTACCTCTGCTTGTGTAGAGAAGCGACCAGCATTCAGAACCGAATTAAATGTTAGGAGCACCTTGGGTAGTAATTGAAGTAATGCCTTTCTTAAAATTTTAGTTAATAATTTTTCCCGTCAAATAAATAAATAAAAGCTACGTACATTATCATTTTTTATAATTTTCATAAGGATCATAATACATCATTAATACATTATTAATTTAGAGAAATTGATATACAAAAGGATTAAAAACATTCGATAAAATTATCAAATAAGGACTAGTAATCCATGGAGGGAGGTGTTTAGAATGCAAAAATATAATTTTGTATACAATCTTGGTTATTTGTCTTATTTACCAATATCAAGTAGGTGATGGGACTTAAAACTAAACGAAGCACCAATTGTTTGCTAAAAATAATATTAGGTGGCTCCCATCATTTTGTGAATAGTGGTATCTGGACCATGCATACTAATTCCTCCATAAAAAAGAGACATTTCCCTAAAACCAAGAAAATTATCCGAGCTGCAATAGAAAAAGAATAATAATACCAAGAAAATTGGATGAGCTTAAAAATATGCATATTTATTTTTACTTGCAAAAATATTATAGTACATTTTTATGTGTATGCATAAAATTTATATTACTCTATAATAATATCAATAAAAGGGTTAATTAATATTTACTTTAGGTAAAAAAATATTCGTATTAAATTTTAATAATAGAATTTTTTTTTTTTTTTTTTTGAGATTTAGGCGCCTCTTAATGTTGGCACCCTAGGTAATTGCCTAGTATGTCTAAGGCTTAATCCCCCTCACAAAGATTGGCTAAAAGATCTGTTTTTGTTGTGGCATTTATTTTCTCCTCTACATAGAAATTTTGAGCAAAGAAAAACTATTTATTGACAAGCAATGTGTTTGTTGTGTGAGAACCCGCATGAACTAGAGAAATTGTAGTGACCGAGTAAATAATAAGGCGGTCTAAAGAAGAAGTGACCTGTAGATTGCACAAACTTGCCACGTAGAATACTTGAAGGAGAAAAGTGACTGTAAGAGCACATGTCACACATCCTTGATCGAGAGTAGCATTGTGAGCAATCGTCAAGGTGAATCACCATTAAGAGGCCAAGAACAAAGCACTGGATTGTATTTCACATTGCTCGACACCCTTCATAATAGTGGAAATTTGAAATTTGAGGAGCTGGTATGTAAAGGACTACTAGAGTGGTTCGGTTTGACGTACGATGTCAAGCTAAGAAGGTTCATATAGAGCTTGAAAAAGGCAACGAGGAAGATGATGAACGCGAAATAGAATTCCCACACAAGTATCTACATCTCATCGCATGAGGGTGCCGTGCCCACCTTTGCTCTCTTGTTCATCAGTAAGACATTGTATTTTTGAAGAAGTAATAATAATAAAATTTTATTTTTGACATCATGTCGGCTCCAAAACTATTAATATTCAATGCCCATCTCTTGAAAGGGCCAAATTATCTTTGCATGGAAGACAAAGATGAAGACCATTCTCCTCTTTGAAGATCTTTGGGAGATTATCACTGGCACACTCGCTCGACCCACCGACGTAGATGAATGAATGAAGTATGACAAGGCCGATGCAAAAGCCTTGATTATGATCACACCGAGCATATCGATGAGTGTAACCACACATTAGGAATACGACAACATCAAATGTAGCTTGGGATACTCTTTGCATGATATATGAAGAAAATATTATGACAAAATTCTGCATCTCTAATAAAAGCTTCATACCATGAGTATGAATGAAGGTGAGAAGGTGGAAGAATTCTTACGTCAAGTGGCGGGATCACGAGCAGAGTGAGAGCAATCGAAGGAGTGGACAAAGATAAGTTGTTTTTCCCTCTCACACTGTGAGCTCTTATGTCCTTGTTTAGGAAATTCATCACCACATTGACCATCACACAAAAGGAGGTGAAATTTGTTGAATTGGTGAATTTTTGCAACAAGAAGAAGCCATTTAGTCAATGCAAGAAGAGTTTAAGGAAAAAGTGTTGATCTCATAGAAAAGGAGTGTTAAAAGCCTTGCGAAGGGACAATAAGAGAAGCATATGCAAAAGCAAGGGAAAAAATCCACAAATGTAAGAAAAAGTCTCAAAAGGTGAATCAATGGTGTCATATATACACCACGAATACACATGATATTGTGAACTATTGCTACAATGGTAGCACAAAAAGCAATTATAGAGAAGAGAACACATATGGCTGAGGTGATTCAAATAAATCTAAGTGGTGTCCTCGTGAAAAGAAGTAGAAAGGACATGTTGTAGCCCAGCCAGATGATGACTCAAATGAATATGTCCGAGAATCAACACATTGTGGCACACTTGAAGATTATTTTTTTCTAGTCTCCCAAACATTGAAACCATCAGATAATGTCCGGTTGATTAATTCAGGTGCCAACAAGTATATGAAAAGTGATTGAAATTTGTTTGATTCATTGATTAATTGACCCACTGGAGATCGGGTCCGAATTACAGATAAGAAGGAGTATGTAGTAGAAGGAATATGCAATGTGACCATTCCTCTCCAAATGAGACTATGTACTCTCAAAAAGGTGCTTTATGTCCTTAGTTTGACCAAAAATCTCATGCATGTCTCTCAACTATTGAATCACAAGTTCAAAGTGGAGTTCCTTGTTCAGAATGACATCAAATCATTTCCGATATCTAAAGATGGTATGATACTTTCTAAAGCTTTTTTGAAGGATAGTTTACTTACGTTAGATGTAGTTTCATCATCTATAGTTGTATTATTTTCCTCCACAATGGAATCCACTGCACTCTAGCATTATCGGTATGGACATCTTTCTACTGACTCCCTCTATCATCTTAGTTTGAAGGAGACGGTAGAAGGAATTTTTCCTTTGTCTTAGTCATAACCTATTTGTCTGGATGTCCGGTAGGGAAAGAACATTGGGATCCATTTGATTCGAGTACATTCCAAGCCAAGAAATGTCTCGAGGTCATGCATACCGATCTATGCGGACCCTTTCTGCCTCATTTAAGGGGTTTAAGTACTTCTAGTTATTCACTGATGATTACTCTGTGAGACTTGGGTCTTCTTTCTCCAAAAGAAGAGTGAAGCATTTAGACATTTCCAGGCACCTTCTATAAGAGAGTTCTTCAGCAGACCGGAAAACCCCTTCTTGTCCTCCACTTAGATCGAGGAGGGAAATCCACGTTGAATAAATTCTTAGCATTCTTGAAGGAGCATGGTATCACACAACACTTGACTACAACATATACTCCCCAATAGAATGGAATTATAGAATGTCACAATTAGATTGTCATGGAGATGGCTCGTTGTATGCTTTCCACTATGAAGTTGGAGAAAAAAATTAGGGTGGAAGGATTCTAGACTATTGGATATCTTTTGAATTGAGCACCTACAAAGATCTTGAAGGACAAGACACCGGATGAGGTATGGAGTAATCGTAAAAATTCTATTTCTCATTTGATATTTTTTGGATGTACTGCTTATATGCATGTTTCATATAAGAAGAGGAAGAAACTTGATCTAAAAACACATCAGTGCATATTTTTGGGGTACAATACAACCTTAAAAGCATATCATCTCATGGATCCTAAGATAAAGAGGATATATGAGAGCAGATATTTTTTTGTGATGAGTAATCACTTGAATCATTTCCACATAAGGAAGATTCAACATTGACCTCATCTCATAGAATCTTCACACATCTAGATGATGAGCATGAGGATTCTTCAGAGAAGAAGGATAAGCTGCAATGAGAATTGTTCGTTGATCTTGGGAATTTGAAAATAATTCTTCACATCAACGAAATGTCAAGTGTCTCGAAGTGGGTCCAAAGAACCATGAGAGACTCCCACCTGAACTCTCTTCCAAACACTTCATCAGGAGTTTGTATGAGAAGAAAATGATAAATGAGGTAAATCTCACACTCATGAGTTCAGTGGTTAATAGAACCAAACCTGATTCAATTCATGAGGCATTCATTCAACCAGAGTGGAAGAAGGCCATAGATGTAGAATATGACTCCTTGATACAAAATCAGACATGGGAACTTGTCAATCTTCTTGTAAGTAATAATTCCATTAGCTACAAGTGGATTTTCAAAACAAAATACAAGGAAGATGGATCTATCAACAATTACAAAGCATGACTAATTACAAAGGGTTATGCTCAACATGAAGGAATTGACTATGATGAGATCTTTACACCCATTGTGAAGATCAAAACCATCAGAGTTTTTTGTGAACCGAAGCACAAAATGGATGGAAAATTCAGAAGATGGACATGAAAAGTGCTTTCTTTAATGGTGATCTCAAAGAAAAGGTATACACTACCCAACTAGAAGGATTTTTCAATGAGAAACATCCTCAAAAGGTATGTCGTCTAATTAAGTCTCTTTATGGACTTAAACATAAACCTAAGGCATGATACATAAAAATAGATGATCACTTATTGTAGCATGGATTCACTTGTAGCCCCTATGATTTAAATTTATATATCAAAAAGATAGGCAAAAATATTGTCATCTTGGTTTTGTATGTAGATGATCTTATGATCACAAGGAGTTTTGACAATCTTGTCAAAGATGTGAAGAATTATTTGAAGAAATCCTTTGACATGATAGATTTGGGGCTACTTCACTATTGTCTTGGCTTGGAGATATGGAAAAAGAATAATCATATTTTTATCTCTCAAATGAAATACGCCAAGACACTTCGGAAAATTATGGCATGTTAGATTGTAAACTTGTGTCCACTCTAATGGAAAAAGGTTTACAACTTTCTAGGTTCCATGATTCACCTCAAGTAGATGGTACTCTCTACAAACAACTTGTTGGGAGTCTCATTTACTTGACATATACTAGACCAGACTTGTGCTTTGCTATGAGCTATCTTTCAAGATTCATGCAAGAGCCAAAGAAATGTCACTGGGTAGTAGTAAAGCATGTGTTGAGATATGTCTAAGGTATAATTGACTATGGTCTAGTAGTATCGAATAACCCTTAGTTTTTCTTGCAGGGATATATAGACTCAAACTATGTTAGATCCATTGATGACAGGAAATCAACTTTAGGTTATATTTTTCATCTTGAGTTAGGACCTATCTCGTGTATAATTAAGAAGTAAATCTTTTTTCTCCCACATCCACTGAGGCAGAGTATCACGCCACACAAGGAGCTATGTGCGAAGTGATTTGGTTACATCATATTTTGGTAAATATGGGATTTCTGAAGAAAATCCTCCCATTATTCACTGCGACAATTATGGTGTGTTGAAGCTTGTGAAGAATCCAACTTTTCATGAAATAGCAAAGCACATTGAGGTCAAGCGTCATTACATTCGAGAACAATTTTTGAGCCACCACATTTAGCTCTAGTACTACTTGACAGATACTCAGATTGTAGATATACTCACCAAATCTATTGGAAAGGTGAAATTTAAATTATTTAGGGGGTACATTTGTAAAAACAATGTATTAAGGGGGATGTTAGAATAATAACAATAATCTAAGTCTATATGTATTCCTCTTCCACGTTCCCATCTATGTTTATTCCTCTTCCAGTGAGGGAGTTGGATCAAAATATTCTAAGTCTATATAAATATGTAATTTGATGCTTTGAATAGACAATAAGTTATATTTCTCTCTCATCAATTTCAAAACTTATTAGCTTTGAAAAAAATTAAATTATATTTAAGACTTGGAGCATAATACGCATAAGGAATGTGCTTTTTATGTCCTATATGGTTTTTATGGTTTCCTTTAACCATGAAAATTACTTTACAATCATAAATATGAATTTCACCTTTAATATCATAGATTCATCTATATGTACAAACATGTCATCTCTTAGAGTCATTTTATTACAAGAACCACTCTCTAGAAATCTCATTTCTTTTTCACTTTCTTAATAGAAACTTCATGTAATGGACATCGACTTACTTTTTTCATTCTCATCTTGATTTACTCTTAAATTTTTTTGGTTCTCCTATTCACATAATAATGATTCTTTGTACTTTCATTCATATAATGACCAAAATTCTTATAATAATTGCATTTGGCATGATATTTGTCATACATTTGACTACGATGTGTATGATTATGGTTATGGATGTTGCCTCTTACTCTTAATCATTATAAGATATTGATATTGGTGTTTCCTTTTTGATGAAAATGAGCAGGCCTTGTTCATCATTTTCACCTCTGTTGGTGCCTCATATTTTGTTTATTTTATTGTTAATTGAAAATTTTGATTTAAACACATTTATTTTCAAGTTCTATAGACAATAAATCATGCACTTTGGATACATTATATGTCTTAATCACATAGTACTATTCATATGATTTCTAAGGGAGAAAACTAGCAATTGACTACCATCTTTAGCCTCTCTCTTGTCTTTTCGGTTTCTCTTTGGTCTTGGACACCCTGCATCCCTATCCAATATTCATTGTTTTATATTTATTGACTCTAGACACTAGCTCCCATCTAATATGCCAATGTCTAAGTTCCCCATCCCCTTTGGGTACCCCTGACCTCTTTTTATCTTACTTTCCTCTTTTGGGCCTCTTTTATCTTTTGGGAAACTTGTTTTCTTATGGGTAGGAATTTTAGTTGTCAATTACAAAATTCAAACAAGGGAATCATATAAATAATAAGATATGTGACTATAATAAAAGACCAAGCTCTAATCATCTACTATCACCACCTATGGTTGCATTCAAAGGCAATGTAAGGGTATCAAAGCATCCATCTAGATATCATTTTAGGGACAAGGGATTGCATTCTTTCGCATACACTTCACAGAGGGGAATTTTATTTTGACATCCACATATCTATTTACATTGATACATCTTACTATTGCTTGTTAATAGATGAATCTTATTGGTATCCAAATTGACTCTCTTGCAAGGGTTGAGCAACATCACAAAAAGGGCAGGATGCTTAGAGACAAAAAAATCATGTTATGATTCATTTTGTATCCAGGAGGGGATTCAAGCTGACATTTTATCACTCAGCCATTAGAGCAATGGATAACACCTTATTAAGGGTTTTATCTACCCTCGTTTTGTACCCGTGTTGGTGAAGGATATCAAGAGATCCTTCTTTGCATAATTTTCATGAGAACCTTGAGGAAATATGATCAATACAACGCAATCTAACTCTCACGAGTTGTCACACTAGAGAGTGGAGATGTTTCCTAGAAAAGGTTTTGGTTACTAAAGATAATAATTGAAACCTGATTATCTCTGCACACTTTGGCAATGGAATTTGTTCATTTGTGGATACATAGTACAAATAGGGGTAGTTCAAGTAGGATTCATTGTTTGAGAATTTTTGTGGGAAGTTAAGCAAGATAAATTTGATTATACAAAATCTTTGAGAACCTTTACAAATATTAAAAAAATCACAAAAAAATGCTTCAAAATAGCCAAAATATTCCTTCAACCAAAAGGTGTGTATCAATGGAGGCCAAGAGATGCACAGTTTCATACACTCTTCAAGAATTCAACATAAAGGCTCATGCTAAAGACTCAATTAAACATTGGAAATCCCTGGTTCATCATGCCTAAGATACACTCATAGACTTACAAATAATATTTATCAACATAATGAAAGTAAAGTGATTTTAAATTGTTTATTTGCATCACAAGATGAAAGCTCTTCTCATGATGAAATTACAAATACCACAATACTAACACATGGAAGATATCTTGTGTGACTTAGAGAGATTTTAACATAAGATTGCAACAGGAACAAGAAAAACTATTTAAAAACATTCTGAAATAAAAGCAGACACAATTATGCTCATGATCAACAAAAATTCATTTCAAGGTTCATTAGATTCATCAACAGGGGAGAGTTTCTTTAACAATCTTAGAGATTTTCAATGGCTATACACTTGTAACCATATTGACATGATTAAATCTAAAACATGGGGAAAAAAGTTTTCTCAGATGGTCTCTCGGGAAAATGGTTTTTCTCAAAATTTCTCAGAAAAATTAACCCCCATATGCAATAGTATTCCCATTGCATTTATACAATTTCACTCGCTCACTCATTTCAAATTCTCCCCCAAAATTCTAAATCTTTAAGAGAATATTCCTCTTTACAACATACAATTTAATCATCTTTATTCCCTTGAAAATATCCTACTTTCTATTGCCAGGTGGATAAATCATGAACTGATCATGTTTCTCGGTTCCTCAACATTGGGATCTTTTTAATCATTCTCTTATCATTTTTTTTTCATGTAAGAAATCCCATTTTTAATAATTCTCGGGTGGCTCCATATGGCTTGATTTGAAAATCAATCCTTTTCACCTTCGATAATACAACTTAAGGAATAGATACTTGCATTCGCACCTCTCGAAATGAGTGTCCTCGCATGGATTATACCACATATCTGCATTGCGAGTTTGAGTCGCCTAAATGTAAAGAGGATCCAAGTAGAAGCCTCCACGTGTCTCCTTAGCGCAATTGCAAAGGTGAAGTCTAGAGGCAAGTTCCTAAATGAGTGCGGGCCCTCCACGTGTTCAGAACCCGAGAGAGTTGACCGGTCGCTAAAAATTCCGAGCATGGGAGGTTCAGCGAAGCTTCCAGGTGTCTGTTTCCACAAATTCAATGATGAATTCTAGAGGTGGGACTTCAAACGAGCGTAAGCTCTCCACGTGCCCTAGGCCCATGAAATTTTTCTTAGCTATTAATAAGTTTAAGTATAAAGAGGAGCGAAAAAAATTCTCCACGTGTCTCTTTAGTGTACTTTTTATATGGTGCCGAAAAGTGGAGACCCCAAACAAGTGCGGGCTATTCACGTGTCTAGGGCCCGGAAAATTTGTACCGGCCATTGAAAATGTTTAAGAACCAATAGAAGGTGCCACGTGCCTAGGGTCCAAGAAAGTTGCATCGAGACGCTTGAAAAGTCTAAGTATGGGAAGATCCAATAGAAACCTCCACGTGTCTCTTGGTGCTCTTTCAAAAGTAAAATTTAGGGGCATGTCCCCAAATAGGTGTAGGCCCTCCATGTGTCTGCCATTAAAAGTCTAATGAGGGCCTAAGAAAGTCTCCTCAATGTGTTGAAAGAGTCTCAATGTAAAGAGGAGCCGGTGGAATCCTCCATGTGGAAAATATTTGAGTTGAAGTGGGCCTGGGGGTGCTTTTCACATTTTGTATCACTTAAAGAAATTGTGCATTTTTGGACAATTTAGCCCACCCATCTAATTTTGATATAGGCTTTATATGTGGCTTTCCTAGGCATTCAAGGTAAGTGACTTACTTTATGAATTTCATTCTTTTTCAAAATAAAGCCAAGAATCTTGAAATGATCCGCAACCCACCTTCTCGCTTTGAATTTTCAATGTTGACTCAAACATGTGACATTATTTGGTCCCTAGCGAGAATCACGGCTCATTTTATAACTTTTCTCCTTTTCACAAAAAGACCAAAATCTTAAAAATTCTCTCGACGATCTACCTCTCCGCCTTTGAATTTTCAAACCGCCACGTGTCCTTTTATGGGCCTTAGGCATTCCTTTTATATTTTCATTCCTTTCACCATAATGCCTCAAAACACAAAAATGGTCCCACCTTTCCGCAACCGCTTGATTTATGATAGGTGTACATCTTCGGGGTCAAAGTAATAAAATTTCTTTGTTAGTTCACATTGTTGAATAGCCAATTAGAAACTATTGGGGCCATAGGACCAATTTGGCATTTTTACAATTGTGACAAAAGTGATAAGTTTACCAAATAGACCTGCCATGCCATGTCCAATCAAAAAATACCACATATCCATAGGCATTGGAGTAAAATTTTACAGGAAAAAATGACCGTGGAAAAATAAAAGGAAGGAGAAACCCCAACATTCATGCCCAAATTACAAATTTTTCCTCACAAAGAGAAGATCATAAATAATACCAAGACTCAATGATCCATGACCATAGAGACGGATTTATAACAACACCTGGTAAAGAGAAAGCTTCAATCATCCACACAGTGAGACAAAAATATTTCAAACCATGCAGACTAAGAAATTTTGAACAAATAGGGCAAGATTAAATCGAAACAAGGTGATATTAAAAAGAGCACCAACATCAGCTCGAATCGAGGATGGGAACTCCCTATGAGTGCCACAAGAACAACATAATAGACCATGTGCCAAAAATCCATTGGGAAACGGAGTCAAGAACAAGCTTGTAAAGAGGAAACAAAATTTCCAACCTCTCAAGAAGAAACTAAGACACCAACAAAAACCAGCCACCAAGGACCGGGACGAACCAAAATAGAAAAATGCAGAAACGAAAAAGAACTAAAAGACTATACACTGTATAATGATGCATGCCTTGATTCTGAGAAATCATTCAAGGAAATTTTTCAAGTTCCTATCATTCTGAGTACGACCAAGCCAAAAAGTCTTGATACTTTTTTAACAACTGGACATATGCTTATTTTTCTTCTCTATCCAAGTTTCTACATAGAAATTATCAAATATAGAACAAACCATCAAACATCGAGTCAGGGGATAACCAATCTACTTAGGATACTTGCACTCATCAATTTTATGCTCCTTAAAATCAACATAACCCACAAATTTTTCGACATCGACATCTGCATACAATACTTCATAAGAAGCATTGTTAGGGTCCTCAATGAGATGTAACATCCTATTATCACCATAAAACTTCACAAGGTTCCCCTCAATTGGTATGGTTGCATATGACATGTCCATTTGTATGCTTCCACCCACACTAGCTACCCACTTTTTGGATAATAACATCCCCCATTTGGTAGGACAGTCCACAATAACCACATTCATGGTTAAGCATTTTCTGGAAAAGCTTCCAACTACACTACTAATCCCTTGACATACCCAACTACTGGCACTTATCTTGAATCCATAGCAATAAATTTCCCAAAATTTGTTGTTACCTTGATATTTAACTCATTCATGACCTCAAGAGGCATTACATTACATGAGGCTCTGAATCAAACATGCACTTATGTACCAGCCTATCTTTAATAATCAAAGTGGTAAAAAATGAATCCACATTAAGTTGAGATTCAACTAGAGAAGTTCCCAAATACACCTCAAGTGATTCTCCAAGTTCCTCCAATACCTATGGTATTTCGATTCTACTGATAATAGGAGGAATCTTTACATTATTAACACTTTTTCTCTGAGTAATATTTTCTTCCTCAAATCCCAAATATTTGAATGCCCCTTTCCAATGCTCAGGGATCCTGAGTAATTCAACAATGGGAACAATGACCTTGATCTGACTCAAGATTTGGGCTATGTCATAAGGAACATATTTGGGTACGAAGTATTAGGAGGGAGATTCACAACTTCTTCTAATAGTATGGGAGTTTTCATAGTCTGGGCTTGGGGGGAGGACCGAGTTCTATTTGGGGAAACTAGGCCTTTGCCAGATGTATCTTGTTTAGGAAGGTCCTTTGCGATGTTGGTAAGAACTATAAATTTTGGTTTGGTTTGTGGCCCTCCCCCTTTGAAAACCTTACTTTTGGTGTTGTATTCTTTTTCCTCAGAAACTATTGCATTCATCAATAGTTTCTTGTCCTCTTGAGAAGGGATCTCTCCATCATAAATTTTAATCATCAAGGCCCTTAAGTATTCAAAATAATGATTAGTAAGATCAAATGCTTGCACCATATCAATTTCAAAAGTATTAATAGGAGGAAAAGGTAATACCCGATGAACACAATCCCAAAAATTTTCAATAGTTCTAGCACTTATCAATTTAGTTAAGGTCGTCCCCTTCCATGAGTTTGTAGGGCAGTCCATCATGCACACATCATCATCCATCTCATCATCATCTGCTTCCTCAACTTCTTAATCTACATCACATGGGGAGTGTGGTAAGAAACACCTATCACACCACTCGATAACATTGGCCTCCTCCACAATAACAACCTTGGTAGTCAAAGGATCAAGAACCAATCTATTCTCCCTAGGTTAAGGCTATTTATTTCCTGATCCCATGAGCCCTTTCCCTCTATCATCTGGTCTGTGATCACCTCTAGGATGATTTCCAAATCTCTCCTGACCATGTGGCTTGTGATGACCCTAGGAACTTTGTCCTATCCCTTTTTTGCTTTAACCAGTTTATAGGATATCTCTTTAATTGCTCCAACCAAAGCTTTTACAACCTCTTCCAAATCCACAACTTTGTTTGATTGAGGCTTTTCAAGATTGATCAACTTAACACCTTCTCTCTTAGGAGGCTTTCCAATTGCTTTGATATTATTTTCTATTTGTAAGGCCATGGTGAAATCCTACCTCAATGTTCCCGGGTTCTTATCTCTCAAGTAATAAGAGGCCTTTTTATCAAAAGCGTCTAGAATATTTTATCAAACAGGACACATCACTTGGCCTTAGGATTATAGGTAGCCTATTCAAGGTCTTATTGAATCGAGTATTGAAATCATGGATAGATTCATTTGTATTTTTCTTTATATTTTCAAATTTAGATAGAAGGAACTGGGATCTGTCTTATCCCCATATTACAATCTAAAGGAATTTTTCATCTCGTTCCATGAATCTATTGAATTATTTGGTAAATCCTTGTACTAGTCACATGCATCCTCCTCAAGAGTATGAATAAATAGCTTTATATACATGTACTCAAACTTAATTTCAAAATCTTCCATCATATTGACAAAGAGTTTTAAATGGTGGTCACCAGTGATGACATTATTCCCTTGAAATTTTGACAACCTATTTCTTACATGTGTGGCACCATATTAGGATATCCATCCATACCTATGAAATCTATAGGTCCAAAAGTGTTGACAACAAATGGAGGTCTAGGTGGAGGTTGAGCCATATTGCCTTAAGGTGGTGAATTTATAGGAGAATTAGAATGATAGGGAATGAAGGGTATCTAGGGCACATAAGTATAACTCTCAAAGTAGATATTCTCTATTGACTCAAATTCTTGGAAAACCCTATAAACTTTGGAAAAAATAGGGGAAAACCGAGAGACACACTTTTCGAGACACAAATAATGGCCCCTCTCTAGCTGGAGAAGTCAAATTTATATAAAGGTTACTTGGTTTAGAATCACTTAAAGACGTATGGTAATCTTCAACCAAAGATTGATCACCTTTTAGAACTAATATCTCCTTTTTTAATTCTTGATTTCCAACAACTTTCCAGACTTTTTTTCCTTCTGAATTTTTTTTCCCAATTCTAGAAATAACTTTCTAGTAGTATCCCTAGTGAAGAAAGACCTTCTTCCCTCTAACTTTGCAAATATCGATGAAAATTTTCCTTGACATAGGTTAAGACACTAGTAATCATGAAAAATTCAATTCAAGCATAGAGTCGCCACTAAGTATTTTCACCTTAGTTGTTTAGATGCACTACAAGTAACTTGCCAATTGTCTATCAATGCTTAATTTCTAAAAATATTAATAGATCCAAACTTCCTTTACCCACATTTATCACTATTGATGCAAATTTAGTGCAATAACCACTAGAAACTGGAAATACTATATAATGAACTTCTAATCTTGCACAAATCTTAAAATATCAACAAAGGATGATGTTTAAATGACTTATTTGTACTTAAACCATAAAAGAAACATTACCAAGGTCAACATGTGTATGAATTTGTAAAAATAGTCCTAGGAAATGATACCATTTCATGTTGTTTCCACACAAATAGGTCCCAGTGTTTAAACAATCCTCTGCAATTAAAATAATCCCCGCGACGATGCCATTTGGTGTGTTTTCCACATAAATAGATCCGGTGTTAAAATAATCCCCGACAACAATGCCACTTCGGTGATGTTGTCACATCAATAGGTCCCAATGTTCAAATAATCCCCAACAATGGTGCCACTTTGGTGTTGGTATCCAAATTTATTCTCCTGTGAGGGATGAGCAACATCATGAAAATGGCAGGATTCTTAGAGACAGACAAATCATGATATGAGTCGTTTTGTAGCTAGGGAGGGGATTCAGTTGACTCTTTGTCACTCATGCATTGGAGAAATGGATAGCACCCTCAATAAGGTGCTATCCATTTCTCCAAAGCTGAGGAAAAGAGTCGATTGAATCTCCTCCCGGATAAAAATGACTCATATCATGATTTGTCTCTCTCTAAGAATCCTACCATTTTTTTGATGCTAATCATCCTCACGGGAGAATATTGGATACCAACACCGAACGTGCCATTTCAGTGTTGGTATCCAAATTTATTCTCCTATGAGGGTGAGAAACATCACAAACCGCAGGATGCTTAGAGACAGATGAATCATGATATAAGTTGTTTTGTAGCCGAGGGAGGGGATTCGATTGACTCTTTGTGACTAGGCATTGGTGATATAGATAACACCTTACTAAGGGTTTGATCTACCATCACTACTTTAGGTTATTATTCCACAACGGGGTGAGAGGACCCATTCTCAGTAACCCATGTTGGTGAAGATACCAAGAGATCCTTCTTAGCACAATTTTCATGAAAACGTTGAGAAAATATGATCAATACAAAACAATCTAACTCTCACAAGTTGTCACACTAGAGAGTGGAGATGTTTCTAGACAAGATTTGGGTTACTAAAGACAATAATTGAATCCAATTGTTTCGCATATTTTGGTAGTGGAAATTGCTAAACCTTTGTGGATACACAATACAAACATTGGTAGTTCATGTAGGATTTATTGTTTGATAAGTTTTGGTGGGAAGTTAAGCAAGATAAATTTGATTATACCAGATATTTGAGATCCTTTAAAAATATTGGAAAAATCACAGAAAAAATGCTTCAAAATAGCCAAAATATTCCTTCAACCAGAAGGTGTGTATCAATGGAGGCCCATAGATACACATTTTCATACACTCTTCAAGAATTCAACATAAAGGCTCATGCTAAAAACTCAATTAAATGTTGAAAATCCATGATTCGTCATGCCTAAGATACACTCATAGACTTACAAACAATCTTTGTCAACCTAGTGAAAGTAAAGTGATTTTAAATTGTTTATTTCATTACAAGACAAAATCTCTTCTCACAATGAAATTGCAAATTCCAGAATACTACCACAGGGATAAGATCTTGTGTGATTCATAGGGATTTCAACATATGATTGCAACAGAACAAGAAAAAATATTTGAAAACATTCTGAAATAAGATCAAACACAATTGTGCTCATGATCAACACAAATTCATTTCAAGGTTCATTAGATTCATCAGCAAGGGAGATTTTCTTTAACAATCTCAGAGCTTGTCAATGGTTGTACACTTGCAACCATATTGACATGATTAAATCTAAAACACAAGGAAAATAAACAAGTTTCTCAGACGATCTCTTGGGAAAATGGTTTTTCTCAAAATTTCTCATAAAAATTAACCCCCTATACAAGGTTATTTTCATTGCATTTATAAAATTTCACTTGCTCACTCATCCCAAATTTTCCCCCCAAAATTCTAAATCTTCAAGAGAATATTCCTCATTACAACATACCATTTAATCATTTTATTCCCTTGAAAGTATCATACTTTCTCTTTGCCAGTGGATAAATCATGAACTGATCACGTTTTTCTCGGTTCCTCAACAATTTTTTTAATTGTTCTCTTATTTTTTCATGTAAGAAATCCCCTTTTTAATAATTCTCAGGTCGCTCCATATGGCTTGATTTGAAAATAAATCCTTTTGCAACTTCTATAATACACCTTAAGGAATAGATACTTGCATTTGCATCTCTCGAAATGAGTGTCCTTGCATGCATTATGCCACATATCTGTGCTGCAAGTCCGAGTTAGCCAAATGTAAAGAGGAGCCAGCGGAATCCTCCACGTGTCTCCTTAGCGTAACTGCAAAGGTGAAGACCAGAGGTAGGTTCCCAAATGAGTGTGGGACCCTCCAAGTGTTCAGAACCCAAGAGAGTTGCACTGGTGGCTGAAAATTCTAAGCAAGAGAGGGTCAAGCAGAATCTTCCACATGTCTGTTTGGTGTAACTTCAAAGATGAATTCTATAGTTGGGACCTCAAATGAGCACAGGCTCTCCATGTGCCCTTGGCCCAAAAAAGTTTTCTCAGTTGTTGAGAAGTCTCAGTATAAAGAGGAGAAAACAAAATCTTCCACGTGTCTCTTTGGCGCACTTTTGATATGGTGCCCAAAAACAGAGAACCCAAACAAGCGTGGGCTCTCCACATATCTCAGGCTTAGAAAAGTTGTACGGGATGTTGAAAAAGTTAAAGAATCAATGGAAGGTGCCACTTGCCTAGGGTTCGAGAAAGTTGCATCGGACGCTTAAAAGTCTAAGTATGGTAAGATCTAGTAGAAACCTCTACGTGTCTCTTCAACACTCTTTCAAAATTAAAACTCAGGGGTAAGTCCCCAAATAGGTGTGGGCCCTCCATGTATCCCGGGCCTAAGAAAGTTGCCTCAGCTGTTGAAAAATTATCAATGTAAAGAGGAGCCAGCGAAAGCCTCCACGTGGAAAAGATTTGAGTTGAAGTAGGCACGGGGTGATTTTCACATTTTATATCACTTAAAGAAATTGTGCATTTTTGGACAATTTGGCCCACCCATCTGCTTTTGATATAGGATTTACACATTTCTTTCTTGGGAATCAATGGGGTTGCGACTTACTTTATGACTTTCATTCTTTTTCAAAACAAAGCCGAGAATCTCAAAATGCTCCGGTGACCCACCTCCCCACTTTGACTTTTCAATGCTGACTCAAACATGTGACATTATTTGGTCCCCAGCAGAATCGCGACTCATTTTATAACTTTTCTCCTTTTCACAAAAAGGCCAAAATCTTCAAAATGCTCCAATGATCTGCCTCTCCACCTTTGACTTTTCAAACCGCCACGTGTCCTTTTGCGGGCCTTAGGAATTCCTTTTATATTTTCATTCCTTTCGCCATAATGCCTCAAAACACAAAAAGGGTCCACCTTCAAAATGCAACCACTTGATTATGACAGTGTACATCTTGGGGTCAAAGTAAGAAAATGGATTTGGTGCTTCACATTATTGAATAGCCAATTAGAAACTATCGGGGCCACGGACCAATTTGGCATTTTTTACAATTGTGACAAAAGTGACAAGTTTACCTAATAGACCTACCATGCCGTGTCTAATCAAACAAGAGCATGTATCTGTAGGCATTGGGATAAAATTTGACAAGGAAAACATGATCGTGGAAAAATAAAAGCAAGGGGAAACCCCAACATTCACGCCCAAATTACAAAATTTTCCCCGTGGAGAGAAGACTGTAAATAATACCAAGACTCAATGATCCATGACCATAGAGATAGATTTACAAAAACACCATGGTAAAGATAAAACTTCAATCATCCACACAGGGAGACAAAAGTATTTCAAACCACAAAATCGAGAAATTTTGAACAAAAAAGGTGAGATTAAATCCAAACAGGGTGGGATTCAAATGAGCACCAACAAATCTTTCACAAGAGCTTCCTAGGACACGATTATACACGCATGCACACAGAACTACATGGAGTCGACATGTTGTGCAATGAGTGATCATACATTCACTTTGTTGGGTGACCACCGGGGTCAGTTTGATTCCTAATTTAAATATTTTTATTTTCGGGATTTGATGTGTTTTTGGGTTTTATAGGAGATCATTTGTTCTGCGGGTTTCAAGTGAATTATGTGGGAATATTTTGACATACATGTGACCAACACTTGAAGGTTAGGGAACACCTCATGACACAATAAAATTCAGATTCGACCATTTTTCATAGTCATGGGTGCCGAGAAATAGACTCGGCACCTAAGCATCCCGACCCAATCCGGGAAGATCTAAAAATTTGTAATTTTCTGAGTGTAGTTGCGATAGATTCCTCCTCTTGTTCAACTTTTTCTAGGCCAACATACTTTGCTATCAATTACAAAATCAGCTAAGTCCTCTATCCTCTCTCTTGCACATAGGGTTTCATATTTGTTTATATTTTTCTTGTGTCATATCTTTAATTCGTTACTTATTATTGCATTGTGACTCTGTAATTAGGGTTTAGAATATATTCAATATTTTCTAAATCATTTGGTGAACCCATCAATTGAACCCAACCTTACTTCTATGTAGTTTTTATGCTATTTATCATGGTTTAATCTTATGGACCATTTACTAATGCCCACCTTCAAGAGCTCAATTATAATATTGCTGAACATCCCGAGGATCTAGATATGATTTTATTTAATGCTCATGAGGAATCCTCCAATATTTTTTATCTTAATGTTCCCACATACATCCCTGCTTCCATTCCTATTGTTATTCAATCCCTCGCTTCCACTCTTCCGCCTACTTCTACTATTCACGTATATGTTCGTATTCCCACCAACCACTTCACTCCACCCCTTGTTTCTGGCATGTGGAAAGTATCTTCCACTGGAACTCAATACCTAGCCTCTCTTTATCATGATTTCCAAGTTCAAATCCTTTAACTGCATTAGGTTACTTCTCGTGCATCTCCATCTCTTGATTCTACATTACTACTTCATACTCCTTTTGCACCCTCCATTTCCACTTATGCACTTCCTCAAAATTCATCACTCCCAAGCTTCCCATTTTCAATGGCCATGGTGATCCTCAAGAGCATCTCCGAGAATTTCATATGGCATGTCTAGATTATGCGGATGATCATACTTTACTAGAAAAGCTCTTTCCTAGAAGTCTCCAAGATTATGCAATGTGTTGGTTCTATGATCTACGTAGCCATTTAGTAATATAATTTACGCATTTGGATGATGTTTTTATCTCCCATTTTTTATTCAATTTTTCCTCTAAGATATCCTATGCTCAACTCACACAAATTAAGCAAGGATTTAATGAGCATCTAGCAGAGTGTGTTTTATGATACAAGAATAACTTAGCTAAAATGTTTAATGTACTCACTAACTCTAAGCTTCAAGATCTATTTGTCTAAATTTTCTTACTTCCTCTATAAGAGAGTGTCATTTTTGAGACATATCCTTCGTTTTATCGGTTATTCCATACACTTAAGCTTTCGCAAAAGTAAAATATTATCTATGGGAAATCTTAATTATCATGATCAAGATTCATCATCTTCTACTCGATTTCAAAGAAAATATAATTTCAAACCATCTACAAAACCTACTAAAGATAAATCTATTGTCAACATTGTCTCTACTCCTGAAAAACTTCAATGGAAATCCCCAAAGCATACATTCACAAAATTTCCTTATTCTTCGCATATTTTATTACCACAACTTGTTGAGAGAAATCTTATTACGCTTCTTCCTTCACTTAACCTCGGATCCTTCTTGCCCTAAAGGATGCAACTATAATGAAAATTTCCGATACGACTATCATCAATGCATGAAACATTCTACTAATTGATGGTTCAAACTTAAACATAATATTCAAGATCATATCAATTATGATGTAGTTGAGCTTCTGAGCCTACAAAATCTACACCGATTAATGAAAATCACAAGTTCAATAACTTCAAAAATCCTCTTCCTAAGCATGAAAATAAAGATATTGAAACTTCATCCAATCATACATATCATACTATTCCTCCTCCTTCATTGAGCACTCTTGATTTTCTAGTTTCTCATGTTGATGCATCTCCACCGTTCATTACATTCTTTGATCATGAATATCATGCTACATTATCTTCTAACACATTACATATCAATGCTTCTATCAGGCCTCATGCTATCAATAATACAATGATTGATCCATCGATTTATATATTTTTTTCTCTATTGCAATTCTCATTTCTCTCGACTATCCGCTATCACATATTTCATATCCTATTCCTAAATGTTATGCTTATGTCAACATTCCAGTCATAGTTGGTCCTCTTACCTTTCATACATCATTTCTTATGGAACCTTCAATCCAAGGGTGTGACATGCTCTTAGGTCTTCCCTGGATCCATGCTACTCAAGACATAATATCTAAGAATCACTTGTGTCTAAAGTTCACTCACAAAAACAAGTCATCACCATAAAGGGTGTTTCACCATGCACACCGTGGTCACAACCTCCTCTTGAGTTTTCCATTACACTCACTAGAGCATATAGGTACCATGGAAGTCTCACATCTAAGTCACAATATGCTCATACTTCTTCTATTTGCACATGACCTACTTAGTCTCATCAGTTTATTAGTCCATCCCATCGCCTAGGTCCACCACTTGGATGGTTCCTTCACATAAGTATACATCACCTCCTAGTTTCCTTCACATAGGTATCCATCACCTCAATGGTATTCTTCACATAGGTGCATATCACCTCTATAGTCTCCTCTACATAGGTTTTCATCACCTCTTAGGTGTCATGCACATAGATCTCATTCAACGATACAACATTTGTCTCCTACATCGCCGATCTCGAGCATGGTCACATGCCTTTATCTTCACAAGCATCAAGTGGAGGACCCTTACCCTTCAATTTTTTCAGATAGCATACTCATTACCATACACTTGGGGGCATCATTCTTACTCTCCCACCCTTCAAACATTGTCAAGTTTCTTGCAATTCTAGTATTTCGCTTCATTCTTTGCATCTAGTATTTTGCACACATCTTACATGTCTTAATACACTTGTATTGTCATTACCCTATGACACACTCTTGTGCTATGTTTCACACTTTATTGTTGAAGGAATACCACATCCATGAACCTCACATCATACACAAGATGTATTTTACACTCAGCGCATTCATGAAATATCTATTTGGCATCACATTCTCACATATTACACTACCCTATGATGCACTCTAGTTCCATGGTTCATACTTGACTGGTCGAGGGTGTAAATCTGAAATGGACCTCACCACACTTACTCACTCTCTATGCTATATGCTTTATTGATCTATCTATCTCATGAACACTATGAAACCATTTCCTGATGATGTACTCTTGTTCTATGGTTCATTGTTGACTGTCAAGGGGTCTTTTATAAATGAACCTCATCTCATACTCATTCACATTTTCTTGGGGGCATGCTGATCCTATCATGTTCAATTTACATTTTGTTCCATTCACACTCACAACATGTTGCATATCTTGGTTGCAATTATTCTTGTTTTCTTATACTCACATGTTACACTTTTCTTACTATGTTAGCCAGATATCTAGTATGTCATTATATTTTCCATATACACATGTGTGTTCACTTGTTCTCTAGTTGTGAATACAAAATTTATACAGATCCTTACACACAACATGGATGCTTGAAAATGTACCTCTTACTAGACCCATTGAGGATCCTAGGAGCATCTACTTCTATACACACAATAGGTGTTATTGTTTCATTTTATACTACTTCCTAGTCTTAATAGCACTCTAATTTATATCAGACCATACACACTTCGACATACTTTTTTATCTTCCTAACATGATAGTGAGTGATTCATGTGCAACATTTTCTTTGCAAGAACTATTTGCCACCATGGTTGTCGATACTTTTCTTTTTATTGTTTGTCATTGGTTTCCATTGTATGTCATTATTTTTGGGCTATTTCCTTTGTCTTGTGTGTACACTTGTATGCTTTTAGAGGCTTCAAACTGAGTGTCTTGTGACATTGTGATCAATGTCCCATGTTTTAAAACCTCTTTTCGCAGTCTACTTTATCTTCTTACTTTATAGATTACACTTTATCTTCTATATGTGTATTTTTTTGTTTGCATGTGCCTTGGTTTCTACCATGCACATTCCTTCCCTAGAGGGTATCAGTTTCATATCAGCATCCTTCTAGATACATACATGAGCACATGGGCATTCCTGAACTTTCCTACAAGCCTATGACTAGGGGTAGTTAAAGATTTATTCTTAGATAATCATAGTTCACAAAATTCTACGAGAGAAATTATCTCAAAGTATAAGCACAACATGAGTCCTCCAAGAATCGAATGCATTTTATTTTCATTTTCTTCTATTTCTACTTGGATCAAACTGGAACAAAGTAGGATCACACCATCTGCAATGGTGTATAATTTTGAGGAAGTTTTCAAGGAATGAGAATAACACCATACCTTTCTCCCCAACACTTCTTTCCGTCGGGCGTGAGATCACTAAAAAAACTTTTCTTCTACAACATTTCGGGACACTTTATATACTTTTCACTCATCATGAATCAGTTGCACATGTTCCTTTTACTACTTTTTCATAATTTTAAATACTTTCTATATACTTGGATCAAATTTCTCATATACACGACTTTGACTAATCTTTTCTCTTATTTTTATAGGCCCGTACTTATAAGAAGAAATAGTCTTGAGCACAACACAAGTTACAAAAACAATAGGTACAACATGGTACACACATTACACTTTTCACCCCTAGGACCACTTCCTCTTCCTTAGCTTCCATGCTTCATTTTTATCACTTCACACTTTTTTTGTCTCTTCGGCATGCTTTCACCATTAATATACATGGTTACCAGGAATTCATATCTTATCTACTTTATGTTATCAAAGATTCTCTCACCAACATAGAGTGAGGTAAAATGTAGACACTTAATCACACACTTTAGATAGATTTCTAGGGAATAATCACATAGTACTATTCATATGATTCCTAAGTAAGAAAACTAGTAATTGACTATTATATTTTGCCTCTTTCTTGTCTTTCTTACTTTTTCTTTGGTATTCCATACCTCATATCCGATCGATCTTTATTTCTTTAAATTTATTGACTCGGACACTAGCGCTCAGCCAGGACACCAACACCCAAAATTCCTCATCCCCTCTGCAGGCGCCCCCAACCTCTTTATATCTTACTCACCACTTTTGAGCATCTTGTTTTCTAATAGTTCACCCTTTTAGTTTTCAATTATGAAATTAAAACAAGGGAATCATATAAATACAAAGCTATGTGACCATAATAAAGGACCCAAATCTAAGCATATACTATCACCACCTAAGTTTGTATCCAAAGGCCTTCTAAGAGCATAAAAGCATCCATCTAGCTATCATTCAAGGGATAAGGAACTACATTATTCTGCATAGACTTCATCGGATAGGAATTAAATTTTGACACCCACACATCTATTTACATTGCTATATCTAGATATTTCTCACTATTCGGTGCATCTTGTATAAGAGCTTCGAAGGGAACGATTATACACACACCCAAAAAAATCTACTTGGAATATGAGATGAGTGTAGCACTCATTCATAATTTCACTCTTTCGGGTGACCAATAAGGTTATTTTGACTCCTCGTTTACATATTTTTTTGTTTTAGGATTTGTTGTGTTTTGGGGTTTTGTAGGAGATCATTTGTTTTGTAAGTTATATGTGAATTCCACGGGCATAGTGTGGAATACAAGTGACAAACTGCAAAATTCAGTAAACACCTTGCCACACAAGAAAATTCAGATTCCAACCATTTTTGCAATCATAGGCACCCAAAAGTAGACTCTAGCGCCTAGACGCCCTGACCCAGTCCATGAAGATCTGATAGTTCTATAATTTTCTGAGTGTAGTTGCGAAAAAGTAATCCTCATGTTCATCATTTTTTAATTTTGACATACTTTAGGATCAATTGTGAAATTAGATAAGTTCTCTATCCTCTCTCTTACACCTAGGGTTTCATATTTTTAGCTTGTTGCTTGTGTTGTATTTGTACTTCATTGCTTATTATTGTGTTGTGATTTTACAATTAGGGTTTAACATAAACTCAATATTTTTAAAATCAATTTCATCTTTCTCTCATGTGTTTGTAAAGAACCCATCAAATCATGAATAGATACTATTTATATATATTTTAACTCTTGAATGGATACATCAATAGGTTCAAATATAACATGAAGGTTCCTTCAAAATAAATTCTTCAATATTTTGATCTTCTAATGTGTCCTAATTTGACCTTACTTGATTTAATATAATTAGTACATGAGTAACAAATTTATTTATCGACTTTATATCTATCATTTGTAAAATGTAAAAATCTCTTCTAAATTTTTTTAATTTTATCAATTTGACTTTGTAAGTTGCTTCATATGAATCTTTTAGATTTTTCTATGGTAGCATCAACATGCTTAGCATTACAATTGATAGAAAATTTGACTCATCCATTTGATACTATATGGAAAATAATGCTTTAGAATCCTTCTTATTTTCTTTATGAATTTTGTAATGCACTTATATAAGGATATTTTTTATTGTATGATTTATAGGTTTTGTAAAACCTTTCTAGAATAATATCGTAATTATAAAGAAGAGAATCATTTCTTCATATGGATGGTAAAATACTCATAATTATGTTCATAAAATTGAGGAATATGATATAGAGTAATAATATTTATTATCATCCCTACCATACTTTGACTAGCTTGATAACTTGATTTAGTGACCGAGATGATAAATTGGATCGATACTAATTTTACTATGTATATTAATATGAAATGAAGAAAATTCTAACACAAAAATTGGTACCCAAAACACATGAACACATACTCGAGAAAATGAGAAAAAAATTATATTTTAATTAAAATAAATGTTTTTGTATATAAATACTTCTTCATTTGGCTTCCTTCATTTAATCTCATATCTTCCTTCTTTTTTATTCAACCAAATGATACAAGAACTTCTATTTATTAATTATCTCTAGTTTCCTCTAAAAGGTTTATATATACTTTAATAAATCAAATTGTACACACTAAAAAATGGGAACTTGATCTTATGTAATTTCAAGTTTGATCATGTTCCATTTCTAATTATTTTTCAGATTTGACATCTAAATAGTTCATCTCCTAGCTCTCCCATGATATGTTTATCATTGTAAATTTCTTTGTCATTAATTCTAAGAATATTATCTAATAAAAGAAGTAAAAACACCTTTTATTCATTTCCAGACATTTTTTGGTGTTCTTCTCGTCAATCTAAAACCCTACATTTAAGTAATGATGTGGGGTTCAATCTTAGCCAACTCATAAGGTCATGCCTCTTGAATATCATTGACTATGATTTCAATTTAAATATCTTCTTTAGGTCATTTCATCGTATTAGGGTCATTTTTTATAGAATATTTCACTTATGAAATGGTATATAAGAAATTCAAAGTCACTTTATAACTATCTTGACATTCCTACAAGCTCATATCACAAAAATAATTCCAAAAACACTCAAGTGATCCATAAATTTGCCCAAATAAACTACACATGATATTGATTGATCCCTACTAAAGGTATGGATAAATTAACTAATTCAAAGAGTCTAGATTCCTTAATTTCCAAGCATGCAAATGTCCTAGAGCCATGACTTAGTAAGAGACAAATAAATCCAATAAAATTTCAAGGGCTTTAGGTAACAACGGGTTATGTTACATATGTACAGTACACATCTCTCTACTTATGGGTTGGGTGCAATATATAATATTTATATATGTCACTATGTTGGTGTCAATAGATACTAGGCAGCATTTTGCAATAGAAAAGTGATAGGCAATCATGAAAATCGAAAAGTAGCATTTCTGTACCTAACCTCCCGAGGTCATGCCGAGACAGTGGTGGAAATGAAATATATGCGGATGTGGAAATACTAGTTGGGAAATATTATATCTTTGACAAGAAACACTAGAATTTGTGAATCTAAGGAAATGAATGCTCTCCTAACCTGAATTGGTGTGATGCATCGGTTGAATACTATAGCTGCTCGAAGGATCTAATAGATGTCGAGCTCTTCCGAGATCCTATCTATTGATTTTTGCATGTTTGGGAAGTGACATGCGGGTTCCTCATGTGTATTTCCATACAAGGACATGAAATTAGTACTAAGAGGTGTAATGGATATGTAGGAACTATGGGTGATTTTTCTGGTCTAATCCAGAAAATATTAGCCTGATCAGTTTCTACGTTCAATATAGAAAACTGTGTGATGATATCTGGTGGGACTAGTAAGGATCTAAATACTAGTGTACGTAACCCTGTGTCAATGTTTAATTGATTAGCATGCCTATTGGGTTGTGGGACCTTGGGATCACAACCATGATTTCGTGGTTGTTGTGGACCTTTTATGATCATGGGAAGAATCAATCTCTTATTTTGACTATATAGTAGTCGTAATCTTTTTCAACCTCTACGTTTAATACCAAGAGTTGTACGATCTTCTCTTAATATCTTATGGGTGTTCTAACGACTTGTATATGTAAGCATGTGTCTATATCAATGAGAAGGTCTCCTTCATCTGGCTACAGAACTAACAGATCACAACCAAATGTTTGCTCTCTTTCAGGTTCTTATATGGTCATGTGGATATCCTATCAAGGTAATCTATAGTTGGGTTGATTTGACCAGAATTCATATGCTTTGTCATCTTCGATGTTTAATTCTCTCAATTGTTCACTGATTATTTGTGGGTTTGTTTTTGTTTGGAAGATGTGAATTCTAAGACCTTGATCTATATCTACTAATGTTGTGAAGAGATTTGGCTGAGGTATTATTGGTTCGAATATGTAATCCCTAGGCTCTCTTGGTTCCCGTAATTGTCATGCAAGAAATAACTAAATTTAACTGAATAAAGTAAACTAATTATGAAAATAAATCTATGCTATGCTTGTTATTTTTGTATTTTCAAAGATGTGAACTTGAATGAAATTAAAGAGCAACTAATCTAATAAATTCAGATAATGAGCAATTAATCTAAGAATAAAACTATAACAAGCAAGGTAGCTAGATGTAGTTATTTTCCTGTGCACTTGTGAATTGATCCTGAATATAAACAACTAACTAATTCAATTGAAAGACCTTCAATATTACCTCATAAGTGAGGAACAAATCATAGCTTCTCAGAAGCTATTATTCCCCACAACTTCCCTGGTAATGTTGAAAGTGAGCTTAACTGAAATGAAATAATTTGCTATTCTATTTGATATATTGTAATTACAACTTTGACAATTCAAACATGGAGTTTACAGAACAGAGGAAAATCCAGTTGTATTGTAGCTTGTCCCCTCAGTGTGATCTCTTCGTTCCTATGTGTTCTTGTGAATCCAAAAAGTGGGAATGTGACAATGCAAATAGGAGAAGATATTCAAACAGTGGTAGCTTGGACGTAAACTGAACAGAATGCAAGTAGGAGAGGGATAGCACAAGAGAACAAAGCTTGGCTATGTGATTCCTAGCAGGATTGTTGTAGGGATACAACACAAACACACTGAAAACTCTAGGACCTATACTTCTTGTGACGAAACAACGACCTATAACTCTAGGTAGAATCAAGATTCTCAAATGAACTTAATCTAGAACTAAAATTATTTTATGCTAAGCTAGTTGTTTTGAGAACAACAAATGAACAAGATGAAACTAGAGAGATCAAGTGATCTCTAAATCAGAAAGAAGGAGAGGAGCCTTGAACTGAGAGGCTGAGAACTTATACAAAATCTAGACCTGTTGAGACTTGTTGAGGAGCTTTCAAACACACTGAATGATAAATCATAGAGAGAGGGGGGCCATTTTCTTGTAAACAAGCTTAGTATTTATAGTTTTCTTACTCACTAGAAGGCAAGTCCAAATTGCCATGCTTTATCATTTAAAATGGAGAATTACTATCACAAAGTGGCTGGAAACTCTAAACAAAGTAGAAGCGGTTGAGATTTACAAGCGCAACTTGATTTTTCATGTTGACAAGTGCGTCAGAAGCTTCTGGAAAATGGGAAAGACCACTACCTAGAGTAGGGTGGGGTTTGAGGACCGCATCCCGACCTGGGTGGTGGTCATGGGACCGTCGCTTGTGTAGGGCAAAGTGGTCCTGTCTACTAAAGACCAAAATGCAAGGAAAAAGAGGAAAGGAGTTAGAACAAAGCATGCAAAGGCTGGATAACATATTTTAGGGTATAAATGTATACTTAGCATGCTTTTTGGATTCCGAACACCTTGCAAAGAGATTTAAATCATCATTGGGGTTTCCATAACCTCCTTCTGACATTGTAATACATACAATTTTTTGTACGTACAAATTTCCCCCTCGGAGAAGCATTTTAGCCATAAAGGGGCATAAAATGGTGGGTCCGAGTATGGCAGTCCCAAAATGGGGAGTTAGAAGCTATACCTAATACACTGTGTGTCACAATTTCACCATTCGATTAAGCTATCTCGCAAATGAAAAGAGGACTCATCATTTGCGCGGGGATATGAAATTAACTCCATCAGTGCTCCAACTCTAGGAAAGAACATTCAAAACAAGGTTAGAATATTATATATATATAATATATTATATATATATATATATATATATATATATAACGAGCTCATTTTCCTATTCATTTGCACATATCGATTTGGTAATTTTTGAGCTCTGGGACCCACGGTAACCGTTTTTGATGAGAGTGTAGTCAAAATGTTTGTTGCGAGATCATGATCATGCCTCCGAGAGCACGAGATCGACCCACAAAGTCTCAAGTTAGTTTTTCTCAATTTATTGCTTTTAAACCTAAAATATAAAAATGTTGAAATCTTCATCTTGGGGGTTATTTTCAAAAATCTTAGTGTTAAATGAGTCTCTAGGGGCACCCATAGGGTAGGCTTTTGTTTTGTAAAATGGTGTATTTTTGTTGTTTTAAAGAATTTTTAGGGCTTTAGGGGCGTACGCCAATTTGGCATAGGAAAACCACCATGCACATAGCGGTGGTCATGGGACCGCCACCCTATAATGGCAACATTCATAGGACCACCACCCCGAGAAGGTAGCGGTCAACCACCACCCTACATAGGGCGATGGTTTAGAATAGAAAGAAAAAAAGGTTGTATAAGTTAATTTTTTTACATTTTTAATATTTTGCTATGTTTTTGATGAGCTTATCTATCGGATTGTGTTGCTAAATTTCTCTTTTTCTCTATTTTGGGTGGATGCAAAAGGAGGAGTATATATGGTGGAGCAGAGAGAGGGAGTGTGATTGGATCCCAGTAGTGTTAGACATATTGACCCAGACAGAGCGAGACACTCTTTAGAGGGCCGGTATCTTGAGGATTTCACATATTCCTCATGTTACTCCTACAAGTCACATATTGTGTGACTTATTATCATATTGGGATGTAGAATGGAATAATTATGACTAACAGATGTTAGGGTGGGCGACTATCACCCTAGAGGATGTTTATCATATATCGGGGTTTCGATTCTTGGGAGGTGGCTATCTCTTAAGACAAATAGATCCAGGTCTTAGATGATTTAATGGGTTACTTATATGGGAGATGTTTTTATCTCCTTTGGCTCAAGAAGGGGGTGAAGGTCGACCCATTGTTGCTGCTCCTATCCCCACCATCCGTAAGGACATTATGGGTATCCTGACCTCATGGTTGATTAGCGATAAGGGAGGAGATACTTTGTTATATTTTGGGCTCCTATGATCACACATGATTGAGGCCATGTTTATACTTATGCTTGGGGAGCAGAAATTCTTGGGACAAAATACCATGACTTATATAGGGTGGTCAAGTTACAAGGGCAGTCTTTGAGTCACCCTGCTCTTGTTATGATTTGGGTGTATGAGGGTATCATCGCTTATGGGAGGGGTGTGTTAGCAGAGGATCTGGGGGCTATTAGGGAAACGAGGTGGATGGGGATGTCGAATCAAGACTCCACATCAACCAATGGCTTCACCGAGCTACCGAAAATATAAAGGCCACTCCTTATTAGGCCATAGAAGGATTGTGGGGGTAGGAGATGCTTACATTGATTTCCTACTATACTATAGGTCATTTGGTAGAGAGGATAGGGAGAGTGGAGATCCACCCATTTGATTGAGTCTATTAGCATTTTTGCCTCCCCTATGTTGTTATGCTTCCTCTAGCATGGTCTATATATAAGACTGTTCGTGAGTCTCAGGGAGGTCCTAGAGGATATTGAGGTTGGACCATGGTTACTTCTAGATTTCTTATCATGGTTAGGCAAGTGGTTTGTGCCCAAGGGTAGATGGTGCTCCTCAAGCAGCGTTACTTCAGATTGGGGCCACTCCTGCTCATAGTGGAGAGGGAGATGAGCCTATTGATGTGGAATCAGACTTTGAGGAGTTCACAAGAGGGGAGACTGAGGAGGAGATGATGGGAGAGGGGGTTATAGGTGAGGCCTATGGGATGGCCCGGGGAGGAGGATGAAATGATTACGAGTGGCATGACACTCAGGATATCTTGAGGGCGGAGAGGGTGGAGGCGAGTGTGGATAAGGAGACCTTGGTATCGAGAGGGGTTTCCTTCTCGGAAAGTGAGGGAGATTATGAGTCTGTGGCAAGACGTCATTTTGTTCTAGATTTTGAGGAGGCTCCGCATGATCGGAAGCAACATCAGTAGCAGGTGTAGATCCTAGAGACCTACCCGGATTCTCGAGATCCAAGTGAGTTAGCACTCTTCTCTCAACCATGTTTGCTAGAAATGTTAGTTGATATTTATTTTTTTGTTGTTTTGTTTTTTTATTTTCTAACTTGTTATTTTCATTTTTATTTGTAGTGAATACACATGGATGGTGGGATATGATTCATTAGGTGTGTGCGAAACTCTATTTCTCCCTTCGAGGAATACTCGAGCTCAAATAATTGAGGATGTAGGAGAGCTTTCATTAGTGGTGGCAGCCACACTAATGTGTTTGCCCCTGTTTGGAAGGCGGAGAGGTCCTGGGTAACTCTTTCTACCTAGGTTGCGGGGTATGAGGCTGCTAAGAGAGTGATGAGGTAGAGCCGTTTTCATAGTGAGACCATAGCTAGTGGTTGCCATCATGAGCACTCCCAAAGATTCGGTGCATTCTTGGCACCATTGCTGCAACAAGAGTCCTAGGCATGATCTTGCACCATCCGAGGGGTCCCACAGGATTGAGAGGCCATTTGGTCTTTTTGTAGTGATTTTTCATATGTTTAAATGAGTTATTTGTTTTTATTTTTCAGCTCATTGAGCATTTTGACCATGCCTAGTGCATGATGGCATTGTATATAAAACATGATTCCTATACATATATATATCTCTTTTTGGATTCAGATCTTCTTTGTATCTAGATTTTTGTGGTTTGTTTCTCATGTGTACACTAGATGCTTTAGAATCTTTGATTTTATATGATTTTCAAAATGTATGCAATGGATGACAAGTGATAAAAATGCTAAACAAAATGTTTTCTTTTTGTTAGTTTTTGTAATGCTTTGATATGTGATGATGTAAACATCTTTGTAGTACTTGAAATTTTGGATTATTTTGGTAGTGTTCATTTCTTCTTCTTGTTTTGGAAAAATGTGATGAATGTGTAGTGACAATGAGATGAAACTTCCCCATTCCTAACTCCCACAGCTAGTAAGATGTGAGGCTCAACACTAAGAGCTAGGAAGGGCGCAAATTGTATGATTTTGATTGAATGGAAGTGATGAGAGAAGGATAAAGTATTGACAAAAAAATTTAGACCTACATACTTACCTTAATCAAACCTGCTACATAGCTCAGAATGCAACTTACTTTCCAATTTATCTAGAATTAGATCCATAAATGGAAACTTGGTTGACAAAATATGGTTTTGAGGATTTAATCTCTTTGGAACTTGGATGTTTAATTTCACTTTTCACAATACACTTTGTTTTGAACTTAAAAATACTAAGATTCATTAATTTACATGAATGGACCCCCTATGCCCTGCCTCATGCTACTAGTAAGAAGTATGGGCTCATCACCAAAGGTAGGACATAGGTGAGTAAGGGAACTTCTTTCCTTTCCCAACCTCACACCACTAGTAAGAGATGTGGGCTTATCACCGAAGGTTGGTAGGGCAAAGAAGTGTGTAAAATAAAATATTTTGTTTGTTTAGTATTTTTGATTCAATTTGATTTTGACATTTTTGATATGTGGGTTTGGAGTATCCTTGTTTCTAAGAGATATAAGAGGGATAGATATAACACCAAAAAGATTCTAGAATAGAACATAGGTAAGAACAACTTAACCTAGTAGAATAAAATGAGTATGACCAAGTATGCGAGGCCTTGGTATGGTTTTTGCAAAGATTTTTTTAATCGAATTGATGAGATGATTTCGAAACCATTTGATGATATCATGAAAATTGAAGAGATATGATTTGAATGATTTTCCAATATTTTCATAATCTTGTAATAAATTACTTAATAATAAGTTCCTTGACCACAAAATTTATGAAGTGAGTGAACATAATGAACTAACTAAATGACTAATGCAATGTAGATGAACATAGTATACAAATGGTGATGCTGATGAACTATGCATAGAACCATTTAAGATGAAAGAAATTAATAGTTTCATTTCCTCACCTTCTAGTGTACACAAGAGATACACACCATTTCCATAATCTTTCATGACTCGGTATGGGCCCAACAACTTGGGATAGAATTTCCTTCCTTCGCCGAGTTTTCTTATCAATTCGACTATCTAGTCTCAGAACTAGATCTCCCTCATATATTTCTCATTCATAGAACTTTTTGTTATATTACCAAAACATTCGGTTAGTGTAGGCTCTGTTCCTTTTCTTAGCATTTATATGGCCTCATCAAGGCTTTCTAGTTGAGAGAGTTGTGCCTCTCTATAGGCTTCTTCTCCTAAGATCCCTTGTAATGAGATGTAGAGACTAGGTATTTCAACCTCTATTGGTAGAACTACTTCAGCTCCGAATACCAACAAGAAAGGGGTTGCCCCTATTGGTGTTCTTATTGATGTTTGATAGGCCCACAAGGCTGGGTATAATTTTAAATGCCAATCCTATTTGTTCTCTTTAACTTTTTTGAGGAGAATGGTTTTTAATGTTTTATTTATGGCCTCATCCTGTCCATTGGCTTGGGGGTAATAAAGAGATGCCATGTGATGGTTTATCTTGAATTTGCTACATAACTTATGAACTTCATCATTTTTGAAGGGTGTGTCCTTATCTAAGACAATGACTTGTGGGACACCATACCTACAAATGATTTGATTCAAAATGAATTTGGCGATTACGAAACCTAGTACGGTGCTAAGAGGCATGGCCTATACCCATTTAGTAAAGTATTTTGTGGCCATGATTATAAATTTATGGCCATTTGTTGATGAGGGAGAGAATTTCCCTATCAAGTCTAGGAACCACGTGGAAAATGCCTAAGGGGTTGCGATTGGTTCAGAGAGCCTATGCCAACATGTGAATCTCATGGGAGAATTCCTAGAATTTATGGCATTTACACACAAACTCTCTTTGCGTCATGTCCTAGGGTGGGCTAGAAATAGTCCATATAATTTTTTCTATGAGCAAGTGGCATGGCCACCAAAGTGGCCTTCACATATCCCACTATGGGATTCATAAAGAATCCTTCCAAATTCTTATATGTCATAACATCTTAAAAGCATTCCATCGAAACCTCTACGATAGAGCACCTATTCTAAAATAATGTATTTAGCAGCAATAATGCGCAACCACCTTCTTTGTTGTGATGTTGCCCTTCGTGTATGTTTGGTCCATGATGAAATTAACAATATCGGTGTATGTTGTGATCCTCGTGTGTTTATTTCACTAATGCCTCGAGGTTTTGGTGTAACCGTTCATTACATTTGGTATCGGAGCGACCACCTGTGTTCAAGTCCCAGCATGGGTAACTACGCCGACATTGCGGTGTTCACCTGTGGCTCGTATAGGATAGGGTAGGGTCATTATACGAGTGAAAATCTAGCCGGGGTCCAAAGCTACGTAAGCATGGTGGGATGTTATGATCCTCGTGTGTGGATTTCAATAATGCCTCGAGGTTTTGGTGTAACGGTTTGTTACATTAATTAAGGAGATGTGTGCCACATGTCGGCATCTCCATCAACCCTTATATATTATATTATCATATCCTAAGGTACATAGCAGTGTACCAAGGACATATAAAGATGGGGGCTTGGTTTCAAAAAAACATACACACTCATCGGAAAGTCTAGATCTACCAAATCACCCACATTCAATGGATTGTCACCAACCGATCTACAATGATTTGTCCCTTAACGTATTTTTGGTTTATAAATGTTAGTTCAAAATCACCCATTAATATTATGAAATGTCTAACCTTTTTAGACAAAGACCCTTATGTGAGGAATGTCCGCAAGTGATCTGTCTTCACAATAACTCTTGTTTCTTGATTCAACTTGTAATTTCGTAAACACTTTGTTGCAAATACTATAGCAAGGAATTCCCTTTCTTCATGTGTGTAACGTGTTTCATAATCAAGAAACATACGATTAATGAAATAAACTCGCACATTCTCGTTTATCATCATATTCTTGAGCAACATGCAAAGCTATCGAAACATCAATAGCCCATGAATACAAGATCAAAGGATGATCTTGTCTAGAAGGCATTAGTGTGGGAGGAGACAATAAGAAGTGTTTAATCGCTTTGAAGACCTCATTGCATTCTTCCATCTAATCAATTATATAATCCCTTTTCAATAAATTTTTGATTGGATGAACAAAAAAACTTAAGTCCGGGATGAACCTTGAAATTGCACTGAGTTTCCCAAGAATGATCTGATACCAGACTTGTCTAATGGTGGAATAATTTCAAGAATAACCCAGATTTTGGCTGGAATGACATCAATACCTCATGATGATATAATATAACCTATAATCTTGCCTCCTATTACACCGAATACACATTTCTCTAGATTTAGTATGACACCGTATTCGATCAATCATGAGAGAATGATATGGTTCACCTCTAGGTGATCACAACATTTCCTAGCCTTGGCCAGCAAGTCATCTACATAGGATTCCATGATCTTATGAATAAGGTCATGGAATATGTATGTCATTTCCCATTGGTATGTAGCGCTAGCATTATTAAGCCCAAATGACATGACAACATAATAGTAAGCTCCCCAAGGAGTTGTAAATGTAGTTTTGGATTGATCCTCTTTGGATATTTTGATTTGATTATATCCTGAAAACCCATCTATGAGAGACAAAATCTCAAATCCATTTGTTGTGTCAACAATAACATTGATGGATGGTAATGGGAAATAATCTTTGGGGCAAGCTTTGTTAATATCCCTGAAGTATATGTAAATACGTATTTTCCCTTTCTTTTTAGATAACGAGGATGATATTAGATACCCATTGTGAATAATCGACTAGTTTGATAAATCCCACTGGATAAGTTTCATTACTTCTTTCGCCATGAGAGACACTTTTGGCTTCATTGATCTTGACTTTTTCTTTATTGGCTTTGCATCTGGTTTGGTGATAAGATTGTGTACCATGATATGTGGTGTAATTCCCATCATTTCTTTGTAACTAAATGCAAAATTATTTTGATGTTCCTTGAGGATCTGGGTATGTATTTCTACCTCTTCTAGAGTTAATGAGGATCCCAAATTCAAAATTTCTAGTTCTTCCTCTGTTTCGATATTTATGTCAATCATTCCCTCGATTAAGGAGGCATTTCCTTCCTCAAACTCGGGAGGGGCTGGGGGTAATTCCAAACTCCCTTCATTCTCTACCTCATAGATTTCGAGATTATTTTGGGGAGATTCTATCATGGGATTTCCAAAATAGGAAGAGGAATATGGGATCAGGGAGAAATCAACCATGGGATGAGTGAGATGTAACTCTACATAGGCATTTAGATATTCAAGAGTCACCCTATCACTATCAGAGTGATCTAGAATGGTAGACTCATTCTCAATTTCCACATGTGTCAAGATCGGGCTTATTGGTATTTTATGAACCAAAGGTTCAGCATGAATTGATACTATGAAATATGTATCTGCCAATTCATTACTTGGAGTGAATCGGAATTCGAGGTTGCTCTTGAATCGGTGAGAAGGTTCTGTTTCTCTCGAATTTCTTCAATTGATATGAAGTCAAATCCTTTTGTTAGTTTCAGTACTACCATTTTATAGAGTTGCAAGTGTTCAACTCTAGTCTCATATACCTCATATAGTTGGTTTACAACTAATTGCGAGTCTCCGAGCACTCTAATATTACCAATGCCCATCCTTTTGGCTATGATAAGGCCAAGAAGGAGGGCTTTGTATTCAGCCCCATTGTTTGTGCATTCAAAATTTAATTTGAAGGCAAAAGGTAAAACCTTTCCTTCAGAGAAGTAAGGATCACACCTACTCCATCACAAAATGACATCTTGCTCCATCAAAATGGAGAGTCCAATAATAACTTGGAAAAATGGAAGTTGGGACATTCTTAGTATCTTCTTCTTTTGTCTCGGTTACCTCTACCATACAAACTTCATCTGCAGGTATGGAACCAATTCCTAGGGTATGTCCTATACCCATAGAATCAAATGGTAGGAGAATAGGTAGATCTTTCTCTAGTAATTCAACAATTTTTGTAGTGGTTCCTAGTGAAATTGTTTCTATGATGATGTTCTAATCCTTGAATGCTAAGACACCTTAGATTAAGTTTGTAAATTCTAGCTCTGTTGTAGGCACCAACTTTTCTTCTGGGTTTGTATTGATTGGTTTGTTGAGATGATTTGTTGGGAGATCGAATTCAGATTGGATGCCTGGTCTTTTCTTCAAGTCTGATAGGTGTATGCTAAAAGGTTTTAGGTTTCCTTGTACTACAAATACCATTCCCATGTTTAGAAATCTTACTTCTTTGAATAACTTGGAAGTGATTTACTTCATGCTATGTATCCATGAGCGACCAAGAATCATATTATAGTTGGTTTCCTGATCTATAATATAAAATTCAGTGAGGATTGTTTTGGGTCCTAAAGTGACTGGTAGTACTATAGTCCCGATTGAAGTTTCCTTGAGGCTATCATAACCCCTTATCCTGTTTCATGTTGACGAACAATTCATTTTTCCATATCCTATATTTTGAAGAAAAGTGAAGGGGACTATATTAACTGTTGCCCCATCATCAATCATTGCACGCTTAATGTAATTGTTATAAATCCATACCTGTAAATGCAAGGGTGGATCGCCCCTATGTGTAATTTCAGCGTCTGTGGGCATTTTACTTATATCAAATATAAACTTAGCATCCCTGTCTAGATGTCATGGAGGGTAGATGTCAAAGTCTACATGGCTTACCTACATTTCAAGTGGGAGTGATATTAATCAAATGACCAAGACCTAGTAATTCTAAGGTAGCAGCCCTATAAGTAAGAGAGTTCTTTAACAAATCCAAAAGGAAATGTGAGAGAAGTCTTTTTTAGGTCATTAATCAAATCGTTAATGCCTACATGTTTTACTAGTGTCCACCGAGCCTCGTCTAGTACTAATGGATAGGTTGAAACTAGTTGAGAAGAGTAGTCTCGTGTTCTTGTTATGGTTTCTACTTGTAACTCAGTGTCTAATTCTACCAGTCCAACTATCTTGGCTTGTGGTCGAGTTCCTAATTGGGGTGCGACTAGTGGATTTGATGAAGTCGAAGCTTCATGATTGTTATTCCCTGTTATGACACCTTTGTTTGTCCTGTTTGGATCTAACCTATTATTGTTAGAACGATTCGGGAGAGGATCGTTGAAAATCTTGAGAGGTGAATTTTGAGGGGAAACTGATCCCATGTAGGTATTTGGTGTGGTTGATATGGAATTTTCCAGAAACATATCTATAAAGAGTTATTTTTGATCTTCTGGTAAACGTTCCAAGAATTTTTTGTAATTGCAGCAAGTCCTAGTATCATGACCTTGGATTTTGTGGAAGCCACAGTATAAATTGGGATTATAATTCTGTGGTCATTGGTTTGAATCCTGTTGTGGCCCAAAGTTCTGATTGGGTTGCTGATTATTATAGTTGTAATTTTGAGGTTGTTGCCTTTGGTTTTGGTTTTGATATCCATCTGGGCCTTGGGAAAGGCCTTGTGTGACTATTTGTTGTTGTTGTTGTGGAGGATGATTAAAATCCACCGTATTGATTGCTGGAGTAAATTTATTATTGCATTGATTATTAGTAGGTGTCGGGGTGTTCACAACATTTGGTCTTTTGGCTTGATCAGTGACTCCATCTATTGTAACCCCGTGGTTTTTGTTAAGGATCTTGGGTCCTTGATTGGTGTTCCCAATGTTGGGATAAGTCATAGTGTTTTGATTGGGAGTGATTAATCTCCCATTTGTTCCATATGTCTTATGACCGCTGTCTATTACCGCTTGATCGATTCGGAGAGCACTCTCGAGTACTTCATCATAAGTCCTTAGTGGGAACTTCTGGACTTCTTCCTTTATCTCTCTATTGAGAGAATGAAGGAATACATTGCATATTTCCATTTGATCCATGTTTGGAGAACTTGCTGAAGAGTAGAGGACTATACGCCATATTTGAATGAAGTGAACAACAAATTCATTGTGCTCTTTCTTAATGTGTAAGAATTCCCTGATCCATGTTCTTAACAATTTGTTCATGTCAAAAGATTTGATAAATTCTGACACCAATTGTTTGAATGAGTGGATCGAAGCTTCAAGTATTTTATAATACCAATCAAGGGCAATACCTTTTAAGGTTTTAGGGAAAATTTTAGCAACAATGGCATCTCAAGGGAGTAGTTCTCGAATAATGGTGGAATAGGCCTTGATATGTGTGTTTGGATCTCCCTCTCCCTTGAATTTAGGAAAATTAGGTAGAGGTATTAGAAGCATGACACTTCATATGGTGAAATATAGAGGCTCTTACAAATATTCAGAGTAAATCTCTACCACAAAGGTTTCAACCATCGATGGTGCCTGTTGAGGGGGTGGAGGTGGAACGGGTTGTTGATATGGCATAACATATGTATTTTCAGGGGTGTAAGGAAACCCCTGTGGTTGAGTGAACATCATAGGAGAAGAGAACATGTATCCCTATGGTAATTTTGAATAAATGTTTAAGTAGGGAGGAGCATTGCTCTTATATGGGTTTTTTGGTACTAAACCAGGAGGTATCATACTTTCAACTAGAATAACATTTGAAAATGTGGTTCTATTTAGTGTTTGTTGTGGATAGCTACACGAATGTTTATGAGGCATACCTAATGTTATTTTTCCTATGAGAAAGTCAACCTAGCTAGGATGATGCAGAGGGTTGGGAGTTCTTGCTTGCCCCGAATGTGAAGCTTGATTTTCTTGAGCAAGTTCTAGTCCTCTAACCCTCTCAACTAAAGCCAAGATGACCTCAATTGGTGATGAAATAGTGTTATGCCTTGATGGCTATTGTTGTACCCCTTGAGGTTGCCAAGGGGTATGATACCCATTATGAATTGTTCATTACTCTGTTAAACCTCACCAAGAGTATTTTCCATAGGTGGAGGAATGGGGGTATTTTCTTGAAGCAGGGTGTCGAGTTGTGTTTGTAAACTTCCTATAGGTGGGTACATGTTTTGGAAGCATTTCTCACTTCTAGTGTAGCGTGCTAAGTACTCCTCATCCAAGAATGGGAGTGGATCGACTGCCTACTGATTTGTGGTCTAAACAAAATACGAGGAGATGAACTGGATTCTCTAGTAAATGTCATGTTGTTAGAGCCTGAGGGCTTCGGTTGTTGTGTTTGTGTGATTTGGTCTAGCTCCTCAATTCGGAATGAATAACTAGAGTTAGTTCTTTGAGGAGGAGTTTGTGATGACAAGTAGTTTCTTGAGTAGTTGTCAGCCCATGCAGAAAGTGAGGGTGATGGTTGTCTACTCGTTTGACCATAATATTCTTCAAGACCTAAGAGAGATCTGCCATATGCGTCATATATTGACATATTCGGGGGGTATATGAATACCTGCAGTATAAAGGGAAGGAGTGTAGATGGATGAAAGAAATGGAAATGAAAAAGGAGTGGTTGTTCCTTTCACGTTGGGTTCACCAATTTTGTACGATAGAAAAGTGACAGGTGAGCATGAAAATTGACAAGTACCCTTTCTCCATACCCGACCTCTAGAAGTCGTGTCGAGGCAGCAAGTGGAAATGAAATATATGCAAATGTGGACAAAATATTTGGGAAATATTATATCTTTGACACACAACACCGGAATTTGTGAATCTAAGGCAAGGAATTCTCCTAACCTAAATTGGTGTGATGGATCGGTTGAATACCATAGCTTCTCGAAGGCTCCAATAAATGTCGAGCTCTATCGAGATCCTATCTATTGGTTGTTAGACATGTGGAAAGTGACTTCTAGGTGCCTCATGTGTATTTCAAGACAAGGTCATGAAATTGGTAGTGACAGGTATAATGGATTTGCAAGAACTATGGGTGATTTTATGGTCTAATCTAGAAAATCTTAGCCTGACCAGCTTCTACGTTCAACATGGAAAACTATGTGATGATATCCGGTGGGAGTGGTGAGGATCTAAATACCATTGTATATAAATTTGTGTCAATGTTTGATTGATTAACCGATCCATTGGGTTGTGGGACTTGGGGATCGAGAACCATGAGTTTGTGGTTATTGTGAACCTTTTATGATCATATGAAGAATCAATCTCTTCTTCCGACTATCCAGTAGTCGTAAGATTTTTCAACCTCTATGTTTAATACCAGGAGTTGTGTGATCTTATCTAAATATCTTACGGGTGTTCAAATAACTTGTATGTGTAATCCTATGTCTATATTAATGAGAATGTCTCCTACATCTAGCTGCAGAACTAACGGATCACAACAAAATGTTTTCTCTCTTTCAAGTTCTTATATGGTCATGTGGATATCCTATCAAGGTAATCTATAGTGGGTTGATTTCACCAAAATTCATATGCTTTGTCATCTTCAATGTTTAATTCTCTCAATCGTTCACTTTGATTATTTGTGATTTTTTTCCATTTGGAAGATGTGAAGTCAAAGAGCTTGATCTATATCTACTAATGTTGTGAAGAGATTTGGATGAGGTATTACTGGTTTGAATATGTAATCCCTAGGCTCTCTAGTTCCCGTAGTTTTCATGCAAGAAATAACTAAATTTAACTCAATAAAGTAAAATAATTATGAAAATAAATCTATGTTATGCTTATCACTTTTTTATTTTCAAAGATGTGAACTTGAATGAAATTAAAGAGCAACTAATCTAATAAATTCAGATAACGAGAAATTAATCTAAGAATAAAACTATAACAAGCAAGGTAGCGGATGTACTTATTTGTCGTGCACTTATGAATTTACCTTAAATATAAACAACTAACTAATTCAATTGAAAGACCTTCAATCTTACCTTAGAAGTGAGGAACAAATCATAGCTTCTTAGAAGCTATTATTCCCATAACTTCCCTAGTAATGTTGAAAGAGAGCTTAACTGAAATGAAATAACTTGCTATTCCATTTGATATATTGTAATTACAACTTTGACAATTCAAACATGGAGTTTACAGAACAGAGGAAAATATATTTGTATTGTAGCTTGTCCCCTTAGTGTCATCTCTTCTTTCATACGTGTTCTCGTGAATCCAAAAAAGTGGGAATGTGACAGTGGCAGCAAGAGAAGATATTCAAACAGTGGCAACTTAGACAATAAATGAACATAATACAAGTAGGAGAGGGATAGCGCAAGTAAACAGAGCTTGGATATGTGATTCCTAGCAGGATTATTCTAGGGATACAACACAAACACACCGAAAACTCTAGAGCCTATAATTCTGTGTGACGAAACAACAACCTATAACTCTATGTAGAATCAATATTCTCAAATGAACTTAATCTAGAACTAAAACTATTTTATGTTAAGCTAGTTTTTTTACTACAACAAATGAAACAAGATGAAACTAGAGAGATCAAGTGATCTCTAAATCAGAAAGAAGGAGAGAAGCGTTCAACTGAGAGGTTGAGAACTTATACAAAATCTAGACCTGTTGAGACTTGTTGAGGAGATTTCAAACACACCGAATGATAAATCATAGAGAGAGGGGCCATTTTCTTGTAAACAAGCTTAGTATTTATAGTTTTCTTACTCACTAGAAGGCAAGTCCAAATTTCCATGCTTTATCATTTAAAATGGAGAATTATTATCACAAAGATTTTGGAAACTCTAAATGAAGAATAAGCGGTTGAATTTTGCAAGCACAACATTATTTTTCATGTCAACGAGTGCTTCAGAAGCTTTTGGAAAATGCAGGCAGGACCACCACCTAGAGTGGGCTAGCGGTTTCAAGACCGCTATCCCGACCTAGGTGGCGTTCACGGGAGTTCCTCCCGGGTAGGGCGGCGGTCCCGTCACTAAAGATAAAAATGAAAGGAAAAAGAAGAAAGGATTTAGAACAAAGCACACAAAGGTTGGATAAGGTATTTTACAAAGTGTAAACATATACTCAGTTTTCTTTTTGGATTCTAAACACCTTGCGAAGAGATCTCGAATCATCATTGGGGTTTACGTAATTTCTTTCGATAGTTCAAAGTGCATATAATTTTGAGTACGCACAACAATCCTTAAGGGATTGCTATCTATTCACACTTGCACTTGAGTACTTAAGATTATGAAATGAAGCTTGATCTCACAAAAATCATGTAATGTAGAACTTTCATTGGTTCAAAATATTAGAATCTAATTTCTTAGTGTATTTCAACGTTGGCCACACAAAATTGTTTTCTCATTTTACTTTCTAATGATCTAATGAAGGGTTCCACATGTTTCTAAATTTACCACTTTGTTGTAGGTGATTACATGTCATCTTAATGTTTTGAAACCAAGGGAATATAATATTAAGGACATATATAGATATGTTAAGTACACTCAAAGTTTTATAACCATATTTTCTAGTTTTCCAAGACCTTATAGCTTGAGGTCGAGACCATACAACTCCATATTGGTCCATACAATAGTTGTATAGTCCTTCTCTGTCTAGTTGTCACTCTAAAACTTCTACCAAATAATTTATAGTTTTTAATATACTTGTTCTACCATATTGCACATCCAAATCATTCCGAATTTCCCTTTTATAGCTAGTATTATCTCTTTTCTTGTGTATTTGAGAAAGAAATGATCATTTATAATATTTAACATGTATGAATTCACTATTACGATTGTAAATGATTAATGTTGGAATTTATTTTTAGATCAAATTAATCTACCTATTGTATACACTTACATCATTCTTAGTTTTTCAACCCATAACATCATAGAAATTACATAGATTGTAAATATTTTGTGAACTGAATCTTGAAAAAAATTTACCTTAGTTATTTTTTTGCTGATGTATTACATCGTGGTTCCAAATATCATGGTTTATTATTGTCATTTATATCTCCTTCATATGTGTTCTTTCCAATTCTTTCATGGAATATCATATCATATTAATCATCCCACACCCACAAATAATACCCTTTCTAGCTCTCGTGAGTGTGCACATGTTATTGTTGATATTTTTTCTCATTTTATCTTCTTGGTATTCACTAATACTTACAAGGTGAAAGGTATCATAACTTATCTTAAAATATTTATCTATTAGATGATGAGGGACAACATTTTCTAAATTTATGAATGCAAATACTAATAATCTTGAAATTACTATTTATACTAATTATAATCAACTAAAAATTATTCTTATATCTTCCACATCTTATCTCAATCCTTCATCCCCATTTGGTATACACAAATGAACAATACCTACATCAATAATACCTATTTCATTATGGGCATATAATCTTCCACTTCACAATGTATATATGCATATTCCTATTACTACTAATACTCCTACATATGCTCTTTATAATCATAATGCTTAGCGTGATTCCTATTCAAACACAAAGGATTTTTAATCCCTTGTTCATGCTTTACAAGCTCAATTTTACAAGTACAACAAGGTGAAAAATTTTCTTGTCACACCATTGATTCTACTCAACTACATCATAAGTGAATTGAAACTAAAGTGGAATTTTAACCTTTTCCCACCCATATTTTTCTTCTAATCTTCCTTGTTTATGACGGTAAAGGATCCTAAATAGTACCTCCAAAATTTTCATATTTCTTTCATGGAATATTCTTCTAGTGATACATTTCTTAAAAATATGTTCCTTTAGAGTCTCAATAATTTTTCATTACAAAATTTTTATGACCTAACCATGCATCATATACATACATTTACTCCTCTAGATAATAAATTCTTTCTTTTGATAAAGTGTATTACTCTCAAATAGTTAAAATGTTACAAGTTACCAATGAATCCATTAGTGAATATGTACTATGATGTAGGACCATGCTTACTATGATGAAAAATATCTTAGTTGATGGTGAACTATAACATATCTCTACACATATCCTTCTTTCCTATTTATAATAATTAGTTATTTTTGACAAGTTCAATTCCTTTGATCATCTATGCCACACTCTATTATAATGTGAATCCAATCTCATCAACATGAATAAAATCAAATATGTTACTACTGCTAGTACTTACACTCATAAGTTTTAAACAATCACTAACATTAAGAATAAGTCTTTTGATGAAAAAATGAATCTAAACCACTATGAATGTAGTGTCTCAGCCTATAAAGTTACAATTACAACCCTATCGATAAAAAATAATTGTTTACTTTATGCACCCCAAAATCCATTCCAAGAATTATGTAAGTGTAATCTTACATCTCTCCCTTTTCACTTCTAGAGTCTAATGAAAATTTTCCTCATGCTAATAGATTTGATGATAATGCCCATTATGATTATAACAAATGCATTGGGTAAACCACTTATATTTGTTTTAATATTTATCACGTTAAACAAGATTTCCTTGATGTTATTTCAATTGAGTATGAGAACAAACCTAAACCTAATCTTACTAATGATAATGGAAAAATCAAAATATTTATGGAACCATTTTTAAAACATGATGTTACAAAATATGAATTAGATGCTCACAATTAATAATTTTTTATACCACACCCACCATATTATTAGACTATGTTTAATGATATGATTGGTACTATTACTATGAATCCCTCACCATTTATTACTTTATATCATACTTACATGAAACATGGATCTATATCTATTACACACTCGTATGATTTCCTTGATTGACTAGTGTCCTATATACAATGTATTGGTTTATAGAACTACTACCATATTATTTACATTTTTATATTTTGTGTTCCCTAGATATATCAAGAAGGATGTCAAATATTATTGTTATAAAAATATTGGGGATATTTTCCTATCCCTCATATTCATCTTATCTATATTTTATCTCACATTCTTAGTGGTCTCTTATCTTACATCTTATGAACCAAGTCTAGGTTTCTTCAGGATTCATACTTGCATAGTCATACCTTTCAAACTACATAAACACATTAAGTTAACTCATTTTAATCAATTGGTTATAATTTAGGGTATTACATATAAGGATCATAATTTTAGAAGCTTGAATTGAAACATATGGTTACAATACCTATTACTCATGTATCTACGATCCAAACATCTAAAGTTATTACACTATTCCTCATAGGACATTTCCTCTGGTGCATCCATGTAAAAAAATTCTAGATCATACATTGTTATTTGTCATACCTATACTAAATATTTTAGGAAACCTTCTCCCCATCCTTTTGCTCATTCATCTAGAGAAAATACTAAATTTATCAGAACCTTCTTCTAACCATCAAATTAGTATATTGTTGCCTCATACTACTCATCATGAAAACCCTTACTATAGCTCTTTTATAGTACATGTTATGGATCCTACAAAAATTATACACGAGAATCCTTCTTCTCTTCTAAAACCTACACAACATATGCCCCCTCCACCTACTAAATGTAATATACCACTTTATGAGAACCTTATCATATAGTTATTAAGATATCCCCTTTCTTATACATATTTATTTTCTAAATATTTTTTAAAATTTAATATAATCATATAATATAAAAACATACAAATATATGAAAATATTTAAAATCACGACATGTTTACTATTTACTTAGATGTCTTGTTACTTTATACATGTTATTTTGTATGTTGGTTTAATATATCGGATATTTAATTTAACACACATATTTTCATGAGGTACATTGTGCTTTATACTTTGGACACATACAGGTTGATACATGATTATAGGATCCACCTTGCTTACATACACTAATCTTGTTGGGACATCTCCTAATTCTACACATGTGCATTTTATTTATCATATGTTAATAGACACCTTTCTCAACATTATTGACTATATACATAATTATTATTCTCATTACTTGAGCTAATAGGTCTAACACATGTATATTAATCAATGTTAATAAATATTTCTATGTATTTTTAAATCTATAATTACTCCATTTATCGTTATCATTGCCTTCATATGTGGATTATTTCCTTAATTTATTGCTATGTGGATTCAATTGATTGTATTATTTTATTACGATATAGTGATGGATGTTTACTTTATATGTTGTAAAGGATTTTTATCATATGACATTATGGGTGTTCCTATTCATGGCTTCATGCCTAACTTGCATGTACACATTTTTCTTTGGTTGAGGTAATCTACACATCTTTCCTTATATTGTGATACTTTGGGTGTCCCATGTTTATGCATTAATGCTTACATATGACTATGTTTCTATCTATCATTGCTTACTTTGCTATACAATTTTATTTCTACTATGGTGTTATTCTAATTAATGAAACAATTGATATCTACTCTAATGGTTAAAACATTGCATTTACTATATCTTCTGACATTTTTCTACTTACTATTATTGTATTACTCCATATTTTGTCAAGATTGACACTTCTCTATGTTGTTTTTGGATACTATACAATTTTTTTCATATTTGATCCATGTTGCATGATTGTTTTTCTCCACACCATGGTTTATATCATGCAAAACACATTTTTAGGTACACATTATCAACGATTTCTATCATTCAATCCTTATGTGAGATCCCACCTAGATTATGAAACTTATCACACATGGTCACCCATATAGTATTTTAAGTCTAAAGGTCAAATGTTTTATCACATGTCCCTCAAAAGAGGTAACATTCATTGGGATATTTATACAAATATAGACATATTAAAAATAAAATTATTTTTATAGGATTTAAATATTAAAAATGGTCACAAATACTGAAATGTGGCATAATTCAAAAAATGTCAAAACTATATATTATAGTTAGGAGCATGGTACATTCTCCGGCCATGATGAATGTTCCCAAAGATAGGGGTAAAATTATATGTATTTATCAATTTCTTATTATTATATTATTTATTTACAAGATTTTCATCTAATTTTAGATACACATGATGAAGTATGGAGCTTGATATAGAGGGCATGAGTACATCATTTTTAACTACACTAATTATATTCAATTGCAAGAACATAGTGCAGGGGCATGTGATCCCTTCTCACCTATGATTTTTCATAGTCTACATGATCCATTTTATAGGAATAACACTTTATAGGCACATGGTAATTTAAATTCCTTCTAAGGATTATTTTTTTCAAGTTGTAAAAATTTGGAACAAAATTGGGCCTAGATCCATCTCGCAACTTTGTGGTCCATTAATTTATTATGAATCCTCAACGTAGTTAAGTTCTTCATAGACTAATATTTATTTTTCTCATAGTATATTTTAAAATGAGGAAGGAGTAGTAGTATTTTATCTATTTCTACTCTAAATACTTCATCTATACAAATATCAAAGGGGGCATGAATCCTCTCCTCACTATATTTAGTGTTGGGATGTAGCCAACACTATGGTATCTCATACGACACAACATAAGGAACTGATCACCCCCAATCCTCTACTACCTCTACTATAATATTAAAGGGAATAATATGTAGACACTAAAATTTGGTAACTTTCCCTTGTGTAATGTCAAGTTTGATCATGCTCCCTTGCTAAGAAAAATGCTCACATTTGGAATCTAATCAGTTCATCTCCTATTTATCTCATGACCTTATTTATATTACATTATTCTCTCTATTAAATTATGAGAATATGTTTATGATTTAACAAAATAGATTTATTAAACCTAATTTTAGAGTCACATATGATAATAAAATGTTAAAATACATATTTGACATAAGCAATAAGCTAATAAAATATGAAACCCTAAGTGTAAGAGAGAGAGATAGAGGAATGGACTTAGATAATTTATGACAAATCTAGAAGTTCTCTGGACTTGGAAACTACTAAGCCTGAAGTGAATAGTGTCGTTATTTCTCATGATCAATTATGGAATCCATGGATAAGGTTGGACATGGGCACCCATAGCTGGGTAGAGCGCTGCCAGAACTATAGACCTCTACTAGGTGCCCGTGATTGCGCACATGGACGAAATTTGATTTTTACGAGATTGTAATTATGTCGCCATTAATATTTGTAGCTCACATGTTTATCACACCTTGATCTCCGAAGTAATTGTAACTCGCAAGACAATGATTGACTGTAAAACCCCAAAACCACATCAAATCCAAAATTGGAAAGATGTAATATGGGAATTTTGACTAGCCCTTATGTTCACATTAATTTTGAGCTTACAATTGAGAACCGCACTACATCTTAGACTCCATGTAGTTTTGGTGAGTGTTTGTAAGAATCATGCCCTAGGATGCCCTTATGCAAGTGCATTTGATAGTGAGTTGTAGCTAGATGTAACAATGTAGATAAATGTGTGGATGGAATGAATAACTTACCCTTCCTATGCTTTGTACGTAGAAAACGTAGTCCCTTATCCCTTGATTGAATGCCAAATGGATGATTTTAAGTTCTCAAGGTTCCCTTTGAGTGCAAGATTAGGTGATAGTAATATTATTTAGAGCTTAGTCCCTTATTTTGATCACATAGCTATGTACTTACATGATTCCCTGTAGTTGAATTTTGTATTGTACAATTGGAAGGCCAAACCATAAGAAAATAATATGTCAAAAAGCTAATAGAATCCCAAAAAAAGTGAGTAAGGTGGAAAGAGGTCATGGGTGCCCAGAGGGGACAAGGGTGCTTAGGTGATGGCATCTTGGCTAGGCATTGGTGTCTCAAGTCATAAAATATAGGAAAATAAAGTTATGAATGGGATGTAGGCTATGTAAGACCAAATTAAAAATAAGAAAGATAAAAAAATGCCAAAGATAGGTGTCCTATCAATTACTAGCTTTATTGCTTTGGATTCATGTAAATGCTAGTATGCTTTTAGGACCTAGAAATGTACCCAAGTACGTGATTTTGTGTCTACATTTTCCCCACTTTATGTTGTTGAGTGAATAATCGATAACATAAAGTAGATAATATGTGTGTACATTTTGTTCTTGTAGAGTGTGATGGTGATAACGTGCCAAAGAGACAAGTGAAGTGTGGAATGATACAAAAATGAAGCTTGGAGACTAGGAAAGGAAATTGACCCTAGGGGTGAAGCATATTTATTATACAATGATGTAATTATTGTTGTGCTTGTGATTAGTTCTTCTCGTAAGTACATGAGACATACAAAAAGAAGATGAGAATGTAGTCAAATTCCTTTAAATGATAAATTTGATGCAAGTATGCAAATAGTATGTAAATGTGTGTAAAAGGAAAGTAAGCACCTAATGTAGAAGAGTGTAAAGGGATATAAAATGTCCTAAATTGTTACGAAGATAATTTTTTTGGGGAAATATCATGCCAAGAAAAAGTTTTTGTGTGATCTCATGCCAAAAAGAAATTTTAGGAGAGAGAGGTCTAGTGTTACTCTCCATCCATGACTTTGCCCAATATACACCACTACATATGGTGTGATCCGCTTTATTCCTCCTGCACTGATTTATTTGGATGTATTGTTTATTCTGATTGAAAATGGAGATAGAACACATTATGCTTGTTAGAGGACTATTCATGTATTGTAAAAACAACTCTTTAAACTATTGTGAATTGTGCTGATATGAGAACCTGATTATGTATACCCCTAAGAAATTAATGCCAAAGGAGGTCACATGTACCCATGCGCTAGTGTTTGTGTTGTGCTAATGACCTAAGTCATATTCTGGTTTATTCTATGACAATATGACTTATTTTCTCCCTGTATAGTGCATGCATGTATTGTAGCTCTGAGTTGATGTATGGGGTGATTTGTTCACCCAATGTATGCCCCCTCATTTGGGGTGCATGCAATGTCAATAGGAGTATGTGGCCCAAATAGAGGACCTAATGTTGATCTAAAATACATCCCTATAGGGGGATGGGATGTGCATGGTAAAAACCAATGCTCATGTAAAAAATATGGCTAGTAAGATGTGTTAGTAGAAAAATCAGTAACTATGTAATAGAAAATAGTATAAGAAACAAGTATGCATACAAGATGAACCGCAAAATATGAGTTTCAAACATAGGACATCACTCAAAATGTCACAAGAAAATAAGGGCCAAAGAAACAAAAAAACATACAATAAATTATTAAATAATACATATGGCATAGCCCACAAACAACTCTATATAATAGAAAACAATATCAAACAAGATGTAATAAACAACCATGGTGGCATGTAGACCTCTAAGGAAATATTATACATGAAGCAATCATTAGCATGTTATAAAGATAAAAAAATATGTGAAATCATGTATGTACTAATGGAATGAGTAGTGTTCTATTAATAATAGGAAGTAACAAATAATGACTCAATAACACCTATAATGTGTGATAAATTAGATGCCCCTAAGAGCCTCGGTGAGACTAGTAAGAGTACGGTGCCAAGCATTATTGCAACATGTAAGGATATGTAAGAATTCCACATTCACAAATAGAGAACAAGTGAATGCACATGTCTATATAGCAATGATAATGACATATTGGATATATGGCTAACAAAGTAAGCAATGTGCAACATGTAATTAGTATAGGAAAGTAAGAGTAAGTGCAACCAAGATATACAATATGGAGTATATAGGTGTGATGGAATGTTATTAAATGTGAATGTTATAAGAGAAAAATTCCACCCAACAGATATGGATGAGTATGAGATGAGGTTAATTTATGAAATACTCCTCAATAATCAAGAACGAACCATACAAACAAGAGTGTGTCATCGGGAAATTATTTTAAAATGTGTTCTAGAAAGATAGATCATGAAGCATAGAGCATGAAAAATGAATATGGCGAGGTTCATTTCATATTTAGACCCTCAACAGTTGATTATGAACTATGAAAATAGAGTGTGTCATAGGTTTTTGATGATATAAATGTGCATATCATGATGTAGATGAGAGATTAGAAAGGCTAGATGTGAAGCACGAAGCTTAATGTGTATATGTAAAGACTAGAGAGAATTGAAAATTATTTAAGGGGGATAAATCATGATTCCCCCAAGTGTGTGATGAAAATTAAGCTATCTAATGATAGTGAAGGGAAAGTGTCCTCCATCAAATACCCGAGGATATAAAGGTGTATGAAAATGATAGATAAGATTGATGGTGTATGCAAATAATGATGTATATGTGAAGTCACCCTATGTGGTGAAAGAGGAGATGACCAACTTTGTGAAGGATACCTATGAGGTGAAAGAGGTGGTGAGAACCTATGTGAAGAAGACCTATGAGGTGAAGGAGGTGATGAGCACCTATGTGAAGAAGACCTATGAGGTGAAGAGGTGATGAGAACCTATGTGAAGGACTAGTGGACCTATTGAAGATGACACCATTGTAGACTAGGACATGTGCGAATAGGAGAAATACATACTAAATGTGCCTTAGATTTGAGAAGCCTCGAGAGGCCTAGAAACTATGGATGGTGAAGAATTTCATCAAGAGGAGGTAGAGGAAATGGTGTGCATGGTGGAACACCTTTAATAGTGACAACTTGTTTATTGTGTATGAACTTGAGACACATATGATTCATAGATAAAATAGCTTCAGCAATGCAGAGCCAATAGAGATCTAAGAACATGATATAACCTTTGATTGAAGATGGCACAACAAATGACACGATCATGGTGAGATTCCCAAGCGTAATTGGTAGCCTAATGTAGTGGAAATAATTAGGAGTTGGATATGAAATAATAGAAATTGGACATTTGATATCCGAGAATAAGTGAAATAGAGAACCCTAGAAATAAGACCATCTCGTGTTAGGAATTAATAATATCTAATGCGCAATAATTCCTCGAGAATCATAATAATAAGAAGTATGAATTAGAATTACAGAAATGAAATATGCACAACATGAAGACAATATTTCACATGGTTCACCCAATGTGGGCTACATCCACCAAGAACACTTGCTCGGATTTTATTATAAGCCAACAGTCTTCACAGTTACAATAATAAGATCTTGTTTGGAGATGTGCTCAACAAATCCTCCTGAATTCACACTTGAATTCAAACACACTATTCACCTTCACAAAGCACACTCAAGTAAATCATATTGTATGTCCATATATTTATAATTACATCAATAGGTATTTGAAGAGGTGGTTTTACAAAACTATGGGTATGAAAAAACCATGGGCCCAAAAATAGCCCATAATGAGTTACCCATTACCCATGGGTTAATAAACCACCCATGAAAATTTTCTTGAGGGCTTCACCCCCGAACCCCCTTGACCCGCTCACCGGTGAGTGGGACTACCGTAAAAATATCTGAGTGTAACACATGGAAGGTGTACCAAACTCTAACATGAAAACAAGCTCCACAAACATAACAATCTCCCACTTGGAGACTGATTTCCATTGAGCAAGCTTCTCAACCCTTCACTGTCATCTGTGAAGGCCAACCAAAGCTGAACATAGCTTTATTTTATCCCTTGTGACCACCTTGGTCATCATGTCTATAGGATTCTAACTGGTATGAATCTTCTCCAACTTCAACTTATCTTCCTCCAAAGCTGTCCTGATGAAGTGATATCTCAAATGTATATACTTCGTCCTGGAGTGGAAAAATGAGTTCTTAGCTAGGTGTATAGCACTCTGACTATCAATATGCATCTTACATTCCTCTTGCTTATGCCCCAACTCCTCAAGCAATTGTTGTAACCAAATCATCTCTTTGCTTGCCTCTGTGGTAGCAACATACTCAGCCTCCATGGTTGACAAAGCCACCAGCTTCTGTAGTCATGAAATCTAGCTCACTGCTGTCCCACCTACAATGTAAATATAACCTATCATGCTCCTCCTACTGTTAACATCTCCAGCCATGTCTAAATCTACATAACCATGTAAAGTTGTGTCTGATCCACTATAGCACAAAATTGTCCCCATGGTCCCTCTCAAATACTGAAGGATCCACTTTACTGCTTGTCAATTCTCTTTATCTGGATCACTCATAAATATACTCACGACTCCCCCTTTGCATTGGCAATACTAGGCCTAGTGCACACCATAGCATACATCAAACTACAAACTGTTGATGAGTAAGGTACCTTGGACATCTGGTTTCTTTCTTGATCTGTCTTGGGACACTACTCCTTTGATAACTTAAAATGACCGCTAAACGAGTCCCAACCGGTTTAGCATCCTTTATGTTAAACTTATCCAATACCTTCTTAATGTACTCTTCCCGAGATAAATTCAACTTTTGTTCCTTCCTATCCCGAGTTATCCTCATACCAAGGATTTTTCGGCTACCCCAAATCCTTCATATCAAAGGATTCACTTAGTTGTTTCTTGAGTACTTTTATTTCCTGCATGTTTTTACCATTGACGTGGAGCTTGTTTCGGGACATACAAGCTCTTCTTTAGTTTACACACCATCACCTCTTTACCTTCGACTTCATATCCTTCTGACTACTGCATATATAGCTCCTCCTCCAAATCACCATGCAGAAATGTATTCTTTACATCTACATATTCTAAGTGCAAGTTTTCTACTGCCACTATTCCAAAAATAGTTCTGATAGAATTCATTTTTACTACAGGAGAAAAAATCTCATCAAAATATATACCTTTTTTCTGTGTAAACCCCTTGACCACCAACCGGGCCTTATATCTTTTCTTTCCTCCTTCTTCATCTTTAACTCTATACACCCACTTGTTCTCGCAATTCTCTTTTTCCTTCCAATAGCTTCACCAAATCCCATTCGGTTCTCCATGAGAGACTTATGCTCCTCATCCATGGCTTGCTCCCACTTCTCTACTGGCATCTACCTACATTACTTCATCAAAGCACTCGCCTCCACTATCAGTGAGTAATAAATAATAAAGAGAAGGAGAAAAAAGTTCATGTTCTTTTCTTACCCTAGAAGACCTCCTCTTTGTAGGAGTTTGGGGTTCCTATTGAGTAGGTTCTGAACAAATTCGGTGGTCACCGTCCCATCTAGAAGATCCTCTACCACTGCATATTCTTTCTTAGATTCTTCATTGTTTTCCTGCAACTGTTGCTTATACATGAATTTCTCATTAAAGACCACATCCCTAGACCGAATGATTTTCTTGTCCTTAATACTCCAACATTTAAATCCAAAGTCACCACCACCATAACCAATAAAAGTGTATTTTTCTGATTTAGCCTCTAGCTTGGTCTTATCATCGTTGTCAATATGAACAAACACCTCACATCCAAAGACTCTAAGAAATGAGTAATCAAATTTCTTACCATACCAAGCCTCCTCAAGTATGCCTCCATCCAAAGCACTTGAGGGTCCTCTGTTTATCAAGTACACAATTGTGCTCAATCAAATTCATTGCTACAATACTCCCCTCCATTATCCGACTGAGACATTTTAACTTAAGACTGTTTCATTCTCTACCAAGGCTTTCCATTTAACAAAAGTATCAAATACATCAGATTTGTTTCTAATACAATAAACCCAAACTTTCCTTGTTGCATTATCAATAAAAGTAACATAATAACTTGAGCCCCAAGAGATGATACAGTGGACCCCAAACATCGAATGTACCGGCTCTAACTTACTCTCTTTCTTCGTAGGTCCAACCTTGAGAAACCTTACTCACTGTTTCCCATATATGCAGTTCTCATAGAAATCCAAACATGTTTGTATATATCCGAGTAAATTCTTCTTTATGATGTCCATGCCCTTATGGCTTATATGTGAGCCTATAGTGCCATAATGTTGTATCTACATCCGAAGCCACACAATTACAATCATTAGTACTATCGGTGGTTAAATACAAGGTTCCAACCTTCTTACCTCTTGCCACCACAAGAGCACCCTTGGTAACCTTCCAAGATTCAAAATTTGTAAATATCACAAGTATAACCATCACTTCCCAATTGCCCCATCGATATCAAATTACTCCTTAATGTAGGCACATGTCCGACATCCTTCAATAGCCATGTATTCCCATTTTGCATCTTAACTCGAACATAACCTTTTCCAACTATACTACAAGGATCATCATGACCAAGAAAAACATGCCCAAAATCCCTTGAACATAATCAACAAAATAATGCCTATGTGGAATAGCATGAAAAAAATCCCCTAAATCTAAAACCCAAGATTCAAGTAATATTATACAAAGAAAGAATCAAAGCATCCTAGCATACATTACGGATGCCACATTTACCTCCTTTTTTTCTTCCTATTATTTCTTCTTGTCCTAAAGCTCCCAAAGTCCTTCTTTACATGCCCGGACTTTCCATAGTGCCAAAGACGCTATCTTGCTTTTGGATTTTGACCTTGCCTAATCCTTTGATTTTCCACGATTTTCTCTATTCTTGTCTCCCTCTAATTTCCATTGTCAAAGCATTCCTTGAAGTAAAAGATTCACCATAGATTTTTCTTCACATTTCCTCACTTAGAATCACCCCTAGAACATCCTCAAACTTCAACTTTTAGTTAGTAGGAACCGAGTTGTTTTTGCCATTACTAGGATATTCTAACTCTCAAGTAAAGAGCACAAAACTAATAAATCCCTAAATTCTTCATCAAATTCTATTGTAAATGAAGCTAGTATATTTACAACCATATTAAAATCATATAGATGATCTACTACTTGAACCATTCTCGAGACATCTTCATATTAAACAACTTTTTCATTAAAAATATCTTATTAGAGGAAAAGGGTTTTTCATACAACTTCCTAATGCATCCATCGGTTCTTTTGTATTCTTTTCCTTTGAAACATTAAATAATACCGACAATGCAAGACACGGCCGGATCATTCCAAGTGCCTTCTGATCCAACAAATCCCATTCCGCATCTGTCATACTCGAGGGTTTGTTCACCTTCTTAGACAATGGAGTATAAAGATCCTTCTGATAAAGGTAATCTTCCTTCTGCATCTTCCAAAGACTGAAATTATACTCGTTGAATTTATCAACCCTAGATCTTCCATCATCTACCATAGCTCCCACTCAAGCTAAAAATTTTCCCTACAATTCAACACTTCAGCAAACCAAACTAGGCTTTGATACCAATTGTTAGGAATTAATAATATCTAATGTAGAATAATTCCTCAGAATCGCAATAATAAGAAGTATGAATAGAATTATAGAAATGAAATATGCACAACATGAAGACAATATTTAACGTGGTTCACCCAATGTGGGCTACATCCACCAAGAACACTTGCTCAGATTTTATTACAAGCCAACAATCTTCATAGTTATAATAATCAGATCTTGTTTGGAGCTACACTCAACAAACCCTCTTGAATTCACACTTGAATTCACACACACTATTCACCTTCACAAAACACACTCATATAAATCCTATTATATGTCCATCTATTTATAAGTACATCAATAGGTAGCCGAAGAGGTAGTTTTACAAAACAATGGGTACAAAAATCCCATAACGATTACCCATTACCCATGGGTTAATAAACCACCCATGAAAATTCTGCCATAAAAATATCTGAGTGTATCACATGGAAGGTGTACCAAACTCTAACATGAAAATAGGCTCCACAAAAATATTTAACGTGGTTCACCAAATGTGGGCTACATCCACCAAGAACACTTGCTCAAATTTTATTACAAGCCAACAGTCTTCATAGTTACAATAATCAGATCTTGTTTGGAGTTGTGCTCAACAAACCCTCCCAAATTCACACTTGAATTCACACACACTATTCACCTTCACAAAACACACTCACAAAAATTTTCTTTGGGGCTTCACCCCTGCGAACCCCCTTGACCCACTCACCGGTGAGCGGGACCATCGTAAAAATATCCGAGTGTAACACATGGAAGGTGTACCAAATTCTAACATGAAAATAGGCTCCAAAAACATAACATCTCGATGGATCATTGTGGTATTAAAATTTCATGAACCAATATAAACATTTATGTGTAATGAATCTAAAGAATAATCATAATAAGAAAATGAAATAACTAGTGGAGATGCATCAACAAAAGTGATAAGAAAATCAAGGGGACCCAATGAAGGAGGGGGCATAACATGATAAGTATGATTAGAAAAAGAATCCGAAGCTTTTGTATCATGTATAGGAAAAGGGTCATTGAATATTTTGAGCTTTTTGTTAGTAAATACTAGTTTATAAGAAGAAGAAGATGGAAGAAGGAGCTCTAGTTAATTATTGTCAATGAGATCTTTTATAAGATGCCGGGTTTGAAACAACATTTGATAGAATGTCCAATACATTGATGATATTAATGTTTAACATTTTCTTAATTAATTGTGGCCATGATGTTGAGATGGATCAAGATTAAAAGGTGGTGGAAGAGTGATGATATTTCTTTCAATTAATTAAGGAAGTAGAAATTGAGGTGCATATGATAATTTAGTGAATGTATGCTTTATAAGTTTCCATTAAAGATTTTTAGGATTAAAGATGACATTAACTTGATTGTCTTCACTTAAGTAGGTTTAGGAGAAGGTTTGAATGTTGACTTAGATTGAAACCTAGTAGAAGAAGATGAAGAAGAAGAATCTTGATATTTGAGCTTGCCCATAGATACTTGATTTTCCTTCATGCATTTTAAGAATTTTGTATAATTGATTGAAATAAGGATAGGTTTCAAAGATAAAAGTCTCTTGGAGTGGTGGTAAGAGAATTTGAACAGATAAATCTTATAGTTCCAAATCAGCAAGCACATTAGTCACCTTAGATAGATTTTTCTTGTAATGTAATACATAGTCAGCTAGATGTTCATTGGATATTTTTTTAATTTGAGTGAGTTGAGAATAAGAGATTTTAGTGCCGATATTGTTTGAAAAATGACCAAGAAAATCATCGGATAAATGCGTGAAAGATGTTATTGAATGAACATGTAGATATTAAAACCAACACATAGTATAATCTTGAAGGCTTCTAGGAAAGATCTTAGTCAATAATGTATGATCATTTGCATAATCTAGACATACAACATGAAAATCTTAGAGATACTCTTGAGGGTCATCATGGCCATTGAAAATGGGTAGCTTAGGGGTGATGAATTTGAGAGGAAGCATGTAAGAATAAATGGTGCGTGTGAAGGGAGTGTGAAGGATTAAAGAGGAGTCAAGATATGGAGAGGAGTGTGAAGTAACCGAATGCAACTAACATATTTTAGGTTGTAAGTTAAGACAGAGAGAAGCTAGGTCTTGTGTACTAGAAGAAGAGACTTTTCGAGTGTGAGAAATAAGAGGTAGAGTGAAGTGGTTGGTAGGAGTAGGAATAGACACGGGAACAATAGAAGTAGGTGGAAGGGTAGAAGAAGGAGGTTGTGTTACAATAGGAATAGAAGCAATATTAGAAGTAGGAAGGTTAATATTAGCTATAATGGTGGCCTCCTCACGAGTAGAGAATAAAAGAATATCTAAATCTTGTGGATGTTCAACAATATGAGCATTGAGATCATGAAGGTCTTCATCAGAAAAGGGAGGATAAATTTCAGCCATGTTAAGAAGATGATAATATACCTAGAAGCTAGGTTGGGTTTGAGCGATGGGTTCACCAAATTCTTTAACAAATTTTTTTTTATTAAAACCTAATTAAAAAGTCATATATGAATAATAAACGTCAAAATACATATTTGACACAAGAAATAAGCTAATAAAATATGAAACACGAGTGTGTGTGTGTGTGTGTGTGTGTGTGTGTGTGTGTGTGTGTGTGTGTGTGTGAGAGAGAGAGAGAGAGAGAGAGAGAGAGAGAGAGAGAGAGAGAGGAATGGACTTAGCTGATTTGACAGATCTAGAAGTGCTCTAGAATGGGAAAACTACCATTAAATATTTTGAGTAGAGATGACATTGTGACAGCTTGCATTTTCTTTAATAGGTTTGGGAGAACATTTGAATCTTGACTTAGATTGAAACCTAGTAGAAGAAGATGAAGAAGAAGAATCTCGATATTTCAGCTTTCCCATATATAGTAGTTTTTCTTCACACATTTTAAGCATATTACATGGTGATCGAAAGAAGGATAGGTTTCAAATATAAAAACTCTTGGAGTGGTGGTAAGATACTTTGAACAAAGAAATCTTGTAGTTCTAAATCAGCAAGCACATTAGTCATCTTAGATAGATTGTTCTTGTAACATAAAAAATAGTTAGCTTGATGTTCATTAGATCTTTGTTTAATTTGAATGAGTTGAGAATACGATATTTTAGTGCCAATATTGATTGAAAATGAGAAATAAATACATTAGATAAATGTGTGAAATATGTTATCAAATGAACATGTAGATTGTAAAACCAACACATAACATAATATTTAATTCTTCTAAGAAATAGCTTCGCTAATAATGTATGATCATCAACATAATCTAGACATGTAACATGAAAAGATCATAGATACTCTTGGGGGTCATCATGGCCGTTAAAAATGGGCAGCTTAGGGTGACCAAATAGAGAGGAAGTGCGTAAGCAAAAAAATGATGGGTGAAAAGAGAGTATGAAGGAGTAAAGAGGAGTCAAGAGATGGAGAGGAGTGTGAAGTAACCTATTACAACAAAGGGATTTGAAATTGTAATTCTACATACAAAAAAGCTAGCTATTTTTACGAGAAGAAGAGAATTTTCAAGTGTGATAAATAAGAGGTAGATTTAAGTGGTTGGTAGGAGTAAGAACAAACACGGGAACAATAGAAGTAGGTGGAAGGGTAGAAGAAGGAGGTTGTGTTGCAATAGGAATAGAAGCAATATTAGAAGTAGGAAGGTTAAGATTAGCTAGATTGGTGGCCTCCTCATGAGAAGCGAATAAAATCATATATAAATCTTGTGGATGTTCGAAGACTATGATTATTGAGATAAAGAATGTCTTCATAAAAAAAGGGAGGATAAATATCATCCATCTTTAGAAGATGAGAATATGCCTAGAAACTATGTTGGGTTTGAGAAATAGGTTCACCAAATGATTAACAAAAATATATTTATTTAACCATAATTGTAGAGTCACATATGAATAATAAATGTTAAAATACAAATTTGACATAAGCAATAAGCTAATAAATTATAAAACCCTAAGTTCAATAGAGAGAGGAATGGACTTAGCTTATTTATGATGGACACGAAGTGCCCTGGACTAGGAAAACTACTAAGCCGAAAGTGAGCAGCGTCATTATTACTCATGTTCAATTCTGGAATCCACGGACGAGAGATGGACATGGACACCCATGGCTAGATAAGGGTTCCTAGGCCTTGGAGACCTCTACGTGGCACCCGTGACTATGCACATGGTCGAGAATTTGATTTTACAAAGTGTCACAAGTATGTCGTAATTACTCTCTAAAAATATCCTTTATATCACACCTTGATCTTCAAAGTACTGTAATCTGCAAGAAAAATCTTCTCCTACAAAACCACATAAAATTCAAAAAAAAATGCTATATAAGGAGTCAGATTGACTGGTGGTTAGCTTCCGAGAGTGATCTTACAACCAAGCAATGCACTACATCTTAGAATCCATGTAGTTATGGTGAGTGTGTGTAAGAATCATTCCCTAGGATGCCCTTTTGTAAGTGCACTTTATAGTGGGCTATAGATAGATGTAAAAATGTAGATAGATGTGTCGATGGAATAAATAACTTCCCCTTCCTATGTTGTGTATGCAGAAAATGCAGCCTCTTGTCCCATGATTGAATGCTAAATGGATGTTTTGAATTGATTTAGGTTCCCTTTGAGTGCTTAGGTGATGGTAATAATTCTTAGATCTTGGTCCCTTATTTTGATCACATATCTATGTATTTATATGATTCCTTTGGTTGAATTTTCTAATTGAAAAATTGAAGGATGACCTATAGTAAAAAAATATTCCCAAAATATAAAAAGAATCCCAAAAAGAGCTAGTAAGGTGGAAAGAGGTAAGGCACACCCAAAGGGGATGAGGGTGCATGGGATCTAGGTTCCTAGCTAGGTGCTAGTGTCTAAATTCATAACATATAGGTAAGGATGGTTCTTACTAGGTGTAGGGTGTGTAAGACCAAATAGAAAATAATAAAGATAGAAAAGAGGCCAAAGATAATTGTTAATTACTAGTTTTCTTGCATAGGAATCATGTAAATACTAATATTCTTTTTAGGACCTAGAAATGTACCCAAGTGTGTGATTTTTATCTACGGTTTGGATAAAAGTAGTAAATTTCATGCCCTTAATTTTGATTCAAATTACTCAATTAGAAAACCTATAAAATTAAGGTAATTTTAAAATATGATTAAATAGTTAATGAATATTCCAAATTAATAATTTAATTAAGGATGTAGAGAAATAATGCAAAATATTATTTGTGAAATTAATTTTACTTATGATTACTAAATGTTTTTCCCTCCAAGGAAGTTAGTTTACAAGGTAAGGAAATAACTTACCTTAAGGTTAAGTATTTAAGTTGGGCATGGGTCCCATCCAAATTGACCCATGCCCCTTGGACCCATAATTAATAAATTTATTTTTAAATCAAAATTAATCATGAAAATTCAAAAGCAAGGAGGAACCACTTTCCCACCGTCTAAGTTCACTTCTCTCCCTAATTCAACCCTATTTTCCCTAATTAGGGGAAAGGAAAATCCTAGGTTGAGTGTGATCACTTAGATCAAAGGGATTTCCACCCTTGATTTCTAGTTTTTTAAATCCCTAATCAACTTTATGATTTTCATCTGTATATATATATATATATATATATATATATATATATATATATAATTTTCTTTCTCCTTTCCTAATAATTTCTTTTATTGTTTGGTTAAGAATGAATAAGGGATTCCATGGAGTCTCATATTTACTATGTTTTTCTACCTATTTTCTTACACATCTACATTACAATTATTTAGGATAATGTATATATATATTAAAAATGGTTTTAAATAATGTTAACGTGTTTATATATATACATGTATGTATGTATATGGGTGCACGCATTTGAGTAACATTCGAAAGGCATGTGTGCACAAATTATAGGCCAAAAAAGGGAGACATGGTTGAGGGAGAGGGTGTTATGTAATGGAGGAGAAAATAAGTGGGGAATGTAACCCAAGCCCTTGGTAATAGTGACGACGGGTGGGGTCGGGACATCCTAGCCACTCGCCCCTCCACAAGCATTGTTTGTACATATAAACAAACATATATAAATATTATATATATATACACACACAAAACAAACACTTGAAACATGCATCGTAATCCCTAATGTTTTCAACCAAGCCTTGTTTAATTTCTTTCAGCACACTAATGCTCTACTACTCAAATTTAGGTATGTGGAATTCAGAAAAGAAAGTGGCATGAAACACATCATAGTTCATTGTTGTTTAGTGTGGATCATACTTCCTAAACTGAAAATGTGTGCAACCTTGAAGTGTTGTAGAAAACTAGCTATCATTTCTGTCTAGGGTTGTTATTTCTTTAGACCACCACAAAATTTCACACTTGTGCACATTCTCTATTGCATCTTCCACACCTTGATACTCTAGAAAATTAAAAGACATGTCAAATAATATATGAGGGGGTTTTTGTGGTGGTTAGTTACTCCCTTGTCCTAAATTTCTTAGTGGTGGGCTAGATCCGACCTGAACATCCACTAGGGTTTCTTCCACTCGGGAGGACCATAGACTCTTGAGCCTCGTGACAAGTATAACTAACGATTGTTCCAATGAAAAAATATTCTACGTGGTTTTTTTGGAACCATATTGCATGCCAATAATTTTCCTTGATATTCCTCTAATAGACTTACTTCTACTAAGTATATCCCCAATGTTTTGTCTTGATGTCACACCTACTAAATGACTTCCAAACAAACTCTATTTTCCGGCTACGAAGCCTATTAAATTGCCATTTACACTACCTTTATCTATTGTGCCTCTTGTGTTGATATTAAAATTTACTTTCCTATATCTCCAACCCAACATGGTGATCCTCGATTACCTTCTTGCTCACCTTTAATAAGATGATCCTCTAAAAAAATTTTGAATTCCAAACACCAAGCGCAAGGGCTAGGGGTCTAGGGTGGGTTAGATGCACGCCAACGTTTCATACTCTCTCATCAAACCCACTTTCATCAGATGTCAAGGGGGTACTTATGTTGCACTTCCCAATTATATGAGGGATAGGGTCCTATGGTCCCTCACCTTTGTAGGGTTCTCAAATCTTCAGCATGGATAGATTCCTCTCATTCTTAGTGTCTCTTTAATTTCCCTATTTCTTGCATCATTATATCTATGAAGTATATATTATCTATCTATTTCTTTCACTTGGACAGATTTCATCCTTCCTAAATCCATTCATGCCCATATGTGTTGTGGGGTTTATCCTACCATAGGTAATTTCTTTACTCCTATTTCAATTAGTAATATATTTTTACTAATGATGACACGTGTAAGTACTATCCTATTAGCTCATGTAAAAATGGAACTCTACTTCTTCTAGGCATGAGTATGTTGAGATTGTGTACTCTAAGTTATAATTCCAATGCACACCTTTCCACCAATGGTATACCACATGCATCCATAGTTCATCCAAATTAGAGAGTTCTAGTACGTATTTTAGCTCCACACTTCTTTCCCATCCCGATACTCCTATTCTATATGTAAGCTAATAACCATTCATATAAATATACTAGGAAGAAACTAAAAAATGTATCTTATAATGAATCATATAAATTATATTCCACCCATTTACATGCATTGAAATCTTGTCCAGTGTTATATCCATGAGAAAATTCATCTGGCCATCACCCAACGCTCAATATTCTCTAGTGACAATTAGAATGTCATGTGCACACCACATCTTAGTGAACATAATTAAAAGAGGTCTTGGCAATGGAACCAAAATGTATCCTTTATTTACCAAAACCTAGTCATGAGCACTTTGTCACATCACTTAGACTAATTTCCATGTGCTCACTCAAAGCTCACACAACTTAACAGGTCCCTCTTTATTTGATCATGCAAGATGTGTATTCATCATAAACCATTGCATGACATAAGATAGAAGATAAAGTAAATAACACATAGATAAGAGAGAAAAAAGATAATTGATATTTATTTCATAGTTAAATAACAAAAAGATCTGAATGTCAATTACATATCTTTCACTTATCCTAACCATGGCAACCCATACAATGTTACCCATTACAAACACATAAATAGTACATTAAAACAATCTTGGCTTAGATACTTAGCAAAAATGTGTGCACTTCATACAACTCTCTAATACACATTCTCAATATATATGCATTACAAAGGGTGCACATAAAAATTTATACACAATGGGACCTTTTCCTCCACCATTTATATGCTTTGGTTCTAATAATAGAATTCCTAATTATAGATGACATGCCTCTAAAAATTATTCTTTAACCTTCATTCCATGCTATAAATAGCTTTACCTTATCCATGTCTCGTGTCTCATGATTAGATTTCCATATATATGCTTTATCCAAACCGTGTCTATTTCTATACCTTTCTTATCAATCACACCAAATCCAATTTCTTCTATTTCTAACCCATTCTAAAATCTAGCTAACTCTTGAAATGTGTCTATATGTGTGGACATTTGCACCTGTTGTATCTCTATATTTTAGGAAAACTCTAGGTATTAGTATTACTTCCTTTTCCTTATGTGTACTCCCACGTGTTCCCTCCTAGCCTCTTGGTATCTTTATAAGGTTCACATGTGCGCTCATGTGTGTAGTCTTCAGCCTCTATGTGTGGCTTCTACTTGGCTATATTCTCAACCCAACATCACATCGATCCTGCAAAACAAATCCTTGCTACTCTACACAACACTCAAGCACACATTATTCTTAAAAAGTAAATCACATGCTTGAGTTGGACTAACTTGGTAGTCACCCGTTGTGATTTCATTGAGCATTACACTACATTTCATATTATATATAGTTCTCATGTGTGTGTAATTGTAATTGTGTATATTTTAAGCTAGTGTCACAAATGTCTAATCTTCTTACTCATAAATCATGTATACAATAGTGTACTAAAAGTTTAATGTAATAGTAATAAGTGCATATTTTAGTGTCTACATTTTCCCCCTTTATGATAGTAAATGAAATTTACTAGTATGAAGGAGATAAAAAGAGTGTAGTTGTGGAGATTTGAATAATATGTAGCTATAAGCATGAAGAAAGAGAAATTGTGGTATGGTACAATATGGATCATCGTTTTGGTCGACACAAAGTTGGAGGAAAAATTAATATTTTTTTTAGATATGTAATAAGAGGGCATATGTTTCCATGGATACTTGGCATATTTAGAGCCTCGAGTTTGTAAGTAGATAGGGAATGATCATTTGAATCACTCCAAATAAGTTTCTATAGTCAATTTTCCAATCCAAATAACACTAATGCACAGATTAAAAACATTAAAATACACCACTTCAAATAATTATGAAGTGAAAAATTTGTATAATATAGTTGCATCTAAATAAATATCACATAACTAGGTAGAGCACTATGTTGTGTGAGGCCTCTTAAAAGTAGTGATAATATAGTAACGTACATAGATTTAACTTCAACTTAAAAATTAGCCTTTTGCAAGGTTTTTACCCACATAATTATGGTTTGATGTAATTTTAGATCATTACAAATGGTTTTAAAAATTTAGGCGACTTAATATTTCATAAAAAAAACATATTCTAGTTGACCACACAGGCATAAAAGTTATTAAATTGTAGGAAATCATCATATGGAAGTTTCAAACAAGTAAACAACTATCAAATTGGTCTTTACCTAAGTAATAGTTTTTTCCTATCTCATTGTACACTTCCAATAATATAAAAAAGCATCTTTTGGTCTATTTTAGGTAGGCAATTATTTTATCACTCCCATATTATCTTCCTTACTCATGGAGTATCTAAATTCACCTATTATCTTATGTCTTATATCATTTTGAACTTTGTTTAGATTGACTACTTTTACATGTTACTATATAGGTATATTTTATGTACATGTTAATCTTATATTAATTAAGGTAAAAATATCTTGTGTTTCTCACCCTAATCTGAATGTGAGTTAAGAAATATATACTAACCCACCTTATCCCACACTTAAATTCATTTTCAGGTGTAAATTAGTATGAAAGGAGGAGTTATCTCCACTTCTAGTTTATAACAGTGAATATGAAATATCTAAAATGGTCTATCAAATGCATGCGTAGATGGGTGTTCCATAAGAGAGAGGAACAAAGTGGGTAATATAAGAGGATAAGGGAGAACAAATTATTTTCTTAGGATGGAGGAGAGGGTACCTACTGATATTTTTGTTATTTTTTCCACAGTGCACTGATAATCAATAATTAGATGATAACCAACACCATGATGAGATTATAAATGTTGAGGTGAGGTAGTAGGATAAGATGGTATGTAATACTCATCATGGAATTCAACTTCTAGATTCATCATGTGTTGCTAATAAGCTCATCACTCTTTAACATCATGCCTTACTACTTCATGCCATATAAAGTATAGCTCAAGATCATTTGGAGAGTCTAAGGTCATATTGGTAGGAGGTGCGGGTATGAGTGTAGAAAAAGGCAAGTAAGGATTAAGGATATATGGGATATAGACATAAATACACATATTCTTTAGTTCAGTATTTGGGCTGAAATGATTTCAAATAATGGGAAATATAATAAAAATATCCATTACTAATTCTATTTAGGACTTACATCACTCGTGGGGTGGATCAAGACAGATCGACATGATTTTAAGACATTTTCTCTTATTCTTCATTCTCTATTATAAGTAAGTTGTTCTCAAAATTATGGAGTGGAGTTCTAAGTGATTTACGTTTGATCATTTTTATCTTGCAATTCAAATATTTTTTCAAATATTCAAAGAAATATATTTAACTGGATCATAGAGATAATAGTATAATGATTACTTATATTAGAGGATTTTTTCATTATTTATTTTGTAGATACAAATAAAAGGCTTTTAGACATGAGTCACAAGGATGCAATGAATATTTTTCATCACATTCGAGTGGTGATGATATTAATTTGAAAATATTCAACGAATATTTTATTTGGTAGTGGAATGACCATCTCTAGAGGAGGAGGAAAATAAGTAAAGACTAGAAATTCATCAGTCACCTTCCCACGAGGATGAGGTCATAAAGAAGGGAAAAAAATGGAATTAGGCAAGTGTTGGACAGATTTTATTCTTGGCTACATACACAAACCTAGGAAGTCATGGGATAAATCCCCTTCATTTAATGATGAAGCTCCCATGCAAGATATTTATTTATTCAAATTATTTTTGGGTGTATTACTTTAATCATGAAGCTCATGAACCATACCTTGGAAATTTTGGAGTGAGTAATAAGTTGTGTTTAGGAAAGTTGTGTGGAAAAGAAGAGGATGTATAGCAACGATGAGAAAGAGAGAGGATGAAATTCACAATAAGTTGATTTCAAAGCTTATTATATCCGTAAAAAATAAATAAATATTTTATAAAGATCACAATTTAAGCAATCGAACAAGAAATTAATGTAGATTCAAATTTTAAGTAACACAAAGTTTACCATAAAAATCCTCATAGAATGCACAATGAGATTTATCATAAAAAAAATCTCCAAAAATCCACCTTCTTCTTATTCAATTCAAGTCAAGCTACACAAGAAATGTTCACGAGTCTCAACACAAATTTTGGGATCTTTAAATTCTTGCATAAAATTACAATAAATTGTTGCCAAAAGTTCCATCCTTTATCCCGTAGGCTTCTCTCTCTATTTATAGCATCTAGAAAGATGGTACAAATATGAGACATTAATTATGTCTTCCACATGATTACGCTATAAAAATGCAAGAATTTGAGAAATTTCCTCCTCAAATTTATCATTGTTTGGAATGTATGATATTCGAATGTTCTACAATTTAAAATAACATCAACTACTTTACATGATGTGCCACCTATTTCTAAGTAATTGAATTTTTCAAAATAACTTAAAGTAATGGATTTCAACCAAATTACTTAAGTTTTATATTTCAACTTGATTACTTAATTACATTTTATGGAAAAATGAGAAGAAGAAGAAGAGGAAGAAGAAGAAAAATAAGGATAAGAAAAAGAAGAAACAATTCCATTTGAAAAACCTTAGTCTTGCTTTTCCCTTTTTTATTGAAAAATAAATATGCCCATACTTGCATTAATTTAAGTTGTTAGGAGCTTCCTTGAACTTTTCATTTCATGTTGGGAGTGTTTTTCCTTTTATCCCACCTACTCCCACAAAAACTGATTTTCATGATTCCAAGGTTAAGAGAATGAAGATACATTTCCATAAATTCCAAGATCTCAAAAAACGAAGCACCTAGTCAAAATTTATGGCCATTTGGGTTTTTGAAGTAGCTCTATTGTCCTCCTTTGTTGTAGAGTTTTGAGGTGTCATTATTGCCTTCCTTCTCTACTAGGTTTTTTAGGTGTCATTAATTCCTTCCTTCTCTATGGGGTTTTAAGGTGCCATTCTTGCTTTCCTTCTCTATGGGGTTTTGAGGTACCATTCACGCCTTCCTTCTCTTCTCTACATGTTTTGGAGACTGCTTTACTTAGTTACATTTAAAACTAAAGTAACTTCATTTCTTCAGATTAGTCTTTCTTTCTTCCCTTATTTGAGGGTTTTTTAACTTCTTTACTTAGTTACTTTTATAAGTAAAGTAACTTTGTTTCTCTAGATTACTCTTGTTTTCTTCCCTTCTCTAGAGGGTTTTTTGGACTGCTTTACTTAGTTACTTTTAGAAGTAAAGTAACTTCATTTCTCTAGATTACTCTTGCTTTCTTCCCTTCTTTGAGGTTTTTTGGATTACTTTACTTAATTACTTTTAGAAGTAAAGTAACTTTTTTAGCTTCACTTTGCAGTTGTGCTGCATCAAAACTCTACATTACTCCAAACTTCAAATTTTTCCATTTTTTCTAACTTTTTGGATTTCTCTTAGACTAAGGAGTTAGAAAAATAGTATAGTGCCCCAAAGATGATAATGTAGCCAAATTCTAAACAAACTTGATGTACTGCAAATAATATGAACTCCAAAAGAAAATAGATCTCCTTATTTGTTATTCAATAACTAAATACAATGTTTTCTAAATAGGAAAATAACTCCCAACTCGAGTTTCCAAGTAAACTCTAACTAACTTTGACTAAATCTACTCTAGGTGGCGGAAATTACTATTTTTAGCAGTTTACTAGAACTTGTTATTCTTAGTAAGTTCGCATGCTTATTCGTACGGCCACAAAAATTGTGACGCATATTATACATTCCTAAATTAGAGGAATTTCCAAATTTCTAACTCATAATGCAACTAATAGACTAAAATTAACTAATGCCAAAAATAGGAAAAAACTGAACTACAACTTAAATCCTAATTTTTGGCCTCAAGATGGTGAATTTAGGGCCCAAAAATGTGCCAAAACTTGCTCCAACCAGTAGGGATGGTTACCAGGTGCATTTGTCTCATCGAAACATGTGGTTTCAACAAAAAAATAGACTCAAATGGACACCCGAAGCTCAAGTTATGACCTTGTCAAGTTCCTGCTAATTTTGGTACATCATTCTCCCCTACTTAAAAAAAATGCAACTCTGACAAGTTGTCTTCTTTAAACTCCTTCCATTTATTTACATATAACTTCTTAATCTCCCACTTTGTGACCCAAGTATTGTCCTCTTGTTCCAATCCTTTCTAATGGACTAAATATTTGTTGTATTTCCCATGTCGTGTGTCCATTGTTTTCTTATCTAGAATCTAATCCAATTCTTCTTTCTTCTTCACCGTAACCTACTACCTCCAATCTACTACTTCATCAATAACATCACCTTCTTCACCATCATGAAAAGAATACAAATACGAAACATTTAACAATGGAGAAATATCAAAATTCCCTAGCAATTCTATCTCACAAGCATTATAATTATTTTTTCACGTTTTATAGGGACCAATCTTCTTGTACTTCAACTTGTTATAGGTTCCTTTTGGAAACCTTTCCTTTCACAGATATGCCATAAAAAACTCACCAACTGTAAATAACTTTCTCCATCTATGCACATCTACTATTTCCTTATACTTATCATTACTATTCTGCAACTTCTTCCGCACTTCTTCCTACAATTGTTGTATATGTTCAGAAAATGCTTCTGCATCATCACTGACTCTACCATCGACTGGTAAATGTAGTAAATATAACACCCCATTTGGATTACTCCCATACACAATTGAAAATGGAGACATTCCTATAGATATATTTATGGAAATTTTATATGCAAACTCATCTTGTGGTGATGTTAAGTACCATTGTTTTGAATTTTCCCCAACGATGCACCTTAACAAGTTTCCCAAACTTTGATTTACCACCTTTGTTTGCCCATTAGTCTAAGGATGATAGGATTTGTTGAGCTGTAGTTGATTTCCCAATTTCTTCCATAAATTCCTCTAGAAGTGACTTAAGAACCTTGTGTCCCTATCTAAAGTAATGATTTTTGGAACACCATGCAAACAAACAACTTCTTTTAAAAACAAATTTGCTATTCTTGTCGCATCACTTATTTTCTTACAGGCAATAAAATGAACCATCTTAGAAAACTTATAAACAACCACAAAAATTGATTCAGTTCCTTATTGTGTTTTTGGTAATCCCAAAACAAAATCCATACAACCCTTTAGGAATATGCAATGGCATATACAACCTTGTATTCTATGCATGGCCTTTTGAGACCTAAAAAATTTGACACCTCTCCACATATCTTACCACATCTCTTTTCAGATTTGGCTAATATTATTTCGTACTACCAAGGCTATCATCTTATCTTTACCAAAATTCCCCACTAATCCTCATTTATGCAACTCTTTCACTATATTCTCTCTCATAGACCCAATTGGAATACATAGTTGGCGTCCCTTAAATAGGTAGCCATTTTTTAAAATGTACTCATTTAGGAAATCTCTGCATTGTCTAACAATGGATGAATTAACCTTTCAACAATATCCTTGAAATCAGAATCACAAGAATACAAACCCTTTATTGCTTCAAAACCCACCACCTCATTTTCTATAATGGTAAAAAAAGTCACATGCCTATTCAATGCATCTGCAACTTGATTCTATTTTCCTGATTTATGTTTTATAGAAAGCTGTATAACCCCGCAAAAATTATACCCACTTTTCATGCCTACTATTCAAATTCTTTTGTGTATTCACATACTTCAAGGCTACATGGTCTGTAAATAACACAAACTCTTTAGGCACTAAGTAATGCCTCTAATTCCTTAATGCTTGTACAATTGCATAAAATTTCACATCATAAGTAGATTAGTTCTTTCTTACCTCATCGAGTTTCTCACTAAAAAAGTGATTGGATTTCCACCTTGACTTAGAACAACACCAATACCCAAATGTGAGGCATCACAATCAACCTCAAACACTTTATCAAAATCTAGTAGTGCCAAAATGGGTACCTTTGTCACCTTCTTCTTCAAGAACTGAAAAACTATCCTCATCTTTCTTTGTCCACAAAAATCCCTTCCTTTTGTGTAATCTGTTATAGGTGCTACAATACTGTTGAAATTTTTAATAAACTTTCTATAAAATGTTGTTAGACCATGACAGCTTCTCACCTCTATTATACTTTGTTGAGTAGGCCATTAAATAATTGCCATTATCTTTTCTAATTCTATTTGTACCCCATCTACTGAAATAATAAAGCCCAAGAATACCAAACTTTGTTGCATAAATGCACACTTCTTCATATTTACATAGAGTTTACCTTTCCTTAAAACTTCAAATATCACCCTTAGATTCCTCAAATGTTCTTCTTTAGTTTTACTAAAGATCAAGATATCATCAAAATAAACCATAACAAACTTACCATTATACTCCCATAGCATGGTGTTCATCAGTCTCATAAAAGTACTAGGTGCATTGGATAACCTGAATGGTATCCCCAACCACTCATATAATCCATTTCGTGTCTTGAATGTTGTTTTCCACTCGTCTCCTTTTGTGATCTGAATCTAATGGTAACAACTTCGAAGATCAATCTCGTGAAATACCTAGATCTAGCAAGCACATCCATCATATCATCAAGGCGAGGTATTGGGAACCTATACTTGATTGTAATTTTATTGATTGCTCTGCTATCCGTGCACATTATCTATGTTCCATCCTTCTTTGGTGTTAACAAAGTTGGGGTTGCACACAAACTCCTACTCTCCCTTATGACCCCCTTTCTCACGAGCTCTGTCACTTGCCTATTCAACTCTGCATGTAATGTTAGGCTCATCCTATAAGATGCTTGATTTGGGAGTGAAGACCTTGGAATAAAATCAATATGGTGTTGAATATCTCTTTTGGGTGGTAATCATCTAGTAGCTCATCAGGAATAACATCAAAAAATTCTTCTATTAATTCATCGTTGTTTTTCTTGGTATTTGTGCACTTTACATGTTCATCCTTATTTGCGACTAGTGCATAAAAACTGGGTTTCCTTTTCCTCCTTGACAAATTCCTTTGCAGAGAACATATTTTTAGTCTTCCCCTCTTCCTTAAGAGGTAGAAAAACTATTTTTGTGCCACCCTTCCACAAAGTATAAGTATTCTTTCCCCGTCATGAATAACTTTTCTATCAAATTGCCATGGTCTTTCTAACAACATATTACATGCATCCATAGGACTAACATCATAGAAAATCTCATCCTTGTAACTATTCCCAAAAGAAAAATTTATTAAACATCTCTTATCAACAATAAATCTATTACCCTTCTTAAAACATGCAATGCGGTAAGGGTTAGGATTCTTCTCATAATGAAAACTCAATTTCTTGACCATCTCATTTGAAACCATGTTCTCACAACTACCACCATCAATAATAAAATTACATACCTTTGCTCCTAAAGTGTAACTTGTTCGAAAATATTTGTACACAGCCATGCATCCCCCTTGATATCCTTTCTTGGAGAAATCATCGTCCTCTTGATCATCATATTTTCTCCAACATCTGGTGGAATTTCTAGGTCATGTTCATCTTCTACTTGTTCATCTTCAACAAGATTTACTCTTGGAGCATATCCTTTCCTCTTTTCATGTGTATAAGAATGCGGGAATTCAAAATCCCGATGCCCCTCTTCACCACATCTATAACAAAAAAATGGTCTTTGTGGAGCCTCCCATCCTCTATCTCCAGCATATCCTCTGCCCCTAGAAAATCCTTTACCTCTTTGTTGATTATGGAAATATTGTCTCGTATCCTCTTACTTTTCCAATCCACGAGATGATTCTCCCCTACCTTGGCTGAAACTAGCTCATCCCCGAAAGGAAGATGAGGCCCCCTATTCATTCCAGGTGATCTCCTAAAACTTTGATGATTTTTTTTTCCTTGGCTTTTAAGGCTAATTGATAGGCATCCTCCATGTTCTTAATCCTATGCATACTTATCTCATCTTGAATAGAAAATTTTAATTCATTTACATACCTTGCAGCCATTTGTTCCTCAATTTCTTCATGCTCTACATAAATGGACAACTTGTAGAACTCATATGTGTATTCTTGCACTTGTTTGTAAGTTCTATTTGAGATTCTGAAACCTCCTGTAAAGGGTTTGTGCATAATCCATAGGGAGAAATTTATCTTTCAGCTTCTTCTCCATCTTACTCCACATCCTAATTATTTCTTTCCCCTTTCTTGACCACTCTTTTTGTAGGTGATCCCACCATAACATAACATGACCTTTCAATTTCGTGCATGCAAATTTTACCTTATTTTCTTTTGACATAGCCTTCCACTCAAAAAATTTCCCCATGTTAGTCAACCAGTCTATCAGATCCTTTGGTTTTAGACTACCACCATACTCTGAAACATCAAATCTTATCCCATCATTCTTTCCTTCTAATTCTCAAAGAATCCTTTCTTCAAAAGCTAATGGTGGCGCTTGCGTTTCCTCCTCTTCAAAAAATTCTTCTTCATCTATGTCATCTCCACCTTGATTTCCTCTTTGGGTTATCATTGTGGCAAGCTCAACAACTTGCCTCTTTAGATCTTCCATATTTCTATTCATCTGAGAAATACTTCCTTCTCTTCCTCTTCGTGCCATTTTTTTTAAAGACTCAAACCCACTCTGATACCAGATAATGTAGCCAAATTCTAAACAAACTTGATATACTGCAAATAATATGAACTCCAAAAGAAAATAGATCTCCTTATTTGTTATTCAATAATGAATTCCAATGTTTCCTAAATAGGAAAACAACTCCCAACTCGAGTTGCCAAGTAAAATCTAACTAACTTTGACTAAATCTACTCTAGGTGCAAAAATTACTATTTTGAGCATTTTACTAGAACCTTCTATTCTTAGTAATTTTGAATGCTTATTTGTACAGACGGGCATAGAAATTTCCACGCATCTTCTACATTCCTAAATTAGAAAAATTGCCAAATTTCTAACTCATAACGCAACTAATAGAATAAAATTAACAATGCCCAAAAATAGGAAAAAACTGAACTACAACTTAAATCCTAATTTTCAACCTCAAGATGGCTGATTTAGGGCCTGAAAATGTCTTTGAAACTTGCTCCAACTAGTAGGGCTGGTTTCCGATCTGTTCATCTCATCAAAACATGTGGTTTTAAAAAAGGACTCAAACGGACACCTAGAGTTCAAGTTATGACCTTGTCAAGTTCCTGCTAATTTTAGTACATCGGACATTTTTTCCCCATTTTACCATTTTTATTCAAATTTTGGTGAGTATTGAGCTCGAATCCTAGAGAGAAGATAAATTGCATCCAAATTTTTCCTAGTGCCTTGAAAACAAGAAAATTATGTGTTTTATCAAATTGATCACTAAAAACCCGTGAAAGTGCTCAAGTCCAAATTTCCTCAAGTTGTCTAATTTTTGCAAGGGGTGTAAAATGGATAATAAATAGGAAATAGCGAGTAGGGAATCAAATTCCCGCAATACACTAGTAGTGGCATGAATTAGATTTTTGGGACAACTTCACTTAATTAATTTTTAGAGAAGTAAAGTAGTTGTGCATTCCCGCAACACATTGTTAGTACAAACCGGGTTTTGGGTGAGGACTTACTACAGATTATGAAGTAAAGCAACTTGAAAAACCTGAATTGGTCTAGAGTGAAATTCACACTTAGCTTTTTAGGGATTTTGGGAAACTTTGAGCAAGTGGGTATTTTTCAAATGCAACCAAGTAACCTCTTACGACCTCTTGGTAAAATCTTAACCAAGAAAAAGACCCAAAATTTTAAATGGGGTATCCTAAGATTTTTAAGTGAAATCTTTGGGGATACTAGGGAGGTTGGTTCTTATGTATTTTAGATTTATATCATCAATTTTGTGATCATTTGGATTTAGGAGATTAGGTGGTATATTCCAAATAGGTTTAAGGTGTCCACTAGATCCTCGAAGTGAACCAATGAGGTTGTTAAAGTGTTAGTATTATTGAAATGGGATGAGGAATTTTCTAAAGATCGGAGATTTTATAAAGACCATATTTTTATTTTTTAAAAATTTCCATAGATTCATGTCACCTTCAATTTGAAACATGAATACTAGATGATGTAATTGTATTCATACAATTGGTGTATGGGGTATGTGTATGGAAATGGGGAACCTAAAAGTGGCCAAAAACATGTTTGATAGGCATTTTGAATACAACATTCTCATATAATATATCATTTAGGTTATAACACAATTAATCCATAACATGAGCACATTATGTCTTGGTAATTCCGAGCTAACGCACATTCCCATTATAATGTGAACATGTTTGTTATGATGTAAAAATGAATTTTCACATAGAAAATAATGGAGGTATGTTTTATTTTATTTGGATTAGAATTCACCCACCCTTTGACTTGGATATATAAGCCTAATGTTTGGATTTTCTATTCCATGGATGAATCCATGTTTTACAAAAATACATAATAATATTAAGTGCACACCCCATTTTATCACGTGAATTAGGACAATATAACAAAAAAACACAACTACGATGTCAAACTCTATTATCAATGGATTTCATTATTAAATATTGGTAGTTTAATGTTTTCATCTTTAATTTATTTTTAATCTTGTATCCATTTTTCACCAAAACACATGTATTATTTTTACTATGTATTTTTTAAAATTTTATTTTCCAAATTTCAAAAAATATAGAACACAATCTACGCAACATTATACACACATTAAAAAATAACAATTAATTTTTAATTATTTTTCTCAAAATCAATTGGGTGTGCACATGATTGTTTCACTTTTAGGATGTTTCTTTCTTCAAAAATAGTAAATAATAATATACTCATTGAAAAATTAGGAAAAAAAAAGTGATCTTAGCTAACATTTTACTAAATAGATTTGTAAAATAATTTATGGAACTCTTGAATAATGGGGGTGTACACACGAACTATGTTATATTTTTGACAAAAAAGAAACAGTTTGTGTCCATACCACATTTAAGCCTCTTAATCTCCACAACTTAATAAAAACATTAGTAGTTTAGAAACTATATTTTGAAAAATATGATTCTTGTTCTTAACAAATTGTCAAAATTTTAGCACATGTATGTCAAAGATAATGGGTTCCAAACATATCCCATGAGGGGAATTTTTATTTATTTGTATCCTTGAAAAATGTTGCAAGTAGATTTTAGATTATCAATAGAATACTTAAGAGATTTTATGAATTCTAAATATGCAACACATGAGCCACAAACATAATCAATTAGATCCCATTTCACATATAAAGATTCAATATTGTGTGAAATTAACATATGAGGATCATATACTCATAATAGAAACTTTTCAAGGATTATAGAGATTATAGGAAAATGAAGAGATGAAAATTGATCAAAGGTTAGATCATTCTATAATACAATGTTTTTTTAATTATTCTCTCATTAGAACCATGCAGGATGGATTAATTTTCCATAGCTAGGGGTGAGGGTATATTCATATTAAAGAGGGATTTCATGAGTCATTTTAAATTTTTGTGATAATTTTTTATTATTTAAAATAATCAGATCTAAATTGATAGGTTTAATATGTCCATGATTGTATGCCAACCCTTCATACAATATGATGTGATATTAATCTATACTTAAGGATTTTTAGTCTAAATCTATTCTAAAGGGTACCAAACCTTATGTTTGATAAGTTTTTATTTTTCCAACTATATAGTATGGGAAATGATAGACTAATAGTTTTTATTCCATCGGGTTGAAAAATAATATTTAGATGCTATCGATATGTTAACACTCATATCTAGAAAAATTCCCTTTGAAAGCTGTTAGTTGTGTTAATTTTCCTTTGTTAAGAAACATATCTATATTATATCCCCGCTCATTATATATTATTTTATTTAATAACTTTATTATTTATAAACATTGATGAGTCATCACATTTTAAATTTAAATGCATAAAACTAGTTTTTCACCTTTGCTTATCATGATACATCTTTCATATTTCATGCACTATCAAATTGTCCACAAACTTATGGTTTGGTCGGGATATGGAATTTTCTCCGACCAACATGTATGGGCTTATAATTACACATCCTCTGAATTTTATTTTAATTTGATTATATTTATTAAACCTTTTTAACCTCTTGGGTAATCCATGTCATGATAAATTACCTTTAGAACTATATATAAGCAAGTTAATATCACTTCATTTACATATCTTCCACTTTTACGAGATCTCATTATAAATACTAACAAAAATGAAATCAAGGCTCCATAAATGTTTCCAAAGATAATGCATATACATCACATAATTCACAATCACAGAAATGAAGCACTCAACTAGGTAAATGAGTCTATCTTCCCTCATTTCCAAGCATCTAAAGATCATAACTTAATGTCTTAAAAATAAAAATATCATCTCCATATTTTTCAAAGTTGTTCAAGTAGGAAAAATAGCTACATCCATATAGATCACATGCTAGGTGGAGAACTATGTGTATTTTTAGTCTTATTTGGAGTATTTTTATGTAGATGGTGCACATATTGAACTTCAACCCAAAAACTAACCTAGTTTTAGGGTCTTCCTCCCATGGTTAGGGTTTGAATTTATTTTTATTATTTTTATGGTTTCACAACTATGTGACACTTAGGGTTTAAAACGACATACATTTACAAGAAATTGAAGGCTATATGAACTTATATAGGAACACTCTTAGTAGTTTAAAAACCGTACAACAAGTTCAATACCATAGATACACACCTATAATAACTTTGTAGTTATTTACTAGGGTATTTTCTAGCTATAGTTTTAGAAATGAAGCACCTTTACATTAATTACTCCTAATTTACCTAGTCTATGCACCTAAAAATTTCTCATTTCATTTTGTACAGAGATAATTGCATATCTCCTCTCGTGTTTTTGAGATTATAACATATCATTATCACTAGTTGTAAGTATTAATGTTTTTTTATATTGAATGATTAATGTTGGAGTTTATTTAATCAAAATAACCCCTATAATAACACTTCTATTATCTTTTAGTGGATTGATATCATTTATTATTTTATTTTAGGTGTAAAAATTTGGTCAAAAATATTTTTTCCCAACCCTTCAACTAATGTATAGTCATTTTTAGCTCCTTTCATTGGGAATTATGATTTCCTAGATCCTAGGGTTTTCTAGTGTGTGTATAATATTTAATATTACATTTACTATTAATTTTTGGCCATTTATTTCTTTCATGACTTACCAAGCCATAATAATTATCATCCCTCTAGTTAGGTCCATACCACTTATGGTATTGAAAATCATGTTTATCCTTACTTATATTCTGATATGGTTGCTATTGTCTATAATTATGATCAATCTACCAATCCCCTTACAATTCTCAAATTCCTTTTTTATTTGACCCATCCCCAATGACTTATTTTTTTGACTTACCTCTTATTATTCATGAGTATTCATGATAACCTAAATCAATAGTCTCTCTTGTGGAGTATTTTACTAATGAACGTACGTCTCTTATTCCTTCCCACTATAATGATGATGATGATGAATCTAACAGTAGGACTTATATGGTTGGAATAGTGATTTTTATTAAACTCCTATTAAAAAATGAAAATCTCCTACTCATGTAATAGAATATATAGAATCTACCGATGATGAGAGTCTCTTTAGTTGAGTTACTAATGAAATTCCTTCAATATACACTTTAGTTGACGTTGTCTCTTACTCTTCTACTAGTGACATAGATTTAATTAATAGTGAATGTTAATGTGATGAGAATAATTACATGATACTTCTCTATGTATTGCATATACTATGAATGATTCTACTTGTGTATTTTCTCCTCTCCATGAAATCAAAAACAATTATTATATTCATATTACTTCTTTACCACTTATAGATAATAATGTAAATACGATGACATAATTTCTATTTAAATTGGAAAATGTGACAATTTGTATTCTCTTCTTATTTCATGCGATGTACATAGTATTATTTATCCTCCTAGTGAAGACAATTTTGTTGTAAATATTGTTGTTGTCCCTTTAAAGCCCTAATATGAGACCAAAATTTTAGAACCTCATGCTTTATACCAAATGTGACTTCACATGAAACATTATCCCATATTTTTTTAAAGATAAATAATGTTCTTGTGTCTACTATTAATGGCAATGTGAAACCATTGAATGGTATTTTAGATATTTATTTCATACCTCCTCAAGAGTTTCACTCTCTTATGCATGTGGTAGCTGATTTATAGCTTAAAGTGCATACCTTAACATTAAAAGTAAATTGTATAATAATATCATTGATTCTAATAATATTTATGGCAATCAGATTCAATATAAAATATTTTAGTATCCTTTTTCCTAGAAGATTTTTATTTCCACATTTAAATTATTTAATTGCATTTCAATTCCTTACCTTCATATTAAACATGATTAGACATGCATGGTTTCACATAATAATGATAGGTTGTATCTAAATGCTTTTCCCAAGTGTCTCAATGATGATGTCACCACAAGAATTTTAGGTAATATAACACTTTAAAACACTATAATTATGGCATATAACACCAATTTTTATTTAACAATGTTGGTGTTAGTTGTTGATAACACCAAAATCGACAACACCAAAATTCGTTATGGAATATAACACAAAAAAATATTACACTATATATGTAACACCAAATTTGGCATTAAATGTAACACCAAATTTGGTATTAAATTTAACACCAAATTTGGCGCTAAATGTAACACCAAATTTAGTGTTACATATATAATGTTATATTTTTGGTGTAATATCACATATCCGATTTTAGTGTTTGATTTTAGTGTCATACAACAACTAATGCCAACGTTGTTGAATCACAAATTAATATCTATGATTGAATTTTAGAGTTATACACGTGTTGTTATCTAATTATATATAATTGATTATGGTGTTTTATTGTAGTACTAGAGACAATATAGCTTCATCGCCTCATTATTATAATCAATCGTCAATGGAACCAAAGCGAACTTGTGATTAGTATTATAAAGTAGTCACATAAACAATTTAGGCTTAATATTGTGCCCACAAGTGAGTTCACAAGCATTTTATTAATATCAAAATAATATAATAAATTAGAAGGGTCCTAAATTTTGTTAACCCTTAACATAGAATGGTACAATAGATGGAAAAAATAGATGATTCAATCACTATACTCTATAAGAGACCGAGATACTAACTAATTACACTATAATAATGCATGTAAGCATCTAAAACATTAAGGTGATTGAGAGGAAACATATTCTACTAAACTCAAACATCATTGCGAACAAATGGGAAGCCTCATACAACTACATGTACATCTATAATTAGAATATTATTCAGCTTCATGATATGTAAAAGAATACTACCCAAATGGAACATAATAGTTCATAGGTACATTTTTAAAAATACTACCCAAAACAAATTTAAACATGAAATTCATATTTAGCAATATTAAACATCTAAATGTTTTTTCAATTTAACTATAATGCTTTTTATATTTACAATCTAGAAGTTTAGAAAGAATCTATAAGTGGTTAAACATTGATACTAGGAAATGACCCTACTTAAGAAAACTTGAGGTGTTAGAGGTGAAATAAAAACATCTAATGGAGTCTCTTTGTTAGAGAGTGCAATGTCACAACACCATCATGTTGCTATTTTAAATTTTCACAAGAAAAAGAAGTACAATAAGTACTTATAAACTTGTACATCACATTAATCAATGATAAGTAACACTTATCATTTGTTGAAATTTATTCCTCCCATTATTTATCAAGAAATAATATCTTATACCATTTAAAATATCATACACACTCTATAAAGAGACATGTCATGACAAAAAGTACCTAGTTTTGAAATATTTTTGTAAAAGCACCTAAAACTTATCACATGTAAGTGGAGTCATAATCAACAAAGGTCAGATGACTAAATGTGATGTTTTTACACTTCAAACCCTTCTTGAAGAGTGATTATAGAATCTAATAACAATGGAAAAGGCACTAAAACCCTAACCCTTATTTGCACAATCTAGTTAATAGAGTTTTGGGATTTACAACTTAATTTATTATCACTTGAGGAGCATTGAAAGGTTATAGATGTTGGTAGGATTGTGGGTCATAGTTATCCATCTCATTTAATCCTTAAAATGTGCATTGAAACCTTGTAAAGGATGAGTAAGGTCTTAAAACCTCAAAACTATTCTTGACATTATCTAGAAGAAAAAGGATTTACTAGCTTGAGTATGGTTTAGATACTCCTTTTCATTAGAAAGATTATATTTTAAAGCTTTATCTAACTCATTGATTCCTAATATTTTTGTATTGAATTTTTGAAACACTAAGATGGATTCAAACCCTTGGTACCCTATTTTGGAGACAAAGTACAAGAATATTTAGGTTAATATGTTTCTAACCAACTTTTTCAATTGAGAAAACACATATACACCACTACATCACCAAAATTTAAGCAAGTTAGAAAAATAGTAAAATGCACAATGTGAAGGATTAAATATTTATAAGAATGATCAAAATAGACTTATAGGAAGAGTGGAAAATCATACATATCTATCTCATTATAACCTTCTAGCCCAAATTATATTTCAAATTTATTCTTCAACTCTCTTCCAGATCTACTTATATATTAACCCCCCTCTCCATTACCTTCATTGTCATCCCGCAATATTCAATTATAAATATCACTATTCAATCATAATATCAATACACTAATCAGTTTACTTTTACTTATAAATTGGTAAGATGCAAAATAAAATACATATTTATATAGTATACAAGGTTTTAAGACTAAATCTTAGTCTTACTAGGATTTTTCACAATAAATTTACCAAAATAAAACTAAACCTATAGAATGAAAAAATCATTTTTATCCAAGTATGCTCCTTTTTGTGTCAATTTCTTAATATCTTCTATAAAATTACTCCCTAGTTTGTTGATTTATTATTTGGATGAAATTTATACAATTCACCTTGAAAGAGGCCAAAAGATACTGATAATCCACAAGACATAACTAAAACTTAGAAGCATGCAAAATATGACAACACTTATGAGTGCATTTAAAATTATATATTGGAGCAAATACAATGCATATACAATATAAAAACTCATTATAAGTACATAATATATAAGAAATAAAAAGTATTAATGGCATAGAAATATTCTCTTATATGGTTTGGATTGAAATCCATATGTGTAAGAAGAAGATATGAGACTTGAATAGGCCCCTGGAAAATGTAAAAATTAATTCTATTCTTTTATTCCTTCCTAGTCAAGATTGTACAATTAGGGTATGAATGTACATCATATCTTAACCTGAATGTATGGTTTTTAACCTATAGAAAATGAGGATCAAGAAAATTTAGTGTTTCCTTATGCCAATATTTATAGCCTTTTGGAATCCTCGGTGTCACATCAAACCCTCATATTCACAACTAGAGATTGAAAACCACCCCTAGTTATCTTATAAAAACTCAAACAAACATTAGGTAAAAAAGCAAATTCTTGAGTTGGACTACCCTTATTGGTCACCCATTTGTGATTTCACCACAAAATCTACTACATTTCAGACTCCATGTAGTTATCCTAGTGCTTTATGCTGATGTGCATGTAACTATCCCCTTTCCTAGCTTTTCCCTTTCATTTTCACACCAATAACTAGATAGACTACTTCATACCAATCAAACCCTTGTGTGTAGATGAGAAAAAATAGATTTATACCCTCTTATTTTATGTATGTAATATGTAGAAGTGTTCCTTGTTGTTTCAACTCATTATATAATAGATAAATAGGTGATTGCAAGATAGTAAATGCTTACGTTAGAATTGTGTGTGTGTCTTTGTATGTTTGTATGTATGTGTGTGTGTGTGTGTGTGTGTGTGTGTGTGTGTGTGTGTGTGTGTGTGTGTGTGTGTGTGTGTGTGTGTGTGTGTGTGTGTGTGTGTGTGTGTGTGTGTGTGTGTGTGTGTGTGTGTGTGTGTGTGTGTGTGTGTGTGTGTGTGTGTGTGTGTGTGTGTGTGTGTGTGTATGAGTTCTTTATTTTATATTTGGACCTTAGTGGCGGAAAAATATGACTGAATAAATATAAAATGAATGGAAAAATATTGAGAAATGGGTATAGGTGGATTAAAAAATTAGAAAATAAAGGGGGTCAAGAACATACACTATGGTCAAGACCATATGTACGTTCATGACCTTGTTATACGGTCTTGACCCAATTCTAAATAATAATAAGGAATAAAATAAGGGTGTGAGAGATTTCTGTATAGAGGCTCAAACTCCTGTCAAATAAGAGAAATAACAATAGTTTGAGTTCAATTAATCAACAAAGAGAAAATCAATGAAGGATTGATTCCATTAATATCTTATTTCACTGTTCAAATTTGATTTACATACAATTGTGAAAAAAGCATAATGAAATAGTGATTTTGTGAAATTTTTAGTGTCTACATTTTCCCCACTTTATGCTAGTGAATGAAATATATTAGTGTAAAGGAAATGAGGATCATACCTATAAGAGTGTTGATGAAATAAACATATAAGTGTAGTGATAGAAGATAACCAATTGTGGTGTAAATTTTGGGTCAGCGGCTAACCCATGTTGAGATAAGAGAAAAATGTGTCATAGGTTCCAAAGGAGGATATCAAAGGTGTGGAGAGAGGTTTTTATAACCATGGAGATTCAAACATGGTGGGTTTTTAGATTTTGGGGATTATCAAATCCAAAAATATTGATTGATTTTAATACTATGGGACTTGGGTGTTCCCGACACCAAGGAAGAGTTTCATAGGGCCTTTTAGCTTACCCCCAATAATGGGACCAGTCCATTGTAGATATATCTAGGTCTCAAATTTTTTCAGAAACCCTAGATGGTGAAAGGGAATGAAATATAAATTCCCCCACCATGTATTATATGGTGTACTTGATATAATATGTAATGTGGGTGCTAGTTTTTGTATTTCAATTTATAACTTACCCTTGTATTTATAATAAATGAATGGTTCTTTGGTGCTTATCTTGTCTTGGGTAATCATGAGTGACCACTTAGTTATTTGATATTGTGTTACAATGGATGAGGGAAAAGGGCCTTGTATAACCAACTTGCTAGATTTGCATATGAGTTTGTGTAGAGGACAATATCCTTGCATATCCATCTAATTGTGTTCAATTATTGATTTTTATATAAGAGGGAAAAAGAGGGTGACTTTGCATAGTCATCCCTATATATTTCCCCCCTTTCGATGAAAGGGAGAGTGTAAGACATGATTACTTGAGATGAAAGTAAAGAGTCATGAAAAAGTAACATAGATAGTGATGGAGTAAAAGATTACTTGATATGTATGCAGTGGTAGTTATTATATTGAGTGTGATATCAATGATAGATAATTGTTGGAAAATGTGGAAAGAAATAGTAATTTATAAGAATTGAGTGCACAAATGCATAATGAATGTGAGATTGAGTAATGATGTATTACAATTGAGGATAAGAGAAAGATGATCATAGTGTAGTAAATGAAATAAATAACATAGTAATAGACCCAAGATAAGGGTTATACCATCACAAAGGGATTAGTAAATAAGTACCATATACCATATGTAAGTGGATGAAATGCCACCAATTTTTTTACTATATATAGTAAATATGAAAAGTGAAATGTAACTTTCATTTGTAATTGTGAATAAGTGTAACCAAGAGATCTAAGAGTGTGTTGATGATGCGAGTTAGGGAGGTGATTAAATTACTATTTGATAATGTAGTAGAGTCCATCTAGACCCAGCTGAAAAAGGATTTGGTGAGTGTTATTAAGGTTGTTTTTTTAATAAGCTTGGAACATTGTTCAAAATATATATTTTTGGTTTTGGAAGTTCTTTGTAGAAAATTTGATAATAGATTGATTGGTATGGTTTTGTACCTAGGAAATATTGTATGAATTTGTACAATACTAATCCAAAACCATACATTTTTTACTTGTGATGTACATTTTTGACCCAACCATATATTTTTTTGTGTTTTGGGATTTAGAGGATGTTTTGTCTAAATTTGATACATGTGATCTGTTTGGATTTTTAGAGATATCGGTATGTTGATTTCATGTGTTTATGTTTGTATACGGATGTATGCCCATGAGATTTCTATAGTGCGAGACACATGTATAAAAATTATTTTAGTAAATTTGGGTATATTCATGTGAATATAGACTCCATTCTTACAAATATTGATGGAAATTTGTCAAAAAAATGTGTATAATGGATTCCTTTTTTGTTAATATTGTATTCAATTATTACTATTAATGACTTTCATTAGTAGTACTATTGGATTCAATAATTTTGTTTTGTGTGTAATGGAGTTCCAATTTCACTATTTCTACGGATCCCAATTTTGCTACTTTTGGATTCTAATTTCACTATTATTGGATTCCAATTTTGGTATTCTAATTTTTATATTCCAACTTCACTATTTTAGGATTCCAATTTTTATATTTAATCTCTATGAATAATTATGTTGATTGAAGCTAATTAATGAAGACTGAATCTATTTTTGCATATTGAGACTTGATTATATTAATGAAGACTTGAATTAATTTCACATTCATAAATTTAGAAAATATTGTTGGGATTACATAAGGCTAGCAACTTCTAAGTTACATAAGGCTAGTGATTACTAAGCTAGATATTTTTAACATTTATTTTATCTATTTCTAAAATAGAAATCATGAATGAGAACTTAGTGGTTCTTTAGGCATTTTTGAATATAAGATAATCCATACAATATTAAATACTTGTATACAAGATAATAAGTTATAGATCTTAGAGGTCATTCAAATTTTCCATTCTATAAATCATAAAGAAAACATAGAAAGTTTAATGTTAAATACATTGATTCAACACATTGATTTGACAGTGTATTTCCAAAGGTTATAAATTACTTTTGGGTAAACGTAAAGAGAACTACATAAGGCTTGATCCCTCTCAAGGGTATGTAGTCCAGCCAATGTTAACTATAATGCATTAATTAGGGTTCTTGAAGTTATGCAAGATATGCCTGAATGGCTTCATGTCCCCGATTTGGTATTTTGATTTGATCTCATTTCTATATTTTATTTGGTATTATCTATTTCAATATTTGATTTTTTTCCACCATGGGTTTTTCTTTAAGAATTATTAATACTTTGAATTTTTGTACTTTCTTTTCTTATGGGTTCCCACTAACTTACCCTTATATTTTGAGCTTTTGCGTGAACATCTTGTATTGGAATTTGTTCTACCCTATCCATCCATATAGGTACATTATCATCAACTAGTCTTACTAACATCATCTTCCCGTCATTCACATCCACTATTGGATTTAATTTCTCTATGTTGAATACCTCTCTACAGATCCACAATCTCTCTTAGTTCTTTGAAGGGTGTCAATGTAGGATTCCCTTCCAGAAATTATGGTTTCCCACCCAAAGTTTTCCATATTTCAATTTTTTGAGACCATAAACAATCCATTATTGATGCTTTATAATCTATCACGGGAATGTTGTCGATAACATGACACTTAAACATTTTTGGTTTATTTATACCCATTATCTTGTGGTTTTCATCTAATATGTGGGGTTCTATAAAGGCCTTAAAGTCATAGACTTCTGAATAAGGTATGAAGTGAATGTATTGGACCCCTCTTGGAATGTTCTATAAGTGTCCATGATTTGTGATAAAGAGAATGTTTCCAATTTACATAATGATGTTGATAATCACCTGAATGTCCCATCTATATCCTCATGTGTGTGACCCACTAGAAGGAAGCTTACGTACACTATGTTGAAAACCCTTTTGGATATCAACATGGATGCAAATGCAAACAAGGTACAATTATTTTCATCACTTGAAGTATTATCTAGTTATAAGTAGAGAACTATTGGTTGTTTTCCAAATGAACCTATACACATGCTTACAATATTAGTTGAATGAGATTGCACATTTTTCTGCTTGTACTCCTTGTATTTTCATACACATCATTTTTAATAGTGCATCATGTAATGGGTGTTTTTATGTCCCGCTACTATATAATAAATCACCATACTCATCAATAAGTGTTTCTTATAGCTTCCTGATACATAAAGCCAATGATGTTATTTTGAAGTTTTCTCCATGATCAATAAAAGGTAGGCCGTAGTGTCTAAAACCCCTAGTTTTGTGTCCATGTGTCAATGTACCATCAAAGTGATGGGGAGGTTAGTATAATTTCTTATTTAGTTTTCTTTTATGCCCATCTTGGTTACACCAATTTTCATACTTTATATTTTGTCATACACAATTCTTAAGAAGCTATTAGGTTATTCCTCTGATTGCATTCTATGGGCATAATAATTTGCACAAAAATTTAGAATGTGGTCATTATGCCATTTTTGACATTAATCTACTTGAGCGGTGTTTCTAAACATGGGGTGGTTGCATATTTATTCTTAAAGATTTTGTGCTCATCACATTTGGCGAAGAATTTGTTCTTGCTAATTGAAACATGGGAGAAATATTTTTTCCATATTTTATTAAGGTTTGAATGTGACATCAAAGGAAGGTTAAACATTGAAAGGCCCTTGTTATACATATTTAGGATGTGTGCATAACTATAAAATGTAAGCATCAAGCTCATTACTATTTTAATACCATCTTGTCCCACTTATCAAGACATATATGATGATATATCTAAATTTCTCTCCACCATTGTGGATATCAAAGCAATATTTCGACATTGCTTGAAATTTATTGTTGTTTCCTTGTATTTCCATTTAGTGCCCACATCTCACCATTCATTCAAGATTGTTTATAACCGCAATAGGTGTTCTTTGGGATCCTAAGGAATTTTTACCATGCATTTTGACGTACATCCCTTCCACATAAGTTTAATTTAGCTATTGTTTTCCTTAAAGTTTGGCCTCTACCAGAAATGATAGCATTTGTTGTGAATGAGTTAAGTAGAAAGCTTTTAATTGTATTTTAATTCATCCCTAGAGTAATATTCCAACTGTAATTGAAAGCATTGAGACATATATTAGAAAGACATCCTTTATTGTAGAAAGGTTTCTTCTCAACTTCAAACAAGAATTGATCTCTTGTTTTTTCACATTTTTTTGCCTTTCGTATACTAGATGAAGTCGTATTTACCTTTTTGCATTGATGAAGTTGTAAGATGTTTTTATCGACTTTTAATCACTAATGCATTTGGAGGAATCAAATGAAATTAGATATACCGATTGAGGCAATGGCTCTTCGAATGCACTCCACATTTTTATTGTCACTTCTTCTAGAATTTATTCTTGGCTTACTTCTATAATGGAACCATCTAAATGGGCCAACTGGATAGTGATCCATCGGATGAGATATCCTTTAGATATATAGAAACCCTTACAAATAGGACTTATTATTTTAACAATATGCACCCCAAATGTATTTCCATATAAATTTTAAAACTACACCATGTATCCTTCATGGACATTTATTATTGTCACTTTTGCAAAAAAATCGTGCTCTTTTGAACAAAAATGTATCAAATTCGCAACAACCCCTTTGAACTTCAAGTTGTAGTTAGTGTTTTTATGGAGGCCAATTCCTAAAATTCATTAGTTCTATTAACATGTAGTACAGTTCTTGTTTTGAGATACACCAGATTTTTTATTAGCTACAAAAATTATTTGTTGAGTTATATCCTTGGATAGAAATCATTACATGTAGTTATAATATTTTCCATTAAAAACACCACATTGTGTGGCTCCCAAATTTATACAAATACACTTCTTATTATACCAAGGATATAAACCCTTCATATATATCACCTTCTTTTGGAGAACACTTATTACTTACCATCACGTAGGTTGTAGAAAATTCAACTTTATTTTTAGTAGTTGTGATACCATGAATTTCATTTTCAACATTCAATACATAATCCATATCAAGTGCATATTCGAGTCACTAATCATGATGTTTTATATGTCATCAACCCCCATGTGCAAAGACTTCTGAAATCACATACTTAATAATTCCTTTCCTTTCCCATGGGATAAAGTATCCCTTATTTTCTATGTCTTCTATGGTTTCACAATCATCAATTGTGTATGGCAATCTCACTCTTCCATTGCATATAATACTTATTGTGACAACGAATAAGCTAGACCCCATGTCTCTGTAATGGAGTGTAGTTATGGATAGATACACTAGTCCTTTTGCAACTTTCATACCTTTGGAGAGTAAATCCACATGTTCCCCTTCTTCAAAAATAAGGTTCATTATCAATTGTAACCACAAATAAAGAAAAAATTATTATCATGCACACTTTATTTATATCAAATCTAGGTATCTAATGAGTATCTTGAAATATAAGATACTACATAAGATTGTGATCTTCTTGATTTCGTCCCCAAGACTAATGAGTATCTCAAAATATATAAAAATATTGTCTAACAATTCTAAGGTTAAAATAAATCCTTGAAATAACAATGAGAAGAAAAAATAAACCTCTTATATAAACATCATTGAAACCACCTTCAATCTTAATCTTGAACCTATGGAGAATTTGGCTAGCATGCAATACATTAAATAAGTGATTTTTGTCATTTATGCCACATATCATATATAAGACTATTTATGCCTACCTTATCCAAATCATGAAACATTAAAATTGAAAATCCTATCCAAATCAATTCCATCACCCATCATAAAACTCTAAGGTAGATGTCATCTATTTGAGAACCTAACATCCTTGATAGCATTGAACACTCTATTCTTACAAGTTTCATTACATTACATGATGTGTGTTATTCATTCTACACATATGATGCCATATATTCTAATAAAAAAGTTAACAATTAGACCAACCCAAGGTCTTAGAATTTTAGGACCTAATTTTGAGAATCCTTAGTTTTCTTAAAACATTTCACAATTTGTTTTGAATATATGGGACTTAATCATACATATTTACAAAATAATATTAAAAATATCATTTTAAAAATATTTTACTTATCTTAAAGATCATAATCATCTCACGTTATCCTTCTTCGACATAAATATTCACTAACTCCTAGATTTGAAGAAAGACTCCCTCTTTTCATGGTTTGGTTGAGAGTATACTTTAATAATGTGAAGATATTCTATTACAAATTACCTAACCATAGATAATTATTTATATCTTCACATTTCCATTATTTATATGTTCTCGTGAAAATTTACCTTATGATTAAATAATCCTTCTCTTTTCATCCTTATTAAGATTGAAAATGTGCAAGTCAATTGATGTCTCAAATATGAGGGTTGTATAACATGTGTAAATTATTTGAAAGGTATCATGTTTTAACGATAAAATCAATTGTATCATGTGTTAATGATAAAATAGTTCTCAAAGTTTGGGTTGACTAACACTGATCTTGAGGAATGACCTACCGATGAGATCAAAACTTTTATTTCATTCTTGCAACCACTTGAAAAATGAATCTTTATTTAGCATACATGTTATTGGATAAAAAATTCCCAAAAATTCTATAAATAAATTCCTCAATAAATTTAGTTTTCCTAAGAAATAATTTTGTTCTTTCGTATGAGGTTGAAAATATGGATCAATGATGGTAGATACTCTATTAGGATCAATTATAAGAACATATTTTGATACCATATATTTTAGAAGATTTCCTTCAATAAAACCAAAGATATATTTTTGAGATTGAGATAAATCCCTAACTCTATTCATATTTGGAATATCACTATATATGGTCTAGATGATACTCACACATTTGAAAAATATGTGATATATTCTAAAATAAAATGATATCATTAATAATACCTTTAAACACCATTTCTATTCCCATCTTAAAAAAATTCTGCATCGGATATTATGAACATAATTACTTTGTCACTTGGTAGTGAAGGCGATCTTGAATTAGTACTCCTATTTTACCATGAACATTTTAAAACTAAAGAAATTGTGAAGAAGAGAAAAACTCTTAGATCCATTTGCACAATTTGTATAATTTTATCCATATAATAAATGGTATTTGGGTTTTCTTTTCCTCACACTCACCCTCCACACTCGCACTTTGAAAATTTCTCACACTCACACTTGTGCTTTAAAAATTCCACACTAGCACTAGTGCTTTGAATTTTCTTAAATCTAACTAACTAAAGGATTGAATTTCATATCAAGTCAAATGGTGAGCACTCACACTTATTAGTGCAAGGATTAAATAGATAGTATTCAATGATCACACTTCCAAGTGTGAGTAATAAAAATTAGTCCCTCAAAGTGCTCATGTTTGGTGGAAAATGGGCATCACACTTGTCATACTAAAAATTTAAAACTTAAGTCACAATTATATTGTAATGATCCTTATTATAAAAATATTAGTAAAAATTCATATAACATAATGATATCATTATGTAAAAGAATTGGGAACGTTTATGAACTAAGGAAATACATCCAAAATTATATTCATATATTGAAGGTCTCTTCAATGGAAAATTTCTTTCCTAGAATACCTCCTCTACAATATTAATATACATGTATTATAAATCTAACAATAATCCTCAAAGTTCAATGTTATAAAATTATTACCCTAACTCTTACATGTGAATGCCACACTCAAATGGCACCATAGCCAAAATATAAACTACAACTCTTATAATGTCAAAATATTAGATAGTTATGAAAAAATGGTAACATTTTCTCCCCTTCTTGAAAGATATGTACTCAAAACATAGGTTGTAGATATTTTTCTTGCATCCACAAAATGGGTTTGCAATTTGAATATTTGGGTTATATTACTCACTATTATATAAGAAATTTAGTGACGGTACTATTCGGATTATGTACATTTGTCAAAACAAGATGACAAAATTTTCTAGAATGAAGGATATATTTTTATACACATGATATCACTTCCCAAGGACCATTTTCCAATAAAATACACTATTTTTTATTAATCTTGGAATATGGAGGAGATATGATTTATACACCATGTTTTTGAGATGTAATGGTAATTAAAATGTAGGTTGCACTATTAAGCCAAAAAAATTAATCCATCATGTGATACGTGTGCCATTAAACAAAGAATTGTCTAAATTAATTTGAAGGATTCCCTTTTTAATATGTGCACCATTTAATATGTAACATTTCATGCCTCTAAAATATTCTCACAGAAATATATGAAAGTGGCGGTTGGTTCGTTTAAAGACCTGCCTAAATGTGATAATTGTGACTAGATTCACCATAGATTGACATTTAATTTTATTATATCTTTTTGGAAATGAAGTTTGCAAGATTTTAGGAAGAACCAATAGGTTGATAAAATCCACCTTTTTATTCTCTTCATATTTGAAAAAACACATCACTTCCTTCAAGCAATGAGCATGACATGAGTTCAAAAATTTGAGCATGGTTGTTAGAGACTATTTGATATCCTTATTTTCTATCAAAAAAATTAGCATGGTTTGTGTTATGACCTTCATCAATTGTAAAATAATAAAAATTGAGATGGTGTAAATATTTCCATCTTATTACGACTTAAATTAGGGATTTTGTTCAATTAAGGTTTTTATTCGGTGGGGATTTTGTAGAAAATAAAACTAAAATGAATTCTTTACTAAATTAGTTTCTAATTTCATAATTTCCTTTAAGAAAACCCTCAACATGACTCTGGAAAAATTTAAAGTAATTTTTTTTTAATATGATTGTTTCAAGAAATTAGTTTTGAATTTTGATGGTTACTCTATAATTTTGTGGGGAGATGTCAAAGAGATTTTGTAGAGTGTGGATGCAATTTTTGGAAAATTTACATTATATAAATTTAGCCTATATCATTTCACTTGTTTTAGGGTTTTTTCATGCCAATGTTAAACATGAAAATTCTCAATTTTCAAGCATGACAACGGACCCTAGTGTCGAAACTTTTGGTTGTAGGCCTTTCCAAACACTTTCCCAGGTCACCCTAATCCCTGAGTCAGTCCTATTTCCCCCTCTCTGAGTAGTTAAAGGTGTCATGTCAGTGGTCCCATAGGTGATTTATGGGTATCCATTCATTTCAAGTGCTTTCAAAACATGATTCATCAGGATATGCTTTTGGCAAGCTTTATGAAAGGTTATTCCCTAGTCTTCTTGAAGTCGGTGTAGGTCCTCGGGAGTAGGAAAAAGGTCTAAACTCATCAAGGAGAAATAAAGGATATAAAATAACATTTTTCAACCAATTTTGGAAGGTTTTGGAAGGTTCCACAAGTTTTGGAGCAATTTCAACAAAAGTGGGTCTTGGAGGCCTAGCAAGCGAGTGCACAATGCAAAAAAACTTGAGCTTTAGGAAGCAATTAGAGAGCTCTAAAAGGTTTTAGGAGTCAAAGAAGATATCATAAGAAATGTAATTCATATACCTAAAATATGGTGGAATCATATTTTTCACAACACCTAGGTGCATCCTATCTATAACAAGTTTTAACAGACACAACCTTCAATCAAGAACAAAATTTCTATTTTTTCAGGGGGTTTCATGTATAACCAGATGATGAAATGAAAACATTTGGATTAATAAGGTAATTTATATGTGCAATAATATAAATTTTCATCAAAAAAATCCTCCAAGAACTCAAGTTATGGTCCTGACAAGTTGCTCTCCAAGGCACAAGCTTCAACAGTTAGTCATTTTTTGGGTTGGAAATCCAACCAATGGGAGAGTGGCACACTTTTTTACACCAAGTGCACCAAATATTTGGTGAAAAAGGTGCAATAAAATGTTCCCCTAACCTATTTTTTTCCCCTAGACCCTCCACATGACCACAGTTCAACACTTTCTCACTAGTTAAGCCCCAGGCTCCATTTCCTAGCCCTCGCTCCGTGCAATCACGCTTTGCCACTTGTCAGGCTAGGGTGAGGGAAAATTTTTGTGTCCCATGTGCTATAAATATTTTGGATGGTTGGAAAAAAAATCCTTATCCCTCCTATTTAATCTCTTGGTCACCCATGTGCCCCGGCATATGCTTAAGGTACAAATTTCAGCCCCCTTTCTCATCCCCAATGGAAAACCACATGCCAAGTGGAAAAATAGTGATGGGGCACACATTGTTTCACCAAGTGAATCGATATTTTTGGAATTGGTAAAAATTTCACTTCTCCCAATGCATTTAAATATTGTAAAATTACTAACTATCGGGCTGCCACTAGTTGTTTCCATTCTTCCTACACGTACGCACATTTGTTTTTCGCAACACGGAATCGAAGTCCTCCATTCCTTTTGATTCCAAAAATTTCCATCACCTCCATTATTTTTAATCCATCACTCCACACTTCTAAAATGATAATGACGAGGATTTCAAGCTAACTCCATGACCAAGAGCTGTCAGAAACCCTAGGGCATGAAAATCACAAATTGCTCATATCTTCAAAACCATGCATCCAATTCTTGTGAGATTTTGAGAAAATATTCCTTATCAAAACACCTTGGGGAAGAATAAAAAAATATCTGATATGGCCTTGGTTTTTTACATCAAAAATTCATAAAATTCTACCATGGAGCACTTTTTTTTTTTTTAGGTTGTCGTCATTTGTAATCAGTTGACCTAAAAATTTGAATAGAACATTAAAAGAGAAAACCCAAAAAGAATCCATAATTTTCTCATCAATATGACACCATGATTTTAAGCTTATAAAAATAGCAAGTGTTTCTTGTTTTCACTTGGCTTTTTAGTAACTTTCAAAAATTAAAAAACCCCTAGAAGAGTAGACACTTTGAAAAATCATAGAAACAAAAACTACAACATGTGGGTGAAAAGGTAAAAAAATGCAAAAAGAAGCTTACCAAAATGGAAATTATTTTGAATTAACCCCAAAACATATGTTAACATGCTCATAATGTGAGGGAAACACTTTAGTCTCACGACATGGCCAAACAAGTAACCTGCCTAAAATAACAACTCATGGAACCTAGTTTCTAAAAATAGCAGTTTTTGGGATTCCAAGCACGAAATTTGGAGATGAATTCAATTTCACTAATCTTGGAACCTTTTTGTTTCTTTGAGAGGTTATATGGTTGTTTCATGGTTCAAACAGAGAAATGATAACTCCATAAAGATCCTGAAAACATCATCTTGAGTCCAATCATGTCCTGCAAACAAAGCAAGACATCGCAATATGTAACATGTGGATCCATCTTCATCACTCGAGGAGCTAGGTGATTCAAAATGATTTAAGGTTTATTATTTGATTATTTAATAGTATCATCATGATTAATGCCTATGTCCCTCCCAATCTCACATTGGGAAGTCCCAAAATAGTGTTTCTCAACACTCATTCTGTGACCGAGATGTATACACATCATGTACTAGGGGAATTGTGATCATCATTAGTGGGAAAAAGTGTTCAAAATTCATTTCATCAAATCTTCATAATGAGTAAAAATTATGGTTATTCAACAAAAGTCATTAGAGATCAGTTACAATCCTCAAGCTTCATTGGAGTGGACACTAGTGAACAATGCTGTGATCACTAAGGAGATCGTTCGACATTTTTTCTAAACACTTAGTTCACGGTGTTCATGTATTATCCAAAGGAGGTTTCTTACAGTGTGAAATTTTCATAGAATCATAGTTCTCCACATTTAGATGTTTCATCAAATTAGTCACAAAATTAAGTGAAGGCAATATGCCATCATCTTCGTTGACATTCCTTCTTTCTTCTTCTCATTCATTCTCTCCTCTCTTCCCTCATTTCTTTCTAATTCTTAGTTGTGTGTAATCATTTTGTTTCGACCTATTCACTTAAGTGACCTATTTTAAAAATTTAAAAGTATTTTCTCAAAATTATAAGAGAAGTACTTAGTTCATCGAAAAAAATGTCACAAGTGGAATATGGAAACAAAGATTCATATGAGGAAGGTGAAAGGATAGTTTATGTTCTTTATAAATTGGGATGGCCTCTCCATTCCAAGGGATTCCATATTTTTAAGAACTATCACTCTATAGCAATAGTGGATTGTAATGTGTTTTTGGACTTTATGTCATCCATATACATGAAATAAAGGTACATTTCTGCTACATGATTTCTTCTTTTTTCTTTTCTTGGTACACCATGTATAAATGTCAATCAAGGAATAGAGTTTTTAATTTCCAAGATGTATGAATGTGTGCATATTTGTATGCATGGTTTCCTCTCATCATTGACACAATAAGCATATTTGGTACAAGAATATTTTGTTTCTTCCACTTCTTTCATTTATGCACTTTGCAAACATAGTGATGTAACAGTTTTGTATATTTGGTAGGTGAATATGAATACTTTGTGTTTTAATTCATCAATCCCACTAGCTTCATTGTTGATTTCTTCTATATTACATGTGAAACTATTCAATTTACTGGGTGTGATCTTTGGAATCTACTCACGACAATAATCTACCTTTCCTGATTTCTCTCCTTCCCCCTCATCACTGTGATTTTCCTACCTTGTACCTCTTACAAGAAATTTGACAAAGGGTCAGTGGAGTGTCCCTATGTGATCCCCAAACAATTTAGTAACCCACATCATTTAGATAGGATTAGGATTATTTTACTTTCAATAATGGGAGCTACACCATTCATAACAGAGGGGCGTATCCCGTGACTGTTGGTGGAGACACTTAATTTATGCACCGACAAATTTTCTCACCAAATATTTTGGCGACTATACTAGGAGATTTTTCCCACATTCACCCAAAAATATCTCTGCCAATAAAATTAAAAATATATATATTTAAAAAAAAGGAAAAAATAAATAAAGGAATAATTACTTGGATGGTCAAAATTATCTTTGCAATCTTAACTAAGAAATCTGCACTTTTCAAGAGTTGAAGAAGTAGCAGATGGTGTGGAAAACCCCATGGAAGATGAAAAAGAAAAATACCCCAACCCATTGTTCCATGGGGAAGGTATACAAGTCCACTTTCTCTTACACCTCTCCATGGTCTTCTGATGTGTTCTTGTAAGAACTTTCCAATGTTCAAAGGTGATGAAATGTAGCTTCTGAAGACCACATAAAAACTTCATCACCACTTGTGGAGTTTTGGGTGTCGAACATGAGGATGTGTCTATCCGATTTTGTGGTATCACTACAAGAATTTTTTTCCGACTGGTTTTTATGTTACCCGCAAGTCCTATAACTTGTTGGGAATATATAAAAACAATATTTGAGCACATATTCAAGACCACCAAAGACTTTCAAGACCTCTTGGTACAATTAGTACAAATGAAGAAGGAGCCTATGAAATCTCTGAGAGAATTCATAGATAAATATGATCAGTTAATTAGAAGGATCCCTAAAGATTTTGTGCCTCCATATAATAACTCAGAAGATATTATTTTACAATGCCTTACAACCTGAAGTTGGATTCTTCCTTAAAAGATCACAACCTAGAGATTTGAAAGAAGCACAAGATTATGCTATTAAAATGGAAGATGATATAATCTTGTCTAGTAAGGTAAAGAATCCCAATGGTAAACAAAAAGGTCAAAGTTTGAGTTTAATGACCACCGATCCAATGATATTATTTCTATAAAAAGTAACTCTCTCGAGATCACAGGAGCACCCCGAAGGCTTGCCTTGGAATCCCCACCATTCAATGCAATGTGCAAAAACTATGAAGATGAAGAAGAAGAAAATTTTTAATATGAAGAGGAAGGAGAAAGTTAATATGTTGGGATTGGGTTTTGTGAATGCACACTCAATGATGAAGAACCCACTGATAGTTATTCATATGTGGTATTCACCCAATCCCAAAAGGAGAAAGAAATATCTTCCCAAGTTAATAAAGATAATCCTCAAATGATGACTTCGTTAAAACTAATGAAAGTAGGATCATCAAATCCTTCTTCAACAAGGACAAATGGGAAGAAGCATGAAGTCACTCCAACCAAGAATCCTTCTACCTCTTCAAGTAAGTCCCCTTTTGCTTCTCTTGGAAAATCAGTTTCTAAAAACATCCATGTTAATGTTTCCATAACCCATGATTTTCCCACCACCTCTTCATCCTTAGACATCATTGATCATTTCAAAAAGTCCAAGATCCAAATGTCTGCATTTGAATACTTAAGAACTCATCCCAAACAATTAGAGAGACTCATTCAACATGTCAAAGGAAGTATCCATGTTTCTGAAGATGCCTCCACCAAATAACCACCGCGCATCTCAATCCACTCCAACTTTAAATTTCCATGCTTCCACACCCTCTACCTCTAATAAGGTTGATCCTTTAAATATAGCCTTATTGGTCAATGGGTACAAGCTAAACAATTGCATCATTGACTCTGGTGCCTTGGAAAATGTCATGCCCACAAAATTTTCTAAATCTCTTGGTCTCTCCCTTTCCCCTACCTTTGGCGAATGTATCTCCCTAGAAATGAAATGAGTTCCTCTTGTTGGAGAAGTAAAATACGTTGAGGTAACATTGGAATATTTTCCTAACAAGAAAATCAAAATGAGAATTATTGTATCAGACATGCCCACCTCATATGGCATGTTGTTGGGATAAATATTTTCGAAGATATTAGAGGAGATATGCAGTTGAATTGGTCACACACCACCATCCTAGTCAATGGTAAAATAAAGAAGCTACTTCCCATTAAAAAATGAAGTATACTGTTCAACGACCAAATAACCCAACGAAAAACATCCCATGTAAAAATTCTAAATCTAAAAACTTATTTATGGCCTTCAATGAGGATCTTAATTTTCCCTTATTGGTGGAGGAATGTCCAAGCATCATAGAGCCATTCAAAGAACACAATGAAGAGTTGATGAAAGTTGAGTTTGAAAAGGTGTACTTTTTGTGGGATGAAGGCATCAATGAAGTTTCTCTGGTAGATATTGAGGTTAGTGATGGGAACCTTAACTTGTAGAAAAACAATCTCAAAGTGATGAGATATGTGGATCAAGAAGAAGGAATAATTCTCAACACCTTCTTAATAGATAACTTCAATGTTTTCAATTATTCTCCGAGGATCAGTATGAGTCTTCATGTGATGAGTGTTCCAGTGAACTCAAAATATTTTCTTTCTCATTGGAAGAAGATGACATGGAATGTAAGTAATGAAAGTGCACCTTACATCTCAGACTTGAAATGGAGTATACCCAGGAAAATGATGATTTCACTGCGGAAATGGACTTCTCCATTTTCAACTATCAAGAATGAGAAGATGAAGATGATGACATTTCAGCTCCAGTGTTGTGCTCATTTCCACTTCATAAGGATGGAAACATTCTTAGAAAAAAAATGGAGAAACAGATTGCTTCTTGCTCCTAAGGTTGGTTTTTCTTAAAATGGAAACTTCTCAATAGATTTCAACCTTTCAGTGCTCACTCCACTCAGGAGATCGATGCCCTCAACATAGAAATAAAGGATGAAACCAAAAATGGGAAAGTAAAGAAAGAAGAGGACACTTTACATGATGTGTGCCCAATCTTGAGTTCATTCTCTTTTCAAGAGAATGATGTACACTGCATAAGACAACACATGGCAGAAGACTCGAGGCATGAGAAATGTGACTTCATGGAACAATTGAAAAATAGAGAAAATCAAGAAGAGGGACATGATGTAAAATTCCATGAGACATCTACCAAGAATCAACCCATGAAAGTAGTGGTCATGAAGTAGATGCATAATGAAGGAAAAAATTCTTGTATTAAAAATTAGAATAGCAATTCAAGTATAACCAAGAAACATATTCATGATGCCGACAAAGAATAAAAGCATGAAAATAACCTAAAAGAAAAGTAGAAATTTGGACATAAGGTGCCAAAATAGTAAAGGTGGTGTAATGAATAAGAAAACCATCAATTGTTCTAGAAATCAAGCTAGATTTCTCAATAAGATGAGGAGAGGTTCATACTTCAGTGAACCTGTCAATGGATTTGTAGAAGAATGACATTCAGTGACACCTATTTATGGGTAAGTACTCAATTCAAATTTGCACTTCAGTGAAATCGGGTTGTCTCTGGATGTACATAGGTGATTTATGTTATTTCCCTTGTTATTGTTGTGTTTTTCCTTTCCCGTTGTGTTTAGTTTTCCATTTTTGTTTGTTTCCATTCTATAATTTTGTTTTTGTGTGGGTGGGTTTGTGTGTGTTCAATAAGAAAGTTGTGTATTCTATCTTTCCGGTGACTTTGTAGCCCAATGGATAAGGTGATGGACCACAAAATACAATTGAGATTCTAGAATTCTCATTTTTTCCTTATTGTACTCGACCCAAAAATGTCCCCAAGATAGAGTCAACTATTTTCATGTAAATGTGCAACAGGAAAATTATCAATTTTCAAGAATGAAAACGGACCCCACTTGTCGAAATTTTTGTTATAGGCCTTTCGGACACTTTCCCTGAGTCACCCCAATCCCACTGAATCAGCCTGTTTCCCCCTCTCTAAGTATTTCAAGGTGTCATGTCAATGCTCCCATAGGTGGTTTAGGGGTATCCATTCATTTCAAGTTCTTTAGAATATGATTCATCTAGATATGATTTTTGGCAAGTTTTAGGAAATGTTACTCCCTATTCTTCTTAAAGCTAGTGCACATCCCCTGAAGTGGAAAAAAAGGCCTAAAATAATGAAGGATGTGTATCAAAAATCCAAGAAAAATTTCAATCAGTTTTGGAAGGTTTTGGAAGGTTCCACAAGTTTTGATTAGTTTCAACAAAAGTGGGTCTTGGAGGCCTAGGCAGTGCACATTGTGAAAATAGACCCCAGAGCTTCAAGAAGCGATTCTAAGAGATACATAAGGAGTTAGGATTCAAAAATATATCATTGGAAAGGTAATTAATATCCCTATAATATTGTGGAATCATATTTTCACAAAGACCCAAGTACATCCTATCTACAACCAGGTTTTAGCAGACACAACCTTTAAGCCAGAACAAAAATCCTATTTTTCATGGGATTTTATGAATAATCAAAGAATGAAAATACAAAAATTGGATTTATAAGGGAATTTCTAGGTGGTATCATATATAATTTCATCGAAAAAATCCTCTGAAAACTCAATTTATGGTCTCGATATGTTGTTCTCAAGGCATAAGCTTCAACAGTTAGTCATTTTTTGGGTTGGAAATCCAACCAATGGGAGAGTGGAAAACTTTTTTACACCAAGTGAAAAAAATATTTGGTGTAAAATTAGGAATAAAATAATCCCCTAACCTATTTTCTTCCCGTGGACCCTCCACACGATCGATTCAAAGCACTTTCTCGCTAGTTAAGCCCCTCAGGCTCCATTTTCCGCCCCGCTCAGTGCAATCACACTCCGCCACTTGTGAGGTGAGAGTGAGGGGAATTTTTATCCTGTGTGCACTAAACCTTTTGTAAATATGGGAAAAAAATCCTTATCCCTCCCATCTATTCTCTTGGTCACCCATGTACCCTCGGTAGCTACTTAAGATATAAATTGTAGCCCGTCTCTCATTCCCAACAGAAAATCACATGTTGGAAAGTGGACCAATATGGATAGGGTGTACATTTGTACAAAAATACACCAAACCTTTACTGTAAGTGTCACAAAAATTCATTTCTCCCCTCCATCAAAATATTGCAAAATTATTAAGCGTCAGTGTCAGTAGCTACTTTTGTTCGTCCCGCACGCATGCACAATTTTTTTGTATCTCCCGAAATCTCTTCCTCTCCTCAATTTTTGTTTCTTCCACACCATTTCCATAACCTCCAAAATAATTTATCAATCACTCCAATCTAGTGCAATGTGAAGAATGAGGATTTTCGATCTAACTCCATGCCCAAGAGTTGTCAAAAACCCTAGGGCATGAAAATCACAAATTGCTCATATCTTCCAAACCATGCATCTGATTCCTGTGAGATCTTGAGAAAATATTATTTATTGAAAATTCTTGGGAATTATAAAACAAAAATATCTTATATGGCTTGTATTTTTATAGCAACCATTCAAGAAATTCTACCTTGGAGTGTTTTTCTTAAGTTTTCGTCAAATCGTGTAGTGAACTGACCTGAAAATTTGAACAGAACATCAAAAGAGAAAACTAAGAAAGAATCCATGATTTTCTCATCAATATGAAACCATTATATTCAGCTTCTAAAAATATCAAGTGCCACTGGTTTGCACTTTCCATCTTTAGTAAGTTTCCAAAAATGGAAAAACCCTCCAGAAGAGCACACACTTAAAATCATATTAACAGAAAACTATGACACAAGGGTTGGAAAGGTCAAAAATAAAACAATCAAATTTCCAAAAAGGTAACCTTCTTGCAATAACAACTCTTGGAACCCAGTTTCTAAAAATACCACTTTTGAGTTCCAAGTGCAGAAAGTTGTAGACACCTTAATTTTCCCTCATCTCTTCACCTTTTTGTCTCTTCATGAGGCTATATGATGGTTTCATGGTTTAAAAAATAAAATGAGAACTCTACAAAGATCCTGAAAACATCATGTTGAGTCCAATCATGTTTTGGACCAAGGTGGGGCATTACAGTATGCAGCAGGTGGTTCATCTTCTTCACTCAGGGAACCAGGTGATTCAAAATGAGTTATGGTTCATCAATCGAGTATCGAAGATGGTCTTCATTAGTTATGCTTATGTACCTCCCATGCTCGTATTGGGAATTCCTAAAATAATGTTTCTCAACACTCATTTGGTGACCAATATGTCTACATATCATGTACCAGGGGGATTTTGATCATCATTGGAAATAAAAAGTGTTAAAAATACATTTCATCAAAGATTCCTAATGAGTAAAAAAGTGTGGTTATGCAGCAAAAGTCATTAGAGATCAGTTTCAATCCTCAAGCTTCTTCAGAGTGGACCTGAGTGATAAATTCCTGCGGTCACTAAGGAGATCGTTTGACAGTGTTTCTAAACACTTAGTTCAAGGTGTTCATGCATTATCTGAAGGAGGTTTCTTATGGTGTAAAAGGTTCAGAGAATCAAAGTTCTCCACATTGAGATGTTTCATCGAATAGTCATGAAATGAGGTGAAGGTAAGTAACAGGCATCATCTTCATCGGCATTCCTTCTTTCTTCTTCTCATTCATTCTCTCCTCTCTTCCTCTCTTCCCCCTTTCTTTCTAATTCTTCATTGTGTGTAATCATTGTATTTTATCCTATTCACTTAAGTGACCTATTTTAAAATTGTAAAAGTATTTTCTCAAAATTATAAGAGAAATACTTAATTCATGGAAAACAAAAGGTCACGAGTGGAATATGGAAACGAAGAGTCATATGAGGGAGGTGAAAGGACAATTTAGATTTCTATAAATTGGGATGACCTCTCCATTCTAAGATATTCCATATTTTTGAAAAAATATCACTCAGTAAAAATAGTGGATTGTAATGTGTTGTTGGACTTTGTGTCATCCATATATATGAAATAAAGCTACATTTTTGCTACATGCTTTTTTATTTTCTCTTTCTTGGTACAACATGTGTAAATGTCAATCAAGGAATAGAGTTTCTACTTTCCAATATGTATGAATGTGTGCAACATTGTATGCATCGTTTCCTCTCATCATTGACACAATAAGCATAGTTGGTACGATCATATTTTGTTTCTTCCACTTCCTTCATTTATGCACTTTCCAAGCATAGTGATGCAAGAGCTTTGTATCTTAGGTAGGTGAATATGAATAATTTTTGTTTTAATTCATCAATCCCAGTAACTTCATTGTTTCTTTCTTCTATATTTAATTTGAAACTATTTTAGTTAATGGGTGTGAGATTTGTAATCTAATCATGGAAGTAATCTTCATTTCTGATTTTTCTCCTTGCCCCTCATCACCGTGATTCTCCTCCCTTATACCTCATACAAGCACTTTTCCACATGTTTAGTTGAGTGTCGTACATGATCCCTACCCAATTTTTCTGCCCACAACATTTAGATAGGATTAGAATTTGTTTACTTTCAATAATTAGATTTGCACCATTTAATACAGGATTGTATCCTTGTGAATGTTAGTGAAGACACCTAATTTGTCCACCCAACAAATTTTCTCACCAACAAGGGGTTATTGTGAAATTTTTAGCACTATTGAGAGAAATTATTATTTCATACTCCTACACCTTTTTGGATTAATTTTCTCTCATTTGGAGTGTTCAATATTATATATTCTGATATGGAGTCACCTTAAAATAAAATAAGTACTTCCACAAGAGACTTAATTTCATAGATATTTCTTGATTCACCAAACTCATATGTATGTAACATATCAAAATGAATATGCACCATCATAGGTGAAATAACAAGATCAATAAAATAATATTACTTAATTTTTCAAGATATGAAAGATTACTGAACATAATGTACAAATATGGCTCATTGATGACATGTAAAATGTATTCTCGAGAAATTTCTATAATATCAAATTTGAGAGAGAAGTAAAATGTGTGAATTTCATTTTAGTATGTTAAATAGCTACACTAAGGTAGATTAGTGATTTACAAAATGAGTATAAAGGATTACATTATCAAAGGGTTATTAGTTGAGACTAAGAAAAGGGAAATTAATCTCATATATGTGAATTCGGGAATAATATAGAGACAAGAGGAGATCATTAAAATATAGTGGAGAGAATAAAAGAGTAATTTTGTAAGCTATGTTAACCCACACTAGCTCAAGGTAAGGATTTCAATGCCTTATTTAAGACTTAATTAAATATATATTATACATGGGTTATCCATGAAAGTGCATATCCTAATATTATGACAAGATACATTCATTAGGAAACAAAGAGGATACTTCTGATGTAAATGATATGTTTCACATTCATTCCTTTAGGAATTCACAAGTATGGTTACCTTTTATGATGGTTATGGTTTTCTAATTTGTGTAACTACCTTCATGTTAGCTAAGAAAAGAAAGTATTGTAATGAAAAGAAGAGAAGGTGAATCCAATTGGAAAGTAAATTGAAAATTCATAATGGCTTAGGATATATATAGCAAGGATCATGAAAACTCATACTATGCAGATATATGAATGAATGAATATTTGAAATGCTTGAAAATATTTCATTATGAAGAAAGAAATGGTTGTGTTCTTGTATCCTTCAGATTGTGGGTGTTTTAGTAAAATAAAGTAATGATATATTGATAGTAACAATCAAAGGATGACAAGGTTGATTTTTCTTAATGATATTGTAGTTAATATGAGGGAAGTTTCCTTAGTAAATATGATATTAAGATCTTGAAGAAGACCATTACCATGCATGCAAAATGAGTTAAGTGAACTAAGACAATTAATTGTTTGCTTATTTTGATTGGGAAGTTGAAGAATAAGGAACTTTTGAGAATTATAATTTTGTGAATACATATATATGATTGTCACAAAGAATATACAAAGGGTTCAGTCTCTGTAGGTTCATACTATCATGACAGTATAGTGGGATAAGTATATACCTTGCAATTTCAAAACTCGTTATGTACTTAGCTAAACAAGATTTAGAAGGATTGAAATCCTATTATTGAGTACAAAGTGTTTGAAAGACACATATAACACCTACAAACTATAAGATGTTACGAGTGTTTTAGTAAAATAAATTAATGATATATTGATAGTAACGATCATAGGATGATAGGGTTTATTTTTCTTAATCATAATGTAGTAAATATGATGTACATATCCTTAGTAAATATCATAATAAGATCTTGAAGAATACCATTACCTGCGCATGTAAATCGAGGTAAGTGAGTTACTAAAAGTAATTGCTTTCTTATCTTGATTGTTAGGTTGAAGCTTAAAGAAATTGTGAAAATTATAATATTTTGAATACATATATACAATGGTCATGGAGAATATACAAAGGTTTTAGATTTTGTAGGATCATATTAACACTACAATGAGAGGGAGAATTATATACCTTGCAATTTGAGAACTCACTATGTACTTATAATCGTAGGTGCTATATTCTCGTAGGTGGATTTAAAAGGATTAAAATCATGTTAATGAGTAAAGAGTGCTTGAAAGACACTTAGTGATACTTGAGGAAGGTGTATTCACACTTAGTATGAATACAATCAAATGTGAATCTAGTGGTGAGGTGGTAATAGTGATTACCAAATGGGGAATACGTGACAACAACTGTCACATTCATATGTTTCTTTAATACAACCAACTACCAATTTCATATGTTTATGTGAAGATTTTATAGAAATGAATAGGGTTTTATTTAAGGTAATTATACCATGTCTTATATGGATAAAATGATGCAAAGACTATAAGGATCTAAGAGGTTTTCTCTTCTTGACTTAGTAATCGCTAAGTCCATCACTATGATATATTATTCTAATGTTATATTCAAATTACCTACTATCCGCTAAGCCATTCCTTCCAATAAGTATTAATGAATAAATAGTAATTTTCAAACATCACAATATAATAATATCGACAACAAACTATTGAGACCTATGTAAGGCATGACCCCTTAATACGAATTGTAGTGCATAAACTTTCTCGGTCAATAATAGTTGTTCGAGTGAATGATGCGTAGTGACCACTAAGGTCTAAATAATATATTGAGACATTACTTGAAACTACTAATCTCTAAATATATTTATTTGATATGTTAAATGATTTGTTAATCGACCAAATATTCATAGTATGATACATAATATCCTTGTTGTAAACCTAAGCAAGTCCTTTGGCTTAATATCTATTTCTATGGATTATTGTCATCATGAAGACTAAGAATAGCTTTTCGTAGACGTGAAAATAAGGTTATGATTAACAACGTTTGTAGAGTACTCATATACATCTTATAGAAGGGGCATCCTCATAACTCAACCACATTTCAGAAGGCATGTCCCATCATCATAATGTTGTATGAGCACCCTATGAACTTTATTAATAATTAATGGTTTTACCCAACTAAGAAGAGCCCTTCATGGCCTTTGAGACTACAGATTATCTACATATATGGATGTGGAGCTGTATGTAGTACCCACTTCCCTTTGACACTGCCGATACTTAGTCCGATACAATTGATCACGCTATGGAAATTATTATGTTGTTAAACACTTGATCATGGATTATTGTTGATCTTGATTTGGATATGATACATGATGATTATTAGAGACATTATATGTGGATGATGATATACTATTTGACATGGATATTATATGATGATGACATAGTTGTTGATATAAATTGTATGTGATAATGTTAAATTGCCTTGATGTTGTTGTGATTCACATAGTTAGATGATTTTGTGATTTTATTTGTATCATATTGGATGTTACGATATGGCCACGACATCTTGAAGGAGGTATTTTTATTTTACAGGTTAAAAATATCACAACAAAACAATGGGGGATTGGAGGCAAACCACAATGGAATTCTAGTTAAATTTGACAAGGTCACCATGGCAACATGTTTTATTATGTTGTGTGTTGTTTTGTTAGGAATTCCCATGGGGGTTACCTTTTTATGTGACTATGGGTATTGTGTAATTTATTAATGTGGTTAATTTTGTATTATTTTTGCATGTATTTTATTAGTAATGTGTTCCTTTCTTTTACTTAATTAAAATTGTGCTAGATTATATGAGAAATCATATGGTTAAAATTTAAATAAGTCAAATTGGGATATGGGAAAGTAATTATGGAAGTTGTTGGCTCTTTGTATTTAATATGTAAGGGATGTGTAAGTTGTGTAAGTCAGATTTTGGAGTATGAAACACTCCACCTCCTTGGAAATTCGAATTTGTCCTTGGGGGCTGTTTTTGGAGGCTTGTGGGACAAGTAAAACTTGTCCCATACCTCTCAATTTAATTTACCAACCATACTTATGGTTGGAGAGGTGATTTTATACTTTTATAATAAATTTTATTAATCATGTTGCAAGTTTTGATTGCACTCTCTTACATTTTATTTAATTTGTAGTCCTTTGGGGTGTGGGCTTTTGGAGTGTGCAAGTAATTTGTCATATTTTCACCCACCTCTTTATTGTGCTTGGGAGAATGAAATTTTGTCTTTTGTGTTTGAATTTGAGGATGTGTGATGTGGCATCCTACATAGATCCACATCATCCTCTTCTCTTCCCTCTTCTATAAAATTCAAACTCTTTGCTTGTTTTGGGTTGTTGAATCATTTTACAAACTTCTTTGGGGGCGCATTTTTCTTGTGTTTGGAGCTCTTGCTTTTGGAAGGAGTTTGGAGAAACTTTGCATGCTTGGAGATTGTTTTTGGGACTGTGTTTTGGGAATTGAAGTTTGTTGTTTGGAAACAAAAGCTAACATTGCAAAGGTAGGAGATTAACTCTTATTTTATGATCCTATTTTCTTGTTGTGTTCTGTGAAGCATGAATGTTTTATGTAATTTATGGATGGCTGAGTATACTTCCATAGGGATGGTGTAGGAGAAGGCTATGGGGAATCCATGTGGGGGGCATAAGGGAATGCCATTGGCATCAGAATTTTTGGAGGGAGTTTGGGTTTGGGATCCACCATGGAAAAGAAATAGCTTGCATTTCTTACTTTGTGGGGGGCATAAGGAAATCTATGGGGGCATAAGGAGGGATTGTGGGGGCATAAGGATATGTGAGGTGAAATTTTATTGGTGGTTTGTTATTGGTGGATGCCCAATTCCCATTTGGGAGGCATAAGTAGCTTCCCCCATAGACCTTGCTCCTTTGGCTTGCATGATCAAGCCTGAGTTTTGTTTTGATTGTTTTCAAATGCAGTTGTAAACTGTTGTTTTTGTGTGGACTGTGTTTTATATGAATTATGCATGTTGAAAGAATGTTGTGTGTTGTGGAAGCTAGTTGTTTCCATGGGTTGAATCACACATCTTATTATATTTTGGTTGGGGATCAGGGGCCAATGATGAAGGAAGGATTATCCTTTCATTAGATGTCTTGGTTGGGTGGAGAGTGTTTCCTTTCCCCCTTTTTTTGTGATCAAATTTGAAGAAAAAGGAAGCTTGCATGTTGTTGTTCTAGAGCAAAGGAAAATGCAGTTTTGATAGTCCCTTGTGAAATTTATTTCATTGTAACCTTTCCCACTAAGATGTGGATGAAAATTATAATGTAAAATTGTGAATAAAAGATGTATGTAATTGATTATGAAAGTTTATATTCGAAATGTGGAAGAAAATTACATTCTACTTTGTACATTAGAAAGAAAGAAATAGAAATGTGTTATTGCATTCAACCATGCAAATATGTAAAGTATATAATTGGAATTAATAAATAATTGTAAGATCTTATTTCATTTGCATTGTTTTGTTGAATTGGAATATCAAATTCTGATTGGAATCTATGTTTAGAAAGATGCAAGAAAAAACAAGAAGAAATACGTATGAAAGAAGTATATTGCTTTATCTCTTTTGGAAATATATTAAATTAGAAATCATACTTTGAAATTTAGATTGAAATGGTTTTTTTATAAAAAACTGAATGTATTAGATTAGTTTAGAAATGAAATGCCACACTTGAATGATAAAATTGATATACAGATTTAAAAGAAATAGATCTCTGTTGTAAATATAAAACTGGCAATAAAGTTAATCAAAATGTACAGTTCAGGCCTGCACACAATAATCAACTTGGAAACATTAAAATTTGGCATGATGTATTATCAATGAACTCAAATTGACAAAGAAAACTTAAGAAAACAATTTAACCATTGCAAAATTGAACCCAATCCCTTTCACAGCCGTTTTCTGTCAATTGTTGGACAAAATTCAAATTGGAATCAATTGAGCAAATTTACCTTCCTAAATCATTATAAATCCTTCCTAGAATAATCCTCCATGTTTTTTTGGCATGTTGAGTGAATAACAAGATCAAATTGAAAAAAAAATTATAAGTCAAAATTACCTGTTTTCTATTTAAAAGCCTGTAGATCATTTTCATAAAATTGACCCCTTAAAATTTATCAAAATGTAAAATTGATGATTCTTGTGAAAAGAAGGCATTGAGAGATTTCCAAAAGTCCTCATTTTCCAAAATCTAAGCTTCCTAGAAAAATTTATGGCCCTCTGAAGTTTTCTTGCCTTGGTAGGAAAATTTGGCAAATTTTCCTTGGCAGGCCCGCGACCCAAAAATTTCCCGTCGAATTATCCTTAGAATTTTTTTTTGAAAAAATCTTTGGGAAAAATTTTAAAGTTTCCACCACCAACCCATAGCCAATCATAGACTACCACATGTCCTCATGGGGCATTGGTGGAGGCACGGTATTATTTTTTCCCTTGGGCCTTTTTAACATTTTGGGAAAAAAATTCTTTCTCCACGTCGGCCAGTGGCCTATCACAGGCTGCCATGTCGTAGCATGGCATGTTGGTGGAGGAGGTGGAACCCTCACAAATTTTTAGCTTTTGGGAAATTTTTGCATATTTCCCCCGTGGCCCCGCACTCCCACCCTCGCCTCGGCATCATCTCCTCCATGGATGCATGGACCCGTGCACACCTTTCATCCTTTTTCTCTCCCCTTGGGTGAATTTTCCACTCAAACCCCGCCACCCTACCCTTCCCTCACTTTCCCTGCCGCCTGGCTAGCAGAGTGACACGTGTCCACCAGAGGACTGCGGAGGCATGGGAGAGATTTTAGCTTTACGGCCGTGTGGGGAAAAATTACCAACACCACCCCGCGACCCGCCGACCGGAAAATGGGCTTCCTTCCTTGCTCAACACGTGTCCCCTTGGGGAAAATTTTACCCCTAAAGTCTACCTGTCCATATCGGAGTTCTATAAGGAGTTAGATGGATGCATTAAGTGTGAGAAAAATCAATTTGAAATTTGAGCCTGTTAGAGAGTGGGTATGGTGATAATTTTACCCCGGAACCTAACTAACACTTCTAACCCTAAAATTTAGACCATATGTCCTCGAAAATTGTTAATAAATGAAAAGTATGTTCTTGCAAGTTAGAATTGTTCTAGAATTTATTAGTGACAAATGTTACCTTGCAACCTAGTTGTAGAGACTTCTTATAAAAAAAATTATTCCATAATTTTTCCTGACTAATCCTAGGTTGTCTCTTGGGTCTCAAGTGGGTTTTTTTAATGGGCATCACACTTGGTATCAGATTAGTGGTTCAAATGCTTGCATCATTGGGCATAGTAGCAAACTTGGGACATGAAACTTAAACCTGACACATTTTTTTAAAAAAAATCTAGAAAAGACATTTGTTTAGAAATTGTATATTGTAGTAAACATGGAGAATTGAATAAAACTTAGAAAATGAACTAACTCTCACTTTGGTCTATGTAGGAGGCACAAATGGGGCAAGGGAATTTACACAAAGACTCAAACTTATGACCACCATCACCATTAGAGCGGGGTGTATTATCTATCCTACCCGAGATCTTGTAGACCCTTCAGGATGTCAATGCCACTCTACACAGAGGATTAGGAGGAGGACATGTAGCTAGTCATGACAGAGCCCCTTCCATTGAGGGTCAGGTATCTCCTTGACCCAGTGAGGAGCATAGAGGAGAGAAATCCCATGCAGAGTCAACCAGAGTAGAGTCACCACCTAGGGACGGGGTGTGAGGTCCAGAGCATAGAGAGAGGTATCAGAGCCCTAAGCTTAGGGATGAGCATGCAGAGAGACCTAGAGGCGTCGGATCACATCAAGGAGATCCTGAAGCTTTGGTCGTCACACTACTCGGGTGATACGGGTGGATTTCAAGAAGAGTCACGGCTAGTGAGCTTGAGCGGTTGCTTCAAGCTTTTTCCTTTTTCTAGAAACACGAAATATCATGTTACGATCCATCTACTGAGGGATGGAGCAGGAGTATGGTGGAGGACAGAGGAGCAGAAGCTCCATGTAGATTCAGAGATAGTGACCTAAGATCTATTTGAGGAGAGATTTAGGAGTAGGTATTTGTCACGAGTTTCATACAACAGAGGATCAATGAGTTCCACGACCTCGATAGGCATCTCTTCAAAGATAGCAGTATGAGAGTATATTTATAGATCTACTCTAGTATGTTGAGTATATGTAGGATAAGCGGTGCATATTCATAGGTTCATCGGGGCCTAAATTTAGATATCGAGGTGCAAAGTACAAATCCACTACCCATAGACATTAGCGGAGGTCGTCGAGAAGGCCTATATTATAGAGGAGACTCGAGGAAAGACCCAACAGGCTAGAGACCGAGTCTGGAGCCACATATAGTAGATGTGAGATGGTAGATCGAGGGGTTCAAAGATCGCCTTCCTCGTGGTGGCTAGGGTACATCAAAGTCATCCTTTAGGCCATAGTAGCAGCAACAACAGTCCCGCTCACCTCATAGACCTCCAAAAAGAGCTGATGCATAGATAGGTCAAAGTATGGGGCCTCATCCTAGGGGTATCATCAAGACATATGGTGGACCCCAAGCTCATTCGTGCGATCTCACCGGTAAAGATCTCAGAAGACTATAGTTGGATCATCGGGGTCCATGCCACAGACTTTCGGGAACCTACTAGAGGTGCTACTCATTAGGGAGGATCAGGAGGATGTTTTGGTTGTGGAGTTACTAGACACTTTTGGAGAGATTTCCCACAGAACCTTAACAACAAGGGTAAGGCACATATTTCATATCCAACTGTTGGTGACATGGGACACAACCACAAGATTTATACAGCAATTTAGAATCACCGGGAAGAGCATCAAAGCACAGTCATTGAGACCACAAGTAGCATTGGTGGTATTCCTACCTGTGTATTGTTTGATTCTAGTTTCTCTGATTCTTTTAATGCACCATCTTTAGTAGAGTGATGTAGGCTGGTGGTAGTTAGGCAGGGTCTTAGTTAGGATGTTGAGATGGCTTCTGGAGCCAAGATCTCTATATAATCCTTAGTTAAGGAGTGTGTAGTGTATTTGGGACCTTTCCCACTACCTCGAGATCTTTGTATCCTTCCTTTGGGCTCATACGGAGACGGTTTGGGTATGGATTGGTTATCTAAACACGGGGCCGGGATGGATTGTTATCACAAGACTATATCTTGTCAAAATTATTTGGGAGTTGAGTCGGTAATTTTGGGGTCGGGAGACCCATTTGTATTTGCACCATCTCTCTATGCATCTTAAGTGGTGTGTGTGACGTAGTTGTCGATTTATCTTCATACTGATTATTGATGAGATCGGAGGATGGGTTTAGTGGACCATCGCTAGATGATCATCCCATTTTGATATATTTTTCTAATGTCTTTCTAGGGGAGCTACTAGGGTTGCCACCCCATGTGAGATTGATTTTTATATAGATCTAGTTCTGAGCGGAGCCCATCTCACGGGCACCTTATCGGATGACCACCCGAGATCTCGTGAGATCAAGTTATAGCTTGAGGGCCTTTTGGAGAAAGGCCGTATCCATCCTAATGTATCCATTTAGGGTGCACCGGTGATATTTGTGAAGAAGAAGGATGGATTATTTCGATTGTGTATTGATTACCACCAACTAAATAAGGTAACGATCAAGAATCATTATTCTCTTCCTCGTTTTGATGACTTGTTTGATCAGATGAAGGGAGCCACAATTTTCTTTAAGATTTATCTTAATTCAAGCTACCATCAGCTAAGGATTTTGGAGGCAAACATTCATAAGACCACCTTCGCATGAGATATGGGCACTATGAGTTCACAGTGGTGCCTTTTGGTTTGACTAATGCCCCTGCAGTGTTCATGAGTTTGATGAATGGGGTATTCAGGACCTTCTTAGATTGCTTCATGCTCATCTTCCTAGATGAAATTTTTATATACTCATGTACGTATGAGGAGCATGAGGGGAACCTTCACCAGGTTCTTCAGTGTCTTCATGAGCAGCAACTTTACGGGAACTTGGAGAAGTGTGCTTTCTTTCAGACAGAGGTACAGTATTTGGGTCATATCATTTCTGGGGAAGGTATCATAGTCAATCCTTCCAAGATTAGGGCCATTATGGATTTTCCAGCACCCACTATAGTGACCGAGGTGTGCAAATTCATGGGATTACAGTTCTTACGGATATTTGTTCAGGACTTCTCTCGGATTGTGTACCCTATCACTTCCCTTTAGAGGAAAGGGAAGAAGTTTGTTTGGTCAGACAAATGCGAGTAGGCCTTTAGGACATTGAAGGAGTGCCTCACTACAACACCCATTTTTGCAGTGCTAGATCCATAGGGTGAGTTCTTTGTTTTCACAAATGCTTCTTTACTAGGGCTTGGAGGTGTGTTGATGCGGGAAGTTAGAGTAGTGGCTTTTGAGTCTTACAAACTCAAGGATTGCAATCTTAATTATCGAATCATGATCTTGAGGTTGCAGCATTTTTGCACACCTTGGTTTGATGGAGGAACTTTCTTCTTTGAAGTAGATTCACACTCATGATAAATCATTTGAGTCTTCGTCACCTCTTCACATAGCCCAATCATAACGCTCATCAGCGGCATTGGATGGAGTTTCTTTGTGAGTATGACATGGAGATAGAGCATGTGAAAGGGAAGGAGAATGTGGAGTAGATGCTCTCAGTAGAAGGAGACATGTAGCTATGGCCACTTTAGTTAGCACAGACTTGTGGAGCAGATTCTTCAAGAGCTTCCGCTTGACAGCGGCTTCTACATTGTAGTTTGAGAAGTGATCGAGTAATGAGACCACTAGAGGGAAGTTTGATGGTTTTACCTTAGAGGCATATGGTCTTCTCAAGCACAGAGGTAGGATATATGTTCCATATAGATGGAGGCTTGATGTAGGACATATTGGTAGAGGCACATCGTGCACCCTATTTAGCCCATCCGGGGTGAAGAAGATGCACGCCACCTTACGAAAGTTGTATCATTGGAGAGGACTTCATCAAGACGTGGCCTAGTTTGTGTCATGATGTTTAGAGTTCTAGAGAGTTAAGGATGAGCATTAGCATCTAGCATGCCTTATTTATTCTCATGTTATACCAGAATGGAAGTGGGACACCATTTCCATGGATTTCATTGTTGGACTATCAATGTCGAGATATCACCACGACGCCATTATGGTCACGGTTGATAAATTGACAAAATTGGCTCACTTTTCTCCAATGAAGACCACTTACACAACTATAGTGGCTCAAGTATATCTAGATGAGATTTTCGGGTTGCATGGGATTCCGCAGAAGATCATTTGTGACCATGATCCTTCGTACATTCACATTTCGGTCTACCATGTAGTATGCTCTCGAGACAAGAATCAACTTCAGCATAGCATATCACCCTGAGATAGATGGAGAGACCGAGTGGGTGAATCAGATTTTAGAAGACATGCTTAGGATTTATGTGATGGATCATCAATCTAAATGGGAGGAGTACTGTACTTAGTGGAGTTTGCCTACAACAATAGTTTTTAGAGTTCCATAAGCATGGCTCATTTTCGGTATTTGTATGGTAGAGAGTACAAGAAACCTCTTATTTGGGATAGGTTAGGTGACAAAGTATTTATTGGACCAGCTCTTTTACATGATATGGAGTAGTAGGTGGTGTTGAATAGGTAGAGATTGTAGGAGGCACAAGACATGCAGAAGAAGTATGTAGTTCATCATCGGACCGAACATAGTTTTGATGTGGGCATGAAGGTGTTCCTTCACGTCGGGCCACATAAGATCCCTATACATTATGGAAAATTTTCTAAGTTACCTCCTAGATTAATTGGTCATTTTGAGATCTTGGAGTGTATCGGCCCTTTGGCCTACCATCTAGCATTTCCACTTAGCTTGTGTTGCATACATATTGTTTTTCATGTTTCAATTCTTAGGAGATATATTGCAAACCCTTCTCATGTGTTAGATTGGACATCATTGCAGGTGTAGGATAAAGGGTAGGTGATGGTGGATCCCATTCACATCCTAGATCGTAGGACCATGGGCCTTTGAGGTAGAGAGATTGATCAGGTTTGGGTACAGTGGGACAGATATGATGAGATTGTAGTTACATGGGAGGATGCTACTTCATTACGAATTCAATTTCCACATTTTTTCTAGTGACTTCCAAGAGGAAGTCGAGTCTAAGGGGAGGAAGATGTAATTCCCACTTCCCTTTGATGCATGCTTTGATACTTATTCGATACAGTTGATCATATTATGGAACTTATTATGTTTTGATTTAGTATGTCGTTAGACATTGATATGTTTTGTTTTGATCATGGATTATTGTTGATCTTGATTTGGATATGATACATGATGATTATTAGAGACACTTATATGTGGATGATGATATACTATTTGACATGGATATTATATGATGATGACGTAGTTTTTGATATAAATTGTATCTGATAATGTTAAATTGCCTTGATGTTATTTTGATTCACATACTTCGATGATTTTCTGATTTTATTTGTATCATATTGGATGTTCTGATATGGCCACAAGGCCGAAGGAGGTATTTGTATTTTGTAGGTTAAAAATATCACAACAAAACATCAAGGGATTGGAGACCAACCACAATGGAATTCTAGGTGAATTCGACAAGGTCACCATGGCAACTTGTTTTATTGTGTTGTGTGTTGTTTTGTTAGGGATTCCCATGGGGGATTACCTTTATATGTGACCATGGGTATTTTGTATTTTATTAATGTGGTTAATTTTGTATTATTGTTGCATGTATTTTATTAGTAATGTGTTCCTTTCTTTTACTTAATTAAAATTGTGGTAGATTATGTGAGAAATCATATGGTTAAAATTTAAATAAGTCAAATTGGGATATGGGAAAGTAATTATGGAAGTTGTTGGTTCTTTGTATTTAATATGTAAGGGATGTGTAAGTTGTGTAAAAGTTGTGCAAGTCATATTTTGGAGTATGAAACACTCCACCTCCTTGGAAATTCGAATTTGTCCTTGGGGGTTGTTTTGGAGGCTTGTGGGATAAGTAAAACTTGTCCCATACCTCTCAATTTAATTTACCAACCATAATTATGGTTGGAGAGGTGATTTTAGACTTTTATAATGAATTTTATTAATCATGTTGCATGTTTTGATTGCACTCTCTTACATTTTATTTAATTTGTAGTCCTTTGGGGTGTGGGCTTTTGGAGTGTGCAAGTAATTTGTCATATTTTCACCCACCTCTTTATTGTGCTTGGGAGAATGAAATTTTGTCTTTTGTGTTTGAATTTGAGGATGTGTGATGTGGCATCCTACATGGATCCACATCATCCTCTTCTCTTCCCTCTTCTATAAAATTCAAACTCTTTGCTTGTTTTAGGTTGTTGAATCATTTTACAAACTTCTTTGGGGGCGCATTTTTCTTGTGTTTGGAGCTCTTGCTTTTGGAATGAGTTTGGAGAAACTTTATATGTTTCAAGATTGTTGTTTCGAGACTGTGTTTTGGGAATTGAAGTTTGGTGTTTGGAAACAAAAGATACCATGGAGAGGTAGGAGTTTAACTCTTATTTTATGATGTTATTTTCTTGTTGTGTTGTGTGAAGGGTGAATGTTTTATGTAATTGTTGCCTGGTTGGGCAGACTTCATAGGGATGTTGTAGGAGAAGGCTATGGGGAATCCATGCGGGGGGCATAAGGGAATGCCATTGGCATCAGAATTTTGTGGAGGGAGTTTGGGTTTGGGATCCACCATGGAAAATAAATAGCTTACATTTCTTACATTGTGGGGGCATAAGGAGGGATTGTGTGGGGCATAAGGATATGTAAGGAGAACTTTTATTGGTAGTTTATTACTAGTGGATTCCCAATTCCCATTTGGGAGGCATAAATAGCTTCCCCCATAGACCTTGCTCCTTTGTCTTGCATGATCAAGCCTGTGTTTTGTTTTGATTTTTTTCAAATGCAATTGTAAATTGTTGTTTTTGTGTGGACTTTGTTTTATATGAATTATGCATGTTAAAAGAATGTTGTGTGTTCTGGAAGCTAGTTGTTGTCATGGGTTGAATCATGCCTCTTATTTTATTTTGGTTGGGTATCGTGGGTCAATGATGAAGGAAGGATTCTCCTTTCATTGGATGCTTTGGTTGGGTGGAGAGCGTTGCCTTTCCCCCAATTTTGTTGTGATCAAATTTGAAGAAAAAGAAGCTTGCATGTTGTTGCTCGGAGCAAAGAAAATTTAGTTTTGACAATCCCTTGTGAAATTTATTTCATTATAACCTTTCCCACTCAGATGTGGATAAAAATTGTAATGTATACTTGTGAATAAAAGATGTATGTAATTGATTATGAAAGTCTATATTTGAAATGTGGAAGACAATAATTACATTACACTCTCGTACATTGGAAAGAAAGAAATAAAAATGTGTTATTAAATTCAACCATGGAAATATGTAAAGTATAGAATTAGAATTAATAAAGAATTGCAAGATATTCTATCATTTACATTGTTGTGTTGAATCGAATATCAAATTGTAATTGGAATCTCTGTTTAGAAAAATGGAAAAAAAAAAAAAAAAAGTATGAAGGAAGTATATTGCTTTGTCTCTTTAGGAAATATATTAAATTGGAAATCAGACCTTGCAATTTAGATTGAAATGGTTTATTTATAAACAACTGAATGTATTGGATTATTTTAGAAATGAAATGCCACACTTGAATGATAAAATTAATATACATATTTAAAAGAAATAGATCTCTATTGTAAATATAAAGCGGCAATAAAGTTAATCAAAATGTACGATTCAAAGGCTTGCACACAATAATCAACTTGGAAACATTAAAATTTGGCATGTTGTATTATCAATGAACTCAAATTGACAAAGAACACTTAAGAAAACAATTTAACCATTGCAAAATCGAACCCAATCCCTTTCACAGTTGTTTTCTGTCAATTGTTGGACAAAATTCAAATTGGAATCAATTGAGAAAATTTACCTTCCTAAATCATTCTAAATCCTTCCTAGAATAATCCTCCATGTCTTTTTGGCATGTTGAGTGAAGAAGGAGATCAAATTGAACAAAAATTTATAAGTCAAAATTACCAGTTTTCTATTTAAAAGCCTGCAAATCATTTTCATAAAATTGACCCCTTAAAATTTATCAAAATGTAAAATTGATGATTCTTGTGCAAATAAGGCATCGAGATATTTCCATAAAGTCCTCATTTGCAAAAGAATGAGCTTCTTGGAAAAATTTATGGCCCCTCGAAATTTTCTTGCCTTGGTGGGAAAATTTGGGAAATTTTTCCCTGGCTGGCCCACTGCCTAGAAAATTTCCTATCGAATTATCCGTAAAAATTTTTTTTTGAAAAACTCTTTGGGAAAAATTTTAAAGTTTCCTCACTAGTCCGTAGCCAATCAAAGTCTTCCACATGTCTTTACAAGGTAGCGGTGCATGCGTGACATTATTTTTTCCTTGGGCCTTTTAATATTTCCACCATAGCTCGGGAGCACACTCGCCCTCGCCTGGCATCATCTCCTCTGTGGACGCATGGACCCACATGCACCTTTCTTCCTTTTTCTCTCCCCTTCAATGAATTTTTCACTCAAACCCCACTACCCCGCCCTTCCCTCACTTTCCCGAAGCTGGCTAGTGGAGTGACATGTGTCCACCGAGAGGACCCATGCAAAGGTGCGAGACATATTTTAGCTTTGCACCCGTGTGGGGAAAAATTACCACCACCACCCCGTGACCCATCGACCTGACAAATGGGCTACTTTATTCACTTGACATGTGTCCCCTTGGGGAAAATTTGACCCCTAAATTCCACCTTGCATATCCGGAGTTCTACAAGGAGTTGGGAGTGCTTCTTTATATTGTCGAAAAGGTGAGAAAATTTCCTATCCAATGGGAATTGTTTGGGAAATTTTGAATGCATTAAGTGTGAGAAAATCCAAGTTGAAAATTTGAGCCTATTAGAGAGTGGGTATGGTGATAATTTTACCCCCGAACCTACTGGAACTTCTAACCCTAAAATTTGGACCATGTGTCCTCCGAAAATTGTTAATAAATGAAAAGTATGTTCTTGCAAGTTAGACTTATTCCGAAACTTGTTAGTGACAATTGTTTCCTCGCAACCTGGTTGTAGACACTTTAGCATTAGTGGCATTCCTACGTGTATTGTTTGATTCTCGGTTCTTCTAATTCTTTTATTGCACCATCTTTAGTAGAGCGATGCAAGATGGTGGTAGTTTAGCAGGGTATTAGTTGGGATGTCGAGATGGCTTCGGATCCAAGATCTCGGTAGACTCCTTAGTTAAGGAGTGTGTAGTGGATTTGGGACCTTTCACCACTACCTTAGATATTTTTATCCTTCCTTTGGGCTCATATGAAGTCATTTTTGGGTATGGATTGGTTATTTGCACACAGGGCCAGGATGGATTGTTATCACAAGTCTATATCTTGTGTAGATGATTTGAGAGTTGAGTTGGTAATTTTAGGGGTCAGGAGACCTGTTTCTATTCTAACTATCTCCACTATGTAACTTAAGCGGTGTGTGTGATGGGGTTGTTAGATGTATCTTTATTCTGATCGGTGATAGATCAGAGGATGGGTCTAGTGGACCATCGCTAGATGATCATCCCATTTTGAGAGATTTTTCTGATGTCTTTCTAGGGGAGCTACCAAGGTTACCACCCCCATGTGAGATTGATTTTCATATAGATCTAGTTCCTAGAGTAGAGCCTATCTCACGGGCACCTTATCGGATGACCACCCTAGAGCTCTATGAGCTCAAGTTGTAGCTTGAGGGTCTTTTGGAGAAAGGCCTTATCCATCCTAGTGTATCCCCTTGGGGTGCACCGGTGATCTTTATGAAGAAGAAGGATGGATCCTTATGGTTGTGTATTTATTACTGCCATTTTAACAAGGTAACGATTAAGAATCATTATCCTCTTCCTGGTATTGATGACTTGTTTGATCGATTAAAGGGATCCAAAAATTTCTCTAAGATTGATCGTAAGTTAGGCTACCATCGGTTGAGGATTTTCAGAGGCGGACATTCATAAAACCATCTTCCATACGAGATATGGGCACTATGAGTTTACCGTGGTTCCTTTTGGTTTGACAAATTCCCCTGCAGGTGTTCATGAGTTTGATGAATGGGGTATTCAGAAATTTTATATCACTTCGTGCTCATCTTCCTAGATGACATTCTTATATATTCACCTACGCGTGAGGAGCATGAGGGGCAACTTTTCTAGGTTCTTGACTGTCTTCATGACCGAGAAGCTTTACGGGAATGTGGAGAAGTGTTATTTCTTTTAGACAGAGGTACAATATTTAGGTCATATCATTTCGAGGAAGGTATCACAATTGATCCTTCCAAGATTAGGCCATTATGGATTAGCTAGCACCCACTAGAGTGATCGAGGTATGTAGCTTTGTGGGATTAGGAAGTTACTACCGAGAGATTTGTTCGGGACTTCTCTCAGATTATGCACCCTATCACTTCCTTCGAGAGGAAAGGGAATAAGTTTTTTTGGTCGAAAGACGCGATTAGGCCTTGAGGACACCGAAGAAGTGCCTCACTATAACACCCATTCTTCCAAAGGTGTCGGATCCATAGGGTGAGTTCTTTGTTTTCACGAGATGCTTTTTTAGCGGGGTTGGAGGTGTGTTGATGTAGGAGGGTAGAGTAGTGGATTTTGAGTCTTGCAAACTCAAGGATCACAAGCTTGATTATCCAATTCATGATATTGAGCTTGCGGTAGTTGTGCATGCCTTGGTTCAATGGAGGCACTTTCTTCTTGGCAGAGATTCACACTCAGGATAGATCATTTGAGTCTTCGCCACCTCTTCACGTAGCCTAATCTCAACACTCATCAATGGCGTTGGATGGAGTTTCTTTGTGAGTATGACATGGAGATAGAGCATGTGGAAGGGAAGGATAATGTGGTAGTAGATGCTCTCAGTAGATGGATACATGTGCCTATGGCCACTTCGGTGAGAGCATGAGACTTACATAGTAGGATTCTTCATCAACTTCCTCTTGACAGCTTTCACATTGCAATTCGAGAAGAGATCGAGTCATAGAGACCCTTACAGGGGAAGTTTGAAGGCTTACCTTAGAGGTAGATGGTATTTTTAGGCACATAGGCAAGATATATGTTCCCATAGATGGAGGCTTGAGGCGGGACATCTTGGTAGAGTCACATATTGCACCCTATTCAGCCCATCCCTGGGTGAAGAAGATGGGCGTAACCTTTCGATAGTTGTATCATTGGAGAGGACTTCTATGAGACATGGCCCAGTTTCTATCATGATGTTTAGAGTTCTAGAGAGATAAGCCCGAGAATCAACATCTAGTAGGCCTTCTTCATCCTCATGCTATACCGTAATGGAAGTGGGACACCATTTCCATGAATTTCATTGTTGGGCTACGATGTCAACATATCACCACGATTCCATTATGGTCGCGATTGATAAATTGAAAAAAGTGGATCACTTTTCTCCACTTACACAACTAGAGTAGTGGCTCGGGTGTATTTGGATGAGATTGTCGAGTTACACAGATTCCATGAGAAGATCATTTATGACTACGATCCTTTGTACACTTCCCATTTCTGGACTACCATGCAGTATGCCCTTGGGACGAGAATCAACTTCAGCACAACATATCACCCTAAGATAGATGGATAGACTGAGTGGGTGAATCATATTTTAGAGGACATGCTCAAGATGTATGTGATGGATCAGCTAGTCTAAATGGGAGGAGTACCTATACTTAGTGGAGTTTGCCTACAATAATAGTTTTCAAAGTTCCATAGGCATGGCTCCTTTTCAGGCTTTGTATGGTAGAGAGTGCAGGACACCTCTTAGTTGGGACAAGTTAGAGGATAGAGTATCTCTTGGACTAGCTCTTTTATAGGACATGGAGTAGCAGGTGGTGTTGATCAGGTAGAGATTGCAGGAGGCACATGACAGGAAGAAGAAGTATGCGAGATCAACATAGGATTGACCATAGTTTCGATGTGGGCATGAAGGTGTTCCTTCATGTTAGGCCACACAAGATCCCTATCCATTATGGAAAAGGTTCTAAGTTATCTCTTAGATTTATTGGTCCTTTTGATATCTTGGAGCGTATCTGCCCTTTGGCCTGCCGTCTAGCATTGCCACCCAGCTTGTCTCGCATACATGATGTTTTTCATGTTTCATTTCTCAGAAGATATATTACAGACCCTTCTCATGTGTTAGATTTGACATCATCGTAGGTGTAGCATAAGGGGCAGGTGATGGTGGACCCTCTTCACATGCTAGATCCCGGGACCCCGGGCGTTCGAGGAAGAGATATTGATCAGGTTCAGGTGTAGTGGGAAAGATAGGATGAGATTGCAGTTACATGGGAGGATGCTACTTCATTATGAGTTCATTTTCCACATTTTTTCCAGTGACTTCTAGGAGGAAGTCGAGTCTAAGGGAAGGGGGATGAAGTTCCCAATTCCCTTTTACACCTGCTAATACTTATTCTGATACATTTGATCACATTATGGACATTATTATGTTTTGATTTAGTATGTTGTTAGACACTTGATCATGGATTATTGTTGATCTTGATTTGGATATGATACATGATGATTATTAGAGACACTCATATGTGGATGATGATATACTATTTGACATGGATATTATATGATGATGACATAGTTGTTGATATAAATTGTATGTGATAATGTTAAATTGCCTTGATGTTGTTGTGATTCACATACTTAGATGATTTTTGATTTTATTTGTATCATATTGGATGTTCTAATATGGCCACAAGGTCAAAGGAGGTATTTGTATTTTGTAGGTTAAAAATATCACAACAAAATATCAGGGGATTGGAGACCAACCACAATGGAACTCTAGGTGAATTCGACAAGGTCATCATGGCAACTTATTTTATTGTGTTGGAGTGTGCAAGTAGTTTGTCATATTTTCACCGACCTCTTTATTTTGCTTAGGAGAATGAAATTTTGTCTTTTGTGTTTGAATTTGAGGATGTGTGATGTGGCATCCTACATGGATCCACATCATCCTCTTCTCTTCCCTCTTCTATAAAATTAAAAATCTTTGCTTGTTTTGGGTTGTTGAATCATTTTACAAACTTCTTTTGAGGTGCATTTTTCTTGTGTTTGGAGTTCTTTCTTTTGGAAGGAGTTTGGAGAAACTTTACATGCTTGGAGATTTCTGTTTTCAAACTATGTTTTGGGAATTGAAGCTTGTTGTTTGGAAAACAAAGCTACCATGGAGAGGTAGGAGTTTAACTCTTATTTTATGATGTTATTTTCTTCTTACGTTGTGTGAAAGATGGATGTTTTATTTAATCGTCGTCTGGTTGGGTAGGCTACCATAGGGATGGTGTAGGAGAAGGCTATGGGAAATCCATGTGGGGAGGCATAAGGGAATGCCATTGGCATCCGAATTTTGTGGAGGGAGTTTGGGTTTGGGATCCACCATGGAAAATAAATATCTTACATTTCTTAATTTGTGAGGGCCATAAGGAAATATGTGGGGGGCATAAGGATATGTGAGGTGAACTTTTATTGGAGGTTTGTTACTTGTGGATGTTGGATTCCCATTTGGGAGGCATAAACAGCTTCCCTCATAGACCTTTCTCCTTTTTATTGCATGATCAATCATGAGTTTTGTTTTGATTATTTTCAAATGCAGTTGTAAACTGTTGTTTTTGTGTGGACTGTGTTTTATATGAATTATGCATGTTGAAATAATGTTGTGTGTTGTGGAAGCTAGTTGTTGCCATGGGTTGAATCACACCTCTTATTGTGTTTTGGTTGGGGCTCGGGGGCCAATGATGAAGGAAGGATTCTCCTTTCATTGGATGTCTTGGTTGGGTGGAGAGTGTTGCCTTTCCCCCACTTTTGTTGTGATCAAATTTGAAGAAAAAGGAAACTTGCATGTTGTTGTTCTGGAGCAAAGGAAAATGCAGTTTTGACAGTCCCTTGTGAAATTTATTTCATTGTAACCTTTCCCACTAAGATGTGGATGAAAATTGTAATGTATACTTGTGAAGAAAAGATGTATGTAATTGATTATGAAAGTGTATATTCAAAATGTGGAAGACAATTACATTCTGCTCTGTACATTGGAAAGAAAGAAATAGAAATGTGTTATTGCATTCAACCATGGAAATATGTAAAGTATATAATTGGAATTAATAAAGAATTGCAAGATCTTCTCTCATTTTCATTGTTGTGTTGAATTGGAATATCAAATTGTGATTGGAATCTCTGTTTAGAAAAATGAAAAAAAAAAAAGAAATACGTATGAAAGAAGTATATTGCTTTGTCTCTTTTGGAAATATATTAAATTAGAAATTAAACCTTTCAATTTAGATTGAAATGGTTTGTTTATAAACAACTGAATGTATTGGATTAGTTTAGAAATGAAATACCACACTTGAAATATAAAATTGATATACATATTTAAAAGAAATAGTTCTCTGTTGTAAATATAAAGCGCAATAAAGCTAATCAAAATGTACAATTTAGGCTTGCACACAATAATCAACTTGGAAACATTAAAATTTGGCATGATGTATTATCAATGAACTCAAATTGATAAAGAATACTTAAGAAAACAATTTAACCATTGCAAAATTGAACCCAATCCCTTTCACAGCCGTTTTCTATCAATTGTTGGAGAAAATTCAAATTAGACTCAATTGAGAAAATTTACCTTCCTAAATCATTATAAATCCTTCCTAGAATAATCCTCCATGTCTGTTTTGCATGTTGAGTGAATAAGGAGATCAAATTGAACAAAAATTTATAAGTCAAAATTACCAGTTTGCTATTTAAAAGCCTACAGATCATTTTCATAAATTTTACCCCTTAAACTTTATCAAAATGTAAAATTAATGATTCATATGCAAATAAGGCATCATGAGATTTCTAGAAAGTCCTCTTTTGCCAAAAATTGAGCTTCCTATAAAAAGTTATGGCCCTCTGAAGTTTTCTTTCCTTGGCGGGAAAATTTGGAAAAATTTCTAAGGGCCCGATGCCTAAAAATTTCCCATCGAATTATCCTTAGAATTTTTTTTGAAAAACTCTTTAGGAAAAATTTTAATGTTTACTCAGTTGGCCCATAGCCAATAGGAGGCTTCCACATGTCCTTATGGGGCAAAGTAGGTGAGGTGTGGTATTATTTTTACCCTTTGGCCTTTTTAACGTTTTGGGAAAAAAATTATCTTTCTCCTGTTTGGCTCGTGGTCTATCACAGGCTACGACATGGCAACATGGTGTGTTGGCAAAGGGGGCAGAACCCTCACGAATTTTTTGGCTTTTGGGAAATTTTTACATATTTCCCCATAGCCTCGGAGTGCACTCCCACCCTCGCATCGACATCGTCTCCTCTACGGATGCACGGACCCGCACACACCTTTCATCCTTTTTCTCTCCCCTTGGGTGAATTTTCCACTCAAACCCCACCACCCTGCCCTTTTCTCACTTTCCCTACCACCTAGCTAGCAAAGCGACACGTGTCCACCAGAGGACCTGTGGAGGTGTTATCCAATTTCACCCCCCCAGGGTTGAATTGATAACATACATCAGGATTCTCAAGTCCCAGGAAAATTGTTTGATCCAGGGCCAAAATCATGTTTCTAAGGTCCCTTCAGAAATTTTTCTAACTTCCCTGTCCATGTCGAAAAGAACGAGCTCTGAGATAATGCGAAAAAGGTTACAGAAGGCAAGAAGATTGATCCAGGAAAAATCATGAAAATTGGTTAAGTCCTGCTCAAGGTCGCCTTTGGGACAATTGGAACGAATGTACGCGATGGACCCGAACCGGCGGTTCGGCCGGAAAGGGGAATTGTAGCACCGGAACATTCGGACCGTGAGTACGCGAACCGCCCGGATCGGCCGAAAAGGAGAACTTTCGCACCAAACAGTTTGGGACATTCGGGCCGTAAGGATGCGAATCGGCTGGATCGGGCGAACCGAAAGAATTTGTCTGCAAGCACTAGGACATTTGGGACAAATAGGCTGAACGAACCGGCAGTTCGGCCAAAACAAGAAACTTCAAAGACAAGGAAAAGTGGGACAGTTGGGACAAAGGGACGTGTGGGACGCGGATAGCCGAAAAAGCTGAGAGCCAATCAGATTGCACCACGTGTCATCGGCAGATAAGGGACAAAAAGACGGTGGATGCGAAACCCGAAAGGCCCGACAAATAATGTGAAATGGCCACGTGTCTTCACAAGAGGTATCCGAAAGGCTCGAGAAAACCTGACATACAAGGAATATGTCAAGATGTTTGAAGAACCCAACATCAAAGACAAGTTGGAAAACAAGTCGGGAAGCACAAGGCAAGGACATGTCGCGAGAGGAGGAAGGCGACAATGAAGGAAAATTTGGATAATATGGCGGAAGCGGGTTTGGGAAAACACAAACATAAAACATATGTTGAGCCATCCTCCAAGTCTGATGCAAATGCGAGGAGAATCCACGAACCCGACAGGCTGAAGACATTGTTCGCCTAATCAACACATGACACGTGTCATCCAGTGGCGAAGCACGGGAAAAGTTTTGAAATCCATTTTTGACTGTTTTCTTGAGATCGTTGTATCTTTTGATCCAGAGCTCAGATTTTCACATTCTTGGTATCAATGGAAAGCTAGTAGAATCCTCTACATGATTTAGGGCTACCTCAAGTTTTGGTGTATCTACGGAAAGATAAAATTGAGAAATGGATCTGATGCGTGTTCATGGCCAGAAGTGACATTCCAGCGACCATAATTAATGCAGGATGGGTCGCACTCTCCTACCATTTGGTCAAAGTGATAGGGTATGGGTTGGTAAGGTCCTCCATGCTGATTTAATGCATTGGCATTCAATGAGGAATGGGCTTACACGTTTTCCTATGTTTTCTCTCTCCGGCTCGACCCATGCAATGTAAAAAGCCAGATTTGGCTCATTTTATAAGAAGTTGTTCATCTTTTCTGCTCTGCCCTCCCTTCTTTTCTTCTCTAGGGTTGAAAATGGAGTTCGAACCTCCTCCTTTGCTCTGTAATGGCATTTTTTCCTTTTATTATTGAAATGATGTTCTGTGCAAACTTCTGGAGCAACAAAACGTGTTTTGTGATGCATCTGTCCATCCTTGCTCGTTTTTGCTTGTTCTCTTCTTGCCTCTCTTCATTGCAGGTATTTGTGCATGTTTGAATGTTCATTGCAGGTTTGGAGCTGTGTTCATGGAGTTTTGGGACATTTTCTATGTGAAATCTATCCTTGGGCCTGTGATGCATCTGTCCATCCTTCCCATTGCTCACCTCTCTTTGTCCCATGGCAGTTTTGATAGATGTCCAACATTCTCCTTCTCTGGTGTATCACCATTTTAGTGTAGGATTTTGTTCTTTTCCTTTCTCTCTCTCTCTCTCTGTCTCCTTGGCATGGTTAGATTAGGATTAGATTAGCTTGCCTGCACTGGAATAGCTTGTGGCAGGTAGTTTAGGAGCAGGAACCAACCTTCTCTGGAGATTCCTCTCTCAGTTTCACAAGTCCCACGCTTGGAGAGAGGTTTCCATGTTGTGCAATCACACTGGATGCCTGAGTGATCAACCTAGAAGCCTGATCTGCATCCAGGGGTGCTGTGATTTTGCATCAACAGTTTTGGCATGCCTGGTGGGACTCTAGAGGTCTTCCACTTCATCTTTTGCAGGTTGATGTGTTCCTGTGAAGATTTCAGCCTTTGGAGGCACTTGCAAACACATCTGGCGACTCCATCTGGTCAACAACCCATCTCTGAAGTTGCAGACCTTCCTTTCCATTCATTTTCATTCATTTTCCATCCATTCTTCCTTCCATCTCTTCCATCATTCTTTCATTCTATGAAGTTGTGCAATCATGACTTCATTTCCATCATGGAATTCACATCAACAACAGCAGTATATTCCACCTCCAACATGTTTTACAAATCCTCCAAATCAACATTTTGAGCAGATTCAAGATCAGTATGCATACCCATATGAGCAGCAGTGCCAAAGTCAGTTTGGCTATGGAGCCTTCCAAGAGCAAGAGTATGCATACAATGAAGACCATCAGATGCAAGATGCTGGTCTATTGGAGAAAATCCAAAAGATGGAGGTAAACATAGTGCAGTCCAGGGCTCAGGCACAGATGAAAGCATTTGGAATCGGTTGCAGAGCACCTTGTCCATGGGTGGGACCTTTTCCAAGGCATTACAGCCCTCAGGAGAAGCTTGACTTCATGATTGCAATGTTGCCTTTGCTTGCAAAGTGGATTGAAGAAATAGAGGTGTATGAGAGGAGTATTCAGCAACCTTGTCAATGGGTAAGCACACCATCTCATGCCTTTTTATTTCCTCTTTCCCAATCTGTATCATTTCAGCAGTGTCAAGTTTCAAAACCTTCATCTGCTGTCCCAAATGTTGATCCCATGTCTCCATCTCTCAGTCTTCCATCCCATCTCAGTTTTTCCGCCCTCTTCTCTTCCAAATCCAAACCCCCTCCACAAGAGCTAAATGAAATACCCCCTCCTCCAAAGAAACAAGAGGTTTCACCTCCTCCACCACCACAAAAAATTGTAAAATCAGTTGAGTTTCAACCCATCCCTCCTCTTGCATTCCCAATTCCATGTGGGGAAGAAGAAATTGCAAAAATCAGTCATCAAGGACAGCAAGAGGAAGAGCCAGGAAAAGAAGAAATGATTAAGAGCTTAGTAAGTTTGGCTCTTAAATTTGGAATTGAGAAGATCCCTTTGCTGGTAAAACCTACAGAAGAGGCTGAGGTTGAACAAATGGTGGTGAGGACTGTTTTTGTTGAAGAAGAAGATCTTGCAGTCCCAACTTGTCCTCTAGAGCAGCAGATTGAAGAGTTTGACTTAAAAAACTTCATGCTGGAGGAAGAGTTATATCAAGAGCAAGATTTCCCTTGAGTAATAGAGGAGGGAGAAGCTGCTCCAAAGGCAAAAGAAGAGGAGCACATCCCAGTTGTGGAGGAGAAAAGTGCAGATCCAAGAGCTCTGAGCACAAAGCAGGCTACAGGAGAACCTTCAGTTCTTCTTTCTACTTCATCTCTCTCTAGCTCCAATGTCGAAGAGGAGTTTGACCTCTCAAACTCAATGTTGAAGGGAGAAAGAAACCATGGTGGTCAAGTTACAGATCATGAAGACACCATGGAGGAAGTTGAATATTTGCAGCGGGACAATAATAAGGCGGTTTACTGCCATCGATTTGGAGGGCTGTTTTGATGGAGAGAGGCAGTTGAGTTTCCACCATTCTCTCTTTCATCATCCATCTTCCAAACACGAGCCTGCTGTCATGAAGGAGAGCATTCATTTGCAGCAGCCTGCATCTTATAGCAGCCCTTTGGAATCAAAATTGGAAGATTTAAATCTTCCATGTTCTTCATCGGAGGAAGAGAAAGGACAGAAGAATTTCACCATTTCTTCCACATCATCCATTCAAGAGGGTCTACAAGAAGACTCCATTTTTGGAGTTGAAAATCGGGAAATGGGCATACTCAAAGGATCGGACCTTACCCAATCAGGTATTTGGCTTCATTGGAGCCAAAGGAGAAGCCACAACTGGTCATGCTTGCTTCTGAGCATGAGGGTGAGCTACAAAGTACCAAGGATCAGCTGCCATACCTCTCCAATCCAAATGTAGAGCAACTAAAAGAGGTATTGGATTTTTCAGTTGACACCTTGATGATTTGGATAGAAGACCAGCTTCTTGTTGATTTTCCATCCATCCAAACAGCCATGATCAGTGCCAAATCAATTGCATGGCTGCCAATTTTGAAGAAAGGAAGCTATTTTGCACAACCAGTTGCAGGGTTTGTTTAGCTTGCCTTTGCTTGCAGTTAGAATAGAGTAGGTAGGTTTGCTTTCAGTAGAAGAAGTGCTTGTGCACACTCTGCATGTTCCATTTGGAGCATGTATGATTTTCAGTTCTGTACATAGTTTTTGTTGTGCTGGTTTTGCTCTTGCACAGTTCATTTCAGTGGCATTTTGGTGAGAACAACTCCATGTCCGGTGGGATTCAAGTGACTCAAAGGGGGGTTTTCAAAGTTCAGATTAGTTTGCAGGTTACAACTCATGACTCCATGCCCAATGGATTGCTTCAGGCAACTGGTAACTTCATCTAGCAGGCAGATGACCCCGCTGAGTCGCCAAATTGTTATCCAATTTCACCCCCCCAGGGTTGAATTGATAACATACATCAGGATTCTCAAGTCCTAGGAAAATTGTTTGATCTAGGGCAAAAATCATGTTTCTAGGGTCCCTTCAGAAATTTTTCTAACTTCCCTGTCCATGTCGAAAAGAACGAGCTCTGAGAAAATGTGAAAAAGGTTGCAGAAGGCAAGAAGATTGATCCAGGAAAAATCGTGAAAATTGGTTAAGTCCTGCTCAAGGTCGCCTTTGGGACAATTGGAAAGGGGAATTGTAGCATCGAACATTGGGACCGTGAGTACGTGAACCACTCGGATCGGCCAAAAAGGAGAACTTTCACACCAAAAAGTTTGGGACATTCGGGCCGTAAGGACGCGAATCGGTTGGATCGGGTGAACGGAAGAATTTGTCCCACGAAGCACTGGGACATTTGGGACAAATGGACGCGAACCGGCCGGTTCGGCCGAAACAAGAAACTTCAGCACAAGGAAAAGTGGGACAGTTGGGACAAAGGGACGCGTGGGACGCGGATAGCTGAAAAATCTGAGAGCCAATCAGATTGTGCCACGTGTCATCGGTAGATAAGGGACAAAAAGATGCGGTGGACACGAAAACCCGAAAGGCCCGACAAATAATGAGAAATGGCCACGTGTCTTCACAAGAGGTATGCCGGAAGGCTCAGAAAACCCGACATACAAGGAATATGTCGGGAGGTTTGAAGAACCCGACATCAAAGACAAGTCGGAAAACAAGTCGGGGAAGCACGGCGCAAGGACATGTCGGAGGGGTCGGAAGGCCCGACAACGAAGGAAAATTTGGATAATCTGGCGGAAGCGGGTTTCGGGAAAACACAAACATGAAACATATGTTGAGCCATCCTCCAAGTCTGATGCAAATGCAGAGGAGAATCCCGAACCCGACAGGCTGAAGACATTGTTCATCCAATCAACACATGACACGTGTCATCCAGGTGGTGAAGCGCGGGAAAAGTTTTTGAAATCCATTTTTGCCTGTTTTCTTCAGATCGTCGTATCTTTTGATCCAGAGCTCAGATTTGCACGTTCTTGGTATCAATGGAAAGCTAGTAGAATCCTCTACATGATTCTAGGGCTAATCTCAAGTTTTGGTGCATTCTAGAGAGAGAAAATTGAGAAACGGCTCTGACGCATGTTCATGGCCAGAAGTGACATTCCAGCGACCAGAATTAATGCAGGATGGGTCGCACTCTCCTACCATTTGGTCAAAGTGACAGGGTATGGGTTGGTAAGGTCCTCCATGCTGATTTAATGCATTGGCATTCAATGAGGAATGGGCTTACACGTTTTCCTATGTTTTCTCTCTCCTGGGCTCGACCCATCCAATGTAAAAAGCCAGATTTGGCTCATTTTATAAGAAGTTGTTCATCTTTTCTGCTCTGCCCTCCCTTCTTTTCTTCTCTAGGGTTGAAAATGGAGTTCGAACCTCCTCCTTTGCTCTGTAATGGTGTTTTTGCCTTTTATTATTGAAATGATGTTCTGTGCAAACTTCTGGAGCAACAAAACATGTTTTGTGATGCATCTATCCATCCTTGCTCGTTTTTTCTTGTTCTCTTCTTGCCTCTCTTCATTGCAGGTATTTGTGCATGTTTGAATGTTCATTACAGGTTTGGAGCTGTGTTCATGGAGTTTTGGGACATTTTCTGTGTGAAATCTATCCTTGGGCCTGTGATGCATCTGTCCATCCTTCCCATTGCTCACCTCTCTTTGTCCCATGGCAGTTTTGATAGATGTCCAACATTCTCCTTCTCTGGTGTATCACCATTTTAGTGTAGGCTTTTGTTCTTTTCCTTTCTCTCTCTCTCTCTCTCTGTCTCCTTGGCATGGTTAGATTAGGATTAGATTAGCTTTGCCTACACTGGAATAGCTTGTGGCAGGTAGTTTAGGAGCAGGAACCAACCTTCTCTGGAGATTCCTCTCTCAGTTTCACAAGTCCCACGCTTGGAGAGAGGTTTCCATGTTGTGCAATCACACTGGATGCCTGAGTGATCAACCTAGAAGCCTGATCTACATCCAGGGGTGCTGTGATTTTGCATCAGCAGGAGGTGTGGGAGAGATTTTAGCTTTGCTCCCATGCAGGAAAAATTACCAACACCACCCCATGACCCACCGACCTAGTAAATGGGCTTCTTTCTTCGCTTGACATGTGTCCCCTTGGGGTAAAATTTGACCCCTATAGTCCACCTATGCATATCTAGATTTCTACAAGGATTTGGGAGGACTTATTTATATTGTCAAAAAGGTGAGAAAATTTCCTATCCAATGGGAATGATTTAGGGAAATTTTGAATGCGTTAAGTGTGAGAAAAATCAATTTAAAACTATGATCCTGTTAGAGAGTGGGTATGGTGATAATTTTACCCCTGAACCTAACTAAAACTTCTAACCCTAAAATTTGGACCATGTGTCCTCTAAAAATTGTTAATAAATGAAAAGTATGTTCTTGCAAGTTAGACTTGTTCTAGAACTTGTTAGTGACAATTGTTGCCTTTGACCTGGTTGTAGACACTTCTTATAAAAAAATTATTCCATAATTTTTCCTAACTAATCCTAGGTTGTTTCTTAGGTCTCAAGTGGGTTGTTTTAATGGGCATCACACCATAGGTTTAATTATGCTTAAGTGTAATGCTTATAATTTTTTATTTTATATATTCTCCATGCATTACCTAGTGACTTGTAAGCTCCATTACTATGGTTTGTTATTACATCATTATATTTAAATTACTTTGTGGCCACTAATAAATTCCTTACAATATGTATTAATTAATAACAAGGAATGCTTAATGCTTCTATTTAAATTTCAAGGAGAAATCTAAAATACATTAAGCTATAATAAAATCTTTATGTTTTTTCCGTATATAACCTTATATACATACATACATACGTACGTACGTACATACGTACATACATACATACATATATACATACATACATACATACATACATATATATATATAATATGTATTGATAAAAAATATGTACATAAATTTAAAACATGAGTTTAATCTTGTCTCCCGGGGTTGTTTTCATGGAGTTTTTATAGCGGTCATGGACCCGTAATCCTTAATCACGGAAGGAGAACTAGATCCATCCAACGTAGATGCATTTATATGTTCTTATGCGCGAAACCACAGTAATGAGAGATATTTTGTTTTATCCATTTATCTTGAATAACGAGTTTCAACATTATTCATTTATTTTTTCCATAGTCAAGAAGGAAATAATTTATGTCAATTTCATAGAAGAAATGGGAATCCCTACAAAAAATAAGATCGAGGACATTAAGGAATTAAAATGATTTGGTCTCCATTTAATTTTTCTAAGCCATAGGTACATCCATTCCCTAATCTGATCTCTTTTTTTCTAATTCATGCTAGGCCCAAGGGTTGGGACTTATTTTATAAACTAGAGAAAAATAGAATAGATTTATTTATTGGGCATGCATTTAGAGGCTATTAAAAAAATACTAGAGTCTGACACCCTATATAGTTTAACTACAATTGATTCATGGATTTATGCAAGGCAAGTAAGAGTTGTTTTAAATAATTAGGCCTTGGACCCAATAAATAATATGGATGATTCTCATATGAGTGATGTCCATATTGAAAGGTTCATACATAGGGTCTATATTGGCATGGCCCTCATGAATAGGCTATATAGAAAACTTTCTATGTCTAAATTTTATGAATCCTGGATCCCTTTACTTACTATGATTATTGATGAAGGAAACATTCCTTCTTTAGGGAAATTTTCACTTCCAATTTGGTGGCCCAAAGATCAAATTTCGTAGTCAATGAGAATATTTTTACATGGCTTCTTATCTACTCGATGAAGTTTATGATTTTCTCAACTATCTAGAATTATGTGAAGCAAGGCTTCCTTCATGCCCATTGCAAGTAAATGAACTATATTCAGACTTGTATGCCCATCAGTTTAGGCCTCATATCCAAGATATTTGCACTTATTTCTATCCCACTCTCTACCAATAAATGCATGAAACAACCACACCAAGAGTTTATGATGGCATCCTCACTTCAATAAGACAAATGGGAGCTATATTATTCTATTTAGATGATATTTTTATCATGATTGAGGGACTCCTTACACCTCCTTTTCATCTCCCATATTATGTTTCAAACAAATTGGCAAAACAAGAGGTGACATATCATATTTGCAATGGTATTTCTAGAAAGTGCAAAGATGATAATCTCTTTGTCGATAATTATAGGATGTAGGGAATTAAAGTGGTGTCCTAATTTGAAAGTTATAGTAGCCATCAAAATTCATTCTATATACTCCAACACCCTTTAAGGCAATATGATCCAAGGAAAAGGATGGCCAAACACCTATAATCACTTAGGTGATAGATAAATATAACACATGCACATAATATTGATGTCAATGGCTAGGTATGGATTACCAAAAAGATGATAGCCTAGTTCAACAAAGTATGAAGATGACAAGGGAAATTACCTCTCTAAGAGGAACTATTAAAAAAGAGCCTACAAAGAGAAAGGTAGTATGCTATTCAAATCTTTCATAAAATCCCCAAACTCCTCCTTCTCTAGATCCTCCAAGTTTTCCTGCACTAATTGAAACAATATATGAATTTAAGAAGTTAGGACCACACCTACTCAAGATCCTACTCATGTGGCATATGCCTTAACTTATTCATATGATGAAAAAGAATAAATTCAATTTGAAACCTCGGCCACAACATCACTAGTAAAAAAAAATCAACTTGATCCCACCACTCCACATGAACCCAAGAAATATTGGGCTGAGTAAGCCATAATTTCTCACAAATAACATTTAGATTAGGAGGCACAAAAAGAGCCCTTAATAAACATTGAATTCAATCCAAGAATGAGAACCTTATAAAGAGTAATCAAAAAGAATATGTCAACATAGCAAGCCATCATTTGACATGAAAATTCAAAATACATATTTTCTCTTACTAAGAAAAGGAATTCCAAATGTTCCCAAGTGGTCCTATATGGGGAAGATTTGGATTCCTTCATAAGGTCTTCCATCAAGGTAGTAGTAGAATTAGTGAGAGGAGTATAGGATCGAAATAAAGAGATCGAAACTAAATTCAATGTCATAGTTATCAAGGGTATTATTTATGATACTGAAGAGGACTTACTTTTTCTGTATAATGCTATAAAGGTGTTCAATGAGGCCAAGCTAAAGGAATAATTATTCCTAGAGAAGGCAATAACTATCATTGAAATTTTGGGAAGGATGTAGAAAATGTTAAGAGTTATGACATAGGCTATTGAGGAAGGAATTTAAAAGGGACCTTCAATTATAACCATGGATGATATTGGCATATAACGGACATATGACAATTATACCAAGTAAAGACTCAATAAATGGAATGACTAGATAAACAAATTGTCTCCCCATTATAATGGCATAGTTTCGAGAGGAAATTGGATTTTCATATAACCCTCGGTTATGGGAGTTTTAAAGGAAAACCATGAATTGGTATCTATTGAAGAGTTTGATAAATTACTTAAGTAATTCTTGGCCACTTTCCAAAGGAGTACAATAGAGAAAAATATAGAAAAATATTCATAAGTCATTGATATTGTCTCCAAAACCAGGGAAAGAATCCAAAAGCTAGAGACTCTAAAGGAAATTATAGGAAAATAAAATGCTATGTAGAAGGTTTTGTTGGACAAGGCTCCTAAACTCTTTATAAATCCTCTTGTGGACTTAATAAAGTTAGATAAATATTATAATATTTGTAAGGAATCTATTCTTGCTAAGAAAATAACTTGTCACAATAGGCCCCACACATGCCCAACCAACTCGGGAAGAAACTTCACAAGTTGGCCCAAACCAACTTCACAAGTGGGCTCGGATCAACATTGGCCCATAGTTAAACATGAACCAAAATGATTCATGAGTGGTCATATTTGGTCATTATAACCTTTTCATTATGAAATCTCCTAAATCAATCTACCATGATATTTATTAATTGAACAAATATTGGCATTTTACTTAAATTATTTTGTAAATAATGGTATCAATCGGGAAGCAAAAGGAAGGCACAAAATTATAACATGCATAATATATCAAATTTTGTGTTTTATTTGAAATATATCATTTGTTAGTTTCACATTTGTTTTTAAATATGTCAATTCTTGCATACATTGGTAGGTGCTATAAAATAATTAAGCAAGACCCAAGCAGCCATTAAGTGAGGCATTACCTAATGATTGTTAAGCTATAAAAAAATTACCTTAGCTTGTTAAAGTCATAAAGGAATACAAATTTCCACTACAAAATTCTTTGTGATTTATGAAGTTAGGTTGTGGCAAATCCGGATGTTGATCAAATTTCTAGTTTGATCATACTAGCATCCAGTGTGATTTATCACTTACAAGTGTGGGAAGTGAGAAAGGAATCTCTAGTTTAGAGGTCTATATTCCTGCGTAAAGGTCCTACCCTAAATTCCAAAGGAGACAGAGATAGAGAATGCAGATAAACTAAAACTAATGCTAATAGGTGATGCACCAAAGGAGTGGTGAGCATTTTTTACTTCTGCAGATTGACACAGTCCATAAAAATGCAACAAAGAACCTCATGCACAAACTGATAATTGTAATGAAGGATCATAAATTAACCAAACAACACAGGCAGAGGATGAAAACTAATCACAGAGGTTGTATTGTTATTTTAATCATCAAAATCACTTGCATTACAACACCTGAGAGGCAAAATAAAGTTGCAACTCTTAGAAAAGGTCTGATATTCCACCAAAATCACTTCCAAGGTGAGAAAGGGGACCTGCAATACACAAAAATGTTCCACCTTTGAAAATGAGCCAAATCTGGCTTTTACAGTGCAAGGGACGAGCCCAGGAGAGAGAAACATGGGAAAACATGGGAGAGGTTCAATCATTGACCAAAATGCATTCAAAATAGCATGGGCATCCTTACAAACCCATTCCCTGACATTTTTAACCATGCTGGGAGAGAATGCGAGCCATTCTTCATTAAAAATGGTGGTTGAAACGTCATTTCTGCTCATCACCACGTGCCAGAGACATTTTTGATTTTTCTCTCCAAAATCCATCAAAATGAAAAATTGACCCCAGAATCTTGTAGATAATTTCACCATCTTTCCATTGATATAAAGAACATGAAAAACCGAGCTCTGGATCGAAAGATATGGCCATTTGAAGTTTTAGGGCAAAACAGGGCCAAATCGGGTCAGGCAAAAATTTGAATTTTTTCACTTTTTGGTCATTTGGAAAATTTTCCAAAATTTCCCATGCTCCACCACTCTAGGTGCCACGTGGCGGCATCTCATTGGCCGCGGGCCTTTCAGGGAAAATTTTCCCAAAAACTCCGCCGAGCCATAACTTCAAAAATACATGGAGTTAGGAGGAAAACTTTACCTTTCTGGAAAGCTGAGAAAGAGCTCTATCCAATGGTGCCATTTCTAGAAGGTTTTGAGTGCCTAAAAAGCAAAATATTATGTCTGAGGCACAAGAGAAGGAAAGATGAAAGGGAGTTAGCCACAAAATGAGTAGGGGGCACATTTTGGATAACAATTTTGGTGACTCAGAGGGGTCATCTGCCTGCTGGATGAAGTTACCAGTTGCTGAAGCAATCCATTGGGCATGGAGTCACCTGATTTTCTATCTGATACCCCAACTGACTAGAACATTGCAAGGAGGAACATGGAATATCACCTGATGGAGCAAGGCCTGCAAACACATTCCCAGGAACAACAAGCCTGTGCCAAAGCACTTAGGGAAAGAAAAACTAATCTACAACAAAACAATGTGCACAAGCACTTGGAGGAATGAAAACCTAAGCTAATATTTACAAGGTGGAGAATTTCCCTTTAGTAGCAATGCTTTAGATGGATCCCATTGACTGGAATCTGCAGTTCTTCACCATCCAATGAAGACAATTGGAAGGCATTGTTGTCCTTACACTTTGTGACCATGTATGGGCCACTCCAAATGGCATCAAATTTTGAATGCCTCCCGTTTTCTCTCTATCTGCATCCCATTTTAGCACTAGATCTCCAATTTGGAAGGATCTATTCTTGGCCTTTCTATCAAAGGTCTTCTTTATCAAAGCCCGATCCTTCTCCATTGCTTGGGATGCCCGATTCCCGATTTCTCGAGCTCCATCAATTCTCGCATATCTAACTTCCATGGGCTCAAACTCCAACAACTCCAACTATTTCATGAGTTCCAATGTTGGCAACTCAAGAGACATGGGTAAAATTTCCTCTCTCCCATAAACAAGCTTGAATGGAGAGTTACCTGTAGATCTCTTGGGAGTTATCCTATCAGCCCATAAAGCTGATTTCAATTTAGTATGCTAAGACCTCTGATTTTCATCAAGAGTCCTCCTAATGATCTTCAACAAGTTCTTGTTTGTAGACTCAGCCTGGCCATTACCCTGAGGGTAATAGTTTGATGAAGTACTTAGGTAGATCCCATTCTTGATAGCCCATTTAGTCACCTTGGATCCAATGAATGCTAATGCATTATCTGATATTATTGTAGCTGGTATGCCAAACCTGGTTACTATTCCCTCATAGAAGTCTAGGATACTAGCTTCATTTGCTTCCTTGAGTGCTACTGCTTCAGTCCACTTAGTGAAGTAATCTGTGGCTGTTAAAATCCACTTGTGCCCTTGGCTTGAATTGGGATTAATGACTCCAATGAAGTCTAAACCCCATTGCATGAATGGCTGGTCAACTGAAATTGGATGCAATGGAAGGGCAGCTAGCCTCTCTTTACCTGTGAAGAATGCACAATTCTTGCACCTCTTGATCCATGCGTAACAATCATTGAAAATTTGGGCCAATAATAACCAGCCCTCATGATCTTTAGAGCTATCACTCTTGGTGCAAAATGACCACCAGCTGGTCCACCATGGAACTCTTCCAACACCCTATGAATCTGATTTGTACCAATGCATCTCAACAACACTCCATTCACATCCCTTTTGAACAAAACACCATCAACAAGGGCATATGGGACAAGCCCTTGCAATCTGAAGTGTCTTCTTGGGTCTTGTTCATCTCTCGGAGGGCATAGGCCTATGCTTAGGAAGTGCATTATACTTTGGGTCCAGCAAGGAGTGGGGACACCATTATTTTCCTCTTGAGTTCTTCCTTTCTCATTTGTCTTGCAACGCCAAAACAGCCTCTCTTTCTCATTGCATGCTTCCTTTTGTTTGCTCAAAATCAGCTGCTCACACAATCCTTTTCCTCTGACCAACTTGGTGACCTTGATCTCTATGTCATATTCCATGACACGAGTAATCCAACCTGCTCTCTTTTCATTCAAGTCTTTATTGAGGAGGAAGTCTTTAACTCCCCGCATGAGAAACCAACAATTGAACCCTTTTTTTGAGACTAAATGCTTGAACTTCTTCAAGCTCTCGATTACGCAAGAACATGCTTCTCAATGAAAGAATATCTCACCTCATAGTCCTCCGTGCTTTGGCTGAAGAAAGCAATTGATTGCTCATCATCATTGTCCTTGTTCGCTGTACCAAAATTATAGAAATAGTGTCATCCCCCAAATGCATAGAGGATGAAATCCTTGGAGAAATCCGGGTTGATGAGAGTTGGGGCTTGAGAGATGGCTTCTTTGATTGCTTCAAAACTTTCCTTTCCTTCTGTTGTCCATTTGAAAGCCATGCTTTTCTTTAACATTTTGGTGATAGGTCTGACAAGGGCTGCAAAATTTGGGACAAACCTCCGAACAAAATTTATTCTCCCCAAGAAACTTTGAAGGGCCTTCTTGTGGCTTGGCAATGGTAGTGCTCTTATGGCTTCAACTCTTTCTGGATCAATTGCTAATCCTTCTTTGGAGACAATGTGGCCAAGGAGTTTTCCTTCATGGGCTAAGAAAATACATTTTTTAGGATTCAAGGAGACTCCAAATCTTCTACACCTTTAGAACACTTGTCTCAAATGAGAGAGGTGGTCTGCTATATTTTTTGAAAAAACAATGATATCATCAAGATATATCAGCACTATGTTGTTAATCAAACCTTTGAACGCCATGTCCATTGCTCTTTGGAAGGTAGCTCCGGTGTTGGACAGCCCAAATGGCATTTTCCTGTATGCATAAGTTCCCCATTTGGTTGTAAAGGCTGTCTTGAACTGATCTTCTTCCTTCACCATAATCTGATTGTACCCTGAATAGCCATCAAGTAGTGAAAACCTCTCGGAGCCAGCAACAACTTGTAAAATTTGCTCCATGGAAGGAAGTGGGTAATGATCCTTAAGAGATGCTCTATTCAAATCTCTGAAGTCAACACACAATCTGATTTCCCCACTCTTCTTTCTGACTGGAACCAAGTTGGAAACCCAACTAGAATGCTTGATAGGGAATATGATTCTTGATTCTATCAACTTATTCAATTATTTTCTCATGAGAGGCTCCATGTGGGGGTTGACTGGCCTTTTTTTTTGCCTGATGGGCTTAGTATTTGGATCCAATTCAATGGTGTGTTGAGCTAACTCAGGATTGAAACCTTTCAAATCTTCATAGCTCCAAGCAAACACATCAAGGAATTCTTGACAAAGTTGTATGAACTCATACCTTTTTGCTCAGCTTGTCATCTTGCCAACTTGGAGTGATTTACCTCTTTCTACCGAGATGGACACCGAATCTTCTCTCTTCACTTGATGTTTGCTTTCTCCTTCCTAAACTGATCATTAGGATTGAAAATGGACTCCAAAGTAATAAGCCCCTTTGGTAGTTTGTTGGTTCTAGTTGCACCACTTGGTCACCATATCGCTATTCTAACTTTCCCGATTTTTGGCCGAGAACTCAACCTCTTCTCGCAAGAAATGGATGATTTGCTAATCATTTTCAAATACTTTCCAACTTACATTGTTGTCCGAAACCGAAGGCCTCACAATCACATGGATGTTTGGCTGTACCTTGTCCTTTTGAATGCTCTCCACAACGTCAAAGGCTGCCCCAACTGCTGCAAGCCTATCAGCAGCTTGGTTCTCTTTCCTAGGAATGGATTTGATGCCAAAACCCTCAAAATCTTCAATGAGGTCCCACACCCTGTTCTTGTAGCACTTGAGTAGATCATTCTTGACAGCATGCTGCCCCTTGACTTGGTTGACAATCAACTCACTATCACCAAAGACTTGCAAGTTCTTTATTCCTCTCTTGATTGCCCAATGCAGTCCTTGCACCAAGGCTTCATATTCAGCAGTGTTGTTAGAGCATGCAAACTGAAATCTAAAAGCTGAATAATACTTAACTCCTTGAGGTGAAACCAGCATGGCTCCCCCTCCTGCACCTTGTCTACTCCTTGATCCATCAAAAAACAACTGCCATACCTCATTGTCATCCTTGTGGTCTGGCTTGGTGATGCTAGGAATAGGCTGATTTTCTTCATGCATGTAATAGACTCCTAACTCAGATTCTTCTATTTCTTGATAAGGATCAAAAGCATGCACCTTGTTAGCCCATTCATCAAGAGTTAAATCTGGGATACTTCCTACCTTGGTGTCAGCTTCATCAGTGCTTGGGTGATCTTCTTGATCAAACGTTGAACAATTGGCATTAATCTGACTTGGAGTGTAAGGCTCAATGTGAAAGTTTGCAATAGGTTCAGACCTGATTGTGGCTTTGGTTCCATATCTTGTTCTAAACAACATGTGTGACCAATCAGCAGATAAGTAACCTCCAATCTTAGCTGTGAAATCCCTTGACAAACATAGGGCAAAGAGTGGTGGAAGGTCTATTACTGAGACATCTTGCAAAACAACCACGTTGGGATAGGCATGCAAAGTAAGACTCAAGTTTTTAATCACTCCAACTGTTGTTACTGCTGTCCCATCCAATTGTACTACCCCTTTGGATATGGTTTCATATTGAATTCCCAACTGATCAGCTATTTGCTTGGGCATTACTGAACTACTTGCCCCAGAATCAATCATGTAATTGTGTACTAATTGGTTCCCAATGATCAATGAAACATAGAATGGAGGGGGCTTCAACATCTTACCATTGTCCTCCATGATTCCCTTAGGCTGGGCAGCATTTGTGAGCACCTTCTCTTGCATTTGGACTTGCTGATTTGAAGTTGACCAGTCCTTCATGGCAGCTTGTAGCAAATCTCTTTGGCCTGGGATAGATAGTGATTCCCACATTGATATGTTTACATTTGTCTTCTTCATCTGATCAATGATATTGAATGGGGATGAAGTATCCTTTTGCTATCCCTTGGCCTGCACATTCATCCCTTGTATATGGGCAGCAACAACTGGCATTTGAGTTGGCCTAGGAACTATTTTAGGCAGTCCTTGTGTGCTTGGGATTGCATTTTGCTTGCCAATAGTTTGTGGAGTGACAGAAGGTCATGAATTACTTGGGGCCAATGGCTGTTCTTCACCCAAATTTCTCCTCTTTGACCTTGTGTTGGCTGCAACACTTTGGGAAACTGTCTGGTTCATGCCACAAAAATCTTCTGCCTGCCAGTTTACAAGTGTGGTATCATTTGGAGCTGATTGCTGCTGGAATGTTTCTTGTTGCTGGTCATTTCTTTGACTACCTTCACCCTCCACACTAGTTGTTGTCACCATTAATGCTTGATTCAAGGCACCATTGAAGCACATGGACTGGTTATGAGGTTCATTGCATGGGAAACACCAATCATACTCTTGAGCCATATTGTTTTGTACTGGCACTAATGCTTTAGATGCAGATGTAGCATTGGGATTATAGGGCTGAAATGGTCTATTGGTAGGAGGCCTTGCTTGATTTAGATTTTGCAGCTGGATTGGGTGGTCTTTGGGGTTGATATGGCTGCCTGTTAGGCTGAGCTTGAGGCTAGAAAGAAGGTCTAAAACCTTGAGCTTGCTACCTTTTGAGTGTAACCAGCTCATTACCTAGATTTTGCAATTGCTTCATGACTTCTTGAAGTTCATTTGAGGCACTAGAAGATGAAGTGGAAGCTTCACTTGAATTCTGATTTCTAGGAGTGGGAATAGAAGCTAAATTAGGCACTTGGCTAGTACTTGGGCTCTCTAAACTTGGAAATAATGGCATTAGAGGCCTAGGAGCTAGCTTGCCAGCTTGAATCAAACAATTTTCAGCTCTAATGGCAATGCTATAAGCAATGGGGATAGTTGTGCCTCCCATGGACTGAATTAACATAGAAATATCAGAATTTAAAGCTTTAAGGTAATAAAGAAAAGCACCTTCTGTTGTTGGCCTGACTGCCACTAGAATTCTCTCCCAAGTCCTTTGAAATCTGAAATTAAAATCAGTCAGCTGCTCATTGGGAGCTCTTTTGATAGTTGTCAGCTGCTCCAAAAGGGACAAGTTGTCTCCCTTTTCCCCAAACTACTCATGGAGGGCTATACATAGTTGATTCCAATTTTGAATAGAACCTGAGGCAAGACTCTTGAACCATTGCAAAGCTTTCCCTTTGAATGAAGATGCCAGTAGTTTGACAGCAACTTGCATCTCATTGATCTCATGGATTGCACAAATGTTAGCAATATCCTTAACATGATCACCGGGAGTGGTCTGATTTTCTCCAGTGAAGTATGGAATGTTCTTCAATGCTGCAACTGGGATTGGATTTTGTGCATTGAGAGCAAGTGGGCTGCTACTAGTGAAATTGACATAGGGGTTGTTTTGTGCCATTCTGATTGGCCTTAGAACCCTTGTTGATTGAATGAAAGGCCTACCAGGTGGAGGAGTTGAGAGAGTTCTATTTGGTGGAGATGGAGACCTTTGGATTCTCCTCCCACTTTTGCCTTATTCTTGGAGATAATTACAGATATTCAAACAACACCTCTTCTTCTCTAGCTCTTGACCTTGTAGTGATTCTTCTCATGAGTTTTCAAGTCTACACTGCTAAAACCAGCTGATTCTTCTTCCTTGGAGTCGCCAGATGTGTAATTTATAGCTCTTTTAAAGCAAGAAACTTGCAAAAATGCACATCAATTTTGTTGCAATGAAGATGAAGACCTCTAAGGTCCCACGGACGTGCCAAAACTATTGTGGCAAATCAGCAGCACCCCCTGGATGTTGATCAGATTTCTAGTTTGATCATACTAGCATCCAGTGTGATTGCACAACATTGAATCCTTTCCCCAAGTGTGGGACTTGCAAAATGAGAAAGGAATCTCCAATTTAGAGGTTGGTTCCTCAATTCCTCTAGTCAGATTTATCACTTACAAGTTGCAGAGGTCTATATTCCTAATCCTACCCTAAATTCCAAAGGAGACAGAGATAGAGAATGCAAAAACTAAAACTAATGCTAATAGGTGATGCACCAAAGGAGTGGTGAGCATTTTTTACTTCTGCAGATTGACACAGTCCATAAAAATGCAACAAAGAACCTCATGCACAAACTGATAATTGTAATGAAGGATCATAAATTAACCAAACAACACAGGAAGAGGATGAAAACTAATCACAGAGGTTGTATTGTTATTTTAATCATCAAAATCACTTGCATTACAACACCTGAGAGGAAAAATAAAGTTACAGCTCTTAGAAAAGGTCTGATATTCCACCAAAATCACTTCCAAGGTGAGAAAGGGGACCTGTAATACACAAAAATGTTCCACCCTTTGAAAATGAGCCAAATCTAGCTTTTACAGTGCAAGGGACGAGCCCAGGAGAGAGAAACATGGGAAAACGTGGGAGAGGTTCAATCATTGACCAAAATGCATTCAAAACAGCATGGGCATCCTTACAGACCCATTCCCTGACATTTTTAACCATGCTGGGAGAGAATGCGAGCCATTCTTCATTAAAAATGGTGGTTGAAACATCATTTCTGTTCATCACCACGTGCCAGAGATGTTTTTCAATTTTATCTCTCCAAACTCCATCAAAATGAAAAATTGACCCTAGAATCTTGTAGAGAATTTCACCAGCTTTCCATTGATATAAAGAACGTGAAAAACCAAGCTCTGGATCGAAAGATATGGCCATTTGAAGTTTTAGGGCAAAACAAGGCCAAATCGGGTCTGGTGGGCAAAAATTTGAATTTTTCACCTTTTTGGTCATTTGGAAAATTTTCCAAAATTTCCCATGCTCCACCACTCTAGGTGCCACATGGCAGCATCTCATTGGCCGCGGGCCTTTCAGGGGAAAATTTTCCCAAAAACTCCGCCGAGCCATAACTTCAAAAATACATGGAGTTAGGAGGAAAACTTTACCTTTCGGAAAGCCGAGAAAGAGATCTATCCAATGGTTACCATTTCCAGAAGGTTTTGAGTGCCTAAAATCAAAAATATTATGTGAGCGGGGGCACATTTTGGAGGCACAAGAGAAGGAAAGCTCTAAAATTCTTACATTGATTTGTTAAAAACATAATCAGAACCATTAAAAAATTATAGACAATGAAAATCACTAAAGAGATTAGTGGAGAACCAAAGAAATATTTTGTTTTATATACTTTATATGTTTGCTGCACAAATTATACGAATAGTTTTTTTTTATTATATGACATTTTAGGAAACTTGGACTTTGAAGAAAATTTATAAAGAGAGTTTTTCACAATGACAAGATCTAATATTAGAGCCTTACAACTACTAATCTATACTAAAATTTTGTTACAATAATGTAATCAAATAGATGGAGCTTAACATCTACTAATTTATACAACTATATGACTAAAAGGGGTTTTATCTTGTTTATAATGATCTTGTATTATAAAATTGAATTTTTTAATATTTGTAGTTGAAACAAGAGAAATATAGCATAGTGGTCATTAGGCTAAACTGGTATTTCACCAAAGATTATATAATAATACCTTTAACAAAAACAATTTTTTTACCTATATGCAAAATAAAGAGACAGACCCTAGTTGTCACTAAGCTATAAAAAGAAACAAGATTGAATAGATGGAACATAGAGGCCTCTAATTTAAACAAATGTATTGCTTAATAGGATTTTATGTAGTTCAAAATTATCATATATAATGAAATTGGATTGTAAATATTTGAGGTTGAAAAAGGAGAAATATAGCCTATCATCACCGCTAGGATAGCTGATTAAATATATATTTTTAAATAATTTACATTTGCAACATGAATTAGAAAGATAGTTTTTTTCTTATATGATAATTTAGGACACCTAGACTATTGGCTAAAAATCTATAACAAGATGTTTTTACAATGACGAGATCTAATATTGGAGCCTAGAGACTCTTGCTAAGCTATACTAAAATATTTTTACAATGATAGAGTCTAATAGATGGAACCTAGCATCTGTTAATCTATACAATTTCATGACTAAAGGGGTTTTTTTATCTTTTTTATAATGATGTTGTGTTATAAAAATTAATTATTAATCTTTGAGGTTGAAACAAGAGAAATATAGCCTAGCAACAACTAGGTCAAAATATTATTTCACCATAGAGTGTATAATTTAATACCTTTAACAACATTTTTTTACCTATATAAAAATCAATAGGTGAGCTTAGCGGTCATTAAAACATACAAAGTGTTTTTTACAAATACAAGATTGAATAGATGAAGCATAGGGGCCTATAATTTAAACAAATGTATTACTTAAGAGGGTTTTATTGATTTTAAAATCTTCATATATATTGAAGTTGAATTATAATGTTTTGATGTTAAAAAGGGAGAAATATAACCTAGTAGCCATTTAGGATAGACAACTATTTCATGATATGGTGTATAATGATGTAGAAGGACAATGTATTAATCTAGGATATAAATTCTCCAATTGGAAATCAGTAAATGAAAACACATAAATCTAGAATGTATGTATATACATACATACATACATATATATATATATATATATATATATATAATATTTAATATTTACATATATTATGAGAACCCTAGGAAATGTTAGACATCCCTAACATATTAAAATTTATGTTTTATATCAAATCTATCCCTCTCTAGTTTCACATTAATTAGTAAATAGATCAATAATTTCATACGGTGGTATTCAAAATAAAAGCATTATAGCGTATCTACCAATAAGCTATGTGATTTTATTACATAGCATAAAAGGAAAAAAGTTTAATATGCATTTATAAGTAAAATGATTGATATTATACTTATAATCATATCCATGAACCTAATGAACTAGTTTCCTAATTTACAAAGCAATAAATAAATTCCTAAGACAATGGTAGAGCTAGGATTATAAATCCATTCACACTTAGAAACCCATATGCTAGATTGTGTAGAATTAATCCAATTAATACCCATAGGAGGTGGAGTTATCATCACGGTATATGATAGTTAATAGGAATGAAAACCGTGTTGTCTCATCTACGCCCCATTGTTATTAATATGATTAGCTTATTTTTCAATTTCCCCCACAATCACATTTAGAATGTTATATTGAAGGCATAAATAATTTTGGGCACCTTGCTTAGTATTAAGTTCAACCCCAATATTAGCGAGCTTGTCCGCCACTCTGTTAGCACTTCTATAGATGTGAGAGATTGGAAACATCCTAATGAGATTTTGACAATCATCTGCAATCGATCAACTACCAAAGTGTTTTATTTTTCCTTTTTTATTAAATTAATGATAATATGAGAATCACCCTCAATGTGCAAATCATCCCATCCTATTTACTTTGCAATATACAATCCACTCCAAAGGGATTTTGCTTCAACATAGTTTTTGGAAAATTTCCCAATGTCCTCCATAAAACCCAGAATGGGTTGGCTCATAGAGTTCCTAAAATTCCCACCAATGTCAATCCATCTAGGATTTTTTCTAACAACTCCATAAAAATTAAATTTGCTAAAAGCATCATTAGGAGGCTTCCATATTTTTTCTTTAGATGCTTTCATTTTTATGCCAATCCCTTGATCAGGGATACCATTTAGATTGTTACTCCAATTGAGAGAGATTATTCCATCAATCATGAGGATTTTCCCATCCTTATGGGGCCAAACAAGAATAATTTATCTGATAAATTTCAAGATCTGAGAAAATATTATATCAAAATTTCTTCATTCATATTTGAATATTCTTTGATTTCTTTCAAGCTAAATGTTACAAAAAATAGAGGTCGTGATGGTAGAAAAAATTTGAAAAAGTGAGATTGACTTCAAATTGAAGTTTTATAAAGCTATGAGATATTTTAATGAATTAGGGAGCATAAATCTAGGATCAAACTTACCCATAATTCTTTCTCAGATTTTATGAGAAAAAATGCACTGGAGTAGAAGATGGATGGTATCTTCTTTATCTTGCTGATAGAGAAACCACTATGAAGGACCTTAGAATACCCTTTTTTGAGATTCGATTGTGTGATAATATTGTCCCAATACAGAGTCCATAGGAAAGCATTAGCCTTAGGAATACCTTATTTATACCAAACCTTCTTTGAGGGGAAAGGAGAGGTGTTTCTAGCCATAGTGTATAGGATAATAGCATATTCATCCTTAACATTATAATTACTAGAAATAAATCCCGACTAGAATAGAACATCACAATTATTAGAAAAGTGGAAGGGCTTTAAAATCTCCCTAAGATTCTATTTTTCATCCTCTAGGAAAGATGGAACTGGAATATCTAGTCATCCATCCTTTGAAAGATTATAGTAGTCTTTCACCAGATGCCCAATTCTTTGAGTGCACCAATCCATAAGTCTGTTCAAATATTTGTTAGCTAAACGAGTGTGGAGGTTCCATGGATCCGAACAAAAATTGGATTTATAACTGTACCAACATTCCATCTTAATATCAATTTGATAATATCCAAATATTTGGTCATAAGATTCCAAACATAAGAGCCAAGAATATGATTTCTAGTGGTGAATAATCTTTCTGGTGTCATATTATCAAGATATTTCTTCCGAGTATAATAATCCATATAGAATTATTCTCTAGATAAATTCTTCAAGAGATTTTTGCACCTAAAGCTAAATTCATCTTCTTATTAATTATAAAACCCAGACCACTCTAATCTTTATGGAGGAAAATTTGATCCCATTTAAATAATGGAAGATTTTTAGAGTCACTCATACTACTCCAAAGGAATTTGGTTTGAATTGATTTAATATTTTTTCAACCTTAGGAGGAAGTGGAAGAACAAACATCATGTAAATTAGAATAGCTTGAGTGCATGAAGAAATTAGCTTAATTTTGCTAGCAAGAGAGAGTCACTTACCTTTCCATTGTCAAGTTTTTTCAAGATTTGGTTAATAGTGATCTTCCACAGTCCAGGATTTTTTTCCTTGAAATATTGGAATGCCCAAATAAGAAGACGGAAGGTAGCCCGAGTAGATTTCTAAAATCTTGCAAGTAAGCGATTGAGTGTGTTTCTAGTATGAAAGAAGACATTTTTGTTTTATTTTGTTAACAAGCTGGTTAGAGGCCTCTTCATAAATATATAAGGATTTTTAAAGGCCTTAGATTCCCAATAGTAGTTTTTCCAACTAATCCAATGTCATCTACAAATTGGAGGAGAGAAATTTTAGGAGCATCATTGGCAATTAGAACCCCAAAAAATATATGACATTCCCGAGGTGAGATAGTCACATGCCTTTGTGATCACCCACCATTATAATGAAGAGGTATGGAGATAATTGATCACCTTGACGAAGACCTCTAGATGATATGAAGAAACATGTTGGTTCACGGTTTGTTAACATAGAGAATTTAGGTGAATAGTGCAGAAAAGATTCATTTTCTCCAAGATGGGTTGAACCCAAAATTTTCCAAAATATCCATGATGAATTCCTAATTTTCCCGGTAAAACATATTCACCATGTCCAACTTGATGAGGATATTACCGAGTTCTTATCTTTGAGTGAATGGATGAGTAAATGGAAAATTATTATACCATCTAAAATTTGTCTTTCATGCATAAAACTACCTTGTTCCATTGAGATGATCCTAGGTAGTATACTTTTAATTATATTGGCAATGAACTTAGAAATAATTTTATAGGAGACATTCCAAAGAGAGATGGTTTTGAAAGAATCAAAATACCTTGAATTTTCAAACTAGTCAATTAATACAATGAAAGTGGAGTTGATCTACTTTAATAGATCATGAGAGGAACCCGATTCGAACCACCACAACCACATCTTTACCAACAATATCCCGAAGACTTGATAGAAACAAGAAGGATAGCCATCCACCCCGGGAGCTTTATCAAGCTTAAAGGAAAATACAACAATTTTCACTTCATCTTCATAAATTGGAGCATTTAGTATATCATTGTTAGCCTTAGTTATAATGTTAGGGTTTTGACTAAGAATTTGATTTCTTGCATTACTTGATTTCTATCAATTCCTAAGTTAGAAAGTATATCCTTTAAGTGTTTTTCCATCTCATCCCAAATTAAATTTTTATTAGAGATATGATCGCTTTGAAGGAATGGTGATTCTAGAAATGCAAGTTGAAATTCTGCACATTTTTTTTTTTGAAAAAAACCATTATTATAGTCATCAACTTTAATTCATTTGATCCTGGATTGTTGTTTCCAATAGATTTCTTCCGGAGAAGCACCTGTTTTAGAGCATCAACCAAGTTATCTTCTTATTCTTTCATCTCTTCATTTAAGGCACCCTCATGAATGTATTTCTCAATGGTAGAAAGTTTTATTTGAATCTCTTCTTTTTCTTGAAGATATTTCAAAAATGTTCCATTCTATTAGCTTGAGTTTAATTTTTTTCAATTTCTCGGTGAGAATATACATTTTAGACCCATCAATAGAGATATTACACCAATTTGATAAGATAGGGGAAAGAGTGATATCTCTTTTCCACATAATTTCAAATTTTAAGGGCCTTCAGCGCAAGGGGAAGAGAAGTAGATACATATATATATAAGCAAATGGGTGAATGATCGAACCCTTCACCCAAGAAATTTTAGATTTGATAAGATTGTTTTGTTGGATCTAATCAAAGTTGATGATGAATCTATCCAATCTTTCAGCAACATATTTTATTCGAGTCTTTTATCTGTCCAAGTATATTACCCATATTTTTGGGAACAATGTCCACTAAATCACAATCCTCAATAAACGAGAAAAATTAAGAGCAAATTAAGAAATAACACCGAACCACCAATTTTATCAAGTGGAGAAGTGATCGTATTAAAATCACCCCCTCGGCCCCAAAAATTCGAAAGATCATTAGGGTGCATAACTTTCAATATTTTAAGAGATAACCAACAAGTTTCTCAAACAATGTTAGTTTGGGTCCCATAAAAATTAGCACATAAGAATTTAGAAGGAGAATCTCAGAGTAAAATTCAATTGCTTGACAATTAACGAAATCATCAATGAGGGCTCCAGATACTTTGTCCGGGTTCCAAAGAGTAAGACGACCACTAGAAGAGCCTATAGTGTCTTTGTGGGTATATTTACAATTTTTCCATATTCTTGAATAATTGAGTTGAATTGAGATGAATCCATTTTGGTTTCTTGTAGAAGAAGGATATTTGTCTCCTTTTCAATAATTAAATGTTTTAGTGGTATTTTTTTTTTTGTGGAGCATTGATCCCTATAGATTCCAAAAGAAGATAATCATTGAGAGGGTTTAAACCCACATTTGTGGGTGATGGGCCCAACTGGGAACTTTTTCCAATTTTGAGGGGGTCTTCTTTCTTCCTTCCTCCGTCTTCAAAGTGATAATATCACTTGAAGTAAGATTTTATTTATCCTCTCCTAGGGATTTGTTTAAAACTTTTGGGCTTTGCTTTTGGATGCCCTTACCAATATTAATTTGAACCTCCAAGTTGTGGGAATTAGAAAGAGGGGGTTGAATTTTCTGATTTTGGTTATTTGAGGACATTATTAGTTTCTTCCAATTTGTTTAAATATTGACTATTTAAGATAGATTTAAGTTGATCATGAGAGTAGACATCTTATCCACCTTCTTCAACCTCATCTTCCCCAGATTCCATGATTTCACCTTCTTCGGAATCCTCCCCACTAGAGCCACAATTAGAGGTTGGACCAATATTCAATTTAGCTCGAGAGTAGAGTTCTCCAAAGAGTCCAAGGTATTGAATCCATTTTGGGTGGGAATATTTTACAAGATTGTAATCTTATTATCTAAATCAGTTGTCTTGTTCCACTTGTTTTTAGCATTAACTTTTTTTTAGTATTGGCGAAGCCTTCTTCTTCCTAGTTCTTTCATTTTTTCATTTCCAGGAATTGTCACCTAAAATGACCATGCTTATGACATTTATGGTAGTAGAACGGAACATTTTCATAATCCAAATCTTTCTTCCATTCCATGGTTTCTGATTTGAGATAAATAGAACTAGGAAGGGGTTTTGTTATGTTAAGATGTATGTAAATCCTTGCATAAACCATAAGAATCACTGAATCAATGGGTTTGGATATGCAAATGAATTTTACTAGTGAGTTACCCACATTTTCAAAGGGCTTTTCACTCCATATCTTGATGGGAAGACCATACAATCAGTCCATACAAGAACCTTACTCATGCATTACTTAATTGGGATTAAAATTTTCCACCCGAGGTTTCGTAAAGAGACAATCCCTACCCATAAACCATGGGCCAGAGAAAATAATATCATCCCATTCAAAGGATCTATTGAAGATAACTTGGAAAAACCCTGGGGAGAAACTTCACTTGATTAGGAGAAGAAATTTTCTAGTTCTTTTGAAGATGGTTGAACAGATCCACAGCCTTGGAAAAAACCCAATAAATTTGTAAATGAGAGCTCTAGTTGAAAGAATGGAGCTAGACGAATGAACCTCGCATCCCGAATTCAAATACACATGAACATCCAGGGCCTCATGGAGGGTAACTTTGAGGGATCCCCATTAACAAAGTCGAGATATTGGTGTAGGAGGTACTCAATCCCTAGATGGAGGAAGTGCAAATGTAAGAGCGAAGAAGTGACAAAATATTAGTGAAAAATGTGTGTTAGAAATTACTTTTTTTTTTTCTATAGTTTATTATCAACATGGAAACATGTGAATTATAACTTACATTGAAATATGTAAAGTATTTATTATCTTGTATCCACATTTTTAAATTACTAATGTTTGAAATTAAAATTTTAGCAAATCTTCGACTCACTATATCCATTAGACAATTAATCGAATTACATATAAAAAAATTTAAGTGTAGTAATTATCTACATTTATTTGTAACATATTAATAAAAACATTTAAAGTAGCCAATAGGATGACCTAATTCTAGTAACTTCCTAAAACAATATAATATTGAAAACTTTTTAAATACTTTTTCAAATAATAGAGACACTGAAAATGTTAGGTCTCACATAGCATTACAATTAAAAAATATTTTTGATTGTACAACACATATTTTATCATTGTGGAAACAGTAATTCATTATAATGGAAAAACAATCAAAGGAACAAATTAGGAAAAACACATTTTGGAAAACTTTAAGGTGGTTTAATAGGGTGACATAAGAAGCAGATAAGGGAGCACATTTTTGTTTGTTAGGCTTGAACATAATGTTTTTCGAGGAAGAACAAGGTGATTTAAAAAGGTAAAAATAAGAAATTTGAAAAGGCAACGCAATGGGATTCGTTAGGGAAAAGCACAAGGAATATTATAAGAGAAATCCGTAATAGAAGGACATTTGAGAGGAGGAAAAAATCAATTGGAAAAATCTTATAATCAAATAGGTACACAAATACTATGGAATATTCTTTTGATAAATACCTATTTTAGAAATATATGAAATGATTTCATGCTTATCCATGAATTTCTTTGTGTTTAGTTCATCAACTTGTCATATTGTACCCACCCCTTCATTTTTTAATGGAATTTATCTTTGCAACATTCATTATATACCTCTCTTGTTTTCCTCCTTTGTGGACTTGAACTACAAATCATATTATTACGATCGCTTTATTTTCCCTTGTAGAAATAGCCGCAATTCATACACTCGGCTTTGTAATATGTGACCTTCTCTTTGAAACGAGCTTTCTGTGTGATCCTCTTTCGCAACCCCTTTTATGTACCTCTTTTGTGTGCCTTCTCTTCAAATCATATTATTACCATTGCATCATATTTTCCTTGCAAAATCAATTGCAAGTCATCCACCGAGATCTACAATCTATGACCCAGAGTATTGTATTTCAATTTCGAAACTACGTTTTACTAGACCAGAAAAGAAGAAACCCCAACAATTTTTTCTTATAGATATTTAATGAATTTCTTTTTGTTTTCTATGTATGAAATTTTAAAATTAAATAAAGTGTGGGATAGGGAAATTTCAAATTTTATATTTCCCCCTCATTAAGAAAACCACAGGATATAGAAATTTGAAAATATATTTTCCCCATCATTAGTAAAAGTGCAAGATATTGAGATTCCAAACCTTCTCAAATCCAAGGAAATTGAAATTTGAAAAACTTTGAGATATGGGAAAAATAAAATTGGCAATTATTTGTTGAAATTCGTGGAACCTTGTTATTTCACTAATAATAAATAAATTACATTAAAGAAAGATACTGAGTAACCAAATGTAAATTGAAAATAATACAATTTATTTATGTCTATACTATAATCCGATTTCGCTAACCATTACCAAATATAAGAAATACAACAGAACACTACATATAGGAATAATAAAACATATTAAAAGTAAAAACAATTAATAAATTCTAAACATAATTTAATAATACAATAAAATACTATAAGAACATTCCACAATTTTTTTAGGAGTTATAAAATACAAAATATTAAACTATTTTTTTAATTAATACCAAAGTGAAGATAATTTTTAAACACTTGGAATAGACTCCAAATTATTATTTATTATTAGCAACATTTTTTAGATATAGTGCACATTATTTTAATAGAGTTATTTAATTGAAATGTGACACATGTCAAGTTTTAAACCTAACAATTGTGGTACATCATAATTTACATTTAGAGAATTGTATGAAAATAATTTTAAACATGAATAAATGTGCATAAACACGTAACATTATCATTCAAATACTTCCCACTAATCAAATGACACATAGCTTTAAATTTCTAATATCTCCTTGTTTTGGTCAATGTTTGGGTGTTATTTACCTTTCACATAAGTAAGCCTATAATCCTTAACAAAGTTCATAGGTTGCTTATTCTACATCTTGTATAAGGGACATATGGAAAGCATAATACTTTCATTTTGTAGTTTATATCTTATTGAAGCATTATATAGCGAGCACTAAGCTCTAAATATCTTACTTTGATTTGTTAATTCCATATATTCCTATAAAATAAAGTGTCGATTGTAGACACAAAATCATGCACTTGGGTACATTTCTAGGTCCTAAAAGCATACCAGCGATTACATGGTTCGTAAGCAAGAAAACAAGTAATTGACAATTGTCTTTGTCATCTTTTATTTGTCTCTTTTTTTCTAATTGGTCTTGCACACCCTATAACCCAGCTGGAATTTTACGGTTTTAAATCTTTCATGGCTTCGACACTAGTTCTCGGCTAAGACAACAAAAGGCCGAGGCACTCATGTCTCCTCCGGGTTCCCCTAATCCTTTTTCACCTTACTCACTCCTATTTTGTCTCTTTTATCTTTTAGGGATATTTTTCACTTATAGGTTAGCATTCTAGTTGTCAATTACGAAATTCAAATAAGGGAATAATATAAATGCATAGTTATGTGTTCAAAATTAAGGACCAAGCTCTAAGAATTACTACCATCACCTAAGCTTGTATTTCAGAAGGCACTAAAGCACTCTAAGGGCATCCATATAACATTCATCAAGGGAAAAGGGATGTATAATTATGCATACACAACATAGCAAGGAAAGTTGATTTTATTCCATCTACACATAATACTACATTGTTACATTCTAGCTACAACCCATTATTAAGTGTAACTTGAAAAAGGACATCCTAGGGCATCATTTCTACACACACACACACAAGAAGTACATGGAGTCTGAGATGTAGTACAATTCTTGGCCATGAGTTCACTCCCAGGGGTGACCATTAGGGTCAATCGACTCGCATGATGTATTTTCTATTTTAGGTTTGATGTGTTTTGTGGGCTTGTGTAGGTGAACTTATTTCTTACAAGCTACAAGTACCTTTAGTGAACATAGTGTGAACATTAGGTGATCAACAGAAACCAATTAAGAAACCATAATGACATATTAGAAACCATATTCTGAGTTCCTACATAGTCACTAGCATCCAAATTTATCCATCAATGCCCACATGCCCCTTCCCGCATTGGGCACCCCTTATCGACACTACTATCAAGTTCCATATTTACGGTGACTAGTGATGATCCTATTTTCATTCTTCTCATCAGTTACACATACCCGGATCACTTCCTGTCTATTCAAAAATTAACTAAGTCTTCTATCTCCCTCTATTTCTTAGCGTTTCATACTTTACATCATAGTTTTCTTATGTTAGTATTGTACCATATCATTTGTATCTTATTTATTTCAGTAGTTACTCTGCAATACCTATATTTAACTAATACAAATAAAATTAAATCATTTTGTGAACATGACTCATGATCAAACACTTAGATCCTCATTTTTCCTATTCTACCCAATCTTCTTGCATGGCTCCTAAAAATTCCCTAATCTCCTTTCATGACCTACTTCAAATGCACCCACCTTGTAAATATGTTCTCCAAAAATCCCTAGACACTTTGTATATCCATCACAATACACCACCTTCACAAGTCAATTCCATTTTCATTGTCTATCACATGAACCTATCGGTCCTAATACTCCATCCAATAATCCCATCTTAGCGTCAATTCAAGATTTACACAATTATTTTCAAGATAAAGTTTAAGTTATTGAAACCACGATTACATATCTTAAAGTTGAAAACTAGCATCTCAATAAATCTTATCAATCCAATGCTATTTATTCTTCTACATCTCATCCCAATCCTATGTCTCTTACATGTTATCATAATAGTGAACCTCAAGTCTTACCATTACCAACACCTCTCAAGTTTTATCTAAATGATAAACAAAATTATATTCTTACTGATCTCCTCAATCACCAATTTATAAACTTTACAAATACTCATTATTATCCCCTTTATTGTCTTGACAAGTTCACAATATTTCTATTTTTTAATTATCACAAAATTAATGGACATCATGACAATGATTTCTATGATTTAAAATGAATAATTAAGAACCTTGAGCATCAGGGTTTTATTTCATTTTCTTCACAACATCTTGCTACATATCCAATTGCTAAATCCCAATGGGCTCCTAAATCTGGTCCTTCCATGTCTAATGAGCATCAATCCATAATCACTAATGTTCCTTCTTTGGTAAGTCAAGAGTTGCCTATCCAACCCAATCATGCTAAGAAACCTCATCTAATTTTTTTCCTTCATTCCCTGCTCCTAGCAATTCTAATTTAGCAACCACCTCTAAAAATATTTCCTCCATCCTCTCCTCCTATCAAGTCTTCTACCATATTACCCATTCTAACTTAGCAACGTCCTTTAAAAATTCAGTCTCATGTCAACCCAAAACCCAACCATGGCCCTATTATTGCTTCTACCTCTCCTTTTGAAAACAATATGCTTTCTCATGATGCATTTCAAACTCCATCTTCATCGCATGGTCTCTCTTTCATCATCACATATGTAGTTCCCACTCCTCTTTGACACTATTTTTATTATGATGATATTTCGTTGGATTGATACTTAGACATTTTTATCATTATATATTGATCCGTAGATGATATACAATGTAGATATTTGGACTATTAATATGTTGTGATTCACATTCGATATATATTTGCATTATTTGGATTTTATATCGACACGTTATATAGTGGATGTTCGAGGTAGAATTATGATCTCATGGATGTTAGAATCAAATTATTTGATGTGTTGATAGATGATAGAATTAATCAATTTTGGATGATGATTATTGATTTTTATGTATATATTATTTCTCGATGTTGCTGATGTGAGCAAGAGCCTAGAGATGTATTTTGTTTATTTTTGCGGGGACATTATGTCATACATCGAAAGGGTATAGGGGACCAACCACATAAGAATGTTGGGTTTTTTTGAAACATGGACAAATTTGACAACTTGTGTATAATGTTTATGTTGTGTTATTGCATGCCTAGTTAGGAGGTTTTCTATGGGGAGTTATCTCAAATGTGTGGCCATGGGGTGTAATTTTTCCCTTATTTTAATTTTTTGTGTTTTATTTTGTGTTATATGTATTTAATTATTGGGAAATTTTTGTCACTTTATTAACAATTATTAATGTGTCTTAATTAGCTAATCCAACTTAATTTGTTAACTAAAATAAGGATGTGACAATTGGATAATTATGAGGGTAGATGGTCCTTGAAATCTTGTGGATGTAAATTAGATTTGTGTTGGATTTTGTGTTGTGTACCCTTTCCCAAATTCAAAATTTGGATTTTGACTTGGGAGGATTTTTGGAGGCTTGTGGGACAAGATAAGCTTGTCCCATGCCTCTTAAATTCATCCAACAACCATACCTATGGTATGAGGAGTTAATTTTAGGCTTAATTATGCATTTTGGAGTGTAAAAGTGAAAATAATTGCACTTTCCTACTTACCACAATTAATTTGTCCTTAATAAGCATGGTGTGCAAGTTGGAGTGTCATGTGGGCATGTCATAAGTCTTACATGTTCATTTATTGTTTTGGGATTGGTGTTTGAATTATGTTTTGGAATGGAGGAGTGATGAAGTGGCATCCTACATGGAGCCACCTCATCATCCTCACATCCCATTTCTATTTATTGATTGAATTTGAAGGATTTTGGGTTTACTTGTCTCATTTCTTCTGTTGCACTTTTAGAAATTTGGTCTTGAGTTACATACTTGGATCCTTTTTGGAGTTACATTTTAGATTGTGCTTGTTGGGAAGGTGTTGAAAGATTTTGGAGCGAATATTTTTGGAGGCTTAATGGAGAGGTAAGATCTCCACCTTTGTTATTTCTTTATTTATATTTGTAGATGTGAAAATTGTGTTTGTATGAATATTTGCATGGGTGTTGTGAATGTGATATATTAGGTTTGGGTAGTTTTCCTTAATAAGCGAGTGGGAGATGGAAGTATGTGACCATTCGAGAGGGCAAAGGGAGTTGTGAGGCATGCATTTTTGGGGGAGTGTGATTAGGATTTCCACCTATGGGGAGTGAAAAGGAAAACATGGACATATTATTACATATTTACAAGGTGAGAGATAAGGATGTATTTGATGTTTTGTATTGTGCACATGGAGGCTTTTGGGTGGAACTCATACTTCACTTGGGAGGAAAAAGAAGGTGGTTCCCATATTCCTTTCTTCTTTTTGCTTGATTTCAAGCTTCTGTGTTGTTGGAAAGTTGTAAATATTGTTGAGTATGTCCATTTGAATGTGTTGTATGTTTTTGGATTGTATGTTTGTGGAAGCCATTTTTGTAACGGTTTTAAAAGTTGCATTACACTCCCCATTTTTCTTTGGTTGGGGCTCGGGGGCCAAGAAGGTATAGATTATCATCTTATTAGATTAAAGGTTGGGTGGAGAGCATCGCCTATCCCCCTTTCTTTGTATTGTGATTCCATTTTTTTGAAGAGTTGATGGATGCAAGTTTGAAAGCTAAAAGTTGGGAGAAGACATTGAAATGAAGATTTGTGGTTGAACCATTGGAAGAATATCTATGTTGTAATTTTTCCATATTGTTCCCACTTAGAGTGGAAGTTTGTAAATCTTGTATTATCAAAAGAAGGATTTGTATATTTCATTTATTCAAATTTGTAATGTTATAGTGAAAGGAGAAAGCTTAAGTTGTATAGTTGCTTGAAATGAAACTCTCCTAAATTTGTATGTTATTCAAAGTTACAATATATATAAATATGTATATTTGGAAAATAAATATGTTATTGAAAGGAAGTTTTGTTGAGTTCTTTTTGTTTTGTTGGAAAAATTGAATATGTGAAAGAGAATGAATTGTAGTTGATGTTATACTCAAATTTTACATTTTATTGCAAAAGAAAGAATAGAGAAATGAGTTGATGTTTATGTAATTTTGAGTTATGAAACTAGATATATTATCAATCTAGAAACCAATGAATGGAAGACACCTTAATTAAAATTAATATTGCATTGAACACCAACCTAAGTAGAAAAACTATTGAAAAATGTATTTTTAAAGGTTTTATTTATGGGAAAGCAGAATCGCTGCCCTATACTGGAGCGGTGGTTTGAGAACCACCACCTAGCTGAAAGTAGTAGCCGATGAACTTCCCCAAATGCAAGGTGGAAGTCACATGACCACCAATCTATGTAGGGTGGTGGTTTCGTCACTTTTGAAGGAAAATTAAAATTACAGTTGTGAAAACCCATATTGAAATTTAATTGAAATCTAAGCTTTAAACCATAAAAATGAAGCACTCATTTTCCCTCATATCATCATTAATTAATTACACTAAGCTAATTAATTAAGTTTCCTATCAACAAATACCTAATTAACGACCTTAGTTAATAAATCACCCCTTCTACCTAGACTAATTAATTATTATTAATTAATTAGCTTTCCCTTCCATTTAACCAATAAATCAATATTTAATTGATTTAATCCCCTTATAATAGCCTAAATCGTACTAATATTCTTCTAATTGGCTTCTATAAGCTTACACCTACCTATTAATTAATCACCTTTGATTAATTAAAACACCCCCAACTCCCATGACTTGCTAAACATGTATTAAACCCTTCTAAAGTAAGGTTACCTTTAATAAAGCAACCTTATCCATTCCTAATCATGTTTTACCTTTATCCCACATTCATGAGAATGTGTTGAATCCTTTATCCTTTGGGCTATATAAAGAGCCCTCCACCTACCTTTTTACTTACACCTAAACTCCTTAAGAGAGTGAATGCAAAGCATATAGCAAAGACTAAGAGCTTGCCTTTTGCCCTTTTGAGAGTTCATCATCTTGAAGAGTTAAGCCTCTTTCTTAAGTGCTTAGGTCATATGGGAGGTGTCAAAGGGGTCTTGTAGCCCAACTTTGATAGGCCCTCATTCCTAGGTTACTTGGCATACTAAGGACAACTATTTTGATAGCCATGGAGCTTACTTAGGTCCATTCATTTATTTGTTGTTAGAGAATAGAGGAGTTTAGATATTTAGCATTGTTAGTTTCAAAGTTTGTATTGATGAATGCTAGCATCTAACCCTTGTTTAATTCTTATCTTGATGGTGTTTAGTTTGTTGTTCAATTCTTGCTAAGTTAAGGCTATTTAGGTGTTAGTCTTTACTCATATTAGCATTATTTTGAAAACAAACACATGCACACATTTGGCATGCCGGTGGGACTTACTCCATTGTCCTTTGCACTTAATTTCAAGTTTTTGTAGTTAAGTTTCATTTTTGGTTACTAACCCTCTTTTACACATGTTGATCTAACTTGTTTTTTTAACTTGTTTTGTTGAGTTTGCATGTGTTGAGTCTTCCTTGTAGGTATGAAGGAGGTGAAGTGCTGTCAAAATTGGAATTAATGGGAAAATTTCAAGATTTCTCCATGTTTTCATTTTTAGAGCTTACTTTTTCAACATTCTACATGCTAGTTTTGTCAATTTCTTGAAAATTTTAAATTCTTGAGCATGTAGGTTAGTGTTTGATAGTGTTGAGTCTTCTATTTACATATTAATGTGGTGGGTTGCTGTCAAAATTTAATCTTGGTGAGAAAATTTCAAGATTTCATCATGTTTTCATTTTTAGAGCTTACTTTTTCATCATTCTACATGTTAGTTTTGTCAATTTCTTGAAAATCTTAAATTCTTGAGCATGTATGTTAATGTTTGATAGCGTTGAGTCTTCTATTCATATATTAATGTGATGGGTTGTTGTCAAAATTGAATCTTGGTTGGAAAAAATTTGCCCATTTTGTAGATTAAGGGACGTTTTTTTGACATTTTTTGAGTGCATGTCAAGTGCATACCCGTGAGCATAAGAGCATATGCGTAACCCATCTTCCGAAGGCCATAAATTTTGCTCCCGAACTCGAAATGACTCCATTTTTTTGCGTTGGAAAGGTATTGAAGTTAAATATGCAATGAAAACATAAATTTGGGATTTATACTTACAAAAAAATTATAGTTTTTTTGTTATTTTAAAACTGGTCATTTTCTAACATGTCTAATGTTTTGATGAATGTTGTATTTCCATGCTTCCTCGATTTAGACCAAAGCGTGTGTATGCTCTTCTCTTGCACCTTTTGGTGATCTTGAGAATCAAAAACAACTTTGATCTATATCTTTTTAACATTGGGATTAAACTTAAACTTGGAAATTTGATTATTCATTTTGCTTAAGGGAATGAACCTTTTACAAAGCATTTTTCAATGGTCCTTTGATTTGAAGTTTTCCATTTCTATATAGTTGGGATAAAGTTTGTGTATGCTCTTCTCTTGCACCTTAGGGTGATCTTGAGAATCAAAAAGCAACTTTAGTCTTCATTTTATAACATTTGGTAAATTGGAAACTTCATCTTTCACTTTTGGTTTAAGGGAATGAACCTTTTACAAAGCATTTTTCAATGGTCCTTTGATTTGAAGTTTTCCATTTCTATATAGTTGGGATAAAGTTTGTGTATGCTCTTCTCTTGCACCTTAGGGTGATCTTGAGAATCAAAAACAACTTTAGTCTTCATTTTATAACATTTGGTAAATTGGAAACTTCATCTTTCACTTTTGGTTTAGGGGAATGAACATTTATCAAGAATTTTGTATGGTTCATTGATTGAAAAGATTTTCTTTACTTTTTAGTTGGATTATTTGTTGTGTATGCTCTTCTCTTGCATCCTTGGATGATCTTGAGAATCAAAAGCAACTCTTAATCCTCTTTTAAATAATGTGATTTTCTTGGAGAACTACTAATGCTTGAGTGCAGGACCTAAAAACGCTTGTCAAAGAAAGGAGGAATCAAAATGAAATCAAAAACTACTAATACAGTTGTTATACAGGTTGCCAAAAGGTGTTCAAGCAAACCACACCTAATTAAACAAGATAAAAAGAACAACATATTCAAAACATTGTATTGCAGGTTTCGAAAAAGTACGTCCCTCTCTCGCTCAGCTGGAACATAACCCCTTTGGCATAACGCCTTAAGCTACAACAATGGGGGTGGTTCAGGAACCCCAAAGTAGTCCACGCAAGAGGGAACCTTGTGGATGAAATGGGAAGTGCTCGCACTACCTACTTGACTAGTGATTCCTTTGTGAGATAGCGTTATAGGTTGTCCGTTGTGGTGACCCCAGTGATAGTACACGTAGATGCACTAGTTGCCTACTATTCTTGAAGGGGGTAAAGTAAAGCCGAGATACTCCCAAACTAGTCAGTGTGACTTTTTGGGTAAATCGTGCTCGCTCGTGGCAACTTTGTAACACCTAGGGTGAGAGAACCACCTAGGAGAATATACTTTGGCCAGGAGCCCACTTTGACCATTTTAAAATAGTGTTGAGTTGTGAACCTTCTTTTTGAGAAACGTGTGACGTATTACTTTCACCTAGTTTTTACTTGCCTTAGGGTGAGGTGAAACTCTGCCGAAGTGAGGCTAGCATTTTTCGTCATTTTTCTTGATTTATTTCCTTCATATTCTTTTGACACTTTGTTGATCAAAAGAGGTGTGATTACCTTTGTGTTGCCATTCGACTGTTTCTCTCACTTTTATGTCCGTTTACGCCCATCCATGTTTTGCGGTGGGTTAGTTAAACGTCTAAAGTGAGCGGAGGCATTTTCACGTCATTTGGTAGCCATTGTGATCTTGATACCCATGTCAAGATCGTCATTGTAGTTAGGCGTGGTTCATCACCATGGACTTCCATAGAGGAGTTAGCTTGTTTGTCTCGTATCATTACAATTTCGATATTTACGTCTTGTTTCTTGTAAACTCGACATAAATACCTATATTATATGGTTACGTTGCACACATTCTTAACTATTCCTAGCTATACTTTGAGCTTTTTTTTTTTTCGGTTTTATTATTACCTCGATTTCAAAAGGTGTTAGGCACTACCATTTGTGCGTGTTATATCAATAACACCTCGATATCAATACTTCACTTTCTTGCAAAGTGGGTTAACATATCTTGGTGATATTGTTGTGTCATTCACAAATCGTAATTGGCACTTTTTGAGATATAGGTCTTAATCAGACTTGAGCTTGCTCATCGTATATCTTGATTGGGAGATCGCATTTAACTTCGTGTATTTACTTACGTCTTGTTCATTCCTTTGAACTTGGCATAAGTGGAGACATCTTGTTAATCATCTGGCGCATCACAAATTACTTTGAAACGTAGTCTAGGAAGTACTTCATTTGATTAAGTTTTGGTACCAAATGATTGTTTCATTGGTGACTTTATCATTCTATCACATTGGTATTCTCACACTGTTAATTTACTCTTAACACGTACATCTTGTGTTTCACTTAGGGGTAGTCATTGAATTTTGAACAAATCTACAACTTACCTTAGTGAAACTTATCACGAAAACATGGCTCCCAAGATGCGTCTAGGTTTAAAGAAACAAACATATGAGGAACAACAGGTGCAAGCTTGGGAAACCTCTAATAGACAAGGGTCAAACCCATTTATCGGACACGATCTAGGACCACTATTTTCTGTAGAAAAGGAAACAGAAGAAATGGTCGACCATAGTGGAAATGAATTAGAGTCACCACACGTGGACTTTGATTTTGACCCTGCTCTACTAGATGAGTTTCTCCTTAGAAACAAAGATAGAGTTTTGGCATGGGTCATGGAATTAGGGGCCAAATTTCCCACCGAGAATGAACCAATATTACCTACAAATGACACTACTAAGGAAGAATGCCCCCTTATCAATATGGAAGATATTTTAACAGGCGGGCATGCTTCCACTTCTTACGTAGAAAATGATAAAGTGGTAGGGCATAGAATACCCCTCATCAAAGTGCCATGAAGAAACAAGATAGAACATGAGACAGGGGAAGAACCTCCACAATACGAAGAGGAAGAACCTTTAGAAGAAGAAGACACAAACCAAGTCACAATCCAACAACAACTCAGTAACCTAAGCCAAACAACTAGCTTTGCTTACTTTCCAGGTATAGAAAGACACAAACAAGAATGTTCAAAAGTCAAGGCCTAAGTTTAGGATCCATGAACTCCATCGAGAAAACCAAGGAGAAGAAGACACGGGGTATCATCGTGTACACACATCCCACTTCTCCCACTAGAGAACAATTGCTCACACAAGAAGTGCAATCTATGAAAGCAACGCTTGCGAGCATACAAGAAAGCAATATAGGGAGTATTAGGAAATACCAATACGAAGAACTATGCCCCTATCCTTTTGACAAGACAATGACCCTTCAACCCTTTCCAAAGAAATTTGATATGCCAAAGTTTGACAAATACAAAGGAAAGGGAGACCCAAGGGATCATGTTAAAGATTTCTACATGGCATGTCAAGAGGTGTCTTATAGTGATAATTACCTCATCAGACTTTTTCCTAAGAGTCTCGGAGGTCAAGCATTGGAATGGTTTACGCGCTTACCACGAGGATCAATTTTCACCTGGCCAGAATTGGTGGAAAGATTCGTGCGTCATTTCTCGTATAACATAGAGAGTGACGTCACCATGGCAGACTTGTGTGGCACAAAACAATGCCCAAATGAGACCTTCGCTAGCTTCCTCCAACGATGGAGAGGGATAGCTAGTCGCTTCCCTTGCGCTTTCCCTGAGAAGCAGCTGGTCAGTATTTTCATCCCTAATCTCAACCCAGATATAGCTTTCCACCTCCAAATGCATTGTGTCCGCACCTTTGAGGAGGTTATCGAGAAAGGGATTCAAATAGAAAAGGCTCTCATTGCCAAAGGCACCCTCAAAACCCAATCTAAAGACAACCAAAGTGTCAAACCCGCTGAAAAGCCAAAGATCTTTAACAAAAACAAAAATGTGGTGGGAGACGGAATCACTGATTCCAAACGTGTTCAAACGGTCCAAACCAGTCAACCTTTTAAACTAACCAAGGGCCCAATTCAACCACCACCAAAGTGATGAACATTCACCTCCCTCAATGAACCATTGTCCGTCATACTAAAATAGTTGGATGCGGCCCACATGATGACCTATCCTACAATGCAACCATTTGATGACAATGCTCCTAAACCTTCATGGTATAAGGAGCATGAATACTATGAAATGCATCGCGTTAAAGGTCATAAGATAGAAAAATGTCTGTGGCTTCGCCACTATATTTAGGACCTCATTGATAATGGGGAGATAGAGGTGGATAACCCTGGAAAAATGCAAACACCTAATGAGAAAATGGGGATTTATAAGGAACCATTCCCTAAGCATGATAAGTCGGAAAAGACAAAGCCGGATCGGGGAGACTCATCCCAAACCTATAAAGCTGTGAATTACTTGTATACCAAAAGAGATAACAATCATTATGATTCACTTATCGGATGTATTCACTCCCCTGCTGACCATGTCAATACCATCGGATCAAGGGAAAGGCTGCTGCTTTTGTGGTAAGGTGTGCCCGCCTCGTGATTTCGGAACCCTCTCTGTTGACCCCACAAACTGGTAAATATAACCTTTTAGAACAACTTGAGAGGACACCTGCTAAGATCTCGATCTTAGATCTTCTCAAGATATCTAATGTGCATAAGGACATTTTGTATCAAACTCTTCAGGGGTCGGGAGTGCCTTTAGAAGTCGATCCTGCGTACCTTCAAGCCGCGGTGGAAAATATTGCACCAAGTGAGCATCTCACTTTCAACCATAGGGAGGTCCCTACCGAGAATCCTAAACATAATCTTCCCTTATACATTGAGGTAGTTGTCACCCGTAGGAAAATCAAACGGGTGCTTGTGGATAACGGATCTGGATTGAACATCTGCATGCTTAAATTAGTCAAACAATTGGGACATACGGAGGTAGATCTTGAGTCCCATATCATCACTATCACCGCATACGACAACATGCGGAAGAGAGTCAGTAGGCACCATTACGCTGCCCATGGAGGTGGGCCCCACTTGCCATCAGACATGAAGTTTCACGTCCTAGACTTGGAACTTCCATATAATATGCTTCTAGGCCGACCATGGATTCATGCCATGCAGGCCGTGCCATCAACATTTCATCAATGCATCAAGTTGAAGCATGAGGGACATATGGTTACAATACCAGGAGATTTAGAGCCCTTTGCTCATTGTAGAGCTCTTAATAGCTTTGCATGAAAGGGTACATACGCATGTCCCTCCGTAGATATAGTTGTCCCTCTTCATTTGAGGCCATGGAATCTCGAGTAGATTCAAATTCTCTTAGTTCTTGCGCTCATGGGGCATCTACTTCAACATCTCCATTTAATTCATGGGAGATGAAAATCTGGAATATGGTTGTGGGGAGTATAATGTACAACAAGCACTCTTGGTTTCTGACCTCTCCTTGTCACCCAAGACTAGAGGTCGACCCAACTACCGCTTGGGAGACTAGAGAGAGGAACACACTATTGGGTCGTTCTACTGGAGGCTTGTTAGTTGAGGAAAAATTGCTTGATCCACCTCTACTTGGGTCCCTGAGGACACTCGGCCATCTTGTTATCAAACCCGGAATATGAAAAATCTAGCGAGAATGATGTACTCCATGGGCTCTGAGGCCTAGGATGTGGTAAGAATGAACAAGGACAAAGGGAACCAGTCCCTCTCCCCCATTTCAAAACTGAAAGATATGGCATTGGGATTCACCCTTATGGGGCACACCCTAACGATCAAGATGTGACTTGTTCAGAGCGTGAGGATGGCTCCGATTATCTAGACAGTGATACAGATTCCTATTGTAGCCAATATGAGGATCTGGCCTCCATGAACCTTTTCATGAATAATGTTGTCCTGACCATAACCCCCACTGAACCAATCCTTGACCTTGTGTACCCTTCCCTTGTTGAATGGGACCAACAACGTCACGTGCCACTAGATTTATTCGAGAATCAACGAGGCTATTGTAGAGTTCATGGGCATAAGGGATACAATTCCCATTGGAGATCACAAGAAGGGTTTCTTTATTGACTTAGACACCTGCGCCTACTTGGCGAGGAGGCTGAACTTCGTGGTCAGCAAAATTTAAAGAAAAGTGAGGGCAAGAGTTCTAAAGAAAAGCCTCGGCAAAAATTGAAGTCCAAGTCACACAGTGAAAACCTCTTTGAGGCATTGGCTGACAAACAAATAAGAAAATCAAAGGACAAACAAAGTGACCACGCCAAGGATGAAAATCTCGTAGAGACATCCTTGGATGAAGATCTCAACCTACCTCCCGATCCTACGCGTATGGAGGATTTATCAAAATTGTTAGTTGAAGAAACCATTGATGTCAATATTGGTACCGAAGAAGATCCCAAGATAGTAAAATTGGGAGCATCACTCTCGGCAGAGAGAAAAAAGCGTTCACTATGCTCTTTTGAGAGTTTATTGATGTGTTTGCATGGTCTTACAAAGACATGCCGGCTTAGATCAACTTTGGTCATGCCTGACCTGGTTGTGCATGCGAGACGCTAAGCCTATCAAATAGAAGCTCGAAAGATGCACCCAAGAGTGGCCTTGTTAGTTAAAGAAGAGTTGGAAAGGTTGCTTTGCGTAGGATTCATCGAGGCCAATTGATTATTTTGAATGGATATCGAACATTGTTCCTGTCCAGAAGAAACCTATCGGTATCTGAATCTGCAGATTTTAGGGACATCAATAAAGCTTTCCCTAAAGATGACTTTCCGTTGCCCAACATTGACATGATTGTTGACTCAACGCAGGGTATGAAATGCTATCACTTATGGATGGCTTTTGGGTTATAATCAAATTAAGATCGTTGAGGAAGACCAACACAAAACAACTTTCACAACTCCTTGGGGCACCTTCTATTATCAGGTGATGCCATTTGGCCTTAAGAATGTGGGAGCAACTTATCAGTGGGCCATGATAGTAATATTTCATGATATGATTCATGACATCATGGAAGACTACGTAGACGACATCCTAGGAAAGTCCAAAACAAGAGAGGATCATCCTATCATTTTGCGGCGTATCTTTGAATGCTGCGTGAATACAAAGTCAGGTTGAATCCAAAGAAGTGTGTCTTTGGTGTGCTATCTGGGAAACTATTAGGCTTCATCGTGTCAAGATGAGGTATTGAGGTAGACCCTGCTAAAAGTGTACGCCATCACAGAAATGCCTCCACTGAGAATATCAAAGCAAGCTGCGTAGCTTGGGGAAAATTCAAGCCATTCGCCACTTTATCTCGACTTGCAGATAAATGTCACTCATTCACTCATTTTCTTAAGAAGGATGTCACTTTCATCTGGGGACCCGAGCAACAACAAGCCTTTGCTTTGCTTAAACAGTACCTGGCTAATCCACCTGTCCTCATGCCTCCCACTCAGGAGAACCACTTTTGCTCTATATTTCCACTACGCAATACGCTATTATTGGTGCCTTTGCTCACCAATATGACCTTAGCCATAAAGAGAAAGTAGTGTACTATCTGAGTCACACCCTCATGCCTATGAACTTAATTATCCTCAGATTGAAAAGGCTTGCTTGGCCGTTGTTTTTACCTTTCAGAAACTTGCCATTACCTGCTAAATACTAAGACCAAGCTCATATCCAAGGTCGACCCACTCAAGTATTTGTTGTCCAAACCCGCCCTCATAGGTAGAATGGCTAATTGGATCATTCTACTCAGTGAGTTTGATATAGAATTTGTCCATCAAAAATAGTTAAAGGACAAGTACTTTCCGACCAGCTAGTGGAAGCACCTTTGCAAAGCACAGAACCTTTGAGTCTGGATCTGCCAGATGCATCTTTGCTCTACATTGAAGAATCTGTCATATGGTAGATACATTTTGATGGATCTTTTACGTTTCATGGTTCAGGTGCAGGAGTGGTCCTTATTACTCCTTCGGGTGATCCTATACCATGAGGCTTTCCACTGGCCTTCCCTTGCATGAACAACATTGTGGAATATGAAGCACTCATTGCAGGGATGAAGCTAGCCATCAAGTGGAATATTCAACATGTTAAGGTTGTAGGTGATTCACAGCTAATCATCAAATAGGTTAATGATGAGTATAAAGTTAAGGATGACAAGCTCATACCTTACAAGAAGTTGGTGGAAACTCTGAAGGAGTATTTTGTGTGCATTACCTTTGAGCGAGATCCCAGAGAGCGTAGAATAGATCGGCGAGATGCTATGGCAATGGTGGGATCTATGCTTCGTATTCCACCGAGGAACAATGATATGCCATTTTTGTAGAAAATCTACACCAGCCCCGCGTATGACGTGCGGAATCTTGCACGGCTTGTGAGGTTGTTGGTCCCTATTCCCGTGGTATGAACCCATTTTCACCTATCTTAAGGATAGTACTTTCCCTCCCAATATCTCCCATTACGAAAAAAGCAAAGCTGATTCACTAGATAGCCCATTACACCCTTTTAGGAGGTACACTTTATTATCATCGTGGCTATGATGGGAATCATTACGTTGTCTGGATGTGTGATGGAGTCAATCGAGGCAATTAAAGAAGTACGAAGGAGTATGCGGAGCACATACAAATGGAATGGTCTTGGCTAAAAGCTGTTAAGAGTAGGTTACTATTATTGGCCCACCATGGAAAGGCTGATTGTTGTAATTATGTTAGAAAATGTGTGCTTTGCCAAAAGTATGGAAATTTCATCCATGCTCCATCATGACCATTACTGACCAATCACTACCCCGTGGCCATTCTCCAGTGGGGACTTGATCTAATAGGGAAGCTTACTCCTACCTCATCTGATGGTCATACACATATCATCACAGCTACAGAATACTTTACAAAATGGGTGGAGGTTGTCCCTTTAACCTATGTCACAGGAGCATGATTTCTAAATTCATCATGAATCACATTATTTGCCGATATGGTATCCCTATAACCATTGTCACAGATAATGGGAAGTCATTTAAGAACAAAACTGTGAAAGGTCTTTGCCAACGGTTCCAAATCAGATTGAAATGGTCCACACCATATTACCCTCAGGGTAATGGACAAGTTGAGGCAACAAACAAGACTTTGGTAAGGATAATGGAGAAGATGGTTAGCAAAACCGGTGAAACTGGCACCTACAAATCCACCCAGCCCTCTGGGCCTACCGAACATCAATTCGCACTCCTACGGGTGTGACGCCATATTCCCTAGTGTTTGGGACAGAATCTATCATCCCTTTAGAGATTGAACTCCCATCCCTGTGAATTTCTCTTCGGGACTATTTGGATAAGGATGAAGATTATCGAGTGGCAAGATTGGTGAGTTAGAGCTCTGGATGAGGCGCATTCGCGCTCTTAATCACTGAAGGTATATCAACACAGAATCTCCAACTACAACAAGAGAATCATCCCTTGCCAGTTTGAGGTGGGTGATTTAGTTATGAAGGAGAACTAGTTCAACACCAGAGCAGAGTGAGAAAAGAAAGGGAAGTTTGAACCCACCTTTGGTTAGGACCCTATGTCATAGTTGTTGCCAAGTACGGCACGGGGGCATACAAGCTAGCTCACCCCAATGGTGATGAGCTCGAGAGCCAATGAATGCCATGCATCTTAAGAAGTTCTATGCTTGAACATGGCAAAAAAAAAAAAAATACAAAAAAAAAAAAAAAAAAAGAAAAAAAAAAAAAAAACAGGTCATCCACTAGTGAAAACCATGCAATTGTGGCACTTTGGACAAGTCCTTGGGTGAAAACCGGTTTCGGCGCCTCGGGAGGATTCGTTGTTCAAGCATTATGTATTAGAAGGGTAGTTGTCTTTGTCTGGACCTGGTTCTTGCCTTGAGTTTCCTTGTGCACACCATCTTGTCAGCCTTGATCGGCTTTGCCTTCTTCTATTAAATCTGTAAGGGACGTGGTCTTTCGTTATTTCCCATCTTATGCTTGGGGCAACTCAACGACTTCACCTTCTTGTTCATAAGCGCGTGGCTTCTGCCCTTGTATATTCCCCACCTAATGCTGGGGGCATCCATGCTTTCTTGGTTACCTGCACATAGCTTTGGAAAACTGTTAAAAACACAAAAACAATAGAAAATTGTTTCGAGAAAAACACAAAAACAATAGAAAATTGTTTGAGAAAACACAAAAACAATAGAACATTGTTTTGAGAAAACACAAAAACAATAGAAAATTGTTTCGAGAAAAACAAAAACAATAGAACATTGTTTTGAGAAAACACAAAAACAATAGAAAATTGTTTGAGAAAACACAAAAACAATAGAAAATTGTTTTGAGAAAACACAAAAACAATAGAAAATTGTTTTGAAAACACAAAAAACATTGTTTTGAAAAACAAAAACAAAAACAAAAAATATAAAATTGTTTCACAAAAACCTAAACAATAGAAAATCGGTTTATGAAAACATATCTTACAAAAACATTTACTTGCATTGTCTTGTTTTCTTGCTTTGCTTGTTGCTTGTATAGTGTTTTGCGTGCTTGCTTTTGAGTTGTTTGTTGCTTGGGTGTACTTTGTCATAGTTTATCTTTTCTTGCTTAGAATAGATTCATTCTTGCTTGTGCATATTGTAGTGGGTTTCGACATGCTAGTGTGTTAATTCTTTATTTCTTTCTTAATGCATTTGGTTGTGTTTTGTTACTTGTTAATAAGGCATGGTGATTCATGGTGTATTGCATTAATTCCTGGTGTTCTTTGTAGCATTTGGCTGTGTTTCTTGCATGTGCTCTATTTTGTTATCATTCACATCACATTACCATCACTATCATCACATCTACATCATCCATACATCATATATAAACAAAAATGCTAAGTTTTACATCATGCATGTATGCTAAGCTAATCATCACATATCATATCATCAATGGGGGCAAGAGGGGTTGCGCATAATCAAAAATCTATCCCCCCCACACCAATATCATCATATCATCCCATCCATATACATCAAAATAACACTTGAAAACAACATTTGATATTGTCTACAGATCTATCATCTCTATATCTCTGACACGCCTCAAACGATCACGTGCGATCACCATCTCTCCTGAGTGTCAGAGCCTCATGGTAAGTTTTCTAAACTGAGCGGTTAAAATGAACTGATTGCGATGTTTTTACCCCCTGGGGGGTATATTAACCTATTTTTCACCGATCGGACAGCTGGGACACCCGTTTAGCTCACCATTTTTCTCCTCTGTTCGCTGTGGAATAATTATTTTTAATTAAATAATTATTTTTCTCTTATTTTCACCGTATTGGGGCATTTTTTGTCCAATACCCCTTTCTTCTCCCAGGACAATTTTATTGCTCCCTGGCAATTTTATTCTTCTTCACACCCTCGTAAATAATTATTTTTCAAATAATTATTTTTTCTTAATTTTTCCACTAAACAAGGACATTATTTGTCGTTTGTTTCTCTTTTCTTCCACCTAGGGCACTTTTTGTTGCCCCTAGGCCCTTCTTTTTCTTCTTCTCCTTTCTTCTATTGTTTATCATGGTTCAGAAAGCCAAAACAATACAAACATTTACTATATCAAAAAAATCCAAAAACAAGGCAAATTTTTTCAAAAAATTCCTAAAAAGTAAAACACCCTACAAAATGGTAACTTGCTTCTTATGGCTGAAACTTGTGTCTTGCGCATGGTATTTTCTCCATATCTGTTGGTTTGTCTCACATCTTCCCTGATTAATATGACTCATGGATCACTGGATTCATAACCATTCACAAAAGCTAGCTTGCTTGCTTGCTTAAATGCATACTCTGGGGCACTTTTGGTTGCCTGGTGTTGTTTCGTTGCACACAAACACTTTTCATGGACCCGTGTCCATTTTCATTTCCCCTTGCATGTATCCTTGCTTGGGGCATCATTTTTAACCCTTGTCATCAATCATGAACTTGTGGATCTCTTCAGCACTGATAACAAAACATTTGTACAATTGTCTTGACCGTTGTTGGGTTGGATATGTGCGTTCGTACTTGTTTTCCCTGTTAGATGAGCTTGTTTCCTTCTCGTATTGCATTGCATTTTTGTATGTTGTGGAGTTGGTATTTTCAGCAATGGACAATTGTTCGTATTATGGCTTTTCATGTCATTCTACCTTTGTCGTATGCTTATATTTTTCATAAGGACCGATGATGTAGTTCCTATGGCAATATGATGACATCCAAATTGTTTCAAACAAATACGTGGCTAGAGGCTAAGCTCTTCTCCCCCTCATCCATATTTCTTCTACACCACTTCCCTTTCACCCCTAATTCTCCCTCTCATCGAGGCATCCTGCCTCGTCCCCATTCTTCTGCCTATATCTCACCTTTTTCGATCGTCGATCGGCTTCTTCCATCACCCCATCGACACTCGAGGGGGCATCTCTCCCTCCTACTAATTTTTCTTCTATCCCTTCAAAAATTTTCTTCCATCTACTATCTTTGAAGTGGCATCACTTACGCCACCCCAAAGAGGGGCAAATGTAGACACCTATAATTACGCCCAAGCAATTTAAATACTTAAATTGCGTTAATTATCCCTTTCTCGCAAATCGATGACATATCGTCAAAAGCACTCATTTTCCCTCATATCATCATTAATTAATTACACTAAGCTAATTAATTAAGTTCCTATCAACAAATACCTAATTAATGACCTTCAGTTAATAAATCACCCCTTCTACCTAGACTAATTAATTATTATTAATTAATTAGCTTTCCCTTCCATTTAACCAATAAATCAATATTTAATTGATTTAATCCCCTTATAATAGCCTAAATCGTACTAATATTCCTCTAATTGGCTTCTATAAGCTTACATCTACCTATTAATTAATCACCTTTGATTAATTAAAACACCCCAACTCCATGACTTGCTAAACATGTATTAAACCCTTCTAAAAGTAAGGTTACCTTTAATAAAGCAACCTTATCCATTCCTAATCATGTTTTACCTTTATCCCACATTCATGAGAATGTGTTGAATCCTTTATCCTTTGGGCTATATAAAGAGCCCTCCACCTACCTTTTTACTTACACCTAAACTCCTTAGAGAGCAAATGCAAAGCATATAGCAAAGAGACTAAGAGCTTGCACCTTTTGCCCTTTTGAGAGTTCATCATCTTGAAGAGTTAAGCCTCTTTCTTAAGTGCTTAGGTCATATGGGAGGTGTCAAAGGGGTCTTGTAGCCCAACTTTGATAGGCCCTCATTCCTAGGTTACTTGGCATACTAAGGACAACTATTTTGATAGCCATGGAGCTTACTTAGGTCCATTCATTTATTTGTTGTTAGAGAATAGAGGAGTTTAGATATTTAGCATTGTTAGTTTCAAAGTTTGTATTGATGAATGCTAGCATCTAACCCTTGTTTAATTCTTATCTTGATGGTGTTTAGTTTGTTGTTCAATTCTTGCTAAGTTAAGGCTATTTAGGTGTTAGTCTTTACTCATATTAGCATTATAGGTATTTTATGGGAATGAAATTTAAATAGAAAAAGAATATGTGTAATGGGGCCACTTAGTGGCTAGGAAAAATAATTAAACTTTTATGTTAGAAAATAAAGGAATCTTGGTGCATGATAATTAATTAAACTTATGGAACTTGGTAAATGTATTGTTTTAAACCATAAATATATTTTAGGAAGTAAATTAATAATATTTAATTATTAATTTAATTCTAACTTTCACAAGCTTATGTAGAAAGAATTTAACCAAGAAATTTATTAATTGTGGAAATGTCTAACCCCGAAACCCTTTTTAAAATTTTTTATCACCGTAAACTTTACTATTAATTTATTAGTTCTATTTTCTTTTAAAAGTAAATTTTTATGGGTGTTACACTTAGTATCAAATTAATGGGTTCAGTGCTTGGACCACAGGCACACTTGGAAAAATAAAACATAACAAATAAACCTAGCTCAACTCTAAACCTAGGACAAGGAACATTACATGATGTTTTAAAATGTAGAAAACTTAGAAAACTGAAACAAAGCCTAGATGATGATAAACTAACTCCCATCATGGTCTGCATTCGGAGGCACAAAATAGACGAGGGGTCCTTACACGTGAACCTATATCTACCACCCCTAGATCAAGAAGTAATAGCTATATTTCCTTAGATACTATAGAAAATGCATGATGTTAGTGCCTTTTTGCATAAAGGGTCTTTAGGAGGGAGACCTAGCAGACATGACAGAGAGAAATTAGTGGAGGCTCTTGGCCCACCACATCATAGTGTTGTTAATAGGAAAAGTACTCCCACATGGAGTCGGTTGGACATGATTCACCACCTAGAGAGCACAAAGATAGAGCTTCTAGACAGAGAGGAAGATTTAAGATCCCTAGGCCAAGGGATGTTCATGTAGAGAGACCTAGGGAATGACATTCAACAAAGTGGAATATTACATCATAGAGATATTAAAGTTACACCTCACACATTTTTTTGGAGACAGGGGAGGATTTCTGTGCTAAGGCCTCGGTTGGTTTACTTGAGCGAGATGCTTCAAGCTATGCCCTTGTACTAGCAACATGAAAGCTCATGTTGTTATCCACCTTTTGAGAGATGGATCTAGAGTTTGGTGGAGGAATGAGGAGCAGAAGCTCCATGTAGATTATGAGTGGCTACTTAAGATCCATTCAAGGAGCGTTTAGAGGAGTAGATACATATCAGGAGATTCATCTAGTAGTGGATCGATGAGTTTCATGATTTGCGATAGGATTCCATGATGGTAGCATAGTATGAGGGTCAGTTTTGGATCTACTTCAGTATATGGACTACATGCAGGATGAGAAGGTTAAGGTTCGTAGGTTCATCAAGGGCCTAGACTTATACTTGGGTGGGGAGCGTGAATTCATTTCCCACAGAATCTATTAGAGGCCATAGAGAAGGCCTATATTATAGGGGCAACTATGGGGAAGACTCAATAGGCTCGAGACAAAGTGAGGAGTTACATACATTAGTTGTAGGATAATAGGTTGAGGGGATCAACTTCTCTTCCTTGTGGTAGACACACTTAATCACAATCTTCCTTTAGGCCTCCTCCTCTCTAGAGAAAAGAGTAGTAGCATCAACCACCCTTTCGACCTCCATAGCACTATAATGCTTAGAGAGGGTGTAATATGGGACCTCTAGTGGGGGGGTGTTAAATAGGACTCAGGATCCACCTTGTGCATAGTCAGCAAGAGTATGTTCACCGCAACACCTATACGAGATCTATAGTAGTATCATCATGTTCTATAGTATAGACTACTAGGAAACTTAGAGGAGTATCTTCTCAATGGAGAGGACCAGGTAGTTGTTATGGGTGTGGTGTACATGATCATAATTGGAGAGAGTGCCCTTAGAACCCTTCTAATCAGGGTAATATACTTGTTTCGAGCCTACGGTTGGTGACGTGGCAGGGAGACACAAGATTTAGGTGCGGTTAAGAACCGTCGGGTAGAGCACCAGTGGCATGATGATTGAGACCACATGTAGCATTGGTGGTATTTCTACCCCTATCTTATTTGATTTAGGCTCATTAAATTCTTTCATTTCTCCATCTTTAGTAGAGCGATGTAGGCTAGTGGTAGTTAGGCAGGGCCTTAGTTAGGATGTTGAGATGGCTTCTGGAGCCAAGCTCTCAGTGGACTCCTTAGTTAAGGAGTGTGTAGTGGACCTAGGACCCTTCACCACGACTTTGGATCTTCATATCCTTCCCTTGGGTTCATATGGAGTTATCTTGGGCATGGATCGGTTGTCTGTGCATAGATCTAGAGTTTATTGTCACAGTAAGGTTATATCTTATGTAGACTATTTAGGAGTGGAGTGAGTGATTGTTGGAGCTAGGATACACATCTCTATTCACACCATATCCGCTATGTAGCTGAAGCGGTGTGAGCGATGAGGTTCGGGATTATTTGCCATCACTTTGTTAGTGACGATCGAGGATGAGACTCGTAGGCTATCACTTAATGAACACCCCATTTTGTATGAGTTTTCTTATGTTTTTCATAGTGAGTTATAAGGGTTCCCTCCCCCATGTGAGATAGACTTTTGTATTGGTTTGATTAAAGGAGCAGAGCCTATCTTATGTGCACCATATAGGATGACCACACCTAAGCTATGTGAGTTCAAGTTGTAGTTGGAGGGCCTTCTTGAGAAAGGCCTAATCCATCCTAGTGTATCTCCTTGGGGTGCACTAGTGATATTTGTGAAGAAAAAGGATGGATCTCTACATTTTTGTGTGGATTACAAACATCTGAACAAAGTAATGATCAATAATCGTTACTCACTTCCATGGATAGATGATTTATTTGATTAGATGAAGGGGGACATTATATTTTCTAATATAGATCTTAAGTCAAGCTACCATTAGTTGAGGATTATGGAGGAAAATATCCACAAGAAAAATTTCCACATGAGATATGGCCACTATGAGTTCACAGTGGTACCATTTGGTCTGACAAACAACCCTTTTGTATTCATGAGTTTGATGAATGGGGTGTTCAGGAAATTCTTGGATCACTTTGTGCTCATATTTCTTAATGAAATTATGATATACTCATGTACGTGTGAGGAGCATGAGGAGCACCTTCGATAGGTTTTACAGTGTCTTCGTGAGCATCAGCTATACGGGAATCTAGAGAAGTGTTCCTTTTTCAGTCATAGGTTCAATACTTAGGTCACATTATTTCTGGGGAAGGTATCACAGTCGATCCTTCAAGGATTAGAGCTATTATGGATTATCTAGTGCCAAAAATGTGATCAAGGTGCAGTTTCATGGGGTTACCAGGTTACTACTTGGATATTTGATCAAGACTTCTCTTCGATTACACACTCCATAACTTCTCTTCAGCGAAAAGGGAAGAAGTTTTTGGTATGATGGATGTTAGTAGGCCTTACACTAAAGGAATTCCTTACAACAACATTGATTCTTGTAGTGCTAAATCCTCATAGGGATTTCTTCATGTGTACATATGCTTCTTTGGCAAGATTAGGAGGTGTTTTGATGTAGGAGGGCTGTGTAGTATCCTTTGAGTCTCACAAACTCAAGGATTATGAGCTCAACTATCCGACTCATGACCTTGAACTTGCGGCAGTGGTGCATGATTTGGTGTGTTGGCATCATTTACTTCTTGGAGATTCATTATCGGGATAAACCATTGAAGATTATGTCATCTCTTCTCGTGGCCCGGTCTCAACACTTGTCAATGACGTTGGATGGAGTTGTTATGTGATTACGACATGGAGATAGAGCATGTGAAGGGGAAGGAGAATGTGGTTTCAGATGCTTTGAGTCAATGAAGACATTTGGTTATGGACACCTTAGTGGGTATAGGCTTATAGAGAATGATTTTATGAAAGCTTCAACATGATAGCTTCTACCTAGTAGCTAGAGAAAATATTGAGTCTCAAGGACCCCTTGAGGGTAAGTTTGATGGATTTTTATTAGAGTCAGATGGACTTCTTAGACACAAAGTTCAAATCTATGTACCCAGGGATGAAGGTTTGAGATAAGATATCTTGGTAGAGGCTCATCGTGAACCTTATTCAGCCCATCAAGGGGTGAAGAAGATGCATGCCATATTGAGACAATTGTACCATTAGAGAGGTCTTTGGAGATATGTAGCTTAGTTTGTGTTGCGTTGTTTGGAGTTTCAGAGGGTGAAGGTCAAACATCAGCATCTAGTTAGACTTCTCTGCCCTCATACCATACCAAAGTGGAAATGGGAAACCATTTCCATGGATTTCATAGTATGGCTACCAACGTCGAGATACCACCATGATGCCATTATGGTCACGGTGGATAGATTGATGAAAGTGGCTCATTTTTTTGCAGTGAAGACCACCTATATAGCTAGTGTAGTGGCGTGAGTATACTTAGATGAGATTTTCCAACTACATAGGATTTCGTAGAAGATTATTTGTGACCATGATCCCTTATACACCTCTCATTTTTGGACTACCATGTAGCATTCCCTTGGGACAAGTATCAAATTTAGTACAACATATCATCTAGAGATAGATGGACAGATGGAGTGGGTGAATAAAATTTTAGAGGAAATGCTTTGGATGTACATCATGGACCATCATTCGAGGTGGAAGGAGTATTTTTACTTGGTGGGGTTCAATTCTAATAACAAATTTTAGAGTTTTGTTGGTATGGATCCATTTCAGTCACTTTATGGTAGGGAGTGTATGACACCACTAAATTGGGATAGATTGGATGGTAAAGTATATCTTGGTCCAACATTGTTATAGGACATGGGGCAGTAGGTTGTTTTGATCAGACATAGACTTTAGGAGGCACATATTAGACAAAATAAATATGCAGATCTAGAGGAGAGTTGACCACAACTATGACATGGGCACAAAGGTGTTTCTTTGTTTTAGACCTCATAAGATCCCTATCCATTATGGAAAAGGCTCTAAGTTAGCTCCTAGATTCATGGGTCCATTCAATATCTTAGAGCGAATCGGTCCATTAGCTTATCATTTATCCTTTCCACTTATCTTGTCTCGTATCCACGATGTATTTCATGTTTTTGTTCTTAAGAGATAAAATTCATATCCCTATCATGTATTGGATTGGCAAAAATTGTAGATGCAAGAGCAGGGGTAGGTGATTATGGAGCCTATGTACATCATAGAGTGCAAGACCCTAGGTCTTTAAGGCCATGAGATTGACCAGGTGTGAATCTAGTGGGATAGGCATGATGAGACTGCACTCAACATGAGAGGATGCTATTTTTGCGAACCCAATTTACACATCTATTTGAGTGACTTCTAAGAGGATGTCAAATCTAAGGGGAGGGGGTGTAGTTCCCACTCCTCTTTGAGACTATTATCATTATGATGATATTCTTTGTTGGATTGATACTTAGACATTTTGATATTTATATATTAATCATAAGATGATAGACTATGCAAATATTTGGAGTATTGATATGTTGTGATTCACATTATTATTATGATACACTAGATAAAAATTGTAGATATTTCGATTTATGTTAATTTTATTATTTAAATTTTATACTAACACATTATACTCTAGATGTTTGAGTAGAATTATGATCTCATAGATGTTAGAATCAAATTATTTGATATGTTGATAGATGATATAATTACTTAATTTTGGATGACTATTATTGATTTCTATGTATATATTATTTATTGATGTTGTTGATGTGGCCATGAGGCCAGAGAGGTATTTTGTTTGTGTTTGCGGGGTCATTATGTCATACATCAAAAGTAGATAGAGGACCAACACAAGAAGAATGTTGGGTGTTTTGCTGACATGGCCAAATTTGATAACTTGTGTCTAATGTTTATGTTGTGTTATTGCATTCCTAGTTAGGAGGTTTCCCATGAGGGGGTGACCTCACATGTGTGGCCATGGGGTGTAATGTTTCCCCTTCTTTTAATTTTGTGTTATATGTATTTAATTATTGGAAAATTTTAGTCATTTTATTAGAAATTATTAATGTGTCTTAATTAGCTAATCCAACTTAATTTGTTAACTAAAATAAGGATGTGACAATTGGATAATTATGAGGGTAGATGTTCCTTGAAATTATATGGATGTAAATTAGATTTTTTTTGAACTTTGTGTTGTGTACCCTTTCCAAAATTCAAAATTCGGCTTTTGACCTAGGAGGCTTTTTTAGAGGCTTGTGGGATAAGCTAAGCTTGTCCCATGCCTCTTAAATTCATCCAACAACCATACCTATGGTATGAGGAATTAATTTTAGGCTTAATTATGCATTTTAGAGTGTGAAAGTGAAAATAATTGCACTTTCCTACTTACCACAATTAATTTGTCCTTAATAAGCATGGTGTGCAAGTTAGAGTGTCACGTGTGCATGTCATAAGTCTTACATGTTCATTTATTGTTTTGGTATTGGTGTTTGAACCATTTTTGGAATGGAGGAGTGATGTGGAATCCTACATGGAGCCACATTATCATCCTCACATCCCATTTATATTTATTGATTGAATTTGAAGGATTTTGGGTTACTTGTCTCATTTATTCTCTTACACTTTTGGAAATTTGGTCTTGAGTTACATACTTGGATCCTTTTCAGAGTTGCATTTTAGATGGTTCTTATTGGGAAGGTGTTGAAATATTATTGGAGTGAATATTTTTGGAGGCTTAATGGAGAGGTAAGATCTCCACATTTGTTATTTCTTTATTTATATTTGTAGATGTGAAAATTTTGTTTATATGAATATTTGCATTGGTGTTGTGAATGTGATATATTAAGTTTGGGTAGTTTTCCTTAAGAAGGGAGTGGGAGATGGAAGTATGTGACCATTAGAGAGGGAAAAGGGAGTTATGAGGTATGCATTTTGGGGGAGTGTGATTAGGATTTCCACCTATGGGGAATGAAAAGGAAAACATGGACATATTTTTGCATATTTACAAGGGAGAGATAAGGATGTATTTGAATGTTTTGTATTGTGCACATGGAGGATTTTGGGTGGAACTCCTACTTCACTTGGGAGGAAAAAGGAGGTGGTTCCCATATTCCTTTCTCCTTTTGGCTTGATGTCAAGCCTATGTGTTGTTGGAAAGTTGTAAATATTGTTGAGTATGTCCATTTGAATGTGTTGTATGTTTTGTGGATTGTATGTTTGTGGAAGCCATTTTTGTAAAGGTTTTAAAAGTTGCATTACACTCCCCATTGTTCTTTGGTTGGGGCTCGGGGGCCAATAAGGGGATGGATTATCCTCTTATTGGATTAAAGCTCAGTGGAGAGCATCCCCATCCCCCTTTCTTTGTATTATGATCCAAGATTTGGTTGATAACTTGTGTCTAATGTTTATGTTGTGTTATTGCATGCCTAGTTAGGAGGTTTCCCATGAGGGGGTGACCTCACATGTGTGGCCATGGGGTGTAATGTTTCTCTTTATTTTAACTTTGTGTTATATGTATTTAATTATTGGGAAATTTTAGTCACTTTATTAGCAATTATTAATGTGTCTTAATTAGCTAATCCAACTTAATTTGTTAACTAAAATAAAGATGTGACAATTAGATAATTATGAGGGTAGATGTTCCTTGAAATTTTGTGGATGTAAATTAGATTTGTGTTGAATTTTGTGTTGTGTACTCTTTCCCAACTTCAAAGTCTAGATTTTGACTTGGGATACTTTTTTAGAGGCTTGTGGGACATCCCATGCCTCTTAAATTCATCCAACAACCAAACCTATGGTATAAGGAGTTAATTTTAGGCTTATTTATTCATTTTGGAGTGTAAAAAGTTAAAATAATTGTACTTTCTTACTTACCCCAATTAATTTTTCCTTGATAAGCTTGGTGTGCATGTTGGAGTGTCATGTGGGCATCTCATAAGTCTTACATCTTCATTTATTGTTTTTGTCTTGGTGTTTGACTTGTGTGTTTGGATGGAGGTGATGAAGTGGCATCCTACATGGAGCCACCTCATCAACCTCACATCTTATTTCTATTTATTGATTTAATTTGAAATATTTTGGGTTACATGTCTCATTTTTTCTCTTGAACTTTTGCAAATTTGGTCTTGAGTGACATGTTTGGAACCTTTTGGAGTTACGTTTTGAATTGTGCTTATTGGGAATATGTTGAAATCTTGTTGGAGTAAATATTTTTAGAGGCTTAATGGAGAGGTAGGATCTCCACCTTTTTTATTTATTTATTTATGTTTGTAGATGTGAAAATTGTGTTTGTATGAGTATTTACATGGGTGCTATGAATGTGATATATTGGGTTTGGGTAGTTTTCCTTAAGAAGGGAATGGGAGATGGAAGTATGAAACCATTGGGGAGGTAAAAGGGAGTTGTGAGTCATACATTTTTGAGGCAGTGTGACTAGGAGTTCCACCTATGGGGAGTGAAAAGGAAAACATGGAAATATTTTTGCATATTTGCAAGGGGAGAGATAAGGATGTATTTGAATGTTTTATATTGTGCACATGGAGGCTTTTGGGTGAAACTCCTACTTCACTTGGGAGGAAAAAGGAGGTGGTTCCCATATTCCTTTCTCCTTTTGGCTTGATGTCAAGCCTATGTGTTGTTGGAAAGTTGTAAACAAAATTAGTTAGTCCATTTGAATTTTTTGTATTTTTTGTGGATTGTATGTTTGTTGAAGCCATTTTTGTAAAGGTTGTGAAAGTTGCATTACACTCCCCATTATTCTTTGGTTGGATCTCGGGGCCAATAACAGGATGTCTTCTCCTCTTATTGGATTAAAGGTTGGGCAAAGATTTATTTTTATTATGATACAAGTTTTTGAAGAGTTGAAGGATGCAAGTTTGAAAGCTAAAAATTAGAGAAGACATTGAAATGAAGATTTGTGTTTGAACCATTGGAAGAATATCTATGTTGTAATTTGTCCATATTGTTCCCACTTAGAGTGGAAGTTTGTAAATCTTGTATTATCAAAAGAAATCTTTGTATATTTCATTTATTCAAATTTGTAATGTTATAGTGAAAGGAGAAAGCTTAAGTTGTATAGTTGCTTGAAATGAAACTCTCCTAAATTTGTATGTTATTCAAAGTTACAATATATATAAATATGTGCTATAATTTAAAGTTACACATTATAGGTGTTATAATTTCATCATTAATTAGGTTGTTAGTTGGATAGGTGACTTAATAAATTAGCATATTGTAATTAATCAATGACAATAAGAGGGAATATGAGCACTTTTGACGATAAGTCATCAACTTGCGAAAGGGGATAATTAGCGCAATTTAAGTATTTAAATTGCTTAGGCATAATTATAGGTGTCTATATTTTCCGTTTTTGGGGTGGCGTAAGTGACATCACTTCAAAGATAGTAGATGGAAGAAAAATTTTGAAGGGTAGAATAAAAATTAGTAGGAGGGAGAGATGCCCCCTTGAGTGTCGATGGGGTGATGAAAGAAGTTGATCGATGATCGAAAAAGGTGAGATATAGATAGAAGAATGGGGAAGAGGCAGGATGCTCTAATGAGAGAGAAAATTAGGGGTGAAAAGGGAAGTGGTGTAGAAGAAATAAGGAAGAGGGGAGAGAAGAGCTTAGCCTCTAGCCGTTGTTTATGTGGAACAAATTTGATGTCATCATATTGCCATAGGAACTACATCATTGGCCCTTATTAAAAATATAAGCATACGACAAAGGTAGAATGACATGAAAAGCCATACTACGAACAATTGTCCATTGCTGAAAGTACCAACTCCATACAACATATAAAAATGCAATGCAATACGAGAAGGAAACAAGCTCATCTAATAGGGAAAACAAGTATGAACGCACATATCCAACCCAACAATGGTCAAGACAGTTGTACAAATGTTTTGTTATCAGTGCTAAAGAGATCCAAAAGTTTTGATTGATGAAAAGGGTTAAAAATGATGCCTCAAGAAAGGATACATGTAAGGGGATAGGACAATGGACACGGGGTCCATGAAAAGTGTTTGTGCAACTAAAGCAGTGCCAGGAAACCAAAAGTGCCCAAGAGTACGGAGACGAACCAAGTAGCTAGCTTTGTGAATGGTTGTGAATCTAGTGATCCGTGAGGCATATTAATCAGGGAAGATGTGAGACAAACCAACGGGATATGGAGAAAATACCATGCACAAGACACAAGTTTCATCCGTAAGAAGCAAGTTACCATTTTTGCAGGGTTTTTACTTTTTAGGATTTTTGGAAAAAAATTCTCTATTTTTGGATTTTTTGGTATATATATTATTTTTATGGTTGTTTCACTTTCTGAACCATGGTGAACAGTAGAAGAAGGTAGAAGAAGAAAACAAAGGGCCTAGGGGTGACAGAAAGTGCCCTAGGAGGAAGAAAGGAGAAACAAAGGACAAATAATGTCCTTGTTAAGTGGAAAAATTAAGAAAAAAATTATTTGAAAAATAATTATTTACGAGAGTGTGAAGAAGAATAAAAATTGTCAGGGAGCAATAAAATTGTTCGGGGGAGAAGAAAGGGGTATCAAAAAAATGCCCTAATATGGTGAAAAAGAAGAAAAATAATTATTTAATAAAAATAATTATTCCACAGTGAATAGAGGAGAAAACGGTGATCAAAATGGGTTCTCCGGCCTTCCAAACGGTGAAAAACAGGTTAATATACCCCAGGGGGTAAAAACATCGCAATCAGTTCATTTTAAGCTGCTTAGTTTAAAAAACTTACCATGAGACTCGACACTCGGAAGAGATGGTGATCACCGAGTAACCATTTGAGGCATGTTGACGTAGTCCGGGGATACCAGAGGCATGCGAATGAGGGCCCATTTGTGAGTATCACAACCTTGCCCTTAAAATTTTGTCATTAATGCATTAATTAGGGCATTTAGGCATAGAAAATGCGTAGGCACACTGCGTGCGATCACGAGGTGTGGGTTAGGGCATGCATGTGCCACTTTGGGGCCACAGGCATCTATTTAAGGGCGCAAGACACAGTGCTATGTGTGCACATGCGCAAGCAAAAATCACAGCACACACACACGCGCACGCACACACATGAGCACATGTGTGTGCATGCACACACATTGGGAAAGGGGCGCACATGCCAGAAACATGGCGTAGGCATGGGTAGCTAAAGCTTGAGACATGAAGAAGCACAAATACGCATGCACAAGCACCAATTAGGTGGTGCACATGCCAAAAAGAGGCACACGCACCGAGAAAACACCCACACGCAAGTGCGGTCACTAGAAATGTGGCGTATAATCCCAAAAGGACATGCAGGTGCCCTAGATAGGTAGGAAAAGATAAGAAAGTGTCCAAAAATGTGACACTTAGAAGAATTTTTAGGATTTTTGGGTTAACCCTAAAAAAAAGATAGATTTTTAGATGAAATGCTAGAAACTAATGAGTGGCGTGTTATTTTGCAGAGATGACTACCAGTGTTGTAGATGCGGGAGCATCACTCCCGGATTGCTAAGCTAGATGGTAGTATGCACCGATGTGACCATTGAGAGATGGCCATATTACTAGAGGTAGTGGGGCTGGGCCTTGTGACTCAGATGCCATCGATTGTATTGGATCACGACCTCCTGACTGTGCTTTCCGAGTGATGGCACAATGAGAGTCAGTGTTTTAGACTACCCACAGGTGAGATGACAGTGACTATAGAGGATGTGTGGTGGATTCTACGCATGCCTATGATGGGTACACTAATTGAGTATAGCTCGGATGTAGGGTTGATCAGAGTAGCATGTAGTGCTTTATTCGGTGTTGATGACATCCCACATGATGGGATGACTGTGGCCCTACATGAGTGCATCTCAAACCGACATTGCATCGGGGACCCCTTTATATCATGGCACTTATCAGTGGGTTCCTACTCACTGATAAGATAGGGACTTCGTTCTTGAGAGGATTGCTACCATTAGTGCACGAGATTTATAGTGGTGAGAGGTATTGTTGGGGTCAGTGTATACTGGCCCATTTATACTGGGATTTGCATCTCATCACATACCACAGTCAAGAGCTGTGGGGCCAACATCATTGTTACATATATGGTCATGGGATCATATAGCCATTGGACACCCTGTTAGCCCATTCCGAGTTCGAGACCCTAAGGAGCCATCATACATGGCTTGGATAGTAGTTGGTAGAGACATCTGTGGTCACCTAGGTAGCCTATTCAGATATAGGTGGGAGTTTGATGAGCTAGCCATGATAGACATCATTTGGCATCCATATAGACACTTCCAGTGGCTAGAGGATGCCACAAAGCTTAGCATGTGCTTGGTGGAGCACTTCTTGATTGGCAGCCATAGCTACATCATAGAGTTGTATTTTGTTGATCGGTGTCAGCGGTAGGTAGGCCGAGTACAGGGTGTCCCACGGCCGGATATCCTCGGCATGCTTGCAGGGACTCTGAGAGGTAGACTATAGGGCCTTGGATCATAGTAGCTCGAGCGGGGCTATTTTATCATAGGTGTTTCCCAAGCATGGGATCCATTGCGATAGATTAGAGATCCGGTGACCACGGATTGATTATGCAATGTGATACACTATAGTGTTACCCGACGACTTACCATTCCAGAGGTAGCATGGGTAGCAGGTATTCACCCTCCTGTGGAGGTATGGCACAGGTCAGAGCATAAGGCCGAGTAGTAGCATTGGGGCAAGACCCCAAGGATCCTTTTGATGGGATCCCTCATGATGGACAGGGTGCCGCATAGGCATAAGGACTGAGGCTGCAAGGCCCAGTACAGGTAGCCATGCCTCCTCCCCGAGGTAGGATTTTTAGTAGGGCTAGTCTTCCAGAGTGCCGTAGGGAGCAGTCCCTGAGGCACGCATAGCCTTCATAGCTAGTGGTGCAGATAACCACAACATAGCTATAGGTGTAACAACTCTTAGTCAAGAGAGACGCGGTGAGAGCAGAGAGAGACGAGGCTCGAGGCTGGTGCGTGATAGCCAGAGTAGAGTGAGACAAGGCCTGAGCCCATATTGTTACATTACTTTTAGGGAAGGACTAGGCTCAGGCCCAAGCCAGGCTAGGAGATGACAGGTATCATGGCGGAGCTAGATCCAGAGATAGTTGTACAGGGGCAAAGATACTAAGTCTTTTACATTAGTCCCGATCCACAATTTGTGCATGGTCATGGCACAAAGAGACCACATGTATACTCGTTATCAGTAGCAGAGCTCATAGGGATCAAGTCCACACCGAGCTATAGGCGATGACCACAAAGAGAGATCGAGAGGTTGCCACCTCTAGATAGGCCGAGGCGGACTGGGCCAGAGTTACGGGTGAGCGAGACACTTCCGTTCAGGCAGTGCTTGCCTCAGGAGATGCAGATTTGATTCATGATGCCACCAGGCTTGGTGGTGAGGCACTTTTCTATAGGACAACATACTACGAGTGGTGCCGCTAGAGCAGAGAGTGGCATTGCCATAGTTATTAGGATCGAGTGCATCTAGCTCTCATTTGCGGAGGTCTGGCGGTCCACCCCGGTCGAGCTGACAACCTCTTCCAAAGCATCTAGTGAGACCGGTGCCAGCAAACCTACGATGTCTAGCATCAGAGGACAAACCTAGGAGCCACGGTGAGGGTGAGAGTTATTGATGATAGCCACCTTTGTATTGTATAGATTCTTTTGTATGTATGCCTCTTATGAAGGCTGATTTTGATGTACTGATTATTATAGACGTGTATTTTTATGATGCCTCTTGATGAAGACTTGATTCTTTCATATACATGCCCCTTTTTGATGGCATTGTGTATCACCTGATGTATTTATATTGAGCTCTGATCAGGACATTGTGTATATGCATACAAATATTTTTGATATATCCTTGTTGTACACCTCAGTTGAAGGCATTTTTGAGATAGAGCACAGATTTGTATGTATCCATTTTTGATACAGATGTATATTTGACACATGTGTGTGTGTGTGTGTGTGTGTGTGTGTGTGTGTGTGTGTGTGTGTGTGTGTGTGAGGACTCATTGTTTTGGCTCAGATACACATGGTTATGAGATGGTGTACATATTTGTTTTGTTGATACATGTATATAGATGGTTTTTGCATTGTTTGTAAATTTATGGGGAGCCAATTGATGACAGGACATGAATCGTGTTTATGTACCTTGAGCGGGCTTGTTTCTGCATTAGATTTGATGCATGTTATTTTTCTTGATGCAGCACTTATGGATGTTGTTATGGTGTTACTTTATTGTCTTTGTACCCTGATGCATGTGACATGAGTGGGCATAATTCTATGATGTGAAATACCCCTTTTTAGAAATTACTATATGTTGATTCTCATTGCATATTGCATTTTTTTAATTCAGCACTTATGGATGCGTTGTGACATGAGTGGGCATATATTGATTCTCGTTGCATGTCGCATGTTTTGATGCAACACTTATGGATGTATTATCTGATTTTGTACTTTATATGTATCTGATTCGATCTTGATGTATACATGCTCTGTGGATGTTTAGATGATAGATCTGTAGATGATATCAAATGTACTTCTCATGTGTTATTTTGATGTATATGGATGGGATGATATGATGATATTGGTGTGGGGGATATATTTTTGATTATGCATAACCCTTCTTGCCCCCTTTAATGATACAATATGTGATGATTAGCTTAGCATACATGCATGATGTAAAACTTAGCATTTTGTTTATATATGATGTACGAGATGATGCTAGATGTGATAATAGTGATGGTAATGATAACAAAACAAAGCACATGCAAGAAACATAGCCAAATGCTAACAAAGAATACCAGGAATTGATGCAATACACCTTGATTCACCATGTCTTATTAACAAGTAACAAACACAATCAAATGCTCAAGAAAGAACATAATGAATTAACACATTACATCATGATTTCCCAATGCTCACTAGCATGTCGAGACACACCGCAATATGCACAAGAAAGAATGAATCTAATCTAAGAAAGAAAAGATGAACTTTAATAAAGTACACCCAAGCAACAAACAACTCAAAAGAAAGAACACAAAACACTATACAAATAACAATAAAAGCAAGGAAACAAGATAATGCAAGTAAATATTTGTCTAAGATATGTTTACATGCACCACTTTTCTATTGTTTAGGTTTTTGTGAAACAATTTTCTATTGTTTTTGTGTTTTCGATGGTTTCCAAAGCTATGTGCAGGTAACCAAGAAAGTGTGGATGCCCCCAGCGTTAGGTGGGGAATATACAAGGGCAGAATCCATGCACTTATGAACAAGAAGAGGAAATCATTGAGTTTCCCCAACATAAGATGGGAAATAAAAAAAGACCATGCCCCTCACAGACAAATAAAAGAAGACAAAGCCGGATCAAGGCTAGACAAGATGATGTGCACAAGGAATCAATACAGTAGAATCTGGTCTAGGCCCAAGACAACTACCCTTCTAATACAAAATGCTTGTGAACAACGAATCTTCCCGAGGTGTCAGAAACTAGTTTTTACCCAAGGAATTGCCCAAAGTGCCACAATTGCATGGTTCTCACTAGTGGACAACCTTTTTTCTCTTTTTCTTTTTCTGAATTTTTTGATTTTTTTATTTTATGACTTCCCTATGCCATGTTTAGGCATAGAACCTCTTAAGATGCATGGCATTCATGGGCTCCGGAGCTTATCACCATTGGGGTGAGCCAGTTTGTATGCCCCTATTCCATACTTGGCAACTATGACATAGGGTCCTAACCAATGTGGTTAAAACTTCCCCTTCTTTTCTCACTCTGCTCTAGTATTGAATTCGTTCTCCTTCATGACTAAATGACCAACCTCAAACTGATGAGGGATGATTCTCTTGTTATAGTTTCTAGAGAATATGTGTTGATATACTTTTAGGTGATTAAGAGCATGAATGTGCCTCTCATCTAGTAGCTCTGAGTCAACCAACCTTGCCACTCAATAATCTTCATCCTTATCCAGATATTCTCGAAGAGAGATTCTCAAGGACAGAAGTTCAATTTCCAAGGGATGATAGATTCTATCCCGAACACTAGGGAATATGGTGTCACACCTGTAGGAGTGTGAATGGATGTTCGGTAAGCCCAAAGGGCTGGATGAATTTGTAGGTGCTAGTTGCGACCTATTTTACTAACCATCTTCTCCATTATCCTTACCAAATTCTTGTTTGTTGCCTCAGCTTGTCCATTACCCTAAGGGTAATATGGTGTGGACCATTTTAATTTGATTTGGAACCATTGGTAAAGACCTTTCATAATTTTGTTCTTAAATGACTTCCCATTATCTGTAATAATGGCTGTAGGAATGCCATACCGACAAATAATGTGATTCATGATGAATTTAGAAATTTGTGCTCCTGTGACATAGGTTAACGAGACGGCCTCCACCCATTTTGTAAAATATTTTGTGGTTGTGATAATATGTGTATGACCATCAGACAAGGTAGGAGTAAGTTTCCCTATTAAATCAAGTCCCCACTTGGAGAATGGCCATGGGGTAGTAATTGGTTGCAATGGTTGTGATGGAGCATGGATAAAATTTCCATACTTTTGACAAAGCACACATTTTCTAACATGATTGCAACAATCAGTTTCCATGGTAGGCCAATAGTAACCTACTCTCAAAAATTTCTTAGCCAAGACCATTCCATTTGTATGTGCTCCGCATACTCCTTCGTGCACTTCCTTGATTTCTGGATTGACTCTGTCACATCCATACAACGTAATGTGATTCTGTCATCGCCACGATGATAAAGTATACCTCTAAAAGGGTGTAACAAGTGATCCGGTGAATTAGGATTTTCTTTTAGTGGGAGATATTAGGATGGAATGTGTTGTCCTTAAGATAGGTGAAAATGGGTTCATACCATGGAGAGTGGGGACCAATAACCTCACAAGCCAGGTAAGATTCCGGCATATCATACACAGGCTGGCATAGATTTGCTATGAAGAAAGGCATATCATTGTTCCCTAGTGGAATACGAAGCATCAATCCTACTATTTCCATGGCATCTGCTGATCTATTTTTGCACTCTTGGGATCTGCTCAAAGGTGATGCGCACAAAATACTCCTTTAGAGTTTCCACTAACTTTTTGTAAGGTATGAGCTTGTCATCCTTAACTTTATACTCATCATTTACTTGTTTAATGATTAACTGTGAATCACCTACAACCTTAACATGATGAATATTCCACTTGATGGCCAGCTTCATCCCTGTAATGAGTGCTTCATACTCTGTAATGTTGTTCATGCAAGGGAAGGCCAAGCGGAAAGCCTGCGGTATAGGATCACCCAAAGGAGTAATAAGGACCACTCCTGCACCTAAACCATGAAATGTAAAAGATCCATCAAAATGTATCTACCATACGATATATTCTTCAATGTAGAGCAAAGAGGCATCTGGCGGCTCCAGACTCAAAGGCTTCATGCTTTGCAAAGGTGCTTCCACTAGCTAATCTACAAGTACTTGTCCTTTAATTGATTTCGATGGACAAATTCTATATCAAACTCAGTAAGTAGAATGATCCAATTAGCCATTCTACCTATGAGGGTTGGTTTGGACAAAAAATACTTGAGTGGGTCGACCTTCAATATGAGCTTGGTCTTAGTATTCGGCAGGTAATGGTGAAGTTTTTGAAAGGTAAAAATAATGGCTAGGCAAGCCTTTCCAATCTAAGGATAATTAAGTTCATAGGCAATGAGGGTGTGACTCAGATAATATACCACTTTCTCCTTATGGTGAAGGTCGTATTGGGTAAGTGATTGCACCAATAGTGTATTGTGTAGTAGAAATATAGAGCAAAAGTGGTTCTCCTAGGGTAGGAGGCACGAGGACAGGTGGATTAGCTAGGTACTATTTAAGAAAAGAAAAGGCTTGTTGTTACTCGGGTCCCTAGATGAAAGTGATGTCCTTTTTAAGAAAATGGGTGAATGAGTGACATTTATCTGCAAGCTATGAGATAAAGCGGTGAATGGCTTGAATTTTCCTTGCAAGCTACGTAGTTCTTGATATTTTCAGGTGGAGGCATTTCAGTGATGGTAGACACTTTAGTAGGGTCTACCTCAATACCTCATCTTGACACAATGAATCCCAATAATTTTCTTGATAGCACCCCAAAGACACACTTCTTTGGATTCATCCTGACTTTATATTCATGCAGGAATTCAAAGATACGCCGTAAAATGATAGGATGATCTTCTCTTGTTTTGGACTTTCCCAGGATGTCATCTACATAGTCTTCCATGATGTCATGAATCATATCATGAAATATTACTGTCATGGCCCACTGATAAGTTTCTCCCGCATTCTTAAGGCCAAATGGCATCACCTGATAGTAGAAGGTGCCCCAAGGAGTTGTGAAAGTTGTTTTGTGTTGGTCCTCCTCAGCGATTTTAATCTGATTATAACCCAAAAATCCATCCATGAGTGATAGCATTTCATATCCTACTGTTGAGTCAACAATCATATCAATGTTGGGTAATGCAGAAAGTCATCTTTAGGGCAAGCCTTATTGATGTCTCTAAAATCCATACAGATTTAGATACTGATAGGTTTCTTCTGGACATGAACAATGTTTGATATCCATTCAGAATAGTCAATTGGTGGATGAATCCTGCTACAAGAAACCTTTCCAACTCTTCCTTGACCAACAAGGCCACTCTTAGATGCATCTTTTGGAGTTTCTATTTGATAAGATTAGAATCTATGTATGACCAGGTTGTGCATGACCAAAGTTGGATCTAGGTCGGGCATGTCTTTGTAAGACCATGTAAACACATCAATAAACTCTCACAACAACATGGTGAACGTATTTTTTTCTCTAGCTGAGAGTGATGCCCCCAATTTTACTATCTTGGGATATTCTTTGGTAGCAATGTTGACATCAATGGTTTCTTCGACTAACAATTTTGATAAATCCTCAATACGCGTAGGATCAGTAGGAAGGTTGAGATCTTCATCCAAGGATGTCTCCATGAGATTTTCATCCTTGGCATGGTCACTTTGTTTGTCTTTGGATTTCTTATTTGTTTGTTAGCCAGTACCTCAAAGAGGTTTTCACTGTGAGACTTGGACTTCGATTTTTTTCCGAGGCTTTTCTTTAGAACTTTTTCCCTCACTTTTCTTCAAATTTTGCTGACCACGAAGTTCAGCCTCCTCGCCAAAGTAGGCACATGTGTCTAAGTTGACAAAGAAACCCTTCTTGTGGTCTCCAATGGGGATTGTATCCCTTATGCCCATGAAATCTACAATAGCCTCATTGTTCTCAAATAAATCTAGTGGCACGTGATGTTGTTAGTCCCATTCAACAAGGGAAGGGTATACTAGGTCAAGGGTTGGTTCAGTGGGGGTGATGGTTAGGACAACATTGTTCATGAAAAGGTTTGTGAAGGCCATATCCTCATATTGGCTACAACAAGAATCCATATCGTTGTCTAGGTAATCAGAACTATCCTCATGCTCAGAACAAGTCACATCTTGATCATTGGGTTGTGCTCCATAAGGATGAATCCCGATGCCCTATCTTTCTATTTTAAAATGTGGAAGGGGGACTGATTCTCTTTTTCCTTGTTTATACCTCCCACATCCTAGGCCTTTGTAGCCCATGAAGTACATCATTCTGCTAGATTTTTCATATTCCGGGGTTTGATAACAAGATGGTTGAGTGTCTTCAGGGACCCAAGTAGTAGGTAGATCAAGCAATTTCTCCTCAGCTAACAAGCCTCCAGGAAGGAATGACCCAATAGTGTGTTCTTCTCTAGGTCTCCTAAAGCGGTAATTGGGTCAACCTCTAGTCTTGGGTGACAAAGAGAGATCTGACACCAAGAGCACTTGTTGTACATTATACTCCCCATAGCCATATTCTAGGATTTTCATCTCCCATGAATCAAATGGAGATGTTGAAGTAGATGCCCCATGAGCACAAGAACTAAGTGAATCTGAATCCACGTGGGATTCCATAGCCTCAGACTGGAGCATAACAGCTATATCTACAGAGGGACATGCACATGTACCCTTTCTTTTAAATCTATTAAGAGCTCTACAATGAGAAAAGGGATTCGAATCTCTGGTATTATTATCGTATGTCCCTCATGCTTCAACTTGATGCACTGATGAAATGTTAAGGGCACGACCTACATGGCATGAATCTATGGTTGGCCTAGAAGCATATTATAGGGAAGTTCCAAAGTTAGGATGTGAAACTTCATCTGATGACAAGTGGGCCCTACTTCCATAGGCAGTGTGATGGTACTTGTTGATTCCCTTTCTGCGTTGTTGTATGTGGTGATGGTAATAATATGGGACTCAAGATCTTCCTCTGTATGTCTCAATTGTTTGATTAGCTTAAGCATGCAAATGTTCAATCCTGATCCGTTATCCACAAGCACCCATTTCATTTTCGTGTCAATGACAACTACCTCAATGTACAAGGGAAGATTATGCATGGGATTCTCGGTAGGGATCTCCCTATGGTTGAAAGTGAGATGCTCACTTGGTGCAATGTTTGCCACTGCAGCTTGAAGATGTGTAGGATTGACTTCTAAAGGCACTCTCGACCCCTAAAGAGTTTGATACAGAATTTCCTTATGCACATTGGATATCTTGAGGAGATCTAAGATTGAAATCTTAGCAGACATCTTCTCAAGTTGTTCTAGAAGGTTATACTTACCAGTATGTGGGGTCAACGGAGAGGGTTCCAGAATCACGAGGTGAGCACACCTTGTTACCGTAGCATAGTCCTTTCCCTTAATCCAGATAGTATTAACACGGTCAGCAGGAGAGTGAATACATCCGATAAGTGAATCATAATGATTGTTATCTCTCTTGGTATACAAGTAATTCATGGCTTTATAAGTTTGTGATGAATCTCCCCGATCTGGATTTTCCTTTTCTGACTTATCATGCTTGGGGAATGGTTTCTTATAAATCCCCATTTTGTCATTAGGTGTTTGTGTGTGGCCAAGGTTATCCACCTCTATCTCCCCATTGTCAATGAGGTCTTGAATATAGTGATGAAGTCACAAACATTTTTTTGTTTTATGACCTTTAACGTGATGCATTTCACAATATTCATGCTCCTTATACCATGAAGGTTTCAGAGCATTGTCATCAAATGGTTGTGTTGTAGGGTAGGTCATCATGTGGGCCGCATCCAACTATTTTAGTATGACTGACAACGGTTCATTTAGAGAGTTGAATGTTTGTCATTTTGGTGGTGGTTGAATTAGGCCCTTGGTCAATTTAAAAGGTTGAATAGTTTTGATTTGTTTGAACACGTTTGGAATCAGTGATTCTGTCTCCCACCACATTTTTGTTTTTTTTTTAAATCTTTGGCTTTTTCATGGCTTTGACACTTTGGTTATCTTTAGATTGGTTTTTGAGGGTGCCTTTGGCAATGAGATCCTTTTCTATCTGAATCCCTTTCTCGATAACCTCCTCAAAAGTATGGACACAATGCATTTGGAGGTGGAAGGTGATATCTGGGTTGAGATTGGGAACAAAGATACTAACCAACTGCTTTTCAGGGAAAGCACAAGGGAAGTGACTGGCTATCCCTCTCCATCATTGGAGGAAGCTAGCAAAGGTCTCATTTGGGCATTGTTTGGCACCGCACAAGTCTACCATGGTGATGTCACTCTCTATGTTATATGAGAAGTGACACACGAATCTTTCTGCCAATTCTAGCCGGTGGAAATTGATCCTCATGGTAAGCGTGTAAACCATTCCAATGCTTGACCTCCGAGACTCTTGGGAAAAATTCTGATGAGGTAATTATCACTATAAGACACCTCTTGACATGCCATGTAGAAATTTTTGACATGATCCCTTGGGTCTCCCTTGCCTTTGTATTTGTCAAACTTTGGCGTATCAAATTTCTTTGGAAAGGGTTGAAGGGTCATTGTCTTGTCAAAAGGATAGGGGCATAATTCTTCATATTGATATTTCTTGATGCTCCCTATATTACTCTCTTGTAAACTCGCAAATGTCACTTTCATAGTCTACACTTCCTATGTGAGCAATTGTTCTTTAGTGGGAGAAGTAGGGATGTAAACACGATGGTACCCTATGTCTTCTTCTCCTTGTTTTTCCCGATGGAGTTCATTGTTCTTAACCTTAGGCCTCACCTTTTGAATGTTCTTATTTGCATCTTTCTGTACATGGGAAGTAAGAAAAGCAAGTTGTCAGCTTAGGTTGTTGATTTGTTGTTGGATTGTGGCTTGGTTTATAGCCTCTTCTTCTAAAGGTTCCTCTTCTTCGTACTATGGAGGTTCTTCCTTTGTCTCAAGTTCTATTTTGTTTCTTCGTGGCACTTTGATGAGGGGTATTCTATGCCCTACCACTTCATCATTTCCTACGTAAGAAGTGGAAGCATGCCGCCTATTAAAATATCTTCCATATTGATAAGGGGGCATTCTTTCTCGGTAGTGTCATGTGTTTGTAGTATTGGTTCATTCTCGACGGAAAATTTGGCCCCTAATTTGACACCGGGCCAACACTCTGTCTTTATTTCTAAGAATAAATTTGTTTAGCAGAGTAGGGTCAAAATCAAAGTCCGCACGTGGTGACTCTAATTTCTTTCCACTATGGTTGACCATTTCTTCTGTTTCCTTTTCTGTAGAAAATAGTGGTCCTAAATCATGCCCGATGAATGGGTTTGACCCTTTTCTATTATAGGTTTCCCAAGCTTACACCTGTTGTTCCTCATATGTTTGTTTCTTTAACCCTAGACGCATCTTGGGAGCCATGTTTTCATGATAAGTTTCACTAGGGTAAGTTGTAGATTTATTCAAAGTTCAATGACTACCCCTAAGTGAAATGTAAGATGTACGTGTTAAGAGTAAATTAACAGTGTGAGAATACCAATGTGATAGAGTGATAAAATCACCAATGAAACAATCGTTTGGTATTGAAACCTAATCAGATGAAGTATTTCCTAGACTACGTTTCAAACTAATTCACGTCACGAGAAGTTTAACAAGATGTCTCCATTTATGAGAAATTCAAGGGAATGAACAAAACGTAAGTAAATACATGAATTTAAATGCAATCTCCCAATCAAGATATACGATGAGCGAGCTCAAATCTGATTAAAACCTATATCTTAAAAAGTGCCAATTATGATTTGTGAATGACACAACATTATCACTAAGATATGTTAACCCACTTTACACGAAAGTGAAGTATTGATATCAAGGTGTTATTGATATAACATGCACAAATGGTAATGTCTAGCACCTTTTAAAATCAAGGTAATAATAGAACTAAACCAAAAAAATCTCAAAGTATAGCTAGGAGTAGTTAAGAATGTGTGCAGTGTAACCCTATAATATAGGTATTTATGTTGAGTTTACAAGAAACAAGACGTAAATATCGAAATTGTAATGATACGAGACAAACAAGCTACCTCCTCTAAGGAAGTCCTTGGTGATGAACCACGCCTAACTACAATGACGACCTTGACATGGGTATCGGGATCACAATGGCTACCAAATGACATTAAAATGCCTCCGCTCACTTTAGACGTTTAACTAACCCAGCCGTAAACATGGATGGGCTTAACGGACATAAAAATGAGAGAAAGCGTCGAATGGAAACACAAAGGTAGTCACACCTCTTTCGATCAACAAAGTTTCAAAATAATGTGAAAGAAATAAATTAAAAAATGAAAAATGCAAGCTTTATTTCAGCAAAGTTTTACCTCACCCTAAGGCAAGTAAAAACTAGGCGAAAGTAATGCATCACACATTTCTCAATGAAAGTATGGTTCATAACTAAACACCGTTTTAGAATGGTCAAAGTGGGATCTTGGCCAAAGTATATTTTCCTAGGTGGTTCTCTCATCCTAGGTGTTACAAAGTTGCCTCGAGCAAGTGTGATTTACCCAAAAAGTCACACTGACTAGTTTGGGAGTATCTTGGCTTTACTTTACCCCGTTCAAGAACAATAGGAAACTAGTGTGTCTACATGTACTATCATTGGGGTTGCCACATGGACAACTGGTAACGCTATCTCACAAAGGAATCACTAGTCAAGTAGGTAGTGTAGAGAACTTCCTATTTCATCCACAAGGTTCCCTCTTGCGTGGACTACTTTGAGGTTCCTGGAACCACCCCCATTGTTGTAGCTTAAGGTGTTATGCCAAAGGTGTTATGTTCCAGTTGAGTGGAGAGGGACATACCCTTTTCCAAAACCTGTAATATAGTGTTTTGAATGTGGTGTGTTTTTTATCTTGCTTAATTAGATGTGGTTTTCTTGAACAACGTTTGGCAACCTGTAAGAACACGTGTATTAGAATTTTTTTGAACTTTGTTTCGTTTCTTTTGTTCTTTGACAAGCATTTTGGTCTGAATGATGATGATTAGTAATGGTCCATCAAAAGATAAGGTACCATTTTTGATTCTCCAGATCATCCAAGGATGCAAGAGAAGAGCATACATTATGTCATCACAAGTCTCAAAAGATAACTAAATTGAACAACACTTTAATTTTGACAAATAAAAAATTGACCAATTCTAACTAGAATACTCCTAACAATCTTAAAGCGGAAAAATGTTTTAAGAATCATTTATGATTCCCAAGATCACCCCAAGGGATGTGAGGGAAGAGCATATGCGATCTCAATCCCGTTAGTTTAACAATGTAAAATACTACCTAATCAAATACCAACATGTAACAATAGCCTGTAAAGACAAATATGTGATTAGATAAACTTGCAAAAAAGTTAGCACGTCAACCCTTTAAATCCAAAAAAATTCAATAAGACACCTGCACCCCTTTTTCTATTCCTACGCACTAGTTAGGGCGTATGCGCCACCGAAGGCTATTTTTTCGGTACACAGATACCCTGTGCCACCGAGAGAGATGTGTATGCCCCTAAAATCATATTTGTGCCCCTTAAACAAAGACTGTGCCACTCTATGGATTTTTTAGATCAATTAAATGCCTACGCCACCTGAGAGGTGTATGCGCCACGAAAACAACATATGCGCTACTCTGAGAAAATAGACAAAAAAACAAACAGAATAACCGTATTACCAGAAAAATATACCTACACCACTAAAACCACATGTGCACCTTGGTTAGGGTGTGTGTGTTGTTCTGACGGGTTTCGACTACGGTGAAGGTACAAGACGAAATAACATGTGTACCTAGGTTAGTGCACATGTGCACGGGTTAGGGTGGATGCGTTAGGGTTAGTGCGCCTACGCCGTGGTCGGTGTACCAAATGATAAAGTTGAACAAAGCACGCTGCGCCACACGAGAGAGATGTGTGTACCCCTAAAATCATATTTGCGCTCCTAAAATCACGATTGCACTCCTAAAAGTGTGTTTGCACTAGACCTGCAACCACAACATGGAAAATAATGCAAAAAACTTCACAATACTCTAAATTTTGACAAGTTAGTTCAAAAATGGCAATGACCCATTAAAATTAAGGCTATGAACATGAAGTTACACATATCAAATGAGCAAAAATTCTAACAAAATGGACATTAATTACTACATGTGCATATCAAAAGTTAACCAAAACAATGAAATTTGAACTAAAATTCCATGGGACTAAGGGTCCCACTTTGGGCATGGCAAATGTGTGCCAGTGTTTATTTCTAACTAATGCTAAATATGAATGGAAGAATAACACCTAAATAGTCTTGATTAGCAAGAATTAAACAAACATTCTAAGCACCATCATGATAAGAATTAATCAAGGGTTAGATGCTAACATTTATCAATAAAACTATGAAATCAACAATGTTAAGTATCTAAATAACCTCTATTCTTTAACAACATGCAAATGAAAGAACCTAGGTAGGCTCCATGGCTATCAAAATAGTTGTCCTTAATGTTCTAAGCACCTAGGAATGAGGGCTAGTCAAAGTTGGGCTACAAGACCCCTTTTGACACCTCCCATATGACCTAAGCACTTTTGAGAAAGAGGCTTAACTCTTCAAGATGATGAACTCTTAAGAAATCAAGGTGCAAGCTCTTAGTCTCTTTGTTATATGATTTGCATTTGCTCTCTAAGTAGTTTAGGTGTAAGTAAAAAGGTAGGTGGAGGGATTTTTATATAGCCCAAAGGATAAAGGATTCAACACATTCTCATGAATGTGGGATAAAGGTAAAACACGATTAGGAATGGATAAGGTTGCTTTATTAAAGGTAGCCTTACTTTAGAAGGGTTTAATTTATGCTTAGCAAGTCATGGGAGTTGGGGGGTGTTTTAATTAATCAAAGGTGATTAACTAATAGGTAGGTGTAAGCTTATAGAAGCCAATTAGAAGAATATTAGTGCGATTTAGGCTATTGTGAGGGGATTAAATCAATTAAATATTGATTTACTAGTTAAATGAAGGGGAAGACTAATTAATTAATTAATCTAGATAGAGGAGGTGATTAATTAATGGAAGGTCATTAATTAGGTTGTTAGTTGGATAGGCAACTTAATCAATTAGCGTATTGTAATTAATTAACGAAAACAAGAGGGAATATGAGCTCTTTTGATGATAAGTCGTCAACTTGTGAGAAAGGGGATAATTAGCGCAATTTATGTATTTAAATTGCTTAGGCATAATTATAGGTGTCTACATCCCCTACCCCGTGTAAGTATACACTTTATCTCAGCATTAGGTCCTCTCCTTTGGAAAACATTCTCCTATCATCATCGCATGTACCCAAAACAAGGGGGACATACATTAGGTGAACAAATCACCCCTAAAATAACTCGGGGCTATAGTTCAAATCAGCATAGGAACATTGTCACGAATGGCCTAGAATATGATTTGGGTCTAGCACACATTATAGAAAAGAACACCTAGAATCGGACAATAATGCATGGGAACCTATGTCCTCTCCGGGTTTTAATGTCCTAGGGGAACAAAAAATTATTTTCTTAGCACATCACAATTTACAGAGAAATTCTAGAGTAACAAGAATTGGCCTTCAATCATAGAATGTATTCTACCTCCTATAATCAGTTAAAATCAATACAATTGAAACTGTTAATACCCAAATTTGTTCTCCTTTTTATTCTAAGAAGCATCAAATATATGGCATGAAGTTTAAAGATAGAAAGATAAGGATGTATGTTGTTTTGTAGCTAGGGATGTGATCTAATTGGCACTCGATTTGAGAGAGATGGATAGCACTCAAATAGGACTTGATCTTGTCCTAAATATTTTAGGTTGTGCCTTTCAATCAAGGTAAGAGGACTTATTTTGTAACCCTCAAATGGTGAAGGAGATGAAAATATCCCTCAATTTGTGCAAATAATATGAAAATTCCTTGGGAAAATATGATCAAAGCACTCCAAATCGACTTTCACAAGTTGTCACTTCCAGATTATGGAGATACTTTCAATGCAAGGAAAGGGTTACTAAAGACAATTTGCAATCCTGATCTGTTCTTCATACTTTAGCAAATGGATTTTGATCTTCTATGGGTATACAGGTCAAAACAAGGGTAAACAGGTAGGATTAGTTATTTTCAATGATTTTTAGTGGGATATTGACAAGACAAACTTGACTATGCCAGATATTTGACAACCTCTACAACATTTGAACAACTATCAAATAAAATTCTTCAAAATAGTTAGGATGTTCTTTCAACCAGAAGAGATACACAAATGGAGGCCCAGGTTTTCACTCTTCACACAATATTTGAGACCTCAACACAAAATCTTGAGTTAAAGGACTCAATTAAACATAAAAATCTTGGATCAAATCATGACTAAAAAGGTACCCCAAAGGCTTACAAGTAATCTCTGTCAACAAATGAAGGTTAAGTGATTTTAAACTACTTATTTTCAATGCCAAATGAAAGCTTCTGACAAATGAAATTGTAAATGCCACTAAATTATCAATAAGGATGAGATCTGTGTGATTCCTAAAGATTTCAATGCTAGATTGTAATAAGAATAAGGAAAAATATTTGCAGACATTAAAACATGATAACAAACATCATATTTCCCAAAATAACATAGATTAATTCAAAATCTTGTTAGATTCATCAGTAGGGGAGAGTTTCAGGAACAATCTCAGAGTTGTGTGATGGCTATACACTTGTAACCAACTCAACATGAATGAAGATCTAACACAGAAGACATTAACCAGGTTTTTTGGAGGGTTTCTCAGAAGATGAGATTCTCTCAAAATTTTCTCATGATTTTCAATTTCGACCTTTTGCATGTCAAAAAACATGCATTATATAACATTTGTTTACATCCAAGCCTTCTTTCCCAAGAAAAGAATATGCCAAGCATCAAGTTTGTTACAAAATTCCATCATGATTCGTAGACAAGGACGTTTAACATATTTGCAACAAAAGTTCCAGGTGTTTTGAAAAAGGTGAATCATTGAGGATTTTTGCATCATAGTTTCAACTGGGAGCACATTTTTCCTCCTTTCATGCAGCATGCTCCTCTTTCATCATTTCACCTTTACACTTTCCAAATTTGCCTCTGTAACTTTTGGATCGATGTTTTACATTTTTAGATGGGTTAGGAAAAAAATTCATTTCAAAAACATCTTTGATCTTCAAATTGATCCTCAAAACTGATTGCATTGGTCCTTGCAGGCACAAACGACACAAATTTGCAAAAAAAATGGTGAAAATTGATGCAAAAAATGCATTTCCACACTTCCTGGAGAAAAAATGGTGGTCAAACTAAAAATGCACGATTCTGGGTTGATCTTCCTTTAGCCTTTAATTTGAGCCTTCCACGTGTCACAATGTGATTAGAAATGGGCTTGGGATCACTTTTTGGCATTTTAACGCGTTTGGAAAAATGTAAAAATTTGACATTTTTCTTCGCCCCTCTACCATTTGAAAATGAGATTGACACATGTCCCAATGTGGGTCCCAACAGAATCGTGGCTCGATTCTAAAAATTTTCACCATTTTGGAAAAAGGAAATTTTTCCAAAATATCCCCACATCTCTGCCTCATGAAAACATGCCTGACACGTGTCCCAAAGTGGGCCCCATTGGAATCGCAGACCGATTCTACACATTTCCACCTTTTTTGGGAAAAGGATTTTTTTCAATTTTCCTCCACGGCTCCGACGTCCTACAAGACACGTGTCCTCATATGATTAGCTGAGGGGTAGTGCTTCTCATTTCATATTTTAATAATATTCCACAAAGGAAAATTTTTGACATTTCCTCCACCATCCCCCACCTTCGCCTTTCCCTACCATGTGGTGATTCTCGATTCACTCGTGGGCATGCACTCCTTTTGATTTCTTACCTTTATAGGATAAAAGCTAAATTTCCCACAAAGACCCGACACTCTGAAATCCCTTCTTTTGATCTGAGCCATACACGTGGCTCAATCGTGACCATTGATGGAGCTGTGGCCTCATTTTGTAATTTTAACCCTTTATGCCAAAATGGGAAAAATCTCAAGTTTCCTCGAGGCCCGAAGTTCCACCTCTGACCCTACCACGTGTCCACTCTGATTGGCCTGGCGGACCCGTGGCCCTTTTCACAAATTTTGTTCCCTTTCACCAAAAGAAAAATTTTCTAAGTCTTCCACCAGCCTCCATTCTCACCTTTGATGTAAACGTGACACATGTACCTCCTTTGGGGCCTGCGGAGTTGTGGGGGTAACTTGTACTTTTTTCCAAAAACACAAAAATGATAAGCTTTTAGAAATGACCCACCAATCCTTGTCCAATTAGAATAATCCACGTAGGAGAAGATTTTTGAGCTAAAATTTGAAGGGCAAAGGACACCCGTATGATTGTCACAAAAACGTAGAAATTGCGAGAGACACCCATGAACGAATTTGAAGATGGCGAGGGGAAAATGATGCTGTCTAATCGTAAAAACATAGAAAATGCTAGGGATGCCCTAGAATTCAATTTTTTTCTAAGGACGAAAAATTTCTCGAAATTAAACCAACTGAAACATGTTTTTAAAGTATTTTTGATCATGGAATTGGATTCTCAATGGCATACAAGTGCAAATCGATCAATTTTAAACTTTGACAATCGGGCATAAATTTTGGATAAATTAGGGCACAAAATAGGGCACACATGTTGATTTCATTCAAATTGGGGCAAAACAACAAGTTTATGAGCATTTCAAGGCATTCAATCTGGAGGGAAAATTTGTAGACCACCAATTTAAGAGAAAAAATGTTCCAGAGCATGCAAACCAAAGGAAAATTTAGGGCAAAACAGGTGCAAGCTCAAAAATGGCACCAACATCAGCTCTGCTCGGGGATGGGCACTCCCAATGAGTGCCACAAGAACAAAATAAGTAGACCAAGTGCCAAAAACAACCATTGGGAAATGGAGTCAAAAATGCAGAGCTGAAAAACTAGACCCAATCGACAAAAAATGGCTACCAAGAATAGGGCAAACCACAAACCGACAAAAACAGCAAAAATAGAGCCAAAAAACAAATACTATACACTATACAAGTGGTGCATACCTCAAATTTGGGGATTAATCCAAGAAATGCTTCAGATTTCTACCATTAATAGGAAATTCAAGCATCTTTCCATTTAAGTCCTTGAGAAAAAGGTATTCTCACCAATTCTTATATCAATGGAGTTATATAGGTGTCTAAGGTAAAAGATTACATCCTTGTACCACTCAGAACTTACCAATTTCTCAAGAACATCTTCCCTTTCTTCCTCTACTTCATTCACTTCAATTATCTGTAGGTTTCTCTTAGCCATGAGCTTAGCAAGACCCAAACCTCTTACCAACTTTATGGTTTGGATATCCATGTCATATTCCTGCAGTTGTTCACCCATCTACATCTTTTTTTTGAGATCTCTATCTCTGATAAGATGTCTTTTACCATGGTGTGGGGAACATAAGCAACAACTTTTGAACTTAAGATATAAGGCCTGAAAACCTTTGTTTCTTTCACCAAGGAAAATGCTTGTTTTTCCATGATTGTGTACTTTAACTCAGCAACTTGTAAATCCTTTCTAAAGAAGGTAATAGGCCTCTCATCCCCATCTTCATCCTTTTGCAGCAAAACAAATGCAATGGTATTTTTAGAAGCAAAGGAGAAAAATTGGAAAGGCTTATTGTAATTCGGAGCTGGCAAGACAGGTGCATGTTTCAATGCTTCTTTGATTCCTTCAAAATTCTAAATAAGAGCCTCCTCCCATTTGATAACTTGGTATTTCTTTAACATGCATGTAATAGGAAAAGTCAATTCAGAAAAATTAGACACAAACCTTCTAATGAAATTGATCTGCCCAAAGAAGGATTGGATGCCCTTCTTTGTTATTAGAATTGGAACCTTGCTGATTACTTCTACCCTCTCAGGGTCAATCATGACACTAGCCTTTGAAACAATATGACCAAGTAGCTTGGCCTTTTTCACTCCAAAATGGCACTTCTTTGGATTCAAAGAGATTCTAAATTCTCTACATCTAATCAACATTCTTTCCAAGTGCTGCAAGTGATCTTTTCTGCTCCTTAAAAACACAGTCACGTCATCTTGATAAACTACAATGAAGTCATTTATGTAAACAACAAAAGCAACATCCATTACTCTTTGGAAATTAACTCCAGCATTCATAAGACCAAAAGCATTCGTACATAGACATATGTCCCCCAAGGAGTGGTAAAGGAAGTTTTAAATATTTCTAACTCCTTGACAACAACTTGATTGTAGCCAGAGAAACCATCCAAGGTGGACAACAATTCAGATCCAGTCACTAACTGCAGCATGTTTTCCATGTTTGGAAAAGGATAATTGTCCTTCAATGAAGATCTATTCATATTTCTAAAGTCTACACAAAGTCTGATATCTCCATTTTTCTTTCTGACTGGCACAAGGTTTACAACCCAAGATGAATACCTTGTGGGCTGAATGATCCCTCCCTCTTTCAGTTTCTTCAATTCATCTTACATCTTCATGGAGAGGAGTGGATTAATTTGCCTCTACTTTTGTCTGAAGGGCTTGGCATTTGTTTCAAGAGGAATCTCATGCTGAAACAAGTCCTCTTTGTATGCTTTCAGCTTTGAATAAGACCAAGCCAAGAAAATCCTGATATTTCTTCAATAGTTAAACATAGGACTATTTTTCCTCTTTGTTTAGATTGCTACCCAACCAAAATTTTCTTGGTTTATCATTAATTCCCAAGTTATGCTCTTCCACATCCCTAAGGCAGATATGTTTCCATTGATGATGCAATCAACATTGCTAAAATTTGATTCAAGAGCAATAAGACCTCTAGGAATGGTGTTATTTTTCAATTAGATGATATCCTTTCCAAACAAAGTCTCTCTTCCTTTAGTCACACACACCATTGGTTCCCAATCAATATTATGATCTACAAACTCACCTTGATTTTGTAAGAACCCTTGCACTTGAGCATCATCATTAAACACTTGCCAATGTTTGATGTTGTCAGGGATAATTGGCCTAGTTAACACTTCAATATTATACTCACAATAAGGTGAAATGGTACAATTTCTAAATCTTGACCCCAACACGCCAACATTAACAACATCAATTTTTAAATTCTTACCTGGATAGGCTGCAAGTTACACCACCAAACCCTTCACACAAAAAATATCGACACTTCTCTTGAGTCCATGAAGTACACTTTCCATAGGTTGATGTCACTTTGATATCCAACTCATTCATGACTTCTAGAGGCATGACATTACATGATGCACCAGAATCAAACATACAATTTTGAAGTAGCCTATCCTTTATGATCAAAGTTGTGAATAATGGATCAACATTCAATTGGGAATCAACCAAGGATGTCCCCAAGTATACCTCAGGTGTTTCTTAAATATCCTCTAATGGTGGTGGTGTTTTAAGGTCTACAATTATCTGAGGAGGAGTTTCAACAACATTTACATTTCTTCTTGGGGTACTCTTCTCCTCTTTCAATCCCAAGTACTCAAATGCTCTCTTCTTTTGCTCTGGAATCCTAAGAAACTCAATGATTGGAAAACTCAATTTTATATGGCTCAATACTTGGGCTATGTCACAGGAAAATTCTTTTGCAAGGAAGCATTAGAATGGAGACAAGTAGATTCATTAGATGGCAAGGGAATCTTGGCAGCTTGGGCAAGAGGAAGACTGAAATTTTTTCTTGAGACAGCAAAGATTTTGGTAGGTGTTTCTCTTCTAGAAGATTCTTTGGGAATACTTATAAGCAAGGGTGTTTTAGGTTTGGCTTGAGGCACAACTCCTTAACAACCTTGCTCCTAGTGTTATACTCTTTCTCTTGATTCACAACAACATTCATTAGCAATTATCTATCTTCCTCCAAAGGGATACCACCATCATACTTCTTAATCATCAAAGGTCTTAAGTATTCAAATTCATTATTAGGAATCTCAAAAGCTTGCACTCCATCTACCTCAAGAGTATAAGAGGGAAGAAGGACTTATACCCATTTGATGCAATCCCAAAAAGGTTCAGAGCTTGTCCTTGCACTTATTACCTTAGTTGATGTTACTCCTTCTTGTGAGCTTGAAGAATAACCCACCATGCAAATATCATCATCAGTACCATCATCATTATTAGCTTCACCATCTTGCTGGTCCATTTCACATGGAGGATGGGGCAGAAAACACCTATCACACTAATCAATATCAAAAATTTCCTCAACAACAGTAACCCTAGCAGTTAGGGGATCAGGTAACACTCTTCCTTCACATGCTTGAGGATGTCTATTTGCAGACCCCATGGGTCCTTTCCCTCTATCATCAGATCTCTGATCACCCCTAGGATGATTGGAAAATTTGTCATGGTTTTTTGTTTTTTTGCTGACCTTGTGAAGTCTACCTAATTCCCTTCTCTGGTGAGATAACTTGTATGAGATTTCTTTGACAACCCCTGCCAAAGTTTTCACAACCTCCTCCAAATCAGCACCCTTGCTAGCTTGAGGTTTTTCAGGGTTTATCAGCTTTACACCATCTCTCTTGAGAGGTTTCCCAATTGCTTGATATTGTTTTCAATCTGCAGTGCCATGGTGAAGGCCTGCCTCAAATTAGTAGGGTTTTTGTCTCTTAGGTAATAGGCTGCCTTCTTATCAAATGCATCTGCATATTTGATCAAGCATGACTGATCACATGGCCTCAAATTAATTGGAAGCCTTCTCAAAGTTTTGTTAAACCTTGTGTTGAAGTCATGAACTGATTCATTGGGGTTCTTCTTGATATTTTCAAATTTAGACAATAGAAACCTAGGATCAGTTTTGTCACCATATTACAATCTAAATGCATTCTTCATTTCAGTCCATGAATCAATAGAATTATCAGGCAGAGCCTTGTACCAATCCCTTGCATCCTCTTCTAGTGTATGAATGAACAATTTGACATACACATCTTCAAACTCTATTTCAAAATCCTCCATCATGTTAACAAAAAGTTTGAGATGCTGATCACCTGTTATGGCATTATTCCCTTGGAACTTTGGAAATCTACTTCTAACATCCTAAGGCACAACATTAGGATAACCAGCCATTCCCCTAAAATTTATTGGGCCAAAGGTGTTGACAACAAATGGAGGTCTAGGCTAAGCCATATTGTTTTGTGGAGGTGATCTTGGAGGAGAAATAGAATGATGAGGAGTGAGAGGTCTTTGGGGCTCAAGAATGTGGTTCACAAGATTGGTATTATCTAGGTGCTAATTTTCTTGGAAAGTTTTACTAGAATTGAAACACATAGGTGCAGATTGAAGAAGGAACTCACCAGGTACATCGAAGGACCTTCACTAGTTGAAGTAAACAAGTTTATGAGAAGATTTTTGTAATCCTCTACTAAAGGATGATCTCTCTCACCAATGGATATTCCTTTTCTTGATGTCTGACCTTTAACAACCTTCCAAACTTTTCTCTCCTCTAAAAATGTCTTTCCAAATTCTTGAAATAAATTTCTACTTGGGTATCTCCTGAAGAGAGATCTTCTTCCTTCTAGTTTTGCATAGATTAGCAACACCAAAAAACAAATGATAGAAAACTAAGACACTGGTATTTATCAAGATCAAAACAACATGGAGTCACCACTAAGGAGTTTCACCCTAGTTGTGCAAATGCAATAAAATACTCTGTCAAATACCTATCAACACAAAATCTTGCCAAAATTTATAGATCAGACCTTCCTTTTTCTTGAATTTATCAATCACAAATGCAAATGAAGTGCAACAACTACTGGAAACTGATAAAATTGTAGGCAGAACTTATATCTTCACTTAATCCTTACAAATATGATTATAAAATGATGCTTCAACATTGTGCTTGCGTGCAAAATTTGTAAGAAACATTATTGGGGTTTGACATGTATCCAAATATCTCAAATATTTTCAACAAATCCCCTTATGCAATGGCACCATTGGTGTTGGTACCAATTTTTTTTCTCCTTTTCAGTCTGAGTAGCATCAAAGATATGGCATGAATCTTGAAGATAGATAGATCATGATGTATGTATTTTTGTAGCAATGGATGTAATCTAACCTGGAACCCATTTGTGGATAAATTGATAACACTCAAATAGGACTTGATCTTGTCCTAACTATTTTAGGTTGTGTCTTTCAACCAAGGTAAGAGGACCTATTTTGTAACCCTCAAATGGTGAAGGAGATGAAGATATCCCTCAATTTGTGTAAATAGTATGAAAAGGCCTTGGGAAAATATGATCAAAACTCCAAATTTGACTTTCACAAGTTGTCACTTCCAAATTATGGAGATACTTTCAATGTAAGGCAAGGGTTACTGAAGACATTTTGAAATCCTAATCTATTCTGCATACTTTAGCAAATGGATTTTGATCTTCTATGGGTATACAGGTCAAAACATGGGTAAAACAGGGTAGGATTAGTTGTTTTGAATGATTTTTGGTGGGATATTGATAAGACAAACTTGACTATGCTAAATCTTTGACAACCTCTACAACATTTGAACAACTATTAGATAAAATGCTTCAAAACAATCAGGATGTTCTTTCAACTAGAAGAGATACATAAATGGAGGCCCATGTTTGCACTCTTCACACAATCTTTGAGACCTTAACACAAAATCTTGAGTTAAAAGACTCAATTAAACATCAAAATCTCTTATCAAATCACGCCTAAGGTACCCCCAAAGGCTTACAAGAAATATCTGTCAACAAATGAAGGTGAAGTGATTTTAAACTACTTATTTTCAATGCCAGATGAAAGCTCTTCTGACAAATGAAATTGTAAATGCCACTAAACTATCAATAAGGATGAGATCTGTGTGATTCCTAAATATTTCAATGCAAGATTACAACAAGAACAAGGAAAACTATTTGCAGACATTTAAACATGATAACATACATCATATTGCCCAAAATAACATAGATTAATTCAAAATATTGTTAGATTCATCAGTAGGGGAGAGTTTCAGGAACAATCTCTAGAGCTGTGTGATGGTTATACACTTGTAACCAACTCAACATGAATGAAGATCTAACACATAAGACATTAACCAAGTTTTTGGAGGGTTTCTCAGAAGATGAGCTTCTCTCAAAATTTTCTCATGATTTTCAATTTCTTGACCTTTTGCATGTAAAAAAACATACATTATATAACATTTGTTTACATCCAAGCCTTCTTTCCCAAGAAAAGAATATTCCAAGCATCAATTTTGTTAAAAATTCCATCATGATTCACAGACGGGGATGTTTAACATATTTGCATCAAAATTTGCAGTGTTTGAAAAAGGTGAATCATTGAGGATTTTTACATCATAGTTTCAACCTGGGAGCACATTTTTCCTCCTTCTTTCATGCAGCATGCTCCTCTTTCATCATTTCACCTTTACACTTGCCTCTGTAACTTTTGGATCGATGTTTTATGTTTTTAGACGGGTTAGGGGAAAAATTCATTTCAAAACATCTCGATCTTCAAATTGATCCTCGAAACTGATTTTATTGGTCTCTTGCAGCACAAACAACATGAATTTTCCAAAAATTGGTGAAAATTGATGCAAAAACGCATTTCCACACTTCTTGGAGCAAAAATGGCAGCCAAATAAAAATGCATAGTTACCATTGATCTTCTTTTATGCTTTAATTTGAGCCCTCCACGTGTCAAAATGTGATTGGAAATGGGCTTGGGATAACTTTTTGACATTTTAACACTTTTGGAAAAATGTAAAAATTTGACATTTTTCTCCGCCCCTCCACCCTTTGAAAATGAGCTTGACACATGTCCCAATGTGGGTCCCAGCAGAATCGCGGCTCGATTCTACACATTTCCACCTTTTTGGAAAAAGGAAAATTTTCCAAAATATCCCCACATCTCTGCCTCATGAAAACGGGCCTAACACATGTCCCAAAGTGGGACCCATTGGAATTGTGGACCGATTATACACATTTCCACCTTTTTTGAAAAAAAGGAAAATTTTCAATTTTCTCTCGGGGCTCGGCTTCCCACAAGACACATGTCCTCATATGATTGGTTGAAGGGCAAAACTTCTCATTTCATATTTTAATCATATTCTGTGAAGGAAAACTTTTGACATTTCCTCCGCTATCCCGCACCTCCACCTTTCCCCTGTGACGTGGTGATTGTTGATTCATTGTTGGCATGTGCTCCTCCTTTTGATTTCTTACCTTTATAGGATAAAAGATAAATTTCCCATAAAGACCCGATGCTCTGGAATCCCTTATTTTGATCTGAGCCATACATGTGGTTCAATCATGACCATTGATGGAGTTGCGGCCTCATTTTGTAATTTTAACCCTTTATGCCAAAATGGGAAAAATCTCAAGTTTCCCCCGAGGCCCAAAGTTCCGCCTCTGACCCTACCATGTGTCCACTCCTGATTAACCTGGTGGACCTGCGGCCCTTTTCACAAATTTTGTTCCCTTTCGCCAAAAATCAAAAATTTCTAAGTCTTCCGCTAGCCTCCATTCCCACCTTTGATGCAAACGTGACACATGTACCTCCTCTGGGGCCTGCGGAGCTGCGGGGCAACTTGCACTTTTTTCCAAAAACACAAAACGTTAAGTTTTTAGAAATGACCCACCGATCCTTGTCCAATTAGAATGAGCCATGTAGGAGAAGAGTTTTGAGCTAAAATTTGATGGGAAAAGGATGTTCGTATGACCATAAAAAAATGTAGAAATTGCCAGTGACACCCATGAATGTTGAAGATGAAATTGAAGGGAAAATGACACTGTCGGCCAGTCAAAACATAAAAATGCTAGGGATGCCCTAGAATTTTATTTTTTCACTAAGGATGACAAATTTCTTGAAATTGAACCAACTGAAACTTTTTTTTAAATCATTTTTTTATCATGGAATTAGATTTTCAATGGCATAAAAGTGAAAATCGATCAATTTTAAACTTCCACAATTGAGAAAAAATAAAAAAATGGCATAGCCCAAAATTTTTGGAGAAATTAGGGCACAAAACAGGAGGCACGCATGTTGATTTCATTCAAATTAGGGCAAAATAAGAAGTTTATGAGCATTTCAAGGCATTCAATCTAGAGGGAAGAGTTGTAGACCAAAAATTTAAGAGAAAAACGCGTCCGAGAGAATGCAAACTAAAGGAAATTTTAGGGCAAAATGATGCAAGCTCAAAAATGGTACCAACGAAACAATTCCGAACTAATTCAGAATAAATTAGGAAAATCATAACAAATTAGGATGCACCATCTACAAGTGGTGCTTATTGGGAAAAGTCATGGAAGGAGAGTAAAACCAGATCTCTCTCCCCAACACTTGATCTTTGGCATGAGATCGCCCAAAAAAACTCACACTTGGCATGAGATCACCGAAAAAGTTGCACATGGCATGAGATTTCCTAAATAAATTGCACTTGGAATGAGATTTTCTAAAAACTTTCTTTGGCATGATATCACCCAAAAACATCACGTTAACCATTCAAATCAACAATCTCCAATCAACCGAGAGACATTTCTATCCTATACTCTTTTACATATCAGGTGCACATTTTCCTCTTACAAAATTTTACACTCTTTACATACTTATACACATGTTTCTCTGATCTATCATATACATAACTTTGACTACTTTCTTTCTTTTCTTTTGTAGGTCTATTCTTACAAGAAGTAGTAAGAAAAACTAGAACAACACACACACATTTCACCCCTAGGTTCTACTTCCCTTTCCTAGTTTCCACACTTCACTTTACGATCACTTCACGCTTCACTTGTCCACTTAGCACGCTATTTGCCACACTCTCTACAAGATCATAAGGTACACATATTCTATCTACTTTATGTTATCGAGTATTCACTCAACAACATAAAGTGGGGGAAAATGTAGACACAAAATCACATACTTGGGTACATTTCTATGTCCTAAAATCATACTAGCATTTACATGATTCCTAAGTAAGAAAACTAGTAGTTGACAACTATATTTGGATTTTATTATTTGTCTCTTTTTTTTCTATTTAGTCTTGCACACCCTATAACCCAGATTGGAATTTTAATTTTGTTTTATCTTTCATGGCTTTAGACACTAGCGCTCAACCATGAGAGTAGCACCTACAAACTCCTTTCCCCTATTGGAGCCCCGACCCTTTTTCACTTTACTCACTCCTTTTGGGTCTCTTTTATCTTTTAGGAATATTTTTCACTTATGGGTCATCCTTCTAGTTTTCAATTACAAAATTCAAATAAGGGAATCATATAAATACATACTTTTTTTCTCAAAATTAAGAACCAAACACTAAGCCTTACTATCATCACCTAACCTTGCTGTTATGATCCTCATGTGCAGATTTCACTAACACCTCGAGGTTTTGGTGTAATGGTTCATTACATTTGGTATCAGAGTGACCACTTGTGTTCGAATCCCACTCTATTGGTTACGTTGTGTAGCCAGGGCCCATCGGGTGCCTAAACGTTGGTGAAGTGGGGCTTGTACATATGGGAGTTCGGGCACAAACCCATCCCGAGTCGGGATCTACGGAAGTGTAGTGGGATGTTATGATCCTTATGTATAGATTTCACTAACGCCTCAAGGTTTTGGTGTAATGGTGCGTTACACTTGCATTCCAAAGGCACTAAATAAATCGAGGGCATCCATCTAGAATCCATTCAAGGGACAAGGGATGCATAATTATGCATACACAATATAGGAAGGGGAATTACATTCTATTCCATCCATCCACACATATTACTACATTGTTACATTATAGCTACAACCCACTATCAAGTGCAACTTGCACAAGGGAATTTGGGGCATTATTGTTACACACACAATAACTACATGGATTATGAGATGTAGTGCATCAATCAGTTGTAAGTTCACTCTCGGGGTGACCATCGTAATCAATCGGACTCCGTATTCTACATTTGTCTTTTTAAGTTTGATGTGGTTTATGAGCTTGTGTAGGTTAACTTATTTCTTGCAGATTATAGGTACCTTTGGTGATCATAGTGTGAATATCGGAAATCAATAGATACTAATTGTGAAACCTTATCAACATAGTAAAAACCATATTTTGATTTCTTGCATAGTCACCAATTCCTAGATCTATTCATCAATTCCTAGGTGCCTCTTCCTTGCACTAAGTGCCATTGTCGAAATTATTCTCATCTTCCATATTTTTAGTGACCGGTGATGACCCTATTTTTAATGTACTCATCAGTCACACTTCTCGAGATAACTTCCTATCCATTTGGAAATCAGCTAAGTATTTTATCTCCCTCTCTTGCTTAGGGTTTCATAATTTACATCTTATTTTTCTTGTGTCATTATTATACCTTATCATTTGTATCTTATTTATTTCAAGTAGCTACTCTACAATAATTATATTTAAATAATAGAAATTAAATTAAACCAAATATATGCACATATTTTGTATCAGTTTATATATAAAAATATTACCAACCACTAAGCTCTATTACTATGACTTGTTCTTCCAATTCTATATTCAAAATAAGAAACAATAAAGCTTAATTTCCTTTCAATATATATTAATGAACAATAAGGATTGTTTTATGTTGTCCATTTATATGTGGATGAGAAGTCTAGGGCCGCTAAGCTCTAAATTTTCTTATATTCCTTTCATACAAATTGAGGAAATTTAGAGGTTATCCGACTCAAGGATGATCCTTTTAATAAGTTCCATTATTATTGATAATTGAATCTAACCAAATATTCAGGGTGAGAGATATTATATCCTTGTGGTCCCAAGGCTATTTTTTATTCAAAGGTAATTTTGATCAACAAATAATGTAGTATCATAACCATCTCAATGCCATATAGGAAATTTATGGATATTTACACTTGATATCATTTCAAGCCAAGTCCTAGTGCCCACTAATCTTTAAGCCTATTACTATGCTTTAAAACAAAGTAAGGAACACTAGAGGTTATAGGTTGATAGGATAATCCTTTTAATATTTGAATATTGCCTTGAACACTTTGGGATAATTTCCATTATTATGATTTTCTAATCCAACCAAATATTCAGAGTAAGAGACAATAGAAGTTTGTTTTATGATCACCCTAGGATTTTTTTAAACATTAAATGTTTTTGTTGACTAGCACAACCCTCCATGACCTTCGAGGCTACATTTGTCCAAATAAATAGATACGATAACATAGGCCATACTTATATTTACATAAATCTTAATGCTTTCGATACTATACATTATTTCTATTTGGTTTAGATGACACAAGATGGGATTTTCTATATAGATCTAGGATACATCAAGTAGTGATATTGGGGAGATGGCCCTAAACATGTATCTAATCATCGCACTCTATGATTAGCAGAATGTTGATACCTACACATTTTGTCTCCCAACAAGGGAGATGATAGTGACTCTAAAGGATGTATATTACATATTAATATTTTTATTATTGGAGAGAGTACATGTATTGCAAGTAGGATACACCATTTCATATGTGACATGCACATACATATTTTTGGGTACATAGTGGTGTGGGAGAGTCATATATCAAGATTAGTGTGATTGTGACATCTCCTATTCTGTAGTTGTGGAAGTATATTGTTGTAGCAATGTCTCAATGTCATAAAATATGTTGTAAATATATTAGTCTATTGAGGACCAGGGGACTCGATATGCATCGGGTTAGAGCATGTTAGTGAAATTTTATAGGGATATGTATAGGTTTGATTAAACAAACTCATGGTGGAGGCATAGAAATTATTACATTATTACATGTATGGGAAAATGAGAACATTTCTTGTGTATGGGTGATTGGTGGGCCACTGAGATAGATTGGGCCTACCCAAATATTGTAGCAGTTTGATGGGTCCTTCTAGAAACATGGCTTTGATACAATGACTAAAAAATATGTTCTAGATAGGTTGATAGCTACATATATTTTATGGAGGCCCTATAGAGAGTATAAGGGATGGCATGATGATGATGTAGAACTATGAAGGATATTTCAGACCATTTGGTTAGAGGAATATTTTTTATAGTAGGGAGAACTTTTTAGTATGAGAAGGTGAATCATTATTTTAGTATTTTGTAGTAGGTTCCCCCACCACCCTATCCTTTGAGACATTGAAAAAGGTATAATGGAGAAAGGGGTGTCATCCTAGGACAACTCTAATGAGCAAGTCCCTCCACCCACAAGGGAGGTAGATCCGAAGTGATACTAAGAAAGAGATATTATGTAGGGTACACACTATCTTGTACAACATGGTGTGCCAAACACCATTGGGTTATATTATTCCCGATAGTGGTTCATGGATGAGATGGGGTGTGGCACATGTGGTGTAGGTCGTGCACATGATTCTCCATCCATAGGTGGAGAAGGTGTGGGAGAGGTTCTTATCATAAAAATTCCACCCATTCTATTATGAAAACTTCATTTAAGTCAAGGACTTAAACTCTTTTGTTTTAAATGTTAATGAACAAAGGAACTACAAAGAAAGAAAGTAAGTTAGAGCTGGTGCATTCGATGTGTGGGGCCACTCGGGTATCATCTCTTGGGGTTCAAGTTATTATGTTACTTTTATTGATGATGCAACAAGGAAAGTTTGGGTTTATCGTATTAGAAACAAATATGATGTATTTGACACTTTTGTAAAATGGAAAGCCTTGGTAGAGAATGAAACAAGGTATTAAGCTAAAATGTCTCAGTCGGATAATGGAGGGGAGTATTACAAAGCAATGAATTTGATGATTCTGTTCTAAGAATGGAATCCTCATGCAAAAGACGGTTCGGGAACTCCGCAGCAGAATGGGGTATCGAAAGGATGAACATAACAATAATGGAACGTGCTAGGAGCATGAGGTTACATACGGGATTACCTCTTTCTTTTTGGGCGAAAGTGAGCACAGCTGTGTACTTGATAAACAAAGGACCCTCAAGTGCCTTGGATGGAGGCATACCTGAGGAGGCTTGGTATGGTAAGAAAGTTGATTATTCATTTCTTAGAGTCTTTAGATGTGAGGTGTTTGTTCACATACACAAGGATGATAAGACTAAGCTAGAGGCTAAATCAAGAAAATGTACTTTCATTCGTTATGGTGGTGATGACTTTGGATATAAATGTTGGAGTATTAAGGACAAGAAAATAATTCGATCTAGGGATGTGGTATTTAATGAGAAAGTCATGTATAAGCAGTAGTTGTAGGAAAACAGGAAGAATCCAAGAAAGAATATGCAGCGGTAGAGGATCTTCCGGATGGGAAAGTGACACATGAATTAGTTCAGGAACCCCCTCAACAGGAACCCCAAACTCCTATATTGAGGAGGTCTTCTAGGGTAAGAAGAGAACCTGAACATTTTCTCCTTCTCTTTATTATTTATTACTCACTGATAGTGGAGAACCAGAGAGCTTTGATGAAGAAATGCAGGTAGATGCCAGGAAGAAGTGGGAGCAAGCCATGGATGAGGAGCATCAAGCTCTCATGGAGAACCAGACATGGGATTTGGTAAAGCTACCCAGAAGGAAAAAGAGCATTACAGAATAAGTGGGTGTTTAGAGTCAAAGAGGAAGAAGGAGGAAAGAAAAGATACAAGGCCCGGTTGGTGGTCAAGGGGTTTGCACAGAAAAAAGGTATAGATTTTGATGATATTTTTTCTCCTGTAGTAAAAATGACTTCTATCAGAACTATTCTTGGAATAGTGGCAGCAAAAGACTTACACTTAGAACAGTTAGATGTAAAGACTACATTTCTCCATGGCGATTTGGAGGAGGAGCTATATATGCAGCAGCCAGAAGGATATGAAGTCAAAGGTAAAGAGGAGATGGTGTGCAAACTGAAGAAGAGCTTGTATGGCCTGAAACAAGCTCCACGTCAATGGTATAAGAAGTTTGATAGCTTCATGATGGAGCAAGGTTATATCAGATGTCATTCTGACCATTGTGTGTATACAAAGAAATTTGAGGATGGAAGTTGTATTATCCTGTGTTTGTATGTTGATGACATGCTGGTTGCAGGTAAAAACATGCAGGAAATAAAATTACTCAAGAAGCAGCTAAGTGAATCCTTTGCTATGAAGGATTTGGGTGTAGCCAAACAAATCCTTGGTATGAGGATATCTCGAGATAGGAAGGAATGGAAGATGACTTTATCTCAGGAAGAATACATTAAGAAGGTATTAGACAGGTTTAACATGCAGGATGCTAAACCGGTTGGGACTCCTTTGGTAGGCCATTTCAAGTTATCAAAGGAGTAGTGTCCCATGACAGAGTAGGAAAGAAACCAGATGTCCAAAGTACCTTACTCATCAGCAGTTGGCAGTTTGATGTATGCTATGGTGTGCACTAGGCCTGATATTGCCCATGCAGTGGGAGCTATGAGTATATTTATGAGTGATCCAGGTAAAGAGCATTGGCAAGCAATAAAGTGGATCCTTCAATATTTGAGAGGGACCATGGGGACAGTTTTGTGCTACAGATGGATCAAACACCACTTTACGTGGTTATGTAGATTTAGACATGGCTGGAGATGTAAATAGCAGGAGGAGCACGACAAGTTATATTTACACTGTAGGTGGGACAACAGTGAGCTGGATTTCACAACTACAGAAGCTGGTGGCTTTGTCAACCACGGAGACTGAGTATGTTGCTGCCACAGAGGCAAGCAAAGAGATGATTTGGTTACAACAATTGCTTGAGGAGTTAGGGCATAAGCAAGAGGAATGTAAGATTCATAGTGATAGTCAGAGTGCTATACACTTAGCTAAGAACTCTGCTTTCCACTCTAGGACAAAGCATATACAATTAAGGTACCATTTCATCAGGACAGCTTTGGAGGAAGAGAAGTTGAAGTTGGAGAAGATTCATACCAGTCAGAATCTTGCAGACATGATGACCAAGGTGGTCACAAGGGAAAAAATGAAGTTGTGTTCAGCTTTGGTTGGTCTTCACGAAACTAGTGAAGGGTTAAGAAGCTTGCTCAGAGGAAAACTAGTCTCCAAGTGGGAGATTATTAGGTTGTGGAGCCTGTTTTTATTTGTGAAAGTGTTGAAGGCGTACACTAAGAGTATTTTACACTTTTCATGTATCCTTCGGGGTTCGGGGCGTGCCGGGCCCAAGCGGGGTCGAGGTGGCAGCCCCGATTTTTTTTTTTTTAGGCGTAAAATTTTTGGCCTCGAAAAATGCACCCGACATATCGGGAAACGTGCTTTTCTCATATGGGTGAGTTTTTGACCCATAGGTTTATGGGACGGGTTTTTCCCATGGTTTTGTAAAAGCTGCTAAGCAGCTTGATTGTCTATTTATATGGTCTTATGCATATGATAGATGGACAAGCAAATGTATTGCGAGATGTGTTTTGAATTCGGGTCATGAATTTCAGTAGAGTTTGTTGAGCATAGCTCCAAACGAATGCAGGTATTGTATTGAGAGAGCGGTGGCTTGTAATAAAACCCTGAGCAAGTGATTCTTGGTGGACGTAGCCCAAATTGGGTGAATCACGTTAAATACGTCTCTTTGTGTTGTGTTATTTTATTCTACAATTTTATTTGAGATTTGTAATAATTTCTACATATTAGTTTCTCTTATTGCGATTCTATGAGGGATTATTCCGCATATTTTATCCCTTATTACCTAACAAAACTTTTTAGTATGAGAAGGTGAATCATTATTTTAGTATTTTGTAGTAGGTTCCCCCACCACCCTATCCTTTGAGACATTTAAAAGGTACAATGGAGAAAGGGGTGTCATCCTAGGACAACTCTAGCAGAGCAAGTCCCTCCACCCACAAGGGAGGTAGATCCCGAAGTGATACTAAGAAAGAGATATTATGTAGGGTACACACTATCTTATACAACATGGTGTGCCAAACACCATTGGGTTATACTATACCCGATAGTGGTTCATGGATGAGATGGGGCTATGGCACGTGTGGTGTAGGTCGTGCACATGATTCTCCATCCATAGGTGGAGAAGGTGTGGGAGAGGTTCTTATCATAAAAATTCCACCCATTCTATTATGGAAACTTCATTTAAGTCAAGGACTTAAACTCTTTTGTTTTGAATGTTAATGAACAAAGGAACTCTATATTTCAAAAAAATTAAGAATGCAATGTTTGCAGGTTCTCCTAACCCGTGGAATAAAGAAACAAAGTATGTATACTATTGGTACTCAATCCTACACCCCCTTAAGGGTTGGAAACATCCTCAAGGAATTTTAATGCTTTGATGATGATAAATAATGTGTTATATGTCATTTGTAGTCGGGGATATGTCTAACACTCTCCTTGGGACAAAGATTCAAGCTGATTAAGTGGCACATACAAAGGTGATGGCCTTTTCTTGCTAATTTTGGTCCTTCTTCTGACTAGGGTGAGAGAACCTTTTGGGTAACCTAAATGGAGAGTGGGATATCAACTCTTAGTTCCTCTTTATTTGTAAAATTATGGATCAATCTAAGATAAGCATGGTCATGAACATAACATTCACTTTCACAAGTTATCAAAAATGTTGTATATGTTTAATACATTAGACATAGGTTACTATAGACAATAAAATTCCATTTCTCTTGCATATTTTTTATAAGGGAAGTGAAATTGAAGGGCCCTTTCACTGGTATTTATAGACAGAGCAACAAAGTAACAAATGGAGACTAGTGTGATGGGGAAGGATTTATTGTTGTAGTTTTATGTTTATGAAGAGGGGGATTATATGATGATATATTTTATTGTAATAAAGCATTCAAAACTCACTAAGAAAACATTCCATTCTAGAAACTAAGGAACAATTGATCAAGTAGATACAATTTTAGTAAAGAAACATTTTCATTCATTGATACCTAATAAATGTAAAATTTCAACACAATCTCTAAAATACTCAACACAAAATCTCATGCAAGTATTCTAATAAAGTATTTACTACTTCTGATCTCATATGCCTAAGATTCACTCAAAGGCTAATGAAAATATCTCAAAAAAATGGTTATAGTAAGGATGTTAGAATTATGTCTAATATTGCAGATTAAATTCTCACAACACGATATTGAATTTAATGACCAAAGCACAACCATTAAGGAAAGATCTATTGTAATTTAGAGAAGTAATAAACACAAAATTGTTGCAAAAATATAACTTATTAATCAAATGTCCAACATATAGAACCCGAATGTAGAAGTGAAACTCATAAGAAGACCTATTTTATTCAAATCTTCACTCTCTTGACAAGGAACATAAATCATATCTTCTCAATGTTTATCAATGGATGTACATTGCAACCATTGTGACATAAAATATTGAGAGACTGAAACTCATATACATTCTTATAAAGAAAATATTGTGGTATTTTTTTACTATAGGTAAATGGTTTTGAAGGGACCATACCCTAGAGTACAACCAAAAAGGCTCAACAACCAAGATTGACATGAAAGTAAAATGTGGTTTTTTGAAATAAGGGGGCCACACCCCAACCAAAATCCAAAAAGCTAGAAAAAAATATATGAGTACTAAGGAAAGGGCCAACTACCTACAAGAAGCTTGATAATAGACAAACAATAGCTCGAAATAGTAGAACAATAAGCTTATTTGAGAAAAAAGTAGAACAAAAGGCACTAATTCAAAGATTTGTTATAAATCTTAAGAGAAACTCTAAGTACCTTATATAGATTCATCTCTTTGAATAACTTTTGAGTGATCCTCCCATTTTCCATGTTGATGTCAAAATCCCACTGACATCACAAATATGATTAATATGCACCTGTAGTAGATCAAGGAAAAATCTATTGACAAAAAGTTGATTGTCATATTTCTCCTCAAGAGATTTGATTTGGAAAGTGAGAGAGTTTACTTCCTCTTACAAGTTTGTAAAGGAGGTAGGGTATATGGTGGTCTTGCTACCAGTCTTTAGGAGAAAATCAACATTATCTTCAATATTTTTCAAAGCATCATCATGTTGTTTAAACTTTTCAAGGATAGCAAGAGTGACACGGGAACTAGGGAAGCATGAATGACCTTAGGAAGGCTTTCATCCCTAATTATTTCCTTATATTTTTTATTGCTCCTAAGAATTTGTTTAGTAGGTGGAGGTTCAATAATAAGGTCCCGAAATTTGGGATTCAATGGTTCTAATAGGGGCTATTGGGGAGGAGGAGGAGCTAAAGGGTGGCCACATTCATTCACAATAACATCAAGAATAAATTGATGAATGAGAAATATGACACCTTAATGGAGTGGAAGAACACGCCTATGACCTTGAACCTCTAAAATAATTTTCTCCATAGAATGCAAAATGAAATATGACAGTCCTAACCTTAGCATCTCTCCGAAGTGATTAAGGAGAACCAAGTGGTGGAAGGGAAGGGTAGAGAGCCCGCCTTCCAAGTTAATGTAGGTAACTACCATGTGGGCCACCTCATCAAAAGGCTGAGGAATAAAAGAGCAGATGATGCCAATGTGTGTTGTTTGGATTTCTTCCCCCTCATCCAAGAAGAGTTTTTCCTTTGCATCTTTGTCAAACTTATTGCGGAAAAAATTGTTTCCCTCCATGATCAAACTCATGATGAAGGAAATGAAATATTAAGAAATGTTGAAATCCCTTCCTTTTAAATTGATATTTTTGTCTTTACAATTGGTTACAAATTGTAAAGAGATATGTTGGTCATGACCCCTGATCGTTGAATGAATTCTGTGAAACCTCCTACATTTAGGTATTTCCAAAGCTCCAAATTATGTTTCCATTAGGGGTCGAAAATAGGTGAAAATCTGTAAAGTGGCCCTCCCGTTGTGGATGAAAATGGTGGCAAAGAAATTCCGGGCTATCAAGTAATGAAAAATAAGCCTTTTGATAGTAATTTGGTATCCAAGAAGCTTGATTACAACCCAGCATAAACCCTTCTTCTTACTCCATCCATGTTTATCAAAACAAATTCCCACAATATTTAAGAAGAGGATTAGATGTTTTACAACTACATAAAATCAAACTGTGAGTACCAAGAAGGTAAATTACACATATGTGAATCTCTCCTCTTAATAATTATTGATGGGTTGGATGGTATTTTCATTAATAATGATGGAATGAGTTACGTTGGGGAGGTCCTTGACATTATGCCACTCACTATAATAATTCATGAGTACGCCTACATTAGCAAGTGCATCAGTGACACAATTACCCTCTCTATACACATGTTGATAAATAATATTAAGGCCATTACAAAGCTTATTAGCTTCCTTGATGAAATCACTAATGGTCCTATTAGGAGTTTGGGTTCCAGAGAGGTTGTTAATGATATTCAAAGAGTCCCCCTCTATAATGAGATTTTTAACCTTGAGTATTCAAGCCATTCGATTCCCCAAAGAGTAGCAAGGTATTCAACAAAATAATTGGATTGTGTGCCCATGGGACATACATAAGCACCAACAAGTTGACCCTAATGATTTATAATGAGGCATCCTCCCATGGTTGTCCCAAGGTTTCCTTTAGAGGCACCATCAAATTTCAACTTAAACCAACCAAAAATATTACACTATTATAGTCTTATCTTTAAAAAATTTCAAAATAGAAAAATTAACGCCCCCTTTGATATGAGGATAGGCTCCAATATTTATGATAAAAAAATTAATTCTTACAATTCAATTTCTCCCCACCGAACTCGGTAACATAATATTTTTATGGTTACAAAGAAAGAGCTTTGATTATAGAAGGAATGAACATTGTCTAACTAAAAATAACCTATTTTTGTTAGCATCTTTGGGATGCATGCATTCCTTTACTACCACATGCACAAAACATCTAGTTTATACTTCTAGATGTTATTCTATCATTTCCATCTTTTCATAATTACCCTGTATCCCATCACCTCTGCTTGACTCTTGATGTCATTTCATGTATTAATTTGATTTCTCCTTTCAAATATCATACCTTAGGAAATGAGAAAACTATCGATGAACATTTTGAATTTAATGTTTTAACTCATGTCATGCCTTTTAGTTGGATTTAATTAAATTCCCCTTTTCAATATTTTCTTTTTCTTTTTATTTACTTAGTTCGTGTTGCACATCAAACTAAATCCTAAAATTAATTCCACCTTGATGGCTCATATAGATTTTTCATGAATTTTCCTCTTTATAAGTTTTTCACGTGTAGCCATGAATTTTTATGCTTTCTACAAAATTACTTGTGCATTTTTCGTAGAAATAACAATAATGTTTGTTTTCTCGATAAATGGTTGGCGTGGAGTTCAAAGGGAATTTGCAAGATTTTCCTTCTAAAGTACTTCATTCTATTTTCACACTTTTAGGTTCAGATGATAGTTTTATTAGGATGTTATTATTAGTTATAGAGTAGTAGGATTCTGAAGGAATGATGAATTCTAACACTATCTAAGTAGCCTTGATGATAAAGTTAGAAAAAATGACCTTTGTTTTCTAATCACCCGCATTATGCTCCATCACTTTTTACGGCCTGCCGATTATGAAGATACAAACAAGTTAAAGGAATTTTGGCTTTGTTACAGACAAAATCTTAATTTTGATACTTATTTTTTTCTTTAATTTTCTTTACCAACGCACCGACAACAAAGGCTATTTCGTTCACCATCCCCATATCATCTTATTTGGAGTTGTCGGGGTACACCATTAATTTCTAGTAGATTAGTTGAAATCAAGCAAAGAGTAATTACTCTTGAAATATCTTCTAGAAGGTCTTCTCATATTACACTTTATAGACTAATCAAATCCTCCCATCCATCTACATCTATAGGTCTTAACCTATTAGAGTGGGTCTCTTCTTACACAAGAAAGACATAATTAATTAGTATCTTAGGGAATCCATAGACAAGCATGGAAGAAATTATGGATATGGGCATGTCTCATGACTTGATCAAAAGTATTCAATATGTATACTGAGCTCAAAGTCATACAACATTTGAATATAGGAAAAGGGAATTGTTATCTTGTATTCCCCTATTCAGTGAGAAAATCATAGTCATTGGCTAATCATATGTTAGCTACACAATTACGTTTAATATATGTACACCTATGTATGAATGTATTTTCCAATGGTAGGGGCCCTATAGAATCCCCATTTTGTCTTTTTGTAAATACAAAAATACATAGATTTACAATGTGTTTCATATACGAATTTAAATTGGCTAATTCATTACTTAGAATTTTTACATTTTTCCTTGAAAATACAAAATGTGGAAAGTACAAAATAACAAAGACCTTGAGAAAGAAAAGAAGGATAGGAAGCAAGCCTAGGATTGATCAAGCTCCACAATCTCAGCTTCTTCTGTTCTTTCTATGTATTCATCATATTTACTGAACATTTGAGTTAGGTATTCTTCATTTGGTCCATTATGAAACATAAATATCAAGTACTTTTTCTTTATTAATTTTTTCAAACTTATTCATTGCACCTTTTTCTTTTTCACCCTTTTTGAAAAGTTAGACACCTTCTGTTCTAATTGAACAAATTTATATAGTGTCATGATTGAAACTTGAAACAACAATATCTAGTCCTCAATTAATGTTCTAGTAAGAATATTGTATTAAGTTATCTATACCCAAATCTCCATAGGTAATTTGACCTTATATAAAAACTATTTCTCTAGGGCTATTGTCTAGATCATCAATGTATTCTTCCATCTTATCATTTTCTTGGGTGATCCCTTTAATGATATAATTTAAAGTTTTTACCCTCAATTTGACGGTCCTTCGTAAGTATGATGTATTCCTTTTTCCTCAGGGGAAACAATCCCTTCTCTTTCTACCAATCGATCATCTAAATGATTTATTTCTTGAAGTTTGGAAAAAGCCTACCAATAGTGTAATTTATCCTCGCATTTTTATTTTGATCTTTTGCAATACTTAACCACACAAATAATTGGTTTTAGCACTGTTTCTAAAAGATCTTCTATGATCCTACTCCCTTTCTCGAGTAGTCCTTATTTCAATCTTTCCACAACATCAATTATTTCTCTTGACTTGTTGGCTTCATTTAAGGCTTCTAACGTTATGGTAGAAAATATCACTTTCCATTCAACATAGGGTTGTATCCACTTTAGCACATAAGTTGACAATACTTCAAATTTTTCCCTCAATTACTTCTTAGTTTCCTTATCTTTGTCAATCTTCTGGATAAGGCCTCCAAGAGCCATTGTATCCTCTTTCTTAATATTTTTTAGTTATTTTTTCCACTCGAACTGCGTGTGACTTGATAGTCACTCATTATAACCTCAGTCTTCAATTTATTACCTTGTGGGGTAGAAATTTATAATGTTTTGTATTGTTTCTAATGAACATGGGTTTTGACAATATATTAGCCCTTTTGGGAGCCCTTGTGGGCTTATAAAAATAATATTCTCAATGTCAATGGTCTCTACTTGAGCTGCCTCCTTCTTTTCCTTGGAAGGAGTGTTCTCAACCACCTTGTTGTAGGGACGTTTCCCCCACTTGGTACTTGTGATGCATTTTTGGTGTGCTTGAGTATGATTAACAAAAATAAGGCCTAATGGAACTTGAATGGGGTATTTAGGGTTTCATTGTTAATCTAAAATAGGAGGACTAAAACGTTGTAAAAATGCATTAAATAAAGTAAAAGCAATATATACTAACTAAAAATAAACTATGCCAAATCGAGTAGAAGCCCTAATGGAAAGGAAAGAGGGGGAAACTAACTTAGTTGACTTAGGCATATTGTTGCAAGTTATCACAGATTTGATACCAAAACCCGAATGTGTAGAAAATCACTCAAGGACCATGTAGAGGGTAGATCTGGACTATCTGAAGTGACACATGCACTTGGGAGTGTATTGGGGTACCCTGGTCTAGATTATGAGCATTGTGAACTATGTAGGGGCTCAAGAATTGTGTTCAGCAGTGTCATAACTAGGTTTGAAACCCTTCATGTCTGTCACTCTGGATTTACTAGATAATTCGTATTACACCCTACACATGAAGAAGAAGAAGAAGGGTCAGACTGACCTCAACTACAAAACCGGTGGACTTATCACAAAGTGTTGCACTACATTACAGACCCGGTGTAGTCCTAGTGGGCATGTGTATGTCATGCCCTAGGTGCTCTCATGTCATTTGCACTTTGTAGTAGTGAGATATGATAGCTATAGAAGATGTAGAATTTAGAATAGAATATATAGAAATCCCTCCTCTAAGAATGTGTGAATGGATGTGATGCAGAATTTGCTAGCTATGATGCATGGAGTTATGTGGATAGAGATGGTGCAATGGATGCAACCCTAGATGGAGTGATAGTAGTGATAGGATGTAATGACCTAGGACCCTCATTATGGTCTTATAAGCTTTATATTTATAGGGCTCTCAAGTTTGATTTCACAATTAATATTGATAATGCTTTGAGTGTGGATAAGATAAGGAAGACCAATGGCTAGAAGTGACCCAAAGAAGAGTGAAATAAGTTAAACATAGAGAGGAGTGACTAGGGCACCTTGGGGTGCCCCAGATAGGTTGGGTCACCTAGAATAAGGGCTACAATATTAGGGAAGTTACAAACTAGGTGGATAGGTATCGGGAAATATGAGGAAAATATGAAGTAAAATATAAAACAAAGATGGAAAAAATTTGGGATTAATTGGTACTTTGTACACTTGAGAACCTTCTAAATATTACTATAAAACTAGGCTAAATATTGTCTAATGTGCAATATTTGTGTCTACATTTTCCCCACTTTATGCTAGTGAGAACATCTCGGTAACATAAAATCAGAGAAGCGTATCGAAAATCCATGTAGAGTGTAGAAGAAAGCACACCGATGGAATAGACTTGACCATGGAGGAGTGTGGATTCTAAAGATGAAAAATGTAAATAAAAAAATGAGAGTGAACCTAGGGCGAGACCACATCTAAAGATGTTGTATGTGTGTGGTGTACTTGTATGGTTAGTATGGCAAGAACCGTTATAGGTGTATTCTCATTATCATTGTTGCTTTATTTGTTTTTTTACCCCCAATTTGACTTCTTGCTTCTTCATATGGCGGAACTGCGCAAGGAGAAAATGCTCAAGTAGTCAAATATGTATGTATGTAAAAATGTTGTGTAAAGTACTCAAATGTAAAGTACACTAGAATAGAATGTGTAAATGGAAAAAATGAAACATGTGCAATCGATCCATGTCAAGAGAAAGGGTGTAGAAGGATATCATGTGATGTCACGAGTCTTTTGGGTGATCTCACACTACCCTAGTTGAAGAAGTGTAGGGAAGAAATTCTTGGTGTCCTCCAACTCTAACCGCTTCTGCTACAATTTGTTGAAGATATCTATGAACTACGCTAGTTTTTTTTGGGAGATCCTATGCCACTGGATGGAGAAGTGTAGAGATGGATCCCATTATAACCCTTGATCTTGTTACTACTCCATAAAATTTCTGAAGGACATAGTGTCCTATTAATGGAGCTATGTATGGAGTTTGGTCTGATTTGAACTCACTCGTTGTGTACGGAGTTTGGTCTGATTTGAACTTACTCATTGTGTATGGATTTTGGTCTGATTTGAAGTCACTCATTGTGTTTGAACCAAAGTGTAAATACATTGTGTTATTAGAAAACCCATAATGATGCCACCCTCTTTGGGGTCCTATACAATAACCCTGGAAGGAAAATGTGGCCCCAAAAGAGGAAAAACCGCACTTTGACCTTGTAACAAACTCATCCCTATAGGGGAAAGGGGAAATTCTTGGTAGATACCAAGTTATGAACAAAAGGAGATCGCTAGCCAATACAAGTGTTAGTATGAAAAACATGCATGGAAATAAGTGTAAAAGACTTAGAGGAATGTAGAAAAACTACTAAGTATGGTAGTGTAAACACGCAAAAACAAGGAGACCACACAAAGGGGGTTTCAAACATGGGACATCACTCACAATGTCACAAGACACATAAAGGCCATCATGGTCACAAAAATAGATAAGTGTGAACATAGGCAAAGGGAAAAGCCGACATATAATGACAAACAAAGCACACAAGTATAAATACAAGTAATCAAGGGAATATGTAGTCTTGTAAAATAAGTGTTGGACATGAGACACCTATTAGCATGTTAGGATGATAATAATATGTCAAAAACATGTATGAGTAATTAGTAAAAGATGTTAAGTACAAAATGAAAGAATAACACTGTATAAGTCAAATGTGGATGCCCCAAAGAACCAAAGTATAGTAAGGGTATAAGGAAAGAATACATGCCACATGTAGAGTCCTATATTTGTGATCACACTAAAAAAATGCATGAACATGCATTTGTGTATGATAATGACATATAGGAAAGAAAGCTAACATTTGTAATAAAATGAGGATGCAAAAACTAGTATACAAAATTAGATGATACTAAGATAATGTAGTATGTTGTGGATGGATGGAATGGAATGCAAAATGGAATGATAGGAGCAATGTGCCCCCCGAGTGTATAGAAGTATATGTAGTGAGGTTTAGTTTTTCCCCCTCAGTAATCAAGAATGAACCGAACCGAGAGTGTTTCATTGGGAAATGGTCGAGTACTATTGATTGTGTCTAATGCGCCTGCGATGAGTGTGTATGTGTAGTGGTGATGTATTGTAACATGAGAAGAAATGATGTACGTGAACCCTATAGCTAAAGTTTAAATCACAAATTTTTTAATCGGAGGAGTGATGATGTATCCCTAAGCATATATCATGATAGAAGATGAGACTATGGTGATTAGATGTATAGAAAGATGTGCATCGACCTTATAGCCTAAGCGTATACCAGATGTGTTGAATGGAAGAGTGATGATTTAGCCATAAGCGTATATCACTACAAGAGGGAAGAATAAGTTGAAGACATATTTTATAGCATATGTCACTACGAGATGGGCGATGAGGGTGAATGAAGCATAGATAAGTAGGCGATGAATAATAAAAGGTAGTGATGGTAGAACTAAGGGTGGACAACTATGTGATGAATAAGACAAGGGTGGTAATTTAGCCTAAAGTGTATACCACTAATGGTTGAGTAGGAGGAATGATGATGTTGTATAATGACTTAGAAGAGGATGATAAAATGGGTGATGATCGGATGTAAGAGAATAATGTGTAATGGATAAAGGAAGTGGTTATTTAACCTAAGGTGTATGCCACTAAGTGATGAGGGAAGGCATGATAGTGTAATGAAATAAATTTGGAATTGATAAATGAAAATGGATCATATAAGAGAATATGGCGAGAATGGTGTATATTTAGTGGAAGGAGTGGCTATCTAACCTAAGGTGTATACCACTATGTGATGATGGGTGTGATGATGATCGAGCCTAGAGCGGTAGTCACTAGTCGGTGGATGTGGTATGAGGACATGTCACATGTAGGTAAGGTCCATTTGATTGGTAAAACCTTAGTAGTTGAGTATGGACCGAGGAATTAAAGTGCGTCATAGGGTGATGAGTGAAACACGTAGAACAATGTAGTGTATATGACCAACGCATGTGAATGTGTGGTGTAGGCAATGTAATGTAGAGTGTGTGGGTAGGTAGAAATAGAATGTGTATAGATGAGAGATGAAACTAGACCCAAGTATAAGGAAATATAGTGTATGGTGTAGGATAGGTAGGGTGTATGAATGTAATTTGGGTAAGTGTGTAAATGAAAGAAGTGTGTAGATAGGAATAGAATGCGTAATGATAATAGATAAAACTAGACAAAAGTATAAAGGAATCTAGAGTAGTATGTAGAATGTATAGTATGTATGAATGACATAGGAACACTGGGCTCATATATGATGATGACTAGTGTGTGGAGTATAGGATAAAGATGATGTGGAAATGAATAATAGAGGAGGTATGTATAGGATGATGTATTATGTATATGTATAGGTCAGTAGTGTAGTGTGTGGGGTTCAATGTAATAATGATCGCTCAACAGTCTTATGTGAACTAAAGCACTAGGGTGTGTCATCGGGTAATGAGGGTGATCTGATGTGTGATGTGATATTCCAAGAGGAGGGGATGTGTAATTTCTATGCTCCCAAGTCTATGATAATGCACGTACTATGTAATAAATGATGTATAAGGGTGATGAAACATGATGGACTTCGTTTAATTGATAACGCATAAGAAGTGTTCAAGGATTATAGATGTGGTGATGTAATGGAGAAATGTAAGATGAAACAAGGTTCTTCATGGTAAAATACACCTCAAAAATCATATAGGAACCCCAATAATATGAGCATGTCATCAGGAGGGTAGAGTAAGAAGAGTCATCTACCAAAGGCCTAGTTTACATGTGGTGTGACCTTGTTGGAAAAAGTTTGTAGTAGAATTAGGTGGTAGTGAAAGTGAAAATGTGTCATGAATACTAGGAGGAGTAGTTGCTTTGATAAACTTGATCGGTTGGAGTGTAGAGTTGGGAAGAGGCCTTGTTGTACTGATTCTCAAGGGAGATTTCTTAGGTTTGTTTGATAATGCAGTAGATGACCTAGTAGGAGTGGTTTTTGAACTAATTTTTATAGGTGGTGGACATTGTAGACTTGAAGAAATCATGGTTGATGGCTTAGATGGCACTTGACTAACTGAAGAAGGTGTATGAGAAGCGGGATTATGATGCATAGTAAGTGGAGGAGAATCAAAATCAAAAATAGGAGAAGTTCTTTTTAACTAAGAGAAGGATTACTATGCACAGGGGAGGGTTTGTCAATATCACTAATATAACAAATAATAGAATCGAGATCTTTTCGAGAAAGATCGGAGGAAGGTCACTAAGTAACGCGAGATCTTGGTTAGATGGATCTTAACTAATTGATGGAGAAAGAGACTTAGGATCCCATGTGAGTGGAGTATTTGTAGGTAGGTGTACAATAGGATGTTTTCTAGTGAATGAAATAAATCCTAATGTTTAACATGTTTGATTCTATTTTGTAAATCATAGCAATCATGGTCACTATGTCTATTGATTCGATGATAATAACAAAATGGATGATTTGGATACATGTTTAACTCGATAAGAAGAATAGTAACATGTAAGTGGAAAAGTGATCAATTGATGACTAAGAAGCTCATTAAGCATGTCATATTGCTTGCTAGTATGGTCAAGTATGAGAGGTTCATGAAATGGAACAACTTTAGGTTCAATAAAATGACATCTAGTAGACATAGATGTAATAGGAGATGACAAAGGAGAACAAACATGAAATTTTTAGTATCCTTAAGATGTTGAATTTTAGATCGAAGAAATGTGATGGTAGATTCCATAGATTGAATAGAGGATTTATGTGATTGATAAGCATCTTTAGTTGTTGAAGTTTAGATTTAAGAGATGTGATTGTGGAGTCCATGGAAGAAAATGTATTTTGAAATAGTATATGTAAGGCTGAAAATTTATCTTGAAGTAAGGCTTGAATCAAATCTAAGATGGGTTGGTTAGATGGAAGTTCATCAAGATCAGGGTCGAAAAAAGAAAATATGAATCCTAGAAATTAATTCGTGTGGTGGTGTATTGTCATCAAAATACTTGGTGTTTAGGGATTGTTGGAAAACAACCCAACTAATGGGATGTTTCTTAAGTAAATCAGATAAATAATATTGACCCATGATAAAAGAAGAAGAAGACAGATCCTAATCATGAAAGACATTGGGTTCACCAAAATTATTAACAAAAATAAGGCCTAATGGGACCTAAATGGGGTATTTAGGATTTTGATGTTAATCTAAAATAGGAGGACTAAAACCCTGTATAAATGTAGTAAATAAAGTAAAAGCAATATATAATAACTAAAAATAGACTATGCTAAATGAAGTAGAATCCCTAATGGAAAGGAAAGAGACGTAAAATTACTTAGTTGATTCGGAAGACTATCGCAGGTTGTCACGTATACGAGACTAGAACATGAAAGTGCATATGATCACTTAAGGACCATGCATGATGAGTACATTTTTGGCTCATTAATATCATTTATTTACGCCAAAAATACTCTTTTTGATATGACTTATTAGTATATGGGGATGTTTTGTGTAGTTATATCTTCGTAGGTTTGATGCATTTTCCTTGCTATAGTTATGAAAACTGATTATCACAAGAACCTCCTACTAACTGTCTTTGTGAGATCAAACGTGATGATGTGTGTAGGAAATTATGGAAGTTTTTGGTGGTTAAAGAGCCCAAGTTCGAAGCATACGAATGAAGACTGTTTCCATCAAGTTGACCTATTAGCCTGGGCTTCATCCTAATGGCCCATAGGAATTTATGTGTTTTAATTGGTATTTAATGGAAATATTTTCATGCTGCATGATATGGTGGATCTTGTAACCAACAATATCTATATGAAGACTTCATCTTCAGAACTTGGTAGTACCACTTTTTGATATACTGAAGGAGATTATCTGCATACAATTCTTGCTTATTTTTACTATCTATGTTATGAACTTATTTTGAGTTAATGAAATCCATGGCATTTTGAGAATCATAAGTTGTTAATCCCTTTGTCCCAAGGAAGAGCAAGGGCCCACTCGACCAAGGAGATACAAGGTTATTTTGAGTTCATGCATACAATTCTTTGATTAGATTTACTGTAATTGCCATTTGATAAATCTTACATGCATGTTTTGATTAATTGTATCTACTTTCTCCATTACTACTTTCACTTAGAATAGATGCTTTTGTTATGTAAATCTAGTTAAAGAATAGTCTTGCTTTCTGCTAAGTTTCATTTATTTAGTTGTGATTTCATTTGTTAAGAATAGTGCGTGCGTATTTCATTTTACAATAGAAGATTAGTTGTTAAATTTCCTTTCATCACAAATAGTTGAATTCTATAGAATTGTATTTAATTTCCATAGATTTGAACTGCATTTCCATAGAATAGTCATTAAACTAAACAATCCCCAATAGACCCAATGTATAACTGGTTCTCCTAGACTCCATTGCATACTACCTAGGACACAACCCTAGTTTAGAATGACACTGACAAAAGATTATGTCAGTTAAATGATTGGAAGAATATAATGACCCATCATTTTTGGTGCCATTTCTGGGGATAAAACCATAAGCTCCATTATTTTTATTCCATATGTTATGGGTGTTAGTGGAGTTCATGTAAGAAACCAGTAGTTCTCTCAGACCTTGTTTTAAACCAACCAACCTGGATGCATAGGTCATGAGATAACCAAGGGAGATTTATAGCATGCAATATTCAACAAATCTCTCTAGACACTTCACAAGGAAGAAACACTGAGAGTGATATAGATTCCAACCTAACGCCTAGAACCTCTTCTGAGCATTCTGTATCCTCTTCACACCACTCGGCAATGGGGGACCTTGGGAATGCTAAAGACCATCCTTCAGGACGAACCTTTACATATCTCATTGTCCTTGATGTAGATGAGGATGCCCCCATGAAAAACATTTCACCATCCATCCTCCCCCTCTTTCGAGGAATGACCAAAGAAGACCCTGATTAGTTTCTATTTGAATTTAAAATCCTATGCCAGACATATGACTACCGAACTGAAAATCAAAAACTCAAACTATTTCCCTACACTATCAACGATTCTACCATGAGATTGTTTATGGGGTTACCATCTAACTCCATTAATTTCTAGGAAGCCATGGAAATAGCCTTCCTCGATAATTACCAAGACTATTAAAGGGGAAGGGATAGGAAGGAATATTTCTTCCAAATACGACAAAAGGAAGATGAGAATCTAGAGGATTATCTTGATACATTCCTCTTTCTCCATAAACGTATTGGGTATGAGTTACATGTAGACATCACTAAAATAGTCTTTCTTAAAGGACTGGATGAGGAAACTAAGGATTCCCTCCATCTCATGTGAGGAGGAGACGTGCATAAAATCACCATGGAACAAATCACCAAGCTATGTAGAAGATACTCTAGAACACGTGGTGGAATACGAAGAAAACAAACATCCAAGTCTTTGGGTACCTCCGAGCTTCTAAAGAACCATTAATGATATTCTGCTACAATTAACATCCACCATAGATGGACTCAAGGAAAAATCCACCCCTACTAAAGAACCATTGGACATGTATTGCCCTAAGTGTCGGAAGAGACACCCCTTGAGAGAATTTCCTTTGGATGTCATAGACATGTGCTTAATCTACGAAGTTACTGACCATGACACTAAGCATTGCACACTTTTACCACAGTTGAAGGGAGGTTTGAATGCCATCTCTCAAACAAGTGCTGAATTAAATTTTGTCCAAAGACCAAACAATCAAGGTGGGTTCCCATCTAGACCAACTCAGAATCCTTGGAGAATGTCATGGCCAAATCAAGCCTCTCAGTCTTCTTGGGGACAACCTGAGTGGGAAAACTCAAACTGGATGACTTATCCATATCCACCACCCTTGGAAAATCCCTACACTTAGCCGGGTTGGGCTCCACCACCCATAACCAATCCTTGGCACAATCAGCAGTGGGGTCCTCAACAAAATTTTAGCCAAAATCAGTCCTGGGCACCACCACAAAACGGTAATCAACAACGCAAGTTCTAGCAGCCACAACAAGCTTTAATGCCTCCACCTCAAGCCTACAAAAATCAAGGAAAAACAACACAAACACAACTCCTGGCGTAGCCAGTATCCAATCCTAAATTTCAACAGACAACTTCAATTGATGACATAGACCCATGTAACACCATGCAGGTTAACACTATTGGTAATTTACGACTACAATCTGGAAAAATATTGAACCCTCTTGTTGTTATCATAGAATTGTCTCATTGATGTTGATAAAGAAGAAAACCTTGAGGGTAATACTAGTTCTTCACCAATACCAGATAAACAGGATGATCAAATACCCAAACAGACTACAACTCCTTTTTCCGAGTGATTATAGGACACTCGAACTGCAAATGAAACAAAAATAGTTCAGGAATTGAAAAAAGTACATATTGAGGTTCCACTATTGCGTGCAATAAGGGAAATCCCTGAACTGAACCAAACCATTAGAAACAAGTGTATAAAAACACCAAGAAGGAAAAAGAAATACCCAAAGACTATTAGAGTCGAAGGGAATTTGGCTGATTTAGTTGTTGGCACCCTTATCTCACCAAAATATGGGGATCCTGGGTGTCTGTCATTACTATTTGTATAAACAACTTGATCAATATCTAATGTTTTGGTGGATCTCAAGTGCTGCTATTAATGTCATCACAATATAAATTTTTAACCTGCTATCCTTAATAGGACTTCAACCTACCAACACCGTTCTACAGTTAGAAGATCAATCCATTGTTGTACCTGATGGTGTGGTTGAAGATATAATGGTCACTGTTGAATCATGGGAGTACCTAGCTGATTTCATGGTTTTATAGCCTAAAGCTCAGAAGTTGGGATACCCAGTCATCTTGGGAAGACCTTGGTTGGCTATGGTTGTTGCTTACATTGACTTTAGGTCAGGCAACATGACGATTCTAAATGGGTAGAAATCCAAACACATTTCATTATATCCTCCTGCCCAGTCTTATATGAACAATTGTGACCATGGATGGGTGGATTCTTTGGATGCTAACTCTTTGAGTTCTTCTTTTCTAGCCACTATTGCAGTACACAATCATATGGTGGAAGTTGTGGAGTCATATACACTGACTGATTCTAAGGACTCTACGACTACGGAAATCAACACTATTGCTACGGAATCCAGAATACTAGCATTAGACATCTCTTCTGCTATTTCTCTGGTAGACATTACCTCTACTGAGTCTAGTAGGAAACTCTATGCTTATAATTCCAAACATTTAGTTCCTGATTTCTATTGTCCTTTAACCAAGATTTTGTCTTTTGACAACATATCCATCCTACACATGCTTCAGCCCCATGTTTTCCCATTGAATTCTTTTATCACTAGTATAGAGCTTGCTCTTGTGAATGATACCAAGCAGGTGCTTATCAGTATGGGAAGAGAGCTAACCATAGGTAACGACTTTGAGGTCAATCAAGAAGCTAGGGTGCTTGAGGTTACGAAGAAACATTTATGTGCTTTTGCTTGGGATTACACGATATGAGATGAATTCATTCTAGCATCTATACACATCATATTTACATTGATGACATCAAACCTATTAGGTACTGCAACGAAGAATCAATCCATCATTGAGAGACATAGTCAAAAATAATATCAAAAACTCCCAAAGGTAGGTTTCATCTATCCTATATCTCGATAGTTAAAGTGGGTTTCCCCATTAGTTATTGTTCCCAAGAAGAATGGTAAGTGGAAAATATGTGTTGATTACAGGAAACTTAGCAAAGCCACCAAGAAGGATTATTTTCCCCTGCCTTTCATTGACCAAGTCCTAGACAATTTGGCTGGTAAGAAATATTTCTCTTTCTTTGAAGGGTTTAGTGAGTATAATCAAATTAGTATTGACCCTACTTTTGATAAAGATAAGGCTACTTTTATGTGCCCTTGAGGTACATTCACTTACAGAGTCTTACCTTTTGGGCTTTGTAATGCCCCTGCTACATTTCAGCGGGCAGTCTTGGCCATTTTTACAGATCTTGCTAACGACTGTGTTGAGGTTTACATGGATGATTTCACTATCCATGGATCCACTTTTGAAGAATCTTTGAATAATCTTGAGAAATTACTCAGTCGATGTGAACAACACCAACTATCTCTGAGTCATGAAAAATGTCTAATGATGGTTGATCAAGGAATTGTCTTAGGTCACCATGTTTCAGCCCAAGGTATACAGGTGGATCCCAAAAAGATATCAGTCATCACCCAATTACCTACACCAGCTAATCAGACTGACATCAAAATTTTCCTTGGTCATGTAGGTTATTACCACCGATTCATAAAAGATTTTAGCAAAATTGCTGCCCCAATGTTTTCACTACTAACCAAAGATTGTGTTTTTGAATGGTCTCCTCAGTGTCAACAGAATTTGATTCTATCAAAGAAAATTTGATGAAGGCCCCTATCTTATATGGCCCTAAGCTCGGGGATAAAATTTCCATATCCACACTAATGCTTCTAATACAACCATGGGCAATGTTCTTAGACAAAAAGACTTAGAGGATCATATGTATGCAATTTATTCTATCAGAAAAAACCTGACTCCTATGGAAAGGAATTACACTACTACGGAAAAAGAGTTTTGGATGTTGTCTATGCTTTGAATAAATTTCATCATTACATCACTGGCTATAAAAATTTTGTTTACACTGACCACTTAGCTATTCAATATTTGATGAACAAACTAGTGGTTGGTGGAAGGCTTATTCACTAGTTACTCTTGTTGCAAGAATTCAATCTCACTATTATAGATAAGCCTGGGAAATCTAACGTTGTTGCTGATTTTATTTCTAGAATAAATGTTTCAGGTGATGATGAAGCAGTCCAAGACCAATTTCCCGATGAACACTTGTTTGCTATCTCGACTAAGACTCCTTGGTTCACTGATCTCGCAAATTATTTAACAACAGGGAAGTTTCCTGCCTATTTTACTCATAAGGAAAGAAGGCGATTGGTTAGAAATAGTGCAACATATAAATGGTGTAATGGATTCTTATTTAAATGTTTTCCTAACATGGTTCTTCGCAGGTGTGTTTGAGAGGATGAGGTACATGACATACTGCGAGCTTGTCATGATGAGCCAGGAGGTGGACATTATTCAGTGAAGTGAACAATTCACAAGATCCTTGGAGCAGGGTACTATTGGCCTTCCCTCCATAGGACTATCAAAAAGTATGTGTGGCAGTGTGATGCATGCCAACGAATGGGAAAACCTACACTTTCTATGGAAATGCCTCTGAATCCTCAGCTGGTTCTAGGACCATTTGAGAAATGGGGTATTGACTTTGTTGGACCATTTGATCCTCCATCTTTCGGGAAGGAGTATCTCTTTATTTATGGAATACATCACCAAATGGGTTGAAGTTCAAGCCTTGGCATCTACCAATGAGGATGTTATCATTGATTTTCTCTACAATCGAGATATTGCTGCGATTTGGAGCACCAAGGGCCATTTTATCGATCAAGGTCCCGAATTTGTTTCAAATATGATTGAAGCTTTCTTGGAAATCTACAAAATCAGGCACGAGAAATCACGATATCACCCCCATGCCAATGGGCAAGTGGAGGTAACCAATCGAGAACTTGAGAATATTCTAACCTAGGTGGTCAACGCCGATAGAAAGAATTGGGTACCAAAGCTTCCCGAGGCTTTTTCGCCTACAACACGACCTGGAAAACAACTACTGGATTTTCTCCCTATGAGATGGTCTTTGGGAAGAAACCACTATTACCTATTGAGTTTGAATTGTGCACCTAGTGAACAGTGTTGGAAGTTGGGATTTTTTGGATGAAGCACAACGTGAATGAGTGTTGTAGCTAAATGAATTAGATGAAATGCGGATGGAGGCATAGCAAAGAGACATAAATTCTACAACATCAGTGGAAAACTTGGCATGATGCTCACATAAAAAAAGGACATTTCATGAGGGATAGTGGGTTTTACTCTTTGATTCCCACTATCAGTAGTTTAAAGGTAAGTTGCGTACACGTTGGTTGGGTCCCTATCAGGTAAATCAAGTGTTTGATAATGGCTTTGTTCGATTGATACCGATTAATGGAGACAAATGAACTCTTCTGGTAAATGGGCATAGGCTTCAAGTTTATCACCAACCACTGGATAAGAAGACTTTCACCAATGACATTCTATTACGCACAGACATGCATGTTAAGGAGGCTCTTTGCCTCTCAAGCATGGAGTAATCAATCTCTTGAAAATTCAATAAAGGAAGATGATCCTTCATTCGATCTTCTTCCCTTAGCAGTTTTTCTTATTGTTATTTCCAATAAATGCAAGAATTTTCATTATTTCTATAGCTGCTAATCACATTTCATCTCGAACTGTAGGGCGTAGGAATCTATGGATATTGGTGACTAAATGTGGCATGGGTAAGTGCATTTTAACTTGCTAATGATATTTCCATGCAAAACATTTCCCCATGTATGCATTTGTCATCATTACGCCATCATGAAATGATTGTTATGTTCATTCAGATCTCTTTCCAAATCCAGCTCTATGGATGATAGCATAAAAGGAGTAATGGCTCATAACTACCATATGCCTTGATGTGTCACACTCTCCAAAGTCAGGACAAGTGGCACTCACTCCTCAACCATGGGATATGTGCCACCACAAAAATCTTAAACTCACATAGGTGGCCGGTCTCATTCACTATTTTTCCACCATCACCTTCGCTTGATTTTGCACCACCTAAGGAATATGGTGCCATTTGAAATTTAATGCTTCTACAACTACTTCTTACCATTTTTGTATGCACATCATGCATGATTTGTTTTATCAGTCACTAAACAAGAAGTGGGAGATACGCTCTGTTCTATTTTTCTGCTACCGGTATTATTCACCTTCGGCTTCAACATGGACCAGAAAGACATCGAACCATATTCACAGACGCATTACTCCGAATTCCACCCTTTCATAGGTATTTCATGATTTTGGATGGCTGTATTTCATTTGGCAATTCAAAGGTTTCGATGAGGGCATTGTGGAAGAATTCTTGAACAATTTTGAGTCCACTTGTTTGCAAGTTGGTGGAAGACGAGTTGAAATTACCAGTCAGGTCATTTCTGACCTATCTGGCCTACCAAACTTTGGTTTAAAGGTTATGACGAATGCTCCTTTACAAATCCTGATTGCTCTGTTTCACGACAAAGGAGAGGCACTCTTGGAGGTCATCTTGACTCCATTGGGTGTCTAGAAGGGTGTTAAGTAGACAAGTTTACCTGGAATCTAGAGCGAGATTGCGAAATGGGTCAACCGGTATTTCATATGTGATGGTCAGGCCTCTGTTCTAGGTGGTGATGCACTTAAAATGCTCATCCACCTTAAAAAGGGACATGTCAACTAGGCCCTTCAGGTAAATCTACTAGAATACCTCGTAGACTCCATCATTAAAGTTTTCCAGAAGCACCGGTCCGGTGGAGGAAAGTCTATGATTAAACACCGGGTTGATTCATTTGTTGTGTTCACACCAAGTCTTCTTTAGACCAAAGCTGGAGGCTCGAGGGACATGCTAGTGGCGAAGGGTCTAGACCAAAGTAATTAAAATCTGGTCTCTCTTCTGCACCTCGGTCTACCCTTGCATCAGGCCCTTGCCCTTCACACAGCCAAGCAGAGGCAGCTGATGTTCCTGAGCATGCAGACACAGTTGGTACTCTTGAGGGTCCATCCCCTTCCATTTTTGATTCAAAAGGCAAGTGTGCCATGGCCCCATATTCTTCCATGCAGCTATGGTCCTGACAACTTAGCTCATTTTTACGAGACAGGCGGTTCCCAATCGAGTCCTTGCTTGATGATACCACCCACATTTGGGAGGAACTGCATAAGGAGGATGACCTGGCCACTCCATCATCTGTTATTCTGTCATCTATAGAAATTCACCCTGTGGTTCCTAAAATTCTTGACACCCAAGTGGTGCCTTCTCACAACTATCTAGAGGAAATCGCGCTGCTGAAATCTCAATTACAAGGTATGGAAGAAACAAACCTTTTATTACAAGCTGAATTTACACAAAAACAGTAGAAAAATTTTAGGAGATTTTTGCCCTGTAGCTTGAAGTAAGTTGTTTAAAGTGACAGTACGTGATAAGAGTCTTACCCTCTTGGATAGTTTCCATCAGTTGTCCCTTCAGGAAAGGGAATTACGGAAGGAAAATCAAAAATTAAAAAAAGAAAAAGAATCTATATAAGAGGAAAAATGAAAAGTAACATCTATTTTAGACTCTTTTTGTCCTTTGGCCCTCAAACTATTGTCTTGTAGGAAACCCTCTTCAGTCTACAACATGTTTTTCCAAGAATAATTTTATTCTTGGCAGTTATTTCAATTGTGTTCTCAAGCCCCTCATGAAATTCCCAATGGCCCTAGTTTTTTATCAGTTTACAAGTGCAGTACTCCGGAAATTCAAAATTTGCTTTGTGAATTCTATCTACATAACATGATAGTTACCAATGTCCCTGATTTCTTAATGAACCTATTTGTAGGTGATTTTTAAATTAAATCCTTTTTCATCAGACAGAATCGATCATTTAGGGACGATACATAGACATTTTCAATCACACTGCTTAGTCTATTGGATTCCACATCCACCCAACTCATCATATAGATGTAGCCCTATGGAAAAACTTTTGATCACTTTACTTGAGTGTGCCATTGATTGTGAAAATTATAGTAAGGAGAATTTCAAGATAGCTTGGAAAGCTTCTGACAGGAGGTGGGATACTCTAAGTCTACCCTTGAAATGTAGGGAGGTTCTCTCTCCTCAAAAATTGAGCTGGAGCATGCGCAGGGGTGATGCTCTCATCACCATCATCAAAAAAACCACGAAAAAACTACTCAACAAGACACCGATGAATGGGAAGGCCTCCAAGTATGCCCACCACTCCTTTTAAGCCTTCTCACTACCGGTAGAATAATGCAAAGATAGTCTCATGACAGCTTCACAAAGCATGGGTGGAAATTACCTCCAATACTGTGGTGCAAAGAACACCACAAAGCAATACATTGATCAATTTGAGGAGTATGACATGGCTTAACAAACTTGGTAGGTGGGCAGGATGCAAATGAGTTACATTGGGACATGCAACGAGTAAAGTTAGGGGGAAAATGATGACTGCATTGTTTGGCTCATTAATATCATTTCTTCAAGGAAAATACTCTTTTTGATATGACTTATTAGTATATGGGAATGTTTTCGTAGTTATAACTTAGTAGGTTTGATAAATTTTCCTTGCTATAGTTTATGAAAACCGATTATCACATGAACCTCCTACTAATTGTCTTTGTGAGATCAAACGTGATGATGTGTGTAGGAAATGATGGAAGTTGTTGGTGGTTAAGGAGCCCGAGTTCGAAGCATACAGCTGAAGATTATTTCCATCAAGTTGACCTATTAGCTTGGGCTTGATCCTAACGGCCCATAGGAATTTATGTGTTTTAATTGGTATTTAATGGACAGATTTTCATGCCACCTGATATGGTGGATCTTGTAACCAACAATATATATATGAAGACTTTGTCTTCAAAACTTGGTAGTACAACTTTTTTGATATACTGAAGAAGATTATCTGCATACAGTTCTTGCTTATTTTTACTGTCTATGTTATTAACTTATTTTGAGTTAATGAAAGCCATGGAATTTTGTTAATCCCTCTATCCCAAGGAAGAGCAAGGGCCAACTCAACCGAGGAGATACGAGGTTATTTTGAGTTCATGCATACAGTTCTTTGATTAGATTTATTGCACTTTCCATTTGATAAATCTTACATGTATGTTTTGATTGATTGTATCTACTTTCTCCATTACTGCTTTCACTTAGAATAGATGCTTTTGTTATGTAAATCTAGTTAAAGAATAGTTTTTCTTTCTCGCTAAGTTTCATTTATTCAATTATGATTTCATTTTTTAAGAATAGTGTGTGCGGATTTCATTTTACAACAGAAGATTAGTTGTTAAATTTCCTTTCATCACAAATAGTTTAATTCTGTAGAACTGTATTTAATTTCTATAGATTTGAATTACATTTCCATAGAATAGACAGTAAACTAAACAATCCCCTAATTGACCCAACATATAACTAGTTCTCCTAGACTCCATTGCATACTACCTAGGACACAACCCTAGTTTAGAATGACACCGACAAAAGATTATGTCAGTTAAATGATTGGAAGAATAAAATGACCCATCAATGTGGAGGATAGATCTAGACTATCTAAGGTAACATGGGCACCTAGGAATGTACTAGGGTGCCCCGGGGTGCCCTTGTTTAGATTCTAGGCACTGTGAACTGTGCAAGGGCTTAGTAACTGTGTTCAGAAGTGTCACAACTAGGTCTCGAAACCCTTCCTATTTGTTACTCTAGATTCACTTTGGATAATTCATATATGACGACCGCACATGAATAAAAAGAAGGGGTCAAACTGTTCTCAACTTCCAAACCAGTGAACTTATCATTGAGTGTTGCACTACATTATAGACCTTGATTTAGCTCTGGTGAGTTTCGTATGTCATGCCTTAGGTGTGCTCGTGCGATTGCACTTTGTAGTAGCGAGCTATGATAACTATAGAAGATGTAGAATGTAGAATAGAATAAATAGAATCCCTCCTCTAAGAATGTGTGAATGGATGTGATCCAAGCATTTCTAGCTATGATGGATGGAGATATGTGGATAGAGATGGTGCAATAAATGCACCCATAGATGGAGTGATGATACTAATAGGATGTAATGACCTAGGAGCCTCATTATATTATTATGAGCTTTATATTTATAGGGATCTCAATTTTGATTTCGCAATTAATCCAAAAAATTCCAACCGAGGAAAAGATAAGGGAGATCAACAGCTACAAGTGACCTAAAGAAGATAAAAAGATGTTAAACATAGATAGGGGTGCCTAGGGGGATCGGGGTGCCCAGGGCACCCCAATATAGGTTAGGGTGCTTGGAATCAAGGATAGAATCCTAGGAAGTTTCAAAATTGGTGGATAGGTATTGGGAAATACATGGAAAAGATAAAGTAAAATATAAAATAAAGATGGAAAAAGGTGGGATTAATTGGTAATTTGTACACTTTATAACCTTCTAAATAGTTCTATAAGACCAAGCTAAATATTGTCTAATTTGCAATATTTATGTCTATATAATACATTACTATTTCCATGGAAGTAGATTGAGGCATTTGGATGTGGCACTAGTGTATGTGGGCCTTAAATTCCTATTGTTGGTTCCTTTTGTTTAGGTTAGGGGCTAGGAGGAATACCGTAGAATGTCGAGATGGTGTGCGCATCGTAGAGAAAGATCAGCCTGATTGCGAAGAACTCCTTTTTGTCTTGGAAGGACTACCTGCAAATAAGAACACAAGACCACAAGATTTTGATCAAACAATAAATGAGGAAACTGCCTTGGGCCCAGAAATATAAAACTTCCTTTCAAGGTGGTCAGCTTCGCTAATATGAATTAACACAAAAGACCGTAAAATATCAATTAAGTTGCTTCGTTGAACCGGGTAGGGAAAGGCTGGTTTTCTGGTTTTGATCGGAGGAACCATCGATAACCGTTGCCGATAATCGATAACCGATACCGTGGGTTCTAGGATCTGTAGGTTAGTTGCTTTGTGGGGTAGTTGTGTTGTTTGTAAGGCTGTATATAGGTGGTATTAGGAAATAAGGTGATGAGAGGTAGATGAATGATAGTTAGAGGTAATATGCATGCTGGGTAGTGGATTCAGGGATGGATTTATGAGGACTGTAATTCAAAAGGCATAAGAAATGTTATAACAGAGGACATGCAAGATGTGACTTACTCGGTTTTGATGAAGATGCAAGCCGATCTCCTTGTCAGTAAACACTTTTGTTATTTCCACTCATCTCTCGCTCGGCCAAGTGAAGATCTGGACTCTCTTTTCACTCCCAATGATCTCTCGTTGATTCAAAATCATTCGACCCGATCCCAAAATGAAATTCCGATCCTTTGTTTTTGGCCTGGGAGCCCATTTACAGGAACCGATGGCGGTGCGTAACCGATGGCGGTCGAGTAGAACCAGCACGGTAAGGAAAAAGTAGGCTATTTTTAGTAAAATAACCCACCTTCCCCGCTTTTCTCCCGAGAGATCGGGCCATGGGCTTGGTCAAGTGGCTAGAAGGTCGGTTTTGGGTGCGAGTAAGGAGGCATTAGTTATGGATGTGAGTCTAGACCAAGCCATAAGTCTTAATTAGGTTAGTTTAGGTTAGGGCTAGGTCATGATGAGGTGGCAAAATGAGGTGGCAGGTAGCAGATGTGGATTTATCAATTACAAGGTAATTAATAAATAATTGTGTAAGGTTTAGGTGATGAGGTTAAGTCATGCGAGATGAGATGCGGGTCACAAGGGGTCGTAAGACACAAATTTGGTGTCTACATTAGCCCTTTATTGTCGTGTAGCTTGTTTTGTAAAGCCGCACTGACAATAATATGAAGTGGTTTCCCGTTAAGGGTATAGGTAATCCCCTCAAATCTATCACGATTGAGTGAACGGGAAATCAGTGGATAGGGTTGATAAAGGGTAAATGGGGTAGAGGGGATGGTAAGATGGTGGGGTAGGTCCAAGGAAGCATTTGCATGGTAAAATGCAATAAGATTTACGACTAGGTACATGATTTGACGAGCAAACCAAGAAAGGCATAGGCAAAGGTCGATAGTTTATCCAAACAAGGGTGATATAATCCCGGTATCCAAGGCATAGGAAGTAGCTCTGTGGTATATAATGTAAGGTACAGAACGTTTAGGCGTGTTCGGCAAGCACTCAAATGGTTGGTTTGGTTGAGATAAACGTCACGGCCCAGGTCTCAGGCAAAGTTGGTCGACAGATCAAGTCAAGGACCCTAATCATGCTAAAACACGAACAGTGAGCTCGATGGAACAAAAGGTACAGGATGGATGGATAAAATAAAACGTTGATCATGGGTATGGTATCAAGTGATACGGCCGGGTCGGGCCAAGTTGCACAGGTTCAGCCTGGGTCGGGCCGGATGGTGAGGCCTGGGTCGGGTGGCGAGGCCTTGGTCGGGCCAAATGGGTAGGGTGAGGCCTTGGGGCCGGATGGGTAGGGCGAGGCCTTGGGTCGGGCCAAATGGGTAGGTAGGTGAGGCCTGGGTCGGGCCAAATGGGTAGGTGAGGCCTGGGTCGGGCCAAATGGGTAGGTGAGGCCTTGGGTCGGGCCGAACAGGTAGGCCGAGGCCTGGGTCGGGCCGACATGGGTAGGCCGAGGCCTCGGGTCGGGCCGAACAGGTAGGGCGAGGCCTCGGGTCGGGCCGAACAGGTAGGGCGAGGCCTGGGTCGGGCCAATAGGTAGGCCGAGGCCTTGGGTCGGGCCGAATAGGTAGGTCGAGGCTGGGTCGGGCCAACAGTAGGTAGGTCTGGGGGGCCAAATAGGTAGGTTGAGGCCTTGGGTCGGGCCGAATAGGTAAACAAATGGTGTTCAAAGAAAGGTGGATATAGTGATATGTGGTTAAAAAAGGGGCAAATGGTAAATAAGGGAAAAAAATGGGGGAAAGTGGCAGTAAAAACCGATGTCGATTCTACATGACCGATATCGGTTAAGGGACCGATACCGGTTCATTAGGGCAAAATGAAACCGATATCGGTTAAGGGCGAAAAACCTATAAAAAGAAAAATACGGCTTGTCATTGTCACTTTGTTATTTTGAAAACCAAATTGACTTGTCTGACGTGGAGAGTTGAGATTGGAGGTTTATTGAGTGAGGTGGAGCTATTTTGCTGGAGGAGTGAGTTGTTTGCGGGCCCGAGTGAGGAGGAGGCAGCAGTTGATTGGCCGGGGACCCAGCAGAGTAGAATTGGAGCCATGGCACAGGCAGGAGGAGCAGGAGGGGCTGGACCAGCTGGACCACCACCACCCATCCCACCACGACGACGTGTCGTCGTACGGGTAGGCTCGGAACTCTTTATTTTGTGCATTTGAATGGTATTAAGCTAAAATGGGGGTTTGGGTAGGAATTTACATTTTTTAGGAAATAATGAGTAAATTGACGTAATTTGAAAAACGAAGAGGATAGAGGGGTAAAATAGGGCAAGTCGGCTGGGTGGGTAGGTTTTTATGGTGTTTGGGTGGGTAGATAAGTATAAAAATGGAAAAATATGGGCGGGGGGCCGCGCGGGGGTTCGGCTCCCGGCAATTACAGTGACCGATGTCGGTTGCTAAGTGACCGGCATCGCATCGGTCGAAATTGTGTGGACAGGTGTGTGGGGACCGGTCGGTCGTATGTGCCGGCCGCTCGGTTTAGGTGGTATGGGTATGGGTTGTGGGTATGGGTTGGGTGGGTTGGGGTTGGGTGGGGGGGGTGTTGGGTGGGGTGGGTTTGGGTGGGTGGGTGGGTGGGGGTTTGGGTAGATTTTGGGCTTGGGTGGGTTTGGATTTGGGGATTTTGGGTGGGGTGGGGTTGGGTTTGGGTAGATTTTGGGTGGGGTGGGTTTGGGGTGGGTGGGGTAGATTTTGGGCTTTGGGTGGGTTTGGATTTGGGTAGATTTTGGGCTTTGGGTGGGTAGTGGGTGGGTGGGTGGGTGGGGTGGGGTTGGGTTTGGGTAGATTTGGGGGTTGGTGGGGTGGGTTTGGATTTTGGGCTTTGGGTGGGGTAGATTTTGGGCTTTGGGTGGGTTTGGATTTGGGTAGATTTTGGGCTTTGGGCTTGGGGAGTAGTGGTTTGGGTGGGTTGAGTCAGGTAGGTATGGGATTTGTATGGGTGGGGTTAGGTGGGTTTTGGGTTGGGTGGTCAAGGGTAGGTCACAGAGGGGGTGGTAGAGAGTTGGGGTGTGGTCGGGGGGATAAAAGGGGGTTTAGAGGGTAAAGTAGATGTTGTGATAAAGAGTAGGTCTAAGGATGTGGGTTGGTTTTCAGCAGCACGCGCCAGCTGACGATGCGGATAGATGCCCCGCTGTTGGTGCGGATGAGACCACATGTGTCCGCAGCTCACTGGGTGATCATGCGCGAGGTGGGACTCGGTGGAGTCCAGAGGTACAGAGCGATAGAGAGAGATCACAGCCTGATGGTCGCCCTCATCGAGAGATGGGATCCGGCGACCAATGTGTTCCATCTCCCGACTGGGGAGATGACTATCACGTTGGAGGATGTGTATCGCATCCTTCGACTACCTATCGAGGGAGAGGCAGTCTTCCAGGTAGATTCAGAGACTGCCATGGACAGCATATTACAGGTTTTTGGAGATGCAGCCGCGCTACTTACCTATCACAGCGCGAGCATTGGGTATGGTGACATGTACCGTGCGCATCGACACGAGACACCTGGTCGTGGCCGATGATGATCGGGATCACCCGCTTCGCCTCCCGACTCGCAGGGAGGCCGCTTTCCACGGGGCTGATGGGGGTGTTGCTTGAGATGATTGAAGAGCATATACTTGCATGCGTGGGCACCAGCAGTATCTCAGTGCAAATATACAGAGCTCGGGGTTATCACCGGATGAGGCGATTCGGTATCTGTTCGACATTTTTGCTGCATTGTTGGGCATATGAGCACATCATATGCATCAGGCCAGTAGGGTTACCCCAGCAGCCAGGGCCACAGGTCATATACAGATATGGCTTTCAGAGGTGGTTGGGGGTCGTGGGGCAGCCACGAGCAGTTCTTGCAGGGCGAGATGTGGCGTATTATAGACATTTATTAGAGGGCCTGACAGCGGTAGACATCATATGGAGACCTTACAGAGGTCATCACCCGCACAGAGGAGGCCGAGTACAGTTACGCTGGATCCAGTACACTTTCTGGATAGCAGGACGGAGGCCGGGAGAGTACGAGAGGATACCCCTAGAGAGGGTACGCAGGCAGATGGGGCTGCGACAGGATGAGCCACCTCCCTTCCCTCAGTACAGGAGGGATGATGTAGAGGCCCCACTGCCTGCACCACAGCCCTTGGATCCAGATTGGGTTGCAGAGAGGCCAGCAGATGATGGCGTAGATGATGCTGGGTGCACGGGAGCATACAGGGTTTGGTGGGCTGGTCAGAGAGCGGCGAGGGTAGCACAGCCCGCACAGCCAGACTTGGCAGTGGTGACGGCAGAGAGAGATCAGCCAGGGGGCCAAAGTGCATATTACAGGCACTTGTTGCACAGCAGCACGTATAGGGGTCTTACAGGGGCAAGCCCTAGCCCTGTGCTCAGCTGTGCAGCACAGCAAACCACCACCACCACAAGAAGACAAGTGCACAAAAAGCAGTGCAGTATGTGCAGCAAAGCAAAGCATCAAAGAAAAGACAAACCCACCCAGCACAGTATGTATACCATCGCCAAGAGAACAAATGACACTGTGTGCACCACCAAAGACAGCATGTGGGGTACTGGCAGTAGGAGTCCGGGGACCAGCCCCAGTACCGACGGTGGCACGGGATAGATACATGGAGGCGAGAGCGGAGGCCCGGTACTATCAGGATGTTCTTGATAGTACCGGAGCTGAGTATCAGCCATATGCGGCACACCGAGCGGAGACCTCGCGTAGTCAGAGATCGCAGGGAGGTGCAGCCACAGCCGGCGTGTCTGTTACAGGCAGGAGGCGAGAGGCGCCACAGGGACCAGCAGGGAGAGGTGCCGAGGGCGGTGGGGAGAGCTGAGGGATCCCTGCATTGTTTTTGTATTTTGTATATTGGATATGGGCACCGGTCTGCGAACCGGTTATGTTGATAGAGGCCTGCGTGCCGTCATTTATTCATGTATGGATTCATTTATTCATTATATACCGGCCTGCGAGTCGAGTACGGGTTGTATATTTGATACCGCCTCGCGAGCCGAGTATATTTTTGATATGAGGGACCGCCCGCGAGCCGAGCCGAGATTTTGATAGTTATTGGCTCGTGCCGGCTTAGTTGTATGATGAGATCACAGAGGCCCCCATGCAGGCACATCAGTATATTTGAAAATTTATATATATATATATAGAGATGATGTTTTGATCCACATGCAAAGTTGTTCAAAAATGTGTTTAAGTATTTCACAATGGTTTGTGGTATAGAATATATGATGAGTTTATTTGACATGTTGATATATGGATGATGTGTTATAAGATGAAATGTTGCATGTTTTGGGCTGGTTTTGTGACATTATGTTATATATGTATCCGATGAGTTGGATCCAAATGATGAGTTTTTGGTTTTGTGTAGATGTGACTTAGTTGATGGTTTGTTTGTTTTTGTAAAATAGATGATGTTATGGACATTGTAATGATATGTGTGGTGGATGGAGAAATATGGATAATGGTGTTGTTATGCAGAAAAAGGGCGGGCGCGCGATAAAAAATTAGGTAGAAAATGAAGAAAAAGAACCATGTTGTAAAAAGATAGGTATATAACCGATATCGTTAGCGAACCGATGTCAGAGTTGCTAGACCGATATCGGTCACATGACCGATACCGGTTATTTAGTTATGAGCTTTTCTAAAAATAGAAAAGCTAGGGTGGCAACTTAAGTTCTTATTTTTAGAGCCATGCAAGAGTTAAATACGCGAACGCGACGCTTTTTGACGACTGAGACAGGTATTTGCATGAGAGATTTGAGTGATTAGGAGTAAAGAGACAGGGAAAGTGATTGTGATCTGAGATTCAGAAGACAGAAAGGCAGGTTTGAAAAAGGTGGTGATAATGGCAGGACGAGGAGAAACATCCAGCAGGCAGGGACAAGAGGGAAGACAAGGGCCACCTCAAGCTACTGCAACCCAAGAGGTAACGTTTTGTTTGTGATTTGACTACTGCATGTTTTGTGAATAAGATGGGGGAGAGTATGTGGGTAGATATGAGAAAGAAAAGATGATAACAAGGGTTATAAATGGGGTGAGTGTTACATGGTAGGTAATCAAGGGTTTCAAGTATGTCTGTGTATACAGAGAGGAATAAACGAGCAATTTATTGTCGTAGGTGGTTGTTTTAGGCATAACAGGGACCGATATCGGTTAGGGATAACCGGTATCGGTTACTCAACCGCACCTAAGCTAGTCAGTAAACGATACCGTCATTGGTCGTAGGAATTTTAATTTGAGAAAAACCCGGGGACTGGAGGAATTGAATGGTTTTTTGTTATTGGATGTACGCAGCAGAGAGCAGTGGTTGAGGATGAATGATAGTGTACCAAAAAGCATTGTTGTCACTTAATCCGAGCGGATGTAACGCCACCGAATGGACATTGATAAAATAAATTTGGGGTTAAGTGGAATCCGCTTATTATTCACGAATCGCACGTAACCATGCTATGTTACAAAGCGCGTTGATCGAGAGATGGAATCCCGAGACAAATACCTTCTATCCGCCAACAGGGAAATGACAAGAATATCGAAGATGTGTTCCGTATTTTGAGACTCCCAATTACAGAAAACCAAGATATCGTGCATTACCTAGCGCGGCACTGGGAGCGATAATAACAGCAGATTTGGTCCATACGCACGAGATTTAACACAACGAGGTTTGTCATTTACGTATGGGATAATGTATGCAAAGACATCCCGAGGAGACAAGGTTAGCAGTGAATTTTAATGATAGCGGTAGGGTATTATGCATTACCGAGGCGTATAAGGGGGAAGATTTCCAAAGGCATTGATGTGTGTTATTTGGGAGATGATAGAAAGGAACGTGACTTTTGCATGGGCACCGCATATTTGGCGGAGCTATACAGGGTTTATGGGCTTCAGAGGTGAAATCACGTAACGACACCGGATTGTTCATACTTATTACACTCGTTGGGCCTATGAGCACATTGTTTGTGTGCGACCAAGAGGCCGATCCATCCAATCAGAGAAACCGGAGTACGAGGTTGGGATTCGACGATGGGTCCGCATGTAACAGAGGCAAGATCCCTGTGCCGTGACGGATGACTTTGAGTATTATAGGCAGTGTATGGGAGAGAGTGACGATCATGGATATCTCTGTCTGCGGCCTTACGGAAACTATATGGTAACAGAGAATATAGCTGAGGAGTTGAGGGGTGTAGAGCGATTGAGGTGGATCGCAGGGCACAGGCCAGGTGAGTATGAGAGGATTCCTCTAGATCGCGTGCGGCGACAATTTGGATTTGTGCAGGATATACCCCAGGCTTATAGACCCTATATGAGGATCGATGCAGAGGCAGTATTCTCACCTCCCCAGCCAACACCTCCAGAAGGGCCTGAAGAGGTAGCAGCCGATCGCAGGGTAATGGATGCAGGAACGACAGAGGCCTATAGATTATGGTGGGTAGCAGAACTGCGAGGTGTACGTGATCGTCCTGACATAGCGGTGATTACAGCAGAGAGGGATCATCTGCAGCATTTGGTTCAGCAGCTCCAAACGCAGGTGAATGAGACAAGAGGATCGTTAGTGGTTGCGGAGTCACGGGCGGAGAGACTAGAGGCTGGAGTCCTCCATGCGAGAGGGCGTATTCATATGTTACAGGAGAGATTGGCAGATCAGTGGGCGGTACCAATAGCCGTGGTACCATTGAGGACAGAGAGGCCTGGCGAGAGGGGTCGACGATCACGATCATCACCTAGTTCGGGATGAGGCGTGAGGGTCTAAATAAATGTTAGCAAGGTATAAGAATAAATAAGAGTACCGACCTGCGTGTCGATGATAGAGAAGATGTATTTGTTTAACATCTAAATAAGACTGAATATGTATGTTGATTTGAGTTATGATAATAATAAGAATGTTTGCGTTTTGACTTTGGGTGTTTTTTGAAAAAGGATAAAGAGGAATGTGATTAAATAGAAATACACAAAAATATTTATATTTACCACACATGATAGGTTATGGTAGGGGATGGTCGAGCTAACCTTGGGAGACCCCATGTCTCCGAAGTGTCGCCTACATAGCCCATCGCACAAAGCAAGGAGGGGCCTCGTGATCGATGTAGTTCTCCTTAGGATCGTGGAGAGGCGAATTCTGTGCAATTTGGTACGGTTTAGGCAATTGGTTGATTGGTAAGAATATTGATATTAATATTGGTAAGGTAAGGTTGTTGGTGTCGGAAATGAATTGGTGATGTTGTAAAAGGTATAAGGGAAGTGAAAGTTAGCCTACCCAAGTGGTAGGGAACCATGTCCTGATTAAGATCAACACACAATCCTAGATGCGAGGCAAAGCGGAAAGAGTGCTCCGTAGGTGAAAAGAGCTAAACAAACCACCAAACGTAGAACGAGCTTGAAGCCCTAGGTACCGTGCATAGACGAGAAGTCCATAGGTGAAAAGAGTTGTATGATCACAATATATCGGGTGTACGTTACGTCCCGAGTCAAACAAATGGTGAGGTGAGGTGGATGATATAGCTGAGGTACAGAGAATTTATTACAAAGTGAGTGTTCTGACGAAAGAGAACCTACCCTAAATAGACAAGTCCATGACCCAAAAAGTTCTTTTTGAATGAGGCTTTTATTTTACTGAATATAGACTGATCGATGCGGGAAGTCTACAAGGGATATTGATTGTGCTATTCTTGAGGTCTTCACGAAGCTGATCAATGCGAGAAGCTTTCGATAAAGGTCGACCGTGTATAGCTGTCCTTCGAGGGAGCAAATTCTATTTATAGTAGCAGATATGATTTTAGTGCATAGTCTGTCCTTCTGGGGAGCAATTATATATATAATAAAAGTAATAATTTGGCATATAGTCTGTCCTTCGAGGGAACAATATATATAATTTAGATAGCTAGATGTTCTTTTTCGCGTGAAGCATCTAGTTTGGTAGGAAGTTTGACTCAAGAAAATCCCATAAGAATACGGCTTATTTTAAAACTTTGAAGTCATGGACTAGACTAAAAAGGGGAAGGCATCGTTTAGGTGAGGTGAGAATCAAACTATGTGAGCTTGATTTTTATTATGAGGTGTAGGAAACGAAGTGCATGTGGTGGTATGTGAGCTCAAGGGACGAGCTAGCAGTAGATAAGAAGTGATATAACACTAAATTCAACAAGAGAATGGTCGAAGATGCAAGGCATTAGGGGTTCAGCTCAAAGCTTACCATTGCGAAGCTAAACGATAAGCGCCCGATCCATAGGTGTGAGTGATTATGTAAGGCCCAATCCAATGGGAGCAAATTTTCCACGTTTGCTCTTTTCTAGTTTGGTGACATGTTGATTCTCTTGAGGACAAGATCACCAACCTTAAAGGTACGCTCATGAAGTCGCTTATCATAAGCACGTTTGATGCGTTTTTGATAGATTTGAAGGTGATCAAGAGTCGTAAGACGACGTCTCGCACAAGAAGCTCCAATTGGGCTAACCGCTCTGGCGGAAATCATCGCTGGTGAGAATATCCCAAGAGATATTCTAAGGGAGGGTATTTGTATTTCGAGAGGCAAAACAAATTTCTGTACCATATACCAAAGAAAAGGTGTGGCATTAGTAGAGGTACGAATGCTAGTACGATAAGCCCAAAGGGCAAAGGGAATGTGATCGTGCCAATTTCTTCCGGATTCATGACAACTTTCATGAGGATTTTGGTTAGGTTTTATTAGAAGATTCACCACCATTGGCCTCATGGATAGTAAGGCGATGAGAAACTAAGTTTGATACCAAAGTTGTCACAAAGGTCTTCAGAACAACTTGTTTTTAAAGATTTACCATTATCTGTTATTAGGCGATGAGGAATACCAAAACGACAGATAATGTGATGGTTAATGAATTCGACAATTTTTTCCTTTTTAGTTGAAATGAGTGGAATAGCCTCCACCCATTTTGTGTAATATTCGGTTGCTGTGATAATCCATCGGTGACGTTGTGAAGAGGACGGGTGAATCTCACCAATAAGGTCTAAACCCCATTGTGAGAAGGGCCAAAGATCTCGAGCGACCTGGAGCGGGTGGCTAGGAGTATGTTGAAGGTTGGCATGTTGTTGACACATAACACAACGCTTAACATATTCGTAGCAGTCGTTATTGAGAGTAGGCCAATAATAACCGAGGCGAAGGATTCGTTTGGCCACGGCAAGGCCACTAAAATGTCCACCACAAATACCGTCATGGACTTGTTGGATGGTATGGGTGATCTCCGCACCGGTGAGACATCGAAGGAGGATGCCATCAAAGCCACGTTTATAAAGGAGTCCCCCCATAACTACATAACGAGAAACGTGTTTAAGAAAAGCACGTTTACCAGTACTAGTAAGGTCAGAAGGGAGAACAGAGGTTGTAAGGTAGTCATGGAATTGGTGATACCTGTATCCTCGCGAGTTAGCAGTACATAGTATTTATCGTACAAACAACCGGGCTGAATAAGATGGGGCAAAGAGTTGTTGACCAAGACAAAAATGTCGAGTCATCACTGATGAGGCTGGAATTTGCGAGGCTAAGCAAGCCATAGTATCCGCAAATTTGTTAGTAGAGCATGGAATGGTTTGGATAGAATAGTGAGTAAATAAGGCTAGAAGCTTAATCCACGTAGTGTTTGTATTTTTGAAGTTCCTCATTTTTGCATTGGTAGATGCCCATAACTTGATTGACTACCAATCGAGAGTCGCCAAAAATATTGATAGATTTGATACCTAAGTGCAAGCAACCCGGAGACCTGTAACAAGGGCCTCGTATTCCCTGTATTATTAGTGCAAGGGAAATCGAGTCGGAATGAAAGAGGCATAGGCTCGACGTCAAGAGGACGAGAGAACAACGCCAGCTCCTCCACCGCGTTGGCATTTAGATCCATCAAGAAGAGGGTCATTTGATACGACTCTTCCCGAGTGAAAGAGTGGCGATGAGTTCGTTGGGAATATAAAATTGGTAAATTGTTCCCTGTAAAGGGGCTTCCGCAAGTTGGTCTGCGATGGTTTGTCCTTTGATTGATTTCTGGTGGACGAACTCAAGGTCGAGGTCGGCGAGGAGCATGAGCCATCGGGCGATGCGTTGGTTTAGATGAGGTTTGGCATACATGTAATGGATGGGGTCTGTGTTGGTGATGATGAAAGTTTTGTGATTTAGAAGGTAGTGTCGGAGCTTGGTAGCCACGAATGATAGGGCTAGGCACAACTTTTCTACATGTGTATACCTAGTCTCATAATCCACCAAAGTACGACTTATATAATAAACGGCTTGTTCTCGATTTTCAGAGTCACGATGTGCAAGCATGGCCCCTACAAATGGTGGTCGCATGGCGAAAGGTAAAGGTAGAAAGGGCGGTCGCCTTGAGGTGGGATAAGCACGGGTGGTCTGCAAGAGATAAGTTTTGAGAGCTTCAAAGGCTTGGTGGCACTCTTCACTCCATTGAAAATCAATGTCCTTCTTAAGGAGGTGATGGAAAGGTTGACATCGATCCGAGAGTGGGAGATGAAACGTCGGATAGATCGAGCTTACCTTGTAAACTACGCAATTGTTTGAGATTGGTAGGTGGGGCATTTCTATGATAGCTTTGACTTTAGATGGATCGACCTCGATGCCACGCAAAGAGACGATAAAACCAAGAAGCTTTCCCAAAGGACACCAAAGACACATTTCTTTGGTCAAGACTGATAGAATATTGTAACAAAGATCAAAAATAATGGTTAAAACATCGAGATGTTCACCGCGATGTTTAGACTTGCCAAGAAGATCGTCGACGTAATCTTCAAGGATAGTGTGCATAATGTCATGAAAATGTAGGTCATAGCCCGCCGATAGGTCGCACCAAAGATTCTTAAGGCCAAATGGCATTACACGGTAATGTAAGGTTCCCAAGGAGTTATGAAGGCGTTTTGTGTTGATCGGCAGGGCAACCAAAATTTGGTCAGATCCTCGAAAAGCCATCCATGAGAGAAAGCATTTCATGACTCAGCAAGTGAGATCAACAAGTTGATCAATACTAGGTAGGGGAAGTCATCCTTAGGGCAAGCGAGGTTAAGATCCCTAGAAACTGCTGCATATCCGAAGTCCCCCGCCGCTTTAGTGATGTGTACGATGTTAGAAATCCATTGAGGATAGTCAATAGGCAAGATGAAGGAAACAGAAAGGAGTCGCTGAGCTCCTCCTTTGACCAAGAGGGCAATGCGTGGATGCATTTTTCTCAATTTTCGTTTAATTGGCTTGGAATCGGGTTTAGAGTAATGTTATGGACAGCAATGTAGGATCAATTCCCTCGGCATGTCAACAGTAGGACCAAGCGAAAGCTTGGGTGCATGAGCACGGAGGAAAGTAGTAAAGGCGACTTGTTCTCGATGCGTTAAGGGATTGTCCGATCTTCACAATGTGAGGATCCTCCTCCGTGTGGATGTTGATTTCTATCAGTAGATTCTGCTCAAAGATGGTTTGGGTTTCAGATGGTAAGGCTCGTTGAATATAAGAATCATCCGCGCCAAGGTAAGTGAGGATGGAGTCGTCATCCTGACACTCAACAACATTAATCAAAGGTGAATCCTCTTCGATCATGTCTGGATACAGAAGGGGAAGAGAAGATGGGTCCTCATTATCGCGCTGATAAGTGAGAGGACCTATGAAGATAGCATTTATGAAAAAAAAAAAGTTAGGAGGGATAGATTCAGGGTCTATAGATTCTGTGGGTGATGATGGCAAAGTGGGTGATGATGGTTTGGTAGGGGTGACGTCGTCTTCTTCCAGAATACAGCTGACACGAGGTGTCTCCTGTGTAGGTGTTTCAGGAAAACCGAGACCACTGCGATCATTATGTTTGCGTGTGGTGATGGGGATGAGCGTATGTCGGCCTTGTTCATAAAGACCAAAACCAAAGCCTTTCCAAGCACAATGAGTCAAGAAGGTGAGGGCAAAGCGACGATTGGTAAGGTATTGAAAATCGGATTGGAAAGGAACCACACCAAGAGGAGGCTCAGGGGCAACGGAAGATGCGTCGACACCCCCATACGTTAGGTTAGTGCGGCAGTGAGGTGGTCCGTAGGAGATTACTTCCCCCACACGACGGTCATAGTTAGGATGGGCATGTACCTGTCCGTACTCCTGTGGGGTATGGAAAGAACTAACGTTATATAGGCGATACTCCCCCAACGTAAGGCGCTGAAAAACATCTACTAAGGGGTCCACGGTTGGGATGTTAAATGGGAAGGGAAGTGGTTTTTGCATGATGGTGGTTTCATTAGTTAAAGGCGAGGTGCGATTGAGGTACATGGTTGAGGCATAGTCAAGAAGATGGTTGGGTCAATGAATGAACGGGTGTCTTGATTGGTACCAAGACATCATTGGGGGTATAACATATTGCAGGTTTTAAAGGGGGAGGATCAGCTTTTACGGTGTAGGACTTCCCTCGTACTCAAATTTTATGCATCTATGTAAGGTTGAGGGAACGCATCCCATGGCCCGGATCCAAGGACGACCCAAAGAATATATTATATCGAACTCTCCTCAAGGACATAGAAGAGTTCTGGGTAAAGTACGTGGTCCTACCCGAATGTTGAGGATCACGGTGCCTAAGGTAGAGGTAATAATATATTGAATGACCGCAACATGATGGGGTTGGCACACATGTAGCTGAAGGGATATTCATTTGTTGAAAATATTTTCAAGAGATGATGTTTAGGCTAAGACCCCGCCAATCATAACACGACGCATACACGAATGTCCTGACGTAAGTTTCGAGATGAACAGGTAGGTCGTCAGGATCTTCTCGTACAAAATCGACAATTTCATCTTTCAGAGAAACCGATCGCAGCAACTTGTGGTACAGTAGAGTAAGTGGTTGGGGTGGTGGGTTGTTTGGTGAGAGAGGCAACGTGATTGGGTGTTAGAATGGAGGCAACAGCAGTGTGGCTTCATTAGGTAAGACCTCGATCCTCGAAGAATTTCAACGAGAGCTTGTCGATGAGATTCGTAAGTCCGAATGAGATCATATAGTGTCATTTTGACGGGTGATCGTGAAGTCGTTTGATCATGGCTCGATGGGCAACTCCATTAGAGATGGGGTAAGCGGGTCCACGAATAACCACTTTGGGTGGTGGTGCAATCGGGATGCTAGACGGAGAAAGAGAGGACGCAGGTGTGCTTTCTTTCGCTTTCTCGTTGTTTTTCTCGCGCCGAGTAAAGAACACTAATCATATTAATCTCGTAAACCCGAGATGAGGAAGATGGTTGGGATAAATTATGGTCTTCAAGAGGTGGGGTCAGAATAATGATAGATCGTGGTGAGGCGGGATAGATGGTATAGAGAGGGAATTGAAGCTAAAGGTCTCTCCCTTCGTAAGTTGTCTTTCTTAACCTTTCTATCTGGGAGAGGTGACTGACGAAGGATGGTTTTTAAAGCTTTGCATCCCTCCACATCATGTCCTGGTGTGCGGTGATAAGCGCAGATCTTAGACTCATCATAACCTATAGGTCGAGGTTTAGATGGGTCATAAGGTCTAAGTGGGGGTAGGGAAATGGTCGCATTCTCTACTAACATAGCAAGGATTTTGGCGTAAGATCCTTTGAGTGGGTCAAAATCAAAATCAAGAGGATGAGGGTATTGATTGCGCGGGTTTTGGTAATGTTTGGGCGTGGTTAGTTGTATGGGTGGTGGTTTAACCGAGGGGTGTTGATATGTGTTTTTCACTAAACGTGGTTTCTTTGGGCGCAGAGCTACGCTCGGCTGGTTAGATGATGAGGCTACGATGACATGGTAATGGGAAACAACCATGGAGAAAGGGGAGTGACAGAAAATAAATCCTTTGATGATGGAGTTTGTTTAGGTTGATGGGTGGACAGATACGTGGGGTGATAATGTTGATATACCCTTTGATCCCTCGTATGGGTGCAAGGCGAGATCGCTTTTGAAGAAAACGCAGGAGGTATGATATATTGGTGCAAGGTGGAAGGATGAGGTCCTAATATGGAAGGTAGGTATGACGATGATGGTTTTGATTGTGATAGAGGCATGGGTTGAGTGTGTCTCCTAGGTGGCGGGCGGCTTTATTCTCGACAAATCTAGTCGCTTAGGCGGGTGTGTTAGACTGGGTATGGGTAAGGTCCCAAGCGTAGGGGAAGATTTGGCTAAGTTAATAGAAGTGGACGAGGCATTTGGTAGAGGTGAGGGGGGTGAAGGTGAGAACATGGGCATTTTAAGCTTCTGTAAACACTTCGGGTATATGGTGGAGTTCTCAGGATCGGTCATTTGCATTTGAGTAGAATATGGCGTACTCAAACGCTCCCATAGGATTTGTCTATCCTCGGAGAATGACAGCTTCAGCTTGAATTGTAAATTTGGTATGGAAGAAAGGTGGGTTGTGATTCCCATCTGTGGGTGTGATAAGCTGAGTAGATGAGGTACTGTATCAATAGATGTTAAGAGGTCAACCGGTCGTTGAAAAGATTTAGGCGATGAAGAACTAATAGGTAAGAGGGCGTGTTCGAGAGGATCCGTCATGGTTAAAGAATTTGGTGATGTCGGTGCAAGAGATTTCGCCTAAGGATGTCAAAAAGGAGTGGCGACCTTCCTCTGTGCAACAAGAGTGGTAGAAGGGGAAGTCTGGGAAATAGATAGATTAGATAACATCCGCTCGCAGCCTCAGTAGGGATGTGGTATAAGCAGCACTCATCGATGGGAAGAGGAGTCTCGGGCGCTTAACTCCCTTATGGGTAAAGGAATGATTTCGCTTTGGTTCGATGGTGGTAAAGGAGGTTCGGCTCCCGTGTTAGTGAAGAGGCTTGATTCAAAATTTTCTCGATAGAGGCTTTTGGGTCGGGTATCAAAGACTCGCATGGATCTCATGAACACTCTCTTAGGCTAAGATATCCCGGTTTGTGTTATGTTGGAAGAGTGATTCGGGAATGGTTTGTTGAAGATTTTCAAATTTCGTTGGCCAAGGGGCATTAGGATTATCGAGGGTTATATCCCCTCATCAACCATTTTCGCACTATGTTTTTCAACATCTTGCAGCTTCTCATGACCGTGTCCCTTCACGCGGTGGAAGTTACGTAAGTCATTTTCTTTATACAGAAGGTATGGCGCGAGTGGAATCAAACCCAGAATGAGGTTTAACAGGAGGTAATGTAATGGCTCCTGCTTTGAGCAATTTTTCCAATATCACACCATATGTTTCTCCCAAGGGAGTGTAGTTGATGGGCTCGGCTTTGTACTTATAGGTGGTTTTTGGTGGGGTATTAGACGGTGTTTGAGATTTAACCATCACCGCGTGGACAGCTCCTTTTGATTTAGAAGAAGTGGACGCGTGAGGAGTGGTGGTATTTGGTTTATTGGTAGAATCAGGAGTTCAGAAATTGGGGTTTTTGTTGCGCAACCGCAATTTCTCTTCTTCTAAGGCTCGAATTTCTAGTTTCGAGCCATGGTAAAGGCCTCATCAAATGTGTGGAAAGTTTGAATTTGAAGAGTAGGAGAAATGTGCTTAGCACATGCCCGTGTGAAAAGTTCGATAAGTTCAGCCTGAGGCAAGGCATATGTAAGTTGGTTGATAAGGCCACGCCATCGTCCAACGAAATCTGCGATAGATTCATCTTCGAATTGTCGGATGGCATAAAGGTCGGTGATGGATACTTTCTTAGCAATGTTAATGGAGAAGTGATCCAAGAAAGATTGGGCTAGTTGGTTAAAAGAGAAGATTGAGTGCTGGGTTAAAGCACTGTACCACTCCAAGGTGGTCCTGATAAGGACATGGGAAATGTGCGGAGTAGCAAGGCATCATCATGGGCAATCAAATAACAAGCATGTCTAAATGATCGCAAGTGCTGTTGAGGATCCTCTTTACTATTAAAACGAGTAAATTTCGGCAACTCCCATTGAGGAGGATATGAATGAAGGGGGACAGAAGGGTGAATGGGCTCCCGACAAACTTGCTCGTATGTCAAGGCGCTACGACTTCCCGACACAGAAGCCTCCAGATTTTGCATTTTGTCCATCATTTGTTTGATGAAATCTGTGGTTGGATGAGATGATGATGTGGTTGTGGCAAACGGAGGCAAATTGGGCCAAGGGCCTCCACTGGACAATGGTGGAGTTAAGTGTTGATAAGGTATGGAGGATGAATATGTTGAGGCGACAGAATAGGGATGTCCCATATAAGGTGTTGAGGTTACTGGATACGTGTATGGGAATGAGAAGGTAGGCGGAGCTTGAGAAGGAAAGCTCGTGTGGATAGGTGGCAGAGAGCAAGTCATGAATGGAGTAGTCTGCAAGAGAGATGAGGTAGGGGCAGTCGGTGGTAATGATATGTGGGGTCCAAGATTAGCCAAAGAAAAGCCAACTGAGTCGTATGAACCTCTCAAGCCGCCGGATCGGGAGATGGGGCTAGAGATGCAGGAAGCAAGGCGGTATTATCAAAGCGGAGTGGGAGCTAAATGAGCAGCTATACTAATAGGCATACCAAAAAGGAGCTGACCATCAAAGTGACGGGTCGGGGTATGGGACAAATAGTATCAGACAACGCTAGAATTAGCATCCGTAAACTTGGCAAAGTCCTTGTCTCCTACAGGAATTTGGGGGATCTCACTGGTGTCTGTAGGATTCCCCACAGAATGTGAAGGGGGTGATTCAGGTAAAGAAACAGAGCAAGCATGTGAAACCATGGCGGCGGCTTGCTTTCGAGTGATAACAACCATGGACAGGTGTTCACAGTAGGGTTTCAATCTATCCGGAACAGAAACAGCCTTAGAATGGTGAAATTGGCAGGTTGCTGGTTTGTCAGGGGTTGTAGAAGACAGTAACCGATATCGGTCTAGTATCCGATGTCGGTTATACTATAGCCGACGTCGGTCAGGTAACCGATGTCGGTGTAAGAAGTCTGGGTTAACAAGATATAAAAGGCTGCTAATTTGATTTTTAACAACGTTTAGTATACGTGTCCAATTATTGATCACAGAAGACAGAGTATGAGAAAGAAAACAGAACTAAAAACAAGCAAGATGCACACACAAATCCGTAGATTAACCCTAGGGTTAATTTTAATTATCGTGGGCTTATGCCTTTAGACGTAGAATGATGAGAATCCTAAACAAGAGACTTAGGGAAATGTCAAGTTGTTTTGGCTTATAAGGTTACCTCAATCGGGTGGAGGAATACCGCATGGAAAAAAGGGGGATGTTTGAGCTGTTGTGTTAATTGTGAAGTGATTCAAGATATGTGTTGTGCAAAGTTGAATGTAAGATTAATTTCCCGTCAATACCGTGGATATCACCCCCACGTGTACGAACTGCTACTTAATCTACGTTCACTAGAATTGAAAAACAACAAGGTGAATGCAATGCACGTGTTTTAAACCCAAATCGAAAATTATGTTCGATGAAGCAAGAGAGATGACTTTCACTAATGCGAAACTAGGAAAGCAAGACAAATTCTTTACGAAATATATAACAAAAGCAAAGCAACAACAAGTATGCTTCCTAAAATGAAAATAAGCAAGAGAAACAAACCCAAGATGGGTCCCACCAAGCGTGCCAAAATGTTTCACTAATGATTCGCTCCTTTTAGAAACAGATAAGGTTAGGGGCTAGGAGGAATACATGTAGAATGTCGAGATGGTGTGCGCTGCATCGAGAGAAAGATCAGCCGATGCGAAGAACTCCTTTTGTCTGGAAGGACTACCTGCAAATAAGAACACAAGACCACAAGATTTTGATTAGACAATAAATGAGGAAACTGCCTTGGGCCCAGGAAATATAAAACTTCCTTTCGAAGGTGGTCAGTTTCCCTGCTAATATGAATTAACACAAAAGACTGTAAAATATCAATTAAGTTGCTTCGTTGAACTGGGTAGGGGAAAGGCTGGTTTTCTGGTTTTGATCGGAGGAACCGATGCCGGTTACTGATAACCGATGCCGGTTACTGATAACCGATACCGGTGGGTTCTAGGATCTGTAGGTTAGTTGCTTTGTGGGGTAGTTGTGTTGTTTGTAAGGCTGTATATAGGTGGTATTAGGAAATAAGGTGATGAGAGGTAGATGAATGATAGTTAGAGGTAATATGCATGCTGGGTAGTGGATTCAGGGATGGATTTATGAGGACTGTAATTCAAAAGGCATAAGAAATGTTATAACAGAGGACATGCAAGATGTGACTTACTAGTTTTGACGAAGATGCAAGCTGATCTCCTTTCTTTGTCAAACACTTCTCGGTATTTCCACTCTCTCTCGCTCGGTCAAGTGAAGATCTGACTCTCTTTTCGCTCCCAATGATCTCGTTGATTCAAAATCATTCGACCCGATCCCCAAAATGAAATTCCGATCCTTTGTGTTTTTGGTTTGGGAGCCCATTTACAGGAACCGATGGCGGTTGCGTAACCGATGGCGCCGAGTAGAACCGCATCGGTAAGGAAAAAGTAGGCTATTTTTAGTAAAATAACCCACCTTCCCCGCTTTTCTCCCGAGAGATGGGCCATGCGGGCTTGGTCAAGTGGCTAGAAGGTCGGTTTTGGGTGTGAGTAAGGAGGCATTAGTTATGGATGTGAGTCTAGACCAAGCCATAAGTCTTAATTAGGTTAGTTTAGGGTTAGGGCTAGGTCATGATGAGGTGGCAAAATGAGGTGGCAGGTAAGGTGATGTGGATTTATCAATTACAAGGTAATTAATAAATAATTTTGTAAGGTTTAGGTGATGAGGTTAAGTTATGAATAACATGTAATTATTTTATTTGCTGGTTATTCCTCTCATATGCTAGTATTATAATACTAGTTTGTACATCTTGTAATTTTATACTTGTCTCGTTGTCTTGGAGTTTTGGAGCTGCTAGCAATTATGCATCCATTGAGGTAATAATTTCCTATTTTATTGCTGTCAATCCAAGTAAATCATCAGTGAACCCCCGTGCATGATTATCCTCTCCTTCATCTATATTTTTACCTTAACTAATGTAGTCACCCCTTCTTCATGTGAAGTCACCATGGCAGCTTCCTTTCCCTCCCTTTATGAAATTGATTAGACTAACTTAAGTCCTTCATGTTCATGTTCTCTAGAAATTTCTAGTGAGTGAATTCCAATAGGACTATCATCAATCTCTTTTTATGTGGTTAAATTTCCCACTAACACTTCACAACCTGATGCTACAAATGAGATTCCTTTCCTCAAGATGTGATGTTTCCAATTATTGTGCCAATTTTACAATAAAAGTATTTTGATCCTCATTTAAAGGGACTGAATCAATGAGTTCAAATTCCCTTTTTCCTTTCTTATACTTTCTCACGGCTGCAATTCTCTTGGTCCCTAATATTTTGTATCTCTTTCTAGAGGATATATAACCCTTACCTTCTTATCTCTCTCAAAATACTTGAGATCAATTTTTCTTTCTCCTCAATACTTTACACCTTGAGTTGTGGGTCAATATTTGGTAGGATTCCCCTCATTCTTTTACCTATACTTGATGACCCAGAAAAGTTACTACTAGAGTTCTAGGCTTTGATGTACTTCCCCCTTTGACTTGTAATGGGACTTCTTGAGTAATGGGGGCATCCTTCATGGTTTTCATTAGCATTTATTCAACTTTATGGGTCGGATGGACATGGGAGTTCCTATTCTTCTTGTGGTTGTAGTCCATTCCTCTATGATCCTAGTAGTTAGCCTCTTGGATGGAATCTAAGGGGATTTCCTTCTAATGGGTCTATTTGGTTAGATCCCTCCTTCAAAGGAGGGAGATATTCTTCTAGGATTCTTGTATCCCTATATTCTTTTAATACCTTAGTATTTTGTAAAGACAGATCCAACCCTTTCACTATTAACCATGTCAATGTTCTTCTCATCACATGTGTTGTCCTAGTATGTAGACTAGTTGACTCTGTTTCACTCTAGTTTAGTGGTGCAATTGGTTATGATGCTAATTTCATCTCATAATAATACAAACTCATTAGTTTTTGTCATCATCTAGACCTTGGGGCACAACTACAATTTTGTAATCAATGATTTTTGTAGGGTCAATCTAGAGTAATCCCTTAATATGACCTCATCTTCATCTCTAAAATCCATCAAATAATATTCATAGTGGGCCTCATGTTCATATGAGCTCCCTAGGATTGAACTCACAGCCCATCTAATATCATATTTTTGTCTAGTTTGAAACTTGTCCTTTTTAGTCTTTCCATCTCATCCTCTAAGAGCTTAGATTTTGTAATAGTTGGGAAAGTGTATCTTCCTATTTTGATAGGAAACTTGATTTTTTTTTTGCCTTCCTATTATCAACTTATGCACTTCCACTCATTTCCTTGAGAGTTCCGAATGCCCACTTATCATCTAAGTATCTAGGAAACATCAAACATGAACGGTCATCCTCAAAACCACTTACCCTTATGTAAGTGAAGAACCTAAATTAGATGAAGTAACATCCATATTCCTTTATCATTATTTTTCCTCTTTAGATATCATGTATTGTTCCCATTCTGGCCTAAAGAGGTACATGATTGGTGCAAAAAGGCATCATTTATCCTTATGAAGTTACCCTTCCAATTATCCAAATTTAGCTAAGGGTAAACATCATATACCCTATGAGTATTGAATCTATTCATTCTTGGGATACCAGGGAAGTTTTTGTGGCATGTAATATTGTAAACCAAATATGACATCATATAGAATTCACAGCTGAAAGTGATACCTTCTCTGATTTTCACATCCATTTCAAGGAGTTGTTCATGAATAGATGTGGCTATGAAGGTTTCCAAACAATTTTTTCAGTGTTATCTAGAATAATCCGTATATAACTACCCATCCATTCTTGGAAACCATAGGCTGATTTCAAGCCTACAATCCTACTCAATAAATTTATGATGTTATTAATTTCGCCACAAAGTGTGATCTAACCAGTTTCTTTGGGATCCGGAAAAATATCCTCCATTTTTTAACAACCAATGAGTGTTCATAATCCTGGTATATTCATCATGCTCAGCATTCCAGAGGTTCATTTCCTTGTGTTTGTTAATTTTTACCACCTTTTAAACCTAGGGTAACCCTAATATCAACTAAAATGCCTCAGGTGTTAAGGAAAGAACCCTATCACCACTTCCATCCAAGACCTCCTTTTTCTCTCGTGTTGTCATTTTAGATGCAAACCCATACTAATTTTGGGAAATGTACGGATGGTGGAAAAATGACAGCGAGCAAGGTTATTGGCATCAGTTCCTATCAAGTAATCATTTCAATTAGGGGCATATGATCTTTATAAGAATTTGGATACATTTGTGTTCCATAGGTTAGTGTCTATCACTTCATCCAAGTTACTTATGATATGTGAAGTGACATGGGTTCCAGCTTCCATTATCTTCATTTTGTTTTGAAAAAATAGTTGTAATTATCTCTTTCTAATAGTATAGGGATTATAGAAATAACTAGGCAAAGGAACAAGAATGAAAATCATAGAAACTTCTTGAAAATCCCTTCTATGAAAATGAGAATTCAAATAACAACCTAGTTTTTAGGGAAACTTACCCATTGTTGAAAATTCCTTCAATTCATAAGTCACTCAAGCACGCTATTTGCTTACTTTCCTTCAAATTCCAACTTTTTGTAATGAATTCTTTGTATTATGTAATCCAGATTAGAAGTTTCTAGGGTTTGAGAATGACTTTTATTGTACATAGGTAAGAAAGTAGAATTATTTAACAAAATTTTGAACCTTTATTCCTTTGTTTGAGTAGCATTAATGGCGAGAATCCATAAATGTGTCATATTCAAGATTAACCATTGATGGTTTCCTTTCTTTTCCTTTAAATAATGATTGTTCACAAGTTTCCTTTGGCAGGGAATGAGACTTAGGAATAATTTTGAGTTGGTGCTCTCAACAAGAAGACTCTAAAAATGCATAGTTGACCAATGTACCCAGTGATAATCCCATTCATGATTTAGAAGTGCATCCTTAGTCATTTCCGAGGGTTTAAATGTAACTTAAATTTTCTTTTTGAACTATAAAAATGTAAAGTTCTATTATTCGTGAAATTATTGACACCACCGGTGTTCCTATGAATACATGTGTTCATTTGGGGGTAGGTCCTGACTCGCATTTTTATATTTTTACATATAAGTTAGGTATTGTAAATATGCAACTTTATATGAATATACCGATTTATTTCTAGAATATTCACTAGAATAATCCCTTGTCGGGGCTTGGAGACATTCTTGCATTTTTCATTTTTCACCAAAATTGTGAACAAACACGTAGGTTCCACCATCACAAATTTCCCCCAGAGATACCCACATCACTAGGAGATGGGGAAGAATTTACATTTTCATATAGACAAAACACAAAGTCTTGTGAATGTAATAATTTTTCATTAAGCGTATATACATTCATGATTGATTCACTTGAAATCCAGACATGTTTATATTGATTCAATAGGATCATGATTTCCCCATGTATCGATTAACCATTTCACGAGAATTAATACACAAATTATATGGAAATTGTTTCCTCACATGGGTTTATTTGGTCATGGGAGGCAACTAATTTCATGAATAATCTCTGGAATCATAATTTTGTATAAAATAAAGCTTGATATGCATCAAAGGGAAATAACTTAGGAAGATCCATTATAAGTCAAGATGATAACTCAAAATGATAAATAACATATAATTAGGTGGTTTTGGACAAAAATTATGTGTGGTTGATGGAACGTAGTGTTACGTTAAGTTAGAAATATAGTGTGTTGCAGGTTTGCAAGGTTCTTGTTATAAAGAAAAGGGACTATGAAGTTATAATCCATGGAAAAAAGAAATGGGTCGTGTGATGCCACCACAAAGGTTATCGAAATAATGAAGAGATGAAGGATTTGTGGCATCAAATAAATAAAGAGGAAGCTAATTAAAAATAAATAATGTTAGCACGTAATCCCAAAAATGGAGTAAATAGTGTTAATCAACAAAGTAATAGAAAAGTTGAGCATTCCTAAGTAAAAATGTCACATAAATATTGAAAGACTACAAGAAGAGTTCAAGTGAGTAAAGTTTTATAAGTTGACAAACTCTCTCAAACAAACAGATTTTGTATAGCAATGGTTACCCATGGGATGAAGGAGTAGATTGAAGAATTAAGTGAATTCAAATTTTCATGAGAAAATGAAAATATAAAAGCATGTAACAAGGAGTTACATGATAGAGTTGGATGTCACACAAAGGTTACAAGGAGAGAGGTAAAACTAATAATATTTAGGTTGAATACTTGTGATACAAAGGAGGTCATGCGATTAGCAATGTGACTATATATTAGAGAGAAATGTAAATAAGTCCTTAGATCATGTATAAGCTTCTCAAGCCTTTAAGTACCATGGGAGATAGAAGAAATTGGAAAAATTTCACAGAAGGTACGAGATGTGAAAAATGAATCCATGGATCACCTAAATTTCACTAATAAAATTAGTGACTTATGGAAGACAGTCCATCAAGGTGTAATAACATCAAATTATGCAAAGCACAAAAACAATGCACCTAAATAAAAATAGGTTCTTAACCACTCTAACAACCATAATTTATGTATGTATGGGTACAATCCTCCTATACTAGTGATCTGATGGCATATGAATTGAATTAAAATGGGGCACCCATACATGGCTTCTAAGATTTCTACTTGGAGGTGGCAAGGTGGTTGATTTCATTGATCACTACATGTGATTTTTCTTCTTCTCTCTCTCAAATTCTAGAAAGGTAAGGGAAAAATACATGTAAATGCTTCACTTTCTACTAAGTCTAGAGCTCTTCCTTTTGAGCTCAAATTTTTTTCTCGAGACCTTTGTAACTTGTTTATGAATTTTTCATGCACCTCTACCCTATTAGCTTGTAAGTGGATAATATCTTAATGTTATGTGCAAGTGAATTCCTTTATTTTTAATACATTATTGTTTAATTTGAATATTTCAATCATATTTCTCACTTTCATTCTTTTCTATTTATTTCTTATAGAATTTTTGTGCATTTCCTTGAACCTTTGCATGTATTGTTATATATGTGTCCTATGAGCTTGAATCAATCCCTTTTCTAGTTTAGTGCATCATCTTTTTTATTTATACATTTCTCTCTCAACCTTGGTCCCTTGGATTTCTTAGGATAGGTCTAGATAGTAGTGTATTCTTATATTTGGATCACTTGTAAGATGTGATAGTTGATATAAAAATCTCAAAATAATGCTACTAAATAAATGGGCTTACACTACCATTGAAAAGAGGAAAATCATGGGTTCTTTCAATGAATAAAGTGGGTAAAATTCCTGATTTGAATCTATAACCTACACACAAACACACTTGGAAAAATGTTAGTTGTTTTTGGTAGTTAGGGGACTTGATTTTGTCATATCCCTAACTATTTAAGGAGATACAAGACATTTTATTGAAGTAAAATGACAAAAAAATGCAAGAAAATGAAATAGTATACTTGACTTAGTCGCAGGCCAATTACAATTTTTATTCACTAAAAATCACATGAAGATCACAAGCTAGCCATAGTTACGACTCACACTTGTGTTTAAATACTACTAAAATAACGATGTAGGAAGTTGCACTTATCTTTCAATATCTTCTTCACCTTTCCAAAACCTGTAATACTAAAATATGCGATAAAAGAAGTAAAAACAAAAGTATGTTCTCAAGTGTATAAAAATTCAAGGGTCTCTAACTAGATGAAATGATGGGGGTGAGGGGTGTCTTGTAGTTTTTGAGTTCCTAGAAGAATGTGATAGATATGGGTACAATGTGCATGGATGGGTGAGATGATAATGGTCCATAGTGCATTTGGCATGTAAATGGGTACGTGACATGGACAAAATTAATTTGTGAGTGGGTGTGGGTTGGTAAATAAGTGATGAGGTGTCTTTTATCAAACTTTTGTGGAGTTTTTGTTTTTGAAGGATTTTTTATTTTTTTGGGATTATTGTATTTTATGATTTTTAGTATTTTTAAATAGGATACCTTATGTGTAAGGTGAATTTTATAGTGTCTACATTTTTCCCCATTTTTGGCTATGTGATGCGAAGGTAGGATGCAACGTAAAAAAATGAAGATGAGATAGGGTTCATCTAACACTATGAAAAAGGTTGATGTAATCACAGTTTAGATGATTGACTGGATAGATAATAACTTTGAAATGTGATCAATGTACCACTTCGGTTGGAGTATATGAAGGGATCGATAGGTTGATTTTTCAAGGTGGTGACTATTGATTCAATTGACTAAGATCATTCATGATTAGATGTTATAAGATTGATGAGAAGGGTTTTTATGATATCCCCCTAAAGTGAAATTATTTGGATCCACATATTTCCCTAGTAGAATGTGGGATGAAAAGTGGTAGTTTAAAATGATATAAAATGAACCTTGGTAAAGGCATGATGAGTGAAATCAAGGACAATGTTTCCCTAGCCATGTGTAGGTGAAAATGTGATGAGAGATATGTACAAAAATGTATATAAGTTATAAAGAGTGATATTAGTATTACCAAAACCTAATGTGATGAGAAATGATTGCAAGGTAAATGACATGAAAATTGGTGGTTATGAAAAAGTGTGTAGAAGGAAGTGAATTCCCATGGATGTTCATTCCAAATGAGGTGGAATGTAAGTATGAAAGTGACATGGTTGCAATAATGGAGTGTAAGAGGTGTGTAGGTGTATGAACATGGTTTACAACAAGAGTGTTTGGTGAACACATGATTATATTGAAGGCATGAGTCACGAGATAATAAGTAATCTAAGACAAGATCTTGAACAAGGTCTAAAAATTATAAGGTGACATACTAGTCATGTTTCTTATTGAGACCTTGTGTCTAATTGATATCCTATGTGTGCATGTGAAAGTTAATTCCTTCATGAAGTGTACAACTAAAAAATTAGTGTAAACATGAGTTAATGTGTAGGTGTGATTGAAACAGGCAATTGGTGATAGATGGAATGGAATAAATTATATGTTGTACATTACTCTATTGCCATCTAGGCCTCTATATCCCCAATGGCAATACATTTGAATTTATTCACAACATTACTCTACTATTATCCATATGTCCATAGCCTCGATAGAGATACTATAAAGACCCCTGACAGAGAGAGTGTGTGATATTGATATGTTTTCTCTTTTTCTGTTTAAATTTGAACTTTCTTTTATATATTTTATTTGTTTTTTACATGATATTAAACTCTCTCTTTTACCAAGGGGTTTAGAACTGCTAGTGGCTTGATGGAGGGAGTGGAATTATTATGGAGATGACATTGGAAAATGTCAATAAATAATGTCATAGGGCCTTCAAGATAAGTTTTTAAGTGTGTAAGAGTGTATGGATATCTAAGAGGAATATCGTTTTTAATTCACTAAGGAGAGAACTAGTTCAAATAGTTATAGTAGATAATATTGGCTCAAAAAACATTACAACATGATAATCAAGATTTCACCAAAAACTATGAAACAAATCAAGAAATTGAATGTGAATAAATTATAAATGAAATATGTACTAGTGAACTGAGAAGTGGATTGAAATATGAATGAAGGGAGCAAATGTGTAAGAAAATCCATGATCAAGTGTTGTTTATTACAATTTTTGGGATGTGTGTGTGTGTGTGTGTCTTTGATAAAAAAATGTGTGTAGAATCGGGACATATTTCAAATCCGGGATAGTTGAAGAGAAGAAAAATGTATGGAGAACACAGGATGTGGTAGTGAAGAAAAATTGGAGTCCCCATTCCATTTAGGGACCAGATGAATAAGATACATGATGTAAAGGATCAAGCCATATATGAGGTATATAATGATATTGTATTGAAAATGCGGATGATGAGTGAAGAATGATACCAAATAAAATCCATAGAATAGTGGTGAGTGGAGGACGTGAGTGTGGGGATGAAGAAAATGAAAAATATTTTGAGTCAAGAGAATGTTTGATAATGTTAGGTGGATGAGCGCATGAAAATAGATCAATGGGAGAATATAAAGTGAGATGAAATAGGGTACTAGTGATGATGTTAGGTGGAAGAGGAGTGGATAACATATAGATGTTAGAATGAAGGGTGAGATCTAAGGGTGTGGTATTGTGATGAGGGGGTGTGATGGGAGGATGATTGCAAGGAATAAGAAGGGGTGTGTAAGCATGGATGTCAAAAAAATGAGAATGTGGGATAAAATCAAAATGATGTGAAAGCGTAATTGAAGGTGAAGGATGCTTCGAGGAAAATGTGTTAGAACAAATGGTTGTGTGGTCAAGATAGATTATGTGAACAAAGAAGGAATAGATGATAATAAGGATGGTACTTGAATGAGTGGTGATAGAGGTAAGAAGGTGGATGTGGAATAATTATCCAAATAAGTGAAGCAAGGAGAGAAAGTTTAGGTGGCTTGTGAGTAAGATATGGAAGAGAAAATGGATACAAATGAAAAGGAATACATGCAAGAGGAATGTGAATGAATGCAATATATTATATAAAAATTAATGGTGGTGCTTATACCAATAAGGTTTCCTAGATGAGTGATGATGAAGAAAACAATATGTGCATGGAAGAGGGATCTAAAATAGATCAAGTGATAAGTGAAACAAGAAGTGATAAATAGTGTAATACAAGTGTGGGAATTCCTTTTTGGATAAGTAGGGTGTATACAATAAAATTCAGTGATGAATTAGAGGATGTGATGGTTAAGATATAATTTCAAGATGATATAGAATGTAGAAATTTAGATAAATGTTGTAACAATGTGGAGGAATCCATAAAGGTTGAGGATGAGAGTGCATTCAAATCAGAGGCAAATGATTGTGGATATGGATAAGGGTTTGATGTAGATGATGAGAAACTAGGGGATCATGATGGTGGGGAGTCCAAGGTGGAAACATGTGATGATGTGGATTGGGAATTGTTTGATTTAGATGATGAGACACTAGGTATGCATGGTGATTGGGAGATAGTGGGAGATGATGAGTAAGGTGATAAAGACATAACACATGGGAAATAAATGGGAATAGTAGTTTAGGAAGTGATTGGATTGGTGTTAGTAGGTGAGGTCAGAGGAGATGACATCTCAACAACAATGTTCCCATTTTGAGAATGTCCTTAATGATATTGTAAATTTGGGGAAATGACTTAGTGGAATGACCATCAATAATATGATAAGAACATGTTTCATGGGAGTCATGTCATAATGGTTGTGGTGGTACAAAAGGTAGATTGATGTGATGGGCATCAAGTAACTTATGGAGAATAGAATAAAAAGACTCGGTCAATGGAGTGTATTTGCAAGGGATTTGGAGAAAAATGATAAGACCTAGTAGAATGTGATGAATGTGAAGATTTAGGTGTATAAGGTAATGAGAATTGAGGAGTATCCAGTTAGATGACATTAAAATAATAGGAGTGTGATGGTGTAGTAGGAGGGGAGAAACTAAAACATGTGGCAAGGAAGGAGTATGACCAAGATGGATATCCTTGAGGCATTGTGCCATATGCACACCTCATCAAATGTGTGTAGAGGATGAATTTGTAAGTTGTGTTAAATGTGGGGGACACAAATTTTTTAAAATATGTCAATGAGTTGGGATTGTGGAAGTATAAATTAGAGGTAGTGAGTAAGTACACACCAACAAACAAGAAAGTCAAGAATAGACTCATTATGAGATTGTCAAAGCGTGTGAAGGTCAATGAATGTTTATTTGGGTGAAATATGGATGATGAAGTTCAATAATAATGTGTTAAAAAGTTATTCAAATGTGTAAATGATATATTATGGGAGGTGGGAATACCAATAAAGATCTTGGAACGTGAGAAAAAATGGGAAGGTATGCGGGAGGAGTATGTCATCATGTTGAATGATGTGACATGTGTAACAGGACTGATACAAGTGTTGTTGGGGGTCTTTAGTTTTGATTAATTTAAATATGGGATGTTTGAAATGTGGTGGATAAGGCGAAGGGGTACAATACACACCCAAATTTTTATGTTCTACATTGTCATAAAATGGTTATAAAAGGTCCCCAATGATGATTCATGTCTTATTCAAAGGTGTTCAAGATCCTAAACCTCCTTGCATCTTATATTTGTAGCCTAGTTTTCCTTACCTAGCCATTCACCACTTTTCTATAGCTTCCTGCTTCATTTTAGCTTAGTTTGACCTTTAGTGTCAAAATTGTCACCCTACTTGGGCGGCAGTTTTGTAACCACCACCTGCGCAGTGAGGCAGCAAATCATGTGTACTTCCCAAAATCTTCCAATGTCAATTAAGACATGTGTTGCCCCACTCAAGTTCACTTTTAATGCATGTTTGTGAACCGTTTTAGCTGATTTCAAGCCTGAATTCCTTGTGGCATTCTCTTCTTCACTTGTAATTTGTAATTGATCATGATTTATTATTCAAACTTCCCCTTAATTGTATATAAGACACCCCATGGTTGCCAAGTGTGATTATGCACATTGCCACCAACCTTCTATAAATTCATCACTTGTTATCAAGTAAATGGTCAATAATCACTTTGTGAATTATTGTATTGTTAAGTTGTCTCATTCTTGTTGGAAATTCTATAGCCAATTCTCCCTTGTGTTATCTCTCTTCCACTTGGATTATTACTAGATCGACATTTAAGCCTTCATTCTTCTAAAACCTTCTCACTATTACTTCTCTTGCATTCCCAATCCCTGGACTCATATGAACACATGATACTGAAAAGATAAAGTTTGAGGGGACAAAGCACAACACAAGTAGATTTTCCATTACTATATATTTCTAGGTTGGGGTTGATGTAAGATTTCTTCATTTTTCACATTATTGTTTCTAAATCGTAAATAAATACATATATATTAAATAGATTACAAAATAAGAATTTCCATCATTGCAATAATTTAATAGTTATAGTAGAACAAGTCATATAGGAAATCCTCAATAGAAGTTTTCTTTACTTATCTTTGGGGAAGTTGCAGGGAAGAAAAGTTGATGAGGAGCTCTAATTTTTCCCCTACTTCTAAGGAAAAAATAGGGGATTAGATTTGCATCCATAGTTTAGTGAAGCTTCAATTATTTAAAATAGACTAGATGCACTCAACACATATAAATAACTACACTGGGTAATTTACTTATTTAGTTTTAGTGTAAGAAGAAACTTTAATTATTTAGAATCAAATTATTTTTTTGTCTTTTTTGTAATGGTTCAGTTTAGTTGATTATTTAATTACTTTCCCTTCAAGAAAGTAGAGTTGATTGTAAATTTATTTTTGGTTAAAATGGACACTTCAAAGTGTAGTTTGACATTTAGATTCAGCTAAGTAGTTTAACCATAGGGGATTTATGCTACATGTACTTAGCCTCAAAATTCCCCTTTTCGACTTAGCTATTAGGAATTCACACTACCAGATCTTAGTCATTGATTCTCTTATATTCAACAACCATCCACATTTCCACATGGGTTTCCTCATCATGATTCATTCATGGTTGAAGGTCGAATGTCAATTTTCATCTGTACAAATTGGTGAACCCAACGTAAAGGATTAATTCCTTCTTATCCCTTGCTTTCATGGAAATTACTTCACTTTCCATTTCTTCCCTGATTTTGGTAGGTATTTTATACCTCATAAAACATGTATGGTAGAGATTTTTGTGAGCCATTTTCTCTTATATATATTATGCCAATATTCAACCATAACAATCCCTTCCCTTCCCGATGGGTTAATAGATACACCAATAACATGCAAGCCTCCCCTAGTTACGTCTCAAAACCCACTAGTCATGTGAGAATAGAGGAGGTTAATCAATCTTCAAACATATATTAGGTTCAACCCAATACAAAACACATTGTTATCCTAAATGGAACAAATTCTCACCCTAGAGTCTTGTCAAGACCTCACATTTCCATGCAATCAACAAAAGATGATATCTTTACATGAATAGCTAATCCTCTCCATCAAATAGAAGAGTCTTTAGATAGAATGAAGGTTACATCTTCTGAGATGTTTAACAATAGTCTGTCAAATACCTATCCTAAGATTCCTATTTTTGAGGAAGACAAGAATTATAACACCAAACAATTCATAATAGGGTATCATGAGCCTTCTCAACCAAACCCTACGTCGCACAAACCCCAACAAGGGACTCAATCCTCTCCTAACAATGTCATTTCTACTTTATTAGGTAATATGAGAGAACTAGAGAGTGCCCAACCATCGCAACCAACTCATGTAGTAGGGAAGAACATGGGATATCTAGTTGACAATAAGGGATACATTTCTACTAATGAACAACTAATACAAAATTCTATACAACAAGGTTATCTGTTTTTATCGAAATTGGGTGATCTTCTCATAGGATATAACACATCAAGGATAGGTCCTCATCCTTCTCAATATTATCCTATGAAAGGGCTAGCCAAAAGTGCACTCACAAATTTCACTCCAATAGGAAATGGGGCGTTCCCTGGTTTTATGCCTACTAGTCCATATCCTAGTATCATCCCACCTTACTTGCATGGGTACTATAAGTCCCCCAAATGGACTAGTATGTCTTCTTACTCCTTATGCGTTATATCAAGGAACTCCGTGCATTACAGTAAATGCCTATAATACAACTTATCCAACTCCTCCTCCTCCACCTCCTCATAAAGAATCTTCAATGGTGGAAACCTACACAATGGGTGCCTATGCTAAGTACTTAAAGGAACCCCTTGAATTTACTATATGTGATGTCATGCTTCCATGCCCATTTCTCATCCTAAGTTTAAAGGAGAAGGATACCCAAATTCTCATATCAAGGCCTATGCTACTGCTATTAGGGAGTTTCTTCCTATGGATGTTGTAGTGGCTACAATCTTCTGAATAATGTCAAGGGAATCACATTGGAATGGTATTACCATATTCTAGAATCCTCCATACATTCTTTTAAACAACTTGAATCCAAGTTTATCAAATAATTTTACATGAACAAGTTGTTACGTATAAGGATTAGGAAGTTTCTACATATTAGACAAGAGAAAAATGTGTCTGCCACCCATTTCATCTAGATATGGCATCAATTTTTTTATTCCTCCGAAAGTGCACCCAAAATGGATTAGATGGATATTTATGACCTCTTTCTTCATTCCATCAATTGAGAGACTAAAGAATAAATGTAGAAGTTTCCTTTCTATAGTTATGAGGAAGTATTGGAAGGTGCTCTTGAATCGACCAAACCGCTATTGACAATGGGCGTAATATCTACGGTCCTAATGGGAAATTGGTATCCCCAAATCAAAAAAATGAAAATTATCAAAAATGGGGCCGAAAACTAGATAACTAATGGTTTAAATCATAATCATGGTGCTACCATGAGTGGTGTCACTAATCAAGCCAAGAGCGCTAGTTTTTAAATAATGGTAACACTAGCAACCATAACAATAATAGCAACATGAGTAACCAAAGAGGCACTAACATGGTTCCCTAGGTCAACACATTTTATGTGAACCACCCCCCTTAAAATTAAAATCAAACCCAAGGCCAAAAATATTTTACAAAAATCTAGCCAAGGGGAAACAAATCATGGTTATAACAATCAATTTCAAAATTACAATCAAGGTTATAATCAACAAAAAAAGACTCTTATCAAAGGCCAAGAAATTATGATCCTAACCTATATTGTGGTTTCTATAAGGTTCGAGGTTATGATGATATAATTTGTGGTGATTGTAACATGTTTCTATAAAGAATTCCTAAAACACCAAAAGAAACTCTTTGTAGACATGTTCTTAGAAAACCCTAAAACAAACCTACACCTAGTCATATAGGACACGTCACACCTCGAATGTAAACCTACAAATCTTTCAAGATCCTTTCCCTAAATATCTTGAGGATGCCAAAGTAAATCCTTAGAACATAAATAAGGGCATTCCTATAGGGAATAATGACCATGAGGCCTCGAATTTTTATAACTCTCGAGTTTCTCCTAACCTTGGCTCAAACAATGATACAAAGATATTAGGGTTAGTAGAGTTATAAGTTGAATCAGAAATTAATGCAACAAATTAGACAAGATAATACATTTTGCAACACCTACCCACTTGTTCCTTTTCACAGGATGACATTCCTACAATCTCAAAACATACGATCCTATGATTTGATATCATATTTGAACAAGACCTTTTCTCACATCTCGTTCCTAGATTTACTTAAGAATTCCCTGCGTATCATTCTCCGCATTACTCAATGCACTAGGTCTTGGTCATCTAACACATGTTACATGACATCTTTGTGATCAAATAAATCATATTGACTTCGACATACATCCCCCGAGATAGAGTGATAGGGATACTAGGTTTTTTTATATATAGATAAGATGTCATTTGAAGCTAAAATAGCCAAAAGAGGAAATCCTTCCTTATATTTATAGGTATGGGTCTACAACAATTACATTAAGAGATTCATGATCGATGATGGGTCTACTTTAAATGTGGTTCCCTTCTCTTTCTTGCAGAAGTTAGGATATGGAGATATTAATTAATCCTCTACTAGAAACACATTACAAGGGTATGCCAGTATTAAGGATACTTGATCGGAACCATAGTTCTTCCTATAACCCTTGGGCCAAAAACCATCTTGATGGATTTTTACATCATTAATAGGGAAAAATTATAACATGATCCTTGGGAGACCTTGGATTCATCGAATGAAGGTTATTCCTTCTACCTTGTTCCGGAAGTTAGATTCCTCCATTTGGGAAAATTCTTCATCACCCAAGGGGATCCTAATCCCTTCAATATACACTTAGAAAATATCAAGAAGAAAATAGGAGTCCATTTAGAATACGAGCTCCTATAAACCAATGAAAAAACCATCTCCATCAACGAAGAATGATCCACGACCACCTCAAGAATTTTGAAGGCTAAAGATGTTGACCCGAACATTTTGAGGTAGAAAAAATAGATAAGGGTAAATCAATATTCATGGAAACAGATATCCACAAAAACCACAATGAAGATCATGAAACTCTTAGAGAGATGAACCAATCTTCTCCCTTTTGAACTATAAGGAATGGGTAGCCTCCTTGACATAACCTCTCTTCTTGCCAATGATCTTGGTCTAAACGTAAACATGATCAAAATAATAAAAGAAGAGGGATTTAAGAATGAAATGATACCCATCAAAGACATATCTATGGATTCTCTCATTTTGAACCTTGGTCTAGACATGAATATGTCAAAACTAAGCTTATTGTGTCCACGAGACAATCTTACATCACAACAAATGAAAAATCAAACCACTACTCCCTATGAAAGGGACAAAGTTGAATAACATAGTTATGCTTATACAATACATAAAAAAGGTGGAAAAGAGGTTCACAGAGACATCTTTTAATCAAATGGATTTGTGCAATGTTATGTGATCATATATATATGTGTGTGTGTGTGTGTGTGTGTGTGTGTGTGTGTGTGTGTGTGTGTGTGTGTGTGTGTGTGTGTGTGTGTGTGTGTGTGTGTGTGTGTGTGTGTGTGTGTGTATAGTGCTAGGAAAGAATTGTAAGTTCAAACCCAAGGTAGTAGGCCCTTGTCAAGAGAATGAAAACTTCAAAGATCATGCAAATCACTTGTGTACTTTGGGCGGTGAATAATTTGACATCCGTTAACTTATTCACCTTAGGCATTCTAGCATATAGTCCATTTGTATTTCCATATGTACACTAGTGCATCCGCATTTCATTCCATCTGCTAGATCATTTTTGTAAATTTATAATTAAGGAACTTATCGTTCAAGTAACTTTCAAAAAATTTTGAAAACATTGGAAAAATATCCAATCACATTTCTTCAAGTATCCACAATACTATCATCAACATTTTTGATCATTTCATCAATTTAACAAGATAAGAAATTTTTTTGACATTAATCCTACCAAGGCCTACATACTTGGTTCTACTCATATCTTTTTGCTAGCATAGATGTCTTTGCCCATATTCTATTCTAGAAGTTTCTTTGTGTCACATGTTTCCCATAAAACCTCTTTGGTAGCAAAAACATTCGAACATTTTACCTGGATCACTTGTTTTCCTATCTCAACATATGTTGTTGACCCCTCGCCTCTTCTTTGGTTCGCATGGGGTTTAAGGCTAGGGGAAAGTTTTCCCTCAAAAATTAGAACTCAAAGTTTAAAAAAACTTAATATGTCAAGTCAAAATAAATACAAAATTTTAATTTACACACTTCCTTTCCCCACCAACCTTTGGTGTTGATCTCACACCTCTTACCTGGTGGCATGAGTTTGGGAAAGGAGGAAAGTTCCCTTACTCACTTATGCCTTGTCTTTAGTGATGAGCCCATGCTTTTCATTGGTAGCATGGGGCAAGGTGTAGGGGGTCTCGAAAAATAAATTAGTAAGTTAAAAGTAATTTTATTCAATAAAAGATGTTTTGAATCCCAAAAAGTGAATAAGATGTGTATGTTCCAAAAGAGTTAAAACCTTAAAACCATATTTTTTCAATCAAGTGGCCATCTATGGATCTAAGTCTAGAAAAACTTGCAAAAAAATCACATTCTAGACTATGCAATAAAATCATGTGTGTAGAGTAAATTTGCGGGTTTCTAATTAGATTATTGTACAAATCTTGTCTTTCTCTCACCATTTCCATCTATCAAAAATTACAACTCATGTCCCTCCTGAATCTTGGTGATGAGCCCTCGCATCTTACTAGTTGAGTGGGGTTAGAAGTGGAGTGATTTCATTCTCTTATAATTCATCAAATTTTACCAACAAAACAAGAAGTATCAAATATTTTTTGAAGAACCAAAGTTTCAACATTATATTTTGTTTGGATTAGCATCATAAGAAAAAAATAATAATAATAATTTTGTTAGCATGTCATCATCTATTACATGCATCCAAAAATCATATAAAATATCATAAATTCTTAGCATCTAGAGTACACAAGTGAAGCAAACTACAATGAAGTAAAATCTTGCAAGGAATTCCAAACCAAAAATATGTCTACATGTATATATAATATCAAGTTTCTCATGTATAATGTCATCGCACATAGGAAAAATGTGGTCAAAACGCTCAATCATGAGCCAAAAATACAAAAAAAAATCAATAAAATACACAAAAATGAGACTAAGCAATAAAGGTACTATGCCTATTCGGATCTTTGAGACCCCTTATGATGCCCTTGTTATGAATATGCATTCAAACAACAAAGGCCAAAGCCTAACATAAAATACCAAGTCTCTCGCATCTAAACCATTCTTGAGCCTCTTTCGGCCCCATCCACTTTCGTTGGATTCGCCACCACCATTCCTAAATCCATTCCAATTTAACCATACTTCTCACTCAAAATGGTGGCATGTAGTCCAAAGTTCCAAAATCACAATGAGGATATGTGCAAATGAATTTTAAAATGATGGTTTTATATATATATATATATATATATATATATATATATATATATATAACTTGTTTTAATGTCATTTTAAGTGTATGTGTCCACAGGATAGAGCGTTAGTGTAGGTATATTTCTACCCGCGTAGATGGTAAGTCCTCTTGTCATTTTGTTTTAGTATTTATTTTTCGATATCATATCTATCTGCACTTGAGTCTTGTTTTCATTTTTAGGTAACAGGAGTTTGGATGGAGACATTTTGGCACACACAGGCGTGTCAAATATAGCTTATAACTCCCCATTTCAGAAAATCATACTCGGACTCTACATTTTATGCCTCTTCATGGCTAAAATGCTTCTCCGAGGGGGAAATATGTATGCACCCAAATTTTCACATGCTACATTGTCAAAAAATGGTTATAAAAGGTCCCCAATGATGATTCATGTCTTTTCCAAAGGTGTTCGAGCTCTTAAACCTCCTTGTAATTTATATTTTTAGCCTAGTTTTCCTTATTTAGCAATTTAGCACTTTCTCTATAGATTCCCACTTCATTTTAGCTTAGTTTTTACCTTTAGTGTCAAACCCACCACCCTTCCTAGGTGGCTATTTTGTAACCACTGACCTACGTAGGGTGGAGGTCCTATAACCATGACCCTACGTAGGGTGGAGGTCCTATGCAATTCTTCTAGAATCTTCCAACGTCAATTAAGATGTGTGTTTGCCCACTCAAGTTCACTTTTAGCGCATGTTTGTGAACTATTTTAGCTGATTTCAATCCTAATTTCCTTATGGACTTTTCTTCTTCACTTTTTATTTACATTGATCATGATTGATTGTTTAATTTGCCCCTTCATTGTTGATGTGGCACCCCATGGCTATTAAGTGTGATTTTGCATAACCTATCCAACCTTCTATAAATTCATCACTTGTTCTCAAGAAAATGGTTGGAGATCATTTTGTGTATTCTTGTATTTCTAAGCTACCTCATTCTTGTTGTAAATTGCATAATGAAGCTCTTTTCACTTAGGTTATTTGTCTTCCACATGAATTATTACCAGAATTCCATTCAAGCTTTCATTGCTCCAACACCTTCTCACTACTTCTTCTACTACATTCCCAATCCCTTGGACTCATGTGAACACAAGAGATTGAAAAGAAAAACTGAGGGGACAAAGCACAACACAACTAGATTTTCCATTACTCTATATTTCTAGGTTGGGGTTGATGTTAGATTTATTCATTTCTTCATATTATTATTTCTAAATCATACACATACATATATATTAAATAGAGTAGAAAAGAAGCATTTCCATTATTGCAATCATTCAATAGTTACAATAAATCAATTCATATAGGAAATCCTCAATAGAAGTCTTCTTTACTGTTGTTGGGGAAGTTGCAAGGAAGAAAAGCTTCTAAGAAGCTATGATTTCTTCCCCTTCTTTTGAGGTAAAAATAGGGATTATATTTGCATCCATAGTTTAGTGAATCTTTAATTATTTAAAATAGACTAAATACACTTAACATAGGTGAATAACTACACTAGGTTATTTACTTGTTTAGTTTTAGTGTAGAAGTAGCTTTAATTATTTAGAATAGAAGTAATTTGTTGTATTTGTTTGTAATGGTTCAATTTAGTTGATTATTTAATTAGTGTCCCTTCAAGCAAGTAGATTAGATTTTCAAATTTCATCTTGGTTAAAATGGACACTTCAACGTAGTTTGACATTTAGATCTAACCAAGTAGTTTAACCATAGGGGATTTACGCTACCCATACTTAGCCTCCGAATTCCCCTTTGTTGACTCAGCTATTAGGAATTAAAACTACCAGATCTTAGTCACTGATTCTCCTATAGACAAAACCATCCACATTTCCACATCAGTTGCCTCAAAGATGACCTCGGGAGTCGAGCACGGTTGAAGGCCGTGTGTTGATTTTCATCCATATAGGTACCATGGGGTGAATAGGATCATTACAAATTGTGTGATAATTCTTTATGTGTGGAATTCCCCCAAATATTGGACTCAATATTGGAAATTCAGTTGACGAGGTATTGGTGGAGCAATTTGGGGTGTGAATAAGCATGGGAATGAATAAAATCCATGGGGAACGACTAGATAAAATCGGTGGGTGGAGAAAATGTAAGTGGGTGGAGTATAAATAGAGGGGACTGGATCGCACAAGGCGTGGAGAACATATGGATGGGAAAAAGTGTGCAAATAGTAGAGTGCACGTTGAGGGGACGAGAACATACCAGGGGTGAAGCACACAGAGAGGGTTCTAAAACATGTAAGTGGGAAGAGGGGACCAAAGTCCATAATGGGTCAAATCACGCAAGGGTAAGGAAAATGCATAGAAGGGGCCAAAGTGTGAAAGGGGTGGAGTGCAAGTAAGTTTAAGGTAGAGAGTGTGCGGAAGGAAAAGATGGTTTTGAGATTAGAGTAAATGAATGAGCAGAGTACGATTGGGAATTATTTTTGTTTTTTTAAATTTTAATTAGTTTTCTATTTTTATTTATTTGTTATTTTTATTTATCAATGGTGAATGGAGTGTGAAGAGGAGTGCATATGACGGAGTGGTAAATTTCCGATCATGGCGCGACAGCAGGAGGTGTGGAACAAAAATTTGGGTGGTCGGTGAAAGAAAGTGAGGAGAAGAAGGATTTCATTCATAAGTGAGAACAATATGTGTGAGCTTGCGGTGATGTTTTCTAGAGTGGGGTCAAGCCACAGTAATGGACATGATTGGGAGAGGAAGGTCGAAGTTTGGGTTGATGCTTGATCTTGAGTGTGACCAAGTGGATAAGTGGAGAGGTTATGAGAGTATGAGTTGGGGTAGTGTAGGGGTAGGGGTTGGCAAGGAGGCTAGTTATAGGTGAGATCGATGGGTAGGGGTGGGTTAGGAAGTCATTCACAAGTGTGACCAATATGTATTGTAGGTAGGGGCGGGTTAGGGAGTGGGTAGGGGGTAGATTTTTTTTGAAATATTATATTTTTTATAATTTTGTTTGTAATTTGTTAAATTTATTGTTATTATATTATTTTATTTTTGTAAAAGGGAATGGAAGGAGGTGGATGGGAGAGTGATGGGTGTGGTTAGTTCTTATCACAAGTGCGATCGGGAAATATTTGGTGTAGGTAACAGATATAGAGCAAGGGTGATGTAGATGGGAAGATGATATAGTCACAGGACCAACTCGGCACAAGGGTGATAAGGGAAATGAGTAGTCAATGGTCATAGTTGCGGTGATTAGTTATGTGTAGTTCTAAGTATAGATTAAAGGGTGGTAGCAGTTTGATTGCAAGCCAATTACAAGGTGGTTTAGGATGGTTGTAGGACGGTCATGCCTACAACCAAAATAAAGTGAAGATATCGAGAAAAGGATGGATCAAATGTGAAAAGGACTAGTGTGTGTAAGGGGAGTCTTTGGAGAACATAAGGGACTAGAGAGTGAAAGGGACTTGAGAATCTAATAGGTAGAGAAGAGAGTGCAAGTACTGGAGCATGCAAGGGGTTGACTAGAGCATGCAAGTGATTGTAAAGATGTGGGACTAATATGAGAAGAATGGAATAAAATAGGAAAATGATTTGACTAGAAAAATCATAGGTTGGTCAAAGGTTCGATTGAGTGTGGGAAAAAATTGGGATGTAGAACATAATGTAGAATGAGTGAACTATGGATTTAGAAGGTTACGGTTGAGTTGCACTTTTGACTAGCCTCGGAAAATTATGATATGAAAAATAGTAGGGTAGTATCGATTCTGCTTGAAGTAGACCGTGAAACTTAGATATAATGGAAATTGAGACAAAGTGTTTTGATCTCGAATAATGTTGTTTTGTTTTTTTAGGTTAAATTTGGACCCAATTAATTTATATTCCTATGTAAATATCTCTCTTTAGCTACCAATGTTATCCAAATGATTACCGTTCACCAAATAATTTCTAGTCATGGAATTTACCCCTTGATCAATTAAGATGGGGTTGTTACCACAGTCACCATTGGGTCTACCTCATGGGTAGAACTAGTCAATCAGGTTGGATCATTGACACTTTTTGTTGGTGAGTCTGTCATTGTGTCGGCCTACTTCATAGTTTTTTTGGTACTCCTCATAATGAGTTTTAGGGCTTATGTCCAAGTACTTCCCATAGTTATGTAGATGGGTATTTACCCTTATTCAACCCTATATTTAATGGGTGTTCATTCCCAATTCTTTACTTTAATAAGAGAAAAGTATTTTTATGTTTTGGCATTAAAAATTTACAAAACAGTTGATGTTTGTGACTAGCATATAACTAAATTATTATATTTTTAGTAGGAAAATTGTAATTCAGAGAAGACATATGACCGACACGAACCACATTTTTCAGGGAATGTCCACAAAACCAAGTACTAGATCTACAAGAAAAGTATTTGGGAAAGATAAAAACAAATTGAAAATACCAAAACCCTAAATACAACACTATTAGATTCGTAATGTAAAGATTTACCTATAACCAAAATAATCCCACCATGGTTGCTAAAATGTATTCTAGATTTGGATCACCTGTAAGATGTGTTAATATCTATAAAATTATTGAAATAAATGGGCAAGGTTTATGATTCCATTGAAAATAGAAGGAAAATCATGGTTTTTTTTCAATTAGTAAAGTGGGTAAAGTTCCTACTCTGGATCTGTAACCTACACACAAACACACTTGGAAAAATGTTAGTTACTTTTGGTGGTTAGGGGACATACATCGGTCATATCCCTAATCATTTAAGGATATAAAATAAATTTTATTGAACTAAAATGACAAAACCATGCATAAAACTGAAAATAATATACCTAAGTTGCGGGCGAGTCCTTTGTTATGATTCGAAAAATTACACCGAGATCACATGCTAGTCACGGTTGTGACTAAAAATTATGTTGAAATACTACTAAAACAATGCTTTATCAAGTTGCACCTATCTTAAAGATCCTCCTTCACCTCTCCAAAACTTGCAATATTGAAATATGCTAGAAAAGAAGAAAAACCTCAAGTTTGGGTTCAAGTGCATAAATATTCAGTGTCTCAAACATGATGAAATGATGGGATGAGTAGTGTTTTATAATTTTGAGTTCCTAGAAGATTGTGACACATATGAGTGCAATGTGCATGGATGGGTGAGATGATAAGGGTCCATGGTGCATTGGGCATGTAAATTGGTAGGTGAGATGAGCAAAATTAAATGTGAAAGTGTGAGGGCTAGTAAATGAGAGATGAGGTGTCTTTTATCACAATTTTATGGGTTTTATATATTTTAGTTATTGTGGAATTATTTTATTATTTGGGATTATTGTGTTTAATGATGTTTTGGTATTTTTTAATAGGACACCTTATGCGCAAGGTGTGTTTTCTAGTGTTTACAAGTAGTAGTTCAGTGTTAACTAGTTAGTTGTGGTGAGTTAGGATAGAAGAAATCCTACCTTCTCTAGAGACTAGCCTCAAAAGGTATCATTTTCCCACACTTTTGAGGTCTTTCCATGTTTCACTGAGGTTCCAAATCTCTGGATTAAAAATGGTGAAACTTCAAGTGCCAACAATTTTTGGCATGCCCCATGGAATCAATTTGATGAGATTTACATAATTTTCACTAAGATTGGTGTGTGTTTTGGTGATATCCAGCCTTTGGAGGCTTCATTTCAACATATATGGTGATTCCACAGATTTAGAAAACACATTTATCCTAGTTGTAGACCATTTTCAATCCCATTCTTCTATTTCCATCACTCATGAATTTGTGCAATCATGACTTCATTTCCTCATTGGGATCCTCATTTGCAATAGTAATATCATCCTCCTCCATCTCCCTTTTCCAAAATCCCCCTCCAAAATAGTTTTATGAGCCTTATCATGATGAATATGCATATGATCCGACCCTACTCATCCATATGGTTATCTTATTAATCATCATTTATTTCAAGAACAAAAATATGCGAGATAATGGAGGTAGTTTAATCCCGATGATGATTTCTATATGTGGTTTCAAATTAAGGATGCAAACATGTTAAAGGTAAAGGAAATGTGTGAAATCAAGGTGGCTATGATTGGTTTTAGGGTTTCCTTTCCATGGGGTGGTATTCTATTAAGCTGGTATAACCCTCAATAAAAGCTAGAAATAATATATGAATCCTTAAATCGATATCGATTGTAATGATTTAATGAAAGCTTATCAATATAGTTATAGGGAGCCATGTCATTAGGGAAATCATGTACTACCATCATATAGGTCTCTCATTCCTTATTTTCAACCTACACCATCTGACCCAAAATTTCAAATCTCTAGCTTTTACAAAGTTGCTTCTACTTTTCATCCTCCTTTACAAGAGGATATTACATATTCTCCATCATTCGAGCCCCTACAAGATCAATCAAATGCTCAATCCTTTCCTCCTCTCATATATCTAAATGCATTTTTAGATGAGTTTTATGATCAAACACACGTGGGAGGACAACCAATTGAAGATCCAAAACAAAAATATCAATTGGAAAGTTTCAATTTTTAGATCCAAGAGTTTAATGTCAAACAAGTTCTTCACCAAGAACATATCTATCAATCTCCCTCTAGTGCATCAAAACTAGTTGGGTCGAATTCCATTACTATTAATCATGAGATATCGATTCAAGAATGGATTGAGTCTAAAGGCACAAATGGAGATGGCCTAACCATTTCATGAGATTCATGTTGTTTATCTTCAATAGTCTGTAATGGAAGATACATTAGCCGAGAAAAAGAAGATGGAGGACAAATCGGATTACTGGAGATTTAGATGTAGTTGAAGGAACTTAGTTTTCCATGGAGTTAGAATTATAATTCATCATGGTTTTACAAGATCCACATTACAATTAAAATTAGGATTCATAAACTCATAAATAATATCAATTCTAGTAGCTACAATCACCTTTTAAATTCATATTTTCTCTATTAGGATTGGTTTCCTAAAGTATTAGGTATAGTTCCTCAAAATAATTTTTGGCTCAATAATTCTTCTTAAGGTTTGGAAATCCATGTTATATTCTCAATAGTTTATTTCCATGTATGCATACCTTTTATTTTATTTTTAACCCAAGGATTTTACTCAAACTCGGTTTTCCCATTCACACCTATCTCAACCTTCTACTAGCCATGCTTTCATAAAAGTATTATTATTTGGAGACTCACAATTCCCATAGTAAAATTTTACACCTTTTTGGATACCCTTTATGGTCTTACATTTCAATACAAAGTTTCAAACCCAATCCCCAACTAGAAGCCCCTCAAAATGCTTGTTACAGTTCAAATTAGGTCTATTAGGCCTCCATAATAGGGTTATAATGAAATAAGGCCTCCACACATGCCAAAATAACATAACGAGACTCAAAACCTATTGTCATATGAAATTTCATTGAATTTTATATGACAACCCCATTGAATTTTTCCCCTTTATTGGTCGATTCATCAAAATTGCCAAAAATACCCACTTTCAAAGACCAAATTCAATGGAAGGTTTAGAGAACCTATGAAAACTTCAAAATTCTGGTTATAGTCATCATAAATGAATTTGAGTCTTTTCAATGATGGCATGACTTAGAAAGCATTCTGAAAACTTTTGGATGGTATTGGGAAAGTTTTCCTCGCATATGATTTTTGAGAAAAAGGAGTGTGATTTTTTTTTCAAGATTCAACTTTAGCAGTAATGTTTCAGAACCTCATAAAGTGTTAGGAGATCATATCCCAATAATAATAAATATAATGGAGCTTACTTCATAATGGACTAAGTTTGACAAAGTTTTGTGAACATAAAGAGGGAGAAACTCTTTGGACACTGACACAAGGTGGCTTCTTTGAAATTGATTTTCACACATAAATTTTTGGGAACCTCAGAACAATTTTGAGCCTTACAAATTTCAAGTGGGGTTATTTTCAATTCTCTTCAATACCCATAGGTTAGTTTATCCCGCATGCGTTGGAAACTAATTTTACAACTCAACTCATAGGCTTTTCGCTCTAAGAAAAAGGGAGGGTATAGGTAAATTTTGATGAATGAATCATTTTCAGGGATTCAATATGTTCTTATTGGATTTATTGGCCATTTATCATGAAAATTCATAAATTGTATGTTTAACATTCATTATGTTTTGGTCCCGAGGTGGAGAAAACAATGGGCGACAAGTTAGAGGTTCTAGTCATGTTCTTGGGTAGCACTTGGGTTCTTGGGCACACTTTTGGTATCCCATTGCACCCTTGGAGAAATTTTCGGTGTTATTTTACATCATAAGTTCACCTAACTCTCATTGCTCCAAATTCCTAACTCAAGAACATAAGATGGAAGCAAAAAAAGTGAACTTTATGACTTGGTGTCTGTTTTAAGTCATGGTGGGTCCCATGTTTACCCCACTCCCCACCCAAGCGCACATTAAAATCTATTTGCAAATTGTACACAATTTTCATAAACATGTGACATTCTTTCATTGGACCAAATTTTCCATGTACATACGCATGCCAAAGTTAGTTGTGAAACATGAAAAAGAACTTGTGTGTGGGATGTACATCCATGATTTTCCCCCATCCATCTCCCATGGCACACTTAAACCTCCACCATTTACCTAAGGTGCATTGTTTTGTGTAATTTCACACAAAAAGTGCACCCAGTGTAATGGGACACTCAAACTCCACTTCACTTCCCCCACCTCTTCATCTCTCATCCGCACTCTCGCTCACCTCAACCATATAAATACACTTTACTCATGCTCCCACAACTCATAAACACAAAACATACTTTGAAAAATCAATACCAAACCTATGGAATCCATTAAATATATCTGAAGCTGGTTTTTATCGTCTGAACATCAAGAAACCCACACTTTGTGCCCTAGCTACCTCATTCTTGTTTTCTTCATATCTCATGACCCATTAATCTGCATTTGCCACCAAATTTGAACTATAATTTCCTTGTGTGGATTCCTTAAAGATTATTTACTTCTCATGTCATATAAAAACCACGTTGAAAATTTATGAAGGATTTGTTTTGTCAAACTTGACCTTTACACTCTAAAAAACCAAGATTTGCAAGCTATATTTCTCCCAAACCACACGAAGGAGTTATATGAAAATTGGAGCATCATGTCTCATAATCAAATGAATTGTTTTGAACCATCATTCATGATATCATCTAGAGAAAATAAAAATATATAAGAAAAAAATTACAACTCTTGAATCCTTGCAAAACCCCATGCCCTTGAAAAATCGTTCGCTCGTTCTCCTAAATCCCACAAGATAACCTCGTGAAACATGGAGAATGTGTTTGTATTCCAATAATAATCAATATGATCCAACTATGAGCTGAAAAAAACAATTAATACTAATTTAATGATCATTTAAAGTTTTTCCCATTCCCCCTTTTGCAATTTATTAAGTATTTCCCACGCCTAGATCCTGTTTTCCGATTTCCTATTGATTTCGATCGATGAGGGAATCTCACAAAATTTTGAGAAATTGTTTGTATTAGGATTAGGTTTCCAATTAATAAATTCATGTCCAATTTGGATTTTATTTTCTTTATTTTTCCTCAGATTACGGAATCAGCATCCTATATCACCAAATTGCACTTAAATTTACGGCTTCTTGGAAAAAAATTTGGAATCCAATTTTCTTTACACAAAATCATTTATATCACTTTATAATGCCAAAAATAATTTAAAATAAAAAAAATGAATTTCCATTACAAGTTACGAGCCCATTTCTATTTTTATGTCCGAACACCCTAACATCGAGAGACAAAAATGTGGAGCATATGGAATTCGATGATATAAGGTAGAGGATGGAAGAAGGAACCCACACATCCTTAGTAGAACTAATCTAGCAAAGTGGATTGTATCAAGTTGTTTGTTTCCCTCCGGCCCTTTAGGATTCTGATTTTATTCTTTCATGTGTCAAGAACTACAAACCTAAAATTAAATCTATCACAATTGATAATGGTTCGATCTTTGTTATCTTAACACTGGAAGGGATATCAAAATTCTTCAAGTATTCCAAGGCCTAGAAACATGGTCATTTTGAGTAAAAATGATGCCTTTGAAAAATGGGATAGGAAAGATTCTTGATTGTAAGTGGTAGCCATCGAAACTATATGAAAGAACAAAGTGTAAGATCTCATGTTTTCCAAAAACTCTTTTAAGGTCCGTGTTTAAGGAAGAAATATTTGAATACATCATTCTTCCGAATATGCTCATGGGAGAATAAAAAACAAAGCACTTTTATCCATGGATGTTGTAATTTCTTTTCATATCTATGGAGGCATCTCAAGTGATTGACTTGATCTAGATCATCGGTGATCATCTACACTCCCATGTATTCAATCTAGAAAACATGAAAAAGTTCACAATTTTACCTTATACTTGTTTTATACTATTGCAGAATTGAAAAAGGTGGCCTTGGCTCACCCAAAAAGAAACATTCCAAAGAAAATTTCATTGTACCAAACGTATTCTCACTTCACCTAGAGAAAATACAAGAGGGATTATGCAAGGATAAATGATGTGTTTGTCACATATCTGATCAAGAATATGGAGGGTGACATCAACCTAATATTTTATGTTGAGGTTCGTTCATTTATATGTATGGGAGCTATTTTACACCTTTCATAAATTTATCATACATTTGTGCTTTGGATGATTCAAAGAGGAACCACTAAAAATCCCAAGGTACCCAAGTAACAAGCTAGTGCTCATTAAACTCTATAGGAAGTTTTCACAGGTTTACACTCAATGCCAAGAAAGAAAGAAGAGGAAAGGAGTAGTATTCTTAATTTCTTTGGGAACTATTATTGCAAGAACACAATGAGATGTAGAAAGCATTGAAGCTTCCTTGGATTATTCAACATGTTCTCCTACTCTACAAGATGATCCTTTGACAACAAGTAATATATGGAAGGAGAACACAAGTCTTTCGACATGTACCATACACCTCCATTGGAGGATTATCGGGAAGATTTTGCTGTTGAAACAAAGGTGGGAAAAAGGTAATTTTTAAGTCTAACTATGAAAGAGATGAAATACTTTCAGATGGATTGGGTATAAATTTATTATAAAGATGATAGAAGTGACATATTTGAACCTAAGTACCTGGAAACCATATGGTTCAAACCTATCCCTTTAGTGGATTGGTTCGAGGCAGAACCTGTAGATATCTTGACCCACATGGCAACTATTCTATAGAGTTCAAGATAATGATACTTCATAAAGGTTCATGAGATAATTTTTTTCCACCTCCATCTTTTAATAATTCCAATAAGACTGGGGGAAAATTATATATGAGAGAGATTTATGCTCCAATGTAAGAATTAAATTCTTAAATAAGACACGTTGTTTTAAAATCTTCACTTAAGCCTACAAGGAATAAGTTTTCAATAAAAATACTAAGTGTAACTTCTCTCATTCCCTGGGGAGTTCATTATGTCTCCTATAAGAAGTGAACCCAAGTCTCCTGAATTTTTAGTACATTCTTTCCATAGATTGTTCACACCTCCAATTCAATAACTTGATGAAAACAACCACATGACCTCTCCTTTACACAATCAAGCTATTGTGGTAGTGTCTCCCATAGGAATTCCAATGGTATAAGATTCATCTTATTTTATGGGATCCATTTTCCCATTGGTTTATGATATCATAAGTAATCGCCATCCCACAATGGCCAAGGTGAAAAAACTTTCTATCGATATCTCTTCCAAGATCTCGAAAACCTTCCAATCACTCAAGAAAAGCTCAAATGACTTCTCGGCTCATGACTGATGATTTGGGATATCAATTGATTGAGTTTTCCCTACCCAGGTTGGAGAAGGATGAAGTAAAAATGAGGGTCACAAACTACAAGATAACATGATACTCCCTCGGTGATCTTGGACCATAAGGTCATATCCAAACATTTGAACAAACGATTGCATGACTTGTTTCTTTGACAATAGAATGTGAGGCGACCAAGGAGTAGTTGTAAAATCATATTTAGACCCACGACATCATATGTTCGACTTTCCTAAATCTTTATGTTCCTCCTGTCACTATTTCTAAGTCAATTATTCATTCAAGCAATATTGAATCTCATGCACTACAAGAGTTCAAAAGGATTTACAAGATGGGAAAAATAATAAACTCATGCCATTGATTCTATCTTCCAAAAGGGTGCGAACTACTTCCATAAATTACTAATATATTCAAGATCGCCCCATATCATTTGAAAATATAGAATATATTATCTCCATAGTAAAGAAGGAAGTATATCATTGGAACAATATTCTCCAATCACCCCATAAAATGTGCATCTTTAGTCTTGATATCTCGTGTGAAAAGCAAGTGTGACTAAGTTAAGAAGACAATTATTCTCACACTTGGGTGAGGATAATTGAATGGAAAATGAGATACCTATATGAGGTTACTTTTGGAATCATAATAGACTAAGAGGGGGGTGAATCAGTCCTTACAAACCAAATTTAATTTCAGATTACTTATTTATATCAAAAACCACTTATCCAACTATGAATGTGTGCACATCACCAAATAACATACATGAAATCAACCATGAACAAGAGAATCAACAAAATAAGATAAGATATGAGTGGGAAACCATCATGGAGAAGAAAACCAATAGAAACATAATATTTATATTGATATTTTTAAATTTATTGAGGCACCAATCCCACATGGAGAAATAACCCTAATTCGAGTAGACCACTAACCCTACAAGGAGCACAACCCCTAGTTTTGTGAAGCACCAACTCCACAAGGAAGATTCAAATCCCCAAGATGATCAAGAACCCAATAAACCACCTTATGATAAAGATAAATGATGTATATTTAGCTCACATTTCTTCACACCCTAGGTCTTCAAACTTGCAGTAAACTTACACTATCTTTATTTCTCAATGAAAAAAACCATTACACACACAATTGATGTCATTATTAAACCTATCATAAAATTTCTTAGCTCTCAAAAACATGCCTTCAAAGCTACAAATCAATCACACCTAGGGGTAAGTGCACGAAGTTGGTGGACAATTTCGTGGACAAAAAAACCCAAAATTCAGGAACCACGATCGCGGTTTATATACCGTGATCACGATTTTTAAACCGTGATCGTGGTTCTTGAATTTCAAGTTTGACAATTACCAAACCTAAAACCATGATTGCGGTTTAGAACCATGATCGCGGAACTCTGAGACAAAAATTAGTAGTCCCATGAGTCCTTATTTTCCCCATTTTTCATTTCAAACCACGATTTCTCCTAGACGTTTTTCACTCAAGCTTTGAATACCACCTCAAAATTTCTCATCGGACTTCTAGATTGTGATATATTCAACCATGCCGCCAAGACAAGGAGGTAAGCCCCGATTTTAATCATTTTTTTACATTTTAGTTTTTTTTTGCATTTTAGGTTTTTTTTTTGCATTTTCATGGGTTTTTTGAAATATTTGTTTATGTATACAATTTTCTTGTTTTGTCGCTTGATCGGAAAGGTTGAAATTGTGTAAAACGTCAAAAAAAAATCCTCAAAACCCTCCAAACATTCCTCAAAACCCTCCTCCAAACATAGATCTACCTCATGTGGCTCCTTCTGTCCCCACTGAACTAGTAGGAAAACAAGATAATATCATTAGAAGAATATGAGAAAATAAAATTGCCATTGAGAACCTTATTCAGACTAGAAGACAAAATCATGTCGCAAATCCATCCCGCATGACTTTAGCCAAAACATTACAAACATTGATTGGAAAAGTTGACTCTGTAAATAACCAAATACATAGATGGAATACCTTTAGAGGTGATTGTAGGTAGTGGTATGTAGATAAATTATCCCATGCGGCCGTAAAATAAAAATAAATTGGAAAAGACCTCATTTGTGCATTATTTACTGACCCAAGAAAAAATGCCCCGCCCCCTTGGCGATTACTTGCAAACGGTTCCCAATCCATTGGTTGCACGATGACCGAATCAAAAACAATTTTTGGGACTGATGGTGGATGGTTTTGATTATCCACCATGTAACAACGATGAGGTTCCTCTTTAATTTTTGAATAAATTATATTGCGAGTTCATGCTTAATGAGGTCCCGAATTATTTTGACTTTTCTAAATTTTTTTGGTCGAGGTGGTGGCTCGCATGCAGTAGACCTGGTGCACGCATAGGTCAACCAAGGATCCCCATGCCTCAAAACCCCCATTGGCTTCAGTTATCCCTCCTACAAAGTGAAGGAGGTGTGGAGATTGACACACCTGCATGCATTAAGGGAGCTCACCGACACTCGACCCAAGATAGTGACCAGTTGCATCCGGTGATGTTCAGTGGAGGCGCGATTCTAGCACACCACACCACCGTGGATCATGTGGTGTCGTATGCACTTTGTGGGTAAGACATCATTTGTTGGTTCAAAGGATTTATTTTCCATAGATGATATGTTGGGGGATGTTTTGGAACCGGTACCACTAATATTGGTCTTTTACGGTGTAAATTTTAAATAAATATAAATTATATATATATATATATATATATATACAATAATTTAATTCACATGTTTAATATTTTAATATATATGTATTTGATTGTACGTCATGTACATACATGTAAAAAACTAATTTTTTATTTTATTTTAAATAGCAAGAGCCGGTGAAGGAAACATTCGGCGTTGACATGCTAGCTACTGCAAAGTTGGGCATGTTTCAAACGTAAGTTTCAAGTTGTACAAACTTACATTTTTAATTTCATTTGATTGCACTAGATTATTATTATAATGTTTCACATGTATGTTGTACATATTAATATGTTTGTCTTTTATACACAGGAGCCTAGCGGGTCATCATCTGCTCTGGGAACTGAGGCTACTAGCATGCCTCACATGATTTTTACGCAAGTTAGTTTCTCTTTACACTTTGTTTCTAATTGTGGAAGCTCATGTGGATTACATGCTTTGGACCTTTTTTATGTGGTGCACAGTCATGTAGATTTTAATATTGATTTGTACATGTTTTTTGTATAGCTTATGACTACTAGAGAGACTCCTCCATATATGCAGACTATGGAGGTTCTTGTGAGATACTACCATAAAGATCTATAGATCCACTAACTGAGGTACAATTTTTCAAATTTGTTAAATTTTGGAGGTTCATTATTTCTTATTACTTAAATCTACAATATCAAATTTTGTATGTATGTGAAATATTTAATTTGAAAATTAATTATTTGTATGTAGCTTACCCTCATGAGTCTATTCATTGTTCTCGTGATGCGTCAACAACAAATTGATAGGGATCATGACATTCGGTAAAATTTCACATGCATTTTAACTAAATTGTACAAGTTTCTAAATTTTAAATGTATTTTCAAATTTTGGGTGTTAAAAACTTGTTGTTTATGAATGTGCAGGTTAGGTTACAGGCCTTCTTAGAGATGCCTAAGACCACATGGATGAAATTCATAGTGGCATCTCCCTCCACTACATCCTCAGGTCATGGATGTGCTACTTCTAGCAGGGCGAAGAGAGGGAAGATGTCTCATGAGTAGATTCATAGTCCACCTAGATGTATATATATATATATATATATATGGGCCTTCTGGTCCTAGTGAACATGTTTCTTCATATAGTCCATTGTAAATATATAGCCTTTTGCAACCGCATGTGGTCCTATATACATTATGACATACTTATTTTGATATGTACACATGTTATGAACTTACATATTTTCAGAGATGTGCGTCTGGAGCACACATTGTTTGATTCTTATATATCCATGTGTGTTGGTTTTCATAATGATATTATTGAGCTATATGTTTGATTCGATTTCATTGCATGTATGATACCCTTCTATTTATGTTTTCATAACCATTTATTAGTTCTAGATATGTATGTTTGATTTAAAATTAAAAAACCATGTCCCGGAGCACTACATGGTACAATTGTTAAGCAAACCTATTCCATTAAGCAAAACCATGCTAGGTGAACTACAAAAGGGCAATACATACAATTACTTTTTTAAACTAACACTCATCTGTTGCATATCAACTAATGTGAACATTGATAGAAATAAGTGAGGTAGAGTTCATCTTGAACTATATGAATATAATGTTACTTATGGTGCAACATTGAAGATTTTACAATTTTCCCGATTTTCAAGTTTTACAATTTTCATATTTCTAGAATTGAAGATTACACAGAGGTTTCAAATTTTTTTCTTTGTTATCAAAACTTATTATTTTTAGTAAGGCTCATATGCCAATTTAATAATAAATATAATCATGTCTTCTTGTATTTGGATTGAGATGAATTTTTTTCATTAGATTAGGTATTTTCATATGGTTTCCTGCTTCAAATTTCAAGTGTTTTCGATCTCCAAAATTGCAAGGATCTAAAAAGGAAAGTTTTTTCTCTAAAATTTTAAATGGGATGCTATAAAAATTTAGGGTACCAATGGAAAATATTTTTATATCATCTTCAAGGAGTTCATGAGTAGAAGTTACAAGCAAAATTGCAGGGGAAATGGAGCAAAAATGAAGGAGATATGAGCAAAAATGTGATTTTTGCAATAGGGTTTCTTGAAAATTTAGTAGCATAACTAAATACTAGTAGAAATGAAGGAAAAGGAAATATTAAAAAGGGATTAAAAAAATGGCTAAGTGTTTGTTTATACTCACCTCTTAACATTAACCTAGCTAACTCACCTTCTAACTCATCCTTGACCATTTTGGATTAACCCGGGTTACATGGCATGACAAGGTAGGGTTAAAAGTTTCTAAATGGGTTTTGGTTTTCCCCATTTCCCTTACCACATTTATTAAGGGACAAAGGGACTTAAAGGGGTGATAATGTGTGAAGGGGTTAAGTATTCATGAGAGGGGGAAACATAATCAAGTTGGGGTGTTGAGGAATCATACCTAGTGAGAATGTTACAAGCCTTAAGTGATGAAAGGGAGAGATTTCATGTGGTGGTGCATTCTAATGTCCCCCACATCCCTTTGAAAAGGGTAAAAATTTGACAGTAAGCCCTTATTAGTATTCTTAGGTTCCACCCATCATGAAGAATCCTCCTCTAATGAAGAATCAACTCATGTCTTCCTCCGCGGAAGATCTTGAATGATGAGGCTTTTCCATAGACCATCTTGTTGAATTTGGAAACTACAAATGAAACTTTCTCATCTTCCAAGATGTTCACATGCTCTAATGTGTTGAGTAAATTCTCAGGAATGGCATTGATATTTCCACATTGACTAAAATATTTTTCATAACTCTTCATAGGATTAGAGATATAACCTATGATCTCTACAAGGGCTTCTAAAGTATCACTATTGAAGGAAAGGGTCACAAATATTTTCCTAAACCAATTCTTGAAATGAATCCTGAAGATTCTTCATGGAATTATTCTCCCTGAGAGGAGTACCAAGCTCATGCATTCTTGTGCCAATATCTTCCAAAATTTTGATACATTCTCCTCATGGGATTCAAAATCAGAAATGGCTTCTTTTAGAGCATCAAACCTCTAGGTGATGGTATGGGACAAAATTTCATACAATTTTTCTAAGTCGATGAAAACACACTTGAGCTCACCAAGGCATGAGAATAAAAATTATTCATCTCACTCACAAATGGGAGATTATTTTCCCAATGGAATTTCTCTTTCTTGATCTCAACTCTATTCCTATTGATTTTCAAATATATGACCAAGAACAATCTAAACAAAGAGATAATCTTAGGAAATAAATCATTCCCTTTTTCAAGGATCATGCTCACCCAATGGTCACATGTCCTTCTTTGTAGTATGAATGCTTGATCTTGCTTGATGGACTAGGGGTTGAAGTTTCAAATGGGATACATTGCTTCAATTTGAGGTAGAGATGATTAATCTCATGTAATAAATGATTGCACTTATGAATAAAAGGTCCTCACATGTTCCCTTAATTGTTTGATGATTTACTTATACTCCTAATTCTGTGTAGTGATCTGTGATGAAGAATCCTTGAAAAGGTGAGCATCACCCTCATGAGTGGCTTGCCATAGAGAGACTCTTGTCATTTCATATTCATTGGGTGTCATTTCCTCCACATGATTGATGACCTTTGAAGATGAAAGGGAAACCTCTACAAACTGAGATGTGAAAGCCTCAATGAAGAACCTAAATGTTGTACAAGAATCTCGTACCTATTTATTCTCTAAGAATTTCATTTTGCACTTCCTTTCTCCTCCATTATTCTTCTTTCGTGCTATGTTCTCCATTATGAGAATTCTTAAATCTCTTCTTCATGTTTCTCGTGCATGGAAACTATTTTCCTCTTATTCCTTCATAGGCTCTCACTTATTTGTTTCCTTCACTTCTTTTAGCATGCTTCATAAGTGACTTGATTGGCCACTTCACTCTCCTTCTAAAATTCCATCCAAATATGCAAACTTGAAGCTACTTGCCTTAGCATTTTATTGATAATCTTATTCATATGTTCACATTCTCACCATACTATTAGAAACAATGAATAAATGCATTTCATTCCTTTAACATGACTTACCTTTACTCACCACTTTTCACTAGTTCTTGCTTCACTAGAAATTATGGCTCATTTAATTTCAACTCCATTTAGTATTCTTGACCTATATTCAAATACTTAATCCACTATTAGAATAACAAGTGAATGCTTTATTATTTTGAATCTTCAAAGCATGATAATTAGGGTATTAGATATCCATTAAGGGATGAAAATTATGTAAGACGTTTCAAGATAGGCAAGAGCATGACCATATTACAATGCAAACATAATGAGCATGTAAGCACATAGCTAGGGAAGTAGATGATCGAGAGAGATCACCGCAACAACATAGCTCAAGAGAGCAAAGAAAGGAAAGTGATGAAGCACCTAAGAGGACAGAGGAAAGTCCAAAGAGAACAAGAGAGATGGAAGGTAAATGTTATCCAAAATTCACCCCCGAGTTAATTTGATAACATGCATCGTAGTTTTTAGTTCCAAGCAAGTAGATTGATTTACGAAAAATTGTGAAAATCGGCTAAGTCCTTGTCCTAAGAACAGTTGGGACATTTGGGACACCAAGGCACGGTTTGGCCGAAATGCCTCTAGGCGGCCCGCGAAGCACTGGGACAAGTGGAACAAATGTACGCGGAGGGCGCGAATCGCCGGTTCGGCCGAAAAGGAAAATTTTAGCACAAGGACAAGAGGGACAAACAGACGCGTGGGACGCGGATAGCCGAGAAACCCGAAGACCAACCAAATCATGACATGTGTCATGATTAGAAAATTCTAGAAGTCAAAGGGCGAGTTTTCGAGCACTGATCCGAACCAATGAAATAGTGCCACGTGTCCAAGTTTAAGGGCCCACAAGGAAATTTCAAGGGAAAGCCCATGAAAAGGTGGAGAGAGGGAATTACTCAGTGAACCAGAGCACGCCACGTGTCGTCCAGATGGAAGAGCGTGGGAAAAGATTTTTTAAAATCTGTTTTGGCTTGTTTAGTGCCCTAAATCTTCAAATCATCATATATTTCGATCCAAAGCTCGGATTTGCATGTTATTTATATCAATGGAAAGATGTTGAAATTCTCTACATGATTTTGGGATCAATCTTGAATTTTGGTGCAGTTTGGAGGGAGAAAATTAAGAAAACATCTCTGACGTGTGGTGATAGACAGAAGTAATGCTTCAACAACCAACTTTAATGCAGCAGACAACTCGCCGCTCCTGTTAGACAGCCCGCCGTTTTGCCAGGATCCACCACTTCGATATAATGAGATGATTTTAAATGCTACCAAGAAGTGGTTGGGGCAGATTCTAGATTTCCTCTCTCTTCCCCCTCATTTCTTCATATATATTGTAAAGAGGAGCTCTTTTAAGAGGTCGGACATTTTTGTTTTGCATCCTCCCTTCTTCCCTCCTTGCAAGAGAATTTGTGGAGCTTTCAAACCTCCCATACGGATTGTAATGCTAGTTTTCTTCTACCTCTTGGCCACTACAATGTACTATATCGACTCTGAGCAATAATATATATGTTTGTGATTGATTCTCAACCCTCTCATATATTCATTGTTGTCATTTTGATCTCTTATTGCAGTTTGGTTACCTGTGCATGGTGTTTGTATTGCATCTATGTGGTCTATGTTAAATTTACAAAATGAGTGTCTAACATTCCTCGGTGCATCACCTTTGTAGTTTAGGTTTTATTCTATGCATTTTCTTACCCTGTCTCCTTGGCAAGTTAGATTAGGTTTTAGTAAACCCTCTGCATTTTTGTGTGCATCTGAATAGAGGAATAGGAACCAGCCTTCTCTGGAGAATCTTTTCTCATCTTTACAAGTCCCACACTTGGAGAAAGGATTCCATGTTGTGCAATCACACTGGATGCCTGAACATCAACCTAGAAGCCGATCTACATTCTGGGGGGTGCTATGATTCTGTAACAACAGATTTTGGCACGCTCGGTGGGACTAGAGGTCTCATTTTTATTGCAGCAAAGTTGATATGCATCTGCTACAGTTTTCTTGCTTATAAGAGCTATTATTTGCATATCTGGCAACTCCAAGGGGAAGAATCAACTGGTTTCAGCAGTGCAGGCCTGAAAACTCATGAGAAGAATCACCACAAGGTCAAGAGTCGGAGAAGAAGAAGTGCTATTTGAATACCTGCAGTTATCTCTGAGAAGAAGGCAAAGAGGAAGAAGGATTCAAAGGTCTCCATCTCCACCAAACAGAACTCTCTCAACTCCTCCACCTGACAGGCCTTTCTTTCAATATACAAGGGTTTTAAGACCAATCAGAATGGCTCAGAACAACCCCTACGTCAACTTCACAGGTAGTAGCCCACTTGCTCTCAATGCACAACATCCAGTTCCTATTGCATCCTCAAGAACATTCCCTACTTCACTGGAGAAAATCAGACTACTCCAGGTGATCATGTTAAAGATATTTCTAACCTTTGTGCAATCCATGAAATCGATGAAATGCAAGTGGCTGTCAAATTACTGGCATCTTCATTCAAGGGTAAAGCATTGCAATGGTTTAGGAGCCTTGGGGCTGGTTCTATTACAAACTGGAATCAGCTGTGCATTGCACTTCACGAGCAATTTGGAGAGAAGGGAGACAACTTGTCTCTTTTGGAGCAGTTGACAACTATCAAGAGAGCCCCCAACGAGCAGCTGACTGACTTCAACTTCAGATTTCAAAGGTCTTGGGATAGGATTCCAGTGGCAGTCAGGCCAACAGTAGGAGGTGCTTTTCTATATTACCTTAAAGCTTTGAATTCTGATATTTCTATGTTAATTCAGTCCATGGGAGGCACAACAATCCCTATGGCTTATAGCATTGCCATTAGAGCCAAAAATTGTCTTATTCAAGCTGGTAAACTGGCTCCTAGGCCTCCTATGCCCTTGTATCCAAACTTAGAAAATCCAAGCACTAGTCAAGCACCCACTTTGGCTCCTGTTCCCACTCCTAGAAATCAGAGTTCGAATGAAGCTTCCACTTCATCTCCAAGTGCTTCAAATGAACTCCAAGAGGTCATGAAACAGTTGCAAAATTTGGGAAATGAGCTGGTTACTATTAAGAGGCAGCAAGCCCAAGGTTTCAGACCTTCTTATCAACCTCAAGCTCAGCCTAATAGGCAGCCATACCAACCACAAAGACCACCTAATCCAACTGCAAATATGAATCAAAATCAAAGCCAAGTAAGGCCTCCTGCCAATAGACCATTCCAGCCCTATAATCCAAATGCCATATCTGCCTCTAAGGCATTAGTGCCAACACAGAACAACATTGCTCAGGAATATGATTGGTGCTTTCCATGCAACGAGCCTCACAACCAATCCATGTGCTTCAATGGTGCTCTCAATCAAGCACTAATGGTGACAACTACCGGTGTGGAGGGCGAGGGCAGTCAAGGAAACAGCCAACAACCAGAAACATTCCAACAGCAATCAGCCCCAAATGACACTACATTGGTGAACTGGCAAGCAGAAGATTTCTGTGGCATGAATCAGGTAGTTTCTCAAGGTGTTGCAGCCAACACAAGGTCAAAAAGGAGGAATCTGGGTGAAGAACAACCATTAGCCCCAGCCAATCCACAACCTTCCACGGCTCCACAAATGATTGGCAAGCAGAGTCCAGTTTCAAATACACAAGGGCAGCCAAGAACAGCCCCTAGGCCAACTCAAATGCCAGCTGTTGCTGCCCACGTGCAGGGAGTAAACGTGCAAACCAAAGGACAGCAGAGAGATTCTTCATCACCATTCAGTATCATTGATCAGATGAAGAAGACAAACATTAACATATCAATGTGGGAATCCCTATCTATCCCAGGCCAAAGAGATCTGCTGCAAGCTGCCATGAAGGATTGGACAACTTCGAATCAGCGGGTTCAGATGCAAGACAAAGTGCTTACAAATGCTGCCCAGCCTGAAGGAAGTCATGGAGGACAACAAGGTAAAATGTTGAAGCCCCCTCCTTTCTATGTTTCATTAATCATTGGGGATAAACTAGTACACAATTGCATGATTGATTCCGGGGCAAGTAGCTCCGTGATGCCCAAGCAAATAGCTGATCAGCTGGGTCTCGAATATGAAGTAATATCTAAAGGAGTAGTGCAATTGGATGGGACAGCAATAGCAACAGTTGGAGTGATTAAAAACTTGAGTCTTACCTTGCATGCATGTCCAAATGTTGTTGTCTTACAAGATGTATCAATCATAGACCTTCCACCACTCTTTGCCCTTTGCTTGTCAAGGGACTTCACAGCCAAGATTGGAGGGTATTTGTCTGCTGATTGGTCTCACATGCTGTTTAGAACAAGGTATGGAACTAAGGCCACAATCAGATCTGAACCCATTGCAAACTTCCATATTGAGCCTTACACCCCAAGTCAGATTAATGCCAATTGCTCAGCATTTGATCAAGAAGATCACCCTAGTACTGATGAGGCTGACACCAAGGTTGGAAGTATCCCGGACCTAACTCTTGATGAATGGGAAAACAAGATACATGCTTTTGATCCCTATCAAGAAGTAGAAGAATCTGAGCTGGGAGTCTATTGTATACATGAAGAAAATCAACCTGTTCCTAGCATCACCAAGCCAAGCCATAATGATGACAACGAGGTATGGCAGCTGTTTTTGATGGATCAAGGAGTAGGCAAGGTGCAGGAGGTGGAGCCATGCTTGTTTCACCCCAAGGAATAAAGTACTATTCAGCTTTTAGATTTCAATTTGCATGCTCCAATAACACTGCTGAATATGAAGCCTTGGTGCAAGGGATGCATTGGGCAATCAAGAGAAAAATAAAGAATCTGCAAGTCTTTGGGGACAGTGAATTGATTGTAAATCAGGTCAAGGGACGGCATGCTGCCAAGAATGATCTACTCAGGTGCTACAAGAACAGGGTGTGGGACCTCATGGAAGATTTTGAAGGTTTTGGCATCGAATCCATTCCCAGGAAAGAGAATCAAGCTGCTGATAGGCTTGCAGCAGTAGGGGCAGCCTTTGACATTACGAAAAGCATTCAACAAGACAAGGTACAGCCAAACATCCACGTGATTGTGAGGCCTTCAGTGCCGGATAACAATGTCAGTTGGCAAGTGTTTGAGAATGACCAGCAAATCATCAATTTCCTACAAGAAGAAGTTGAGTTCTCTAGCCAGAATCAAGACAAGTTGCATCAGCAGTATGGTGACCAAGTGGTGCAGTTGAGAACTAACAAATTACCAAAAGGCCTCATAACCTTGGAGTCAATCTTCAACCCGAATGATCAGTTCCGGAAGGAGAAGGCAAACATTCAAGTAAAGGGTGAGGATTCAGAGCCTATTTTAGTGGAAGAAGGCAAAACATTGCAGATTGGCAAAGTAAGTACCTCACAAGAGAAATCTGATTTTGTTCAGCTTTGCCAAGAATTTCCAGATGTCTTCGCTTGGAGCTATGAAGACTTGAGAGGATTCAATCCAAATTTGGCACAACATACCATAGAATTGGATCCAGATGCTAAGCCCATCAGCAGTAAAGCAGAGACCAGTCAACCCTCACATTGAGCCTCTGATGAAGAAAGAGCTAAATAAGCTAATAGAGGCAAGCATTATATTCCCGATCAAGCACTCAAGCTGGGTTGCTAACTTGGTTCCGGTCAGGAAGAAGAGCGGAGAAATCAGGTTGTGTGTGGACTTCCGAGACCTCAATAGGGCATCTCTCAAGGATCATTATCCACTCCCTTCCATGGAGCAAATATTGCAAGTAGTATCCGGTTCAGAGAGATTCTCTCTCCTAGATGGCTACTCAGGGTATAATCAGGTGATGGTAAAAGAAGAGGACCAATTCAAGACAGCCTTCACAACTAAATGGGGCACGTATGCTTACAAGAAGATGCCATTTGGGCTGTCCAACGCTGGTGCTACCTTTCAAAGGGCAATGGACATGGCGTTCAAGGGCTTGATCAACAAGATAGTGCTGATATACCTTGATGACATCACTGTATTCTCCAAGAATGCAGCAGACCATCTCTTTCACCTCAGGCAAGTGTTTCAGAGGTGTAGAAAGTTTGGAGTGTCTTTGAACCCCAAGAAGTGCATCTTTCTTGCACATGAAGGAAAGCTCCTTGGCCATATTGTCTCGAAAGAGGGACTGGCAATTGACCCAGAGAGAGTTGAAGCCATAAGAGCACTGCCATTGCCAAGTCACAAGAAGGCTCTTCAAAGCTTCTTGGGAAGGATCAATTTTGTCTGCAGGTTTATCCCAGATTTTGCAGCCCTTGTCAAGCCCATCACCAAAATGTTAAAGAAGAGCATGGCTTTTAAGTGGACAGCAGAAGGCAAGGAGAGTTTTGAGGCAATCAAAGAAGCTATCTCTCAAGCACCAACTCTCATTAACCCAGACTTCTCCAAGGATTTCATCCTCTATGCATTTGGAGGTGATGACACTATCTCTGCCATTCTGGTACAGCAGAACAAAGATAATGATGAGCAGCCGATTGCCTTTTTCAGCCAGAGCCTAGACGACTGCGAGGTGAGGTACTCTTTTATTGAAAAGCATGTACTTGCAGTAATCAGAAGCTTGAAGAAATTCAAGCATTTAGTCTCAAACAACAAGGTCCAGTTGCTGGTCTCACATGCTGGAGTTAAAGACTTCCTCCTCAACAAGGATTTGAATGAGAAAAGGGCAGGTTGGATCACCCGTGTCATGGAGTATGACATTGATATCAAGATCACCAAGCTGGTAAGAGGGAAAGGACTGTGTGAGCATTTGGTGAGCACTGGTTTTGGGAAGCAAAAGGAAGTATGCAATGAAGAAGAGACTATTTTGAGTCCGGGGATAGTCATGAGCCAAGTGACAATCAAGAAGAAGACGATGCTTCCCCCACTCCTTGCTGGACCCAAGATATTATGCACTTCCTAGTATGGGCGGTGCCCTAGAGATGAACAAGACCCAAAGGAGACATTTCAGGTTGCAGCTATTCCGTATGCCATTGTCGATGGAGTTTTGTTCAAGAAGGACGTGAATGGAGGTGCTTGAGATGCATTAGCACGATTAGATTCAAAGGGTGTTGGAAGAGTTTCATGGTGGACCAGCTAGTGGCCATTTTGCACCAAGAGTAACAGCTCTAAAAATCATGAAGGCTGGTTATTATTGGCCTAAAATCTTCAGTGATTACTATGCATGGATCAAGAGGTGTAAGAATTGTGCATTCTTCATAGGAAAAGAGAAGTTTACTGCCCTTCCATTGCATCCAATCTCAGTTGACCAACCATTCATGTAATGGGGTTTGGACTTCATTGGAGTCATTAACCCCAATTCAAGCCAAGGGCATAAATGGATTTTGACAGCCACCGACTACTTCACCAAATGGACAGAAGCAGTAGCACTCAAAGAGGCAAATGAGTCTAGCATCCTAGACTTTTATGAGGGAATAACAACCAGATTTGGTGTACCTGCCACAATAATCTCTGATAATGCATTGGCATTCATTGGATCTAAGGTGACTGAGTGGGCCGTCAAGAACGGTATTTACCTGAGCACTTCATCGAACTATTACCCTCAGGGTAATGGCCAGGCCGAGTCTACAAACAAGAACTTGTTAAGGATCATTAGGAGAACTCTTGATGAGAATCAGAAGTCTTGGCACACCAAGCTGAAATCAGCCTTATGGGCTGATAGGATCACTCCCAAAAGATCCACAGGTAACTCTCCATTCAGGCTTGTCTATGGAAGAGAGGTAATCTTGCCCATGTCACTTGAGTTACCAACATTGGAACTCATGAAGCAGCTGGAGTTACTTGAATTTGAGCCCATGGAGGTGAGATATGTAGAGTTGATGGAGCTGCAAGAGATCAGAAATCAGGCATCCCAAGCAATGGAAAAGGATCAAGCTTTGATCAAGAAAACCTTCGATAGAAAGGCCAAGGATAGATCTTTTCAAGTTGGAGATCTAGTGTTGAAATGGGATGCGGACAGAGAAAAACCGGGAAGGCATTCAAAATTTGATGCTATTTGGAGTGGCCCATACATGGTCACAAAGTGCAAGAGTAGCAATGCTTTCCAATTGGCCTCATTGGACGGTGAAGAACTGCAGATTCCAGTAAATGGAATCTATCTCAAACATTGCTACTGAAAATAAAAGGTTCACCCTTGTAAATATTAGCCTAGATTTCAATTCCTCTAAGTGCGTATGCACATTGTCTTGTTGTAGTTAGGTTTCAGTTTCCCTAAGTGCTTTGGCGTAGGTTTTGTCGCTCCTAGATTGAGTTTTACAGTTCAGCGTGCTCTCATGGAGGGAGTTGTAGTATCAGGCTCATTTTAGGTCATTGCTTATGACTCCATGCCCAATGGATCACTAAAAGGCCACTGATCTTCTACCTAGTAGGCAGGTGACCCCGAAAAGTCACCAAATTGTTATCTAAAATTCACCCCCCAGAGTTAATTTGATAACATGCATCAGAGTTTTCAGTTCCAAGCAAGTAGATTGATTCAGGAAAAAATTGTGAAAATCGGCTAAGTCCTTGTCCTAGGAACAGTTGGGACATTCGGGACACCAAGGCGCGGTTCGGCCGAAACGCCTCCAGGCGGCCCGCGAAGCACTGGGACAAGTGGAACAAATGTACGCGGAGGGCGCGAACCGGCCGGTTCGGCCGAAAAGGAAAATTTTTAGCACAAGGACAAGAAGGAAAAAGGGACGCGTGGGACGCAGAGATAGGTGAGAAACCGAAGACCCAACCAAATCATGACACATGTCATGATTAGAAAAGTCTAGAAGTCAAAGGGGCAAGTTTTCGAGCACTGATCCGAACCAATGAAATAGTGCCACGTGTCCAAGTTTAAGGGCCCACAAGGAAATTTCAAAGGAAAGCCCGCGAAAAGGTGGAGAGAGGGAATTGCTCAGTGAACCAAAGCCTGCCACGTGTCGTCCAGATGGCAGAGCGCGGGAAAAGATTTTTAAAATCTGTTTTGGCCTGTTTCGTGCCCTAAATCTTCAGATCATCATATCTTTCGATCCAGAGCTCGGATTTGCACGTTCTTTATATCAACGGAAAGCTGTTGAAATTCTCTACATGATTCTGGGATCAATATTTCATTTTGGTGTAGTTTGGAGGGAGAAAATTAAGAAAACGTCTCTGACACGTGGTGATAGATAGAAGTAATGCTTCAACAACCAACTTTAATGCAGCAGACAGCTCGCCGCTCCTATTAGACAGCCCGCCGTTTTGCCAGATCCGCCGCTTCTACCATAATGAGATGATTTTAAATGCTACCAAGAAGTGGTTGGGGTAGATTCTAGATTTCCTCTCTCTTCCCTCTCATTTCTTCATATATATTGTAAAGAGGAGCTCCTTTAAGACGTTGGACATTTTTGTTTTGCATCCCCCTTCTTCCCTTGCTTGCAAGAGAATTTGTGGAGCTTTCAAACCTCCCATACGGATTGTAATGCTAGTTTTTCTTCTACCTCTTGGCCACTGCAATGTACTGTATCGACTCTTGAGCAATAATATATATGTTTGTGATTGATTCTCAACCCTCTCATGTATTCATTGTTGTCATTTTGATCTCTTATTGCAGTTTGGTTACCTGTGCATGGTGTTTGTATTGCATCTATGTGGTCTGTGTTAAATTTGCAAAACGAGTGTCTAACATTCCTCGGTGCATCACCTTTGTAGTTTAGGTTTTATTCTATGCATTTTCTTACCCTGTCTCCTTGGCAAGTTAGATTAGGTTTTAGTAAACCCTCTGCATTTTTGTGTGCATCTGAATAGAGGAATAAAAACCAGCCTTCTCTAGAGAATTTTTTCTCATCTTTACAACTCCCACACTTGGAGAAAGGATTCCATGTTGTGCAATCACTGGATGCCTAAACATCAACCTAGAAGCCTGATCTCGCATCCGGGGTGCTTTGTGAGTCTCGCAATAACTTGAGAAACAAGTGGCATTGAATGTTTTGAGTCCTAGGAAATGAATGGAGGTGAGGAGTGAGAAGTCATGCCTCAAGATGTCGTAGCACCAAACTAAATGTGCTGACATGTCCGAGTGGCCAGGAAAATGCTAGAGGAGGTGTTGTTTCGGTGCACGACAAGGTTGGCTTCTGGGCTACTTTGTTCAGGCGTAGTCCCTTAAGAGCCCTGAGACCAAAATATCGTTCAACTTTAATAGGTGACTACTTGGACTCCATGGCACCTAGAGATGCCTCTTCTAATATAAAACCTCGGTGTAGGACCCTCTATAATAGGCTCTCTCAGCTTTTTTCCTTCTTATATTGGTGCTCTGGCTGCCCTATTATTTGCAAACACGCGAAATAGTGCAGTTGGAGCCAGTGTATGGTTGTCAAACGCTATATTTTGAAAATGGTGCATCATGACACCAAACCAACTGTGTTGACACATCTAGGTGGCTAGGTGAACGCTAGAGGAGGTGGTTTTTTGGTGCACGACTAGGTCGTTGCTTTCGGGCTACTTCATTCGGGCATAGTCCCTTAAGAGCCCTGAGACCAAACTATCGTTCAACTTCGACGAGTGACTACTCAGACTCCATGGAACCTAGATATGCCTCATATAATCTAACACCTTGGTGTAGGGACCCTCTATAATAGCCTCTCTTAGTTATTTCCTTCCAGATTGGTGCTCTCTCTACCCTATTGTTTGTAAATATGTGAAATAGTGCAGTTGGAGCCAGTGTAAGGTTGTCAAACGCTATATTTTGTAAACTCTAGGTCATGGCACCAAACCAAACATGCTGACATGTTCGAGTGGTCGGGTGAACACTAAAGGAGGTGGTGTTTTGGTGTGTGAAAAGGTTCATTGTTTTTGGGCTACTTCGTTCAGGCGTAGTCCCTTAAGAGCCCTGAGACCAAAATATCATTCAATTTCAAAAGGTGACTACTTGGACTTTGTGGCACCTAGAGACACCTCATCTGATTTGAAACCTTAGCATAGGGACCCTCTATAATAGCCTCTCTCAGTTTTTTCCTTCCCAGATCAGTGCTCTTGCTGCCCTATTATTTGCAAACGCACTAAATAGTGTAGTTGAGAGCAGTGTAAGGTTGTCAAACACTATATTTTACAAATGGTGGGTCATGAAACAAAATCAAATGCCTTTGAAACATCCAAGTGGCTATTTGAACACTAGAAGAGGTAGTGTTTTGGTGCACGACAAGGTCGTTGCTTCCGGGCTACTTCGTTCAGGCATAGTCCCTTAAGAGCCCTGAGACCAAAATATCGTTCAACTTTGATGAGTGACTACTCGGACTTTGTGGTAGCTAGATACACCTACTATAATCCAAAACCTCGGTGTAGGGACCCTCTACAATAGTCTATCTTAGTTTTTTCCTTCCCAGATTGGTGCTCTCGCTGCCCTATTGTTTGCAAACATCTAAAATAGTGCAGTTGGAGCTAGTGTAAGGTTGTCAAATGCTATATTTTGTAAACGGTGGGTTGTGGCACCAAATCTACTATGCTGACATATCTTGGTGATGAGGTGAACACTAGAGGAGGTGGTGTTTTTGTGCGTGACAAGGTCATTGCTTCCGGGCTACTTCGTTTGGGCATAGTCCCTTAAGAGCCCTGAGACCAAAATATTATTCCTCATCTAATCTAAAACCTTGGCATAGGGACCCTCTACAATAGCCTCTCTCATATTTTTCCTTCTCATATCGGTGCTCTCACTGCCCTATTATTTGCAAACGCGCGAAATAGTGCAGTTGGAGCCAGTGTAAGGTTATCAAACGCTATATTTTGCAAACGGTGGGTCATGACACCCAAAAAAATATGCCAACACATCTAGGTGACCAGGTGAATGCTAGAGGAGGTGGTGTTTTAGTGCATGACAAGGTCATTGCTTCTGGGCTACTTCATTTGGGCGTAGTCCCTTAAGAGCCCTGAGACCAAAATATCATCCAAGTTGGACGGGTGACTACTTGAACTCTGTGGCACCTAAAGATGCCTCATTTGATCTAAAACCTTGGTGTAGGGACCCTCTACAATATCCTCTCTTGGTTTTTTCCTTCCTAGATCATCGCTCTCATTTTGCCGTATTGTTTGCAAATGTGTGAATAGTACGAGTTTGAGCCGAGTGTAAGGTTCATCAAACACTATATTTTGTAAATGGTGGGTTGTGGCACTTTGAACCGAATATGCTAAAATGTCTAGGTGGATAGGTGAATGCTAGAGGAGGTGGTGTTTGAGTGTAGGACAAGGTCGTTGCCTCCGGCTACTTCGTTCGGACATAGTCCCTTAAGAGCCCTGAGACCAAAATATCATTCAAATTTGACGGGTGACTACTCGAGACTCCTTGGCACGTAGAGATATCTTGTCTAATTAAAAACTTAGTGTAGTGACCCTCTACAATAGCCTCTCTCACTTTTTTCCTTATCATATCGGTGCTCTCACTGCCCTATTGTTTGCAAATGCACGAAATAGTGTAGTTTGAGCCAGTGTAAGGTTGTCAAACACTATATTTTGTAAACGGTGGGTCATGGCACCAAACCAACTGCACCAAAACATCGAGGTGGCTAGGTGAACACTAGAGGAGGAGGTATTTTGGTGTGCAAAAGGTCATTGCTTACAAGCTACTTCATTTGGGCGTAGTCCCTTAAGAGCCCTGAGACCAAAATATCATTCAACTTCGACGGGTGACTACTCAGACACCATGGAACCTATAGAAATCTCATCTAATCTGAACCCTTAGTGTAGGGACCCTCTAAAATATCCTCTCTTAGTTTTTTCCTTCCCAGATCGGTGTTCTCGCTGCCCTATTGTTTGCAAACGCATAAAATAGTGCATTTTTAGCCAGTGTAAGGTTATCAAATGCTATATTTTATAAATGGTGGGTCGTGGCACCAAACCAATTGTGCACACATATAGGTATGGTCTTGTAAACACTTGGGGAGGAGTCATTTTCAAAATTTACAACTTTTTCAAACAATGAAAGCTTCTCTTAGCTTCGAGAATTTAAAATTCTCTACTAACAGTGCCAACCACATGAAGGTGGAAGCTTTTCTGGCACCACTAACCTAAACATAAAAGTGTTAGTCAAAGAAATTTAAGTTTCAAATCAAAACCATACTAGATATATACAAAATACACAAATTTAAAATAAAATATATGAACTTAAATCTAGATCTAACTAACAAATTTATATATATCAAAGAAATTATATATACCAGACATGAGCATTGTAAATTCATTCCAATGAACCATCAGGATTAGATCTATTTTGAATAGCAGACAAGATTACTTCATGATCTAACTCTTGAACCTTCCAAAGAATCTTGTTATTAGGCCTTCCTCGATATCTATACAGCTGAATATTTTTCGCTAGAACTAGATGCGAATATAAGAGTATTTTCCTATGTGTCTCAAAGTCTTCAAACACCCAAACAAAGGAGTTTTTTAATGGATACCGTCGAAGCCAAGTTCTCAGTAACTACCACTGACCCTGTAGGATACTCAATATCTTTGCCATCTATAATAGGAGAAGTCAACTTCTTTCTTTCCTCAATGCAACAACATAAGAAATAGTTTGTTCCTTCTTCATTGTCTTCTATCGCAATAACTACAAACACATGTCCTAAAAAAACAAAGGTTGAACAACTCAAATTTAAATTACATATTAAAATTTCAATGGACATAACTCAATACAAAAATTAAATAAATAACCATAAATACCTTGTCACACCAAAATCAAAATTTTGTCAAAGTCCTTGGATGTTGCAACTTCATCTATAGAAACAAGTCATAATGCTTATGGAGGTTGATAACTAGGAAGCGGAGTTAGAGGCCTACAAATCCATCCATCCACCCATTCTTTTGAATCACACTCAACAATGACAAATTCGATACAAGATGCACAAAAACATGTCAACTTTCTTGTCCATACGGCCCACAAAGTAGCATCTAAGCTACAAAATGAGTGCATATCACTAGACCCAGTGAGTGTCATACAATCCTCGTAGTTAGCAATTTGTTGTTCCTCTATCAACCAAAAATATTTGTGAAATGTGGAATTTTCTTGAGAACCTTGGGCCATGTTATCAATACACCATTCCACTATGCTCTTTACATCTTTTAATTTAGCACCATCTTTGTACTTCAACTCTTTTCTTGTAAGAGCTCTTTTCACACATGCCCTTGCACCGTCATGCTCTCCTTTTCCATGTCCAGCCTTAGTGAAACTCTAAATATGTTGCACACCCATCTTGACATGTATTCTTCTCATCCAATAAAACATTCATGCATTCTTAAACTGAGATGTATAATTATCTGACCATATATAATGTTGTTTGAAATGGATGTCCCTATCAAACAAGTTTCCATAAAATAACTAGAAACACCCTTGCACAAATTTAGTAGAATGAGTATGATCATCATTGATATAAAAGTGGTACTCTCTTAAAAAAATTTGATCATTCTCTGTACTGTTAGGAGAATGTATAAATGCTATATGCACAAAAATGGCAACTTGTACTGAGTTGTAATATTGCGATTAAACCTCCATTTGTGGTTGCAATGTGTAATTCTCTGCAAAATCGACCACTGAAACAATAGTACCAATAGGAAATGTGTCCTTTCATAGCTTGAACTGTTCATCCAACCATTGAGCTCTATGTGTATGCCTAGCATACTCATAAACAATTTCATCCTTAAATTTTCTCAAAAATTAGAAAACAAGCATTTGTTCTGTAACTAGCTCACACCGTTTAGACTCTTTTCCATCTTTCAATTAGTATGCAACTGATTTATATTTATCAAAATCAACTAAATTATGTTTTATTGTACCTTCAATTTTCTCGTGGAAGTAACTTTCCAATTTAGGTAATCCGCCACATGTACTACAACTTCCATCTAAACAATCTTGATTATAAAAAAATTTCCAACTTCTTTTTCACAAAATATAGTAGGAATGAAATCCTGGAAGATATTGGTGGATTTTGAACACCACATTCGATAACATAGTTTAGAATGAAAAATAGAAACGAATACGTAAAAATTTAGCATAATACATCGTAAATTCAACATGTTGCCTACAACAACAAGTGTGCGAGTGTGGTTGATTTTCACATAGAATGGTTTCAACATTTCAAAAAAATGTTGACTAATTTTAATTTCCATATTCTCTTGTTCAAACTTACGAAAAATTGAGTTTGAGTCATATCTAAGAAATGCTTTGGATGTGGTTCACGATTAGTAGAACCAACTCTCCATTTTATAACATCTCTTATATTAGGTAAAAATCTAGTGTTATCATGCCAAAATTTAATAACAACTTCTCTTATAGCACCAAAATTATTTTTTTCCTTACGCAGGTGCTCTAGAGAAAATGCCCAAAAATCGGCGTTATTAAGTGATTGAGGGATATTACATCTTTCAATTGCTTTCATTAGATTTTTTCAATTAACTTGCACTGACATTCGACTTGTTTGCATAATCAAACGTTATTTTTATTGATTCACTTACAACACTAGTAGCAAGTCTGAGATGCGCAATATTACTATCCGTAGTGCGTCTCTTGACACCAAAAGTGTGATATGCATCATGAAGGTTTTTAACAATTGTATAGGTTTGACCACGTATATTAGATGTTGTTAATCCTAAGGTGTTTAATGTAGGTCTCATTTTAATCAATTTCATCAAACTAACCAACAATTGACATATTTGGGAATCATTTAAAATTTCAAAATGATTATCCCAAATTTCAGTGGCTTTTCTTCTAATTTTTCATTCAGAAAGTTTTTCAGACATTGGTTTCAAAATGTTTTCATCAATTTCAATAAAAAAATTAGGTTTCTTACTTAAAATCCTAGGTGGTGTTTTTGTCAAAATTTTCCTATCTACAGTTTCAACATGAATTTCCTTATTCATATTTTCATTATCTCCTTCAATTTCAACATTTGCTACATCATGAGTATTTAATTCTTCTTCAACATTGACAATAAAAACATCTTCATCATGAGTATTTAATTCAACTTCTACATTGTGTAGGAACATTACTTGGTTCTTCATTACTTACGGTAGTTGGGGTTAAAGATGAACCTCTTCTTGATTCATGAAGATTCTACATTTGCTCAAAGCATTTTGAATTTTATCGGCCTCTAATTTGTTTGGTGTTTTTTTACTTAATGACTTCCTTTTTTTACTTCATTTCTTGTCTCCCATGATGTTTTGCTTCTGGTGATAAGAAAAACATGTAGAAAAAGATAGAATTTCATAGTAATTTATATGGTAAGGTCAGAGAGTAAAAATCACATGGTAATTCAGACATGGGGATACGTGTAAATATGATTTATGAACTGCGAGCACACTTTATAAATTGAAGTCACACTTTATAAACCGTGATCACGGACCTATCTACCAAACCTAAGCCTTGGGAAATCCTTTTTTCCCCAACCAAAGCTATGGAAGGTCATTATGAAGTGTAAAAGGTCAAAAAACCTCAAATTTTCTCTTCTAAAGACTTGAACCATGCTAAAAAACTGAAAACATTTCACAAAAATGGTGCCATCACGTAGGGGAGACTATTAGCTTCATAGAAATATTGATTTTAAAGTGAATAGAATAAGATAAATATCATTTTATAATTTTTTTACTAATAATAGGTCTTTAAGACATTTTTTCCGTGAATGTTCATGTATACGTTTAACACTATAACTTGTTTCGCTTATCAAAATATGATAAAACTTATACCATCCCAAGCATGGAAAAATTCTATACACGTTAAAAAAATATGATTTCGATATTTTTGATATAGTTATGGCGGGAAAAAAAAAGAGAGTTTTATTTTATAAATATTTTCAGACCACTTTCATGGAAAAAATCATTAAAAAAATATTACTCAAAAAAATACAAAATAAAATCCATCCCAAGATAGACAACTACATCTAACGTTTCACTAAAGGAAAAAAAAAATAACAAGATTTGGTCATCCAAAATGCGGGCAAACAGACTACAATCTTATAATTTTTTTCAAAAAAAAAAAAAACCAAGTCATATAATTTTAAGTGTTTAATATAGCTAAAATTGTCCATTTTTTTAAAAAATAGTATTTTAGAAACTAGATTCGAATGCTACGATTCATATTTATATAAATTTTTCTAATTTTGAGTGCGTGTATTGCTAATAATCCCTACAAGTTGATATTTCACTATTTTTTGCAATATGACGTCCACAGATGACCCTATATTTGTCCATCAACTTCCTGCACTTACCCCTAGGTTACCCTTTTCATACACACTTAATTGGTTGCAAATTGTACCCAAAACTTCACTTTTATAAGCTCTTCTTGATTAAAATTAAAAATATTTTGGTTTCCTTCCTTTCACTCAACAAATTAAACTTCATAAAATCCCATTTGAATCATAAAAACATTCACATAATACCCATGTAGGTTAACCATGCCTAGAACCATCCATCATGCACAAAAACTCTTCAAAACCCCATCATTATGAAGAGAAAAATTCACTCATGTGAAAACTATGATTATTAAATCTTCAAAATTCACCAAAAAGAGTAATATATCATAACATAATCATACATGGTCGGAAATTTACATTAACCAATCAAATATTCATTTAATGGGCCCTTGAACCATTTCCTTCACAAAACAATTTCCTATAACATTATTTTTTTCACCTTTGGGCCTCAAGACCACTCAAGATGATATAAACTATGACAAGTGACCACACTATGGAAACCGCAGAACCTATAGAAAACATACAACCAAGTTAAACCTCTTGAAACATCCATATAATCAAACCAAATAAACTTTACACTTCACCAAAAAAGGCTTCCCAAAAACCATTTTTGCAAACTCAACTAGTTTACACCCTTTCTAAAACTTTTAAGACATAAAAATTCCTTGAATAGATGAAAAATTTATCCCTATTCAATTTCCATGTGGTATAAAGAATCAACGCATTCTTTTGATGCTCCAATCAACTAAATCTTTGAGGAAAAGACGTCCTATCTTGAAAAGTAAGAATCATTCTTTCTCACAAAATAAAATGGAAACCACATCAAATAGAATAATAATGACACCAAAATTATACCACTAGAAATATCTCTAAATTATCTTTCCATAAAATATTGTAACTCCTTCCAAATCCAAGTGGAAGACCATCAAATCAAACCATCTTTACAAACCGCCCCAAAATTGTCCTTTGACGGTCAACACAAATGAAGCATACTTGATCATTCAAATGCATCCCCATGACCTAAAACCATCATGGAAATCAATACTAACTCACATAAGATCACCATAATGATCATTTAGTTTACAACTCTTTTAGACAATCTTGTCCCAAACTAAACTTCTTTAGAAACTTACCTATTTAAGTGGGGTGCACTAATCACCAAAATCTCTATCATACCTTTATGGAAACCTGGAGGAGTCATATATATCATCCAATCATCATAAATTCACTAGTAATAAATTATGGGAGCTTATGATCATTTTCTCTCAAACCACTTTCAAGCTAGGGTTTCAAGCACATAAGAAGTTGTTTACCTTCTTAACATTTTTTCATAAAAAATGAGAATGAAATATCCTTATTATTTTTGTGAAACCTTCTAGAATCAATTTTTAAACATCCTTGAAAGACACAAGGTCCCATGAAAAATTCACAATTCAAGGTGAGCATCAGAAGATTCAATTTGAGGTGGAAATGACCTTCTTCTCGGACCGTGTTCCACTAAAACTAACATAAATTGTAAAATAATCATGATAGAAACCTCATTTTTCCAACATAATAATGGGGTCATAACATGATACTATGTCCCACACTTTTTCCTAAAAATGGGAGGGTGGGTTGGGTGGTATCAAAAATTAAGGGGTTTCACGCAAACACCACCTTCACATGAACTCCCTTTTCCCGAAGTGCCACGTGGTGCATGGAATTGCCACCTATGGCATGGAAATGGGTTTTCTGAAGGGTGTGTTCGTGCAAACACCCCTTCAAGAGAACCACTTTCACGGGAATCACCTTCACATGAAACCCAAGCCTATATATTTGAGGTGGCATATAGGATCTCACTTTTCATCCACCCACCTCCCTTCGTGCAAAGATAGAGTAGCCAACCAGCGTAAGCCAAAAGCCTACCAACATCCTCCATAGATCCCAAAGCCCACATAGACCGGTGAGAGCTGGAAAGGTATGTGAAAATTCATTTTTTTGTAAATATTAGGCAACATAACTACCTACGCAACCCTAATATCATTTTCTCAAGATCCTAAAAATAATCTAAAACTCTAGGTATAATTTTTTTCATTAAATGTTGGCAAAAGAACTACCTACGCAATACTTATTCCTTTACCTAAATCTCTTGTATCATGACCAAACTTCAAAAAATTTAGTGTTCATAGTGCATCATGAGTATGTTGTGGTATTTTTCAATGTTCTTATTAAGAGAACAATTACTATTCTTAGGAACCTAGCAGAGCATTCCTACGTTATAGTTGAACAAAGTGTTCATTTTATATTAAAAGAAATGTAATTAAGAAACCAACTACTAACTATTATCTAGAATAGAACAATCTTGATTCAAGTTAATATATATACCCACACCAGTTTGAAACCCTAGGTATAGTTTCTTTCATTAAATGTTGGCAATAGAACTACCTACACAATACTTACCCCTTTACTTAAATATCTTGTATCATGAACAAGATTCACAAATTTTTGTGTTCATTGCACATCAGATTATGTTGTGGTCTTCTTTTAATGCACTTAGTAAGATGAAAATTACTATTTTTAGGAACTTAGTAAAGTAGTCCTACCTATTATGGATGAACAGAGTCCTAAAAATTTCTTTTACTTGTTATGTAAAAATGACCCAAAAACACTGCAAAATCCCTCATAATAGTTTTGGGAATCAAATTTTGTACAAGTTTCTCCTCTCTTCAAAAAACATTGGATGAATTTATTTCTTGTTTAGAATAAAGTGTGAATTTGGGAGAGGGGACTTCTGTTGAAAAAGATGACAATTTTCATGTTAAATTTTCCCCACTCAATCTAAATTCAAAAGAGTTTGATAGTATTTTTATCTTTCTCACTAGAAAAAGAATCATCTTTTAATATTTGACATGCCTCAATCCACAACTTCATCATAGGAATTCTTTCTGCAACATTGTAGCTATAGTCAAATTGATATTATCAATGCTTCCAAATTTAAAATCTTTGTGATAAAATTGACAATGTTGAATAATTTGGTAAATAAATGGGATGATATGTACTCAATATCTCTCCTTATCTTTGTGTCCCGATGGTTTCCATTCATGTTAGGGAAAAACATCCAACCTTTTTCAATTCGTAGATTTTACGGGCTTTCTTACAACCATTTGTTACAAGGAATTACCTTGATGGAATGCTAATATCTGGGTGTTATGGAAACATGGTTTTCTGTGGCATTACAGATGTTTGTGTTAGCTTTCATATAGCTCTATTGTTATTATTTTTTCATGTAACGTTTGTTGTTGGTTTATACAAAAACAATAAATGTATAAGGAACAAGATCACATTGTACATAACTGCATTGATTGTATCAATTGTCTCATTAGAATTTATTCTAGAATTAATGTATAATTCCATATTTAATCTACTTTAGTTTTAGCATTGGAAAAGTATATGTTTCATTATTTTTTTCAAAAATAAATTTAAATTTATGTGAAATTTTATCAATTTACCTAGGTTTACGGTTTCAAAAAAAATATTCTAAATTGAATTTTACTTTCATTTTTTACAATCATGGCTTCTTCCTCTACTAATTTGTTTGAGAGGACTAACTTAGAGATAGAAAAATTGTAATCTATTCTTGAGGATCCAACTATAGTTGGGCACTATAAAACCCATTGTGAAAACATATTGGTTGATCTTTGAAAAATAGAAACAAACTTGAAAACATACAACCCTTTTGATCTTGAGTCACTAAACAAATTTATGGATTCATTAAAATCAAGTGTGTCAGGCGATGTAGGATATAATGAGGTTATATTACGACTTCCGATAAGGAAGTCGTTAAGAGGTCGTGTTGGAGTAGTTATGTAGGCCAAAAGAAAATAAGGGCATATTATGTAAGAAAATGTTCATGTCCCCTTTGTGCACACTTGATTTATCCTAGATTTGTGGCCTCTCAAGGCCAATTTCCAAATAATGACCAATTACCATTATATTTCATATTGATGCTACATGTTGAGGTTCACCTAAACCTAAAGGTGAACTATTTAGACATCCCTGGTTATTACAGGAAGGGGCATGACCATATTATCCACAAGGCTACATATTGACAGGAGGGAGATCCTCCATTTGTTGATTTTTGATAGCTTGTAGCAAGGCCGTGACCTTTCTTAAAAGGATTTCGGATGTCACACCTCCTATCCTTATGAGTGCCCATGAGGGTGCTATAGAGGTTTTTGGGAGCATTTATCACGAGACCCAATTAATCTCTTCTGACTATGTGGGTCAGTACCTTGAGAGACGTAGTACTATCAAAGTGGAGGAGATAAGCAGCAGAAATGATACATATAACAAGGTATACGATCATGTACATTTGATTTCCCTTAATGACTTTGAGGAATTTCTGAGATCCCACTTAGATATGTCGTCGAGATGCATCATGTCTTCTAACTTATTGCATGAATATGAGGTGATTTCACAACACCACAACATTACACTATCGGGGTTTTAGATTTTATAAAGTAGAGCAAGAGTGTATATTCTATTCTGTGGTACTACCGTAGTATTTCGCTTACTGGCCGATTTCCTATTTATGGGATCGTCACACCTATTGTTCAACACATTTATGTTCTGGTGTGTGAAAATTAAACCTTAATTTAATTAAAATTTATTTTATTTCATCATTAATTTACAATTTATTAATATTAATATGTAACGTTTACTTGTGTGTTTAGGCTTCTGCTCCCAGCAGCATGCTAGTGAGAATCCCACACCATTTTCCCATATGACATATACACATCTCTTAAATGATCCCATCATGGATCTTGGGATTGAGTCATGGTTGGCTCACTTAGCGAGTTATTTTTGGTATTGAGGTTGTGGGTTAGCATCATGCAAGTTGTTGGTGGAATTCCCATAGATTTGGGGACACATTCCATGGAGGTATATACATATATATATATATATATATATATATATATATATATATATATATTGTGTTTTAGAATTAATATTTAATCTAAATTGAAATTTGTGAAATTAATGAACTTTATTCAAAAAAATTGTTTATCAACTTCTTACATTTAATTTATTTTGTTTCATAGGGATCTACAGAAAATGATCTACACATAGTGTAGATACTCCCAACATCCACCCACAGATAGATATTGAGGTAATCAATTACATCTCTGTTATATGATTTATTCAATTAATCAAGAAATTGTTGTAGAATTTCTCTTATAAATTTTAATATATGGTATGTTATATATAGTTTCTTATGTGTATATTTCTTTTTATAAATGCAGAGTGCAGCAAAGCCTAGTGAGGGTCTGGTACTCACCTCCACAATGGAGACTTCAATGATACATTTTGTACTCATTTTCATCATGTACATGTATATCTATGTGTTTACATGATATTTTAGACACACACACACACACACACACACACACACACACACACACACACACACACACACACACACACACACACACACACACACACACACACACACACACACACACACACACACACATATTCATTAGACAATATTTTTATATTTTATATTTTTATATGTAATGTAGCATAAAACATGTAGTAGATGTAAGATCTTTAATAAAATGTAGTAGATGCAGATGTAATATATTTTAATAGATTTAGACGTAAATTTTCAATTAAAAAAATAATTAGAACATGTATAGAGAATGTAATGTATAGAGAATATGAATATATAATTAATTTTCTTTTCTTCAGTTTGGTTTATGGAATCCTTAAAAATTTTGAATTTAACTCTCCTTTGTTTACTAGTAATGAAATCAAGAAGAAAATTCCATGAGGAAAAACATAATAAAGTTGTTTTATATTATCAATACAACAATATGCTAGATGCTCTTTTACATTTTAATCCAACATAAAACAATATATAATTATTTTAATCAAATATTAAAAAAATGACCATATAAATAAATGATATATGTGGGAATACAAACTCAATGTAGTATTAAAATTAAGTAAACTATCATCACATACAAGGAATATCAAACAATATTAGTACTAACTCATAGATGTGATTTTCAAAACTGATATTGTGTTATTCAAGATTGGTCATATGAATTTTTCAATGTTCAAAATTACAAATATCATCAGCTTGTTCTTAGAGCACTTCCTAAATTGGAAAGGGTCATTTTATTAAGAAATGTAAGATTGAACTAAGGAAACAAAAAAGTCTAGTAAATTTCAAAAGCAATATTACTTTATCTCAATTACTCACTATGAATTTGATGTCAATGTTTTTTAGAAAAAAATATAATATGCCCCTTACAACTCCAAAAATACTAGGTGTAAATCATAGAAGAAGAATCTTAAATATAATAAATTGGCTTCTATTTATCCTCTTGCATATTATGAGCATCAAATAATTACTTCTAAAAACATTGATTGAGGCTAACTACTAAAATTTGATTTATTTTTACTCAATAATTACGTACAATTCGAACACCTATGTTAATACCTATATTAAAAAATTGACCAAAAATAATATTTAGACATAAAGATTTGTGTAGAATATGTTTTACAAGAAAAAAAACTATTACACTTGATTAATGAAATTTCTCTAATGGAAACTATATAATTGTATAGTACACTATGTATACCTTATATGATTCCTTTGTGTCCACAATTCTTGTGGGAAACTTAACCTTTCTCAACTTTCCATACTCCCAATTCTTACAAAATTCAAATTCTAAGAGACCCTCATCAATGCATTTTTCCATTCCTTTCTATTATGGAGTGCATAATTATTTCTCAAAAATATGACCCATCCTCCATACTAAAGTACATATTATTCTCTACCAAAATAATGATGGTTTTCTCATGTAGCTCATTGGCCTTGAAATATTATTTTTACAAGTACTTATAAATGTACTTACGTATGATAATGACTTAGAAGTGTTATACATAAATCTTCACGATCCGTGTTTATGTCTATAGATATTGACTTTAAAAAGTGTTGAAGGCATCAAAGTGCTTTATAATTTTCTCGCCATATTTCATTGTCAATCAATATATATATTCATTCATAAAAATATTTTTTAAACCAAGGTTTTTTGGTATAATGTTCCCAACTTATTCCATTGTATTTTTTTAATTTTATGGGTGAACATTTGAATTTTCATAAAGGTATCTTGAGATGTTTTAAAATCCAATTAAGAAGGGAAAATTGATTTGTGTGTTGTATACCTCAACTAATTTGATCTTAGAGAGGAGATAAATTTTGAGCCTAGATAGCATAGGGTATAATCCTACAAGAGACTAATATTCATTAGAAACTTTGTATTTTGGAGCCTAATATATAAGTGTTTGAGACCAATTCAATTCCCTATAATGGTATAGAAATATAAGTTCTTTCACATTCAATGGAATAGTGGAAACATAGCTAGAATCATGTACAATTTAAATATAGATGTTATAATTTTTGGATTATGGTAAATGGTGAGGGTTTTGATAGGACCCACATCCTTGTTACAAAAGGCCCCAAATGACCAGATAAGCATGATAAAACATAAGTACAACTAGAAAAATGCAAAAAAAGATCCACAATCCAAAAAAAAAAAAAATCCCACACCCGGCTATATAGGTATAATATTCTTAATATCATTAATTTCCTCCATCACAACAGTATCAACAAAATTGTTAGCAAGAGTTTCAGCAACATGTATCAGTTTCATGAAACCATTTTGAAGATGAACCCATAATTCATTAATAAATTCTTTCCATTTCTTAATAACATTGAGAGTACTTTTGATGCTACCGAAGATCCCATGAATCATCTCGGTGGCAGCCTCAGCTTGGCGATCCAAATTATTATTCTTTATAGAGGAAAAGGTGACATGGTTCTTGGTGGTATCATCTACAACATAGCGAGAATGCTCCTCGACATTTTTATGTTCATCATGTCACCTCTCGTAAAAATCCAAACTCCTCCATGACAACATCATCATCAAAGCATTCCATTTTTTCAACAGCCACAAAAGGGACTAGAGAATCCATGTAGGCATTAGATATATCAAGAAAAATATCAGGAATTGAACCATCATCCACTGAACTAGGAGCAACAAATCTGTGGCACCAAGCAAGGGGAAGCTGGAGTGGGAGTGGGAGCCACCATGGGGGAGAGACAACTGGATAGGGAGGATAAGAGGGTGGTGAGCAAGTAGGGGGAGGAACGGTGTCATGGTGGCCTATAATTTTGAATTTTGGGTTAGAGGAATGTGGGGGATTAAGATGGCAATGAAAATGATGGGGAGGATGGTAAGCTGAAATAGTAACAAGAGGAAATTGGCACAAGGAGTGAGCATTAACAACATATTTAAAGAGAAAATAAAGTAAACCTTGGTGAAGTAAAGGACCTTCACCAATGCAATCCTTTTCATGGATAAATCTAAGGACTGGTATAGGAAATTGGCTAAATTCACCTTTATACCATTTCGAAAATGAGCCAGAATGAAGAGTTAGGGAAAAAGAAAGCTTATACCTACCTTCCAGTAAAGTACCACATAACTTTCTCGGCAACGTGATCCCAAGGTACCTTTAGGGAAGCCCGTTCATAGCCCAATTTGTACATGTTAACCTTTTATTTCATCTTATCCAAAAATGTCATCATTTCTACTTTCAAATGCCTTTTAAAATAGATATCTCCTTCATTAGGGAGCCCCGTTGTGGAAGAAATACTCTCGATTGTAATTTCAAATTTGGTTTTTCCCACTTTCACATTACGTCACTTCCGGATGATATAAAGGCTAATTAACACCATGACAAAGAGTGCCCTAAAAGCCTTTTAATAAAATATGTAACCCCCTTCTCCTCAAGAAGATTCCAAACCACTTCATATTTCTTCATTTCTTCACATTTTGCAGGCTCCAATTTCACCAAAGAACCCTCATATTTTGTTGAATAGATCAAATAGATGATGTGAAAAAGAATAATAAAATGGGCCTTAGTAAAAATATGTGAACCCTTTCTACGCCATGTGCCAACTAGTAAAAGGGCTACCTCAATTTATGATTAAACATCACCATTAAAGATTTAAAAATTGAGATCTTGGCTTCCCATGTGTGATGGATAAAATCATTAAGAAAAATCTTCAAATCATAATAAATGAAATCATCATCGACAATGGAGGAAGGACTAGAGCGGGTAATTGAAGTCCAAGTAATCATTATTAGTAGTGACTAAGAAATACTTGCTCAAATTAACACTTCTTAGGATAATCATCATTAAAGGCTTTTAGAAGTAATTTAGGGAAATCCCTGACCCAGGTTTGTTGTTTCTCATTAGTAACTCCAATATTAGCTAACAAATCAACTACTCTATTACCTTCCCTGTAAATGTGTTGATACTAGACATTGCAAAATTGAGATTGGAGAATCCTGATATCCATAATAATGTTGCTAATGGTCCAGCTAGAGACACCCTTATTGTTTAAAAGGTTGATCAAATTTAGGGAGTCACTTTCAATGATTATGTTAATCCTGCCAAAAGTAGAAGCAAGCTCCATACCTCTTAAAATAGCCAGTGGCCTCTAGCTCTATGGTTAGAACCCTTACCAAAATAGGAAGCAGAGGTAGCCATCGGTTGACCCAGTTCATCCCTAATAGAGGCACCTCCACTAGAGTTCCCGGGTTACCTTTAGCAAGTGCCATCTATGTTGACTAGCCTAGGAGGGGGACGGGTAGTATTAGCCCTTAAAACAACCTGAATTGAGGGGATAAAGGGGATGTGAAGTTACTGTAACCACTATCTATCCATGCTAAGAGAAATTTTACATTTATGTTGTTTCCAGATACAACAATTCAAATTTTCTTGAAGACTAGCTGCCACCAAGGTGAAGACTTGTTGGGGATTACTGTGTTGTTCTTTAAAAATTCACCTGTTGCATTCTTTCCAAATGTTCCATAATGTGTGAGGTAGAAGAAGTTTCCAGGAAAGGTTAACAATTGGATGTCTAAAAATACTTAGGAAAGACCCAAGAAACTCCAAAAAGGTTAAGAAGGAGGCTCCAGATAGAAAAGGAAAATTTGTAATGAAAGAGCAAGTGAGTAGAAGATTCAAGAGCCTCAAAACATAGAATTCACTTGTTAGGGAGAGGAAGGCATCTCTAGAAGCAAGCCAAGTATAAAATCCCACTTTTGGAATAACTTGTGGCAACCAAATTTGAGAAAGAGCAGGGCCCTCCGAGTGGTGTGGTAGGGAAAGATAAGTAGCCTTGACAGAAAAGGAACCAAAAGTGGAAAGTGGCAGATCCTAGCATCCTCCATAGGAGAAACGGGAAAATATTGTGTCAAAAACAAGATCTTTAATTTTTCAATCAGTTGAATCTGGATACGACTCACCCCTTCCTAGCCAGGAATGAACTAGTGTAGGTAAGAGGAGGAGCGATCAATGTAGTTAAAAACATAAGACCCACATATTCTAGTAAGCCTAGATCTTATTGGATCAGGATGGGTCAGTAGATAAGGCATTATCTCCAATCCATCTATCAAGTCCAAAAGAAATCAACTTATTATTCCCAATTTTCCATTTGGTGCCTAATGAATTAGTTTTCTGGTGCTTTTGATGGAGTTCCAAATAGCTAAACCATTTGGGATGTATTCAACATAGAATTCTTCCACTGAAGAAATATATTTTGAGATCATCATCTATGTCCAGGAATCCTTTCCATTAGTTGCAATTTCCCAACCTAGTTTTGTAAGCATGGAGGAATTCATATCAGCAATTCTGCACAAGCCCAACCCTCTAAGAGTAGTCAGTTTACAAACCACATTCCAAGAGACTAAGTGAATTCTCTTTCAATATTTTAACCCTAACCAAAGAATTTGTTTTAAAAAATTTCAATAGTTGAAGCAACAAAGGAAAGCATTTTCAGCAAAGACATAAAGTAAATCGAAGTAGATTCTGCAATGTGGCCTTAACCAGTTGTAGTTTTCCACCCAACAAAATTTTTTGAATTTATTAATAATCGGGTTCCATAGACTCTTGAGTTATCTTCCTAGGAAGAGGGGAAAACCCAAATAATAGGAGGGGAGATCCATAATAATGCAGCCAAAGATGTCATTGATATTCCATTTCTTGTTGGGTATTAATAAAAGTGATACTACTCTTATTAAAATTTATCTTTTTCCCAGAAGATGATTGATAACAATCCAAAATTCATTTCAAGACTTTAGCTTCTAGAACTAAAGCGATACCTAGCAAAGTAAAGTGTCATCAAAAATTTAATGTGAGAGGTTGCAGTGTCTTGGAGGTAGTATTAATTCCGGATTATGTTGCTAGCTCTTTTGATGACTTCTAAAGACCTACTAAGAATATCTCGCCATAAGAATAAATAAGAAGTGTGAAAGGAGATCCCTTTCCGATTCCATGAATAGAGGAAAATAACCTTATGGGATACCATTAATGAGGATGGAGAATTTGGGAGTTGAGATGCAATTGAAAATCCAAGATCTCCATTTCTCTCCAAAACCATATTTCTCCAGTACCCTGAGTAAGAAGGGCCAACTAACTCTATCAAATGCCTTTTGCATATCAAGTTTGATAATCATACTAACCAATTTTTTGAGAGAAGCTGAATGCAGTGCTTCATGAACATTAATAATGCCACCTTGGATCAATCTACCACCAATGAACCCATTTTGTTATTTCAAAATTAAGCTAGTCATAAAATGTTTAAGCTTGGAAGCCAACATTTTGGTTATAATCTTGTAGGAAGTGTTACAGAGACTAATAGGCCTATAGTTAGAAATCAACTTTGATCCCATAGATTTAGGTGCAAGGGATACAAAGGTATTATTCCACTCCCTTAAAAAAAGGTCATTTTTTGAAACTCCAAAATAACAGCATGCATATCAGGTTCCACAATATGCCAATAAGTTTTAAATAACACCATAGGGAAATCATCAAGGCCTGACAATTATCTCCTTTCATTTCAAAAATAGCTCTCCTAACTTCCTCCACCGAGAAAGGTTGGTGAGTTTGGCATTAATGTCATTAGTGATTAAATTGGGTATGTGTTGAAGCATTTCCTGACAATCCTCTTCACATGGAGGATGGTACATGGAGGAGGATAGCAAAGTAATTGACTAATTCAACACTAATTACATCATATTTATAAAGATAATTTCCCTCCATCGTGACCAATTATTTAATTTTATCCCTTCTCTTATGCTTCATAGTAGTCATATGAAAACATTTCATATTTCGATTGCCCTATTTAATCCGTAGATCGCTTTAGATCTCGATGCGAATAGACTTCTTCCTTGGGAAGTGTATTGTGATAATCACTAAGAAGGGAAAGTTCTTGTTGATGGAGGTGAGGAGATATTCTTTTGAATCAATCTCCACTAAGATAGAGGCTAATTTCAAAGTGAGAAAATCCTTCCTTCTACGGATATCCCCAAAAACCTAAATTTTCCAATTCTTGAGTCTTTTTAACATAATTTAGCTTCTTAGAAAACTTGTACATAGTTAATCCATGAATATTAGTCATCCACCAGTCCTTGATAAGATTTTCTAAATCATGATTTTGAAGCCAAGCAAGCTCAAAGCAAAAAGGAGGATGTTTCAAGCTCTGGGTTTGCAAAGCCACGAGGAGCAGGGGCAGTGATCAGAGGCTATCTTAGGAAGATCTTGCAAGTAGAAATCATTATAGAGATAAATCCAATCCATAGAGACAAGGAATATATCCAATTTTATTTGAATATGGTTGATTTCAAGTCTTCTATTAGACTAGGTGTAGGAAGCTCCATGAAGATCAATGTCAAAAAAATTCACCCAATATGATAAATTTATCTAAGGCTTCTAAGCTATTAGTGCTGACACTAGTTCCTCCTTAATTCTCAGATAAGTATAATGGAGTATTGAAATCACTAGCTATAAGCCATGGGAGGTGCTTGCAAGTATTACAAAATTCCAACAACTCCTTCCAATTTTTTCTCTCTAGTTTTCAAGATTTGGAGCATAAATATTTATAGCAATCCAACCCACATTAGAACCAATTTCTTGGAAAAACATTCCCCAGATAATGGGGGGTTTTAATAATACATTCCCCAAAGAGAACCTTCGGGTTCCAAAAGGTGCACAAATTTTTAGAGTTACCAACAAACTCCTGCAAAACAACGGAAGCATTAGGTTAGAACTTATGAAGAGTATCCTCCTCTTTTAGTTTGGTTTCTTGCAACATCAAGATATCAGGACAATGTTTGAGTCTAAAATATTTGAGAATTCTTTTTTTTGGGGCACGTTTAATCCCTATACATTCCAAGAGAAAATATTCATTTCTTTGATTTGGGCTTACCTCCACTTGGAATGGAAAGCAGTCCCTATGTGCCTTGAGCTATATTTAGAAATGATTCCTCCTAAAGCTTTGCTTGATTTGTGTGTCTCCCTTTGGATTTCTTGAGGCCCACATCTAGTTTCACTTAGTGTTATTTATAGTATTCTTAGTAGGATTGTTATCTATAGAAAGTGAAATAGAAGGAGAGTTGAGGGCATTCTCCCAAAGGGGGGAGCAAGAAACATAAGGGGAAACAGACAGAGAAAGGGGAACATGATGAAGGATTGGTTCCAAAAGCTCACGAAGAGAAGGGGAAGAAGGAGAAGAGGAGACAACCAAAGAAGAACTAAAAGAGGAAAGGTAAGAGGAAGGTCCAAAGAAGGAGAGGAGGATGGAGGTGAAGAAGGAGATAAAATGAGATAAGAGAGAGGAAGGAAAGGGATAACAAGTAGGGAAAATATAGGAACATAAACCAAAGGAGTCAACAGAGGGTCCAAAAAAGGAGAGGCGAAATAGGGGGAAGTGAAGGAGAGGAAGATGGGAAAACACCCTCCTTAGAAAGGACATAAAAGGGGTTCAAAGTGCTGACTTCATTTGAAACTTTGGGAATGAACTTTCCTTTGTTCTTTAGGAGAGCAGACCTACTCTTTAGGCTTAGAAGCTAGCTTGGATGGGAAATCCTGGGCATGATGCCCAATGCTTTTGTAGGTGGAGAAAGCCTGAGGGATGTATTCATATTCAATGGGTTGTACCCAAGTTCCCAGCTCAAAGTGGAGATCAATGGAGGATGGAAGTGGTGAACTAATGTCAGCATTGACATAGAATCTGACATGGATAAATCTAGAACCCACTTTGGTAGCTTGATCAATAGCTATTAGTGAACCAATGGAGAGGGTGATGCCTTCAATGACAACAAGAGTGCCAAAAATCCAAGGGGAGCTTAGGGAGACAAACCCAGATCAACTCCTGGGTCATGGTTTCCATTTTAGCATTGAATCTAGGTGTCCAATGATGGAGATAAAATCCTCTTTGACCAAATAACCAAGGGCCACCAAGCAAAGCATGAGCAAAATATTCTTTATGGGAAAAATTAAAAAGCATGAAACCATTGGAAAGAGCAACAATATCAACTGGACCACAAGGATCCCATTTAATACGTACCCATTTGTGAATCTCTTCTAAGGGTGGTCTGGGCCCCATAAGTTTACCGATCAATGATAACTCATTAAAGGCTTGCATAGCTTCAAAGTGATCGAGAAAGGGATTTGAAAGGAAAAATTCCCATCAATGCACTTTGAGGTTGACGTTTTATAAGCACTACAGATTTTGAAGATCCAACAACAACATATTTCTAGGAGCCGATAAAGATGTCAACAAGGTCGAGGGGGATCGGGGGCCGGCGTCGGATCTAACATCGAAGCAAGAACTAGTCACAACAAAAATTTTAAAAAATTACAATGTCGGAAATCAATTTTTTTCCTTCTAGTTTAATATAGATGTTATAATCAATGTCTTTATATTTTCATTTTAGAGGAAGAATATAAAGAATTATAGTTCATCATGTGTAATAGGAGTGGAAGTGTAACTTAATAAACTTTACTAATTTTTCATTCAAGAGAAGTGGGAGAGACACAAGTTCCTTCATTCATATAATGTGCAAGAAATTAAGAATCATCACATGTACATAATCATAACCCCATAGTATAAGCTTAAATTCATAGCCCCATGGTATAAGGTGTTAGTATGCATGCTAAAAAATTTGATGAGTATGTATAAAAATTCAAGTGTTACATAAATTTACTTTAAAGGAAAAATATAGATAATCACAACAATATAATTAGGTTCAGTCCATAAGAGATCTTGAAAACCATGAAAAATATAAGAGATAGATCATGTGTGATAGCATGGAAATAAATTTCATGAAGAAGAGAAAATGAGGCACATGCAAAAGTGTGAAGGATCATAGGGAAGAAGTAAGACCAAGAAAGTAAAGAATTTTTGGAATCCCCAAGAGTGTATATGAACTAGAGTTTATTTTGGGAGTAGAAAGTGTAGAAAGGCAATGAAAAATGAAGGAAGGTATCATAAAGGAAGGAAACATCCTAAGTAAAAAGAGTAGATCAACCTAGAAATACATATAAGGAAAGTGTATAATGAAACAAAATTGATATTTGAAGAGGATGTATCTTTTGACAACTAATTAAAATAATTTTAATGGAACACTGAGACATTGTGAGAAGGTTGAAAGGTTGGTTCTAGCACTCATCGTGCATGTGTGAGAACTATGCTCACACATTTCTTATCCAATGTGTGTGATGTAATAGAATCCATTTTAACATGTTGTCTTGCATCAACTAAAAATATGATAGAATAGAAGAATAATTTCATCCTAGCTATATGTAATTAGTTTAGGGATCAAAGTGGTTTTCAATATTTAATACATGCATAAACTTTGTTTTTTTGGACATGTATATTACATGTTTATTTAAGTTTTTTAACTACACATACTCTTGTGTGCATGACATTTTATGGGTACCTCAGGAATATCCTCAATATTGTTTTGAATATAGAAAACCATTTTAAATATGGCACAACCATTGGAATTATGTCACAAAACCAAAAATATTAAAGCATGCATGGTATTATAAGAGACATTTCTAGAAGCTCATACTATGAGGGAAATATCATCTTAATATGTAAGCATATATAATATACCATGAAGTCATAAGAATTACACATGAATAACTCTTAAAATATAGTATAACACACAAGGTTATTCTATGGTATGAAGGGAGAGTTCATTTAAGTATTTATATCGAGATTATAATTGAGGATTGAAAAAGGTTAACCATATTTCTAATATGTTTATTGGGTTGACTTACGTTGCATCACATTCAACTATGTTATGCATCCTTTGGGCTCAAGTTGTTTTTCCACTATTGCAATTATGTGTAACCCTTAAGTTAGCATTAAGAAAGTAATGTTGATGATACACCTACTAGTCATCATGCTATAGACATAAATGATTTCATGCATGAATGTAAATATCGAGATGAGGTTGATTTTACTTAGTTGAAAACTATAGGCATATAAATTTGCTATGGATAAGTATGATTGATGCTATGAAATCTATGTTCACTCTTAACCAACTTATGAGATCATATCATATAATTACTTCTGGAATTTCTTGTGAATTCCTTTTTTGATTGGTGACTAACTCTTCTAAATATGTGTTAATTAGTGGTGAAAGAAAAAAGTGGATTTGTTTACCGACATGGAGATGATCACAAGGATCCAAGTTAGTTTTTTATTTTAACACATTTACATTGGTGTTGAATGTAACTAAGAATGGGACAACTAGGGATCTATCCAAAGTTTCCACATTTAGTATTTACCACTCTTGATGTAGATATTATGTCTCTTTCTTCACTAGGTTTAATATGCACAAGGTGCTTTAAAATTGTTAAATTCTAAGATAAATGATGTTAGTTTGTTTGTAAAAAGAGTAGAGAAGCATGTTGAAAATACTTCTATTTATGTGTCTTCTTGTCCAGATATTCCTAAAATTGTTACTCAAAATGTTGTTGATATTGTCCAACCACTTGTTGATCATACCGTAAGTATCAAGAGTGATGTGTCTTCTAAGCTTCGAACCACTTATAAGCTTGTACAGTCCATCTGCATCAACTTCATGAGTCCTCTGAAGAAATAAGTCACAAGTTAGATTCTGTCCAAGAGTCTGTTAGTCCTATACCAGTCATAGTCCCTCAGATTGAGCAAATTGTTGAAAATACCAAGAAGCCTGATGAAGAAGAGCCAGATTGGTCTCAAAAAGTATCTTGGAAAGATGTTGCAAAGCTCTCAGGAACTTCATCATCAGTATAAAACTAGCAGTTTTATCTCAGCATAGTCCTTTATTTCTAACTGAGAAAAAAGATACTGATAAGTCAATTGGGATGGTAAAAATTACTCCTGAAGAAGCAGAAAGCATGTTCTTAGGAGAATCTTCTGGTACAGCCCCTGAGCCATTGCAAGGTACTGCAAGAACTCAGACGCTTCAGCCCAATTGGTACAAATTAGATTGTCATTCCACTGAGCAAGTAAAAGAGATGATTCATGGAATGATTGGCTGGTCTAATTCTCAGTTACTCTTGTACAAAAAGGATCCACATAGAATAGCTGAGATGATTGCTAATGGTTTTTTTGGTATTGTTAGAGAATGGTGGGATGCACACCCACATCAAGAAGAAATTTTACAAGGAGGATACTCTGCATTAACGGCTACTCTTATCAAGGAATTCATAGGTACTGTTGATAAAGATAAGCTTAAGAATACCTCTTTATTCTTAAGAGCAAGATTGTGTGATATGAGCAAAATTAAAGAGTATCAATGTTATATGCAAAAATTGTATTATAATTCTGGCAACATTAATGATCCTACTATGAGGATTAGATATGTAGAATCTTTTCCTGCTTTATTTTCTACAGAATATAAGAAAGCTATACATGGAATACCTTCTGATGAATTGAGTCTTGGACCCATTAATCAGATTATTGATGAGACTAATGCAAGACTTTGTCAGGAAAATAAGGATCAAAAGGAAGCTGCTAAGGCTCAAAAGGCCTTAGGACATAAGTTTTCCAGATGATTGATATTGACCCTTTCGGCTGTGAATCTCAGTTTTCTCCAAAAAAGGTATGTAAAGAATGTTCTTCTTTTTCAAAAGGGAAGGGTTAGGATAAATCAAGATGTAAATACAGTAGACATAGAAAATTCAAGAAAAGAAATATGGATTTTATTCCTTATAGAAAATCCTATTTCAGAAAGAAAAAGTATATTGGTAGGAAAAAGAAGTTTATTCCTACATGTTTTATATGTAAAGGAAAGCATTATGCTAATGAGTTCCCTCAGAAGGATTCAGAAAAAGGTAAAGCAAAAATCAATACTCTTGCCGCCAAGGGTATTACAGATAAAGATTATTGCTTAATCAGTGATTCAGATAATTATTCTTCTGACATTTCTTATCAGTCTTCAGAAGAAGAATTTCAGATAAATGCAGTGCAATACTCAGATTCTGACTCTGATAGTACTAATTCAGGATACAGTTCTTTACCATCTTTTGTTAATATGATATGTGTCAATATGCACTCTAGCTTTCCGCATCCTATGATGCCACTATCTTCAGAACTTCTTCTCAAACAATTGCAGCTTAGACAAAGTGAATTTGAAGATTGTCCCCCTTGGGATACTGCAAGAAAGATATCTTTGTCACAAAAAGTACGAGAACTAGAAAGAAAATATTCTCAGCAATTACAAGCTGAACATTGGTCTAAAATCGAGAAGAAGAAGAAAAAGAAGGATTATACTATCAGGAAAGATCATACTCTCCAGTCCCTTCAAGGCCTCCATTTCAAGGACGAGAGTGCATCAATGCCAAACTCCCTACAGAGGAAGAGGTCGAGGCAGAGGAGGAAGAGGTTCTCCTCCAAGGAGAAATTTTCCATTCTTATTTCCTGAAGAAAGAATCAATCAAGAAGAGTTTAGGAACCCACTACAAGTTTTCAGAGTACTATGCCTAGTATTGATATCATGATTCCTGATCCAGAAACAATGAAGATCCTGGAGAAGAAATAGAATTGAGTTTCTCCAGAAAGTGATTGCTAAAGCTACCAATGAGTACAAGAGACTCATTGAAGAAGAAGAAAGAGAGAAAAAGGAAGCTAAAGATGAAGAAGATTTTGAAGAAGCTTATCAGCAAATTCTTCATCAAGAAAGAAGAAGGTGTCTCAGTTGAAGATCCAAATATTGAGGTATGCACAATTAAAGGTGCCCAAAATCCCTTTATTTCTATCATGATATGCATTCCTAATATCAAGCCTTACTCCTTAGATGCCATGATAGACACAGAGCCGACATAAGTTTACTTAGGTCAAGAGCCATACCTCCTGATTGCTGGTCTGAGACATACCTTAAAATTAATTTTGATAAGAAAGAAGTCATCTCTAGGTATACTGCCTATGTTCCTATCAAAATACAAGGATATGAAAGAACCTTACAGTTTTATCAACATGATATGATATCCTATGACTATCTGATAGGAGTAGATGCCTTACAAGAATGTGGAACTTTCAGTCTTAATAGAGACTATATATCCTTGTTCAATCCAGATGTCCAAATTCCTAGAAAGTACACATTCAAAACTATAGTTCCTTTACTAGAGCCCAAAAAAGAACCAAACCATGAATGGATTCATAAATCCATAGCTCTATGTAAAAGTAATATAGATGATATTGTTACAAAGATCAAAAAGATCTTTGTTCTGAAAATCCTCATGCTTTCATTTCTAGAAGAAAGCACATCTGTTCACTTGATTTGCAACTTACAAAAGATGAGAAGGGAAATGAAATTGTTCCAAAGTTCAAAGCTCATCACAGAGGCATGATTCCCTTTGAAAGAAAAGAATGCCATGAAGAAATTAAAAAGTTACTACAAGGAGGATTCATTCAAGAATCAAATTCTCCCGGGCATGTGCTGCATTCTACGTCAACAAGAGAAGTGAGCAGATCGTCACAAAAGAAAAGGCTTGTAGTTGATTATAAGCCTCTGAATAAATTTGTCACAGCAGTTCAAAGCACCCTATTCCTGCCAAAGATGATTTGCTTGCAAGAATCAAAGGATCAAAGGTCTATAGCAAGTTTGATTTAAAGAGTGGATTCTGGCAAATCTTTCTCAAGCCTGAAGATACATACAAAACTGCATTTGTTGTTCTAGGAGGTCAGTATGAGTGGAAAGTTCTTCCTTTTGGTTTAAAAACTGCACCTTCAATTTTTCGAAAAAAATGGATTCTATATTTGGTGATCTCTCTGAATTCTTATTAGTATACATTGATGATATACTAATATTTTCCAAATCACCAAAGGAGCATATTAATCACCTAGAAAAATTCTAAAAGGTTTATCAAAATGGTTTATGTCTGTCTCCTACAAAAATGGAGATATTCAAAGATGAGATGGATTTTCTAGGAATAAAAATAAAAGATGGATCCATAGAAATGCAGAAGCATATTGTATCAAAAATCCAAGGATTTCCTGATGAACTCAAAGAAAAGGAACAATTACAAAGATTCCTTGGATGTGTAAATTATGTTGCAGGATTCTACAAAGATATTGTTGCTGACAGAATTCTTCTTAATAAAAGATTGAAGAAGAATGCTCCTGCCTGGTCTGAAGAGATGACACAGGCTGTTAAAAGAATTAAGAAGCAAGTCTTGAACTTGCCTACCATGTCCTTTCCCGGTCAAGGATTGAAAATTATTGAAACAGATGCAAGTGAGAATTATTGGGAGTTGTTCTTAAAGAAATAACAGATAATAATAAAGAAAAGATTTGTAGATACGCATCTGGTTCATTCCAAGGATCTGAGTTGAAATATCATTCAACTCATAAAGAAATTCTTGCTGCTAAGAAAGCCATTAAAGCTTTCTTATTCTTTATTCAAAATGAGCATTTCATTCTTAGATCAGATTTGAAAGATTTCAAGACAAGAATGAATAATGGTGATCCAACTAACAAAAATTGCATTCAATAGATTGCAGAGATGGGGAATGTGGTTTGATAATTTCAGTTTTGACATCGAACACATAAAAGGAAAGGAAAATTCTCTTGCTAACTTTGCCAACAGGGAATTGATAAATCTAGGAATGTAAACATTACTCAAATCTTCCATGAGTTCATAGAAAGTATATGGGATACAACCACTTGCCAGAATTATCTGGAGTCTAAGAAAAGATGTGATAATCGAATGTCTTGGGAGGCACAACATTTGCTTCTCTCAAGAGGTATTATTTCAGTTTCACCTTATCAAACTACAGAAGTAGCCTGTCGGTTTGTAGACCCGAAGTGCCAACAACAGAGTTTCATACAAGGCAAGATCCTATGGTTTTTTGCACATTGAAATGGAAATGGTGACATTATAGGTATGTTGAACCTCCTGCTGATGATATTCTAGTTGAAGGATGTAGATTAAGGCAGTTGGTCATCAGACCAAATGTTCTTTGGAGATTCAAGTTTTCCAGACTCTGGCCTGAAGGTCATCCACTAGAAAATGATATTTGGAATCAGCCAAGCACTCCTGGAGATAGGCAATACATTACCAATCATTTTAAGTATTTTCTTTCCAAATTTCTCCCTACTAAAATTTTTGACAGTCCATTATTAAATGTTTCTCCTGATACTGCCAGAAATATTTTGATAAATTGTAAAATAAATTGGTATGTAAAAATTCATTATTATCTTAGGACTAATTTGTATCAGGGACATCATGCGAATCCCAATGGCCAACTTTGGAGAAATATTATTCTCCATCACACCATGAACGTGCATCCTCCAGCACCTGGTCAATTCTTAAGGATTCCAGATCAGTACCTTTTCCCTACAAGGCGCCACCTCAATAGAAATGAAGATGGGATAGCATCCATATCTAGACTTTGGTATGAGCGCAATACCTGTGATCCTTACTTTGCGGAAAGGCATGAAAGGGAAGAATCATTCAGCTCATCCGATGATGATAGTGGTCCCAGAGTTTTGTATAGTCCATAATAGCTATGATGACTAGGCTTGTTGTCATCCATAATAAAGCTAGATAAGATTATGTTTTGAGTCTTGTCGAAAGCATGGTGGACCTCCCCACTTACTAAAGGCGTTATCATGGGTGGTGTGTACCCATGTGTCTTATCCTACTTTTGTTAAAGTAGGAATCTTTTGGTCACCTAGGTAGCCGGTCTCCGGTTTCCAGGTTTTCCCTTTGATCCAGTGAAAAGCCTCTCGCATTCCTATATATAGGGTTGTTGAGACTCATTCACTACACCGAAGATCATTGGAGCTCAAGTGGAGTCTAGGAATCCAAGTTTGTAAGTAATATAATTTTTTTGTCTTCCGGTTTAGAACAAAGTTATTTTAATTTCAGAACTTGGTTAGAGAAATGGTATCGATCTGATTCTCTATTCTACGAGTTGTAAAGGATCATATGTTATTAATGAAATTTACAAGTTCGCATCTGTATTTTTGTCTTGAAGTTCTATTATGTATCTTTCTTATTTCATCTGTGAATCAAGTTGATACACCGTAAGCCAGGCTAAGAGGTGAGCCTCCCACTTGTAAGTCACCATTGGATGTGCGCAGGTTTAGGTTGAAGGCTGATACCGTAAGTCCTGCTGGAAAGTTGCTTGGTAGTAATAGTCAAAATGGAATTTGGAGATCATGCTAGTGTTTCTGATAGAGATCTGGAACAAGAACTTGTAAGTCTGTCTGATGTATTTCCTGTAAATTCTGCTATTGATGTTCAAGAAGAGTCTGATCCTTTACTAGCATGGGAATTGCCTAAGATCCCATATAACCAAGTTTATGCTAAGATATATGCTTTTCATTTAATAGCGGCTACTACTTTTAAAACAGAGAGTCAGTCATTCAAGTTTCCCAAACATCTTCTGGTGAATATAATATTTTGTTGATAGATCCCAGTGATATTAAGTCCTTAAAAAGCAAAAAACATTTAAATTTGCCTATATAGGCTATGTCTAAATAGGAATCACTCCTCTGTTTTGTCGAGGTCTAAATGCATCTGTGTTATGTTGTTTGATGGATTTGAGATTTGATAACTTTAAAGATTCATTACTTGCTGCAATCCAAACTGGTCTCCATAATGGTCCAATTTCCTTTGAAGTCTATCCTAACTATCCTGTTAGTCTGACTAAAGATGATCTGTTGAAAGAAGTCTTAAAGTTACATCTTGCCACTACTGGTCTAAATATGAAGCCAAGAGCATGTCCACTTGCCATACACTACAAAGTCATCTATAGGCTTGTTAATACCATGTATCCTAGTGTAAAGCATGGTATTTCCAAAGGCAAGCAGCATGGTGAGCCATGTCAATATTGAAAGTCAAAAAATTGAACCAGAATTAATTTCATGGTCACAGATCAAAGTACCTAAGGAATGGACACTATCTAAAAAGTTTCTTGAAACTAGTCAGCCTAAGTTAGAAAACGCTACAGCTGTAAATGAGTCAAAAATAATGTTACTTTGTCTTTTAGAAGTAAAAGTTCTTTGTCCAATCTTCCCAGATCTAGTTCAGTCAGATCTGATAGTTCTATGTTCTCCTTGGGAGAGTCATCTACAAATCCTGCAAAAGAATAGGTATATCTATGCAGTCATAATAGTCTTGTACATGATCCTAACACTGACTATTTATGGTGCAATGATTGTGAACAATTAATAAAACAAAAGTATGTACCATCTAATGGCCCAACCATTAGTATGGCATTTAAAGCATCTCACAGTTCTTCTTCATTTAATGCCTCAGTAGACAGGTTCAGAAATTTTGTCTCGACTAGACCCAAAAAGTCAGTTTTCAGTATAAAAGGTCTGTAGATAGGAAAATAGATCCATCTGAGTCATCCAAAATGCTCAATTGGACAAATAAAGCTGTCAAAAATGTCCATGATAGGCTTCAAGTCACAAGAGTCTATTTTAGCAGAAATGGAGAAAACTTTGAAAGCCATAGAATTAAATAAAAAAGGAGATGTGTCAGGTGCTTTAAAATTGTTAAATTCTAAGATAGATGATGTCAGTTTATGTCAGCAAAAAAGAGTAGAGAAGCATGTTGGAAATACTTACATTTTATGTGTCTTCTTATCCAGAATATAAATTCTCAAGTTAATAAATTATTATGCATTTATTTCTATAAATAGTATTGGTAATCTATTTTAAACCTTACTAGATCAAATGTAGACTCTAGGAATTTGTGTATGGTTAAGTTGATTTGTATAGAATTGATTTAGAATATGTGATGTACTTGAATATTTCCATTCATTGATGAAGTACTTGACATAATATTTTTGAGAACATTAATTCATTAGAATATGGTATCTTGGAATATAATCTAAATACATTGGTATGAATTATATGAAATTATCATTTGAATATGGTTGTTTAATTATATATTCCATTTTAATGCTTAAGGGGTTTCATATTTGAATAACCTTAAATATTTTGCATATTATTAAATGTATCTTTGAGATGATCTTGGTGATCCAAGTCTCTTTCAATACTTTTATTTATGATTGATTTATAGAATACATAAAGCTTTTAAGGAAAATTTATAGGTAATGAGAATAAAAATAACCTTATCAATATCATTAGGATGCATGTGGAGACCCTTAATTTAAAAATAGATAAAAGATGAAATTATTCTATATCAACACCAATAATATCATCATATTGGATTCTATAGGAGTATTTAGACTAGTTGAGGTTTGTATGAATATAATTTATAGGAAAAGGTACAAGGTCATAATTATTGACACATTATTAATTTGATAATTGTATCATAAATTTTAGGAGAAAAAGTGGTATCCATTGGAAGGGTGTGATTCATATAAGTGTATGTAAGTTGAATGTGTTAAAAAAATTAACCAATGATCCTAGCACTACGTATAAAGAACATAGAAGAAAAACATAAAGGAAAACAAGGTTTGAAAAATAGGAAAATCTAGGTTAAAAAGGGTTAGGAAGGTTATGTTGAATTAATAGTGGGTTTAGAAAATGGTTTCAACCTAATTAACTTTTATTATAAGAGATAGGGTATTAAAACTTGAATAAGGATTGAATCTAGAAATGTTGAGCAATCAAACTTTTAAATAAAAATCTACTCTCAAATATGAAAGTATAGTAAATGATGAATAGAAATAGATTTAACTAGGTAACATAATAGATATGGAAATTGATAAGAAGAATGCACACACTTAACTTTATATGAGTTTCTAGGTTCTAATATAGGTGTGTACATAGGAAAACATGATGGATCTAAGAGTGCAATATACTAGTTTTGGTAGTTATATATAAGTTTGCAATGAAGAAGGATTTTTCAATTTTTAATTTGGTTGAATAATGTCTTGTTTCAAGAATGGAAGAAATTATCCTTTAAAATAAAACTTATAGTTTACTATATAGACTATATTCAAAAACACAATACAATTTAAGCACAATATAGAAAAATAATATTACGATCTATCAAGGGTTTCAAGTATGTATGTACCAGTTTTTTTAGCCTTCTTTCTCTCTATTTGCCTCTCTCTCTCTCTCTCTCTCTCTCTCTCTCTCTCTCTCTCTCTCTCTCTCTCTCTCTCTCTCTCTCTCCTTCTCTCTCTCTCGGTGCCTTCCTACGAATTGATATTTTAGACTGTCCTCTCGCTTTTTCTTCTTCACTAATTTTTTTTTCATTCTTCTAATTTCCCATGATTCCTCCACTTCAATAATTTTCACCTGCACACACAAATTGAGCTAGATCTGAATGTAAGAGTAAATACAATAGAAAACTATACACATGTAACTCAGATTATTATATAGAAATCTCAATAGAAATTAGGTTTTTTTAATTACATGCTTTTTCTAACTTTAAAATAGAAAAATAACAATAATATTAGAAAAACATTGCTTTTTCTAACTTTAAAATTGGAAAAAAACAATAATATTATAAAAACTTTGGTTTAAAATTAGAGTTATTAAAATTTTATTTTTAAAACTCAATTTAAACTACCAACTCCGTTTAAACTTGGAAATTTTACCTTGTGGCACTCGGATGGTGTGTTTGGGGTTTAAGTAGATTCACGCAAACCCCTTTCGGGCGAAGTGGGGTTCACACAAACCCCCATTCACGTGAACCCCTATGTGGTATCTATGTGGTACATTTTGGCTCCAAATCCATTTGGAAGAAAAAAATTTAACCAAAATGTGACACATAGGTGCCACGTATTTAGGTTTAACTAATTAGTAAGATTATAAATTTTTAACAAAAATACATATTTTTATTAGCTTTCAAAAAATATAATTTTCATTTTACAAAATTTTTTTGCTATTTATTTTTTATTTTTTTCAACATATGGTGTTTTATGCCAATCAATAGTACACAAATCAACACAATTTGAAAATTAGCAAAATAGATTGAAAAAAATAAAATTACTATTTATTGAACTCTTCTTCGCAACTATGAAAAAAAAATCAATTTCGATATAAATCTTAAAAGTTATTGACATAGAAATATATACACCATTTATATGAAAATATCTTCACTAAATAATTAATAAAATTAAAAATTAAAAAAAATTGAAAATTTGACTAGACCTGACATTCGAATATAGAACATATATCCAAAATTTTATGGTGAAAAAATAATTTTTCATTTAAAAACACCACCACAGACATTCATTCCTCTATTATAAAATAAGAAGCAATGTATGAATAAAACTAAGAAAAATACCACATTTTTTGCTATTTTTTTTTGAAATTTTACATGTATTCTACACTCTAAACACAACATTTCGTTCGTTCATGGAATTTCATGAATGTGTACAGTTTTGTGGCTATTACCTTTGGAAACTCAATGAAACTAATAATTCATGTTTATAAAAGTACAACAAATAAAAAAGTGGTACATCTTATTGTTCTTTCACCATGACACACCCTACCAACATCTCCAATCATCACCATGTCATAAATATCTCTCAATATTTATAGTCACCGAGACTTGCATGACTAGCCCTTAGGGTTTTATACTATAAAGGCTAGGGTCAGCTGAAACAACATCATAACTCATCATATAAACTCTCCAAAAGGCCCTAACATACTTGGTACATCATGAATAAACTACCTACATGCATCCATGAGCTTACATGGCTCCAGAACTCATCCTCATTCCTTCTAACAACCATATTTGGTCCAAACGAGCACATGAAACTTGGTCTTCACATGTATCTACATCCTAAAAATCATGTGAGAGCCTAAAAACTCTCTAATCATACTCTTCATGCTGAAAACATGCTCCTCAATCTATCAATAATCTTGAACCTCTATGTACCAACACCTAGGCTAGCTAGGTCACCTGAATAGGATTGCAAGAACAAATAATTGTCACAACGAATCAAAATATGCAACTAAGAACATACCCGAATCACCATCACATCATCACTCGAGATTCATCTAAATCTATTCCATCATCCACTTTTTCATTAATTTGGTTTTACATTAATGAAAACACCTAAACCTAAACATGCCAACAATTATGGAAGATTTCCCATATTACTAGAATCGGGGTTGTGAAATAAAAGAGGAGATCAACAAGTTTTTGAATAAGATGAGATTTCCTAAGTTATAATCAAAGGAAAATTCATCCGAGGAAATTTTTCAACATTTCAAATATATTGTAATGGGTGAGTTTTCGATCCAAGACTATATAGGCATGAGCTCATGAACACACTCACTCATATTACATCGTTATTTCGCAGACGTTCTGAGAATATCACCGGGTGGATCAAGAATTGCAAGATAATTGAGCATATCCAATCATTGATTGTAAATCCCGTCGAACACTCCCTTTCCTATGAGAGAGAAGTAGTTTAATTGATAATCCATAGGGATCCAAAATGACTCTAATTCATCATATAAATCAGATTCAAGAAGGAAAAATAAAGAAAAGAAGGTTTTTCTATATTTTAACAGTAACCACTACTCCATACAGAGCGGTAGTTGTAAAACCACCACCCAATGTGGGTGGTGGTCAGAACCGCCGCCCAACCATGGTGGCAAAGCATGCTATGATTGTCGGTCTACATTAGGCGGCGGTCTTTTCACTTTTGATAGAATAATAAAATTGAGGAACGAAAAATTCAAAATTGAATGGTTTATCATTGTCTCTTCCCTTCCATGACCTTTCCCATCTTCTAGTGTACGAGAGAACATGGGAAGGGCTATAAATACATGAAAGGAAGAAGAGAATGGGCATAGAGACATGAAAGCAAGTAAAAAAGGAATTCTTAGTGTTGGAATTGAGTTTGTAGAAGGAAGGATCTTGGAGGTAGAGAAAGAAAGTAATTGGGAGGAAGCGTGAGTTATTATATACTTCTCTTTCATACTTATTTTAATTTATGTAACTTCTTATTTGAATTGGCCAATAAAAGTGGGAAGAAAGAGTGATTTTTCCCTTCCCAACTAGTTTTCCTCCTCTAGAGGTTTCTAGGATAAAATTGTTAGTTTTCATGAGTTTACATTCATTCCTTTCTTAGTAACTGATTAGTTCTAAATCATAATAAAATTCATTCACTAGCTCCAACTATCATTTTCTAGATAGAAAGAAGAACAATAACATGAAATTATGTTTTTATAGACGATTCCAAAGTAGAGAGTTTACATATCATATTGGTATTAGAGCTAATAAGTATCCAAGAATGTGGTATTCATTCTTATTATTTGTATGACAAAAAAAAGGTATAAGGAAAAATAAGTTCTACCTTTCGATCTAGACATTTCTATGAAGAAATGGAAACAGATAATTCAGGGACAAATGGAGGAAGAGATATTGGTCTATAGAATTGAGATGTTGGAAACCATGATGGATAGGATGTTTAGAAGACAAAAATAACTTGTAGATTTGCAGAAGATGGATTTTGTTAAGAAATAATCCATGGAATCATTGGTCGAGGTTTAGCCAAAAAAATTGCGTAGGAAGGAGCCACGATGAGGAATAATATGGGGAAGATCGTGAAAAAGAGGCTATAATTACAAGACAGTAAGGTAAAATCTAATCATGCTCCCTTTAAAGTTGAAACAAAAGTTGAAATTAAAATCTTTGAAGGAAAAGTAGATGCAGAGTTGCTTGATAAATGGTTAAAATAATTGGAAGTCTATTTTAGCATCCATAATGTCACTAAGGCACAAAGGATCACCTTTGTATGTCTCAAGATGGAGGGACATGCTATAGTTTTTGGGAACCCCATCTAGCCACTTGTGAAAAGAAGAAACGTCCTATTATGAAATCTTGGCAAGAATTTAAGGAATTACTTAGAGATAAATTCTATCCTATTGGTGACAAGACTGCCCAAATGATTAAATGGTAGTATTTTAGACAGCATAAGCGGTGGTCAAAGTGTGCGGGATTGTACTATGAAGTTTCAAAGAAAAGTCATGTTGCTGAATATGGAATTGGAGGATGAAGATATTCGACCAAGTATTTGGGAGGACTTCACACTCACCTTCGAGAGGAAGATAATCTCCTTGAATCCCAAGGATCTCAATGAATCTTGTGTGTAACCGTGCTACATTAATGATGGAAAAATAAAGGAGAAGTAAATCCAAAGCAAAAGCAATCGACAAATTGGCGTAAGAAATAACTTGGGAAAACAAGTAACAAAGGTAAATGGAAGGGGAAATGTAAAAAAATTACCACCACTTTGAATACTTGTAAAGATCCTGAAACTTTTCACAAGAATTGTGATATCAATAGTCATACTAACGGTACATGTTTGAAGTTCCATCTAGAGTTACATCCGAAGAACCGAACCAAGGACTCAAATAAATCTATGATAGCTGTAAAGACAGATGGGGAGGTGGAAATAGAAGAAGAATTTGATGTAGACAAAAGGCTAGGATACATGACCACACACATGGAAAGCCAAGGAGAGGAGATGAGAAAACTATTCTAGATCAAAATCTAGAACAAAAGAACTAAGTTAAATGCTTTTATCGACATCTGGTTCTCAATCTAACATGATTTATGAAGTAGATGTAAAGAATATTTGACTTGAGAATTTCGGGCATCCTCATCCATATCCTTTGGGATGGGTGAAGAAGGGTGTAGAAATTTAGGTAGCAAGAAAATGTAATGTCTATTTTGGGATCAATTCCTAGTATATTTATGTATTCGAGGCGATGTTATTCCACTTGATGCATTTGATGTTGTTTTGAAGTCTTTACTTGCATATCAAGGATACTATATTCATGAGAAGGGAGAAATGATACAAATGGATCAAGGATGGGATCAGCTACAACATCTTGGCACACCAACATAAGTCATGGGTTACTATGTTAAGTGTTAACAAAGGAAAATGACTTATTCATGAAAATTATAATCAATTTTGTTTATTTTTGGTAAAGGATAAACAAGATGGGGTGGAATTTTCAAAATTTCTAACTCTGTGGATGAATGATTTGGAAAGTGTCATTCAAGATTTTCAGCTCCCAATGGGTTACCACTAAAGCGGGAGGTAGATCAAGAGATTCGGTTGTTGCCATAGTCACCTCTAACAAACATCAATTTATATAAGCAATCCTTGTTGGAGAGTACCGAGGTGAAGAAAAACTCCAGGATTTGTTAGACCAATGTTTTATATGATCGAGCACCCCACCATGCAGATCACCTATTGTGATGGTTTCAAAGAAAGATGGTTCTTGGAGAATGTGCATCAACTATCTCAATTCAAATAAGATCTCCATCAAGAAAGATATCCACTTCCCCACATAAATGACCTCTTGGACCAGCTTCAAAATGCCAAATTCTTTTACGAAGTCATATCCTAAGTCCGATTATCACCAATTCGTAAAGGAGAAGGATATATAGAAGACTACATTAAAAACAAAATAGGATTTTTATGAATGGTTAGTAATTCCTTTTGGTTTATGTAACACACCTGCTACATTTATGAAATTGATGAATGTTGTATTGTGGGAGTTCATAGATTCATGTGTCATTATTTATTTGGATGATATTCTGATTTTTATTGCCACATGGGAGGAACATCTAACATAGTTTCATAAAATCTTGCAAGTTCTCAAGGATAAACAACTCCTATGCAATATGAAAATGTGAGTTTTCCAAACAATCAATTTTCTATCTTGGGAATGTGGTTAGAGGAGGAGATCTACAAGTGGATCGGAATAAGGTGGAATCTATCACCAACTTTCCAATGCCAACGGGAGCCATAGAGACTAGGATTTTTGTGGGAGTAGTACAATACATGAGGAAGTTCAATCTGGGTTTCTCCACTATTGCAGCACCTCCACACACAATGGCTACAAAGAGTAAGGGTTTTAACTGGGGTAAGGAACAAGAAAAAGCCTTTAAATTACTAAAATATAATATTAGTCATGCTCCAAAGACTTGCTCTTCCTAATTTGTAGTAACCCTTTGAAGTAGAGATAGATGCGTAATTATTCTATGGGTGCAATGTTGCTTCACTCAAAGAGAGGTAAACTCGTATGCTATCATTCGAAACTTTTACTTCAATAGGTAAGGGATATTTAGTATATGATAAGGAAATGTATGCACTAGTTCAATAAATAAAATATGGAAGCATTATTTATTGGGTAAAGAAACTATTTTGCACGCTGACCACAAACCTCTCCAATATTTGTAAACACAATCTAAATTTTAGTAGGAAAGACACTACAAATGGATGGGGTTCCTCCAGAAGTTCCATCTAGTGATCAAATACAATAAGGGTAGTATAAAGTTTTTGGTAGACATGTTGTCTAGGCCTCCCAAATAGGAGAAATTCTCCTTCTTGGAAATTATCTCACATATTGAGCCCTTCATGAAGGAAGCTTACAGAGAGGCATATGTCCAGGAAAAAGACTTTGTGGTGAAATTTTAGTAGTTACGGTCCCAAGGACTAAAAGAATGGGGATTGAATATTTTTATCTCAATGATGGGTTGCTATACCAATGGGGGAAGCTTTGTGTTCCAAAGAAGAATGACTTCTGTTGATGAGGGAAGCACATACCTCAAAAGAAGTAGAATATTTTAGTTTTGGTAAGACCCTAGCCCATTTACAAAGGTACGTGTATTGGCCCAATATGCAAGAAGAAGTATCAAAATTTATACGTGGATGTAAACTTGTTGTACCAAAGCAAGCCTAAGACTAGGAAGGAGGGTTTTTATATGCCTTTAATGGTCCTTACTCATCTGTGGGAGGAAATTTATATGGAATTTGTAGGAGGATTACCTATTTCTAAACATGGCCATGAATATATCTATGTTGTTGTTGATAGATTCAATAAGATGTGTATTATTATGGTATGTAAAAAGATAGTAAAAACACATGAGGCAACATATCTTTTCTTTACTAATGTATTGGTACATTTTGGCTTGCCTAAATCTATTGTTCTTGATAGGTATTCTAGGTTCTTGGGGAAGTTTTGGACTACTTTTTGGGACAATATGGATACCAAGTTGCATAGGAGCATAACCTTCCATCCAAAGACCTGATGGATAGAAAAGGTGGTAAACATGACTTTGGTGCAACTAATCAGAGGATATAATAGAAAATATCCAAGGACTTGGGATGATTCCTTAGCTTACATTCAACATTCCTATAACCGGGTAGTACACACATCTACCATGAAGTCACCGTTTGAAGAATGCTTGAGGTATCTACCTAAAAATCCACTAGACATAGTAGTTGGGTAGTAGGATGAGGAGGAGACACAAGACATAAAGGTGACTAGAGAAAAAAATTATTGAGAGGATCAGGAAAATCCATCTCAAAGTCAATTAATGATTGGAGAAATCCCAAGAAAAGTATAGGGCTAGACATGCCTAAAGATAGAGAAAGCATAAGCTTCATGTTGGACATAGAGTTTAGATTTACTTGAGAAATGATATTCTACATGGTCAGACATGAAAGCTTAAGCCACTATGATATGGACCCTTCACGATATTGGAGTAGGTTGAAGAAAATGATTTTCGGCTTGATTTGCCAAAATTTATGTGTATGTAATCGTAGTGAATTGTGATAATTTTTACATATATGTGCCATCTATGCTTGATGAAGATGAAGGATTATATTTGTTACCTTCCATATAATATTACATCTTATACTCACAAGGTGAATTAGAGGAGGACGTAGTGGTAAAATAGGATATTAGAGAGAAAAGGAGAGGTCTGCAAGAGTCTTGACAAGTTAGACTGAAAGGGAAGACACCAAGGCAGGCCCAGTGGTACTTAAAGGAGCAAGTGAGGTAATTATTTCTCACCTACTCCCCCACTAAGCTTTTGTGGGACAAAAATTATCCTAAGTAGGGGAGGAGTGATTCATAGGGATCTAAAATGACTTTACTTCATCAGATCAATCAGTACCAAGAAGGAAAAAGTAAAGAAAAGGGAGAAAAGGAGGTTATATCTATATTTAATGTAACCACCACTCTTTGTAGAGTGGTGGTTATAGAACTACCACAAAACCCGGGTGACAATCATGTAACCGCCACCTAACTAGGAGGTGGTCTTGTGATTGTTGGTCTACATCGGGTGGTGTTCATGTCACTTTTGATGAAAAATAAAATTAAGGAACGAATCTGTCCCCGAATTGAAAGGTCTATATGTGTCTCTTCACTTCCATGACCTTTCCCATCCTCTAGTGCATGGGAGAACATGAGAAAGGCTATAAATACATGAAAGGAAGAAGGGCATCGAAACATGAAATCAAGTGAGCAAGGAATTCTTAGTTTTGGAATTGAGTTTGTAGAAGCAAGGAGCTTGGAGGTAGAGCAAGAAATTAATTGGGAGGAAGTGCGAGATATTATCTAATTCTCTTTCATACTTATTGTAAATTTTGTAACTTCTTATTTGAATTGGCCTATAAAAGTGGGAAGAAAAAGTTATTTTTCCCTTCCCGAATGATTTTCCTCCTCCTGGAGGTTTCTAGGATAAAATATTTGGTGTTCATGAGTTTACATTCATTCTTTTCTCTGTAATTGATTGTTTCTAAACCATAAGCAAATTCATTCACTAGCTCCAACTGTCATTTTCTAACTATAATGTAGAACAACAACATGAAATTATGTTTTCGTAGAGACGATTCCAAAGTAGAGAGTTTACAACTCAAGTGATTTATAGGTGCAATGCAACTATGGGAAGCCAAGATAATTATCCATTTCACCGCATCAAAGGATCATCTTCACAAACTCTATCTTTTGATTAATCTTCTTGTTCTCTCTTTATCTTTCTCATTCTCTTTCATTCTTATATGTGACAAGTTAATTTTTCAAGAGCAAGTCTAAAATTTTTCTAATTCTTCTTTGGGATTTGTTTTTTCAAAATTCACTTAAGTTACCTTCTTTCCATTTTTGTAAAATTAATTTTCTTAAAATAAGGAAAAGTGTCTTATTTTGGAAAAGAAGGTGAACAATCATGTAGGAATGTGAAGAGTATCAAAGAATGGACTATTTAAGGAGGCTCTCACTATGGTAAAATATATTAGTTTTTAATCCTATCTAGAAAATTATGCTTCTTCCATTTTTTTCTTAAAGTATTCCTCTCTATCTCAATTAATACTCCAAAAGAGCACTTTAATCCTACACAACCTAGGAAACATTGCATATTTTGATGAATATAATGCAGTTTAACTTTATGTTAATTGTGCTTTTTACCTTGCTTTTCATATTGGTGTCTTCTCTTTGATAACTTGGAAATACTCTGGTTTTATATAAATACACTCAGCGTGTTATTTATTGAGTAATGTCTCCTTCTCACTTTCTCCCCCTCTCCATACTCACATAATTTCCTTTGTACTTCATACGAGCACTTTTCTATGGGTTTAGTACAGTATTTTTGTGTGATCCCGGTCAAAGCCCACCCCTAGATAGTTAGAATAGTGTACATATTTCCTTGTTTTTAATAAATAGACTTACCTCATTATCAAGCAGAGGGACTAAGTCCCAAAGAATTAGTGAAAGCCCCTAGTCTTCCACATGAAAAATTATTTCTCCAATAGTTTTTGACACCCACTATGGGGTAGATTTTGTTATTTCTCCACCACTCCTAGTACCAAAAAATCTAAAAAATCATATATATGAAAAAAAAATAAAAATGAATTTGAATATCCTAAGAGCCTTGATTTCTACTTTACATTTTTCTCATAATGAGCATTCCTGGAAATTCTCCTATTTACAACCTAGTATTATTTTATTTTAGGATACTCAAGAATATCTCATAGCTGATTTGAGGAATTAAATCTGGAATAAAAAAAGAGTTTTAATCACTATCATACATATGAAATAGTTTTGGATACAAAGGAATAATGGGCACAAGCTCTACAATGTGTAATACAAGATCCTAATAAAAAACAAGGGCATATAAAAATATGTTTGGAGTTGTATATCAATCATACAAAATGGAAGAAATAAGATAGACGAGGTCTATCCAAGATATTAGCATAATGATCTAACATTCTAAGAGAAACAAGTAGCACATTTTATACTTCCTATTACTCAACTAGTAAGGTGAACCGACTAAGAGTATTTTCCTTAGTTTGATCCTAATTTTCCTCTTAAAGGTCACGTCGAAAAACAACAGTTGAACCACTAAATCTCATTCCTCTAGAAGAAGAAGAAGGAGAAAAATAAAGGAAGAAGAGTAGATAATGGTTGCACCCATGCATTAGGGATAGAACATGTGCCCGTCGCCTTGATCCCTCCATTGCATGACCTACCAAAGGGATCTAGGAAGAACTTTATGAATTTTCAAGGAGATGGAAAAACATCCTTATGATCATATCAAAACATTCATAACAACTTGTGGGGTGTTAAGAGTGGAGTACAAATATGTTTTAGTTTGTATGTTCATGTAATCCCTATAAGATGTTGTTGATTATTTTAACAACTTTCCAATAAGATCAATCAAAAACTGGGGAGGTATGAAATCTAAATTTGATGCTAGATTCAAACCAAATAAATATTTCCATGCTCTCCTCACTCAATTTTATCAATTAAAAATTTATCCCTATGAACCTATGAGAGATTTTGTAGCCAAATTTAACAAGATGCTCTATAAGATACCGAAAGTTGTCAGGCCCACTGAAGATAATCAACTAAGGTTATTCACCAATGCACAATTTTCTAAAGTTGGTTTCATGTTAATAAGAAGTCAACCTTCAACCTTTGATGAGGTACAAACACTTCGAGTTGATGTAGAATATTATTTAATAATGTATGGAAAAATCAAGAAAGGTCCAAGTAAAGAAAGATCTCGAGTTCAAGTTCTAGAGTCACATACTCATTAATACAATTTGTTTTTGATGATGTTCTTTCTCTCAAAAAGAAAATTTCTTAGACTTCCATGTATAAAGACATTAAAAATAAATAACTTATTGAACACACATATAATTGGTCCTCCACCTCAAAGGATTTCTCTTGAATCCCCTCCCATGAATACAACATGTGGGACCTGGTTAGATGAAGAAAGTGAAGAAGAAGAAGGTTTAAAAATGAGGAAGAAGAAGGTGAGTTTTTGGTTGAAGAGGTTGGATCTATAGAGGTAGGTTTTTGTGAATATACATCCTCTTTATATGATGAATATGAGGACTTTGTGGCTGATATGAACAACCATTCTTGTGTTATTTTCACTCAATAAAAGAATATTTATAATGATAAGTCCTCCAAGCATAAATATAAGGAGGAAAAATATCCTCAACTGGTGACTCTAGTTCCTAAAAATATCATAACTAATAGAGGATCTCCAATACCTCCATCTTTAGAATCAACTACGAAAAATACTAAAGCTACACCTGATCACAAAAAATCCTCCAAGAAAGGTAAGTAAAATACTACCACAAATAAGGTTTTTACTTTTGCACACAATAAGAATGATGAGAAATTAGTAAATACTTCATACAAGTCAAACCAATTGAATATTTTGCATAATATTGAAACTTCTTCTTTAAATTTTGATATCATTTACCATGTAAAAATTCTAAGGTCCAGATCTCAGAGTCTAAATACTTACAAACCCACCCTGAGTAGTTTGAGAAACTTGTTAAATTCATCAAGGGTGGAAGCTCTAATTCCAAAGTGTCATCCTCTTCAAAAGTATCATCCACTTGCAAAGGTATACTTCCTACTCCTGAGCCTAGCCCAAGAAAAAACCTTGTAGCCTCTACCCCTTCCTCCATCTAAAAGATCAATCACTTATATATTTCCTTGTTGATAAATGGATACCATCTAAATAATTATATCATCGATTCTAGTTCCTTGGATAATTTCATGCCCAATAAGGTTTCTCAAGCCCTCGGTTTGAGTCTCTCTCAGGAATTGGTCATTGCTATTAAATGGAGACTAAGGAGGTACCACTTATTATGAGGATTAAGGATGTAATGATGGCCCTTATGGATTATCCAAAGAAGTGGGTGAAGGAAAAAAATCTTAGTAGCGACAATTCAGCTACATATGGAATTAGCCACAATAAAAGCTTCTACCGAGAGATTAGAGGTGAAATCTAAATGTACTGGTCTTCTCCATTAGTACAAGTTAAGGGTGAGATGAAGAAAATCCTTCTATAATCTTCTACCAAGAGATTAGAGGTTAAATCCAAATGTATTGGTCTTCTCCATTTGTACCAATTAAGGGTGAGATGAAGAAAATCCTTCTAGAGCCTAAAATGAGGTATACAAAGTGCAAAGTTAGATTACACTGTGGCTAACATACTATTTCAAAGTAGACAGTTGGGAAAGGATTCATTTGAATAATCATAGAAATTCCCATATGTAAAGGGGAGATGGGAACTACTTCATGATTTTCAAGCAGAGTGAAGAACTAATTATTCGGAGGAAAGGCAAAAAAACATTCTTGAAAAGGTTTTCAACATGGAGTTTGATGGTAGTTATTCTACAATTGGCTCTAGAAAAAGCATTATCTTATTTTCCCAATATGGATACTTATTACCCTTGGTATATAAGTTGTAATTCTCTAACACAAATAACACTTCTAAATATGAATCCTATTTCTTGGATTAAAACAAGTTGAGGAGATGGGGATCAAAAAAATGATCATAGAGGGTGATGTTAAACCTGATCATGAGACATGTGAAATAATTTATCAAGTAAAGAATTCTCATCTCCACCATTACATGAATATTATTTAGGACTATATATAATCCATTGATGCATTTTCAATTAAATTAGTCCCACGAGATCAGAATATTAGAGATGATTAATTTGTTGTATCTACATCATTGATGATTCCACATCTTGACTTCAAAGTATAAAAGTTCTCAGCAGAAATGGTATTTCACCCAAGTGTGCAAGATAAGTATGAAATATGGAAAAAAATTTATGATGGTAACTAGATTTTTTCCTTCCTACAATATACATGTGACTTTAGGTCCATATTACAAGGTAAGTGACTCACTCCCATTATATTTCAAGAAGAACGATAGTGATAACAATTAAAATGATTAAATAGATGAGCATGGGAAAATATAGTTGAAATGAAATAAAATTTTGAAGGGACTAGTGTCATCAGAGGAAGTATTTAATAAACATGACAATTTCATCCATAGTAAGGAAAAATATCAACCGACATCCTCATATGAGTATGAAAAAATAAATATTGGGACAAGTGAGTAGTTGAGGATGGTGAACATTGGAAAATGTTGTTCGCCTGAGGAATGAAGGAATTTCACATAACTTTATTAAAAAGGTACTCTGATGTTCTTGTTTATTCATATGATGATTTGAATTCTTTTCATCCTCAATCCATACAACATTCTATACCCTTGAATCCCAATTCAAAACCTTCTCATAAAAACAAAGTTAGGACAATCCCAAAATTGTTGGGACTATCAAAGCTAAAGTTAAGAAGTTGATTAATTCACACATCATATTTATTATCCAAAACTCAATGTGGATAGCTAATATTATACCAATAAGGAAGAAGAGTGGTGAAATCCTTATCTAGTTTGATTTTTAGAATCTAAACCAAGCTTCTTTGAAGTCATACTACCTGTTGCTATGCACCATATCTTTCAAGATTTTAATGGTTAAGAGATGTTGTATATTCTCAATGGGGTTTCAAGGAAAAACTAGATCAAATTTTCTAAATAATATCAGCTTAAAACTTCCTTCATCACCCCATGGGGTACCTGCATTTACCATTGTATTTCATTTGGTTTAATAAATGTAGGTTCCATCTTTCGGGGGCCATGGAGTTAGTTTTTAAAAATTTGGGGAAAGTGCATAGTGGTTTACCTTAATGATCTGACAGTCTATTCCAAGAAAAGATAAGAACATCTATAATATCTTGATCAAGTTCTTATCCATTCCAGGAGGCACCAAATTTCCCTAAACCCAAAAAAAAATTCAATATTTGGTGTTACATCGAGGGAAATATCATTGATCACATTATGAGCAAGGAAGGCACCAATATTGATCAAGAGATGGTGGAGGAAATTCAAATACTATATCTTCCTACCAACAAGCTAGGTGTTCATTCTTTCCTTGGTAAGGTCAAATTCTCGAGAAGGTTTTTCCCAGGACTTTATTGAACTCATAAAGGATATCGTCAACATGATGAAGCATAAATAATCCTTCAAGTGGAGTAAGAACGATAAAGAAGCCTTTGAATCTATTAAAGGTTCCATTACAAAATCACCCACTCTAGTACACCATAATTTTGGTAAGGATTTCATCCTCTACTATTATGCTTCGAGCATACTATCTCTATTGTCCTTGTGAAAGAAAATTAAGACAAATTACAGTTACCCAGAATATTATGAGTTCCCCTTTAAAGGCACATGAGCTCAATTACTCACAACACAAAAAACATTCATATGCCATTGTAAAAGAATTACAAAAATTTAGATTATATCTTATAAATTCTCATCTTGTTATTATGGTCCCAAGTCCAATAGTAAAATATATTCTAATGCAAAATGACCAAGGTGAAAGAAGAGGAAATTGGGTTTTGACGGTGTAGGAATACAAGCTTGAGATCAAACCTTCCAAGTTGGTTAAGGGAAACAAATTGTGTGAACTTCTTTCCCAAAAAGACTGCTCCATTTTTATGCATACTTGATCAAATATCTTCCTCTTGTGATTTTTGTAAGTACAACCAATCCATGGTATGTTGACATAGCTTATTTATTGACCTATGGATATTTTCCTCCCAGCCTTGATAAAAAAACAAATAATAACTCTTTGTCTCCATGATGCAAAATATGTCATCTAGGAGAATGTTCTATACAAGAAAGGGTTGGATGACACATTCATAAGGTACATAGAAAAAGAAAAAGAAAATAAAAATTTCAGTGCATACCATGATCAAGCATACATGGGTCACTTCTCTACGATGGTTACTTCCCACAAGATGTCGAGTGGTGAAAGTGTGCATGAGATAACAAAAAAAGTCACATAAAAGTGACAAATGAATGAAATAAGTATGGGAGTTCAAAGAATGGATTATTATATGAAGAAGTCAACATTATTTGTTCAAAGGGTGGTACTACCACTTTCTAAATCTACTTGAGGTTGAAATTAAGTCTAAATTACCCTATATGATTGATGCAATAACATCCAGGATGAAGGAAATCATGTAATAGGGAGAACATGCATGAGACCTAGAAGGCACGTAGGGAAAATAATGACATTATAAGATATATACATGGAAAAATTAAATTTCCCAAGGGAAGAAGAAAATTGGTCTAAAGATGAAAAAGGAGGTTCAAACGTGGAATAAATGTGCACATAGAGGAGTAAGTATGAAATATAATGATCCACTAGGAAAGAAGGAAAGAATGAGAGTAGATATGATAAGGAGTCTCAAAAGTGAAGGGTGTGAGGGTTTAGCACATGATAAGAAAAACATGATGTGTTAAATAATGGAAGGGCGCATGAAATAAAATTAAGGCGCGAAGGAACACTAACGTGTAGAGAGGTGATAGCCCATGAATATCACTATGGATGGAAATGTGCAAAAAGAACAAGGGAATGAAAACACGAGGAGAAATAAAGTAACACGTGAATATTTTGGGATAATACCATAGAAAAGGAAGGGCACAGAAAAAATGTGAGGAGAAGATCTTGAGATGATAAGACATGAAATTTTGGAAAAGATGAAAGTCGGTGATAGGTCTCCATGGTCACATGGCTGATAATGACTAGTTAATGGATAGGGTGATCAAAAGAATCCAACCATTGAATGATGTGGCATGATAGGATTGGCTAAGAGTAGATCACATGGATAGGAGTATTTAATATCCGAAGTTCAAATTTGATCCGAGTGGCAAAATTGGTGGGATCCAATAAAGAGGAGAGAGAAATGGGAAGACCGAACATGTGCAACTATAAAATTAAGTGAAAATCATCATTTTAAGGGTAATAAAGGTTGTTAAGTGTATTGGAGGGATCTAAAGACAAGGTTGGGATCGTCAATTGAACCAAATGAGTGAAACCATAATTGTTTTTTAGGCCTTGAAGGAAACAACTTTCTAAACCTTCACAAGAGAGGTGTGAGAGGTCCATTATGAGAAAACATTGTAGATTCCGTATGGTTCTTGCCTACTAATAGGGATTCTACACCTTCTTATGTATCCCACTACATGTAATCTATAATAGAGTTCAAAGAATGGGACCCTTCATCCTCGGTGGACCATCTCTTTCTAAATCCAATGTAAATAGTGGATCTTATCGACTCATAGTCCACCACTATGTTGGAAGCACAATGGACTTGGGGGTGAATAAGTCCTTCTAAGAAAAATAATGGTGTTAGTATGAAATCTAATAAATAGGAAATAAACTAATTTAAATCCTAAACTAACACTACTATTAACCTACCTTAGATTAAGGAAGATAAAAAGAGGGAGAAGATCATATACTTGTACTTACCTACAAGTGGAATCCTCCTTCTTTGATGGTTTTGATTTTTCCTTCGATGGAAGTCAAGATGCTTTAGATTTGTGGACTGATTTTGATACCACTTCCCCTTGATGAAATGATGATTTTTCTTGATTAGATGATATGGATATGGATAGCTTTCTTAGAGATTTTGGCAGCATAAGTGTTAGAGTAGGTATTTACCTTAGCTCATGTTCACCTAGGTACATTATTTACCTTTATTGTATTTATCCTCACCCACTTATGTGTGTGGATATTTCTTTTTATTTATTTAGATATTAGGAGATATTATCTAGTTGTTAGGTATAGTTCTTTCCTTGATCTATGGTATTGACTAGTTCTTTCCTAGATCTATGGTATTGACTAGATCCTTGATGTCTAGTTCTCTCATAAATCTATGGACTTGACTAGTTCTTTGATGACTAGTTCTTTCCATTATTTATGACTTGATCTACGACCTTGATTGGTTCTTATATTGTTATTCCTTGCCTATATAAGCAAGGTCCATTCTCATTGTATTTCATTGAGTTCCATAATAATATATGATATTGCTGCTCATTTGTTTACAAAGGTTTATGTAAAGTTATTCTAGTGAATTGATTTCATCTTATTGATCATGATGTTTGATTAGCATCTATGTTCTTGTCTTGGCATGATCTAGTTATCATTCCTTTTATGGTATTAGAGTAGGAGATTTCTATTGACATCCATCTATAAGTTTCATTTTGCAAGCATTTTTTAAAATATTCATATATTTAGGATTTGTCTATATTGTGTTGCTACATGTGGTTTTATGCAAAACAGAGGTGACCATTAGATCTAGAATGTGGGAAAACCCTAATATCGACGGTAAAATCGGACATTTTTGGTGGCAGTTGGTTTTTTTGGTTTTTATGTTGTGCAGAGAAACATGTTGGATTCGCCTTGGGATTCACACCGTACAGAAAAGGAAATATAGCAAAAAAATTTGGGTTTTTTCGGTTTCTTGAGATTCGATTTAGGTATTTGTTTATTATGGATTAGCATTTTCAGTTTACGTGCAGGAGGTCTTTTTGAGGAAAAACTTTATCTACTTCTACATTAGATCATGTTGAACCATTAATAACAAATAATTACCACACATGGAAAACAAGAATGGAAACAATAATTAAGTGGAAAGGATTATGGGCTTTAACTTCTAAAGAACAACAAAGTGTTCACTAGAGAATATGAGAAATTTTAGTAATAGTGCAAATTTGATGAGTGTATGGGCTTGATAGGAACTTATGTCGTGTGATGATTTTATTTCATTTGAAAAAGTGTGACTCTCCTTTCAAAATATGGGAGAAATTGGAGGATTTATTTGGTAAGGTGGATCATATGAGAGCCATGCAACTTGAAATTGAGATCACCTCTCTTAATCCTAAATATTTTCCAACAATTATAGATTATCTTACCAATTTTAAGCATTTGCTAACACAATTGAAGGGGAGTGGAAGAGATAAGAAAGATGAAGAGTGTGTTTACTTGATTCTATCCAAGTTGAGAGGACCATTCCAAATTTTTTCTTCTACCTTTTTCTCTAGCATGGATTCCTTAGGTGACATCCTCAAAATGCCTAACTTAGAAACATTTTGTGAAAGACTTACTAGGGAAGAATCCAAATTGTCTCACCTTGAGTCTTCCACCTCTCAAAAGGAATTAGTTACATCTAATCCTAAGGGCAAGGGAAAAATAAACAATAAAACCAAATCCACACCTTCTCCATCTCAAAATGCTCCTAAACCTAAATAAAACAACTCAAAACCCAAGGATTCTTCTAAATCCAAGAATAAGTCTAGTCGTTCATGCTCTTTTTGTGGGGGTAGTAATCATGAAGAAAATAGGTGTTATAAGTGAATGCAAGCCTTAGAGGATGCAGTCAAGAAAAAAAAATCTCTATCTCCACTCCACATCCTTCTAATCAGCATGAAAAAGCACTTAATGTTGTTGGAAGATCTCAGTCACCACTTGCAGACAATTGGGTTATAGATTCTGGTGCTTCTCATCACATGACTTCTTCTAAGGAGTCTTTTGTTTCTCTAGGTTTGAGTTCTACTTCCAAAATTGACGTTGGAGATTCTTACTTTCTTTCTATTGAGGGAAATGGTGATATACAAATTGATGGTGGAAATATCCAAGATGCACTATATGTTCCTAATATCACTACAAATTTTCTTTTTGTATATCAAATTTGTCATTCTAGTCAAGGGAAAACACTGACTTTTACACCACATGGGGCAGAAGGAAGAACTTTGTTAGAGCCTTATTCACTTGTTTCTAAGGGTATTTTTGATCATATATCTAGACTATATCACTTTGAGGGTTTTGATGACACTTCTTCTATAGGGACAGGATTGGTTTCTCATTGATTCGTAGAGTAAGCTTTGGCATGAAAGATTTGGACATCTCAATTACAGATATTTGAAGGAGTTGAGCACTCATGGTATGGTAGATGGTCTTCCTAGAGTTTATTGTCTTGAGGGAGTTTGTAATGGTTGTGCATTATGGAAACAACACCAAGATCCTTTTCCTAAGAATTTTTCTAAGAGAGCTTCTTCACCACTTGAGCTTGTGCATAGTGACTTGATGGTTTTTCCTACCCCATCTTTCAATGAAGATAAGTATGCACTTACATTTATTGATAATTTTTTGAGGCATACTTGGATTTATTTTCCCAAGTACAAAAGTGATGTTTTTCACACTTCAAAGTCTTTAAGGCTTTGGTTGAGAAACAATCTTCTAGTAGCGTAAAGAACCTTCACACTAATAATGGGGGGAGTACTTCAGTAATGAGTTTTCTAAATTTTTGGCAACTCAAGACATTATTCACCAGCATTCTGTTCCTCATAATCCACAACAGAATGGATTAGTAGAAAGGAAGAATAGAAGGAAATGGCTAATTGTATGATGCATTTTAGAGATATACCTTCTATCTATTGGGAAGAAGCAATTAATTGTGCTAACTATATTCAGAATCGTACACCACACAGAGCACTTGAGCATTTGACTCTAGAGGAAGCTTGGTCCAACACTAAGCCAGATGTTTCATTTTATCAAGTCTTTGGGAGCCATGCTTGGGCCTTTGTGCCAAAGAAGAAAAGGAAAGATTTGGATAAGAAGAGTAAACCCTTGATCTTTGTAGGGTATTATGAGGACATGAGAGCTTATCATCTTTTAGATCCTGATGCACATGATGTTCATTTTTGAAAACATGTTCGGTTTGATGAGCATTTCACTCCTCATGACTCTTCATCTTCTTCCATTCCTTCTTCTTCTTCATCTCATATTTAGGATCCTTTCTTTGAGGAGATTGATGAGGTGGTTATAGATGCCATTGAGGATCCTATTCCCACTGATGTTTTCATTATGCCTAAGTGGGCTCGTACTACCATTTATGAGGTAGCACCTTTCATAGAGCATCTTCCACCCACTAGGCATCATCACGCACATTCTACAGGTTCTGGAATTTTGTGTCACGTAGTTTATGAGGATCCACAGTATTTTTCAAAGGATCATGGGATACTGGAGTGAGATGATGTGATGGCAGATGAGTATTCTTCGTTGATGAAGAATCATACTTGGGATTTGGTATCTCTTCCTAAAGGAAGAAAGATGGTTAGGTGTAAGTGGGTATACCAAACCAAATACATAGCTGATGGGTCCATTGACAAGTATAAAGCTCATCTTGTTGTAAAGGGTTTTTCAAAAGTTGAAGGTATTGATTACTCTGAGACTTTTGTACCTATTGCCAAAATGGATTATGTATGCCTTGTACTTGTTATTGCTACAACACAGGGGTGGCCCATATACCAGATGGACATGAAGAGTTCCTTCTTACATAGAGATCTACAAGAGGAAATATATATGGAATAGTTGGCTAGATTTGTTTAGGATTCTTCTCTTGTTTATTGGCTCTGAAGGTCTCTCTATGGTCTCAAACAAGCCCCTCTAGGATTGGTATGAGAAGATGGATTATTTTATTCTATCTACTAGTTTTGTTCATTGCCACTCACGATCATACAAAGTGCATCTCTAAAGCATGTCGGTGAGGATATTGTGATACTTGTCTTGTATGTTGATGATCTACATACTTATTGGCATCTCTTCTTCCCACATTTAGAATATTCAGAGGGCTCTTTTTATACAAGTTTGACATGACAGATCTTGGGCTATTGCATTATTTCCTTGGTTTGCATATTTCTCAGACATATTCAAGGATTCATTTGAGTCAGCAAAAGTACAACCATGATCTTCTTAGGCACTTTGATATGGTTGATTGTAAGCCAAGTCCATCTCCTTTTCAGTCTAGAGTTACTCTTACATCCACATGTACCACACCACTTTGTGATCCTACATTGTATAGGTGGTTGGTTAGGAGTCTCATGTACCGACCCATACTCACCCCGATATTTCATTTGCAGAGGGCTTGTATTTCGGTTTGCACATTCTCCTCATAGTAGTCACTAGCAGGTTGCTAAAAGGATTTTGTACTATTTGCATGGCACTTGCCACTTTGGCCTACACTACACTAGGGGCTCTACTTAGTTGGTTGGGTATACAGATTCAGATTGGGCAGGTTCTATTGATGACAGGCATTCCACTTCTGGATATATTTTCTATCTTTCTTCTTCTCCATTGCTTGGGCATGTAAAAAGCAACAAAGCTATTAAACTTTCATCTTCAGAGGCGAGTACAAGGTAGCGATTACAATGAGTCACATGATTCTTTGGCTTCACCAGCATTATTGTGAGTTTAGATTCCCACAGGATTCACCGACTATACTTTGGTGTGATAACCAAAGTGTAATTCACATTTCTCGTAACCCAATTGAGCACCAGTGGACCAAACATATCGAGATACACATCCACTTCATTCGGTAGCACATTCAAGATGGAGTTCTTTGCTTGGAGTACCTTTCGACTCAGCAGCAGGTTGTAGACATCTTTACGAAGCCTTTTGCATCACCTCGCTACCTTGAGTTACATGAAATGCTTAGGGTTTTGGAAGTTGTTCTTGGGGGTGTTCGTGAGAACATCTTCCTTCTTCTTCTTCTTTCTCTTTCCTTCTTTTGGTTTGAGATTTCTTCATGGATATATTGTACATGAGTACCTCATCAGGCCTAGTTTCAGGACTCATACTGTGGATATGCCACTTCTATTTTGGCCCCTAGCTTCACTTGAGGGGGGGTGTTAGAGTAGGTATTTACCTTAGCTCATGTTCACCTAGGTACATTATTTACCTTTATTGTATTTATCATCACCCACTTATGTGTGTGGATATTTATTTTTATTTATTTAGATATTAGGAGATATTATCTAGTTGTTAGGTATAGTTCTTTCCTTGATCTATGGTATTGACTAGATCCTTGATGTCTAGTTCTCTTATAAATCTATGGACTTGACTAGTTCTTTGATGACTAGTTCTTTCCATGATTTATGGCTTGATCTATGACCTTGATTGGTTCTTAGATTGTTATTCCTTGCCTATATAAGCAAGGTCCATTCTCATTGTATTTCATTGAGTTCCATAATAATATATGATATTGCTACTCATTTGTTTGCAAAGGTTTATGTAAAGTTATTTTGGCGAATTGCTTTCATCTTATTGATCATGATGTTTGATTAGCATCTATGTTCTTGGCTTGGCACAATCTGGTTATCGTTCCTTTTAATAAGTTTAAGTTTATAATTGTTGTAAGGTGGTGTGCATGAAGGGTGGAACCACTATTTATAGCTAAATGGAGGGTTGAGATTAATCCATGTAGGATTAGATCAATGGTACAAAATGCATGAGGATGGAGAATTTTATTGAAATAGAGGATTCTAGAGTTTATTATAATTCTCCATTGAATTAAAAATTCAATGGAAGGAGGGATTTTTATTTGAATTTTTGAAAATAAGAGGGAAAATTAGAGATGCTTCTAGAAATAAAAACTTCTAGATTTGGAGGGGCATTTAGTTTGTGATTAGGTAAAGTTAATTATGGTTAGTGGGTTTATTATATGGAGAGGTTAGGTGTAGTGTAGGCATATGGTAGGTAGGTAGATATCTTTAAAACTATTATAAAATAGGGAATGAAGATTAGTTGGTGGGATTTTGATATATTAATGAAGTATTAATATGACTAGGGGTAGGATGGTATTTTAAAATGGATGATAGAAATAATTGATGTATAATAATTAATTTTTATATGGTTAGTGATAGGATTAATATTGTAAAATGAATGTATTATTTGTTAAATGGTTATGTCGACATTTTACATGTCTATGTTTGACCCTCTTTGAAGTGTTATTAAAGAGAAATAACAATTCAAAGAAAAGAAGAGGAGATAGGATAGATGGTAAGGTGATGCTCCCTCAAGGGATTCGGTGGAGAGGAACGAGGTGGGTGACCACTTGAAAAGTATAGAGGTCCAAATTGGTAGATGAGGAGTGATTATAAGATTATAATATGAGAAGATGTCGGAGGAGTATAATATGAAAGATATAGAAGAATGAGAAGAGTAAGATATAGGCGGAAGAGATGACTAGAAGAGAGGATGATAGGAAGATGAGAAGAGGGAATTGGAGGAGATTAGAAGAGTATAGGATGAGCAGATTAAAGGAATAGGAGATAGGATTAGAGGAATAGAAGATTATGAAATATTAGATTTTGGATGTTTGATGTTGGATGCCCTAGTCAATGAGAGATGACAAGGGTGAAGATTTTAAATTATTGGATTAGAGGATGTTGGATGTGAAGATGTTAGATGTTTGGATTAGAGGATGCCCCAGTAAAGGGGTGAAGATTTTGGATTGAGATATGAGGATGCCCCAGAAAAGGGGTTAGGATTTGAGGATTGGGGATTATAGGATGTTGGATGATGAGGATAAGGATTGGTTGTTGGATTGGTTTGGATTAGAGGATGTTATTTGGATGATATATTGATTAGATAGGAGGATGAGGAGGTTGGATAGTTAATTAGATGATGATGAAGCTAACAAACGATGATAGAAAGGAGTGTGCTACTATAAAGTGGCCACCGTTATCATCATTAGAATATTGTGATTAATGTGGCATAAAGAAATATAAACCAAAGTGTAGAGACCATGATGACTAAGTTTCCAAATGCTCTTGTCCTCATATCATTGGACATATTGATAAAAAGTAGATGGTCCTCGTATCATTAGACTCGAACAAAGGGAAAGAATGAAAAGAGGCCTCATATCATCATGAAAATGAAAATGTAGCAAACAAACATCATAAGGAAAACACATTTTTTTAGAATTGTGTAAATATATCATGATTTTTTTAATTGTTTACGATTTTTTTAATTTGTACTATTTTTTTAATTTTTACATTTTTTTAAATTTTTACGATTTTTGAGATGGTAGAGGAAGAATTGATAAAAGATAAGAATAAACAGGATGAAAAACAAATGTATGATGTGAAAGGATGGGATCTTGGAAGTTATTAAGGTGTCGCAGTGGGTATAGAAGGGGTTTAGGGTCGTCGAAGACTATCATTTTCACCATGCATAGTTGAAAATAAGAGCTCATGAGAGGACATGATGGCATATGAAAGGATCGGACCACCGGATGGATGTAGTGATGGCGTACCACCAGTCAAAAGTGGTTGAGACACCGGTGACTACCTTGTTATTAATTATGTATATATTTTTTAATGATTTTTAGGTTTTAGGAATCTAGGGTTACACTTTAGCGCATTTTATAGGGTAGGATCATGTTTCAATGCATTTATTTAGGGAGGGGTATAGTTCACCAAAAATTTTTAGGGGTAGGGTTATATTTTAGTTTATTTGCATAAATATGGCACATTTTAGTGCATATGTGTGAGGGTAGAGCATATTAGGTTTAGTGTATTTCCGTTGGTATGGATGAGTATTAACGCATATGCATGAGATAAGGGATATGGATTAATGCATTTGTGTGGGGTATGTATTTAGATTAACACATTTTCTTAGGGTGAAACTAATAGGTTTCAGTCCATTTACACTTTTAGGATTAGTTTTAGTGCATATGTGTAGGATGAGGGATATGAATTAGTGCATTTACACGAGGGATAGTTTTCGTTAGTGTAAAGTGGATTAAGTGATAATGGTGGATTGGGTAGGGATATTACAGGAGGGAAAGGAGTAGAAATGGGGTGATTAGGTGGAATATTGATATGTACCTGGACTAATATAAAGTGTGTGATATGTGTAGGTTGAGTTAGAGGTTGTGTAGGTGAGGCGCCGACGATCTCCTACCCTGATATATTTATTGGGAGGTGTAAAATTAGAGGTAGAGGAGGATAAGGAACCATTATTTCTGTATTAGTTCTTCTTCATGTGGTGAGGATGCCTTTTATGTGGGATGATTGAGGATTAGTGACAACATTGGCAGAGTGTTAGCACTTGGAGATGATTACCTTTTGGTTTCCAACCAAGGAGATGGCGGTGACATTAGAGGATGTCTACCGATTTATTGACTACCGGTGGAGGGAGAGCGGTGGTATGACATAGGTCTAGGCCTAGACATAGAGTATGGTTGTTTACTGATGTGGGGATGTACCTCATTAAGAGATGTGGATAGACTTAGATCTATATTTCAAAGTGAGGGATACATGGAGCATGTACCACTACTATTATGTTTATTTATTTATTGCATTTTATTTCCGATGGTGGGAGATGGTGGTTCAGTATCAAGTTTGTGTATATGGTGTATTTGATGTGGCGGGATGAGATGATGTTTGCATGGGCACCGATAGTACTAGCGTGGTTATATCAAGACTTACAAAAAGTCAGATATCGAGGTGGTGGGAGTATTGGTGTAGGGATGTTATTACATATATGGAGTTATGAACATTTTACTATGGGTAGGACGATTGGGATTCAAGAGTAGTGTCGGGTAGAGAGCCATCATCATATGATTCATAGATGATTAGAGGTATGCGAAAGAATTTGGGGGAGGTGGATTGTCACAGATGGTGTATTGATGAGTTACAACCATGTGATATTACTTGGCTTCCATATCGGCATTATGAGGCATGGGAGGGAGATCATAAGTAGTTGAGAAGGAACTAGACTCGTATTATATAGTTGGAGCGTAGCCATATATAGTAGAGCGGTATATGTATGATCGTGTATTACAAAGTAGCTTGGTATAGTGTAGGGTATTCTAGTTGGCCATCATGTATTTACACGGATGACTCGGGAGGTGAGGGAGTGGGGTGTCATGATTCTTACACCGATAACAAGAGTGAGTTTGGATGATGTTTAGGTTATTCCATTGATCTATTGTGATATGTGATCGACCGAATGTGGTATGTTACATAGATCATGTAACTCGATAGAGAGTAGGACAAGGATTGGGAAAATATTTGGTCAGCAATCAAGACATGTGCCATAACCTCTCGTAGTATGACAAGGTTTGCACAACCTCTACTAGGAAGATAAAGGGATGACATTGATAGTTCTACATAGTGATGGGCATGAGTGGGTTGTATTTTTTAGATATTTGATGACCATTATGGTCACAATTTTGATGTATGTATGTAGATGATTCAGGATGTATTTTTATTATATGTACATGTGATACATGATGATGATGTGTTCATTCATGTATATGTTACAGGTTATTTCATAATGACCATTATGGTCATATTGTTGATAGAGATGTATATAGATGAGTACCATTTTTTGGATGAGATGCATGTTATGGTTATATTGTATGATGATATGATGTTTATTGATGAGATGATGCGATTTTACTTTATGTTGATGATATAGTGTGATAATAATTGAGTATTTTTTTCTTTGTGATGTTGATGATGTATAATAATTAATATTTATCATGATGAGCTTGTGATGTGACGATGATATAGTGTTTTAGATGATTTGGTACATGATGGATTTGATGATAATGTTATTTTTATTGTGAATGGTATATGGATGTGATGATGTTTATTTAAATTGTGTATATGATATGTAGGGTGTTAGTTATGATGGTGAATTTCATATGTATATATGGATAATGGGATGAAATTTGGGGTGCCAGCTTATTTTATTATGGTTAATTATAGTGATGGTGATGTAGTTTAATGATGGGTGGTATTTATTTGTAATGAATATTAGTAGATGATTGTCTTGATGATGATGAGATATGGATGGGATCATGATTATTGTATATTTTTGTTGTGATTAGGATGGTATATGATGTGTAGGGAATGATGTGTTGGATGTTAGCTCGTGTATGTTATTGATGAGTTGATATTATGAGATGGTTTAAGTATTGATTATGGATTATGGATGAGATGATGATGATTTATTTGATGTAGGTTATGATTTAGGTTATGGATTTTGATGTATGAATAAATGGATGTATAACGATACTTTGGATGGTAGTTTATTTTTTTATGTTATTGATGTAATATATGGTATTTAAAAATGAGGTGGATGTCAAATGTTCTCAAATTTGTACAAATATTTACAATATAATCATGGCATTAACGTGATAGGATAGTAGAGAGAGAGGAGAGTGATAGGGAATAAGTAATAATGAGATGTAAATGGGGGTGGAGAGAAATGAAGGCCTCAGGATCTTTCAAGGGTTACATTTCTCAACATTTGACTTATACTAATGGAAATATATCACCCAGAAAAGGACCTTGGACAATGCAAACTTAGTTGGGATCATGATAGATATTCCTTATCATGAAAAATCCTTTGCTTTGTAGGGATGATAAGAAAGAGTCTAGAATGAGAGGATGGATAAGGTGGATTGGGATGAAAATGTAAACAACAATAGAAGGGATGTAGGGATGAAGGGGTATTTTCCCCCAATGTTCTTATTTTTGTTTCGTAGAGTGATAATAGACAAAGGATCTGATTTACCATAGCGCCAAAACTGATTTTTACCATGGTACTTGCCCAAGGTGCCACCGAAGTGGTTTTCACCTTTGGATGAATTTTTTTAGTAATAGATATTTAGGCATAGAAGCATCAGAGATGCATGATATTCATGGGTTCGTCCAACTCATACCCATCTAAAGTAGCAAGATAATAAGCACTAGATCCAAATTTGACTATGACAACATATGGTCTCGCACCAATTAGGTTCAAACTTTCCTTCTTTTCTTGATCGACGTTAGTATTGTGTTAGTTTTCCTTAAGGACTAGGTCACCAACTTCAAACTCAAGGTATTTGATGTTCTTGTTGTAATGTCGAGAAAAGGAGGTTTTGATAGGATTTTAGATGGTATAAGGCTTGAAGGCATTTCTCATCAAGAATTTCAAGTTCTTGAAGGCGATGGACATGATAGTCTTCATCATCAATGAGGTGTTGGAGGGAAACACGTAGGGATGGGAGTTTGATCTCAATGGGAAAAATTGCTTCAGTACCAAAAACAAGGGAGTATGGAGTGACTCCGGTGGGAGTGCAAATGGAGGTGTGATAAGCCCATAAGGTAGGATATATTTACATGTGCCAATCTTGAACTGCTTGATTCACAATTTTTCTAAGAATGCACTTTAGCATTTTGTTATATGCTTCTGATTGGACATTTCCTTATTGATAATATGGGAGGAAAATTTGAGTTTAATGTGGAATTGGTCACAAAGTTCACGTACATCTCTATTTTTGAGATATTTTCCATTGTCTGTGATCAGAGCAGATGGAATATCATAGTAGAAAATGATGTGGTTAAGGATAAACTTTGATATTTGTTATTCGGTGACATAGGTGATTGGTATGGATTCAACCCATTTAGTGAAGTATTTTGTTATAGTGATAATGGACTTATGACTGTCAAAGGAGTGGGATTCAATTTTCCCATGAGATTGAGACCCCAGGTAGAAAAGGGACATGTGCTAGTGATGGGTCAGTAAGGCTTGGGATGATGTGTGGATGAGTTTGGCATGATTTTGACATGGGATGCATTTGCAAACATATGAACATGCATCTTTTTCCATACTTGGGCCAATAATAACTGGTTGTAGAATATTTTTGGATAAGACCATACCACTAGTGTGAGCACCACAAATTCCAGTGTGAACTTCTTGAAGTGCTGATTTGGCTTCTTGGGAATTTAGGCATCATAACAATGTTCCATCGAAGCTTCTACGATACAAGGTATCTCCTAGGATAGTGAAATGAGAGGCACGTTGGATGAAGGATTTTTATGGATATAAGGAAGGTTGGGTGGAATAAAGTGGTAATAGAGGTAGGTATATATATCATGGTATCGGGGTAGTTGGGACCAACAATCTTGCATACCATTTTATACTTAGGAGTTTCATAGGCTAGGACCATTATATTCTCAACAAAAAAAAAAATTATATACATCCGAGGGCATGTCTAGGAGGGAGGAAATGGTAGCCATAACATCTGCTGATTTGTTGGTTGTTCAAGAGACCTGTTCAACCTAAATATCATGGAAATAAGACTTGAAACTTTTGACCATTCTTTTGTAAGGAATTAATTTATCATCCTAAAGACATTAATGATTATCTATGAATAACTAAATACATTGATATACTTGATATTACATTGAATGTTCATCTTTAAACAGGAAATGAGTGCTTCATATTCAACTATTGTTTACAAGGGAAATCAAGCTAGAAATATTTAGGAATTAGGTTGCCTTGAGGAGTGATAAATAGAATTCATGCTCTTGAGCCATGATGTGTGAAAGATCCATCAAAGTATAATTTCCACATCTATGACTCTGCAACTGTACATATGTATTCATATGGAAACCAAGTGGGGAGTGGTGTAGAATCAGGGATTGGAGCTTTTGCCAACTAGTAAGCTAGAACTTGTCCTTTGATAGATTTTTTATTAACATACCCAATGTCTAATTCGCTTAATAGAATAATCCATTTTATCCATCCATACTATTAAAGCTGATTTAGAGAGTAGATATTTGAGTGGATCTACTTTGGCAATGAGCTTGACAATATTATTGAGCATATAATGCCATATTTTTTGAGAGGAAAAGACTATGGAAACACACATTTTTCCATAGGAGTTTAGTTGAGCTCATAAGAAATTAATGTTTGACTTAAATAATAGATGCCTTGTTCCTTTCCATGGATGTCATGTTGCGCTAGGAGAGCTCCCAAGGCGTGTTGTGTAGTTGATATGTAGAGAAGAAGAGGCATTCCCGGAGTAGGAGGTACCAAGACAGGAGGATGCATCAGATATTCCTTTAGTTTATCAAAAGATGCCTGACATTCCTCATTCCAATTAATTTTTTTCCCTTTTTGATTAGATGATGGAATGGATGGAATTTTTCTGCTAGTTGTGATATAAATATTCTGATGGCTTGAATCTTTCCTTATAGTTTGTGTAGTTGTTTAAGATTTTTAGGTGGAGGCATTTCGACTCCATTTTTGACTTTATCTGGATCAATTTCAATTCCACTCCTGGAGATAATAAAGCCAAGGAGATTTCCATATGTGACACCGAAAACATATTTCTTGGGATTAAGATGAAATTTATTTTCTCGAAGTCATTCAAGATACAACGAAAGACTATAGGATGTTCCTTGCGAGTTTTATATTTCCATAAGATTTCGTCAATGTAGTCTTCAACAATGTCATGCATCATATCATGGAAGATAACGGTCATGAGACATTGGTAGTTGGATCCAATGTTCTTAAGTCCAAAGGGCACAAATTGATAGAAAAATGTGCCCCGTGGTGTGGTAAATGTTGTTTATGCTGAACTTCTTTAGAAATTTTGATCTGATTATAGCCAGAGAAACCATCCATGAGAGACAACATCTCATTCTAAGATGTGAAATTGATGATCATATCAATATTTGGAATCAGAAATCATCTTTCGGGAAATAGTTTTGATATCACAAAAGTCGGTGTAGATGCTAATGCCCCAAGTTTTCTTACCTACTAGGATGATATTGGAAATCCAATTAGAATAATAAATTGGTCGATAAAACCAAATTTGAGAAGATTTTGTAATTCCTCTTTGACAAGCAATGTAACTTTTAATTGTATTTTTGAATCTTTTGTTTGACTGGTTTTGCATCTCTATGCACTACAATATTGTGGACTATGAGAGAAGGATCTAGACCAAGCATATCTCGTAAAGCACCATGCGGATACATCTCGTAAATTATTTTAAGAGTGCAGTAAAGGTTGTTTGTTCTTCTATAGAAAAATATGGTCCCAGATTGAGATTCTAGGGTTCTTCTTCCATTCCAATATTGTCAATGGTTTCCTTAATTAATGACATTGAGTCATCTTGTAGTGTTTTAGGAGCTTGAAGAAGGTGATCCATAACCTGACTGTGTTTGGGTTTTGGGGGTTCTTGAAATAATTTAGTGAGAGGATGTTTCTCATCAAGGTGATAGGATAAGTTGGGATGATGAATATTAGGTTGGATTTGAAGTAGGCATCAAATTTTAAGCATATTTAGAAACCTTTTTATGATCCTCAATAGGTATATCGTCATGAGTTCCCATGAATTCAAGAATTATGTCATCATTTTGAAATGAGTCAAAAGGGGCATGCTCTGATTGTTGGTCCCATTAAATGAGTTTTGGATAGGTGAGGGCAATGTTGATAGTGAGAAAACAGATCATGGAAAATATTAGTGGTGGCGAGGTCTTCGTATCGGCTACAGACGGAACTTGTGTTGATATTATCGATCACCTCCTCAGGTATGTTAGAAGTATCACTAAGGTCATCACAGATAATTTCAATGGATTGTTGGCACCCAAGTCCATGACCATCAAGGTTGGGGATAATAGATGAATGTTTAGGGATGCCTTGTTTGGTGGGGCCTAGTCCTCATCCTGAATATCCCATGTGATCCATCATCCTTTTGGGAATTAGATATTTGTTGTTAGAACAATATGATGGTATAAAATCGTCGATAATCCATGTAGTATCAGATGGTTAAAGTTACTCATTATCAAGGTAACCAAATTGGAAAAAGTGGATAATCCCAATAAATATGTTTTCCTTTTATTTTGACATACACTCGGTCCTACCACTGTTTGGGTGATAATGACAATTGGTTGATTTTGAAAGTTTGATATTCTATGCACCCTATTAATTTCAACTTAATTGGTTGAGTGGGTAAAAGGGTGTTAGATAGGGATGGAGTGGGTAGAAGGGGTGTGGATGATGACAAGGAATTATGTCATATGGATAGAAGACTATCTAGTAAGACATATGAAGTGGTGGATGATGATGGTGGAGATGATCATGTGGGTTTGGTAATATGACAATAGGGTTCCTGATAAATTTATGCTTCAAGTGCTTGGAAATATTGTAAAGGTTGAGGATCAGCAAAGATGGTGATTTATGTGCTAGAATTCTCAAATTTGAGACATTGATGTAGTTTAGATGGTATGACATGCATTTGATAAATCCTTGGTTAGGAAACAATAGGTTATGTAGGAACCGGATGTCTATAATGTGGATTAGTGTGGGAAGCAAGACATGCCCGACATTAATAGGAAAAATATAATGCCAACTGATTTGCGCTTGGTATTATCATAAGCTTTGATAGTAATAATATCTTGTTTGAGATCTGATTCATTGTACCCTAACCATTGGATAAGAGTTAAGGTAAAAATATTAAGAGTAGACCCGTTGTCTATTAGCACTCATTTAACATAGATATGTTTGATATGAACTTCAATATAGAGAGGAAGATTATGTGTGGGACCATGTGAAGGAAATTTCTTCCGAGTGAAAGTGAAAGTGGAAGCATCGGATAGGGATAGAGATGAGCGATGAGGGCTTGGAATTGTGTTGGGTCGATGTCATTTGGAACACATGTTTCTTGAAGGGCATGATAAAGGATATCTTTATGGATGGAAGATGTTTTAAGAAGATCCATAATATATATTTATGTGGGGATTTCAATTTTTTAAATGATGTTGTATTGAGGTTGTAGTGTGGGATCAGAAGAGGATGGAGTGGCTCCTTGGACCACTACATAACTCCTTTGAGTGGTTACAACACACTGAGGGTTTTGTGATGGTGCTTTAACTTTAATGGTGGCTACTTGGTGTGGGAAGTGGAAAATGTGGCCAACAAGTGATTTGTATTAGAATGGTACACGATGATAATTGATGTGGTTGGAATGATGATTGGATGATTCAGGTTTGTCTAGAATTTTGTTGACCCTAGTTAGAAGCATGAGTCGACCATGATTAGGAAGGGGATTTTGATAGATCCCAAGTTTATGATTTTGAGAGGAAGTGGAAGCATTGTCCTCAATTTTGATTTCACCTTGGTCAATAAGATCTTGAATATAATTCTTTAATTTCATACACCTATGTGTGGCATGACCCTTGATTTTATGGAATTTATAATACTCATTCTCCTTAAACCATGAAGGTTTAGGTCAAGACTCATCAATTGGTTGAGTTTGAGGGAAAATGACCATATTGGCAACAATTAGTTTATCAAGGATCACTTCCATAGACTTGCCAAGGGGGTGTAGGTTCTTTGTTTGGATTCTTGGGTGGACCAAGGTTGTCCTTTAGGGACGAAGATGACAGTTGTTGTGTGGACATGTTAGATATTTTGGTTTCTATTACTCCATCACCGATAACATTTTTATTCTTGTTAAAGTACTTAGGTTTCTCGACATGGAGGGTTGGTTGGATTGACTATGATTATCATGAGAATATAACTTAATAATACCTTTTGCAACAAGATCCTTTTCAATTTGCATTCCTTTCTCAATGATGTCATCAAAAGTATTAGTGCAATCAACTTAGAGATGGAAGGCTAGTTGTTAGTGGAAATTGGAGATAAAAAAGAACTAGCATTTTCTCGAGAGATAGACCATGGAATTCGAATAGCGAGGGATCACCAACATTGTAAGAAGGATGAAATGCTCTCTCTATTATGTTGTTTGGTATTGCACAAGTCAACATTCGACATCATGTTCCACATTATATGATAAGTGCTTTATAATTTTTGTAGAGAGGTCATGAATTTCATAATAGAACATTTGGGTAGATGAAGGAACCATTCTAGGGCTAGACTACCTAAGCTTTGTGAAAACAATCTTAGCAAGTAGAAGTCATCATAAGAAACTTATTGGCAAAGTACATAAAATTTCTTAACATGCTCACGAGGATCATCTTTTCCCTTATATTTTTCAAATTTGGGTGACTCAAAATATGGTGGGAAAGGGACTCATAAAATTTCATGATCAAAAGGGTACGGAAAAAGTTCCTTGAATTTATATTGGCATCCCTGTGTGCTGAGATACAACCTTTCAAGCGTTTCCAACATAGATTTCACTTCTTTCTCCAATGTAGACTCTTGAGGATTGACAAGTGGTGGATTAAAGTTTGGTTGAGAATGTTGGGATCCATGATCATTGGATGGTTACGGGATGATTTGAGAGGCTAACTAAATAATTTGGTTCCTCATTTTCAGTAATTGGGATAACATGACTTCTTTAGATATGTTAGGGTTATTCCTTCTACCATCCCGTTTCGTATCAAATGTGATGGTTTTTGAATTATGGTAGTGTGTGGATGGTGATAATTGGCCAATGTTTTCATTTTCATCTTGGAGGAGAATTTGGAGTTGGTATAGAAGAAGGATTTTCCTATAGAATTCTCCATAATTCTCTAAATTCTCCAAATTAGCAAAGTGGGCTTTGGATGTGCCTTGTTATAAGGGCTTATAAGAATGAGATATATGATAAGATTATTTTTATCCATATTTTTCCCCCTTGGAAAAATATTGGATCAACCACGACCCATTACATGAAAGAACCATTGAAATCATGTTTGAATCTTGTGAACAGTTGTAGGGAGACTCTACAATGGAAATGGTGGGGCCTGCGAAAGATCAAATGACCTTGTGCAGGAGAAATTCAAAAAATGGCTCTATTAAGAAAATTTGTGCCTTAAATCCATTAAACAGATTATAGGTAGGCTCGGAAATGGAACAACAGGGTTAGGGAAGGAGGAGTGGTGTCAAAAGAGCCAAGAGCAAGAAGGAAAAGAAATAGAAAATATAGTATTTGGGCTTTGAAAATTGTTTAGAATGGGTCCAAAAATGACTAAGTATAGAGATCCAACAGAATCATGCACGTGTTCAAACAACACACCTCCAAAGATTAAAATCAAAGGGTAGACCCAAACAAGTGCCTAGGCTTCCATGCCTCAGAGCCCCAAAAATTTTCACGACCGTTGAAAAAGTCTTCGACTAGGCAGAAGGTGTCAAGTGTCGGCTCAGCGCAAATCCAAAATGGGATCCCAAGGCAGAGACTCAAACTTGTACCAAACCTCCATGTAGCCAATGGTCAACAGAGGTCAAAAGGATAATGGGCTCAAAACGGATAAGTAATTAATGCACGCGGAAGGCGCTAAGTGTCCAAACAATGCACATTAAAAAGTGAGACCCTAGGTGGAGAATCAAACAAGCACGAGCTCGCCGCGTGTCGCAGGATTTTAAAAAGTGGGACAAAGTTATAGTTTGAATTGTTAAAGAAGAGGTGGGGACAAGTAGCAGAAGGTGCCAAGTGTCAACACGGTGTCATTTCAAAGGTGCAATCCAAAAGAAAATATCAAATGAACGCCACCGCCATGTATCCCAAAGCTCGAAAAGGTGAGGGAAACCATTGAAAATTCCAAAGGCCCGTGAAGGTCTCCATATGTCACATCCATGCTACTCCAAAGGTAAAGTTTGGGGGCATTTTCTAAACATGCATAAAGCCTCCACGTGTCTTGGGCTAGATCAATGCCTTTGCCCGCGGGAAAGACTCAGGAAGAATACAAAGGAAATAGGGAAACCTATGGATGCCACCACGTGTCACATGGGCACTATTCCAAGAGTGAAGGAAGGAGTCAAATCTCAAATGAGTATAGAGATGCCATGTGGACCTGGTATAGATAAACTCATTTAAATATTATGCGCATTTGACCTAAAAATTCAAATGACCACATCCTTTGACTGAGAACTCAAATTTGGGTTGGAGAATATTTTTTAGAAACGTCTCGATGCCATCTATGCCTTGGAAACATAAAATATCATTTTTTATAGGATTTGGTGGGTGAAAAATTGGAAAAGGTCTTCCAGACCATTAATACTGAGCCCAATTTCTCCAACTACCATATCTGATTCGATTCAATCTACCTTTCTTATTTAATACACCAAACAGATAGAGGGAGCCAAATTGATAGATTTGGGGTGGATTCAAGATAGGTATTGATTGATAGCGGTTGAGTCTTCAAGATAGGATTCAATGTATATCTTGTGGTAGTGAAAACATGATTCAAGTTTTCCCTCTTCTCTCTCTTATTCTTTCTATATATTGTAACACTTCTCATTTGAGAAGAGGATATTATTCTGGGCATAGGGAAACTCTATCAAATTTCTTTCCCGACTCCATTTTGAGTTGAAAACCTTCTCCTATGCCTCGAAATATTTTTGGGCCTCTAAGCAGAAATGTAATGGTCTATGCACCCATATAGAGAAATAAAACATGTTTTTGTGGTGTTTATTCAACCCTTTGCATTTTTTTGTTGTCTCTCTATGCCTCTCCCTTTCAAATTTGTTTTCTATGAATGTATTTTACATTTATAGGTGCATGGCATTGTGTTTCATGGATTTTTATAATAGATTAGGTCCGGGTTTGTTTCACTTCGTTTGACCTTCCCATCTTCCTTTCTCCCATGTTTCATTCTTCCTCACTAGAGCATCTAACTCCTTTCCTTATCCGGTGTATCACCACTTTAGTGTAGGATTTTCTTTCACCCTATCTTTCTCTCTGGTTCCTTGGAATGGTTAGATTAGGATAGAATAGGTTCTTCTTGCACCGGAGTAGCTTTTGGCATGTAGATTAGGAAGTAAGAACAAGATTTCTCAGAGGTCCATCTCAAGTTTTGTAAGTCCCATGACTTGAGAGATAATCCAATGTTATGCAATCACATTAAATGCCCCATTTTAACCACTTCACATCTTTGGCCATTCAAGGGTGATGTGATTTTATAGTAACATTTTTGGCACGCTAGGTGGGACAAGAGTTCTTCACTTTAATTCATCAATTTTATGTGTTCTTGTTGGGATTCATCCTTTTGAGGCACATGGAAACACATTTGGCGACTCCATATGGTCAAAACCCATTTTCCAAGTTGTAGACATTTTCCATCCATTTCCACTCATTTTCATCCACTTTCTTCTTCCATCTCTTTCATTTTCTCCCATTCCATGAGGTTGTGAAATCAAGACTTCATTCCCTTCATGGAACTCACACTTACAACAATGCAATCTACCTCCAATGCATTTCCCAACTCCTCCAAATCAACATTATAATCAAATCTAGGACCATTATGCTTACCCATATGAGCAGGGTCAAAGTTAGTTTGGCCATGGAGCTTATCAAGAACAAGGGGATGTATAAAATGGTGACAACTATGTGGAGAATGCTAGTTTATTGGAGAAAATTCAAAAATTGGAACTGACATGGTTCAATCAAGGGCATAGCACAAATGAAGGAATTAGGATTTGTTACAGGGAACCTTGTCCATGGGAAGGCCCTTTTCCAAGACATTACAGCCCTCAAGAGAAGCTAGACTTCATGGTTGAAATGTTGCCCCAACTTACACAATGGATTGAGGAGATTAAGGCTTATGAGTTGGAGTCAAGACAACCTTGTCAATGGGTAAGTCCACCATCTCATAGCTTTTCTTTTTCTCTTTCTCAAGTAGCACCATCTCAACCTAAGCTCCAATTTCCAAGCTTCCCAGTTGCTTCCCCAAGTGTTGATTCCATTTCTCCATTCCCTAGTCTTCCACCCCATTTCAGTTCCTCTCCCCTTTCCCTTCCAAATAGTCATCCCCTCTAAACAAATAAGAATTTCCACCTCCCTCCCCACGAAAAACAATTACAAATCTAGTTGAACCCCAACCTGTCACTCCTCTTGCTTTCCCAAGTCCATGTTGGGAAGAGACTTAAGAATCTAGTCAAGGAAAACAACAAGAAGGGGAGCCCAACAGAGAAGAAATGATAGACAATATGAAGATTTGGGCTACCAAATTTAGGTTTATAAAGATCCCCTTGATGGTCAAGCCAATAGAGGAGGTCAAAGTTGAAGAGCCATTGGTGGCTGAGACTGAGTTTACAATGAAGGAACAAAAAAACAAGAAGAAGAAGATCAACAGTCTGGCTGCTCTGAATGTAGTGTCCCTAATGGAATTTTGTTTGAAGAGGATGCTGATCTAATCCAAGCTACACAACCAGTTGAGGAGGAAGAACAATTAGCTCCAAGTCCCATTGAAGAGGAGCAGATGGGAGAGATCAAATTAAAGTTGAGGCCACTCAATGAAGAAGGCATCATTGAAGATTTTTTTCTTTCATTTCAAGGGCCTAATTTGATTGATGAACCCATGATGGAGGAGGACCATACAATTTTAGAGGTTCCAAGTGCGGAGCAAGCTATAAGAGAGCCTTCAGTTATTCCTTCCACTTCATCCCCTTCAAGATCTGATGTTGAAGAAGAGTTTGATCTTTCAAACTTCATGTTTTAGGAAGAGGGAAACCATGGTGAGCAAGTTTCATATCAGGAAGACACCATGGAGGAAGTTAAGTACATGCAACGGGGAAAACAATGAGGCATATTATCATCGACTTGGAATATTGCTTTGATGTAGAAAATACCATGGAGATCACATCATTTCCTCTTCCATCATCCATCTTCCAAGCACATGAGCCTGCTGCCATAAAGGAGGGAACTCAAAGACAACAACATGTGTCTCACAACATCCCTCTAGAACCAGGGTTGGAAGATCATGGTCTTCCATGTTATTTACAAGAGAAGGAAGAGAAAAAGCAAGGAGATGTCATCATCTCTCTCTCACCATCCATCCAAGAAGGTCAACAAAAAGACTCCATTTTTGGAGTTAGAGTTCAGAACCATGGGCAGATTCAAAGGACCATACCTTTCCCAATCAGATATTTGGATTCATTGGAGCCAAGGGAGAAGCCAAAACCATTCATGCCTACTTCAGGGCATGAGGATGAGCATCAAAGTACTAAGGGTCATCATCAACACCTCCAGGAGTCTAATGCTAATCATCTTGAGGAGGTATTTTTGGTTAATATAGATACCTTGATGATTTGGGTGGGGGACAGGCTTAAAGTCAATTTTTTATTCATCCAGGTAGCCATATTCAATGTCAAATAATTTGCATGGATGCCCCTTTTGAGAAAGGGAAGCTATTTCTCCCTACCTATAGCGGGCTTTGTTTAAGCTTTTCTTTCTTTCTAGTTAGTATAGGAGTAGGAGTAGATTTTGTTTTCAGCAGAAAAAGTGCTTGTGCACACTGTATGTCTCATTTGAGGCATGTATGATTTGATTCTTTGTACATAGTGTTGTTGTTGTGTTTTGTTGCTCCAAGGTTATGTCATTGTGAAGTTTAATGTGCCCTGGGTAAACATTGTAACAGTCCATTCTTAGGACAGACCAAGGCCAGGCTCTTCAGTATTCACGGCAGAAAGATCCATAGTTGTCTGTAGCAGTTGCTAGTTCCAAAAAATGAAACAAATGTAGAGCAACCAAAGGAAGTTTTTAAGTCAATTCATTCAGAGACAAATTAAAGCCCCAGGTCAATCCAATTTTCTACTCTAAGAAACTCCATTTCAAGATTTTCTTATGAAAATTGAGAGTGCAGACGCACGGGCAGGCTCAAGGACAGGTAGAACATAGAAAGTGTAGGAATTAGGGAGTCCATTTTGAAGGAAGGGTCAGTACCAAGCCATTAATTGTGACTCCATGCCCAATGGATGCTTCAAGGCTACTGGTCTCTTCATCTAGTAGGTAGATACCCCTGCGAGTCGCCAAAATTGTTATCCATATTTTTCTCACTGGGAAAAATATTGGATCAGCCATGACCCTACACAGAAAGAACTAGAGAAATCACGTTCGAATCTTGAAAATAGGTTGCAGGGAGACTCTACAATAGAAGTGGCAGGGCTTGTGAAAGATCAAATGACCTTATATAGGAGAAATTCAAAAAATGGCTCTATCAAGAAAATTTGTGCCTTAAATCCATTAAACAAATTACAGGAAGGATCGGAAATGGAATAGTAGGGTCGGGGAAGGAGGAGCGGTGTCAAAAGAGCCAGGAGTGAGAAGGAAAAGAAATGAAAAATATTTGAATTTTTGAGCTTCAAAAATGTTGTAAAACAGAGCCTAAAAATGACTAAATATAGAGATCCAATGGAAGCCTCCACTTGTTTGAATGATGTGCCTCCAAATATTAAAATCAAAGCGTAGACCCAAATAGGTGTCAAAGCTTCCCACAAGTCTAGAGCCCCAAAAATTTGCACGACCATTGAAAAAGTCTTCGACTAGGCGGGAAGGTTCTAGGTGTTGGTTCAAAGCAAATCAAAAATAGGATCCCATGGTGGAGACTCAAACCCATGCCAGCCCTCCACGTAGCCAAAGATCAACAAAGGTCAAAAGTTGAATGGGCCCAAAATGGCTAAGTTATTTATGTAGGTGAAAGGCGTCAAGTGTCCAAACAATGCACATTCAAAAGTGAGACCCTAGGTGGAGAATCAAATGAGTGTGGGCTCACCATGTGTCCCAGGATTTAAAAAAGGGGGATAGAGTCATAGTTTGAATAGTCAAAGTAGAGGTAGGCTAGTAGCAAAATGTGCCAAGTGTCAACATGGCACCATTTCAAAGGCACAGTCCAAAAGAAAATCTCAAACAAGTGCTAGCTTTCTGCGTGTCCCAAAGCCTGAAAAGGTGAGGGTGGTTGTTGAAAATTCCAAAGGCCCGCGGAGGTCTCCACATGTTGTATCCATGCTACTCCAAAGGTAAATTCTAGGGGTAGTTTCTAAACATGCGCAAAGCCTCCACGTGTCTTGGGTTGGATACAGTGCCTTCGCCTACGAAAAAGACTCAGAAAGAATACAAAGGAAATAGGGAAACCTGTAGATGCCACCATGTGTCACATGGGTGCTATTCCAAGAGTGAAGGATTCAAATCTCAAATGAGTGCAGAGCTGCCATGTGGACCTGGTATAGATAGACTCATTTAAATATTACGTACATGTGACCCAAAAATTCAAATGACCATATCTTTTGACTAAGAACTCAGATTTGGGTGGGAGAAGATTTTTTGAAACATCTTGATGCCCTCTATGCCTTAAAAACATAAAATATCATTTTTGTAGGTGTTGGTGGGTGAAAATGGGAAAACATCTTCCAGGCCATTAATACAGAGCTTGATTTCTCCAACTACCAGATCTGATTCGATTTGATCCACCGTTCTTCTTCAATACATCGGATAGATAGAGGGAGCCAGAATCGACATATTTGGGGTGGATTTGAGAAAGGAATTGATTCATAGTGGTTGATTCTTCAAGGCAGGATTCAATGCATATCCCATGGTAGTTGAAATAGTATTTGACTTTTCCCTCTTCTCTCTCTCTTATTCTTTCTATATATTGTAACACTTCTCATTTGAGAAGAGGATATTACTCCTGAATCTATTTTGAGTTGAAAACCTTCTCCTATGTCTAGAAAGAATGTTTTTCCATCTAAGCATAAATGCAATGGTCTATGCACCCATATAGAGCAATAAAACATGTTTTTGTGGCATTTCTTCAACCCTTTGCATTGTTTTGTTGTCTCTCCGTGCCTCTCCCTTTCAAATTTTCTTTCTATGCATATATTTCACATTTACAGGTGTAGGGTGTTGTGTTTCATGTATTTTTGATCATGGATTAGGGTCTAGGTTTATGTCACTTCTGTCTGACCTTTCTATCTTCCTTTCTCCCATGTTTCATCCTCCCTCAACAAAGAATCTCACCCCTTTCCTTCTTTGGTGTATCACCACTTTAGTGTAGGATTTTTTTCACAATCTCTTTCTCTTTGGTTCCTTGGAATGGTTAGATTAGGATAGAATAGGTTCTACTTGCATTGGAGTAGCTTGTAGTAGGTAGATTATGAAGCAAGAACCGACTTTCTCTGGAGTTCCATATCAAGTTTTACAAGTCTCACGACTTGAGAGATGATCCAATGTAATGCAATCACACTGAATGCCCTATTTTAACCACTTCACATCTTTGGCCATTTGGGGGTGTTGTGATTTTTCACTAACAAGTATTTTTTCTATTAGTAAGATTTTGATTAATAAGATTAGGTGAGTCATATAAAAATGAATTGTAAATGGGGTGTTTAGGATTGAAAGTGTTTGTATAAATGTGAATGAAGATATAAGGTTATGATGAATTTTGTGATGAAAGAGGTATGTAATTGGGATAGGTTTTTATAGTCTTATAGGCCTAGGTTAGTTTTGAGATGCCAATAGGAAATGCTAAGTAATTAGGATGGTATGACTTATGTGGGTTAAGATGAAGGATAATATTTTTGTTTGGAAGATGGAAGAAGGTGTTTATGTCGTATTATTAATGAGATGGATTATTATTTATGTGATTTTTCTATGTAAGAGAAGGGTAAATAGTGTGGGATAAATATTATGAAATTTATTTAATTAGATGGGAATGTTGGTTTTCTATTTAAATTTTGGATCTTTTTGGTAATGTGGAAAGTGTAAATAAGAGTATGTATGTGATGGTAGTATGTGTTTAGAGTTTATTGTTACAAGTTTAGTTTATTATTTTAAAAAGGATGTGTGGTCAAAATTTATGTATTAGGTGAAAAAGGAGTATTATTTTAGTTTTATAGGACAATCGTGGAAAGTGTAATTAATGGTATGCGATGAGGAAGATATGGTCAAAAGGTTGATAATGTATATTAAAAATCAAGGCTAAAAGGTTGTAGTCAAAATGGATGAATATTAGGTATATGGTTTAGTTGTGAGGATTATTTCTTGCTTTTGGCAAGACAATCAAACAAGTACAACCATGCAAGCACAACCATAACTAGTCAAGTGGGATTGTAATCGAGCCATAGTTCAATTTCAATACCACACATCAATGGTGGTGCTTTTAATTGGATATCCACCTATGTGCAAATGTGTGATCAGATAGTGAGTGATCTTGGAAAGTGTGGCCTCCTTGCACTTCGTAGTTCGATACATGGCAAAAAGGGCTACCTAGTCTAGTCTAACAATCTCTCTAAGAGGATCCTCGATATACCTTATAGTACATGGGGCTCAAGTCCCTATTGCAAGGATTTTGTATGAGGCCTAGGTGTATGGATGTGGAAACCCCTCACTTCTTGTCACTTTTAAAACAAGAAAGCACTTAGCCAATAATGATAACTATCCTTGAATTTATATACCCTTCCAAAACCGAGGAATGTCTACATGTGTGGAGGTGAATCCCATGGTAACGAGACCCCTAGGAATATAGTAAGTGCATGGATGTCACTTCCACATCACGTTACCCCCTAAAAAAGAAAAGGGGAGGGAATACTAACCACTTTTAGTAATTAATATCATCCTAGGATGTGAGAGGAGAGCATACACACCATCTTCTTTGGTTTAAAAAAAACAACACGAATTACTAAAAAGACAAGGAATACACACAAAATAATGAAAGTTAAAATGTATAAGATGGGGCCTTTGACAAGGGGACCTATAAGACAAAGGATTAGTATTTTTTTCAAACCCCGATGTTCTTGGATAGTTCGAACTGCAAGACAAAGATCAATAACATTGATTTAATCAATATCCTTCAATCACAAATGTTAGGTAAATATTAATTAAATATTAAAACTAATAGAGTTTCCCCTTCTTCTGTGATTTTATTGCAAAAATAGAATGTAGGAAGTTATAAAACAGCACCAAAAACCAAAAAAGTATCATTACTTAGTATTGATGCCAAATTTATTGTCAAAGAAAATGTGATGTTACAGAGCATATGTGCTAAACTTGAAAATGCACCAATATACACAAAAGCAAAAATGCACACAAATGCATTATTTCAGACACAAATGCACTAATATAGGTCATAATTGTGCTACTTTGTACACAAATGCGCTAAACCTAAACCAAAAGAGTCAACAAACACAAATGCACTACTATAGGTCACAAATGTGCTAAACTGCATCAAAAGAGTAAGTGGCCACAAATGTGCTATTATAGGTAATGAATGTGCTAAAAATGCACATCAAAAATAGATGACACAAATGCGCTATTAGTATGGAAAATGAGTTGTTATCATGGACAATGCAACATTAATGAGGAAAATGCATTCAAAGCAGAACAAGGTCATGATACTTTTAACTTTTATGTTTACATCTCAAAAATAATTCTTCAAACTTACACAACTTGTTTTTAATGTGTATTGTTATTAAGAAAAACTAAAATTTCGGGGTAAGGCCCATGGTGGGTGTCAAAATGTAAGCACAATAATGTTGTTAATATGTAATCTAATAAACAATAAATAAACTAATTTACATCATAACCTTACGGGAGGGTGTTAGTGTAGGTTATTATTTATCCTTTTATTTATTTATTAGGATAATTATTACACTTGTGTTAGCCCTACCTTTGGTTGGGTTAGCTTGCTTAGGTGTAATAGTTGTGTTGAGTTAGCTTCTCAGTTATGTGGAGTTAGCTTACTAGTCTTTTGGAGGTAACTTAACTACGGTATCGGTTAGTGGGAGTTCTTCACCACTAATTTAGGTAGTATTTGCACTTCTCTCCTCCCATATGTACATCTTTCATATTGAGTAATTCAAGTCATTGTATTGTAATGTATTGAGCATTATGGATTATGATGGATTTCCATATATAGTATTTTAGCTCTTTGTTTTACAAATCTAATGTGGCGTGTTATTATCATCTGAGATCATGGCTTGGAACAATATTTTTATCATTCCTTTCACCCTATGTAGAGGTGTAGGATCTAACGATGCGTCTCTAGGTTCCATGGAGACCAAGTAATCACCTATCAAAGTTATACAATTTGTTGGTCTTAGGGCACTTAAGGGACTATGCCCAAACGAAGTATCCAGGAAGTAACAACATAGTCCCACACCAAACCGATGCCTCCCTTAGCATTTACCTAGCCATTCAAATATGTTGGCACAATTGGTTTTGTGCCATGACGTCTTGGGGCATGACTTTTCATTACTCAGCTTCGTTCATTTCCTAGCACTGCCTAGAAAATGTTGTTTGTAAACAAGTATGCCATGAAGACTCAAGGAATGCCACGGACCTTAATTCTTGGGTGAAATTAGAGGCCTTATTCATTGAATTTTTGGATCAAATAGTTCTCAGTTTGGATGACTGAGTGCTAAGTTGTTATCATCAAAAGTTTCTGTTGAAAATGTTAATTGGGATGAATAAGGAAGGGTTTATTAGCTCCGGATCGGGTGGTCTGAATTTGAACCAAGCCTCCTAGATCCCACCATAGCATCTAAAGGTATATACCCCCCCTACTAGATGCGTTGGTGGTGGAATTTTTCTCCCACGACATCTCGAGGCATGACTTCTCACTACTCGGCTTTGTTCATTGCCTAGGAGTACTTAAAAAAGGTAGTTTGCAAACAATTATTCCACGAATGCCACGACCTTGAATTGTTAGGTGCAATTAGAGGCATTCTTCACTCAAGTTTTGGCTTACATGGTTCTTTGTTTGGATGACTGAGTGCGAGTTGTGATCGTTATAAGTTTGCTGATGAAAACGTGAATTGGGATTAATATGGAATGAGTTTTTGGCTCCAGATCGAGTGGTCCGACTCCAAACCGGGCCTCCCTGGAGCCCTTCATAGCACCTTGAGGAATATACCCCCAACCAGATGCATTGGTGGTGAAAATTCACTCCCATGATGTCCCGGGCATGACTTCTCACTACTCATCTTGCATCAATGAGATTGCAACAAGGTAAACACACTACCATGTAAATACTCTAATGATTGTTTGATCTCTTTTTAAAGCATGCAAATACACAACAGAGTGTTAAGAATATTTTTTTCATATCTTGTGCCAACTAAACTACATTGTTTATGTATTTTTTAAAAAGTGAATTCAATTTAGGTCCTTAATATTACACACATCAATAACACTTAATTTGGACTAATACTTAACAAATCAGTTTTAAGTACACTAAAAACATATAAAACGACTTGTTATAAATCCCTCAAGACCATTTTTAATTGTGTACATTTTTTCCCACTTTGGAGTGTGTTAACCATGTGCTTAAAATAATAAAATTTATATAACTCTAAAATTTAATCTCTTGAACAAAAAATGATCTTGCACCCAACAACCTTCAAAACCATTATATAACATAACATCATATATCATAAGAATAACCTCTTAGTAGTTCATAACATGGTACATATCTACAGTATTATGGAAAACCATAGTATATAACTCCACACTTGAATCTATTGAACAAAAAATGATCACATGGTAGTGAGTTATCAAAATATAGCAATAGTAGTGAGTTATTAGTCCTCAAAATATAGCAATGAAAATCATAAGAAAATCATTCGTGGCTTTTTTCCCAATGAGCATTGTAAGTACATGCATGATATGGATGATGGTCACATAATCAAGGCCATTAAATCAAATCAAACATATAATTAATTTACGATTATGAAAACCAACATGGATATAATGTATCAAACTAAGTGTGCCACGTATCTGAAAATATAAAAATAATGTATCAAACTAAGTGTGTCACGTCTATGAAGATATAATAATAATGTATCAAACTAAGTGTTCCATACATATAGGACCACACGTGGTTGCATAAGACTGTATACATGGACTATGAAGAATCATGAACTAGGACCAGATGACATATATATCTATACATGGGTCCTATGAATCTAATCATGAAACATCTTCCCTCTCTTGGCCTGCTAGTAGAAGCATGTCCACGACTTGTGGATGTAGTGGAGGGAGATGCCACTATGGATTTCATCTATGTGGTCCTAGGCATCTCTAAGATGGCCTGTAACTTAGCTTGCACATTCATAAACATCAAGTTTTTAACACCCAAATTTTTAAAATACATTCAAAATTTAGAAACTTAGAAATTTTAATGCATGTGAAATCTTACTGCAATCTCATAATCCTTATCAATTTTTCATTGACACACTACAAGGACAATAATAGACTCGTGAGGGGTAGGATACATACAAATAAATAGTTCAAATTAAATATTTCATGTACAATTTGATATTGTAGATAAGTAGTAAGAAAACATTCGTCCAAAATTTAACAAATTTGAAAAATTATACTTGAGTTAGTGGATCTCACAGAAAAGTTATGGCAGCATCTACAACAACCTCCATAGTCTGCATATAGGGAGGAGTTTGTGTGGCAGTCATAAGTTGTACAAACAACATGTAGATCAACATTAATTGAAAATTGTCTAAGAGAATGGTGTTTAAGGTATGAGCAAATTTCTTCCTTAGAAACTTATATCCTTCAATAGGTGACAATGATGTAAATCATATTGATTTGGTAGAGTTTTGGATATGAACACAAGATGGAAAGAGGACTCCATTATTCAAATGCAAATGTGGGTGTAAAGATAAAGGATATGTTTGTAAAAGAGGTTATGTTTGTCAATGTAACAACTAGGTGTATAAGTGAGATAGTTGTTTATGCCTAAGTAAGGCAATATTGTTGTACTAAGAGGCAAGAAATAGGATTTAGAATGTGTGGAGAGCATGTAGGGATGTAATTTTATCCTCCTCAAAATTTATATGTTGTTGATCTCTCTAAGGAGATAAGAATAAGGTTTCTAGGGAGGCTAGTAAGAAAAAGAGGGAGTTATTCGAGGGATTTGATGATGATATATAGAGGATCAAGATGTAATAGAGCTAATTAATGAAAGAGGAAGACATGTGTTTATGTTGCAAACAAATTTTTTTGTGAATTTTGTTTAAATTATTATTTTTGAATGGATTTTATGTATGTTCCTCTTCTCAATCCGAAAAATGTGAGATACATGAGTATTATCATGAGAAGATGACTAGTAGCATTAAGGCCTGAAACAAAGAGTTATATAAAATTGCAAGTGTATGATTGAACCAAGATTCTAAACACCTTATGATAAAGTAGAGAAGGTTTCTTAAGCATATTCAAGAAGTAATTCATTAAAGATGTGGAACTTATTTGGTATGTAGAGCTGGTTCTAGGCCTCACCAAGCTATATCCATTGTACATGAGAATGCAAATATAGATAAACTTGATGAATAACAGATATAATATGAGATTGGGTGTATAGAATTGCATAGGGAGTATTGGTGATAAACATGAACAAAGGGATCCATGAGAAGTGTAGGTAAAGTATCCCATATTGTCATCTCTTTTTGTTTAGAGAGAAGAGGGTTAATAAAGAATGCATAGAACTAACAATGTTGGCAAGGTCAGTTATGCATACATCCTAAGAAGCTAAAAGAGATCCTCAGAGGCAAGGGATGATGGAGAAAGCATTAGAGATGGAGTGCTCTAGAAACATGTAGCATAGAGGTAAGTGTCCATGATCATGATAAAAGGAGAGTTTGTATATCTAGGAGAGTGTTTACTTAACCCTTACATCATAAGAGCTTAATGTTATGATCAAATTGTATTGGCTAGAGTTATGGGATTACAAACTACTAGATAATTCCACAATTAGAAACAATGTGTAAAGAGAAACTAACCTACGTAAAATTCATGTGAGGCGTGTCAGTAGCCTCAGTGCCTAAAGCAGATGATGACCCATCAGGCTCCTGCGTATAAAAGACAAACATATTAATATGTACATGTACACATGAAACACTATACATGAACATTAATGTGTATTTAATAATAAATGTGCAATCAAATGAAATTTGAAATGTAAGTAACTTGAAACTTACATTTTGTAACATGCCCAACTGCAATAGCTAGCATGTCGACACCGGATGTGTCCTTCATTGGATCTTATTGTTTAAAATCAAAAAAATATTAGTTTTTACATGTATGTATGACGTAATCAAATACATATATATTAAAATCTCAAATGAAATAAACTTTTGTATATATATTATTTATTTGACATTTACCTGTGAAAGACTAGGATCATTTGCACCAATTCCAAAAACATTTGTCATCATCTCATCTAGAAGAAATAGATCATATGATCTAGAAAATTATGTCTTGCCTATAGTGCTTATGGCATCACATGATCCACGAGTAGTGTGTTGTGCTAGAACTGGCACCTCCACCAACATCACTAGATGCAATCTGGATATTATTTTAGGATAGAGTGTCAGTGAGCTCCCTCAATGCATGTAGTGTGTCAATCTCCATAACCTCCTTCACTATATGAGGGATAAATGAAGGTAGTTAGGGTTTTGGGGCATGGGGAATCCTAGGTTGACCAACACATGCACCTAGTATACTCTATGCCGAGCCACCTCCTTTCCCGTAAAACTTAGAAAAGTCAAAATAATTTGGAACCTCATCAAGCACAAACTCATAATACAATTTCTTCAAAAAATAGAGAGGAACCTCATTTTTGTTGCATTGTGGATAATCAAAAAACATCTACCATTGGTACTAAAAATTGTTCTTGATTCGGTTGTCATGGCACCAATGGATTGGGATCCTTTGCAAGTAGTCATGGGGGTCCATTGGTTCTCAAGTCGAGTAAATAATGCACAAATGTGGTCTTTTATAAATTTATTGTCTTTTATGGCCACCAGGATAATTTATCTACATACCAACACCTACAATCAGCTCTAAAGATATTCCACTATCTATTTGGTTGGTTTCAGAGTCAACTTCACCAATCACTATTTGTAGTGTGTTGGCTAAAGTCATGCAGATGGATTTGTGGCATGATTTTGTCTTATTTTCTGAATAAGGTTATCAATGGCAATTTTATTTTTCTAGATTCTTCCAACGATATCACCTTGTGTGACTATTGGTTCTGCGAGGAAAAAAAGTAGCCATAGGAGGTGCATGAACATTTGGAGGAGGGTTTTGAGGAATGTTTAAAGGGTTCTAAAGAATGTTTGGAGGCTTTTGAGGAATATTGGATGGTTTGGAGGATTATCAGCTTGCCGAGCAACTAAAAAAACAAAGAAATTGTATACATAAAAAAAAAATTGAAAAACCCATGAAAATCACAAACAAAAACCTAAAATGCAAGAAATTTGATCAAAATTGAGGGCTTACCTCTTTGTCTTGGTGGCATCATTGAAAATTTCACGATCTATAATTCTGAAGAGTAATTTCGGGGGTATTCAAAGTGTGAGTGCCAACATTGGGGGATAAATCGAGGTTCGTAAGAAAAAATGTGAGAAAATGGGAGGACGCGGGTCTATTATTTTTGTCTCAAAGGACATTGATCATAGTTTTAGGTTTGGAGATTGCTAAGCCTTAGGAAAATAACCCACAATCACGAGTGTACGTGAATTTCATATTTTATGTCCACTTTTTGGCCCCCCAACTTACTGCACTTACCCTGATCTAGCAGTTGTGGTCTCGAGATCCGGACTTGGACCTACTACAGTTAAGCGACTATAATCCTTGGCCCTCTTCTCAACTAGAATGGCCTCATGGTATAACATCTTGTAGTATGTGGCCTTACCTACAATGGAAGCACACTAAAACACTAGTAAGGGTAATGTACTCTTGATGTTTCCCTACCTGCTAGAGAGCATCATGCTCCACTCTCACACTAGCCAACTCAGCTTGTAACTAGACCGCAGATGTAGCGATTTTATCTCTCAGAAGTGACCAAAAGTTGTTGTGTTACCACTTGTAATTTTTTCCTCAAGATAGCTAGCTCACTTGTACTCTGTATAGTCTTTCTAGGAAAAGATACCTATGGCACCCTAGAATATTCTCTCCATCCTCCCCCAACTATAATGCGTGGTGGGGACCCCCATCCATCCCAACCATCTCCATCTCCATCTCCCCCAAGTATTCCATCCTATCCATCCCCGAGAGGCTGTGTGGTTGAATCGGTGTATGCGGAGGTGATAAAGGCACTGTGGAATCGAATGTGTCCATGTGGACCATGTACCTACTAGATAACCTATTATATGTGTTGTTGTAGGGGGATACCTGCAATGCTACCTGTAGTGGGCCCTGCTATAATGATACATGTAAGGGATCTGGGGCATCTGTCCATGCACTAGTATATCATCACCTAATTTTCCTTATCCTCGTGCTGTGGATCTACCCGTGCCTCTACCTAAGCCACTACTTATGCACTGCATGTTCCTATGCTCGGAGATCCTAGCCCCTGTAGGCCCTACGTTGTTGCTGCAATCCCATGCTAAATGGATTCATGTGGTATAGTGAGCCATCATGGTAACACTTTGTCACATACTAGGCTGGATAGTCTTAGGTCTCCTCTAGATCTACTATCTATGGTCTAGAAACCCAAGGTTGTGGGACCACCTATCGGAAGTTGTCATGTGCTCTTCATGGTCTAATCCATTGGCCAATGCCAAATGTCTCTATGAACTGTGCCCATACCACATCTCATCTCAGGAATCCCCTAGATGAGGTCAAAATGGCATTAGACTATGTCCACTTTGTACCACTCAATGATGTGTCCCTACTCCCGATAATAAAATTCTCAACCCCTCTTGTGATGAGCTCTACCGCATCCTTTAGACACGATACAATCTGCATAGCTGCCATATAACCAATAGGATTTTTACTTCATCAAAGGCCATATGTAGTAATGTGTGTCTCCAGTGTGCCCATGTATTTCCTCACCAAGTGGTACCCAACCCATAATAGATGGCTCGTCAATATATTTGGCTCACAACATTCCTAATGGGTGTCTTATAGCAATATAATCCCAGGCCCATATCTGAAGTAATTTCATTGGACCAAGGCCTTCTAACTACAATTTGCTATTAAATGTAGATATGTGTACAAATGGGCTAGTAAGCACTACCCCCAACAATAAACCTCTCAATTGATAAGACCATGTATAACTCCAATCAGACCAAGAGAGAACCATGCACTGTCTTTTCATACAACAAGATGTTGCTAAAAAATCCATCAAATATCCGGAACCCATGTAAGTCGGACGGTTAGTGAAACATCTGGTAATGTCAACTGACATGACCTAACAAGGTATGTCCACTACACCAAACATCTCAACAATAATCTGAAGAATATGGCCGTGGTTGCCATCATAAGTAACCAACTGGTCCTAGATCGGCACTCTCAAAATGTGCCACACATCCTCTAAAGTGACATTCATCTCTCCAATCGTAAAGAAAAATATCTGAATCTTGCTCCGCCATCTCTCAGCTAAGGTTTTAAAAAGGTTGTGGTCAAGAGTAATCTACGGCATGTGGGCCACATGTGAAAGACCCGTAACATCTAAGGTCATCTCCAAGAAGATGTGATTGTGTCGTGAGAAGGTAGCCTCATAGGCCCTCAACTATCCATGTCACTCCTGCGTGTCCAATCTGGGTAGGCTAACCTGTAGAATCTACCAAATCACTTGTTAAGATCATTTTCTTCTAAGGAATATCATCTACATTCTTCTATTCATCACTACCTTCTTCTAATAATTTCCTAAAATTCTTTTAAGGCCATACAAAGTTGTCCTTTCACGCCAGCGTTTGCCTTTAAGTTCCAACATACCCATTTTAGTTCTAGCATGCCCTAGTGTTAGTGCCCCCTTTCACACACTAGTGCCTCGTGTTTTAACGCAAGGACTCCCTATCCCCTCCCAAACCTCATTCAATTTCAGCACATTTATTTTGATGTTGGAATGCCCCCCATCAACGCATATGCACTTGCACCTATGTTTCAATGCATACATGGCCGTGTGTATGCTTCCTCATACCAGTGCACATTTTTTCGCACATACGTGGCTGCGTATACATTACTACATGACATTATGCCCCCAAGAATGCCAGCACACCCCAAGGGATGTGTTGGCACTTTCACACGCTTTTCTAACTATAATAAATGATAATAAATGAGTTTAAATTCAAAAAAATATTTGTGTTCTTGTTAGCCATCCCCAAGAAGCCTCATGTATTCTCAATCTCAAACTGTGTGGTGTCTACGGGTCTCAATCCTCTTCATTCCTATAATAGGTCAAATAAAAATCACTAGTAAAATTGTTAAGGGTAGGTAATAAATAACTAGCCGCGATGGTTTTTACCCCCGTGATTTGGTATTTATATCCATTGTGACCCTTTGCATTGTGTCACTTGCCCCCAAAGTGCTAGGGGACCACCATAATTCTTCCAAATTCTACTAGCACTCACCATGGTTATTAATTTTAATAAATAATCATTTTCTCTGGTTTTATTTACGCTAGGGCATTTTTGCTTGCACGCAACCCTTTCTTCTACATGGGGCATAAATTTTCTTTCTAGCATTCTTTGGAGATGTCTTGTAATATTTTCATTCTTCTAAATCATTTTCCTCTTGGAAAATTTAAAAATTCCAAAAAGCAAAAAATTTGCAAAAAAAAATGGTAAAAATCATCAAAATCAAAAAAATTGTAAAATTCAAAAATTTCAAAAATTGGTAAATGACATGCACACGTCTAAAGCCTATGTTAAATGCATTAAATTCAAACATCAATTTATTTCTTACAAAAACATATTTCTTAGGTTCTCACTTGTTCTCACACAATGACTCGTGATCCAATTTGATCTACCTTCATCAACAAAGTTGGTCTACTTGTTATTTTTGTACGCCTTTGGCACAACGAGTTGTTGGGTATTGTTTCATAGCACATGAATGATTTTTCATAGGACATGTTGATGATTATATTTGGAGATGAATCACCAAATTCATGGGAAATATTATAGATGTAGGACTTGGCCCCTAAGATAACCTCAGATTTTATACAAGTTGGATCTTCTCCGATTTGTATTGAGATGAAGGTTATAGAGAAAACATAATAATGTGAAGTTCCTAACTAAGGTGATGTGCCGAAACTTCACTTACAAAAAGTATAGAGACTAATATTGAAACATCTATTAGATTAATAGAAGAGAATGAAGCATGATCAACTAATATGGAGATATCTCAAATTATCAAAGGTGGATGAAATTAAAATATAACCATGTGAATGAACATATTTATGTAAAGATCTAAGGGCGTGTAGCATGATATATATTTAATCATCCATCTAAAAATGAATAAAAGTAACAGGAAGAAATAGAGGACATAGAATATTGTGAACTTGTAGGTGCATAGAACAAGAACTCTTATATATAGAAAAACAATACATAAGGCCAAAGTGGCACAAATTATAGTGTTTCTTTACAACAAAGCCTTATTAAGGCCAATGGACACAATAGACTGAACCTAAATTCTTCTACTGGAGCTCTGAAGTTATTTTTCTCTATTTTTGTCTCGACACCATAACATTCTTATATATACCCTGTGGCTCTTGCTTCAATGTGCCTTCATTAAGATTTGTGTCACCCTCATTTGGTTTTACCTATAAGATCTTAAAACATTGGAGCATATCTCAACTGCATGCTTTGGGGCTTGAGATCGCATTCACTCTACCAGACCTCAAGCGCTTTGCTTATTTGATTGGTCTTTTTATGGTGGTGCCTTCCTTACATGACACGTGGCAATTGGGCGCTTCTTTGGGCCTTCTCCTTTTCTCTTTCCTTTTAAAGTTGTGCATGGGCATCACATGGAGGCATGTGCACTTCTTTGTTTTTTCATTTGACTTTTTAACTCGCTTGGGGCTACTTAGCTACGATTTCGCCACATGGAGGATTTTCACTGATCAAACACTCTTGATTCTTTTTTCCTCCTTAAAACTACACCGAAGGGACACGTTGATACCATCCATGTCTAGCTCCATACTTAAGCAAAAATTAGTTCTGAAAAAATACAAAAGAATTCCGAAAGGAAAAGGGGTCGGGCGAAAAAAGGTAGCATTAATATAAGATCCCTGAAACAATATAGAAATAATTCTATAGTTATGTCGACTCACCAAGGGACTTTTTATCCAGTCATGGAAGAATATGGTAATTCCTCCGCAAAACTTCAAAATTTCAAAATGTGGCTCCAAGAGATGCCACTCAGAGCTACTGCAAAGTAGCTTGGAACCCGACCCATTTGGCCTCTATTGGATACAACCTTCTTTGTAGAGCCTAAAAGGCTCTATCCAACTCTATGATCTCCTTGTGAGAGAATTTTTAGAGATCCTACACCATAGCATGCAAATGGAACTCCAATTTTACAATTGAATTCAAGATGGCCTCCACTTCAGCAATGCTAGAATCATATTTTAAAGACTGAAATATAGTCTTATCTTACTCCTTGGCCATAAGAAGTTGTTGGATCTGGTCCTCTGATAGGATAGTAGAGTCATCGGGGAAGGGAGAGGGGAAGCCTAATTGAACTAACTCTTCAATGCATTGTTCCTCTCTCTATCCCGAATTACACCTAGGCCAAGATATTTTGGCACTTGGTAGCGGCCTTGTTGCAACTCAAAATCTCACTAATTAATGTTGTGACCTACTGCATATCAGTAATACCAGCCCTTTCATAGGGTAGATTATAAGGAGTCATACAATGTTTGAAACATTTTCTATGATCCAAGGAACTTAGCGGATACACCATTGTTGATGATCGAGGCCAAGGACTCTCTACGTTGCACACGGGTTTTGTGCATTAAATATGAATCTTAGCGTGGGCCCTAGGTCCTTTGTCATGGTGGAAATTCTTTTGCAGTAGGAGGTATATAATCCCTACACCAACGTGATGATTCCCCTTTTTGGGGTTGTTGGGTGAGATTACGGGTCAAATCCTTGACCATGCCCTTTGATGTCTTGCACTTTGTTTGCAAGTTGCCCGTTTCTACCTCCAAGGTGCGCATATTTTCTTGGAATGAAGTGACGTCTGCCCTTTTAGAAATGGCCTCTTGTTGTGGGAGCTTATTTTCCTAATCGATTGAATTAGTGGTAGCCTTAGATGTTGTCAGTTAGGACTATAACCTCTTGGTATCTACTTAAGAAGTTGTAAGAGCTTCTTGTGATGCTACCTCTTTTAAATCCTTGTGCAATTTCTCTATTTCCTTTCCCTTGCCTTTGATTTTGACATTGAGGTGGGCTATGATACCTTGTGTTTGTACGAGGATAGCCTCCATTTTCTTTAGCTTTTTTTTTGGTCTTTAGGAAGTCGGTGGTGACTACGGAATCGTCTCACTTGTAAGTTTGACCTTATCTTGAGGTTAGAACGTGTAAGGTCCACCAAAACAACATTGATGGAAGAATCATTTGGTTTCATCTTCTTGGTAGGTTTATAGACATTAGGGATCATTTAGGTGATGGTCGGGGATCTCTTCGATGGTCATATAATGACCACATCTTCCTCTTGAGCTCCCATTGTCATTTATTTCTTTTTCTTCCTCTCCTTCCTGTTATCGTGGGCTAGTTTGGAAGTCTCATCTTGATTCAAAATGTTAGAGAGGAAGGGACTACCCTGCCTACAAATGGTAACCCTGGTAATAGGCCATAAGGGATGGTAATCGATCATCAGAGTGTAAGAAGTCATGAGAGCTATATAAGGGCCCATCATAACTTAGGGGAAGAATGTGGGAATGGTGGATGGAGATAAAGGAAGAATATAAGATCTAGGAGAAGGAAGAGTCATGTGGGGTGGTCAAGATAGGAGCACTCTCCTTTGGGGAAGTAAAAGGTGGTAGAGATGAATATGGATAAATGGGAGGAGAATAAGTGATGGAATAAGGATAGACCTTAACTATTTTCATCTTCTTAATTAGAGTGCTTTGAGGGTTGGTGACTCTAACAATAGTTACGGAGGGAGAGGTTTTGGTTGGGTTTAAGTGAGCCCTCGGGTTGGACCCAGATCTTGGTTGATCCATTGACCCCTCACCTTGAAGGCCTACTATTGTTTGAATAATGGTTGTGTGACCTATAGGATCTAGCTGAGGATTTGAAGGAGGGGGCCATGGTTGCATTTGTTATCAAGAGGGGCTAAGGGACCTCACCACATACTATGAATTTTGTTCTTGTGTGAGCGCACTTCGCTTCTTCACTGCCCGAGTCGGACACGTGCTCAAAGCATCTCAATATTCTTCCCACTTCTCATCAGTAGGTATGACCTCAAAATTAAGGGTTGTTTTCCCAATTTCTTGCCTATATTTCCAATAAGCTTCAATATTTTCTACATTCTAGTCCTTATTCTTTAGGTTTATTCGCAAGCTCCTACCCATAGGAACATCTCGAGTCATATATGTCAGATATAGCATTGGATGAAAATATTCCCATAGTGGGATCGAGATGTCTTTCATCTCGACATAAATATTGGGAGTGTCCTCCTGAGGAGACCTTTATCTTCAAAAAAATGTATGTGTTTGTGTTGGAAGGAATTAGAGACTTTTTTCTTGGCTAGGGTGTTGGCCATCCACCCATTCAGGTCATACCTCCAGCTATCTAGGATGAAGGTGAAGCATAGGAAGCCAACTTCTATGTGAGAAGATGCTCCACCTAGCATGTTTTATGATGGTAATCCCTCCCTTCTCAAAGGGAGGTTGAACAATGCTTTCTTCTTTCATGGTCGGAGCCAAACTCTACATCGAGAAGTACCAAATTCCTAGGTTATCTCCAAGGAAACCAATCACTCCATGAGAATTCTTGGAAGCATGAAGGATTCATCTCAGAATCCATGCAACCAAATCATTGAATATGTTGCACTAAATAAATATTCATAGGATGCAAGGGTTCACCAGATGGCTCGGATTCAAGTCATTCATTCTATTATTAACCCTTTCTGGGTCTAATTCTTCTAAAAGGGGTGCAACAAAGTAGTTAGAAAATTCATATGCATCCAAGGAGTGGGATAACACATGAGTCCATGTAGATACTAGAATGATTTATTGGGGGTCCACCTCTAGGTCCCATAGCTTTAGGTCCATGAATTAGCTAAAGAACTAGGAGTTTGGTACAAAATGAGGTGGAATAAATAGGAAGAGTACCTAAAGGTGGTATTAATACAAAACATGGCCAACTGATCACAAATAGACTTTGAAATGACTTTGACAAATTCAAACCGATACATCTAATCCTTCTTCAAGGATATCATCTAGAAAAGGGCTGCAACTTTCCATTCATGGATGTTTCTATCTGAATCTTGGTCGAAAATGAATGTTAACATGGAGCATGCATCCTGGGAGTCTACCAAGAACATATTTAGGAGGATTGGGAATCCTAGTGTCCTGGAACTGCTTGATTCATCTTGTTGTAACTCCTTATTGAGGAATGTAGTTTTGTATTGGTATATATCCCGGACATTTTGGAGCTTGGGAATATCATAGAAACTAGTTTTTAGTCATAAGACAAGGCAAACATATCCTCGATGGTTTGTGGTGAAATATTCACCAAAACAACATTTGTACCCTTGATGATGTGGGAGGTGGGGTTGAACCAATGTGAAAACATCTGTATAAGCTCTAAGATACAGTGCACAAGAGGTACCATATATTACACAAGCATATTGGTCCAAATCCTAGAGCCAAAAGAGTTTAAATCCCTAAAACTTAGGAATCTAGTTTGGGCTACATCTCTCAGATCCTTTGGTTTTTTATTGAGGATGGGGTCGAAGACCACATCCATGAATTTGGTGACCATGGAAGGGTCACTGAACTATATTCCCTTATCAGGGAATCTTATACTTGGGTGTAAATAACGTTGAGGCATTGGTTGTCCTGCATAAGTTTTGGCTATGGTAGAGAACTAGAGGTATCATGACTACTCGAAACTACGCGAAAATTTGATTTTTTTGAACTAAGGACTCGATAATTTTGGTAAGAGACTCGTAGTTTTGTAATGAAACTTTTGAACGCTCAAATATTGTTTTAAATAGACTCCTCGACTCATACAAAGTAATGGATCACACATACATCAAGTCAAATCATATAACAACACTATGCTTGAATGACCCTTAGCATCAAATTTCTTGTTTCCCAAGAGATTTTCTTTAACACCATGATCCATTTCATTCATTATTCCAAAAAACCATTGGATCATTTACTTCATGGAAACTTAGGAAGGTAAAAGTCCTTTAAAACTTCAAAAAGGGGTAAAAGAGTCTCCGTAGGAGACACACATCCAAAGACACTTATTGGAAGGGGCGAGACCATGAAAACAAGCCAGTAAGCAAATGAAAGAGGGACTATACATATGATACAAAATTTTACAATGTTTAAACCTAATAGAAAGGCTTAAGATGGATTTCATTTACTAAAATCATGAGAGGATCACCTTCCATAGTTTTAATCTCAAAAGTGTTTTGTTACTTGCATGCACTGATTTTGAAAGGTCTCATCCATAGAGGGTTGAATTTCCCATGATTTCTAGGCTTGGAGGCTCTAGCATCCCATTTTAGAAGTATCGACTGAAAGTATAGTTTTGAAGTCTTCTGTTCAAACTAGCTATTGATCACCTAGTAACAGGTTGATGATGGATTCATGGGTTGATTTCCATTTTTCTTAGAGTTCTATCAACTCAGTGAGTCTTACTTACATCACTCCATGTTCTTTGATCTCAATTTGTTTTAATAATTACAATGTTGGGACTTCCATAGTGATGGGCATTACAATGCTTTTACCATAGACTAAATTATATGGTGAGGTTTTCAAGATTTAATTGGGCATGATTCAATTATCCCATAAGGTTGTCTTGACATGTTCATGCCATGATATCTTATGTTCATTCCCCATAATCTTTATGAGCCTGATTAGGTTCTTTTTAGTAGACTTTTCCAAATCATTACCCTGCGGGTAATAGTTGGAGGATGTTTTCAAATAGATTACATGCCTCATTTTGAATTCATAGACCTTGGTGCCTAGAAAATCCTTACCATTATCTGATATGATCATGCAGGGCAGTCCAAAGTGTGCAGTGATGTCTCAAAGGAGTTTTAGGATAAAACATTTTGTGGCTTCCTTCAGCGGAACTACCTCCATCCATCGGGTGAAGTAGTTAGTGGCGGTAAGAGTCCACCTATGACCTGCACTCAAAATTGGGTTAACCATTCCAATTAAATCTAGACCCCATTGTGTAAATGGTTCTTCAACTAAGATAGGGTTAAGAGGAAGTGTGGCATTTCCTTGGAATCCCATATAAATTGACATCTTTTACACTTGCTCACTATTTCATAGCAATCCACAAACAAGTTGGGCTAATAATATCTTTCCTAAAGGACCTTTATGGTGGTGGTTTTGGAATAAGAGTGGCCTCCGAGCCTCCATGATGTAACTCATGTAAGACCATTTTGGCCTCCTCATTTTCTAGGGTTCTGAGTAGGATCCCATCAAAGTTCCTTTTGAAAAGGAAATTATCAACAACGATAAATTTGGATACCTATAATATCTTTTCTTATTGAGAGGAAGGTGGCTTGGATACTCAAACATCTTCCTAAAATGCATCTTATCTAATACCCATTTTTAGATTCATTCTCTTGGATATAGAGCACCATCTCAGATTCTTCAATCATCAGGACTATTGGAACTTGCGTGAGATATTGGCACAAACCTCTTCCTCGTAAAAATTTTGTGGGATTTATTTCAATGTCATATTCTAAGATCTTAGTGATCCAGTTGGCCCATTTATTAGTTATTTCACCCTATATGATGTATTCTTTGACATTGTGGTGTGTCATCATGATTGTGATCTTGTTATTGGTGATGAGATGTCTAAATTTCTTCAAACATTTAACAATGGCATAAGCTTGTTTTTCCAAAAAGTTTTATATTGTCTCATAATCATGGAGGGTATTTGAAAAGAAAGAAATTAGATGCTCTTCTCTTTGTGACTCTCCCTTTTGTGTTAGCACATATGCTACATTGTGCTCACTCCCATATACATATTTGATGAAATATTTGGAAAATTATGGGTTTTGTAGCACGAAAATGTGATTTCTCTTTTGACCCCCTTGAAGGCTTGTCTACCTTCAATTTTCCATTTAAAGTTTAGATCCTTTTTCAGCATCAATTTGATTAGGTGTATCATTTTAGTGAAGTCTGAAATGAATCTTTTGACGAATTTGATATTTTCTAGGAAATATTTCACTTCCTTCTTGTTGTCATGTAGAGATAATTCCATAATGTCCCCAACTCTTTCTAGGTCAATTGAGATCCCATATTTTGAGACAATGTGTCCCAAGATTTTTCCTTGTGGTACTTCAAAAACACACTTCTTCAAGTTTAGAGAGACTTTGAATTCCTAGAATTTCTTAAACACAACTTCTAGGGTGTCAAAATGGTCTTCCAATTTTTAGTAAACACTTTGAGATCATTCAAGTATATTAGGATTATCTTATTAATTATTTCTCCAAATGTGGCATCCATGGATATTTGAAAAGTTGACCCAACATTGGTGAGTTCGAATGGAATTTTTACATACGCAAAGGTTCCCCACTTTTTGTAAAAGTGGTCTCATGTCGGTCTTCCTCGTGAGCCATATCTGGTTATAGCCTAAAAACCATCCAATAAAGAGAATATTTTGAACTTGTTATGGTTTATAGTAGTTGTTCCATGGAAGGTAAGGAGTAGTGATCCTTAAGGACACTTTATTTAGATCCCTAAAATCCACACAGATTCTGATTTCACCATTTTTCTTCCTTACCGGTACTAAATTAGAAACCCATGTGGAGTTCTTGATCGGGAAGATTATCTTGGCCTCTAAGATATTCCTGAGTTCTTTGGCTATGAGATATTCTATCTTCTTATTCACATGTATCTACTTCGATGCATGTGATTAGTACCCTCTTCTAGTTCAATAGTATGTTAGATGATGTCCTTATTATAACCATGTAGGTCATCATAAGTTTAGGTTATCACCTTATCATATTTATGGCATAGAGCCACAATCCTTTATCTTTATTTCGAGGTGACTAACTTCCCGACCTTTAGCTTCTTCCCATTAGCCATTTCCAACTCGACATAATCTTCATTGACCACCACAAATTTCTTCTTATCCATATTAGCATCATCAGAATCAAAAAGAATTTCCAACATTATTAGTCCCTTTGGAAGTTTGTTTGTTTTGAGCTAGATGACTTGATCTCTATATGCTTCTTCAATCGTACGTTGGATTTGGTCCACAAATTCTTCATATTGTTATAAGAAGAGCAAAATCTATTGGTCACTTTCAAAAACTTGCCAATGATCCACATTATCAGGTATAGATGGGCAGATGATCAACCTTACCGCTTCTTTGTTTGTTATCAGATCCTGGGTTGGATCGAATTGTGATCCGATATATGCCATCCTATCTTCTTATATGTTTTTTTCTAAGGGATAACCTTAATGTTAAAGGCTTCAAAGTATTTAATAAGATCCCATACCCTATGATGGTAGGACCTCATTCTTGGATTTTTTTGTTGCAAAATTACTTCTAACTTTTATTACTACTAATTCAAAGTCCCCAAAGACTCTTAGTTTTTGTATGCCCTCTTTATGTGCCAACATCAATATTTAGACTAAATCCTCATATCTAGCTTCATTGTTGGTGCAAGTGAAGTGGAAGCAAAATTCCTAGAGTATCTTTCTTCCGCTTGGTGAGGATAGGCATATTCTAGCTCCTAAGTCATTCATGTTTCTAGCTCCATCAAAATGTAGAGTCCATATATGGGATTCCTTCATGAGATTATTTTCATTTTTACTATCTTCCCTTATGATATTTGAGATGTTGGGATTCTCATCAAAGATCACATAATTACCTAACCTAGTGGAGTAAAATTTTAAAGGTGTCTCCACGTGACAAGTCAACCAAAAAGTTTATGCTTTGGTGGTCATATTCATCTATATATAACTCTTCTTTGGGTAATCATGGTGTGTGAGGATTTAAAACCGAGGCCACTTGATCTATTATATGTTCCTCCATGAGGGGATATGATAGTACCTTCATTTTGGATCCATACTTAGTCTGTAGGATCAGATGAGACCAATCTAGGGACATGTAGCCTCCAATTTTAGCTGTGAAGTCACAGGATAGACATAATCGAAGACTAGTGGAACATCAATCACCACTATATCCTATGGAATAATTATGTTTGGGAAAGAATAGAGTTACAATGGGATACCTCTAATAACACCAATGGTTTGAATTGATTTCCCATCTAGTTGCATGACTCCTCTCCTTAGGGGCTCATACTTAATTCCCAATGCATTTGCTATTGCTTTATGCATCACCATTATGTTTGTGCTAGAGTAAATCATGGAGTTATGTAGTAATTTCTTACCTATTATAAGAGTCATGAAGAAGGGTTGGGGTCTTGGTTTACCTTTCCCTTCTTTTTGTTCATTAGTACTAACTATGTTTGAGCTTGAGTTGTTTTGAGTTGCTTTTTCCCCTTCTTGGCCTCGGTTGGGCTGTGACTAGATTTTAGAGCTTCTTGAAGCAATTCCTTTGTTCTAGAATACCCAAAATTATCCCATAAGGATATATTGGTTGGTACCCTTTTAAGTTTTTTGACTTCATTTATTGTCTAAGTGGTTGTAATTGGAGAATAGCTGGTATTTCATTCTTTCAGTCACTAGATGGAAGGTACTTTGATTCCAAGTGGTTATTGGAGTCTCTTGTCTAGGAATGGATGGAGGGATGGTGAATGCCAGAGGTTACTTCCTTGTTTCATTCATTGTTGTAAGATAGGACCATGGATTCTATTGTCACCAAATCACTACACCCTCCGAATGGCTAGAATGTGAATAGGACATTCGGTGTGATTGGGACACATGGGATCACCTCTCAAGTTGTGGGACTTGGGATCGAGGTGAACCTCAGAGAAGGCTAGATTCCTCTTCCTAAACTAAGTGTTGTACTACTCCTAGTGTAATAAAATGGCTATCTAGTCCTATGCTAAAATTTTCATGGGTTTTAGGGAAAGAGATTTGTAGAAATGAAACTATACTAGGGATGGTGATGCACCAAATAAAGGGTGTTTCTAGACTTAGGAAGGGTTAATTTGAAGAGGGTTTGTGCACCACAGGTCAACTTCACCTACTGCAACTTAGAGAGGTACAAAATACCATAGACTAGGAAGCAAGCATTCCCTTTATTAAACTTGATTAGAAAAACAAGTTATCAGTATTCCAGTGAAGAAGGATGAACTTGAGAAGGGTTAACAAGCACCACAACTCAAATGCATGCAATGTTCCACCACTTGATAAGCACAAAATCTAAGAACCGTAAAAGAAATGTGAACTTGAACATTGTACCTACAAGCATGAGAAAAGGCACAAAGAAGTATAGATGGATGAAAGGGTTGAGATTAGTCAAAAAACACACACTTTTATTACTTCAATAATGTGTACAATGCATCATACATTCAGAAGAGGAAATGATTTCCATTATAGTCTTGAAAAGGAGGATTCAAAGTTCCCTCAACATACAAGGACAACTTGTAGAAGAGAAAGACTCTTGAAAAATTACACTTGCCTAAGATGCCTAACTTTCCAACCTATTTGACAAGTTGGAACCTCTTGAAATGAGCTTCCAACTTACATTTTAGAAGAATATGTGAGAGAAAGAAGAGGAAATATCATGATTACATTCCTAAATTAAAGGCATGTGATGTATTTATTATAGTTGGTTGAACCACTTTATAAGGTTCCATCATGTGTCATTAATTATCTCTGCTGACCTAGTCTTATTAATTAATTAAAAGAATATTTAAATAAAATATTTAAATAATAATAATAAATATTATTATTAAAATATTTAAATAAAAAATATTAAAATAATTAGAAAATAATGTGGGACCCCCGTTGGCGGTTTGACTCGAAGAGGGAGGAGGGTCACGAGGAAAAGGCCAAAATTGAGTCCAACTCGGTGGTTGGCTGGTTGAGCTGAGCCAACCCATCGAGTTGGGTATCAAGCTACTCCATGTTGCGTTAGTTTACCTTAGGGTAAACTCACCTTGTTCTATGAGCTCAATGCTTCATCGAGCTCAACTTAGTTGACCAAGATATTGTAATGGTTGGTACGAGCTCTCTTTCACCATCGAGAAGAAAATGAGCTAGAACTCACCACATTCTCCTCGAGTTTTAACTCTACATTGAGGTCATCACCAAGCTCAAAACCTATAACTGATGAGCTCCCCAACTGAGCACCCTTTCAAGTTCATCAAGATCTAATATGAGCTTTGTCTTTTGTGAGTTTTGAGTTCACCAACCAAGCCAACCCTGGACCTGATCCCATCTAGCTTTGCACTGAGCTTGCCATCCACCGACTTGGGAAACATATCTTCCTTGTCTATGAGCTCAATGATTTTTATTCATAACTAAGTTGGAATGTGTCTATGAGCTCTACGTTTTATTGCTCATTCATGGCAAGTCCAGTGGTAAATTATCCTTCATAAATCTATTGAGCTCTTTGGCCGATCTCCTTAACCATGCTACATTCCACTCAATGTACTCAGGGCTATCCATGTATTAAGTGAGAAACTCGAGCCTCCACATTAAAACCTCTTCCTTTCACCGAGTTTGTTGGATTCTCTGTGTAGCTCATAGAATGATGTCAAGCTCCCTCTCGATATTTTGTATTTTGTGTACTTATAAACTAAGTGAATTGGCCATCATTCTTCGACATCGATGACGGTACTCTCTCTTCTCGCCAACCTCAATAGGTTTGGCATCGACCTGAGTCCTCCTCATTAGCTCAAGTGACTCGATAATCCACTATCCGTGATCAAATCGATAAATCCATCTTTCCACATGAGCCTGAGATGATATTTCAATGGTCACGCCATCTTTCCATGTGATTCTCTTAGCGATGCTCTCCTAGCCGAGCTATGTTAACTCGACCCACTCGTGAGCTCTTTTTCGTAGTCTTCCTTACATTGAGTGGTTTACACAGTTCTAACTTGGTCACCCGATTTATCTCACTCGCTGACCTATGAGCATCATTTTGCATACAAGCTTTTAATCCATGTCCCTCACCTGGGATAGGCTTCATTCTATGATCATCCTTTATTCGTTTACTCATGTCATCGAGTCACGAGCTCCCTGTGTTCAACCACTGAGCTTTGTGCATGGTTCAACTCACAGGTCCCTGTCACCTCAATACTTGGCTCCACGAGCCCAAAATGCTTCCATCACCAAGCTCCCATCATGTTAAAACTGAGCCACCAAACTCTGTGATGAGCTCTGACTTTCCTCGACTCACCTTGAGCTCACTACCAACTCGATCATGTTGAACCCAATGCCAACCCACCTAGTCCTTGATGAGATCCTCTTCATATATGTATTGAATCTCACGAGTTAAGTGTCATGTTACTCCATGAGTTCCTCATCATCGAGTCAAAGGTGAAGGTCACACCATCACCGAGCTTATAACACCCTTGCTTGCTAGTCGAGTTCCACCTCTATTTTTAGCTCCTTCTTGAAATGATTCTCCCACCATTGAGCTCTATCATGCATCTCTTGAGATGTGATTTATGCATGTATTTACGGAACTCGGTTCAATTTCCTCAGGATGAGATCATCACCACATGCAACCGAGCCCTAAGCACATGATTCAACCGAGCTAGAACTCTCTGCATTCTCCATGGCTCATCTAGCTCATCACTTTCTCCTTTCCATTCTAATCAACTGAGCCAAATCAATATTGACTAAACTCCCCATTGACCCATTGAAAAATATCCCCTTCATGATATTTCTACCAAGCCATCAAATTTTTTGTTGAGCTCCTCTTCGTTGAGCTCCAAAATTGATTTGCGTGACCATAATCTATTCCATCACTGATCCTATTTTCTTGGCTCAAGATATTTGATTTTCCAAGCATTATCTCTCCACGATGTCTTCCATCTGAGAAATGAATTCTTATCTGTGATCCCTCCAACTATATCATAACCTTGTGTTCTCAGCTTCCAATGACCTAGCTAATGGTTTGGCATTCAACCCACTCAAACTCATCTTGATAAAATGGCCTCTCATGTTCTTTTTCCTATCTCTCAAGTAATTTGGGGTCACTTGACTCGGAGAAAGATTCAACCCTTACATCATTTTCGCTAAGCTCGATTCCTCATCATGGGAAACTAGGTGTCGACTTGCCAAATTTGTGGAATCTTCTTGCCATTCTTCCAAACTTGAACATGAAATTTACCACACGTAAGTCCCAAAGGGGAAAAATGAATTTTCAAGGCCATTTTTTCATTTGAACAACTTTTCCCTATGGCTACCCTTCCTGGAACTCCCCAATCAATGATTTAAATGTGGAATCTTGGTGGCAATTGGCCAACTCTATGGGAAATAAACCAAGAATTTCCCGAAAACCTCTTCGACTCATGACTTGGATGGTTTTATGTGTTCTTTCCACCCACTCAAGTGGAAATAGGCTAAAACTTACCCGAGCTTTCCTTTGATGTAACTCAACAGTGTTCCACCGAGTAGCTCATTGCAACACTTCAGGCTGAGCTAACCGCTACCACTCCCTTGACTCGGACCCAGACCAATGTGACTTAGATTCTTGTGCCTGGGTGAGGCACTTCTTGAATTTTGACTCAACCTTCAAAAGCTCCAACTCGATCCTTAAACAAACTCCAACTCGATCTATGAGCTCATTATGTTTTTATTGTGTTAGTTTGAGCTCCCCGACCCTAAGCTTATTCCCTGGAAAGCTTGATTTTGTGAGCCATGGGTCCATCTCACAAACCTTGAGCCGCTTGATGTCATTTTTAATAATTCACTCCAGGTCAACCGAGCTTGCCTTATATATCATAATGCCTTAACTATTATAGCTCGATATTGAGCTCGACTCCTTGAACTAAGCTCCCCATATTGACTTAATGTCTTCCCGACTGGTTAGCCCTCTGAGTAGCTCACCGAGCTACTCGGCGAGCTAAATTTTTTCTTGATGGCCCTTGGCCTATTTTGTAACCTCTTTCCATTTTTTGGAAAACTTTCCGTATTTTCTTGACTTGACCGACTCCTTTCAATGTTGAGCTAGCATCATGTTGGCATTGAACTACACATCGAAATGGGCACCAAGTAACCATGTTTCAAGCTAGGTGAGGTAATATCATGTATTAATTAATTTATCCCCATGATGACTAGAAATGGGCCTGTCGGGACTAATGTTTTGTTTTGAACATAATAGGACTTCATTGTCCAATTTTTCCATGTGTGCAAAATTGGATAACATCTTCTATCATCCACTTCTTGGAGTGAGTGTTATAATCTGATTTTACCATATTCTTAGATGTGAATGTGTCATTTGTGAATACAAATTATTCTCCTTCAATCCAAGATAAAAGTGCATGTTCAGGTGCAATATTTTCCTCTTTATAGGGACATCCCTTTTATATCACACAAAAAGGACATTTTGAATCCACAAGGACTTGCAAAGTCTCGCCATCATTAACCTCGTAGACTTCCTTTTCTCTTTACTCTATTTCCATTTGTTGTAGATTCCCGTGAAGTAAATCTCTTGGTAAATGTGGGGTATTACAAGGAATCACCAAGCATTGGGATCTTCCACAAAATTATTATATCCTGGAATCATTTCTCTCCCACTATTGGGTGGGAGCGTCTAGAGTGGTGTCGACTAGAACAATTTAGTTAGATGGTTATGTCGGAGGTGGTCTCTAGGCATTTTGATACTGTAGAGGATAAGTGGTTCTACTCCCCTGATGGATTTGATAATTTTTTCTTGGATATTTGTTTTGACTCCTCTTAAGATTAACTATCTCATTAGAGAAAATCCTAAGGATATTTTTACTTCTTCCATATCCGAAGAAGAAGAAGATGGTGTAATGATAGGGGTGATGGCTCCTTGGGAGGATGGGTAGTTGTATATGGACATAGGAGCTTGGGTAGATATTGAGGCATGTGCCTGAGGAAGGGAAGTTATCTTAGGATACACTAGTAAAGGGATCTTTGGGGGAGCTTCCAAGAATCTACAAATTAAACTCGATTGGAAGGCAAGATCATATTTTTGTGAAAAATAATTCCCCCTTAATGACTAAATCATGACGGAGATATCCAAGTTTAGAAACTTTAGATAAAAGACACTAGCCATACCTACATGTGGTCTGGCTAGAACTATGATCCTTTGCCATGTCTTATGGAATATGGTATTGAAATCAGTCATAAGATCTTGTGGAACTTTCTTGATGTTGATAAGTTGTTGTAAGAGTGAATACCTATCTCATTTTTCATTGAATCTTCTAACGAATACATTTCCCAATTGATCCCAGGTACCAATGGAGTTAGGAGTCAAGGATCTATACCAGTCGATAAATTTTCCCTTAAAGGAGGAAGCTAGCTATATTAAAGCAACATCTTGTTCTGTGATATAATGTACCATCCATATCTCTACCACATCTTGAATATTTTCCTCCAAAGTCTTAAATTCTTCACTACTAAATTTAGGTAGTTCCTTCAGCGCATTCGATGGGATGGGAATCCTTGTTGTGGGATGCACTGGGAAGATGAGATGACTTCCCTGATTCCATGAGATGAACTATCTAGGAGGAGAAGATGGTTGATGAGCCATTATAATAGGCTTAGAGACTCTACTGGAATGTAAGAAGGGCCTACCAAGTAGAGGTGTTGAAAGAGTTCTATTTGGAGGAGATGGAGATCTTTGAATATATCTACCTCTTCTGCCTCTTCCTAGGATAGTTGTAGGTATTCAAATGCACCTTCTTCTCTTGCTCTCGACCTTGTTTGAATCCTTCTCATGAGCTAGAGAGGATTAAACTGCCAATAATACTTAAACCAATAGATATATTGAATAGAGTCACTATATGTGGTATTACAGAGACTCCAAAGTCTAAAATTGCTATGTCACACACCAAACCTAGCAATATTTGAAGTTTTAAGCTTTCAATGCTTGTCCCATCGGGCATGCCAGGAAAATTTTGATGATTATATTTGCAAATGAATCACCAAAGTCATGGGAAATCTTAGGGATGTGGGATTTGGCCCCTAAGATGACCTCCAGATTTTGTAGAAGTTGGCTCTTCTCCAATTTGTGTTGAGATGAAGGTTAGAGAGAAAATAGAATAATGTGAAGATCCTAACAAAGGTGATGCACCGAAACTTTGCTAAAAAAATCACAAAGCTAATATTGAAACATCTATTAGATTAGTAGAAGAGCATCAAGCATGATCAACTATTCTAGAGATATCTCAAATTATCAAAGGCTGGATGAAATTAAAATATAACCATGTGAATGAAAATATTTATGTAAATATCTAAGGGCATATAGCATGATAGATATTTAATCATTCATCTAAAATTGAATAAAAGTAACAGGAAGAAATAAAGGACACAAAATATTGTGAACTTGTAGGTGCAGAACAAGAACTCTTATATTTATAGAAAAATAGTACATAAGGCCAAAGTGGCATAGATTACAACGTTTCATTACAATAGATCTTTTAAGGTCAATGGACACAATAAACTAAACATAAATTCTTCTATGGAGCTCTAAAGTTATTTTTCTCTATTTTTTTTCTCTATCACCATAACATTCTTATATAGACCCCGTAGCTCTTGCTTCAACGTGCCTCCATTAAGATTTTGCCCACATTTAGTTTTACCTAAAAGATCTTCAAACTTCATTCTTTAGGACTTGAGATCGCATTCACTCCATCAGACCTTGAGCCCTTTGCTTCTTTGATTTTTCCTTTTGATGGTGGAGTCTTCCTTGCATGACACAGGTGACAATTGTGTGCTACTATGGGCATTCATTTTTCTTCTCCCTTTTAAATTTACAACATGGTGACACATGGACACATGTGTGCTTCTCCACTTTATCATTTGACTTTTCAACATGCTTGGGGATACTTAAATGTGCTTTTGCCACATGGAGGATTTTCATTGCTCAAAGACTCCTGATTCTTTTTGCCTCCTTATAATTGTGTGAAAGGGACATGTGGATACCCTCAATTTCGAGCTCCATACTTAGGAAAAAACATATCTTGAAAAAATGCAAAATAATGTCAAAAGGAAAAGGGTTCGGGGTGAAAAAAGGTAGCACTAATATAAGATCCCCGAAACAATGTAAAAATATTTCTACATGACCCAAGTGTCCTCCATTATTCCCCTTGCATGTATCCTTGTTTGGGGCACCATTTTCAACCTTTTCATTAAAACACGAACATTCGGAACTGAATCTTGATAACAAAAACATTGGTGTAACTATCTTGAACATTGTTTAATTGAGTATGTGTGTACTTGTTTCCCTATTAGGTAAGTTGGTTTATTTTCTCATATTACATTGCATTATGTATGTTACATGGAGTTAAGCATTTTTAGTAATGAATAAATATTAGTATTATAGATTTTCATGTTATTTTACATGTTTTTTGTATGCGTACATTTTAATAAGAGTTGATGATTTAGATCATATGAGAAAAGTGATGAAAAAAGTTTTTTATCGAGCGATATGGATGCAAAGGTTATTTTCATTTTCATCTCTCAATTCTCATTACTATTTAGACTTTCTTCCACCTGGATTCTTCTATCTATTTCCTTCCTATTTTTATCATTGATTGACTTCTTCTATCACCCCATCGACACTCATGGGGGAATCCTCCATTCGACTATTTTTCTTCCAAAAAGTTACATGTTTATTCTTTTCTATTTTTTTGCAATGACATCACTTACACCACCCCAAAGAGGGGATATGTAGACACCTAAAATCTAATTCTATATTTTTAATGCTAAATTGGTACTCATTATCCTCTATTTCTATCATTTCCATTATAATTAGTTATTTCGATAATTAACTAACATTTCCATCTATTTTGGTCAATCACATGACACTTTGTTAATTAACTAGCTTCTATCACATTCTTGATGTCAATTAATAAAACTTCACTAGTTATAATCCTCTTCAAATCAATTAATTAACTATTATTAGTTAATTAAGCCTTTTAACATGCATTTAATCAATAAACCCTTTTATTGGCTAAATATTACTTTCAAATGCTTCCAATCTTATCAAATTCCTCCTAAATCACCTCCAAATAGCCTAAAAATCTTATTCTAGCCTATTAATTAATCCTAATTGATTAATTAAAACACCCCCAACTCCCAAATCATCTAATCATGGTTAATTAGCCTAGAGTTACTTTATCATTTATCCCGCATTCATTTTGATTCAAGATTTCCCCAAATAGAAAGCTATAAAAAGGACCAAGCTCCTACCTTCACATCTTACACCATACTTTGAATATTACCTCATATAAAACATATGATTTAAGAGCCTTCTCCATTGAATTAGAATAGCTTAATCATCTCTTTTCATCCATTTTTCAGGAAGATCTAACATTGTTTAGAGAGATCCTCTCACCATTAATGAAGTAGCTAAAACATAATTTGATTGCTCATAGATATAATTAGGTTCATTTTAAAAGCAATCATTCATTCTAGTAGGAATAGTTGGAAATTAGATGATGTTCTTCATTTATTAGCTAGATTTCATTAAGCTTTAATCATGATGGTTCTAAATTAGATTTTAGTTTAGCTATTTTAGACTACTAGTGTTAGTCTAAGATAAGTATCTTTACAAATTTTAAGTAGTTCACAAATTGACTAGTAAAAGATATTATCCTTGACCATACTCAAATACATTGTGATTGCACTATTATTAACATACCTCATATTGATAAATAAAAAGAGGGAGAAGATTATATACCTGTACTTAATGTACAAGTGGAATCCTCCTTCTTTGATGGTTTTTATTTTCTCCTTGGATGGAATTCAAGATGCTTCATATTTGTGCACTTACTTTGGCATCACTTCCCTTGATAAAATGATGAATTTTCTTGATTAGGTGATATGGGTATTGATAGTTTGCTTGGATATTTTAGTAGCATAAGTTTGCAATTTTTCTAAGGTGGTGTGCATGGAGGGTGGCACCACTATTTATAGCTAAATGGAGGGTCAAGATTAATCCATGTAGGATTAGATCAATGGTCTAAAACGCATGAGGATGGAGAATTCTATAGAATTAGAGGATTCTAGAGTTTATTAGAATCCTCCATTAAATTAAAAATTCAATGGAAGGAGGGATTTTTATTTGAATATTTGAAAATAAGAGGGAAAATGGAGATGCTTCTAAAAATATAAGCCTCTAGATTTGGAGGGGCATTGTGTTTGTTGTTAGGTGAAGTTAATTATATTTAGTGTGGAGATTACAAGGAGAGGCTAGGTGTAGAGTAGGCATAGGGTAGGTATATTTAAAATTACTAGAAAATAATTAATAATGATTAGTTTGTGGGATTTTTATATATTAATTAAGTATTAATATGACTAAGGGTAGGATGGGATTTTAAAATGGATAATATAAATAATTGACATATAATAATTAATTATTATATGGTTAATGATAGGATTAATAATGTAAAATGAATGTATTATTTTTTAAATGGTTATTTCAACATTTTACATGTATACAATCCTACAAATTTATTTTTTCATTTACCATTAATTTTAGCATTCATTAACATTCATCCATTCACATACATTCAATAATAGCTTATTAGGTGTGCACAATACATTCAAATAACCATAACACATAATAAATAATGCATATATATAATATTTAAGTGGGAAACCCTCATTGAAATAACCTCCACTGAAACACAAACATTATATTGCCATGTTTCAAATTTAGTGAGGCACCGACCCCTAGTTTAGTAGAGCACCAACCCTATAGGAGCACTAACCCCTAATTTAGTGTAGTGACCACTCCAAAAGGAGGATAAAACTACCTAATATGAATAAAAACAAAATCAGACACCTGAATATTATGTTGTTTGAATTTATTTTCCGACACAACCGATGGAGATCACTAATTAAGTTCATAAACCTTTCTTTAAACCCTCATTCCTTCAACTTGCTATATCTTATTCTTTCACAACTTGTCTTGGATTAAAATTATTTATCACATTATCTCAATCATTCCTCAACCTATAACACACTACCTCAGCCTTAAAATCATTCATTCATACCCATTACACTCTCACATATGGGTCGCACTTTTCCCTTTAAGAGCACTAGCTCAAAAATGAACTCAAAACAATTTCTTTATAAAATTTTATTTTCACAAACATAAGGGATGTAGGTACTTCATGAATAATTTAAAAAACATAATAAAATCCCAATACATCTATTAAAACATTCACACTTGACCCATATAGGTTAGTCATGCCCAAACCCACTAAACATGCTCGAAACTAGCACAAAACCCTATTACCTAGATGAACTAAAACCACAAATGCCAAATACATAGTTATAAAATTTCAAAAATTCACCATAAATATGTAATATGAAATAAAAAATCAACCGTAGTAATTAATTATCTTGTACTAATCGAAAAATTCATAACACAACTCAACATGTTCATAAGCTTCTCAAAATAGTTATTTCCAACACCCTATCTTCATCTTTGGGCATCAAGACCACCCAAGAACAACTCAAATATGGAATGTAACCTCTCTATGTAATCCTTGGGATTTTTATATCACATCCATTTGTGTTATATTTCATTAAATGTCCATATGTGCAAACCACACCAACTTTCCTCTTCACCAAATTGAGCTGCCCAGAAAGCAATTTTACAAACTCAACTAGTTTTCACCTTTTTATCACTTCCAATACATAAAAATTCCTTCAGTAGGAAAAAAAAATTCCTATTCACTCTAAAAATTATATCAAGCATAAATTAATCCATCTCATTCCTCATTCACCTCAATCTTTCAACCCGAGCAATTACATCTGTCCCGAAAACTAAACATCCTTCTTCCTTAAAAATGACCTGGATGACCCATCAAAACAATTCATAAAGACACAATTCATATACCACTATAAATATATCTAAATCCTCTTTCCATAACATATTGTATTTCCTTACAACTCTAAGTTGGAGGCCTTTAACCAAGATCATCTATACGCAGACTACTATTTTAGCCTTCTAGGACTCAAGAACCAAGCTTGAGCTCAACTTTCTCCATCACCTCAAAAATCACTTCCACACTTGACCATATTATGGAACACATTTATAAATTATGTATAATAACTCATAAATCTTCACCAATTATTAACAACATATAATCATCACCTTACCTCATGAAGCCACTTGACACCCTATTAGATCAAGCATCCTCTAGATTTGACCCTCAAAGAATAGGTCATAAATTATTCATACCATATATAAAATTAAATTTTGATATACCATTAGAAATATCTCTGAGACATTATTACAACACTACATTAATGGAATCCTAACTCCTCCCGTAGCTCCTATAATTTCACTCTTACCATGTACTACTCAAAACTACCCAAAAACTAGTCTTCATAAATAGGGCACACTTTTCCATTTTTCACTTCAAACATGATTATAAAATATCATGTATGTGTAGAAAATCTCAAGGGATAAAAATAATTTCAATTTATTTTTCAAATCCTTTGGAAAATCTTTCCTTAAACTAAATATATTTAGAAACAATAATTTTTAGGTGGGGCCCACATACTGTCACAAACACTATCTTACCTTTCTAGAAATATTAATGATTCCTCTAAAACATCCAATAATAACTTTGGAAAAATGAATCAAAACCAATTCATTATAATCAATTTTCTCCAAGTCACTTTTAGCTAGGTTTAACTAGGGTTTCAAAGCAACTTATCTTCTTAACGATCATTCATAAAAACATGATGATTAAACCACCTCATTATTTTTAATAACACTTTTTAGTTTCATGTAAAAACATCCCTAAAATTATATGGATCCCATGCATAGAAAATAATTGATAGAGAGCATCAGAAGGTCAACTTTTGTCTCAAAAACACACTCTAAATCACTCTGTTTTTCCAAAATAGCTTTGAAACTCTCCATTCATTAATAATTACTTGTGTCAAACTGCCCATTCTCACCTTCTTACATTCCAGTAACCTCATACATGCATTGAACCTTTGAGTACTGACCTAAAAATCACTATATATGCCTTATATACCACTAAAATGCTTCTATCATTATTGGAAATGACTGATAAATTCCAAAATGCATGCTTCCATCATATTCTACAAGCTTCAGGACTAGGAATAGTCCTGGAATGACCTAATTCAACCATGAAACCTCATGAACTGACCATGCTAGCCTCATTTAGACTCATGTATACCTATAACACACATTTAGGACCATTAATGACCTCATGAAAACATTAAACCACCTTGGAAGGAATCAAACCATGACTATACTCACTGAACCATGCTTCAGGACAACATAGAACTCACCAAATCCTGATACTACCAATCAACCTTAATCTTTGACATTATAATAACACCTCATGAAGAATCATATGACCTCATGACACCCTTTTACATAAATGTAATTTTCACCAATGAAAAAAACAAACACACAATGGCCAAAAATATTCCCTTTGTCATGGATGGCAACCAACAAGACCAACACACATACATGACCTATTTTCCATATTTTTATTCTTCTCTCCCCTTTGACATTTATTATAAAGGATATTATGATGACATAACTTAAGAAATTACAACACAAGACTAGAAACAATGGAAAAAATGCACAAAAACAATTTCTTTACTTGACTCCCTAGGCTTGTATTTTCCCTTATCTCGACCTCAACAATAGCATATGGACATCCAATGGACCTAAAAAATCCTCAAAATATCTCCCCCTAAATTTATAATCCTCAATTTGGTTTTCATTCATGCTTGACATTACTTTCTAGGACTTGTTCAAGCTCAAAAACACAAAGTATGCCTTCAAGGCAAGTAAAACACCATTTAGGACCATGTGCCCTAAGTTTCATTCTCATACTATTGTAATAAAACTTATCTAAGCTATAGAATCAACAAAAACATACAAAACACTTTCCAGGATATCCCCTAGAACCATACCATCTTCATCTAGCTAAAAACATAAAAATTTGAGTTCTTACCTTATACACAATTCATGGAGTAGGTCCAAGCATATTATCAATATCCTAAGACATTTCTTTAGTATTTTTATTCCCTTTCTTGATATTATGAATTTCTGACCCATGACTTTCATTCCTGACACCTATGTCTAAAAATTCCATCACCACAGCCACACACGTTTCTTAGACACCTTAAAGCACAAGAACTTCTGATTTGAGATGAAAAGCATCTCCTTGACTCATATAATAATGCCCTACATCCAATTTTTATCTTAAGACTTATCTTGTCAATCTTCATGAACAATACCTTCAAGACTTGATGCTTAGAATAGAGTGTGATTTCACTTAACTCACTATTTTTGAGCTAACTTGACAACATCATTATTGGAACAAAATCATGCCTTCTTATACATTTAAATCTCGACTTATAGTGCATTGTTAACCATATTAACAACCTTCAATCCTTACTAGTCACCTAGAGTTCGACCATGAGGAAAATATTGACATTGCAATACTTCATTAGCAATCAACATCCTTACCATTTGTGCTCCCCCTATATCATATCACCTTCAAATACTTGTAGCATATCATAAATTTTCCACCATACTCTATCACAAATCTTTATCACATTCGAACTAGCTCCCCTTTCGTATCTCTCGTATTCTAAATTATTAGCTTCTTTGACCCATTAAGCACACTTTGAAGGTAAATGTTAACTTCCATTCCTTATAAGTTCACCATTATAGTATACATCATGCTACAAAACCCTGTAATAGTGTAATATTAACATAGAAATCATGTGATGATTTGTATAAGCCTTGAAACATATTAAACTTAGTAAAATAAGTCTTGATAGATACTTAAGACATCTATTGAGGGTTTAATATTCACATTATACTTCCATGAAGTCACATACACATGTAGGTTAATCATTACAATATCACACATCCTTTCACACCCTTTTCTTTGACTTTCAAACACATGTTCCTCAGGTTCTTGATCAAGTTTTTATAGATTATTTATAGCTCATAAGATAATGAATTTTCAACCATAGCATGTCAAACAATCAGATTATTCTTTAAAGCCCTTCAAGAACCTAAAATTCACACTTACCACTAGAATGAGGCTTGTAAACAATCCTTACTAATCCTCTTAGACATATTCCATACCTATGGCTCACTTATGTCTTCTTGTAAGATATCATACTATAGAGACCATCACTTTGAAAAACATGATCACAGTCATAAAAAACACTCACGATACCTTTACATCTTCATCATGAGTTATGAACCGAAGAGGTAAAATGTACTATTCACACAAAACTTTAACACACTTGATAATAATCAAGTCATATACCCTCTTCTAGAGTAACTACAGATCTTGTAAAAGATGCATCAATAAACCTTACAAACAATCCTTATATACCTTCGTTGTTAACTAATAATACTCATTTGCTAATCATTGTACTTTACCATTTATTATCACTTTCCTAACACTTGAGATTCTTCATACTTATTTTTAAGTACATGAATAAGGTACTTATTGGTACTAGCACAAATTTTAGCCTTGTTTACCTTGTCTTGTTCAACCATACAACTTAATTCATACCTTCATAGACTTTGCGTGTGAAGACATCTTCTTTGATCTCATAATGCCTTACTACATAAAGTTGTACGCACAATTATTGGTTCACTTCTCCTTCATCTACTCAAGGTACTAGGTAATATTATTTACCTCCTTAAAGTCCTCTTAGAAGTGTTTTATAGTCATTCAAAAAGTCAAAGATCAACCCACTTACCTCAAGTTTTTTTTTAATCCAAATATTCTTGTCTTATAACTCTGTCATACATGACTTAAACTATAAACACTTACAAAACTAATCAAAAATATTCTCCACCATCCATTATTCTCCTTTACTTGTGCTAGAGAATGCAGGTCTCCTCAATTAGTGAAAGGTATACTTGTAGCTTCCCTATTCTATAAGGTCTCCTTGATAGTCAAAAGAATCATTAAGAAGAAATATTCTCGAGATGGAATGAATCAACCTAATCCATTCAAAATCTCCTTCACATCCATGAGACAAAGTTTCCTTTCAAATTTAACTTAATTCCACTGGTTCATTTTCAAGAAAAATAATTATCTCCCTTTGAAACCCCTGGTTTGAGATTTTTTTCCTCTGTACACCCGATAGATGAAATTTGATTGTTTCTCACAAATTAGCAATCTTGCCCTATCTTTGAGCTTAAGGTGATATGTTATTACCTGTAGAAGATGTTAAAACTAATTTAATCCTTGAAAATCTCTAAGTATTTATTAAAAACTAATTTTAATAGTAACTTGGAAGTACTCATGTACTCAAATGCTTCTTATAGCATCAACTTCAATTTCTCTTCATAAACTTAAGGTTATACATACTCGTCCTTTGAAGATTTTCTCTCTAGGAATATATTTACACCTTCATGGATCAATCCTCATTCCCTTCATATACCTTCAATATTTTTAATTAATTGATAAATTTTGACCATATAGACTTGTCATGCAAATTTGAAACAAGAAAATTCCCAATTTTCAAACCATGACAACCATACCCTTACCGAAAATTTTACTCAAATGCCATTTTGAACCCTCCTTCACATCAACCTAATATCTGATTCAATCCTATCCTATCCATCTGATTAGGTAAGATTTTTGTGTCAATGTTCCCATATGTGATTTAGGGATACCCAATCATTCCAAGTGATTTTAAGGCAAGATCCATCAAAATGAGCTTTTCGACAAGCTTGGGAAAGGTCATTTTTTATTTTCTCAAAGATGGCACACACCCCCATAGGGGAAAAAATCCTAAACTCATCAAGGAGGTGTACCAAAGAGATGAGAATATTTTTAGTCATTTTTGAATGATTTTGAGAGGTTTCACTAGTTTTAACAAAAGTGGGTCTTGAAGGCCTAAGCAGTGCACAGTGTGAAAACAACCCCGAGCTTTAGGAAGTGATTCTGGGAGATCCATGAGTTAGGAGAAAATAAAATATTTTTGAAAAGGTATTTCAGATACCTAGGGATGGTAATCTCATATTCTTCACAAAACCTAGGCGTATTATGTCCACAACCATTGTTTTGCATGTACGGCCTTAGAGTGAACAAAATTTTTTTTCAGGAGGAAATGGAAAAATAAAGATCGATACCCCCACCATAGGATTCAAAGGGTCATTTTTAGGAGGAATAATATATCAAAAAAATCCTTCGGAAGCTCGAGATATAGTCTCGTTACGTGGCTCCCAAGGTAAAAACTTCAAGAGTTAGTTAATTTGTGAGTTGAAAATCCAACCAATGGGAGAGTGGTGCACTTTTTTGCACCAACTATCCCAAGGATTTTGTGAATATGGTGCATGAAAATTAACCTCCCTTGATTTTAATCCTCATTCCATCATATGAACTTGGCAAGTGTTTAAGGTGTTATTTTTCAGACCCCGCTCAATCCCAACTATAAATCACGCAGCGAAACTTGGACCAATAGGGATGAGGCATAATATTTTGCACCAATTACAACAAGACCTTGGTGCAAGTGGTCCACAAAAGTGATTTTCTCCCCAAACAATATAAATATGTAAATTTTTTAGGTTTTTGTGCCGCCACCAATTTCTTTTGTTTCTCCTTCACACACCCACAAATAATCTTCCACCACCTGAAAACTCCTTCCAATCCTCCATTGCTTCTACTACCACACCTTAAAAATATCCTCCATCATATCTTCATCATCTTTTAACATTTATACAGTGAAAAAGATAGGATTTTCAAGAACAACTCATGAGTATGAGCTGCGAGAAACCTTAGGCTCCAAAACAAGAAACACTCATATCTTCCAAACCATGTGCCCGATCTCTATGAAATTTTGGGTAGATCTCCCTCATTTGAGAGCCTTATAAAATAAAAAAAAATACAAATATAAAATACAATATGGATTTTTTTATGGGATCCTTTAAAAAAATTCTTCCCTAGAGTGCCTTTTCTTCATTTCCCATCAAAGCTGTGTAGCGGATTGGTGACAAACTTGAACAAAGATTGAAGAGAAAAAAACCCAAAAAGAATCTACCAATTTTTCACCAATTTGAGACCCAAAAGTGAACTTATAAAAATAGTAAGTGTTGCTGGTTCTAACTTTCCATTTTTAGTAAGTTTCCAAAAAAGGAAAAATCTTTCAGAAGAGAAGAACAATGAAAGTTACACAACCTGAAAACTAGGGGACGTGGGTCAAAAAACCCAAAAAAAAAAAAAGAAAAAAGAAAAAATAAGCTTTTCAAAAATGAAAATTGATTTTAACTGGCCCCTAAGTACCTATGCCAAGCTTGGAATGTGAAGGAAACACTTCAGTGAAAGAAACAAGACCAAAAAAGTAACTTGCCCAAAATATCGTGAACTTAAATGTGGGTGATAGCAATATCGTGCACATATACCTAGAAGAACAAAAACAAAGATATTTGATAGCGTGAGGGAGCTAATGCAAGAAAATATATTTTCCAATGGTTTTTATGTAGCTATTGTCCATGCTTAGTATCTAAAAACATAGATATAGTGTTGTCTTGTGCCCAACACTATGAGCGAAATACATGAATAATCAAGGTGGATGATAATTCAATCATGGCATTGTTTAGTCCAAAGACCATATAATAGGGTTTTCACATTCCAATAGAGAAGGAGATGGTCCTAATCACAAAGGAATATGACCTTAGAATGGTTCAAGTCGATTCATACCTCTAAGTTATTTCTCTCGGTTCCTAGCTAAAACATGAGAGGAAGCCTTCTCGCTCACGAAAAATCCTCTCTGGAAGTGAGTTTCACAACACCTTTTCCGATATGACCATCCTTTGGAGTCAGGTCATGTGTGAGGAGAAAAAATTAATTTCATGATTGGATGGCACTCTTCATCACCACAATCATTGAGGGAAAGAAAATGATTGATTGGGGGAAGATTATCAGTGATGGCTTGCATTTCCAGCTACTTCAGTTCATGCTTCCAAAATATTTTTCATGACTTCATATCTTGTTTATGTCTTGGTGAGAAAAATATCATTGAAGGTTTGATTCCCACACCAAATATTCCTCAAAATTCTCCCACATTCAAGAGATATCCAAAACTAACCCTAAAGAAAATCAATCATCATTACGTCGGGGTGAATGAGGCGTTCACAATGTTCATGGTCAAGCTACTAGAAGGGAGTCAACACTTGAGAATGTCATCTCAAACCACTTTGCTTTGGTCAAAAGTATGGGTCAAGCTTCATCCAATTCTCCACATTCTCCTACTGAGGGTGGCTAGGTTCGAGCACACTCCACGAGAGGTTTTCCGATACCCAAGTGATCAGATGGTGTTGATGAAGCTTTGTAGGAAATTGGCTCGCCTAAAAATCAAAATGAAGAGTTAAAATAAGAAACAAGTCACCTTCCCCATCTCACTAGGGATTTTCACATGGAGAAGCTATCATGACGCTGCAAACATCAAATTTTCCCTTTCCCAATATGTATACACTCATATATTACCAGAATGGACTTCAATCTCAAGGAAAGTCTATAATTCTTTCACTTCCCATACTCACACCACATGCCTCAAATCGAATACTTTTGGTTCAATTTCATCAATGAGTATGAGCTTTATAAGCACGATAATATGAGGATGATTTGTGGATAAGATGAAAAAATTCAGATTAAAATGGTATGAAGATGGTTTTCCTGAATATGGCTCTAAGTTTTTTTATCTCGAGCAACTAGTAATAAAATCTTCTCCTCTCCAAAAATTACAATGGAGTGTGCATGAGTTGGATGATATCAAGGAATGCATCAAGGACATTATCAAGAGATTGAAATAGTGGTTTAAAAATAAGAGGGATGATATTCTCTTATCGGGAAACTTCTCATCCCTCCGAGATAAACATCATACCAAACAACTTCTAAGGCCAAGGATCGGGCGGGATATTAATTCATTTTAGAGATATTTTTAAGAGGGAAGTAGAATAACATGAGCCCTCTCCTATAGGATATTACATAATATAATAAGAATGAGAGAGATACCTATGGTGAACCTTGAATAGGGGAATTGATCTAGATAAACCCTCCATCTCACAATCTCTCGAATCATCTATCCCTCCTTCTTCTGAGGTGGCCTCACCTATACATGACCATCCTCCTCGGTTAGAGTAAGAAGTTATGATGATGCCCACCATTGAGCCAAAGTCTAATGTTATCTTCCCCTCAATTCAAGAGATGATCACAATAGAAAATCACATGATGCAACAAGAAACCATCCCTAACTTCTAAGACATTACTTTGATGGTAAAATCAAAGAAGGGCAATTTAGCTCAGGAAGATTCCAAATTCTATAGTAGCACCTATGGAAATTAGTCTGTGGAGATATTCAAGCCAAAGGTCATTAATCTTGTTGAAGAGATGACTCTAGCTAACTATGAAACAAGAAAAATTCCACTTAGACCTACAACATATGGGGTGATCTACACTTGTTTCATGAGTCATCCACTCACCTCATCATGAGGATCAAGGAATACAAATAAAAGTTGGATCAAGTGGATGATCACATTCACACCCTCACTTCCTATGTCCAAGTGATTCTAGATACTAGCATGGCTAATGCTCTCCTATCGAGGAAGTCACTCCAATTAGAAGCATTGATCTTGAGTCCATCAGAAGGACTCGGAATTCACCATTCAAGGAAGGGAAAATGACAAATGGGTGGATATGATTCTTGAGAAAGGAAGGAAATTGATTCCATAGATGATAACCTTGAAGAGATACATGGAAAACATGACAATGATAGTTCTCATAACTATGGAGAAAATCAAGGCCTAGAAAATCATCTTTGGGACCAAATGTACTCATTGGTTATGGAAATGGGAAATTTCAAGTCATCTCTTCATGTAACTAAAGGCATCTTCTCATCTACATAAGAGGATTTGTCTCAAGTTTGGGCCTAAGTGTTGTTCACTTGATATGAACTGATCAAGCGCACCATCGATGAGATGGAATCATATGAATAGGATGTTGAGAGGATACAAAAAGATGAAAGCGCCCAAATTCAAAAGATGGGGGTGTTGGTAGTGAACTCAGATTCTTCTACTGAGATGAATTGTTGAAAGCATTTGAGAGCTGAGTCAAGCTATAGGATAGAGATCAATTTTCATTCATAGAAAAAACCTTAGAATCTTTTTCATATATACATGAAATCATCTCCATCACTGTGGAGAACTATCAAAATCGGTACTTAGAATGCAAGAACATCAAATCCCTTACGGATAATTTCATCAAGTCAATAACCTTTTCTAGACTCCTCAGGAGTAGAAAGTGATACCAAAAGTAGAAAGATTCATCAAGGCACTCAAGAGCATGGAAATTCAATCGGCATTACTTCATGAAAGTCCATTAATTGTTGGATCATCTTTAGAATAGTAATCTCTCTCTTTTTCTTCCTTTCCTTATCTCACCTTTCTTCTCCCCCTCTTGTAATTTTTCATTATATGTAATCATGATATCTCGTCTTATTTAATAAAGTGACTTTATAAAGTTGAATTATTAAAGTCTCTTTTTTTATAAAAATGGAACTTAATTTCCTAAGTCCAAGGAATATGAAAATTCTCAAGATGAATGAGGAAATGGAAATTCATGTAAGGGGGAACCGAAAGGTCATTTTTATTCTATATAATGTAATGACACCCTCATTCTTAAGGGTTTTCAATTTTGTACACTCAAGAGAGATTCTTTCTTTGAGCTAAGCAAGAGAGATAGCAATTCTTCCAATTTCCTTCACTATTTTCCTCCATTTCCTACATTGTACAACTTGATGAAAATGTCAATAAAGAAAGGGATTATTTTCTTTCATGATTCATGAATGTGTGCAAATTTTTGTGCATGGTTTCCTCTGATCATTGACACTATAATCTTGTTGTTTCTTTATTACAAATTATGGATGTGAAATTTCTAATTGGATCTGGAGAGAATCTTAGTTTTTACTTCCAGCATTAATTTTACTTTTCTAATTTCTTAACTCCCCTTCCCCATTTATCAAAAAATTTCTCCCTTAAAAGCATTCTAAGAATTTTCTATAGGTAGAGTTGAGTGTGTTCATTGGATCCTTGGCCTCCTAGACAAACTTGATTTTTGTTTCTATTCATTCATAATAAAGTGGAGCTACACCACCCAAGTACATGGACATAGATTCCCTAGAGTGTTGGCTAGAAACCCACTAATTTTTCCTCTGACAAATTTTCTCACCAAAATTTTTGGCGCCCACCGTGGGGTAGACTTGGCAGTAATCTACACCCAATATAAAATTATAAAAATCTAAAAAAATTAAATATCCAAAAAAATCTAGAATTTGAGAAAATCAAGAACCTGTGTCTCATACCCATGGCCATTTTGGGTAATTCTTCCGTTGAAAGACCGAACTATTATTTCATATTCAAGAAGACATCACTTATGACTTGAGGGAAGCCGTTTGGCATAACAAATAAATCTTCATGTAGTATTTCATTTCCAAAAGAGTTTTGGAACTTGAAGAAGAGTGTGCAACTAAGTTAGAAAGAGCAAGAATAGTCCAAATACCTCAAAGAAGGCCTAAATTCATTTCAGATTTTCAAACTGGCTGATAACAAGTACACACAATTACAAAGACAAGGTGGGAATATTGATCCAATTTTCAAAAAAATTAGCGAAGATATGATTTGATCAGAAATTCAAGGTTGCCCCTTTGTCTAGAAGCATCCCTTTCTAGAAACCCAATCATGGTGAATCCATTAGAAGTTGAGTTCCCATACGAAATAAAAATCTTGAAGATTTCATGGATGTAGGCGAAGAAGAAACTCAAGAAATAAAATCAAGAGATGAAGTGAGATAATATCCCAAATTGAAGAGATTAAAGAGCTCGTGAAGAAGAAAATGCAAGAGTAGAAGCCCAATCCGTAGCTCTAGAAAGGTTCTAATCCAAACTCAAGAATAAAATGGCGGATGAGGAGAATAAGGTAGAGTGAATGTACCATGGGGTAGAAATAATTCCCCCACTTGCACTTCCACAATCGCTTCATGAGCTTCCGTAGGGATCTAGGTAGAACTTCCCAAAATTTAAAGGAGATGGTTCCCAACTCCTTGAGGAGCACGTAGAGGAATTTATCACCACTTGCAACGTGTTTTTATGGATCATGAAGATATATTATTTATGTTATTTATGGAATTATTACAAAAAAAATTTCAATTGGTTTTATATACTACCCACAAGGTCTATCACTTGTTGTGAAGATATAAAAACTAGATTTGAGCATAGATTCAAAACTATGGAAGACTGTTAGGATCTCTTGGTCAAATTTTTGAAAATCAAGGATGCCACTAATTTTATGAGATCTTTCATATCCAAGTACAATTGGATAATCATAAGGATCCCTTAATATTTTGTACCTCTAGATAAAAGCTGAAAAATATTCTTTATCAAGTACTCTACCACTTTGGAAGTTGGTTTCTTCCTTAGTAGATCCCAACCTAGGTATTTGAATGAAGAAAAATATTATATGATCAAGACTGAAGATGAATTAATCTTGTCGGAAAATTAAATGTTCCTAATGCAAAACAAAAAGGTTATATTTCAAGCTCGGCTCCCATGGATCCCTTGATTTAGAAGATGTCTAATGACATGATTTCTCTGAAGAAGAAAATAACATAGATTATCATGAGGAGTATGCGAAAGAATAATAATCTTCCTATCATGTCAATAATAACTCCACATTCTCACTAACTCACTCTTGAGGTGCCATTGGTCAATGATATATGTGAATCGAAGAACTAGAGGAGGAGACAGAAGAGGAAGAACCGAGAAGAAGAATAAGAAGGTGATGATGGAAACTACCTTAAAGTGGAAGAACTTAATGGTGACACTCAAAATGGCCTTATCAAGTATGTTTCATCAATTGAAGATGACGACAATGAAGAAGCACCAAGTTTCTCATGTGCGGTGTTCACTTGTGCACAATGAAAGAAAGTATATTTTTATTTAGAAATTGGTGCAAAGAATAATAAATAATATCCTTATGCCAAAATCCTGCAGAAAAAATTATTAGCAAGGGATCACCACTACTGCCGCCATAGATGGATTTGGCCAAAGAGAAACTAGGATTGCTAATAATACTGAAGCCTACTACTGTACCAACTAATGCCTTTGGTTCCTCTCCTAGTGCTAATTTTTTCTAAGAATAACTATTCTCCTAGTGCAACTCTTATAAAATCATCCAAAGCCCAGTCAAAACCAGCAAGTCCCTCACCATCTAAAATTGCAACCACATTTACCAAAGAGACCAAAGTTTCCAAGGTTGCATCACCCCCACAATGCAAAAATTCAACCATTCCTACAACATCATCCTCATTCCCTACTAAGTTGAGAATGCAAGAAGAACCAATTCTAAATCACAAATATGGAATATTGACAAACACACCCTGACTTAGTTTGAGAGGTTTGTTAATACCATTTGAAATAGTACCCCAAAGCCAAATATTTAAAATCCTAGTGCCAAAGGTCTATTTATCATGCCATCCACACCCTCCTCATATAACATGTTGACACTTAGTGCATCCAAGACCAACAAAGTAGCGCTTTTCTACCTTTCCCTTCTTGTCAAAGGTTATCAACTCAACAATTGTATCATATATTTTAGAGCCTCACGAAAATGTTATGCCCATCAAGGTATAAAATTCCTAAGGACTCACCTTGACCGATGCCAATGTCTCTTGCTATTTCATGGAATCTAAGAACTTCCATTAGTTGGTAGAATAAAATATGCTTATGTAGCCTTGGCTGATTTTCCAAAGAAAATGTGTTTCTCACTATTCTAGTGGTGGAAATTCTAGCATATTTCGAGACAATATTAAGTAGAATATTTTACATGGAATTGGGTGGAAAAATCAAGATGGATTGTTCCTCTATGACCATTCTAGTAAAGGGGAGATGAAGAAGCTATTGTCGAGTCACGAAAGATGAAATACACAGTTCAAAAATTATAAGATCCAAGAGAAAACATCTTCTTCTAAGATAACAGGATAGGAAATTACTTCTTCACTTCAGAGAGAGATGAAAATTTTCCTCTTCTCACAGAAGATGAAGAAAAAAAAATTGGACAATGGAGTTCGAAGGTAGCCACTCTAGTGTTGGATCCGGTGCGGGTTTCATATTAACTTCCCCTTTAGGTGAAGTATACACATTTGCCTATACGCTGCAATTTGATAATAAAAATAATATAGCGGAGTAAAAATCTCTCCTCCTAGGAATGGGTGTTACTGAAGAAATGAGATCAAGTATTTGAGATGTTTAGGTGATGCTAAAGTGATAGTCAAGTAGGTAAAGAAGCAACACTAAGTAAAAAACCCAATGATCGAGCATTATAGAAATAGGGTGTGGTATTGCATTGAATCATTTGATTCTTTTTCTATCCAACCCATTCCTCAATAATAGAATGACAGGTTCAATTTTATTGGAGTGTCATCTTCCTTAGTGATACCACATCCTTCCTTTTGGAAGGATAAATTAACCATAGAGATAGTTTTTAGACCCAGTGTACGTGATAATGTGAATCACTAGAAAGTTTTTAACGATGAAAATCAGATATTGGACTTCTTAGAACAAAGAGATAATTTAAATAACATCTTCTTTGAGGGAAGTGAGAACCCACATAAGGATTCAATGGTTAAAGAATAAAAATAAGAAATTGAAGAGATCGATGAAGAGGGTGTACTCAAGATCAAAGGAAACAAGACTCTAGAGGTCTAGAGTTGTTGGAAGATATTTTTGATAAGCATGACCACTTCATCAAGGATAAAGAAAAGGGACCATCAAGGTGTGCTACTGAATTTGAGAAGGAGAAAATTGGTACCACTTTGAACAGCCAAAAATGATCAATATTGGAAAATGATGTTCACCTGAAGAGAAGATAAGGTTTGTATCTTTACTAAAAATGTATTCAGATGTTTTGGCATATTCTTATGATGCAATCAAATCCTTCCAACAGAAGGAATAAATCATTCAATCCCTCTAAAGTCAAATTCTAAGAAGTTTAGGTAGAATCAAAGTTTATATAATCCCAATATTACTGGCACCATAAAAGAGGAGGTTTTGAAGATGTTGAATGCAAGAATACTCTTCCCTATCCACCACTCTACATGCGTAGAAAATATTTTCCCTCTATGGAAGAAGAATGGAGTGATAATAATTTGTGTGGACTTTTACAATTTGAACCCGACTTCCCTTAAGAACAACTATCCACTTCCAATCATGGACCAAATCCTGGAAGAATTCATTGGATCATAAATGCTTTCACTTCTTGATGGTTTCTCGGGATACAACCAAGTTGAAGTGAGAAGAGGATAGGTCCAAGATATCCTTCACTACTCCATGGGGAAATTTTTCATACAATAGGATTCCTTTTGGTTTGATCAAATTTAGAGAAACATTCTAGAGAAAAATGAATTTAGCATTCAAATATATAAAATATTACATATTCATGTATCTCGATGAATTGATGAGTATTCTCAAAAAGGTGAAGATATCACTTGGGCACATAAAAAATCACTTTGAGTTCATAACCTTTTTAAAACATATGTTTCCAACACATTGTATTCACCTTTAGGCATTAATACCACCCAAGAACAACTAAAATATGGAATTTAACCACTTTATGGAATCCTAAGGACTTTTTATGTCAAAAAAGTAACACCCTAGGATATCTAGTTATATATCCCTACTTTTTGGCAAACATGGGATGATATCACAAGAGTGGGATTTGCACAAATGAAATCAACCTCCAGGAAGGATGGTTCCTCTTCCTTATATAATGCAAAAAATACTCCTAAATGTTGGAAATACACTTATTTACTCCTAATATATCAATTCAAAGGGACCAAGGAGAAGGAAAGAACATAAGAATGAAGAAATCCTACACTAAGGAGGTGATAGAACCAATAAAAGGGTGTCAAATATTCTAATGAGGGAGAAAATTGAAGGAAAAATGCAATTTGAGAGAGAGGTCAACATAGATTCGACATAGTCCCGGGAATTGCATTTACCAAAAAATCTCCATGAGACACAATAATAAGAACTTGCAAATGAAATACATGCACATAATAGAAATACGAGTAATAGAGAGGAAAGGGAGATAAAAAAAAATTGCAAGGCAGAGAGAACACCAAAAACACCAATTTTATTGCTTCATAGAAGTTGAAAAGTCTATTACATCTATAAAATAGAGGCTCTAATATATTCTACATGCCCATATGAATCCTTACAGCTCAATGGAATTGAGAAACAATTTTCTATCATTTCCTATGTCCCATAATATCTCCCTTCTCAAATGAGAAGTGTTTACAATATATAGAAGGAGATGGAGAAGAGAGAAAGAGTGAAACTCATATTTATGCTCCCAAAAAAATTCATTAAATGATTTGAAAAAGGCATGGGCATCCTTACAAATTCATTCCCCCATTGTACATTTCTTTTGGAAGAAGAAATGGGCACCATACTTCATTAATGTTGGTAGTTGGGCTACTAGAACTATACAGTTTCATCTTTGGAGAGCGTTTTCCGCTTTTCTCCCATCTTCCTTCAAGTAATTTAATAACTTAAATTTCCATTTCATAGAGGATGTTGATACCTTTCCAATGATATAAAGTTTGTAAAAAATGGAGAAATGGGTCAAAAGTTATGGCCATTTTAAGTTCGCACGAAAAAACTATCGTTTTCCTTTGTAGAAATGAGGTTTTTCCTTTATTACGTGGTTTTTCCTTTATTGTATAGATTTTGTTTCGTTGCATGACATTTCCTTTATTTCATGAATTTTCCTTTTCCATGGATTTTCCTTTGTAGTGAAAATTTTCCCTTGTTTCGTGACTTTTCCTTTATTTTGCGGCTTTTCCTTTGTAGTTATGTTTTTCCTTTGTTGCGTGGCTTTTCCTTTATAGCATGTCTTTTCCTTTATTGTGTGGTTTTTCCTTTGTAGTAAATATTTTCTGTGTAGTGTGGATTTTCCTTTTTTGCATGGATTTTTCTTTGTTATGGGGCTTTTCCTTTGTAGTGCATATTTTCCTTTGTAGCAAAACTTTTCCTTTGTAGCATGGTTTTCCCTTTGTTGTGTGACTTTTCCTTTGTTGCATGACTTTTTATTTGTAACATGAGTTTTCCTTTATCACGTGGATTTTCATTTATTATGTTCCTTTTCTGATTTTCTCATTTTTCACCAAGTATGGGTTTCTTTGAGCCTAAAGAAAAGGATATCAATTCCTTGAACCATTGTAAGTGCCCAAAACACTAAAATGCCTGAAATTTGAGATTCTCCATTAAAACTCCATGAAGCACTCAAGTCTAATTTTCCAATTTGTCCATTTTTCCAGTGGGTAAAAATGGATAAAAATTTGGTGACTCATGGGGAAATCTACTTGCTAGATAAGTTGATCAATGGCCTTGAGGTATCCATTGGGCATGGAGTCAGCCTGATAACCTGAATCTAATATGAACTTGAAGAACAACCCCCTAAGACTACCTGAAGTGTTTCTTGGGATTGAAGTTGATCTATTTCTTGCTAGAATTTTCTAACTCATCATAAGAAATTTTCTAAAAAAATTTATGAATAACTGTAAAATTGTTTCAACTTTGAATTTCCCCCATTCCCCATGCGAAACTAATCTAAAGAGACAAAATAATGCAAAAATTTAAACCATCTCTAAATCAGATTTTTAGTTTCTCTGTATTTGAGAATTTATGGGGATTACAATTGTTCCCTAAAACCTTAAACCTCTTCCCAAAATACTTCCTCTACAACCCTACACGAATATGTGAAAATAGACCATCTAGAAAGCAATAAAACCTATGCCCACAGAACTTAGGAAAGGAAACATATTCTAACAACAAAACACTATGCTATAAGAACTTAGAGGAATTATAAATCCTAAACTAATATGTACAGAGATCATATTTCACTTTAGTAATAGTGCTTGAGATAGATTCCATTTACTGGAATATGCATCTCATCTCCATTCAACTTGGACAATTAGAAAGCTTTGTTACTCTTGCACCCCATGATCATGTAGGTACCACTCCATATAGGATCAAATTTAGAGTGCCTACCCATTTTTTCCATGTCAACATCCACGTCAGTACCAAATCTCCTTCCTAGAATCTCCTAGCTTTAGATTTCTTGTCAAAGGATCTATTGATCAAGGCGTGGTCCTTCTCCATGGTTTGTACTACTTGATCTCTCAGCTCCTCTAACTCCATAAGCTTTGAATATCTAACCTCTATGGGCTCAAATTCAGATAATTCCAACAACTTAAGAATCTCAAGTGCTGGAAATTCGAGAGATATGGACAACCTAACTTATTTTCCATGAATGGGATTTTAAGAAGAGCTAACAGTTGACTTCTTTGGTGTGATTCTATCAGCCCACAAGGCTGATTTGAGCTTGGTATGCCACATTCTCGATTTTCATATAGTGTCCTTTTGATAATCCTCAAGAGATTCTTGTTTGTAGACTCAACTTTCCCATTACCCTAAGGGTAATAGTTAGAGGAGGTGCTTAGATAGATCCCATTCCTAACATCCCACTCAGCGATCTTAGTGTCAAGGAATGATAGATAATTATTTGATATAATAGTGGTCGGGACACCAAATCTGGTAACAATTCCTTCATAGAAGTCCAATATACTAGACTCATTTACCTCCTTGAGTGCTACTACTTTGGTCCATTTGGTGAAATAATTTGTAGCTATGAGAATCCATTTGTGGTCTTGGCTTGAGTTTAAATTGATGACCCCAATGAAGTCCAATCCCCATTTCATAAATGGTTGATCAACTGAAATTGGGTAGAGTGGTAGTGTTGCTAGCTTTTTTTTTCCTGTGAAAAATGCACATTTTTTACATTTCTTAATCTATGCATAGCAGTCACAAAACATCGTTGGCCAATTGTAACTAGCCTTCATGATCTTGAGGGCTATTACTTATGGATCAAAATTACCTCCAGCTTCCCCATCATGGAACTCATGTAGCACTTTATTGATCTAATTTGTTGTTACGCATCTCAAGAGAAATCCATTCACGTCCTTTTTGAACAAGATGCCACCAACTAGAACATATGAAATGGATTGGAGTATAAAATACCTTATTTTTTATTTTCTAAAATCTAGAGGGAATATACCTATTTGAATGAAATGTATCATATCCTGGGTCCAACAAGGAGTGGGTGTACTATCTGATGACTTTTTCTTGATCATCTTGGAGCACTAGGAAATCTGAAAGCTCCTTCATATTTTGACTCAACATGCTAATTAGAAGCCAGTTGTTCACATAAGCCTTTGCCACAGAACAATTTGGTTACCTTAATCTCTATATCATACTCCATGACATGAGTAATCCAACTAGCTCTCTTCTCATTCAAGTCCTTGTTGAGGAGGAAGTCCTTAACTCCGGTATGAGACACTAACAACTAGATTTTGTTATTGGAGACCAAGTGTCTAAACATTTTTAAGCTCCCTATAATGGTGAGGACATGTTTCTCAATGAAAATATACCTAACATTATAATATTCCAAGCTATGACTAAAAAAATGTGATGGGTTACTTCGATCCTTCCTTGTTAAGCTGCACCAAGATGGAAGAGATTATGTTTGAGCCACCAAAGGTATAGATAATGAATTATTTGGAGAAATATAGGTTAATGAGAGTTGGAAATTGGGATATTGTATGTTTAATAGCCTCAAAACACTCCTTTCCTTACTCTATCCATTTGAATGTAAGGTTCTTCTTTATCATCATTGTTAATGGCTTAACAAGAGTGGAAAGATTAGGCACGAATTTTTAGAAAAAAATGATTCTCCCTAAAAAGATTTGGATTGCCTTCTTGTGACTTGGGAAAGGGTAGAGCAAGGATATTATTCCCCAAAATATTATCTAAGTACAAGAAGGTGCATGGGCGCATGAGGTTAAGGCGTACATGATAGGGTTTTATAAGGGTTTAGTAGAACCCAAGGTGCACGTGTAAGGAAATACATATTTTGGGACTTGGCCATATTCGAGTTATAAGAAGCACACGAGAAAAGTGTGACCCATATAGCATGCAGAGTGGATAAGGTGCCATCCTGGTAGTTGTATGGTCAAGAAAGGAATATTTCATGCATGTGATGGAAGGATCTAGAAATAAATCATTGCAAAGAGTGGAGAGCTCAGATCAATGGAAACATGCTCCATTGGAGGACCAAATGAACACTTAAAACATAATTTGTTATCTCCGGAAGACATGACGGTGGAGAAAAAATCTATATATAGAGATGCTCGGGTAGAAGAAAAGGGAGGAAGAGTGGCATCATATAGCGTTGGATAGGCAAAGCCATACAGGAATAATGAAGGATCCTTTTAGTTGGGATTAGGAGAACTATAGGAGTGATGGAATATTTAGAGGGATTGGTTTGTGACCATTTTTGTAATGTGCATAGTTCAGGTTCCTAATGCATGACTTTGATTTGCATTATTATATTGGCATGTTATGGCCTTAATGAATGTAATGTGGTTATTGAACTTGTTAACATGAATATAAGGTTCTATTCTAAAGAATATATGTTGTTCATAAGTATAAACCCTAGTACATTTCCTTTGTGTTATGAATCAGTTTTATATTTTGTTTGATACTTATCTTTTGTTATCTGAATGGATGCATTGATATGATAACTCATCCTAAGCTCTTAGAATGAATGCATGGTTCTTTCCCTTCTTGCATCTATGTTTCTATCAGAAGGGGATATATTCTCACAAGACTCACATAAAAGAGGGTCTTGGAACTGCCGCATGCCTCGGGTGAGCGCCCAAGACACCCATTGGGTGATAGGTCGACACACATAGGATTAGAATGTTGTTTTAAGGGTATAAAAGTGACTACATCTTTGTTCCATTACGGGACCTATTTTTGAATTTTTGTGAGAAATGGCATACATCTTGGTCCATGTGGTGCATGATGACAAAACATCTGACCTTGGAAAGTGTTGAAGCATGGTTCAAGAGAACGGAGGATGTATTTTCTCAAAGATTCAGCAGTGGACTGAGTTCGATGCATGTATATGGGTAGAAGATAACCTATACCATGAGTTGTATGAGAAATTCTTCTATTGTTTTACAGTAGAACTATATGAATAGCTTTCAACATATGTATCCAGATCAAGATAGTGTTATAGATCACGCATATGGACCCAAGATGATTACTATAGGATGCAAGATACGAGATCGACTTGGATGCTTGTTGTTGATCACTAGTGGAAAGGAGTCATGACTAGTTATAATTTATATTATTCCATTTCTACATATTCATTCCTAGAGGTTTCGAGTTCGAGTTAATGAGGGAGCCCACATGATCATTGTTTATGTGTTATCCCTTTGGCTATGAAGATCTTGATCATTATCCTAAGTTTAGAGGCATTCCCTATGGTGGCTAAGCTTCTCTAAGCATTGGGAGAGGAAGCTAGGGTGGTGGAAGATGGCAAAGATTGTGGCTGAAAAAGAAAGAGAAGAGAGATGACTCAAATATAGTGAAGCTCATGAAAGGGAGATGGCTAGAAAATGTGAGGTTGTAGATGTGATGGATCTATAGAGGAAAGCATTTCGGGAAGGAGTTGAGGTTCACGTAGAGGACATAGAACTTGAGTAGTCTATGTTACCCCAACTTGGAAAGTGCAAGAGAGAATCCCCTTTAGCTTTTGATGAGAGTTCATTACATGGAGAAAGAAGAGCTATCGAAATGCATCCGAACCCACTGGTGACCAAACCCTAGCACTTGGATTTATAGATCAAGGGAGAAGTATTGTTAACCCAAATGGTATTAGTGGGAGTAACCAATCTACATCTAAGAGATATAATTTCTCATTCGGGACATTCATAGCTACGTAAACCATTCCTGTAATTGGAGAAATTTTTGGAAAAGGTACAAATACACAAGGTTTTGGTATCGCATCTAGAAGTGGCATGGGACACACAATTGGCAGCTGGAAAATATCACAAACCATCGGCCCACAGTTTAGTGGAGCGTTGGGGACACTATGGGAAACCACTTGAGGCCATTTTCTAGATACGGGAGGTGGATCGGTGGTATAGGAGCTAGAGGACTGGTGAACCTAGCAGATCTAGAGGATCTAGTGGATCTGGTGGAGGAGGAAGCATCGGAGGGAACCAAGTCTCTAGATCAGGAAGAAAAGGGCCTCATCCACCTCCATAAGTATTTTTGAGACGTATTTACACTTACTTGGACTACAGAGGTATTGAGGATCTTTGTAGAGAATGTACAAAATTGTGAATTACTATGGTGCATGAAAGGGATCACTACCCTGGAGTGAAAAGCAACTCGATTTGTAACAACGTTGCAAGGGCATGTACATAGTTAGTATTAGAATTATAACCCCCATGAAATAGTGGTAGACTACACTACATTAGATAATTCCTTCCTAACAAAATTCCATATCCCTAAATTTGAGCAGAAGAGCATCAACACTCTAAAGGAGATCCAATAAGGAATGATAGAGAGTGTGTGGGAGTATGACACGAGGGTTTAAGACTCTCTTGTCAAAACTATCCTATGACATTCACCCTTCTCAACATTCTTAATGGTTTATTGGGGATTGATAACACCATTTATAAGGGCACTATCACACAATACTTTCATAGACCCGCGCATGGCCTTGGAAAATTTCCTGAATGTTGAGCCTATTAGGAGTGTTGATACTAGTGTTAGCCCTTTTAGGAGGCTCAAATTGTTGTAATCGCCAAGAAGTTGGAAAAGTTGTCTATAAATTCAACACATGAGATTCGTAGTGGTCTTTGGTGTACAGAATGTGAAGTGGAAGGGATTGAAAAGGATAGTTTCCCTTAGATGATGGTACGTGCTATGGTGGTAGAATATGAGATTTTCCATGGGGACCATGATGTAAGTATATGTCCTCTACTACAACACGCAATCCATAAGAACGTGTCATGTTATTGTAATATATGTACCTCTACAACCCATGATACCAAGGATTGTAGGATGATTGACCAGATTCATGATGCTATTGATCTTAGTGTGCACCAAACTAGCCTTACAAGAAGTTCTAAGGATGATGATCATCATTATGAAGGGCACACAGATGGAGGAGTAGGTGGAAGAGGATATTGCAAAGGATTTCATGGTCACAGTAACCACGGTGGAGGAGGAATTTAGTTCCTATGAGGAACCTGTTATAATTATGGGTCTATAGAGCATTATAAGTGTGAGTGTCCTGATCTATTACAGTGCTCATGGTGTGGAAAGAAACATAAGTATGAGGAGTGCCCTAAGTTGTTTGAGCACATGAGACAACAATACCATAAATACAAAGGCATTAGGATGGTGAGAATAAATAAGGTTGACCCATAGTGGATGTCGAGAGTGGTGCGTGAGTCAGGATTAGAATCTATACTAGTGACGACGTGGGTGGAGGCCACGTGCGCCAAGGATATGCCAAGATAGAAACTGGTTGTTAGGGAAAAAGTGGTACATGGGAAGTATCCAGACCCTACTCATCAGAATGAAGTATATCAAGAGACTATGGATGTGATTCAGAGTTTACAAGGGGAGATCCAATGTCTAAAGGAGCAGTCAAAGTAGTTGGAGAAAAGGAAGAATGTCGAGGCTCCGAAGGAGGACCTAGATGAATTCAAGGAAGTATGTAGGATGTTAAAGTAAGAGAATATTATTCCCTTACTATGGGAATGGCTGCGGGAGAAGGTACCACACATCGGAGTAGAGAGGGAGAGGCATGTTTTGCATGCAAACCTTCCTCCTCACAGTCTTGACTATAATAAAGAGATTCCATTGAATTCGATTATTGATGGTTGGCTTCTAAGCAATATCCTCATCGAAAAAGGAGAAGAGGTAAATGTTCTTACCTTGGATGTATGGCATCAAATGGGAAGGCCCACATTACAACCATCTTCAAATGTGTTGTATATGGTGAACAAGACAAAGGAAATTCCCATTAGAGTCTTGAAATATGTGGTTATTACTATTCAAGGGGCCAAGTTCACTGGGGACTTTGAAGTCTTAGTGCTCACAAAGGTGGATAATTTTCCAGCATTACTTGGGCACCCTTGGTGTTATAAGAACAATGTTAACCTACAGTCTAGCAAGGGGTATATAAGTTTTGAGAATAAGGAGGAATGGGTCATCATCACCTTGATAGATGGAAAATAAGTTCTCTATACTAAGCCCTTAGGAGAGGATTTTCTCAATAGAATATATGTACACTCCATTAGAGATCCTGAGGTAATTCATCCTACAAAAGGAGTTATCAAGTTTGAAGATGCTCAGTCCTTGAGTGATACCACTAACATGATATGTGACAATTGGGTGCATGGGACTTATGAGTTGATTGGGTGATAGTTGAGAGGATCTATAACAAGGGTAATAAGGGCACATTCGAGTCAAGCACCTAGGAGGGAAGAAGTTACCAAGTTATTATGGAGCTAACTCTGATGATTTCTTGTGAGAAATGGAGGCTCAGTGGAAAGATGAGGTCAAGAGAAGAGAGATGTTCAACTATAACCAGCTTGGAACAACGGTGCATTGGTGGGAAACACATTGCGAGAGTCTCCTAGAATTGTGCAAGGTATGAGACACATTTTTTTAAAGATTCTCTAAAAGAAATGCTCCCACTATCATATAGGACTACCATGGAAAGGAACCCACCTCGTTCCATATCCAAGCTTGTGAGAAGGCCTAGATAGAGGGAAAAGAAGTGTTACCACCTTCATTATGGGTGCAAAAGTTATATTCCACCTTACAAGGATGTACATGCACATGGTATATTCATTCAGAGATGTGTCATCAAACATGTAATTGGTAGGAGTTGGTGGTTGATCTCATTCAAGATTTCGAGTATATGAGTACAAATCCATCAATGGATAAGGCATTATAAGTAGTCAATCACATTTCAATGGGAGGAAACACTATGGTGGAAGATAGAATACATGAGCTAATAGGATAACCTAGTTTAGATACAAGTTTTGATGAAGAGGAATCAAAGAAAGTACAAATTGATCGCACGTGCATGGAAATATAAAAAGGAAAAATGATCTATGTAGTAGTTAGTGAAGAAATGGAAATTTTGGATGTTAACCATTCTAAAGGTATGCGTGAAGTCATAGATAGCACTGATGAGTGAGCACGCACCTACCATGAGCCCTTGAAAAAAAGAAGGTTAACATTAGAACAATACATAACCTAAGGAAGCTATCATTGAGGATTATTGGTTAGAGAAAGAGGTTTCAAAAATCATTGATCTGTTGCGTGAGTTCCAGGATTTGTTCCCACACGGGTATTATGAACTCAAAGGTGTTTACTATTCCTTGGGAGGATGAGGATCAAGTTAATGGAAGGTGTGTACCCGATTCGAGAAGAGGCCTTATCGGATGAATATGAATTTGTGCATACGGTTCAAGGAGGAAATAGACAAGATGATATCATCGGTATCATTGAGGTTACGGAGGAATCAAAATGGATAATACCAATGGTAATTAGTATCAAGAAGGATGGAATAATAAGGATATTTGTTAAATAGAAGGACCTAAATGTAGTATGTTTCATCGATCCTTTCCCAACCCCCTTCTTGAAGAAATTATGGAGGGAGTTCTAGGCGTGAGGTATACTCTTTCACATATGCGTTCTTAGGGTATCACCAAGTTAGGATAGCAAAGGAAGAATAGAGAAAGAAAAAAATTTCCACTAAATGGGAAATTATTTCCTACATGGTTACACCTTTTGGATTCAAAATGCACTGTTGTATTCTCACACATTGTGCTTACAAGCATTTCGAGGACTTCATCCATAAATTTCTTCAAGTTTACATGGATGACCTGGAATGTGTATGGGCTAGTAATAAACCATTGTGGAAATTTGAGGCTGATGTTTTTGAGACATCAATAGTTGAGGATATCTCTTAACATTAAGAAATGTGTCTTTTCTACCCCATTTGGAACCCTGTTAGGACATATTATATGTAAGGAAGGCCTACTTGTGGATCCTGCCAAAGTTTCAATTATAGTGGGATTAGGGGAGCCTACTAGTCAAAGCGCAATGCATGGATTCCTTGGGAATATGGGGTACTACAAGAAATTCATCAAGGGGTATGCCAAGATCATTGTTCCCTTGGAGGAATTAAAAAAGAACAAGAGTGCCTTTCATTGGGGAGAGGTGCAGCAAAAGGCATTTGACACTTTGAAAGATAGACTTGTCACTGCTTCCATACTATGTTTTCCTTCTTGGGATAAGTCTTTCCATGTGTATGTTGATGCCTCAAGAAAAACCATGGGAGTAGTACTAGTAGAACCTAGTGATGGGAGTGTTGATAACCCTTTTGTTTTGCAAGTATGAAGTTGAAAAAGGTGGAACATAATTACAAAACTACTGAGTGTAAGGCACTATTAATGATCTACACGTTGTATAAGTTTAGACAGTACCCATTGGAAACACCCTTTATATTATATAAAAAACACATGACATTGAAATACTTGGTGAAAAAGACCATTTTTCAAGGGTGCATATGTTGTTGGGTCCTGTTATTCCAAGAGTTTTAGTTCACGGTGGTTATAAAACCAGGGAAGAGAAATTTAGGACCTAACCACTTATCAAGGATTGACTTAGGGGAGGACATGTAAAGCATTGAGGATACCATGCCAAATGCATAACGGTTTAGGTTACAGCATGCACCCTCAGACTTGGAAGATATCACAATATTGTTAAAAACTGGTGTGGCACCGGGAGGGATGAAGGCTCTAGAGAGGAAGCAGTTAAAAATACACGCCACACCCTACATGTTGATTAGTGGAGATCTATATAATTTAGGTCGTGATGAGTTTTTGTGCTGATGTGTATTGGAATATGAGTGTGTGGCGATTATGGAGGAAGAGTATGGTGGAATTATAGGAGGACACTATGCGGGAAATGCTATCACGCGAAAGATTATAATAGAAGGGATTTGCTAGGAAACCATCTACCAAGATTGTGTTGAGTTTTGTAATGCATGTGACCATTGCTAGTGCCTTGGAAAACCTAAAAATAGCCCTAAAATTCCTTTACGATCAATATCCTGTGCTAAACCATTTGAAAAATGGGCAATCGACATTGTAGGGCCAATTTCTCTAGCTGCACAAAGGACTAGTGCACAATATATCATTACTTGCACTGATTACTTGAAAATATGGATAGAGGAAACACCTACAAAGTATTTCACTTTGCAGCGAAAGATGTTATATTTCTATGGGAGAACATAATCAATAGGTACGGATTTCCTTTAAGATTGACAAGTGATAGAGGTACAATTTTTTTGAATGAAACGGTTAGGATTCGAGTTAGTAGAGTTTATGGTGGGCCATCAAAAGACTACCGCTTATCACCCTCAAGTGAATGAAACCACTTTGAGGCATTTAAAAATATACTAAGTCACACATTGACTAAGATCTATGACATCGAAAGATAAGATTGGGATGAAAAATTATCAACCGTTCTATGGGTATACATGACAACCTATAAGAGGTTGAACAACGCCACACCATTTCAATTGGTGTTTGGTGCAGTAGTTTTCGGTTGAATTCATGTTACCATCGTTACGTATAGCACACGTAGGAGGATTGGATGATGAAAAAGATCTAGAAGAGAAGATTAATAATTTGATGCAGTTTGATGAAAGGTGATCACTTTCTAGATGGATTTAGAAGACAAAAAGGAAATTTAAAAGGCATAGCATGATCGTCATATCAAGAACAAATAGTTTAAGGTTGGGCGGATGGTCTTGTTATATGATTCTAAGTTTTTGTGCCATCCTGGGAAGTTGAAAGACCATTGGTTAGGACCTTACATCATCTCATACATCCTTGGTTTAGGTGCATGTTAGTTACAAGTTCTTGATGGGATGAAGTTACCTAGCCATTTCGATGGGAGTAGGCTGAAGCCCTACTGTAACTAAGTTTTCTTAGTGTTTGTAAATAAGGTAATTTTGCCATCTAGTTTAGGGCTTCCTTTAATGATTTTCCTTTCTTGTGTTTCCCTTTCTCATTGCTTTTTCCTTCTGTTTGTGTTATTTTTCAGCTTGTACCTTGGTAACAACATAATTTTCAAACATTTTTGTATACAGAGGATCACGCATCTATTTTAGTGTGGGGTGGAGTACTACAAAGTAAAGTATAAGCCAATAGTAAAATTTTAATGGACCAATAGAAGGAAGCACATAAGATTGAGAAAGCATGTGGGAAGCCTTTGGATAATGAATTTTGGTGTCAAGAAGGTTGTAACAAAGACCACGTACAAAGGATGAAGAGTGCAAGAAAAACATGAGGTAAGAAAGGGAAAAAATCAGTTAAAGGACAAAATAAGTGTCTTTGGCGCTATAGACACGCATGTAAGATTCTTTGGTTAGATTATATTTTTGTGTTTGAGAAGGTTGTATAGGTTTTTCACACAGGATTGGGTGTGTGGGTAAGGGTGCTTAAGGTCGGCCTAGAGGAAAAAGTAACATTTAATGCTAAGTATGTCACTTCTTGGTATAACATTTATTGTTGGAGAGGAGAAAAAATTATAAGTATGAAGTTAGGAACCTTATTATTTACCTTTATTTTGTGAATTTAGATCTCTTGCAAACTAGGGAATCTAGAGAAATTTGTATAAAGGAAGAAGAATCATAAAGATCTAAGTGTGTGACTAGGGTTGATTTATAAAATGAAGTGGAAGGAGTACATGGGATTGGGGAGAGTTCTTTTCAGAATATGTTGTCTTGTGGAAGAAGTTGTTCCTAGTTAGGGTTTGATAACTAAGGCACGGAAGGAGGATTCTTCGCAAAGTGGAGCCTTAGAGTTGAGTAGAGTAGTAGATTAGAGAAAGAAGGATTTAGGTTGTAGCCTGACAAAAAAACATGACACAAAAGAAGGTGACCATTTCACCAAATAAATTGAAGGGAAAGGGAAAAGAAAAGAAAATTGTTACCGTCGTTATCCCTAATGAAGAATTGTATGCATAAATGCAGTACCCAAATGGAGTATTGTTGGGGAAAGAGTGGGTGTGAAACTTGAGACAAATTTCTGTGAGTGATTATAACCATCACATAAGCACTACTAAGAAATAAATTTCATTACATTTGGTTCATCCAACTAACAAGAGGACACCAGACGGAATGCAAATATATAATGATGAAGTAAAGGTAAAGTTTGAGAAGGAAGGGTTATTACAACTATATGAGTTGCCTTATTTTGGAAAACCCAATCAGCGATATCATTGGTTGATGTCATGCATACATGAATCCCACTTCTATTTTGTAGGCCGCAAGACGCACATAACCCCTCAGCTTGTATCCAAGTTCACTGGTTTGAATTGTGAATGAGAATCCATAAACGATGACTTGGATGATAAGGAGGCCATCAAGGAAACTATGAAGGCTTATGACTACAAAAATGGTTCATGGTACTTTGACATTACGAAATCACGACCTCGTTATGAGGATGTCTCGTGGACTTAGTCACCAATCTTAATGATCAAGAAATATGGACCCAAATAAATAAGGCATGGTTAAATGTATGCCAAAAGATCTCATAAAGGACTGTGGATAACTTGTCCACCTTTATTTTAGATAATATCATAAGTAGCACATGGGAAGGAGAAAATACACTATTCAAAAACATTCTCCTCACCATTGTCTTCTTGAAGATTAGAGTGCCGATGGGCCACGAAGTTCATACAAGAATATCTAGAAGACAATCCTCGCCCATGAAAAGGTTTGAGAAATATACTTATGAGACCATGATGACCACTCAAAGGTGCGCCTAGAAAAGTGGTACAAGTGAATACATGATGCATTCAGGGAAGAGTGGAGGATCCCTGAGTAGTTTCCCATGCTTGTGGATGGAGAGGTAGATTTACAAGTATATCGAATTTATGCATTGGCATGTTTACATCAATGAGATGGGACTAAGAGTCCATGGTGCAAGCTACCTTTCTCCTTCACCATGCAATAATTCCAAGCAAGGGTCAACTAGTTCAAGGAGGTGAAAAGGCTAAGGTTTAACCTTAGTGAGGTAGACCAAGATGATCGTGTGAGCTATGTTGGGAGTTCGTATACCCTAAGAATCATGCATATGTGGAGAAATATATCTCCGATGAAGTACGAGATGATGAAGCTAATAACATTGTCGATTGTTGGAAGGGCTACAACAAGGGTATATCTGTGCATAAGGCCTTAGTTTGAGAAAGGAACATATCTAGAAAGTGATTTCTCTATTCCAAAAGACCCCACAGGGAGGAAAATGTTTGTGCCAAAGAAGAGGGAAAGAGAAGAGGTGCAGGAGAAGAAGGCACAAAATGTGTAAACAACACAATCTATGAGTGCACTGGAAGTAATCACTAATCCTAGCAACTTTGCATGCAGCAAGAAGTCCCTAGTCAAGGAAAAGACTCCGGAAGAAGAGTTTCTAGAGCATGAAGGACCCCTCACAAATGAATAATCACCAAGGAGGACATCGCCTATTTAGAAGAAAGATAAGGAAGAATATCCTATATTGGAATCACCATTTAGGAAGAAGCATAAGTTGGCAGAAAAGGAAGACTCGAGGAAATAGAGAGCCTAGAGGCCTACATTGGTGATAGGGATGATGATGAGCTTGAGGGAGGTCAATACCATCTAGTATATAATATACATGACTCTAAGGAGGAGGAAGCAAATGATCAAGGCAATGGGGTGAGCGAAGAGGTAAGCACCAAAAATCATAGAACCCCAAGCCTCACTAAGGAGCAAGTGCAAAAATCCTTGGAAAGACAAGTAGTAGGAATCATTAAGGGCTTGGTAGAGAAGGCGTTAGAGTGGAGCGTAGATGAAATTTTGAAGGAATTGGAAGAAGAGAGTGTTGGGAAAGAATATGGCAGCATGGGTGGGAATCCCAATTTTGCGGTAAGCTTCCCAAAGGCTGCGTGAATAGGTGGGAAGGGTGTAATGGAAAAATAAGGGAAAGGGATGGGATACATTAATGATCCAAGAAAGGTGCTACACACGCACTTCTAGAGTACCATACCAATAGAACAACTCTTGGTTATGACTTCATTTGATGAATAAGGCACATATCCATGAACTAGAAAGATGTCATCTTTAGCGTTTGAGTCCCACGTGGATGAACTTGAGTTTGATGTAAGACAAATATCATCGATGAAGGTGCCAAAGATGAAAGGAGTAAATCCCTCGGTGAATGCTCAAAAATTGTCAAATGAGTAGGTCTACAATGCGCTCAACAAATTTTCAGTTGAGATTGAGGCCAAACTATTTGGAAGAAATGATAGAGTGAGATTTCTGGAGGAGGAACTGGAGAAGAAAAAGGAGGAACTTGTTGAGAAGAGAAAATACTTGAAGCAAGAAGAGCTTATCAGTGTGTAGTTAAGGTGTAAACTGAAGGAAGAGAAAAAAGGTGTGTGAAGTCCCTAAGAAGGTGGAGATGATTACGGATGCTATTGTCTTACAAAGGCATCCCGACCTAGCACTGCCCAAGCAAAAATATGAATCAACCTTGTAGTGTCTGGAGGATTTGACTCGAATCCTCACGATGGAAAGAAAAAAACTCACTTTAGAATATTATTAAGAGGTGCTTGTGTGCCAAGAAAATGAAGAGACGTTAAAGGTTGTCAAGATTTTTTCTCGATATACCAAACTCCTTGCAAAGGTAAAGGCCGCCGCGCAAGTTGTTGAAGCTGCATATGAAAATTACACTAATAAAGATAGAGTGAAAAACATCCTAGTCGCTACACATGAAATGGAACTCAAGGATTTTCAAGATAAGAATAAGGGGAACATATCAGAAAGGGATAAAATCTAGACCGAGGTAGAAAATAATTCAGAGGCTATTGAGACCTTGCATGGGGCTCGATCAAAAATGGGCTAAAGGAGTTATACCCCCAGATCATCTGCAGGATGGACACCCTCATGGGTTTGAGAAAAAAACTATAAGGAATTGTTTAAATTATGAGTGCCAAGGAGGAAGGGCTAATCTTTGAGGAGGTGACCACCCTAGTCGAGAGATCTTTGTCAGCAAGCACAGAGCGAGGTTGAAACACAGGGAAAACTACGGCCCAGAAATAGGGAAGGATTTTCCTCTCCTTCAAAAATAAGCTTTTTCTCTTTAATTTCCCCATTCTTTCATTATTTCTCCAAATTATTCATTCCTTCATTTTTTTTCCCACTATCCATAACCCATCATTTTTTATTTATTGAAGATAAGTGTTTATGAGGATGGAGAATAGGCATAGTGTGGGGTGATGTTGTGCCCTAGAATATTGGCTAAGTACAAGAAGGCGCATGGGTGCGTGAGACATATTTAAATAAGGGAATGAAATGTGAAGGCATGCATGACATGGTTTTAGAATGTTTTATCAAAACCCAAGGCACATGCACAAGGCAAGATAGGTTTTGGGACTTAGCCATATTCGGCGTTTCAGAAGCACACGAGAAAATTGTGACCCGTCTAGCATGCGGAGTGGATAAGGTGTCATCCTTACAGCTGTATGGTCAAGAAAGGAATATTCCATGTGATGTGTGTCATTATTCCCTTCATTTAATCAGTTCTTAGTTGATTCCATATTCAAACTAGGGATGGGTCTGCGAAGCTATATGAAACAAGAAGAATCTTAGTGATCTAGTAATTGATTGTAGGTATTGATTATTTTTTATATTTTATGGGGGTTTTGTAGTTTCTTTAGGATTTATGTACAAATCCTTATTAAAACTAAACTATAAAAACTTTCTAAAATAAACACTCATTGCTAAAATAAATAAATTATTGGAACTAAATGTGCTTTTGGAAATGAAACACACTTTTGCAGAATGAAACAAATTGCTGAAAATAAACACTCTTTGCAAAATGGAAAAAATTGCTGGAAATAAACACATGTTGCAGAAGTAAACACACTTTCTTGGAAATAAACACATGATTTAAAATTTTGTTTAAAATTCTTGTAATGAAATAAGAGTCTAATATATAACACCTACGGGACAAGTACATAATAGAATTTAACTTAAGAGTAAAAAACATTAACAAAATTAACACTTAACATGATTTCATGAATTGCTTAGAAATATAAATACCAATAAAATAAAGAATCCTTTTTCTTAGAGGAGTGGTCCCTTGCTCCACCTTGAATTAGGAGTTGACAAAGTATGATTCTCTCAAAATGAAATGGCTATCTTATTACTAAAATGTTCACAAACTTCATTGTATATCTATCATATATATCATCTATTATTTGTCTCTAATCTATCTCCAAATCCTTATATATATTTCATCATCCAAATATGCATTTACAATTATAAGTGCTCAATAGTTGTGCATCCATCAATAGGTTCTAATGAAATAAAATAGTGCACAAAGTAGATGTGGAATTTAGGAACCTTGTTGGACATACAAATCGTATGATCTTGCATACATTTTTGGAGTATAAAGAATCATAAATATGTTGATATGCTCCTAATTGGAAAGCCCATTAATTTCTCTATCCCTAGATGTTGTCAAAATAAACAAATTCCCATTGATTCTAGAACTTTGGAGAAGTTCTGGAACCAAAGGGAACTATTCCGAAAATAAATGTGAAAGTTCTGGAGATAAGCATAGGAGTTCCGAAACTAAGTGTTGGAGTTCTAGAACTAAGTCTGAAGCTTTTGGAACTAAGATATAGAGTTCCTTTGCTTTGCGATGGAGTTCCGAACTAATCGCGGAGTTCTAGATCTAAGACCTATCGAAGCCAATGTTCCCAAAATCATGTTCGTTCCTTCATATTTTGTTCTTCTGACTGAATGTGGCCTATTTTATTACAAACACTAAATTTCCACACACTTTGTTAGGAACTACATGGTTTTTATACGTTAGAACTAAATCAAACAAAATATGGACAATTATATCCTCACTTATACTAGATCAAAAAAGTCACAAAATGCGGTCAAACTTGATTAAAAGGAGAGTAAAATAAGATCATTTTCTACACTTTGATGAGACATATTTTGGCCTTATCATCTCCCCAAACTTACTTGTTTGTAATTCATCTTACAAACTTTACTCTTAAAAACTTGGGTTGTGAATTCTACATTCCAATTTACTACTCAGTCTAATGGCTAAAACGGAATATCTTAGTGCTTCAGTTCAAAAGTACTATACCCTGATCCTTCTTCTATCTTTCTCTACAACTCCTCAAACTGAGTGGGATCTTGAGGCTCTCTATTTTTCCATGGATACATGGGAGTGAGAAGGAGAGGATGCCTTGTTCTCATTCCCATCCATATGCCCCTACATTTTTCATTGACTTGAGGGATTAGTGTACACAAATCTCTAGCTCTTTCTAGACTCCATATTAAGTTTGTGGGAGATATCACTTCTCTTATTCTTAATGAAAATGTGAGAAACTCCCATCTCTTCAAGCATCCATCATAAATATATTCAATTTTTTCTCTTCATAAGAGGTAAAGACATCAATACTTTTACGTAGAATGGAAATATAATGTGCCTTGAATCGACTATCAAAGGCATGGGATTTGAAATGTATAACAAAGAAAGATGGTTTTCCATAGTGAGCTCTCATGCGAAGCGGATGAACTAGCATTTAATAAATGTTTATAATACCTCTCTTTCCATACTATTTGATTTTGATGTACAAAAAAAATGCATTTAGCTAGATTTCCCCTACATACAAATTGATCATGAATCTTGTATTCGTTTCTAGCATAAAATTGTAGAGATAGAATTCACAGAGAAGATTTTGTTACTCTGCACTAGCTGAGGAATATGTTATCATGAACTCTGATTCATATTTTATTTCATGTGGAAGGCCACATGCAATCCTTGATAGTTTTCAGCAAATAAATTTCTCTTCCAGAAAGACATTGTATGTAGGAGAAGGTCTCCTACATGTGAGTAATCTTTCACTCATTATGCAAACCATTTGTATCTTTACGGACATTTAAATTTGTCTTCTTCCATTTTGTAAAAAAAAATCTTCCCATTCTTTCCTTTCCTTCTTCTCCTCTTCCATCTTACTTCTTAGTTCCTCATTTGATGTTTTTAATTCATTAAGCTTCCTACAGGTATCATCCCACAACTGCTTAAGTGGCCAGTAAGTCAGTTCAGTTTGTACAACTTGATTCATTGAAGATGCCTTTGACATAGCACTTTGTTTACTAGCCAATTAATATTCTTTTTCTTTTTCTACTATTTTTTGTTTGACTAATGTCAAATCTTGATCCTATCTCGTGAGCTGATTTTTAGTTACTCAATGAGCATTTCCTATGCTCTATTTTTTAATTAAGGAATTTTAATTCCTCATCCTTCTCCCTAATGATAAGTTCTGCTCTAGAAAAATATAGCCTATCTAACTTGTTGTTTTGCCTCTTTTTCTGAAATTTCCTTGGGGAGTGAGCATTGGTCTTCCACCAAAGGGGATTTCATTTTCTGTTTCTAAGATTCTAATTCCTCTTCTTCATGTGACATTATTTCGATTCACCCATCTCCTCAAAAGCTTGTTCTTCAAATATATCATATTCTTTCTCCACCTCAATTTGAATTGGTTGAGGAGGAGACATTGTCATGCTGCTGAGAATATCAATAGCTTCTTTCTCTAAACCATCTCATTCCTCAATATCCACTAAAGTTTCCCTAGACCTCTTATGAACTCTTCTTCTTTGAGGAGCTTCAAAATGTCTTAAAGTGGGCTTCCTCTTAGAGCTTCTTCTTACTTTTACTTCATGATCCAGCTTAGGTGAACTTTCATTGTCAGAGACAAATATCATTTCTTCTGGTATTGTTGCAGAGGAAGGAGTTTATTTTGAAGACATGGTAGGTTTTACAGCTTTGATAATTCTTTCAGATCTCCTCCTCTTTGGCACATTAACCCCACCTATTTTCTTGTTTTTCTCTGTAGGGGGATCAATCTCCAAATTACTTTTAGGGGAGAAAGGGGTTGGTATTTCTTTCCTAATAATATTAGGGATTTGTTTGAATTTGTTGGGGAACTTTTCCCATGCTTCTTCTCCATTTTTATTTGAGAGAAAATGGTGCTAACATACCAAATGGACTAATCCATGGTGTCTAATTGTCCAAAATCCCCAAGAATACATCTGACCAATTATTCGGATGGATTTGAAAAGGAACCTTGGAAGGTTTACTATATATTTTGGTTTTGCAGCCCCATACCTAAGATATATTAGCATCTTAAGGACCTCTCTTCCCACAGTCCCAAATTGGCTATCATGCAAGTTATGTACGTAACTACCCAAAATTCTACCCTATTAAAGGGTTTGGGTAGGCTAGCTCTTTTGACCCCATTGATGATTTTATTAGTGTTATAAATATATTGGGGTTCAGATTCCCCCTCTTGTATAAAGGTTTCCACCAGTTATTTTAAGGTCCCCTTGACAGGATTTGGGACATGAACAATTGGAACCCTAAATACATTGCTCCTTGTAGTTACAATAAAGGGAATTATAATATGTTTAACCTTAGTTTAGGATTATTATAAATTTACAAAAAAGTCCCTTACCAATTCATCATTGTACTTTGATAATTTCTTTAGGAAATCCAACCACCCTGTTTGTTCAAAAATGGCTGCCACTTCTCCATATACAAGAAGTTGTGTATCATCTTTAAAGCTCGACTTATTTTTGATCCCCATGAAAAAGAGGATGATTAAAATTCTTCCTTCTTTTAAATCCTTACTCGGTCGGGAGATAGTTGTGGAACTCTTTGGATTTGGCTATGGGAACTGTTGGGTTTAGCTATAGAATTCAAATATAATTCTATTGTTTCTTCCTTGAATTTTTATGCAACTACTTCTCAATTTCATTTATTCCGCCAAAATGATAGCTCATTATTAATATGCCACCACTTTTACTTGTTCAATTGAAATCACCCTCATGATTACTTTATTTTAATCATAATGTACAATGAATGACTCATAATACCGCCGACTTAAGTCAAGTCTAATCACACATGCAAACTTTTACTTTAACCTTTGATAAGATTAAGACATAATTACCCTCCTTTCTGATGTAATTCATCCACCTTGATGACTCATCATTCCTAAAAAAAAGTGAAAAAGGAAAAATGGTTAGAAAATAAAATTGGAATTCCAAGGAAGTTCCTTTTATTTTGAATTAGTCATTTATTGAGGAGAACAACATTGCCATTTCGGTTTTCAATTGATTTTTGATGATTTGTTTTTTTGGGAGAGAACACCATTTACTGGTTTTCATTCCCTCCCTTTTTTTTATATATATATTTTTATTTTTTATTTTTATTTTTCATTCTCTTCCCTTTATTTTGGATCCACACATCGATTACTTGATCATTTTGGAAGAACAAGGTTCTTCCATATGATCAAATTCCTTTTCTTCTTCAATCTTCTTCAAGAACTCATCCTTGGTAGGAGGCTTCCTATAAATTTTCAGCCTATTTCCATTCACCATAAGTGTCCTTCTCGCCATCAATGGGAAGTAGCTGAATAGAGCCATTATCAAATATCTACTCAATCTGATAAGGTCCCAACCACATAGTTCTCAACTTGCCTTTGAATTGTTGGTACTTGGAATCAAATAGTAATTCCCAATCTCCTACCTTGAATTTCCTTTCCTTGATATGTGTATCATGCCACTTCTTCCTTTGGTATTGGATTATCTCTATCTATTAAAGTGCTTGAATCTCATCTCATCTAATTTATTAAGTTGTATAATTCTTTCCTTTTGTGCTTCATCCAATTCAATACCTAATTTAGTTATTGTTCTCAATGTTTGTAGTTCAAATTCAATGGGTAATAAGGGATTTTTCCCATAGACTAACTCATATGGTGAGAACCTTTTTGTAGTCTTCCAAGTTGTATTATAATCCCAGACATCTTCAAGTAATCTCTTTACCTAATCTCTTCTACCTGCTTCAACTAATTTGGTGAGGATGTTTTCCAATTCTCTATTTGTCACTTTTACTTTCCCATTTGATTGTGGGTGATAGGTAGATGAATTCCTATGATTGATCTGATAGTACATTGTGAAGGAATGGATCATATTGGATATGAATTTTGATCCTTGGTCTGAAACTATGCTTCTTGGTGCACCAAACTTCATCATAATTTTGTGCCACAGAAAATCAGCAATTGCATCTTCATTAACATTTGTTAAAGTCTGCATCTCTACCCATTTTTTCACATAATTAGTACATACAATAATGTTCTCCTTTCCTTGTGAAGGAGGACTAAAATGGCCAAAAACATCCAACCCCCATCTTTTAAATGGTTCAATCACTACTTGAGGTTACAAAGGCATTTCACTTGGTGAAAGTTGGTTGTCTATCCTTTGACAAGGATCACACTACTTGATGCATTTCTTCACATATTTATACAAATATGGAAAATAATAGCCAATACCAAGTATTTTTGTGTTGTTCTTTTCATTGAAAAGTGTCCTCCACTTGGTTCATCGCGGCATGCCTTGAGTATGTCAAAGATTTCATCTTCTCTCACACACCTGCATAAAACCAAATCAGGACCACATTTAAATAACATTCCATTCAACCATTTAAATTGTGCACTAGTTTTGATTAATATTTTTATTTGTTTCTTGGTAAAATAAGGGGGAAACTTCCTTGTTGCAAGATAATTTTCCATATCAGCAAACCATGGTGTATCAAGCTGAAATAGAAAATAATTGTTCATCTGGAAAGTTGTCCTTTATTGGATCTTTCTCCCCTGTAGTGGTTAATATTGACAAGAAATCAGCTACCACATTAGATTTTCTGGATTATCCATAATGGTAATATCAAATTCTTGTAAAAACAATAATTATCTAATTATCCTACCTCCAACCATTGGTTTGTTCATTAAGTATTTAATTGTTGAGTGATCTATATATACAAATATTTTATAACTTGTAATATAATGCCGAACTTGTCAATTGCATAAATCACAACAAGAAATTCTTTTTAAATGCTAATGTAATTTCTTTTGGTGGAAGTAATATTAAAACTAAGGTAGTAAATAGCATAAATTTTCCCTTCTTCATTTCTCTATCCCAAAAATGCACCAATTTAGTTATTTGAGGCATCTATTTGGATGTGAAAAGGTTTCTCCAAATTAGGTCCTCTTAATATTGGGGCAATGATTATTTTTCTTTAATTTCTTTAAAAGCATGTTGACACTTTTCATCCCAACAAAATTCACAATATTTGGTAAGCAAACCAAACATGGGGGCAACAATTTTGCTAAAATCTTTAATAAAATGCCTATAGTATCTAGCATCCCCTAAGAATGACTTAATATCTGTGGGTATTTGAAGAACATGTAAGTCTGAAATAATCCTGATTTTGTTTTGGTCAACTTAAATTCCTCCTTTTGAAATGTAGTGTCCAAGTACAATCCCCTCATCAACCATCATAAAGAATTTATCATGACTAAGAGAAAAATGGTGTTGCTCACATCTTGTTAATATTTTGTCTAGATTGTCAAGGCATCATCAAATGTTTCTCCATGCATAGTGAAATCATCCATGTATACTTCCAAACAATAATTGGTTAGATCTACAAAGATTGCTAGTACATCCATTTGGAAGGTTTTGGAGCATTAAATAGTCGAAATGACAATACCCTGTAGGAAAAGGTACCCCATGGACAAGTAAAGGTAGTTTTTCTGATCCTCGAGCGCCCGATTTGATTATATCCACTAAAACCATCCGGGAAGGAAAATTATTATTTATATGAAAGGTTTTATAAAACTTGATCTATAAATGGTGAGGGAAAATAATCTCTAAGTGTAGATTTTTTCAATTCCCTACAATCAACACAAATTCTCCATTTTCGGTTCTTTTTGGGCACAATCACAAGAGGATACTATAGACACCAAATTTGGGTCTTATGACACCCTGTACCCCACATATCACCTCACAACCTAACCATACCTCACCACCTAAACCTTACACACTTAATTATTTATTAATTACCATATAATTAATAAATCCACATCTCCACCCCTGCCACCTCACCTTGCCACCTCATCATGACCTAGCCCTAACCCTAAACCAACCTAATTAAGACCTATGACTTGGTCCAGACTCACACCCATGACTCATCACCCCTCACCCACATCAAAACAAACCTAATAATAACTTGACCAAGCCCACAACTGATCCCTCGGGAGAAAAGGAGGGAAAGTTGGCTATTTTACTAAAAATAGCCAACTTTGACCTAACCGACATCGGTCCCTACTCGACCGCCATCGGTTATGTAACCGCCATCGGTTCCCTGTAAATGACCTTCCCCAGCAAAAAACAAAGGATCTAGAATTCATTTGCAAGACAAAGACAAGTGAAGAAAAGAGAAGAGTTTGTAGAGAAGGACGTCGAGCCCAAGATTGCAACTGAGTAACTGGATCACCTTCACACTCGTCCAAGCATTGGAAAATTTAGAGGATAGCTTCATCAGCTCACTTTTGATTGTCGGATCATCCCACCTGAATCTGGCATTCGTCACTACATTCCTCAGACCTGAATCTTCATCAAGAACGAGTAAGTAGTGTCTTGTATGTTTCTAAACACCATTTCTTGAACCTTTTGATTCATAGTAATTATAAGCTCACTCCTAGATCTACCACCTGCCAGCACCCTGCACCTAACCTTCATCCATACATCCTTGTATTGCCCAGAAGATAGCTTTATCACTCTCTGAGTCTTCCCCATCATCTCACTATTCCCCTCAACCATCCACCAGTCTTAAAAACCCCACAATCACCCTACAATCAACCTCTACCCAAAAGAACCTAGATTACTGACCCTACCGGTGTCGGTTATCCCCTACCGTGAGTGTTCTCTAATTGTGGTTGGTTATCCATGGTGATCGGCATCGGCCTTGTGACTTATACCCAAAACCTTCCTTTCACCTATTTGTCTCCTAACAACCTCAGATCTAGCCTGGTCTATCCCCATAACTTGACCTGAACGTATCAATAACCAGTGACCAAACAAACAGCATGACATACTATTATTGGTAGTCTAGTCTCTATTGCTTTTTAAGGAGGTACCTAAATCATGATTTCGCAATAGCTTCTTTATTACCATTTGCATCAATTTGTATTGAAAGGGAGCTGACCACCTTCGAAAGGAAGTCTAATATTTCCTGGGCCCAAGGTAGTTCCCTCACTTATTGTCTAACTAAGATCTAGTGGTCTTGTATTCTTACTTACAGGTAGTCCTTCCCAGACAAAAACGAGTGCTTCACAATCGATTTGATCTCTCTATGATACCCGCACACCCTCCCAACACTCAATGAGTATTCCTCCTAGCCATAACCCTTATCTATTTCTCAAGAGAATGAAAAGATAGAAGTAACTCTATTCTGGAATGGAAACATTTTGTGTGAAACATTTTGGCACGTCCGGTGGGACCCTTCTCGGGTTTCTTTCTTTCTTGATTTCATATAGGGAGCACACTTGCTATTTTCTTATTCTAAATATTCACAAGATATTTTGTCATTTTGGTAAAAGAATTTGTCTTTCTTCCTCATCTTTTCTTTAGTGAAAGTCATCTTCTTTGTTTCATCGAATATCATTTTCGATTTGGGTTTAAAACACGTGCATTACATTATTGCTGGCTGTTTTTAATTCTAGTGAACGTAGATTAAGTAACAGGTCGTACACATGGGGGTGATATCCATGGTATTGACAAGAAATTAATCTTACTCTCACTGCACAACACATACCAAATCACATCATAATCAACACAACAGCTCAAACATCCCCCTTTTCCGCGGTATTCCTCCACCCGATTGAGGTAACCTTATAAGCCAAAACAAACTTGACATCTCCCTTAGGTCTTTTGTTTAGGATTGACATCATCTTGTGTCTAAGGCATAAGCCCACAATAATTAAAACTAATCCTAGGGTTAGTCTCTTGATTTTCTTGTGCATCTTGCTTGTTTTTAGTTCTGTTTCTCTGTCATACCCTGTTTCAGTGATCACTTCAGAACAGTTTGGTGGGTATACTAAGCATTGTTAATCCCAAACCAGCAGCTTCTTACATCTTCTCTTTGCTTTCACAGTGACCGACACCGGTCCTATTCTACCGACATCGGTTAACTGACCGATGCCGGCTACAGTCTGACCGACATCGGTTATTAGACCGATATCGGTTACTATCTTTCACAGTTCTCGACAAACCAGCAACCTACCAATTCCAACATTTTGTTGTTGTTTCTATGCTAGATTGACTAATTCACTTCTGTTTCCCCTTGTCCATGGTTGTTATAACCTGGAAACAAGCCAAGCCATGGTTTCACATGCCTGTTCCGTGCCTTTTCTGAATCACCCCCTTCACATCCTATGGGGAATCCTACGGATACCAGTAATTTTCCCAAGATCCCTGTAGGAGATAAGGAATTTGCCAAATTTTTGGATGCTAATCCTAGCGCCGTGCAACATTATTTGTCTCATACCCCTGACCGTACACCCGACGGTCAACTCCTTGTTGGTATGCCTATTAGTATAGCAGCTCATTTGGCTCCTTCCCCACCTAATAACTCCGCTTCACCGTCTTCATCCTTAGCTCCGTCTCCCAGCACAGTGGCTTCGTTAGTTCATACTACACCGATTGGCTTTCCTTTGGTTAATCTGGGGCCCCACATATCACTACCATCCACTACCCCTTTCATAACTTGCTCTCTGCCACCTATCCACATGAGATTTCCTTCTCAAGCTCCACCCACCTTTTCATTTCCACAAACTTATCCGGTGGCCTCAACATCTTATATAGGACACCCTTATTCGGTCGCCTCAACACATTCGTCATCAATACCTTATCAATATTTAACCCCACCTTTGTCTAGTAGCGGCTCTTATCCTCCTCCGTTTACAACAACCGCACCATCATCTTACCCAACCACTGATTTAATCAAACAAATGATGGACAAGATGCAAAATCTGGAGGCTTCTGTTTCAGGAAGCCGTAACACCCTGACATACGAGCAAGTTTGTTGGGAGCCTATTCATCCTTCTGTCCCCCTTCATTCATATCCTCCTCAATGGGAATTACCAAAATTCACTCGCTTCAATAGTAAGGAGGATCCTCAACAACACTTGCGATTGTTTAGACATGCCTGCTATCTGATTGCTCATGATGATGCCTTACTACTCCGCACCTTTCCCATGTCCTTATCAGGACCCACCTTGGAGTGGTACAGTGCTTTAACCCAGCACTCAATCTTCTCCTTTAACCAATTAGCCCAATCTTTCTTGGATCATTTCTCCATCAATATTGCCAAGAAAGTGTCCATCACCGACCTCTATGCCATCCGACAATTTGAAGACGAATCTATCACAGATTTTGTTGGATGATGGCGGGGCCTCATCAACCAACTTACTTATGCCTTACCTCAGGCCAAACTCATCAAACTCTTTACGTGGGCCTGCGCTAAGCACATTTCTCCCACCCTCCAAATTCAAACTTTCCACACCTTTGATGAGGCCTTTACTATGGCTCGGAAACTAGAGATTCGAGCCTTAGAGGAGGAGAAATTGAGGTTGCAACAAAAACTCCAATTTCCAAACCCAAGACTCCACCAACAAACCCAACACCACTAATTCTCACACATCGACTACTTCGAAATCAAAAGGAGCTATACACGCGGTGATGGTCAAATCCCAAGCACCATCTAATACCCGCCAAAAGCCACCTATAAGTATAAAGCCGAGCCCATCAATTACACTCCCTTGGGAGAAACTTATGGTGTGATCTTGGACAAATTTCTCAAAGCAGGAGCTATCACCTTGCCTCCTGTTAAACCTCACTCCGGGTTTGATTCCACCCACACTATACCTTCTTGGTACAAAGAAAATGACTTCTGTAACTTCCACCGCGTGAAGGGACACAGTCACGAAAACTGCAAGATGTTGAAAAACATAGTGCAAGAAATGGTTGATGTAGGGGATATAACCCTCGATAATCCTAATGCCCCTGCTAATCAAAATTTGAAAATCTTCAACAAACCATTCCCAAATCATTCATCTAACAGTAACATAAACCAAGACACCTTAGCCGAGGAGAAGAGTGTTCATGAAATCCATGCAGTTTTCAACTCCCAACCAAAAGCTTCTATCGAGGAAATTCTGAATCAGGCCTCTTCACTAACGCAGGGATCCGCACCCCCTACACCACCATCAAGACAAGACGATAACCTTGCCATTCCTTTACCCATAAAGGAATTAACCACCAGAGTTCTCTTCTCATGAATGAGTCTTCTTACACCACATCCCTGCAAGACTGTGAGCGGATGTTATCTAACTTATCTATTTCCCAAACATTTCCTTTCACCACTCTTACTGTAAAAGAAGAAGGCTCGCCACTTTTTCTGTCATCCTTAGAAGAGAAACCTCTAGAACCAACATCACCAAAATCCTTAATCATGACGGATCCCCTCAAACATGCCTTCCTACCTATTAGTTCTTCATCGCCTAAATCTTTTCAGTGACCGGTTGACCTCTTAACACCCATTGATACAGCGCCTCATTTACCCCCTGTATCACACCCACAGTGGACCGGAATCACAACCCACCTCTCTTCCATACAAAATTTCTTCTTCACACGTGAAGATTTTCATCCCTCAGAAGATAGACGAGTCCTATGGGAGCGTTTGAGTACACCATGCTCTACTCAAATGCAGATGACCGATCCAGACACCTCTACCATATACCCGAGGTGTTTACAAAAGCTCAAAATGCCTATGTCCTCATCTTCACCCCCCTCATCTCTACCGAATACCTCATCCACCTCTATTAACCTAACCAAACCTTCCCCTATGCTTGGGACTTCACCAATACCCAGCCTAACACACCCACCTAAACGGTTAGATTTATCCAAAAATAAAGTCGTCCATCCACCTAGGAGACAGACCCAATCTCCTCAAGTCCAATCTATGCCTCTGTCACAACTAAAACCCTCACCATCACACCTACCTTCTATATTGGGACCTCACCCCTCCACCTTGCCTCAATACATCATACCTCCTACATTTTCTTTAAAATAACCTGCACCTTCTGCACCCATACAGAGATCCACGGGTGTATCAACACCATCACCCCAAGTATCCTGTCCACCTACCAACCCTAAACAAACTCCATCATCAAAGGATTTGTTTGTTGTCACTCCTCTTTCCCCGTGGTTGTTTCCTGCCACCACGTCATCTATGGCCTCATCATCTAACCAGCTAAACATGACTTCTATGCCGAAGAAGCCACGTTTAGTTAAATCCAATTATCAAAACCCCTTTTCTAAACCACCACCCATACGAACCAACCATACCCAACCATTACCAAAACCCACCCAATCAATAGCCTCATCTTCCTCTGACTTTGACCCGCTCAAAGGATCTTACGCCAAGATCCTTGATATGTTGGTGGAGAATGCGACCATTTCCCTACCCCCACTCAGACCCTATGATCCATCTAAACCTCAACCTATAGGTTATGATGAGTCTAAAATCTGTGCTTACCACTACACACCAGGACATGATGTGGAGGGATGCAAAGCTTTGAAAGCCATCCTTCGTCAGTCACCTATCTCGGATAGAAAGGTTAAGAAAGACAACTTACGAAGGGAGAAACCTTTAGCTTCAATCCCCTCTCCTATACCACATGTCCCCACCTCACCAAGATCTATCATTATTGCAACCCCACCTCTCGAAGACAATGACTTATCCCTGCCATCTTCCTCCTCTCATGTTCACGAGATCAACATGATTAGTATTGCTACTCGAGGGTAGAAAAACAATGGGAAAGCTAAAGAAAGCACACCTGCGGCCTCTCTTTCTCCGTCCGCCATCCCGATCGCACCACCACCTAAAGTGGTTATTCGTGGACCTGCCTACCCCGTCTCTAATGGAGTTTCCCATCGTACCATGATCAAACAAAGCTTCACCAATCACCTGTAAAAATGACACTGTATGATCTCATTCAAACCTCTGAATCTCATCGACAAGCTCTCATTGAAATCCTTCAAGGGATAGAGGTCCTACCTAACGAAACCTTGCCCGTTGCCTCCATCTTAACACCCAACCACGTTGCTTCTCTCACCAAACAATCTACCACTTTTGTCCCCTGTATACAACAAGCCACTGCTGTCAGTTTCTCCAAAGATGAAATTGTCATCTTTGGTGTAGAAGATCCTGACCCCGCTCTTTTCATCTCGGCTTACGTCCGGGACATCCGAGTACGTCGTGTTATGATTGACGGGGGTGCTAGCCTAAACATCATCTCTTCCAAAGCCTTCCAACAAATGAATATCCCTTCTAGCTACATGTGTGCCAACCCCACCATGTTGCATTCATTCAATGATGCTATTACTTCTACTTTAGGCACCGTGATCCTTAACATTCGTGTAGGGCCACGTACCTTACCCGAACTCTTCTATGTCCTTGAGGGATAATTCCAATACAACATGTTGTTAGGCCACCCTTAGATCCAGGGCTATGGGATGCATTCCCTCCACCTTACATAGATGCATAAAATTTGAGTATGAGGGGAAGTCATACACCGTAAAAGCTGACGCTCCCCCCTTCAAAACCTGCAATATGTTATATCGCCCTAATGATGTGCTTGTACCAGTCAAGGCACCCATTCATCCAACCCAACCATCTACTTCGCCCACACCTCAACCATCCACCTTAGCCGCACCTACACCTTCAACCAATGAAACCACCACCGTAAATACCACTTCCTTCCCCGCGGACAACATCCCAACCTCAGATCCCTTGGTAGATGTTTTTCAATGCCTTACGCTGGGGGAGTATCACCTATATAACGTTAGCACTTTCCATACCCCACAGGAGTATGGATAGTTACATGCGCATCCTACCTACGACCGTCGTGTGGGGGAGGTGATCTCCTATGGACCACCTAATTGCCGCACCAACCTAACGTATGGGGGTGTCGACGCATCCTCCATTACCCCTGAACCTCCCCTTGGTGTGGTTCCCTTCCAATCTAATTTTCAATATCTAACAAATCGTCGTTTCACCCTCACCTTCTTGACTCGCTGTGCTTGGAAAGGTTTTGGTTTCGGTCTTTATGAACAAGGCCAACATACAATCATTCCCATGACTACACGCAAACACAAAGATCATAGTGGTCTTGGATTTTCTGAAACACTTACACCAAAGAAACCTTGTGTCAGTTGTATCTGGGAAGACAATGACATTACCTCTTCTGAACCATCATCACCTATTTTTCCATCTTCACCCACAGAGTCGATAGACCCAGAATCTATCCCTCCTAACTTTTTTTTTTTTCATAAATGCTATCTTCCTGGGTCCTCTCACTTATCAACACGATAATGAAGACCCATCTTCTCTTCCCCTTCTATATCCAGACATGATCGAAGAAGACTCACCTTTAATTAATGTTGTTGAGTGCCAGGATGACGACTCCATCCTCACTTACCTTGGCGTGGACGACTCTTATATTCAACACGCCTTACCATCTGAAACTCAAACCATGTTGAATGAGTCGACTATAGAAATCAACATCCACACAGAGGACGATCCTCACATTGTGAAGATCGGACAATCTCTTAATGCATCAGAACAAACTACCTTCACTACCTTCCTCCATGCCCACAACCAAGCTTTCACTTGGTCCTACGCTGACATGCCAGGAATCGATCCTGACATTGTTGTCCATAACATTACTCTGAAACCCGACTCCAAACTAGTTAAACAAAAACTGAGAAAAATGCATCCACACATTGCCCTCTTGGTCAAAGAAGAGCTTCAATGACTCCTTTCTGTTTCCTTCATCTTACCTATTGACTATCCTCAATGGATTTCTAACATCGTACCTGTCACTAAAGTGATGGGGGACTTCGGATATGTATGGATTTCTAGGACCTTAACCTCACTTGCCCAAAGGATGACTTCCCCCTACCTAGTATTGATCAACTTGTTGATCTCACTGCAGGCCATGAGATGCTTTCTCTCATGGATGGCTTCTCGGGATACAATCAAATTTTGGTAGCCCCGGCCGATCAACATAAAACCACCTTCATTACTCCTTGGGGAACCTTCTGCTATCGTGTCATGCCATTTGGCCTTAAGAATGCTGGTGCGACCTATCAGCGGGCTATGACTTACATTTTTCATGACATTATGCACACTATCCTTGAGGATTATGTCGATGATCTTCTTGGAAAATCTAAACATCGCAGTGAACATCTCGATGTTTTAACCATTATTTTCGATCGCCTGTTACAATAATGTGTTTGTATTCAACCAAAGAAATGTGTCTTTTGTGTCCTTTTGGGAAAACTCCTTGGTTTTATCATCTCTTTGCATGGCATTGAGGTTGATATGAAAAAACTCAAAGCTATCCTAGAAATGCCCCCACCCACTAACCTCAAACAATTGCATAGTTTACAGGGAAAACTCCAATCTATCCGGTGTTTCATCTCACAACTCTCAGATTGATGTCAACCTTTTCATCATCTCCTTAAAAAGGACATTGTCTTTTAATGGAGTGAAGAGTGCCACCAAGCCTTTAAGGCTCTTAAAGCCTATCTCTTGCAACCACCCATGCTTGTCCCACTTTAGGATGATCACCCTTTCTACCTTTACCTTTTCGCCACCGACCATCTTTGTAGGAGCCATGCTCGCACATCATGACTCGAGCACAGGAACAATCCATTTATTACATAATCCGTACTTTTATGGATTATGAGACTAGGTATACACATGTAGAAAAGTTGTGCCTAGCCTTATCATTCGTGGCCACCAAACTCGACATTACCTCCGAATCACAAAAATTTTGTCATCACCAACATGACCCCATCCATTATATGTACACCAAACCTCATCTAAACTAACACATCACCCGATGGCTTATGCTCCTCGCTGACCTCGACCTTGAGTTTGTACACCAGAAATCAGTCAAAGGACAAACTATCGCAGACCAACTCGCGGAAGCCCCTTTACCTAGGGAACAATTTACCAATTTTACTTTCCCTGACAAACTCATCGCAACTCTTTCACTCAGTGAGGTGTCGTATCCAATGACCCTCTTCTTCGATGGATCCAAATGCCAGCGTGGCAGAGGGGCAGGCATTGTTCTCATTCCTCTTGATGTTGAACCTATGCCTCTTTCATTCCGGCTCGATTTCCCCTGCACTAATAATACAACGGAATACGAGGCCCTTGTTTTGGGTCTCCAGGTTGCGTTACACTTAGGTGTAAAGTCTATTAACATTTTCAGCAACTCTCAATTGGTAGTCAATCAAGTTACGGGCATCTACCAATGTAAAAATGAGGAACTTCAAAAGTACAAACATTACGTGGATTCACTTTTGACCTTATTTACTCATTATTCTATCCAAACCATTCCCTGCTCAACTAATAAATTTACGGATACTATGGCTTGCTTGGCCTCACAAATTCCTACCTCACCAACTGACTCTGACATATTTGTCTTGGTCCAACAACTCTTTGCCCCATCTTACTTAGTCCCGGATGTTTGTATGGTAAATAATGTATATATTTAATTCACGGGATACCCAGTATCACCAATTTCACGACTACCTTACAACCTTTGTTCTCCCACCGACCTTAGTAGTAAGCGGCAAGTGCACTTTTCTTAAAAGTGTTTCTCATTATGTCGTCATGGGGAGACTCCTCTATAAATGTGGCTTTGATGGCATCCTCCTTCGATGTCTAACCGAGCGCAGAGGTCACCTATACCATCCAACAAGTCCATGACGGAATTTGTGGTAGACATTTTAGTGGCCTTGTCGTGGCCAAACAGATCCTTCACCGAGGCTATTATTGGCCTACTCTTAATAACAATTGCTACGAATATGTTAAGCATTGTGTTATGTGTCAACAACATGCCAACCTTCAACATACTCCTAGCCACCTGCTATGGGTCACACGAGATCTTTGGCCTTTCTCACAATGGGGTTTAGACCTTATTGGTGAGATTCAGCCACCTTCTTCGCAACGTCACTATTGGATAATCACAAAGAATTGAATATTACACTAAATGGGTGGAGGCCATTGCACTCATTTCAACCAAAAATAAAAAATCGTTGAGTTCATCAATCATCACATTATACATTTCGTTTTGGTGTTCCTCATCACACGATAATGAGATAATGGAAAATATTTCAAAAATAAGTTGTTACAAGACCTTTGTGACAACTTTGGAATCAAACTTAGCTTCTCATCACCCTACTATCCATAAGAAAATGGATAAGCCAAATCTTCTAACAAAACCTTAATCAAAATTCTCATGAAATTCGTTAACAATTCTGAGAAAAACTGGCATGATCGCATCCCCTTTGCCCTTTGGGCTTATCGTACCAGCATTCATACTTCCACTAATGCCACACCATTCTCTCTAGTGTATGGTACCGAGGCTGTCTTGCCTCTCAAAATACAAATCCCTTCCCTAAGAATATCTCTCCAGGATATTCTCACCAATGATGATTTCCACCAAGAGCGGTTAGCCCAATTGGAGCTTCTTGACGAGCGTCATCTTACATCTCTTGACCACCTTCAAATCTATCAAAAGCACATCAAGTGTGCTTATGATAAGTGACTTCATGATCATACCTTTTTACCTATCGACTTCTCTCCTATGCAAGGTACCTAGGGATTCATGCTCATCCTATGATAATACGTGGTTTGTTTAGCTCTTTCTAACTTTGGGACACTTTTACCTCTTTTACCCGAATCTAGGATTATGTGTTGACTTTAATCAGGACATGATTACCTATGCTTGGGTAAGCTCAACCTCACTTCACCTATACCAACACCAACAACATTACCCTACCAACATCAAACTTTTACCAACCAACAAATTGCCTAACCACAAGCAAATTGCCTGAATTCACCTCTCCCTGGTCCTAAGGGAGAACTACATCTGTTTGAGGCCCCTCCTTGCTTTGTGTAATGGGCTATGTAGGAAACACTTAGGATACATGGGGTCTCCCAAGGTTAGCTCGACCCTCCCCTACCATAACCTATCATGTGTTGTGTTTTCCTTAAAAATATAAATATTTTTTACGTATTTATATTGATAACACTCACCAATCAATCCGCCCGAGGCCAAGGCCACCAACCAACCAATCGGCCTGACCCAAGGCCTTAACTTACCAATCAGGTTGACCCAAGGCCAAAACCAATCAATCGGCCCGACCCAAGGCCACTACCAATCAATCGGCCCGACCCAAGGCCGTAACGAACCAATCATCATCCCGACCCAAGGCCGCACTAACCAACCAATCGGGCGACCCAAGGCCACAACAAACCAATCGGCCCGACCCAAGGCCGCAACAAACCAACTGGCCCAACCCAAGGTTGCATCCAATCACTTGGCCCGACCCAAGGCCACAACAAACCAATCGGCCCGACCCAAGGCCGCAACAAACCAACCGGCCCGACCCAAGGCCGCACCCCATCACTTGGCCCGACCCAAGGCCACAACCAACCAATCGGCCTGACCCACGGCCGCACCAATTAAGTACCTCGATCGAAGCCCAAAATTACGATTCTATCCACCCATAATGTAGTTGTTTGTTTAATCGAGCTCACCTGTTCGTGTTTTAGCATGACTAGGATACTTGAATTGATCAGACAACTAGCTTTGCTTAGACCGAGACCATGACATTTATCTCAACCAAACCAACCATTTGGTACTACCGAACATGCCTAAACGTTCCAGTACATTACCCGTTATATCCCTTGGAGCTACTTCCTATGCCTTGGATACCAGGATTACATCAACCTTGTTTGGATAAACTATCAACCTTTGCCTATGAATTGCTTTTTTTCTCTTCAATTTGTGTACCCTGGTCACACTACTACATTTCAACGTGCGTCTGCTTCCTTGAAATTACCCCACCATCTTACCATCATCTCAACACCATTCACCCTTTATCAACCCTATCCCTGATTTCACGTCACCTCAATCTATGATAGATTTGAGGGGGATTACCTATACCCTTAACTGGGGTAACCACTTCTTATTATTGTCAGTGCAACTTTACATGACAAGCTACATGACAACAAGGGGAAAATGTAGACACCAAATTTGGGTCTTACGACGCCCTGTACCCCTCATATCACCTCGCAACCTAACCATACCTCACCACCTAAACCATACACACTTAACTATTTATTAGTTACCATATAATTAATAAATCCACATCTCCACCCCTACCACCTCACCTTGCCACCTCATCATGACCTAGCCCTAACCCTAAACCAACCTAATTAAGACCTATGACTTGGTCCAAACTCACACCCATGACTCATTACCCCTCACCCGCATAAAGAAAGACCTAATAATAACTTGACCAAGCCCACAACCGATCCCTCGAGAGAAAAGGAGGGAAAGTTGGCTATTTTACTAAAACCAGCCAACTTTGACCTAACCGACATTGGTCCCTACTCAACCACCATCGGTTACGTAACCACCATCGGTTCCCAGTAAATGAACTTCCCACCAAAAAAAAAAGGATCTGGAATTCATTTGCAAGACAGAGACAAGTGAAGAAAAGAGAAGAGTTTGCAGAGAAGGATGTCGAGCCCAAGATTGCAACTGAGTAACTGGATCACCTTCACACTCGTCCAAGCACCGGAAAATTTAGAGGATAGCTTCATCAGCTCACTTTTGATTGTTGGATCATCCCACCTGAATCTGGCATTCATCACTGCATTCCTCAGACCTGAATCTTCATCAAGAACGAGTAAGTAGTGTCTTGTATGTTTCTAAACACCATTTCTTGAACTTTTTGATTCATAGTAATTATAAGCTCACTCCTAGATCTACCACCTACCAGCACCCTACACCTAACCTTCATCCATACATCCTTGTATTGCCCAGAAGATAGCTTTATCACTCTCTGAGTCTTCCCCATCATCTCACTATTCCCCTCAACCATCCACCAGTCTTAAAAACCCCACAATCACCCTACAATCAACCTCTACCCAGAAGCACCTAGATTACTGACCCTACCGGTGTCGGTTATCCCCTACCGGTAGCGGTTCTCTAACCGTGGTCGGTTATCCAGTGACCGGCATCGGTCACTGTGACTTATACCCAAAACCTTCCTTTCACCTATTTGTCTCCTAACAACCTCAGATCTAGCCTGGTCTATCCCCGTAACTTGACCTGAACGTATCAATAACCAGTGACCAAACAAAACAAGCATGACATACTATTATTGGTAGTCTAGTCTCTATTGCTTTTTAAGGAGGTACCTAAATCGTGATTTCGCAATAGCTTCTTTATTACCATTTGCATCAATTTGTATTGAAAGGGAGCTGACCACCTTCGAAAGGAAGTCTAATATTTCCTGGGCCCAAGGCAGTTCCCTCACTTATTGTCTAACTAAGATCTGGTGGTCTTGTATTCTTACTTGCAGGTAGTCCTTCCTGACAAAAAGGAGTGCTTCACAATCAACTCGATCTCTCTACTGAGACGCACACACCCTCCCAACACTCAAGAGGTATTCCTCCTAGCCCTAACCCTTATCTGTTTCTCAAGAGAATGAAAAGATAGAAGTAACTCTATTCTGGAATAGAAACATTCTGTGTGAAACGAGATACACCAACTAACTATACGAGATAGGGTAGATAAATCCTACTTGCATGATAGCTTTTCAATTTCTTGCTTGACTATGTCCCTTGAGGCTAGGTTGTTCCTTCTCTAAGGTTGCCTAAGCGGTTTGACATTTTCAGTATAAATTTGATGGGTAAAAATGCTTGGATGGATTCCTTTCATGTCTATATAATCCCAAGCAAAATATCTAGTATGAATTTTCAAAAAATCAAACAATTTAGCTTCTTGATCATTTCTAATCAGCTATTAATATTCAAAATTTTACCTAGTTGAATCTCAATTTGTTTGGTTCCAATGTTTGATGAATTGATTCATTGAAAATGTTCCATTAGGGTGTTTAGTTGACATGAATGTGGTAACTACATATGATATGCAAAGAACGTCTCTAAAGTTTCCTTGAGAAATAATACTAGACAGGATGATGACGTAGGTAGAGTTATGATACTTATATTGTTGTTGTTTAATCTCCTCGCCACTATTGTTTTCCAAAAAGTCCTCACCATTCCTTGATATCTTTGAGACCAAAGCTACCGATTCCATAGCTATTTTATTCCTCTCCGTAAGAGAAATATCATTCCTCCAGAGTGAAATTATTTGCATTTTCCTAGAATTTTTTAGTTCCAGAGATAAGTATGCGGGTTCCGAACTAAGTCGGACGGTTCGAAACTATCTTTGATTGTTCCAAAGACAACTAGTGATCATTTAAAGGATGATTAAACATATTCTTCACCTCCCTTACATGATACTACAATGTTATCATAGCCAAAAATATAAATTTTGTTTATTAGTATCATGATCATCAACCCATAGTTGTTTTTTTATTATCAATAAAAGGTCATGCGAGAAGAATATAAGAAAAATTGCTAAGAATTCTTACCATTTGAGATAGACATATCGGTGATCTACAATCAATTAAGGAAAAAATTGTAGCTAACCACGGTCCACCCAAAATAATGGGATAACCAAGTGTTTTACCTTTTGGCCGTAATATAAGGAAGTCTACTAGATACTCCCACGACTCCTTCTAGTTTTACTATTGACTAATATGCCATCTTCAATATGGTGCTAGTAGTACCTATCAATGGTAATGTTTTCAAAGTGTCTATTGTCATAACATTTATAGCTTCTCCAAAATCAGCTAAAACATTATGTATATCTTTATTTCCTATAGAGATAGAAATAACATGGCTTCCAAGATCCCCATATTTGGGAAGTAATATTTTTCCTGCCAATAAATCAACAAGTTTCCCATCTACCTTAATAGTCTTATGGTATTGTTTCTTCCTTCCAGGTCTTTTCAAACATAACATTTTGATTAATTTTTTAATTCAGGAATGTCCTTGATTGCTTGTAACAATGGTATTTCAATATTCATTTTCCTTAATTCTTGCACTAATTCAAATTCCTTGGTCTTAATAACTTCTTGAAATCTTTCTGGAAATGGAGTTTCAGTAGAGTTTCTATCGAATCCTTGTCTTGTTCTTTTCATCCTTCTAAGGAATAGCCAAAATAGGGGTTTCAGTTTCTTTTGCCATCTCAAAGTAATTATAATAGGTGGACTATTAATTATTTTTCCATATCTTGTTTGAATATCCTTACATTCCATGACATTAATATCAACTAGTTTTTCTTTCTATGTTCTATAGAGCAGGGGGTGGTTTGTTTATTTTTGGGATTAGCCACTAGTTCTGTTGGCATTTTTGTTTGAACCACATTTTCAATTTGTGAACTTTGTGTTGGAGAATCCATTATGGCCTGTTGATGTTGGTTGGGATATGTTCTTCCTTGAGCATAGTTATTAGGGTTCCACCTAGGTTTTGACCAAGTTTAAGGGTTACTCGATCGAGGCCATGGTTATTGATGTCCCTGAGCTTATGAAGCTTGTCCTTCCCAATCCTAGGGATTTCATGTTGGTTTAGGGGACTAAGGTGGTTGTCCCTAATTTTTATCATTGTCGAGCTGCCCATGGCATCATCCAGGATTAGGAACAAATCTTGGTAAGAATCGCACTTGGCTAGGTTATCTTTGGAAAAATTCAACTTCTTATGCAATGGATGAATTGATAGTATGTTTAAATAGATTTTTATGAATGGAAGAAGAGAAAAACATTAGCTTCATGTTCCCTAGATTCACAAATAAGACATATTTCTGTTTTATCCAAAGGAAAATCTCTTATTACATTCTTCTTTATGCATCTAGGATAGTACATAGCTAATGGTTCAGTATTAGCATTTTCTTTGTCTTGTAATCCATCCATGGTGGAAGTCAATTGAACTAGGATGTCTATTTAAAAGTTTTCTAGTTCATCCATAAGTTTGTGCATGTCTTGATTTGCATTTTTCATAGTTTTTCCTTTCCTATGTCTACCCCTTGTTCTTAAATGACTTCTCAAAAAGTCTTTAATATCATTCATTCTTAATTTATTGATGTTTCCACCTCCCATAAAGTTAATGGATTCCCTAGGTTAATCATCCGAACTTTAAGAAAAATGGTTTTGCTTATCTCTTCTTGAAGTGTAAATCCACACCTTTTACTTATAAAGAGGAATCTATTTAAATAATCTTCTATATTCTCATCATCTTCTGTTTGATCCTAAAAATTATTCCATCATGTTTCTCCCTCGATAGTAGTCTTGGTATTTTTCAAGGAAGGTAGTTTCCATTTGTGCCCAAGTGGTAATAGCATTGGATTTTAATCCAATAAACCACCTCATTGTTGCATCTTTGAGTGGATGGAAACAACTTGAGTTTTTGATTTTTTGTCTTGTAATCATAGGTATGACATAATACTTTAAATTCAAACAAGAATTGGTCAGCGTCCCGAGATGACATCCCTATAAATGTAGGTAAGTTTGCAGGTGAAATATTATTCATAGGTGTATCATCATTCTCCAATTGCATTGGATAGGTAAAGGTCCTATAAGGTTCTCTTTGATTCTCGTGCCATATCTACAGTATCTTCTAGATATTTTCCTAATCAATGTGGTATGTAATCCACTTTGATGAAGGTGAAAATTAAGGAGTAGGAGGTTAAATACTCAATTGAGAATCAAAAATTTCTCTAAGTAGGTCTTAAGATATAATCCTTGTCCTAAAAGTTCCACTTCCTTACGGTGATTGATCCAAAATTCAAAGGTGTAAGTTCTACTTCTTGTCTAACAGAAACAATGGTACCTCTAATTCTTTCTCAACCTTGTTATTTGAACCAATGGATGTTGATAGTTCTTGTTGAGATATTTTTGGGAGAAATATACCCTTTAATTCTCTTGGTCTACTCATAAATTTTATGATAACTTGGAATATTTTTCAATAACTAGATGTATGATTGTTGTTCTTGTTAAAACCTAATTATACAATTCTAACTAGTGGTCCTCGAGAACACGCCAAAAATGATGGATATCATTATTCCCTTAATTTAATCAACTCTTAGTTAATGTCATATTCAAACCAGGGGTGTGTCTGAAGCTATATGCAACAAGAAGAATCTTAGTGATCTAGTAATTTATTATAGGTATTTATTATTTTTATATTTTACGGGGGTTTTTGTAGTGTCTTTAGGATTTCTGGCCAAAGCCTTATTAAAGCTAAACTATAAAAACTTGCTGAAATAAACACTCATTGCTGAAATAAATAAATCTTCAGAATTAAACATGTTGTTGGAAATGAAACACACTTTTGTAGAATGAAACAAATTGCTGAAAATAAACACTCTTTGCAGAATGGAACAAATTGTTGGAAATAAACACACATTGCAGAATTAAACACACGTAAGTGGAAATAAACACACGATTGAATTTTTGTTGAAATATCTTTTAAGGAAATAAGAGTCTAATATATAACACCTTCAAGGACAAGTACATAATAGAATTTAATTGAAGAGTAAAAATTATTTAGAGAATTAACACTTAACATATTTAATAAATTGATTAGAAATATAAATACCAATAAAACAAATAATCATGATTATTGGAGGAGTGAGCCCTTGCTCCACCTTGAATTAGGAGTTGAAAAAGTATGATTCTCTTAAAACAAAATGGCTATCTTATTACTTTGAAATGTCTCGTCAAACTTTCTTTGTGTATCTATCATATATATCATCTATTGTTTTTCTCTAATCTATCTATAGGTCCTTATGTATATTTCATCATCGAAGATGCATTTACCATAATAAGTTCTCAATAGTTTTGAATCCATCAATAGGTTCTAGAGAAACAAAATAGTTCTCAAAGTAGATGTGGAATTTAGGAACCTTCTTTGGAGATACAACTATCTGATCCTGCATAATTATTTCTAGAGTATGAAGAATCAATAATCTATTGATCTGCTCCTGATTGGAAGGTCCATTAATTTCTCTATCACTAAATGTTTTAAAAATAAATAGATTCCCATTGATTTTGGAACTTTGGAGAAGTTTTAGAACCAAAGGGAACTATTCTGAAACCAATTGTGAAAGTTTTGGAGCTAAGCGCAGGAGTTTTGGAGCAAAGCATTGGAGTTCGAAACTAAGTCTAAAGGTTCGAAACTAAGCGATACGGTTTCTTTTTTATGCGATGGATTTCCAAAACTAAGCTTGGAGGTTCTAGAGCTAAGTCATATTGAAGCCAATATTCCCAAAAACATATTGGTTGCTTCATACTTTATTCTTTGGACTGAATGTGACTTGTTTTATTACAAAAAATGAATTTCCAAACACTTTGTTAGGAATTACAGAGTTTTTAGACATTAGAACTAAATTAAAAAAAAGATGGAAAATTACATCCTAACTTTTTCTAGATCAAACAAAAGTCACAAAATGCAGTCAAATTTGATAAAAAGGAGTGGAAAATAAGATCATTTATTAAACATTAATGAGGCATATTTTTACCATATCACCATACATGCAATTGAAGGATCCAGAAAGACATCATTGTAAAGAGTGGAGAGCTTGGATCAAAGGAAGCATGCTCCATTAGAGAACCATATGGACACTTGGCAACCAATTTGTTATCTCAGGAAGGCATGGTGGTAGTGACTAAAACTATATATAGAGATGCTTAGGTAGAAGAAAAGGGAGGAAGAACGACATCATATAAAGCTAGATAGGGAAGCTCTACATAAATAATAAAATATTCTTTGGGTTGGGATTAGGATAACTTTAGGAGTGATGGCATATTTAAAGGCATGGGTGCGTGACTAGTTTTATAATGTGCATAGTTCAAGTTCCGATGCATGACTCGATCTGCATTCTTATATTGGCTCATTATAGCCTTAATGAATGTAATGTGGTTATTGAACTTGTTAACATGAATATAAGGGGTAAGTGCACAAAGTTAGGGGGCCAAAAAGTGGACAAGAATCTGAAAAAAATAAAAATGTTCTCACGTTTTAATTTGTTTGGCTCTGGAATCACCGAACCTATAACGCATACACATTATAACACATACATGTTTCAAACAAGTTATAACACGTACGCATTACAAACAAGTCAAAACATGTACTTTTATTATTTCTTATACTTTAAATTTCTTTTATTATTTCTTATACTTTTATTATTTCTTATACTTTAAATTTATTTTAGTAAATATAATAAATTAGGGTCACTCTGCACCTTATGGAAGTGGTCTCGTAGCTCCAATAGTTATAATCTAGAAGATAGTTTTTCAAAATCTAATCTAGTCAATACTTACTCATTTTTAGGATTTCAGCAAATGACCTAAAACTTTCAAGGCATATATATTGTAGTCGGTCTTTGTTTTAGGAAAGCATATAGTCATTTTTAGGTTTTTGACCTTCTAAAATGGATTTTGGCCCTACCACTACTTGAATTGGTACTAATTTTTAAATTTGGTCCATAATTCACTTTAGTGACCATGAATTAACTCTATGATGTTTGTCTACTTCTTACTAAAAAGAGATCCTCACTTTGTAGATAGAGGATTGTTCCCTGAATGGGATTCATGTCCTATGGCCAAAATGAGGTGATTGTAATGTGCCTCCCAATGTGTGATAATACTACTAGGTGTTGAATGAGTTGTTACGAATAGTATTAAGTGAATTGTATCAAGTGAACTCAGATGATTTCTCATTCTTAGAAACATGGTGCTCCATATAAAGATCATCCCCTCACCTTTCCTAGATCTAAAAGCATCCTTTCATGGAATCAAATTCATTATTCTCATACATAATTTTTCTCATATGTCTCTTATGGAGACAAATGATGCCTTAATACTTCACAAATAATGGTCCTTGATAACTCGGTGACATGACTAGCTCATTTTAGCTTGTTTTGAAGGGTGTTCAATTAACTACAAAATGGCCCAAAATGCCTTTTTAGGCCTTCAAAGGAAGTAGTCTCTCATAAAAACTAAATGAGTCAATCGATCACCTTAAACACTATTCCCTACACACTGAAACACGCTAAATGATCTTTTTAGGACTTTCCTTTGGGTGAGGGTTTATGATTTAGGGTTTAGGGTTTAGGGTTTAGGGTTAAGGATTTAGGACTCAAGGTTTAAATTTTAGGGTTTAAAGTTTAGTGTTTAAGGCTCATGTTTAGATTTTAGGGTTTAGGGATTAGGGCTCATGGCTTAAGGTTCATGGTTTAGGGTTTGTGGTTTAGGGTTTATATTTTTGAGTTTATGGTTCAGGGTTCAGGGTTAAGGGTTTAGGGTTTAGGGTTTAGGGCTCAATGTTCAAGGTTTAGGGTTTAGGGATCAAGGTTAAGGGTTTAGGGTTTACAGTTAAAGGTTTAGGGTTTAGGGATTAGGGTTGAGGGTTTAGGGTTTAGGGTTGAGAGTTAAGGGTTCAGGGTTTAGGGTTCAAGGTTTAGTTTTTAGGGTTTAGGGTTGAGGGTTCAAGGTTTAGGGTTTTGGATTAGGGTTTATGGCTTAGACCTAGGGTTTAGGGATTAGGGTTTAGGGTTTAGGGCTCAAGGTTTAGGGTTTAGGGTTCAGTGTTTAGGTGTTAGGGTTTATGGTTTAGGATTTAGGGCTTAGTGTTAGGATTTATGGTATAGGGTATAGGGTTTAGGGCTCATTATTTAAGGTTTAGGATTGAGTATTTAGGGTTTACAATTTAGGGTTTATGAGTTAGGGTTTAAGGTTTAGGGTTGAGGATTTAGGGTTTACGGTTAAGAGTTTAGGAGCTAGGGTTTAAGGTTTAAAGGTCAGGTTTTAGGGTTTAGTGAAAAGGGTTTAGAGTTTAGGGTTTAGGGATTAGGTTTTAAGATTTATGCTTTAGGGTTTAGATTTTAGGGTTTAGGGTTGAGAGTTTAGGGTTTAGGGTTTAGGGCTCAAGGTTTAAGGTTTAGGGTTGAGGATTTAGGGTTTACGGTTTAGGGTTTAAGAGTTAGGGTTTAAGGTTTAAAGGTCATGGTTTAGGGTTTAAGGCTTGAGGTTTAGGGTTTAGGTTTTAGGGTTAAGGGTTTAGGTCGTAGAGTTCAGGGTTTAGGGTTTAGTGTTTAGGGCTTAGGGTTTAGGGTTTAGGGTTTAGGTTTTAGGGTTTAGGGTTTAGGGATTATGGCTTAGGGCTTAGAGTTTAGGGTTTAGTGCTTTAGGGATTATATTTAAGGGTTTAAGGTTTATGATTTAGTTTTTAGTGTTTAGGGTTTATGGAAATTTAGGATTTAACATTTAGGCCTTAAGGTTTAGATATGATGAATATAATATTATCATGGATAATATTATTATAATGTGAATGTAATATTACATATAGTAAATAGTATTTAGTATATGGTAATTAGTAAATTAGATAATAAAACAATGAGATATTGTTTTATTATCAATGTTATAATTAATGGTTGAAACCATTCGAGTAGACTAGTTTCATATGCAACCAAAGATTGTTGATAAGGTTGCAGGTAAAGACAAAGACATTGCTATGAGAGTTGTTACTATGTAGCTCCTATATAATGGAGTGCATAGCTATGGGCAATTAAGCGAGTTAATAGAAAAGAATTAAAGCTAAATCTATGCTCCTAAACCTATATTTCATTACATTTGGTTTCAGAGAAGGTTCTTCTATTGATCAAATTGCAGAGCAGGAGCTAACAGAGTAGAAGGAAAAAGAAATTTTGGTGCAGATCTGAAGATTCTGGAATTGTGTGTTTACATAGGAAAATCACTAGTGACCAACGGGAAAATGCCGATGACCGAATGGGATCTGATTCTCTATAGATGCGATTGCAACGACTAGGATAAATTGCCAGTGACTTTAATAAATCACCAGCGACTACTATCCGATCTCCAGTAATCACTATGGTTTGGTAAAAGTTCTTTTCCAAAGTATTCGAGCTTTTTTCCATTTTGGACATACCAAAAAAATACACAAGGACGAAAAAAATCCATTTTTGGAAAGGGTCTAAAATGATTTTTTAGAAAATTTAATTATCAATCTATAGATCAAGTATTGTTTGAAAGGCATCATGGAAAGGACTAATCTAAACCAGATAGATAAGTTTGAAGGCCAATATTTTCACACATGGCAGCTACAGATGCAGTTGCATCTCATAGAGAAGGATCTATGGGATGTGGTGAAGCCTAATTCAACTCCACCCACTAGAGGAAATGAATTGGAAAAGTGAAATGTGAAGGATCAAAGATCCATGGGGACCATTGAATTAGGATTGTCTAAATCCTATTTATACCATATAGATTTATCAAAATCAGCAAAGGATATCCGGGAGTCTCTCAACAAACTTTTCAGATCTAAGGAGAAACAAAAAGATGTCATCGAAGAAACATCTGTATAGATTGAAGATGAATGAGAATCTAAACATTGTTGATCACATTAGTAAGTTTCAATCTCTCTTAAATCAACTTGTTGGAATAAAAGAACATGTAAAGGATGATGACGTTAAATCCATCCTTTTGAATAGTATGTCTAAGAGTTACTCGGATATTATATTTACTTTGAGAAAAGTTACTATTAGTCTAGAAGGAGTGATTTCTACATTGTTAGAACAAAGTAGTAAGGTATGAAGATGGTCATTTTGAATATTTTTAAGAAAGAAAATCCTAGTAAACAAGTGAGCATGATGAGCCAAGGAATAATGACAAAAAAAAGCATTTCATGAGAATAATATGATGGTAAATGATGTTTATAGGGCTTCACAAGTACAAAAGGATGTGAATTGAGAACTCATGGTCTGAATAGCACTCTTGCTCGAACTAGAGAATAAATGTTTCCCAAATGAGATGGGGAATATATTTTTAGAGTGAACTATTAAATATTTTCCTTTTGAACTCATGGAGGAGGGAGTTAAGAAGGTTTGGATAAAATTTCAAGACAAAATAATAAGTTTTGTGTAAAATATGAAAGTTTTACCAAAACCAAAGTTAAGCTAGACATACTAGAACAATGACCTAGCTTCTTAGCACTCAATAAAAATTAAAAATCCTTCAAATAAATAATTAGAATATTTTTGAAGAGGACTTAGATACAAAAATTTTACAAACATTATTGGGTCAATTAGTTAAGAAACAAGAAATTTCTCTTCATTTTTACCTTTGTCAAACCCTATCCAAACCCTTCATTGGTAGAAATAGAGGTCAAATGAAGTTTTTGATCATAAAATCACTTGTGCAAGCTAAAACAACCACTTAGGGTTGTAGAGGACTCTCTCTAGTTTAAGATGGTGGCATTTTTATCTTCAGATGTGATTGTATTATATGATTTTATCTCTATTTTTAAGGTTTTACATATTCTTACTTAACAAGAGGGTTTCAAGATGAAATAACTATTGCGAAAGTATTCTTGTTAAATTCACTTCATGTTCAAAAAATATTTCAGGCATGATCCTTAGACATTCAACATGGTTTTTGTAAATCTCTTCCTTTTACCATTAAGGGTTAATTAGGCCTAAAACTAGTCTCTTGTGCATAAGTGAACCTTGATTAAATAACATGTTTTTGAGGGCTAAATGAGTAGATATAAATGGAATAAATTCACTAAAGACTATTTAAGCTTGAACCTTAGAGATATGAAGTGCATTAATGTTCAAACACTAATGATCCAATTGCTGGTTGCTTGATACCATCAAGTATGTCTACCTAACTTTCTTGAAGGTTTGTCATTTCTTCATAGCTCCTATGTAATGAATAATTTATCTTGGTGTATAGGTTATCCTTGATGTGTATAGGTAGAAATTTATCATGAAAATGTGATTCATATTTTTGGATTTAAAGTGAAAACAAACTAGGTCTTAAAACTAAAAATCAGTCTAGGTGTGTATTGTATATCATATTACTCTAAGCTACTTGATTTGAAGGGAAAAATGACATGGCACTTGTGAGTTGAAAAATTCAGTATTACTCCTAAAATGTAACATTCAATCTATGAATGACATGATTACCATGTGACCCAATCTTTGTAAAGGTCTCCATATACTGCAAATCTGTGATCACTCTGATCCAAGGATGCTTTATGAAGAATATGGTGTTACCTTGCTTCTTGTTGTTTGTTGAAGATGATCTAAAAGCCCTTGAAATTGATGAAGTCCTCCCATGGACCTAATACATATGAGTGTAAGGATTAATATGATTACACAAGTTTTCTTCTTGTTTAAGTTCAAAGCTATACAAACCAGATCTGAGCTTCTAGTGCACTCCTATGAACTCTAATGAAGTCTGAAAGAAAAATGATGAGGATTGACTAATGTAAAGATTTAATTGAGAATATTAGAATCCTTGGTAACGTAATTTCAAAATGTTTACACTTGGAAAAATTCTCATGTGAAATAAAAGACAAGGAATCCAAGTTTGGATAAAATGAAAAACATTACAAATACATGTGTCGAGTTGTGAAGGAAGTTTGACCGAGAAGTGTCAAAGATGTAAGAAGAGTTAAAATGTTTTTAATTGAAATTCCTATGCTTGATCCTCTTCATGTCAAATCATAATAAGTAAGGTTATGAAACTGACATAAATGATGATGTCATTAAAAACTAAAGTATGAGAAGTATTCTTATTCCTTGTGTACGAGCTACCGAGTCAAAAGGTGAAGTGAAAAGACTTGGAATTCAAAGATTCAAGTTTAAGATGAAGTGTAAAAGGTGGGATTGCATTTCATATAATAGAAAATAGATTTTACTATAGTTTTTTTTTTAAATAAGAACTATACGGGAATGTGAGATGAGAGTATGAATAAAAAGGTATGAATGACACTTTATTTGACATCCATGTTTTGAAGGAGGATATGTAAAGAAGAGAAGAATATAAGATGTAGAAAAATTCCTTCATGACTGCATGTTTCTGCAGATTGAACACTTGAGAGAGGGGATATTTGAGAGGTAACTTAATGGGATAACCATGTCAAGAGTGTATGTATGAGAGAATTTTAGTCATATGGTGTTTGCGTAGGAGATTAAAAGAGGGGAACTTGACAAAACTAGGTATGTAAAGAGATTTTGTATGACATTTTTATGTTGATTAGGTGATGAGAATGAGAGTGGAAATAAAATAAGAATGAGCTTAGAAGTGATCACAATTTGTTGTGAAAGAAAACATAGGAAAGTGATAAAAAAATATTGTGAAGAAGGATGAGTAGATGCTTAATAGTTAGAGAGTTGAAGCTTCCTTATAAGTTAAAGCTTACAGAAGGTTGGTGGGTACTTGAATGAATTTAGGAGTTGGAGATTCCGTATAAGTAGAAGCTTGCTAAAGTCTAGGTTGATGTTTGGTTTAATTTTGGAGTTGTAGCTCCATGTTAATTTTTTGCTCAATCTGTGAAATCATTGTAACCTTAATAGGACAATTTTTCCAAGTTAGTTCTCTGGTTTCAATGATTTTTTCTCCCTTTAAGGGTTTCCTACATTACATAACATGTTCATATGTGTTTTCCTATCTCTATCTCTCCCTCTCACATGTTTGAATGTTCATGGTTAAGTTTTTTTAAGTTTTTGATGGTTGAAGAATTGTAAATTGATTCAAAAGTTTGAACAAATGTTAATTCACCCCCCCCTTGTATCTGAAGTTTCCAACAATTTTTATCTGATAATTTTCCTCTTCAATCAAGTATAATAACTTAGAGGAGATCCTGGAAGAAAGAGCATGGGTGCACTAGTTGAATCAGTTCTAAAAAGGTAGTATGAGATTGCTCGAGTCATTGATTGATGAATCTGAAGAAGGAAAGCAAGCTAATGGAAGTTGACCATGGCTAAGAACTCATAGAGATGGAGTCATTTTTAGAGAATGTTTCAAAATTTCTCAAAGAAAAGGAATATTTTTGCTTTAAACATGAAGAATAATTGAGAGTCTTGAAAGTTGAACTAGAAGAAGAAAATAATAGGTCGAAGTTGTTTAGTAAGCTTGAAAAGAGTTTTGAATCTCTTGATGAAATTCTTGATAATCAAAGAGCATCATGTGATAAAAAAATTATTGGATTTAAAGGAGAATCTATGAATAATAAATATGATGACAAATATTTTCCAAACATGAAAACAAGCATGAAGATGTCCAAGGAGGCAAAAAAAGAAGTCCTAAATCAATTAGGCAACCAAATACATCTAGGTATGAAATAGTTTTCAATGGCTATTATTTTTCTTGTCATAACTATGGACATAGAGCTAAGGAATTTAGGAACCATATCATATATGAAAACCAATGAAAGGATAGTAGAAGTGAGAAAGAGAAGAATAGAGCTTGCTTCAATTGTCAAGAGAAAGGAAATATTGCAAGTACTTCTTAGAAGAACCATCAAGTCAGTTTTGGGAAGAAGAAAACTCAAGAGGCATGAACAAAAAAATTTCTTCACTTGCAATAGGATTTGACACTATGCTAAGAAATGTATGGATGGTCTCAAGGTTGTCAATCATAGTTGGAATGAAAATCCACACAAATTCAGAGGTAAGAGTAGTGTCATATGCTATAATTGTCATGAATTTGGGCATTTTTCAAAACATTTTGTCATAATAAAAATTATGAATATATAAGTACTCCTCAGATACTAAAAATCAAGTTAAGAAGGTTCTCAACATGAATACCAATCCTAGGAATGAGACCAAGTCAGCCTTTTTTGAGAGATACAATGGAAATAATAAAGTGAGGTACATATACAGAGTCAAGGAGACCAACACTTTTCTGAAAAGACTAAGAATGATAGAAAAATAGTATGGGTGGATGATGAAGAGACAAGACAATCAATGATAGTTCATAAGAGAAGCTACTTCAAGAAAGACAATGAAATTCAAGAAGAAATATTATCTGTACATGTGGTATAACAAGTATATGAGATGTATTGTATGTTCTTGTCAGGCATCCAATCAGGAGAAGAATATACAAAAGATGATATTGTCACACCAAGGAGTGCATCCAATAAGATTCAAAAGGTCTCAAAGGAAAAAAGAGATATGATAGATTCATCATGTGTTTTTAATGACTATCTATTATTATAAGATGCTCCAACAATAATTGTTTGCCTTCTATAATATCTTAGAAGGCAAGTATCACTTGAAGGAATAATGATGAGTATTGTAAGCACTTTGTAAACTTGTAGTTACTAAACCAAGTATTCTTCATGATGATCTTGAGTCAAATGATCAAGGTATTCTTATTAGTCCCTTTCTCAAATTCTATATGCAAATTTGATTTGTGTAGAGTTCTTGAAAGTCAAGTTGGACCCATGTGTAAAGAAGATAGGTTATATGCTACTAAGATATAATGTCAACGAATTATATCGGATACATTAGATCCGTATAGAATGTTTGAGAGGTCTTTCTTGAGAATCTAGGTAAAATAAAGGCTGATTTATTTTTCATTAGGTATGCCCCACTAGATCTATCCAATTTTTCACAATTTTCCCTTTTAGGGTGTATTCCCAATAAAATATAAGTGTGAAAACTTGTCTTGTGTTGATAATTTTACATAAGGTGAAGAAAGTGTGTCATGGTTGTCAAAATTCCAAAGTATGTGTTGTTTAGCATTCTCATAAAGATTATGTAATGTGTATCAAATAATAGTATAAATCAAGCTCTAAGGTTTGTGGTGGAGTCACTTTATTTAGTGTTCAAGTACAATGTCAAGCCATCTTGAGGAATAGTTATGAGAATAAATGTCTAACAATTTATTGTGAATGAACACGAGGTCATAGTCAAGCCTTGAGATAAACTCAGCATGTCTAGATTAAAGGTCAAAATCATAGGTTTTTTAAAGTCAAAACTTGTGTGTAATTAATCCCCTAAGCTCACTAAATTCTAAGAAAAAATGTCACAAAGAATCTGAGAAAGATGTCTCTAAGGATGAAGAGAGATTCTAGGTCATAGGGTCAAGACGGTCTCAAATTTGATATTACAAATATATTTAAACAAGTAAAATTGTACAAAATATGAAGTTAATACTAGATAAGGTGAATCTTAGAAGTACTGATTCAAAGGATAAAAGTAAAAGTTTTTTTTTTACATAGTAATTGCATATGAGCGTCAATTATTTAGAATGACTACAAGTGTCCTCTTTAAGTGAAGTGCATGGTAAGTTCTCAAATAGTAAGTTAGGAGAAAACTAGTTAGAGTGCATCTTTTGTCATGAATGATAAATAAAAAATCATATATCCTACACCTTGAACCATCCTCGAAACACCAAATAGAGAAGGAGAAAAAACTATCTCACTAGAGAATGTTATGAATACACTCAAAAAAAAATGTTGTTCTTGAAAGCAAAAATTCTGAAATTGGAAATTTCCTAGGGTAAAAGAAAGGGTGGATCCTCACCACTTAATCTATTCCATGGAGTAAGGTCAAATATACTTCTCAGATTCTAAAAGGAAAAGCATTTAACAATAAATCAAATATGTGTATGTTAACTATGAGGAATCATGTTTTGGAAAGGTAGGGTCACTATGTTCTTGAATACAAACTCTTAACTGATGATAACCTTGGATTATTGGTAAAATTAGTAGACCATAAACATGAATGTAGACCTACTAGAAGTGATCAAACTAATTGATAATGGGTATGATTTTTTTTGGTGAGAAAACACACTCTCTCGGGAACTACGTAAAAACCTCCTAGGGTTTAGTTGAAAACAATTTTAAAAGGCCTTAAACTTTTTGGGTATGAATCTTAAGAATAAATCCTTATAAGACCCTAAGCATAAATAAAGAATAATATTGTGTGGAAAATTTCTCAATTTTCCAAAATCTCTGATAGTCTTCATGAAAAAATGTTGTAGCTACTATTGGATGGCCTAATTTAGATCTTTAAACCGAGAATTTATAGCATTCGAGAAAAGGATGTTGTAATGAAATTTTGCACACAAAAGGTAAGTCCAAATGGGTACTCAAATTTATGGTAATTTATCAATTTGAAGCCTTGTATTAGGAGTTGCACTTGTTTTTACTCGGAAAGGGATATAAGGAAGATTGACTAGTAAATTAAGAAAATAAATAAATGAAGAGATACTTGATGTTTTGGTTTAGGATATTTTTCATGCACCTTAAGAATCTGAAAATAAATCTAGGCATAGTCTCAATTGACTTTGGTCATGCGAGTTATCTCCCAACGTGAATCATGGGTTGATGTAGGGCTTGAGAAAGGGGATATGGAAGGTCAAGGAAGAATAAGAAAAAAATTAACATGGTTTGATGATGAAAAGTACTTTAATATTCCTCATATGATCAAGAGTATTGTATATTGTTACTCCCATTTTCTAAGAGATTCATATGAAGAGAGATGCATAACAAAATAAAATGGTGAAATTATTACTCAATGGAATATGACTGAAATGATTGAGTTTGAAGTGGTAGTTTCCAAAGAAAAGGATTTTGGTATGAGAATTAAATTTTTGTTATTGATTAGTTATGTGATCAATTTGGCATGCATAAGATGGATTTTTACTACATATTTTAAATATTGAAGAAAGATAGTGAATGAATTTTGTTCTCTATCTATGTATGGTACAATCAAGAATATAAGGCTACTATAATATAATGATGATCCCTCCTAATGTTTGATAAATCACTATAAGCCTTGATAACCCTTGAAAGATGATGGAATTGATAGAAGAGTATACATATGATGATTAAATGGTGTAATTGTAGCAAAACAGTGATAGTATTTTCAAAAATATGTATATGCACAATAGAAGCCTACTGAGTACATAAGGATGAAACACTTAGAATGGTGAAATGACATAAACAATAAGGAGTTGGTGATCAAAATATTCAAAATCCTCAAAACCTAACATCTATCAAGGATGAGATATCAGTATAGGTATGTTGTTGAAGTAATGAATTTTTTTAATGTTTTTAATGTTATTAAAAATTGAAAAAAATCTTCAAGACCTTGAAAAACTCATGAATAATATTTTGGTATGATTATCATGCTTTGTAGCTCAAACTTTGGGTTCTCAAGTAAATGGAGATGGTTTATATCTAGGGGAGCATTGGAAGAATGTTTCATGAGATAGATATGCTTATAGAGGCTATCAAAGTTCAACTAAAATTCATTGAATATCAGTTTCAGGGACCTATACATCATTTTGAGACCAAGATGGGTAAAGTTAGAATATAAGGGATTATCCAAGGTAATATGGTCAAACATGATAATTGTCATCAAACGAGGTTGTTAAAGTCTAGAGGGGGATATTTTTTAATCAAGAAGGGATCATCTAAAAGATTATATAGTTGCTAAACACTGAGAAAATAGGGTATAAAGGAAGAATATGTTGATTTGGAAATGGTTTCTTGAAAGGGAAAGTATAGAAGGTGGTTTATAGCCAAGATGAAGAAAAGTAAGAGGATTACACTCTTAGGTGGTGATTATTTTAATGCCTAAGATAGGTCCATGAATCACATTTGTTATTGGTTGGTGTCAAGGAGAAAGAATATAGTCCTAGGGGGATCCTGTGAACAAGTAAGTATACCTACACTCATTGTTTTCTTTAGTTGTCATTTCTTTAATGTAAAGTATTCAAGGTTAGCTTTTTCATTGATCTCAAAGGGGAGAATGAACCAAGAAATATGAGATAGTGGTGTTGTAGGTGTTGGTCTTGTTGGTGGTGCTTACCATCAATAACAAAGGGGATATTATTGGATGGCACATAGTAATGTGTTGTCATTGATGTCAAGTGTCTAGTGATGTCATATGATGTCCAAGGTGTTTAGGTGTCTTCCCAAGTTGTCCAGGTGTCTTCATGAAGTGTCAAGTCATGATGTCATGTGTTCAGACATGGTCTAGGTGCATGGTCAAGCAAGAAATTTTGTGAATGTGTCCTCCCAAGATTGTATGAAGACTTCATAAGGTCAAACATGGTCAATGAGATGTGTGTGAGGTGTAAATGAGATTCGTAACAAGTATACATGGTGAATTCTTGAAGAATTGAATTGCTTTAGGATTAATCATAGTCCTATGTCAATCGAGTTAACAAAGAAACATGAAAATGAATCAAGGAAAAGTAGGAAAGAATGTTTTTATCAGTATGATATGGTATATCATGAATATGAGGATTATTAGGTCAAGAATCGGGCTTATAGGCATAAAGATGGTCATTTAAAGATTTTTAGGAAGACAAGACCTAATAGGAAAGTGATGATGAGCCAAGGCATAATGATGCAAAATAAGCATGTCATGAGCATAATATGATGGTAAATGATGTGTATAGGGCTTCACAAGTGTCTAAGGAGGTGAATTGATCACTCATCGAGTTTGTCCGAATAACACTCTTGCCCGAACTAGAGAAAAATGTTTCTCAAATGAGATGGGGTAGATATTTGTTAGAGTGAACTATGATATATTAGTCTTAGGAACTCATGGAGGAGGGAGTTAATAAGGTGTGGACAAAATTTTAGGATAAAATAATAATTTTTGAGCAAGATATGAAAGTTTTACCAAAACTAGGTGTTAAGTTAGACATGCTAAAACAGTGACCTAGCTTCTTAGCACTCAAGAAAAATTGAAAATCCTTCTTTAGATAAATCATAAGAGTATTTTTATAAGACCACTCAGATATAGAAATTTAACAAAAATTTTGGTGTCAAATCGGTTAAGAATCATGAAATTTATCTTTGTTTTTCTACCATTGTCCAACCATCTCCAAACCCTTGTTTTGCAATGATAGAGGTTTAAAAAGGATTTTTTGATCATGAAATCACTTCTACAAGTTGAAACAACACCTCATGGTTATATAGGACTCTCTCTAGTTCAATATGGTGGTATTTTGATCTTCAAACATGACTATATGGTACAATTTTATTTTTATTTTTTAAGGTTTTGCATATTCTCTTCATGTTCATTAAATATTTCATGAATGATCCTTAGACATTTACCATTATTCTTATCAAATTCTCTTTTCAACCGTTAAGGGATAATTAAGCCAAATCCAATCTCTTATATATAAGTAAACCTTGATGAAATAACATGTTTTTGAGTGAAAAACAAGTGGATATAGATGGAATAAGTTCACTAAATTCTATTCAAGCTTGGAACTTAAAGATATTAATTTCATTAATTTTCAAACACTAATGATCCAAGTCTGGTTTCTTGAGATAGCCAAGTAGGTCAATCTAATAGTCTTGAAGGATTGGCATTTCTTCATAGCTACCATGTAAAGAAGAGTTTATCATGGTGTAGAGGTTATCCTTGATGTGTATATGTAGAGATTGATCATGAAAATTTTCTTCATATTGATGGATTCAAAGTGAAAACAAAATGGGGTCTTAAAACTCAAAAATCATTCTAGGTGTGTATTGTATATCATGCTACTCTAAGCTACTTGCTTTGAAGGGAAAAAAGAAATGGAACTTGTGAGTTACAAAACTTTAGTATCACTCCTTAAATGTGAGATATGAGTTATGAATGGAAAGGCTACTATGTCACCCAATCTTGGTAAAGGTCTCCTTGTACCTACAAATATGTGATCACTTTGATCCAGGGATGTTGAATGAAGAAGATGGTGTTGCATTTCTTCTTGTTGTTTGTTGAAGATGATCTCCAAGCCCTTAAAGTTTATGAATTCATCCTTCAGATTGATACATCTAAGTTTAAGGATTAATATTATTTCACAATTTTCTTCTTGTTTGAGTTCAAAACTATGCAAACTAGTCCTATCTCCTGATAGTACTCTCCTTAAGCTCTAATGAATTTTAAAACAAAATAACAAGGAATAAAGAATGTACATAGTTAATTGAGCATCTAGAAGCCTTGGTAATCTACTTGCATGATGTTGACACTTGGTTAAAGGATCATGTGAAAGATAAGACACAGAAACCATGTTTGGAGTAAATGAAAATATAAGAAAATGCATGTCGATTGTGAAGGAATTTCGGGAAGTTGAAAGTGTCAAATATGTAAGAAGAGTTAAAATTTTGTTAACTAACCTTCCTATGCTCAAGTCTATTCATTCCAAATCAAAATAAGTAAGGTCATGAAACTGACATAAATGATGATGTCATTAAAAACTAAATTAGGAGAAGTTTTATGAAGACTTGATATACATTTACCAAGACAAGGTGAAAGTGAAAAGACTTGGAAGTCAAAGAATCGAGGTTAAGGTTAAGTGAAAAGGTGGGAGTGTATGTCATATAATATAAAATAGACTTTTATGAAATTTTGTTGTTGAAATATGAAAGAATTATGTAAGAATATTAGATGATAGTATGAATGACACTTTAGTTGATAGCCATGTTTTGAAGAAGAGGATATGTAAAGAAGAGAAGAATATAGGATGTAGAAAATTTCCTTAATGATTGTATGTTTCAGCAGATTAAACACTTGAGAGAGGGGATACTTGAGAATATAGTTTAAGGGAGAACCATGTCAAGAGTGTATGTATGAGAGATAAGTCCATTTTAATGTTGTTTGTAGAAGTGATTAAAATAGGGAACTTGACAAAAATGAGTATGTAATGAGGCCTTGTATGACAGAAATTTGATGTTGATTGGGCAATGAGAATAAGGGTGGAAATAGAAGAAGAATGAGCTGAGAAGTGATCAAAATCTATTGTGAAAGACAACACAAGTAAGTGATCAAACATTATTGTGAAGAAGACTGAGTAGATGCCCAAAAGTAAGGGAGATGAAGCTTACTTGTAAGGTGAAGCTTACGGAAGGGTGCTTGATTGAATTTTGGAGTTGGAGGTTCCATGCAAGTAGAAGCTTGTTAAAGACAAAGTTGGAGCTTGGTTAAATTTCGGAGTTGTAGCTCCATGTTGAGTTTTTATCAACTATGAAATAATTTTAACCTTAATAGGATAATTTTTCCAAGCTAGTTCTTTGGTTTCTTTGGTTTCATTGGGGTTTTTCCTTGAAGGGTTTCCCACATTACATAGTGTGTTCATATGTGATTTCTCTCTCTCTATCTCATGTTTTAAAGTTCATTATTTATCATTGTTATGTTTATTTAAGTTTTGGATGGTTAAATAATTGTAAATTGCTTCAAAATTTTGAACAAACACTGATTCACCCCGTCTTAGTCTCCTAATTTTCCAACATTAGGTCTAGGAATAGGCCTAGAATGACCTCTTCATACCATGAATATTCATGAAATAAGCATGATGACTCAATGTAGACTCTTGGACACCTTTAACACACCTCTAGGAATATGTAATACATCATTAAAATAATCAAACAACTTTGGAGAGCTCATACCATGATCATACCTACTATACCATGCTTCAGAACATTAGAGGACTTCACTAAAACATTACACTACTAATCAACCTTCATGTTTGACCTTGAATTATACCTAATGGATACTCTCATGAAACCTACACATTATTTTCCACCAATCTATTTGACTTTAATGACAACATCTAGACACAACGCCAACAATCTCTCCCTTTGTCGTTGATAGAAACCATCTTCAAAAAAATTGATGGTAATGATCAAGACCAAACACCTACATGATCTATTTTTCATGTTTCTAATGATACTCTACCCCTTTGACATATATTAAAAATTATACAATGATGAGACAACATGAAAAATGACAACACAAGATAAGGCACAATGAAAACAATGACTTACTTGATTCACTAGCTCACTCTTGGATTGTACTTTCTCTTTTTGTCTTCAACAACAATAATGAAGGATCCATGGACCTGTTAAGAGAAAGAAAATGAATCCCCTACACTAATATTCTCAATATTTTTCTCAAATTCATGTTCTCCATTACTTCTATGTCTATATCATACTTGAAACCACTAACTTTTCCTTCAATGTTATCAAAACACAACTTAGGACCATGATCCCTAAACGTCATCTTTAGTCCAACTATGTCAAAATTCTCCAAGAAATGAGATCAATCACAACATATGAATCATCTTATAGGAGCTCCCTTGTCATTATACCATCAAAAATTAAGCGTATATGTAAAAATAAGCCTTCATACCTTGCATATATGGCATAGAAGTAGGTAAACTCAAATGTCTCAATTCTTAAGAAAACCTTCAATGTTATCTACCTTCTTTGTATGAAAACTAAATTTATTAAGCATATGACAAGCTCCCCTAAAAAAATATAATTTCTTACAATAAATAAATCTTTCATTCATACCTCTCTAGATACCCTATGCACCTCATGGAAGACAAAATCATCTTCCCCTACTTTAAGAAGCTATCATGGACCTATAGCTCATCATTCATGTGCATAATAGTCTTTCAGTACCCTTTCGGTTTGCATATTATTCTTCATAAGGCCTTTAAGACACATGATCATATTCCATCTAAAATTTTATAAACGTAGAATGTATCATGAAAATAGGAATATCAACAACATTATAACTATCAACATAACTCGACTATGCATTGGTCATATTTTGCATCATTCCAATTTGTCTCATAGTGTACATGTCAAAAAATTTCATATTTTTCTTCAATAATTCAAGGGCTTAAAAATTGTTCCAGATATTATTAAGTCAAGAACAGATAAATATTCGACCTCGGAGAGCTTAACCAAGAGATTCTTAAAGCATAATATCATTACTATAAGAGCCTTCTTAAAACTCAACTCACTCACATAGAGGATAGCTTATAGAACTCAACTAAGATACCTCATTTTGATGCATGTGCATATACCTTCTTTTCACCTCTTCAAAATCATGCCATCATTCAATAAGCAACCACATATCTCATTGATCCTCAAAGTCCTATAAATACCTTAGTGATTTTCAAATCATTGTAGTAGACTATTATAAAACAACTTATTACATGAGAACCATACCTTCTTGTCACAGTCAATCAATACAAAACTTATAATCTTGAACTTTGTCTCTTGATGAAACCTTGATACTTGATAGATCCCCTTGGGATGAGAGGCTTCATGATGTATATAAATTTTCTGATATTTCAAAATATTTTAATCACCTTGATCCTTTAAACTTATACAGATTCATGGAGAGCTTAAACATTTATCCTCATGAGGAAGAATTCTAACTTCAATCTTGGATGATATGTGATAGTGAATAACATCACCAAACCTTACCCTTTTAGATCACACTCAGAGCTATTTGTTATATTTAAGATCCAATATCACCAAAAAAATGATGCTTCCCGAATTACAACATAGATAGAAATATTTTGGTCTTCTTTTTTATACACATGTTGTTATAGATCCTTCAATTTATTATTCAAACATTATAGATCAACTCGACTCATAGAGACACAAAGGAACCACATACACACATACAACTAGAATTCATGATGCTCACTTGTACAACATACCTTATCACCATTCATGCCTTGGAATCCTTTTTCATAACTCTCCTAGATACAAACTCAAAGTACCATGTTTATGCTTAACATTATCCTTCGAGACCTTCTTAGCATATTTCAATACCAGGATTATATATGGATCATCATGATAAATTATCCATAGCTTTAGGCTTCTCAAATTTGTAGATAATATTCAAATATGAACCAACAAGACATCATCATGATAGTTAACATACTTCAATGAAGCATATAAGCATCAAAAGGTGAAGCTTGATCATACCTTACGGATGCAAATCTGCAATTATAACATTCCTAAGTATATTTAATAAACCTTCTTTAGAATCAAAACTTCAACTAATAATATGAATCTTATTGAGTAAACTCAAAACTATGTCATATGCCTCTTCTTGTACTACATGGACTACATATTCATTTTCCTTCATATACATAGCTTGAATACACCTTGAGCATAATAGGTCACACTTTATCTCATTGGCACTTTGTTTCACTCGGAATGTTTCATTCCTTTTAGAAAGCAGAGATAAGGTTAGGAGCTAGGAGGAATACTGTAGAATGTCGAGATGGTGTGTGCGTACCGTAGAGAAAGATCGGGCTGATTGCGAAGAACTCTTTTTGTCTTGGAAGGACTACTGCAAATAAGGACACAAGACCACAAGATTTTGATTAGACAATAAATGAGGAAAGCGCCTTGGGCAGGAAATATAAAACTTCCTTTCGAAGGTGGTGAGTTTCCTGCTAATATGAATTAACACAAAAAGCTGTAAAATATCAATTAAGTTGCTTCGTTGAAGCTAGGTAGGGGAAAGGCTGGTTTTGGTTTTGATCGGAGGAACCGATGTCGGTTCTGCGATAACCGATGCGGTTGCGATAACCGATACCGGTGGGTTCTAGGATCTGTAGGTTAGTTGCTTTGTGGGGTAGTTGTGTTGTTTGTAAATTTGTATATAGGTGGTATTAGGAAATAAGGTGATGAGAGGTAAATGAATGATAGTTAGATGTAATGATGGCATGTTGGGTAGTGGATTCGAGAAATGGATTTAGGAGGAATTTGTGATTCAAAGAGCATAAGAAATGTTATAACGAGAGGACATGCAAGATGTGACTTCTTGGTTTTGACAAAGATGCAAGTTGATCTCCTTTCTTGCAACGCTTGGTTTCTTCACTCGTCTCTGCTCGTCAAGTGAAGATCTGGACTCTTTTTGCTCCCAATGATCTCTGTTGATTCAAAAATCATTCGACCCACGATCCAAAATGAAATTCGATCCTTTGTTTTTGGTTTGGGAGGCCATTTGAGGAACCGATGGCGGTTACGTAACCGCGGCGGTCGAGTAGGCCGGCATCGGTAAGGAAAAAGTAGGCTATTTTTAGTAAAAGCAGCCCACCTTCCCTACTTTTCTCCCGAGAGATCAGTTGCGGGCTTGGTCAAGTGGCTAGAAGGTCGGTTTTGGGTGCGAGTAAGGAGGCATTAGTTATGGATGTGAGTCTAGACCAAGTCATAGGTCTTAATTAGGTTAGTTTAGGGTTAGGGCTAGGTCATGATGAGGTGGCAAAATGAGGTGGCAGGTAAGGTGATGTGGATTTATCAATTACAAGGTAATTAATAAATAATTGTGTAAGGTTTAGGTGATGAGGTTAAGTTGCGAGATGAGATGCGGGTCACAAGGGGTCGTAAGACACAAATTTGGTGTCTACATTAGCCCCTTATTGTCGTGTAGCTTGTTTTGTAAAGCTGCACGGACAATAATATGAAGTGGTTTCCCCTGTTAAGGGTATAGGTAATCCCCCTCAAATCTATCACAGATTGAGTGAACGGGAAATCAGGGATAGGGTTGATAAAGGGTAAATGGGGTAGAGGGGATGGTAAGATGGTGGGGTAGGTCGAGGAAGCGAGACGCATGGTAAAATGCAATAAGTACGACTAGGGTACATGATTTGCGAGAAAACCGGCGATTGCATAGGCAAAGGTCGATAGTTTATCCAAACAAGGGTGATATAATCATGGTATCAAGGCATAGGAAGTAGCTCGGGGTATATAACGAGGTAAGGTACAGGAGCGTTTAGGCGTGTTCAAAGTGCGAATGGTTGGTTTGGTTGAGATAAACGTCACGGTCTAGGTCTAGGCAAAGTTGGTCGACAGATCAAGTCAAGGACCCTAATCATGCTAAAACACGAACAGGTGAGCTCGATTGAACAAAAAACTACAGGATGGGTGGATAAAAGTGGATGGTTTTGATTTTGGGTAAGGTATTGGAGTGATACGGCCGTGGGTCGGGCCAAGTTGTTGGGTTGCAGCCTTGGGTCGGGCCAAATGGGTAGGGTGAGGCCTTGGGGCGGGCGGGTTGGTTAGGGCGAGGCCTTGGGTCGGGTCGGTAGGGTAGGGAGAGGCCTTGGGTCGGGCCGGTTTGTTAGGGCGAGGCCTTGGGGTCGGGCCGGTTTGGTAGGGGCGAGGCCTTGGGTCGGGCCGGTTTGGTTAGGGCGAGGCCTTGGGTCGGGCCGGTAGGGTAGGGTGAGGCCTTGGGTCGGGCCGGTTTGGTAGGCGAGGCCTTGGGTCGGGCCGGTAGGGTAGGGCGAGGCCTTGGGTCGGGCCGGTTTGTTAGAGCGAGGCCTTAGGTCGGGCAGTTTAGTTAGGCGAGGCCTTGGGTCGGAGCGAATAGGGTAGAGGCGAGGCCTTGGGGGGTCGGGCTTGGGTCGGGTAGGTAGGTAGGGAGGCCTTGGGCGGGCGAGGCCTTGGGTCGAGGCCGGTTTGTTAGGTAGGCGAGGCCTTGGGTCGGGCAGTTTGTTAACAAATGGTGTTGAAAAAAGGTGGATATAGGCGATATGTGGTTAAAAAGGGGAAAATGGTAAATAAGGGAAAAAAATTGGGGAAAGTTGGAAGAAAAAAACCGATGTCGATTCTACATGACCGATATCGGTTAAGGGACCGATACCGGTTCATTAGGGCAAAATGAAACTGATATCGGTTAAGGCGAAAAACCTATAAAAAGAAAAATACGGCTTGTCATTGTCACTTTGTTATTTTGAAAACCAAATTGACTTATCGCGTGGAGAGTTGAGATTGGAGGTTTATTGATTGAGGTGGAGCTATTTTCTTTGGAGGAGGAGTTGTTTGCGGGCCGAGTGAGGAGGAGGCAGCAGTTGATTGGCGGGACCCAGCGAGAGTAGAGTGGAGCCATGGCACGAGGCGGGGAGGAGCGGGGAGGCTGGACCAGGTGGACCACCACCACCCATCCCACCACGATGCGTGCGTGTCGTGCGGGTAGGCTCGAACTCTTTATTTTGTGCATTTGAATGGTATTAAGCGAAATTGGGGGTTTGGGTAGGAATTTACATGTTTTAGGAAATAATGAATAAATTGACGTAATTTGAAAAACGAAGAGGATAGATGGGTAAAATAGGGCAAGTCAATTTGGGTGGGTAGGTTTTATGGTGTTTGGGTGGGTAGATAAGTATAAAAATGCAAAAATATGGGCGGGGGCCATGCGGGGTTGGCTCTCGGTAATTCTACAGTGGCCGATGTCGGTTCTTAAGCGGCCGGCATTAAGTCGCAAAGTGTGTGGGCGGGGAGTGTGTTAGGCTGGACCGGCGCGTCAGTCGTATGTCGGCGGCGTCGGTTTGGGTTTGTATGGGTATGGGTGGGTTGGGTTTTGGGTGAGTGTGGGTTGGGTTGGGTTTTGGGAGTGGTTTGGGTTGGGTTGGGTTGGGCGTGTTTTGTGTTTTGGGTTGGGTGGGTTTGGGTGTTGGGTGGGGTGGGGTGTTGGGTGGGGTGGGGTTTGGTTGGGGTGGGTTGGGTTGGGTTTGTTTTGTTTTGGGGTTGGGTGGGTTTGGATTTTGGGTTGAGTGTGGGTTGGGTAGGGGTTTGGGTGGGGTGGGGTTTGGTTGGGGTGGGTTGGGTTGGGTTTGTTTTGTTTTGGGGTTGGGTGGGTTTGGATTTTTGAGTGTGGGTGGGTAGGGGTTTGGGTGGGGTGGGTTTGGTTTTTAGGTGGAGTAGGTTTGGGTTTTGGGTGGGGTGAGTTTGGTTTGTAGGTGGTGTGAGTTTGGGTTTTGGGTGGGGTGGTAGAGAGTCAGGGTGTGGTCGGGGGGATAAAAGGGGGTTTAGAGGATAAAGTAGATGTTGTGATAAAAAGTAGGTCTAAGGATGTGGGTTGGTTTTGCCAGGCACGTCAGCAGTTGACGATGCGGGATAGGATGCCCCATTGTTGGTGCGGATGAGACCACATGTATCCGCAGCTCAGCAGGCGATCATGCGCGAGGTGGGACTCGGTGGAGTCAGAGAGTACGAAGCGATAGAGAGATCACGGCGATGGTCGCCCTCATCGAGAGATGGGATCCGGCGACCAATGTGTTCCATCTCCCGGCCCGGGAGATGACTATCACGTTGGAGGATGTGTATCGCATCCTTCGACTACCTATCGAGGAGAGCGTAGTCTTCGAGTAGGTCGAGACTACCATGGGGACAGCATATTACAGAGTTTTGGAGATGCGGCCGCGCTGCTTACTTACCTATCACAGTGCGAGCATTGGGTATGGTGACATGTACCGTGCGCATCGACACGAGACATGGTGGCATTTGTCTTGATGATGATTAGGATCACTGCGCCCGCCCTCCCGGACTCGAGAGGAGGCCGCTTTCCACGGGCGTTGATGGGGGTGTTGCTTGAGATGATTGAGGAGCATACTTGCTATGCGTGGGCACCGAGTGTATCAGTGCGGCTATCTCTGAAAACTCAGGTTATCGCCGGATGAGGCGATTCGGTATCTATTCGACATTTTTGCTGCATTGTTGGGCATATGAGCACATCATATGCATCAGGCCAGTAGGGTTACCCCAGCAGCCAGGGCCACAGGTCATATACAGATATGGCTTTCAGAGGTGGTTGGGGGTCGTGGGGCAGCCATGCAGCGTTCTTGAGGGAAAGATGTGGCGTATTATAGACATTTATTAGAGGGCACTGACAGCGGTAGTAGACATCATATGGAGACCTTACGAGAGGTCATCACCCCCTGAGAGGAGGCCGAAAATACGATTCTGGCTGGATCCAGTACACTTTACGGATAGCAGGACGGAGGCCAGAGAAGTACGAGAGGATACCCCTAGAGAGAAGTGCGCGAGCGAGATGGGGCTGCGGCGGGGCGAGCCACCTCCCTTCCCTCGTACAGGAGGGATGATGTAGAGGCCCCACTGCTGCACCACAGCCCTTGGATCAGATTGGGTTGCGAGAGAGGCAGCGAGATGATGGCGTAGATGATCTTGGGTGCAGGAGCATACGAGGGTTTGGTGGGCTGGTCGAGAGAGAGGCGGCGAGGTAGCACAGCCCGCCGGCCTAGACTTGGAAGTGGTGACGTAGAGAGAGATCAGCTCGGGGCGAGTGCGGTTATTACGGGGCGGCTTGCTGCTGCTGCGAAGGCACGAATAGGGGTCTTACGAGGCAGCTAGCGAGCGAGCTCGAGTACGAGCACGAGCAGCACCACCACCACCACCGGCCACAGTGCGAGTGCAGTGCGAGTAAAGTGACCACAGCCCCGAGCAGTACGATGCAGTGATGCAGCAGCCACGACAGGCACCGGCACCACGAGCACGAGGGAGTGCGCGGTAGGAGTCAGGGGACCAGCCCAATCTGCAAGCGGTGTAGCGCAGGATAGATACATGGAGGCGAGAGAAGCGGAGGCCAGTACTATCGGGATGTTCTTGATAGTACGGGCTGAGTATCGACCATATGCGGCACACCAGCGGAGACCTCGCGTAGTCGAGAGATCGCGAGGAGGTGCGGCCCACGGCCGGCATGTACATTACGAGGTAGGAGGCGAGAGGCACCGAGGACCAGCGAGGGAGAGGTCTTGAGGGTGGTGGGAGAGGCGAGGATCCCACATAGTTTTGTATAGGGACATGGGCACCGGTCTGCGAAGCGGTTGTGTTGATAGAGGCTGCGTGCCATCATTTATTCATGTATGGATTCATTTATTCATTATATACCGCAAACTGCGAGTCGAGTACGGGTTGTATATTTGATACCGGCTGCGAGCAGTATATATTTTGATATGAGGAGGACGGCTGCAAGCGAGTCGAGATTTTGGATGTTATTGCGGCTGCGTGCGGCTTAGTTGTATGATGAGATCACGAGAGGCCCGATGTAGGGCACATTGTATATTTGAAAATTTGTATATATATATAGAGATGATGTTTTGATCCACATGCAGTGTTCAAAAATGTGTTTAAGTATTTTGTCGATGGTTTGTGATATAGAATGTAGGATGAGTTTAGTTGACATGTTGATATATGGATGATGTTGATGTTTTTGTTTTTGCACGTATATATGGATGACATGTTATATGATGAAATGTTGCATGTTGTGGGCTGGTTTTGTGACATTGTTATATATGTATCTGATGAGTTGGATCCAAATGATGAGTTTTTGGTTTTGTGTAGATGTGACTTAGTTGATGGTTTGTTTGTTTTTGTAAAATAGATGATGTTTTGGACATTGTAATGATATGTGTGGTGGATGGAGAAATATGGATAATGGTGTTGTTATGCGGGGAAAAAGGGCGCGACAAAAAAATTAGGTAGAAAATGAAGAAAAAGAACCATGTTGTAAAAAGATAGGTCTATAACCGATATCGGTTAGGTAACCGACGTCGGTAGATAGTAGACCGATATCGGTTACATAACCGATACCGGTTATTTAGGTATGAGCTTTTCTAAAAATAAAAAAGCTAGGGTGGCAACTTAAGTTCTAATTTTGAGAGCCATGCAAGAAGTTAAATACGTGACGCGCGCTTTTTGACAACTGAGACATGTAATTGCATGAGAGATTTGAGTGATTAGGAGTAAAGAGCGGGGAAAGTGATTGTGATCTGAGATTCAGAAGACAGAAAGGCAGGTTTGAAAAAGGTGGTGATAATGGCAGGACGAGGAGAAACATCCAGCAGGCAGGGACAAGAGGGAAGACAAGGGCCACCTCAAGCTACTGCAACCCAAGAGGTAACGTTTTGTTTGTAATTTGACTACTGCATGTTTTGGGAATAAGCTGGGGGAGAGTATGTGGGTAGATATGAGAAAGAAAAGATGATAACAAGGGTTATAAATGGGGTGAGTGTTACATGGTAGGTAATCAAGGGTTTTGGTATGTGCTGTGTGTATGAGAGAGGAATAAGCGAGCAATTTATTGTCGTAGGTGGTTGTTTTAGGCAAGGTGTATGAAAGTAACAGGGACCGATATCGGTTAGGGATAACCGGTATCGGTTACTCAACCGGTACCGGTTAGCTGTAAACGATACCGGTTGCTGTAGGAATTTCCAGAATTTGAGAAAAAACCCGGGGGGATTGGAGGAATTGAATGGTTTTTGTTATTTGGATGTATGCAGGCAGAGGCAGGGTTGAGGATGAATGATAGTGTACCAGCGCTGTTGTCACGAATCCGAGCGGATGTAACGCCAGCTGAATGGACATTGATAAATCGTTTGGGGTTAAGTGGAATCCACTATTATTCATGAATTGCGTAACCATGCTATGTTACAGGCGTTGATTGAGAGATGGAATCCTGAGACAAATACCTTCTATCTGCCAACAGGGGAAATGACAGTAACATTGGAAGATGTGTTCCGTATTTTGAGACTCCCAATTACAGGAAAACCAGTATATCAGGCATTACCTAGCGCGGCACGGGGAGCGATAACAGCAGTATTTGGTCCATACGCACGAGATTTAACACAGCGAGGTTTGTCATTTACGTATGGGATAATGTATGCAGCACATCCTGAGGAGACAAGGTTAGCAGTAATATTAATGATAGCGGTAGGGTATTATGCATTACCGAGGGCAGAAGGGGGAAGATTTCCAAAGGCATTGATGTGTGTTATTTGGGAGATGATAGAAAGGAACGTGACGTTTGCATGGGCACCTGCATATTTGGCGGAGCTATATAGGGGTTTATGGGCTTGTAGGCGAAATCACGAGCGACCTTTGGATTGTTCATACTTATTACACTTTGTTGGGCCTATGAGCACATTGTTTGTGTGCGACAATAGGCCGACCCATCGTCGGGAGGACCGGAGTACGAGAGGTTGGGATTGACGATGGGTCAGAAATAGAACAAGAGGCAAGATCCCAGTGTGACGGGTGACATTGAGTATTATAGGCGGGTATGGGAGAGGGTGCGATTGCGGATATACATTGGCGGCCTTACGGGAACTATATGGTAATAGAGAATATAGGCGAGGAGTTGAGGGTGTAGAGCGATTGAGGTGGATCGCGAGGCACGAGGCCGAGTGAGTATGAGAGGATTCCTCTAGATCGCGTGCGGCGACAATTTGGATTTGTGTAGGATATACCCGAGCTTATAGACCCTATATGAGGATCGATGCGAGGCGGTATTCTCACCTCCCGGCCAACACCTCGAGAAGGGCACTGAAGAGGTAGTAGCGGCCGATCGCGAGGGTAATGGATGCGAGGAATGACAGAGAGGCCTATAGATTATGGTGGGTAGCAAAAGCTGCGAGGTGTACGTGATCATCTTGACATAGCGGTGATTACAGCGAGAGAGGATCATCTGCAGCGTTTGGTTCAGCAGACTCAAGCGAGTGAATGAGAAAGAGGATTGTTAGTGGTTGCGGAGTCACGGGCGGAGAGACTAGAGGCTGGAGTCCTCCATGCGAGAGGCGTATTCATATGTTACAGGAGAGATTGCGAGATCGGTGGGCGGTACCAATAGCCGTGGTACCATTGAGGACAGAGAGGCTGGCGAGAGGGTCGGCGATCACGATCATCGCCTAGTTCGGGATGAGGCGTGAGGTCTAAATAAATGTTAGCAAGGTATAAGAATAAATAAAGTACCGACTGCGTGTCGATGATAGAGAAGATGTATTTGTTTAACATCTAAATAAAACGAGATATGTATGTTGATTTGAGTTATAATAATAAGAATGTTTTCGTTTTGACTTTCGGTGTTTTGAAAAAGGATAAAGAGGAATGTGATTAAATAGAAATACACAAAAATATTTATATTTACCACACATGATAGGTTATGGTAGGGGATGGTCGAGCTAACCTTGGGAGACCCCATGTCTCCGAAGTGCTGCCTACATAGCCCTTTGCACAAAGCAAGGAGGGGCCTCAGACCGATGTAGTTCTCCCATAGGATCAGGGAGAGGCGAATTCAGGCAATTTGGTATGGTTTAGGCAATTGGTTGATTGGTAAGAATATTGATATTAATATTGGTAAGGTAAGGTTGTTGGTGTCAGAAATGAATTGGTGATGTTGTAAAAGGTATAAGGGAAGCGAAAGTTAGCCTACCCAAGTGGTAGGGAACCATGTCCTGATTAAGATCAACACACAATCCTAGATGCGAGGCAAAGCGGAAAGAGTGCTCCGTAGGTGAAAAGAGCTAAACAAACCACCAAACGTAGAACGAGCTTGAAGCCCTAGGTACCGTGCATAGACGAGAAGTCCATAGGTGAAAAGAGTTGTATGATCATAATATATCGGGTGAACGTTACGTCCCTTGAGTTGAAACAAATGGTGAGGTGAGGTGGATGATATAGGCTGAGTACGAGAGAATTTATTACAAAGTGAGTGTTACGGCGAAAGAGAACCTACCCTAAATAGACAAGTCCATGACCCAAAAAGTTCTTTTGAATGAGGCCTTTATTTTTGAATATAAGAGGCGATCGATGCGGGAAGTCTACTGAGGATATTGATTGTGCTATTCTTGAGGTCTTCACGAAGTTGATCAATGCGAGAAGCTTCGGATAAAGGCTGCTGTGTATAGCTGTCCTTCGAGGGAGCAGTCTATTTATAGTAGCAAGCTGTGATTTTAGTGCATAGCTGTCCTTCGGGGGAGCAGTCTATATATAATAGCAGCAATAATTTGGCATATAGCTGTCCTTCGAGGGAGCAGTCTATATATAATTTAGATAGCTAGATGTTCTTTTGGCGTGAAGCATCTAGTTTGGTAGGAAGTTTGACTCAAGAAAATCCCATAAGAATACGGCTTATTTTAATACTTTGAAGTCATGGACTAGACTAAAAAGGGGAAGGCATCGTTTAGGTGAGGTGAGAATCAAACTATGTGAGCTTGATTTTTATTATGAGGTGTAGGAAACGAAGTGCATGTGGTGGTATGTGAGCTCAAGGGATGAGCGGCAGGTAGATAAGAAGTGATATAACACTAAATTCAATAGTAGAATGGTCGAAGATGCAAGGCATTAAGGGGTTCAGGCTCAGGCTTACCATTAAGCGAAGCTAAACGATAAGCGCCTGATCCATAGGTGTGAGTGATTATGTAAGGCCCAATCCAATTGGGAGCAAATTTTCCACGTTTGCTCTTTTCTAGTTTGGTGACATGTTGATTCTCTTTGAGGACAAGATCACCAACCTTAAAGGTACGCTCATGAAGTCGCTTATCATAAGCACGTTTGATGCGTTTTTGATAGATTTGAAGGTGATCAAGAGCTGTAAGACGACGTTCGTCAAGGAGCTCCAATTGGGCTAACCGCTCTTGGCGGAAATCATCGTTGGTGAGAATATCTGAAGAGATATTCTAAGGGAGGGTATTTGTATTTCGAGAGGCAAAACAGCCTCGGTACCGTATACCAAAGAAAAAGGTGTGGCATTAGTAGAGGTACGAATGCTAGTACGATAAGCCCAAAGGGCAAAGGGAATGTGATCGTGCCAATTTCTTCCGGATTCATTGACAACTTTCATGAGGATTTTGGTTAGGGTTTTATTAGAAGATTCAGCCTGACCATTGGCCTGCGGATAGTAAGGTGATGAGAAACTAAGTTTGATACCAAAGTTGTCACAAAGGTCTTGTAACAACTTGTTTTTAAAATATTTACCATTATACATTATTAGGCGATGAGGAATACCAAAAGCGCGAGATAATGTGATGGTTAATGAATTCGACAATTTTTCTTTTTAGTTGAAATGAGTGGAATAGCCTCCACCCATTTTGTGTAATATTCGGTTCTTTGTGATAATCCATCGGTGACGTTGTGAAGAGGACGGGTGAATCTCACCAATAAGGTCTAAACCCCATTGTGAGAAGGGCCAAAGATCTCAAGCGACCTGGAGCGGGTGGCTAGGAGTATGTTGAAGGTTGGCATGTTGTTGACACATAACACAACGCTTAACATATTCGTAGCAGTCGTTATTGAGAGTAGGCCAATAATAACCTAGGCGAAGGATTCGTTTGGCCACGGCAAGGCCACTAAAATGTCCACCACAAATACCGTCATGGACTTGTTGGATGGTATGGGTGATCTCCGCACCGGTGAGACATCGAAGGAGGATGCCATCAAAGCCACGTTTATAAAGGAGTCCCCCCATAACTACATAATGAGAAATGCGTTTAAGAAAAGCACGTTTACCAGTACTAGTAAGGTCAGAAGGGAGAACAGAGGTTGTAAGGTAGTCATGGAATTGGTGATACCAAGTATCCTGCGAGTTAGCAGACACAGTATTTATCGTACAAACAACCGGGGCTGAATAAGATGGGGCAAAGAGTTGTTGGACCAAGACAAAAATGTCAGAGTCAGTTGATGAGGCTGGAATTTGCGAGGCTAAGCAAGCCATAGTATCCGCAAATTTGTTAGTAGAGCGTGGAATGGTTTGGATAGAATAGTGAGTAAATAAGGCTAGAAGCGAATCCACGTAGTGTTTGTATTTTTGAAGTTCCTCATTTTTGCATTGGTAGATGCCCATAACTTGATTGACTACCAATTGAGAATCGCCAAAAATATTGATAGATTTGATACCTAAATGCAGCGCAACCTGGAGACCCAGAACAAGGGCCTCGTATTCCGCTGTATTATTAGTGCAAGGGAAATCAAGTCGGAATGAAAGAGGCATAGGCTCGGCGTCGAGAGGAATAAGAACAACGCCGGCTCCTCCACCGCGTTGGCATTTGGATCCATCGAAGAAGAGAGTCATTGGATACGACTCCTCCTTGAGTGAAAGAGTGGCGATGAGTTCGTCGGGGAATGTAAAATTGGTAAATTGTTCTCCAGGTAAAGGGGCTTCCGCAAGTTGGTCTGCGATGGTTTGTCCTTTGATTGATTTCTGGTGGACGAACTCAAGGTCGAGGTCGGCGAGGAGCATGAGCCATCGGGCGATGCGTTGGTTTAGATGAGGTTTGGCATACATGTAATGGATGGGGTCCGTGTTGGTGATGACGAAAGTTTTGTGATTCAGAAGGTAGTGTCGGAGTTTGGTAGCCACGAATGATAGGGCTAGGCACAACTTTTCTACATGTGTATACCTAGTCTCATAGTCCACCAAAGTACGACTTATATAATAAACGGCTTGTTCTCGATTCTCAGAGTCACGATGTGCAAGCATGGCCCCTACAGCGTGGTCAGTGGCGGAAAGGTAAAGGTAGAAAGGGCGGTCGTCTTGAGGTGGGATAAGCACGGGTGGCTGCAAGAGATAAGTTTTGAGAGCTTCAAAGGCTTGGTGGCACTCTTGGCTCCATTGAAACTCAATGTCCTTTTTAAGGAGGTGATGGAAAGGTTGACATCGATCCGAGAGTTGGGAGATGAAACGTCGGATAGATTGTAACTTACCTTGTAAGCTACGCAATTGTTTGAGATTAGTAGGTGGGGGCATTTCTATGATAGCTTTGACTTTAGATGGATCGACCTCAATGCCACGCAAAAGAGCGATAAAGCCAAGAAGCTTTCTGAAAGGACACAAAGACACATTTCTTTGGTTGAAGACGGACGAGAATATTGTAAGAGCGATCAAAAATAATGGTTAAAACATCGAGATGTTCAACTGCGATGTTTAGACTTTCCAAGAAGATCGTCGCGTAATCTTGAGGATAGTGTGCATAATGTCATGAAAAATGTAGGTCATAGCCCGTTGATAGGTCGCACCAGCATTCTTAAGGCCAAATGGCATTACACGGTAACAGAAGGTTCCCCAAGGAGTTATGAAGGCAGTTTTGTGTTGATCGGCAGGGGCAACCAAAATTTGGTTGTATCTGAAAAGCCATCCATGAGAGAAAGCATTTCATGACCCTTGCGGTGAGATCAACAAGTTGATCTAGGTAGGGGAAGTCATCCTTAGGGCAAGCGAGGTTAAGATCGAGAAATCCGTGCATATCAAAGTCCCCGTCCTTAGGGCAGTGCGATGTTAGAAATCCATTGAGGATAGTCAATAGGCAAGATGAAGGAAACAAGAAAGAAGTCGTTGAAGCTCTTCTTTGACCAAGAGGGCAATGCGTGGATGCATTTTTCTCAATTTTTGTTTGACTGGTTTGGAATCGGGGTTTAGAGTGATGTTATGGACGGCAATGGTAGGATCAATTCCTGGCATGTCAGCGTAGGACCAAGCGAAAGCTTGGTTGCGAGCATGGAGGAAAGTAGTAAAGGTGACTTGTTCTGATGCGTTAAGGGATTGTCCGATCTTCACAATGTGAGGATCCTCCTCCGTGTGGATGTTGATTTCTATTGTAGATTCGTTCAGCATGGTTTGGGTTTCAGATGGTAAAGCTCATTGAATATAAGAATCATCCGCGCCAAGGTAAGTGAGGATGGAGTGGTCATCCTGACACTCAACAACATTAATCAAAGGTGAATCCTCTTCGATCATGTCTAGATACAGAAGGGGAAGAGAAGATGAGTCCTCATTATCGCGTTGATAAGTGAGAGGACCTATGAAGATAGCATTTATGAAAAAAAAAAAAAAAAAAAAAAAGTTAGGAGGGATAGATTCAGGGTCTATAGATTCTGTGGGTGATGATGGCAAAGTGGGTGATGATGGTTTGGTAGGGGTGACGTCGTCTTCTTCCAGAATACAGCTGACACGAGGTGTCTCCTGTGTAGGTGTTTCAGGAAAACCGAGACCACTGCGATCATTATGTTTGCGTGTGGTGATGGGGATGAGCGTATGTCGGCCTTGTTCATAAAGACCAAAACCAAAGCCTTTCCAAGCACAGCGAGTCAAGAAGGTGAGGGCAAAGCGACGATTGGTAAGGTATTGAAAATCGGACTGGAAAGGAACCACACTAAGAGGAGGCTCAGGGGCAACGGAAGATGCGTCAACACCCCCATACGTTAGGTTAGTGCGGCAGTGAGGTGGTCCGTAGGAGATTACTTCCCCCACACGACGGTCATAGTTAGGATGGGCATGTACCTGTCCGTACTCCTGTGGGGTATGGAAAGAACTAACGTTATATAGGCGATACTCCCCCAGCGTAAGGCGCTGAAAAACATCTACTAAGGGGTCTGTGGTTGGGATGTTAGCTGCGGGAAGGGAAGTGGTTTTTGTGACGGTGGTTTTATCAGTTGAAGGCGTAGGTGCGATTGAGGTACATGGTTGAGGCATAGTTGAAGAAGATGGTTGGGTTGAATGAACGGGTGTCTTGATTGGTACCAGCACATCATTTGGGTGGTATAACATATTGCTTGTTTTAAAGGGGGGAGGATCAGCTTTTATGGTGTAGGACTTCCCCTCGTACTCAAATTTTATGCATCTATGTAAGGTTGAGGAACACATCCCATGGCCGGATCGAGGCGACCAATGCAATATATTATATTGGAACTCTCCCTCAAGGACATAGAAGAGTTCGGGTAAAGTACGTGGTCCTACCCAAATGTTGAGGATCACGGTGCCTAAGGTAGAGGTAATAGCGTCATTGAATGACCGCAACATGATGGGGTTGGCACACATGTAGCTAGAAGGGATATTCATTTGTTGAAAAGCTTTTGAAGAGATGATGTTTAGGCTAGCACCCCCGTCAATCATAACATGACGATATACGAATGTCCCGGACGTAGTTTGAGATGAGCGAGGCGGGTCGGGATCTTACGTACCAAAATCGACAATTTCATCTTGAAAGCCGTGCAACAACTTGTGGTATAGAGACAGAAGTGGTTGGGGCGGTGGGTTGTTTGGTGAGAGAGGCAACGTGATTGGGTGTTAGAATGGAGGCAACGGGCAGGGTTTCATTAGGTAAGACCTCGATCCCTTGAAGAATTTCAACGAGAGCTTGTCAATGAGATTCAGAAGTCTAAATGAGATCATATAGTGTCATTTTGATGGGTGATTGGTGAAGCTGTTTGATCATGGCTCGATGGGAAACTCCATTAGAGACGGGGTAAGCGGGTCCACAAATAACCACTTTGGGTGGTGGTGCAATCGGGATGCTAGACGGAGAAAGAGAGGACGCAGGTGTGCTTTCTTTCGCTTTCTCATTGTTTTTCTGCACTCGAGTAGCAACACTAATCATATTAATCTCGTAAACCTGAGATGAGGAAGATGGTTGGGATAAATTATGGTCTTGAGGTGGGGTTGTAATAATGATAGATCGTGGTGAGGCGGGGATAGGTGGTATAGGAGAGGGAATTGAAGCTAAAGGTCTCTCCCTTCGTAAGTTGTCTTTTTAACCTTTCTATACGGGAGAGGTGGTGACGAAGGATGGTTTTAAAACTTTGCATCCCTCCACATCATGTCGGTGTGCGGTGAAAGCGCAGATTTTAGACTCATCGTAACCTACGAGGCCGAGGTTTAGACGGGTCATAAGGTCTAAGTGGGGGTAGGGAAATGGTCGCATTCTCTACCAACATGGCAAGGATTTTAGCATAAGATCCTTTGAGTGGGTCAAAATCGGAGGAGGATGAGGGTATTGGTTGTGTGGGTTTCGGTAATGTTTGGGCGTGGCTGGTTCGTATGGGTGGTGGTTTAGCCAAGGGGTGTTGACACGTGGTTTTCACTAAACATGGTTTCTTTGGCGCAGAAGCTACGTTATTTGTTAGATGATGAGGCTACAGATGACATGGTAGCGGGAAACAACCACGGAGAAAGGGGAGTGACAGAAAATAAATCCTTTGATGATGGAGTTTGTTTAGGGTTGATGGGTGGACAGGATACGTGGGGTGATAATGTTGATATACCCTTAGATCTCGGTATAGGTGCAGAAGGCGTATGTCTTTTTAGAGAAAACGCAGGAGGTGTGATATATTGGTGCAAGGTGGAAGGATGAGGTCCCAATATGGAAGGTAGGTATGACGATGATGGTTTTGATTGTGATAGAGGCACGGGTTGAGTGTGTCTCCTAGGTGGCGGGGCGGCTTTATTCTTGGACAAATCTAGTCACTTAGGCGGGTGTGTTAGACTGGGTATGGGTAAGGTCCCAAGCGTAGGGGAAGATTTGGCCAAGTTAAGAGAAGTGGACGAGGCATTTGGTAGAGGTGAGGGGGGTGAAGGTGAGAACATGGGAATTTTAAGCTTCTGTAAACACTTCGGGTATATGGTGGAGGTCTCAGGATCGGTCATTTGCATTTGAGTAGAATATGGCGTACTCAAACGTTCCCATAGGATTTGTCTATCCTCTGGAGAATGACAGTCTTGAGGTTTGAATTGTAAATTTGAGTACGGAAGAAAGGTGGGTTGTGATTCCAGTCCTTTGTGGGTGTGATACTGGTGAGTAGATGAGGCCTTTGTATCAATAGATGTTAAGAGGTCAACCGATCATTGAAAAGATTTAGGTGATGAAGAACTAATAGATAAGAGGGCGTGTTCGAGAGGATCCATCATGGTTAAAGAATTTGGTGATGTCGGTGCAAGAGATTTCTCGTCTAAGGATGTCAAAAGGAGTGGCGTACCTTCCTCTTGTGCAACAAGAGTGGTAGAAGGGGGAGTCTAGGAAATAGATAGATTAGATAACATCTGTTTCTTGTAGGGATGTGGTATAAGCAGACTCATCGATGGGAAGAGGAGTCTGGGTAGTTAACTCCCTTATGGGTAAAGGAATGATTTCGCTTTGGTTCGATGGTGGTAAAGGAGGTTTGGGCTCCTGTGTTAGTGAAGAGGCTTGATTCAAAATTTTCTCGATAGAGGCTTTGGGCTGGGTATCAAAGACTGCATGGATCTCATGAACACTCTCCTCGGCTAAGATATCCTGGTTTGTGTTACTGTTGGGAGAGTGATTCGGGAATGGTTTGTTGAATATTTTCAAATTTCGGTTGGCAGGGGCATTAGGATTATCAAGGGTTATATCCCCTGCGTCAACCATTTCCTGCACTATGTTTTTCAACATCTTGCAGTTCTCATGACTGTGTCCCTTCACGCGGTGGAAGTTACAGAAGTCATTTTCTTTGTACCAGGAAGGTATGGCGCGAGTGGAATCAAACCCAGAATGAGGTTTAACAGGAGGTAATGTAATGGCTCCTTCTTTGAGCGATTTTCCAATATCACACCATATGTTTCTCCCAAGGGAGTATAGTTGATGGGCTCGGCTTTGTACTTATAGGTGGTTTTTGGTGGGGCATTAGACGGTGTTTGAGATTTAACCATCACCGCATGGACAGCTCCTTTTGATTTAGAAGAAGTGGACGCGTGAGGAGTGGTGGTATTTGGTTTATTGGTAGAATCAGGAGTTCGGAAATTGGGGTTTTTGTTGCGTAACCGCAATTTCTCTTCTTCTAAGGCTCGAATTTCTAGTTTCCGAGCCATGGTAAAGGCCTCATCAAATGTGTGGAAAGTTTGAATTTGAAGAGTAGGAGAAATGTGCTTAGCACATGCCCGTGTGAAAAGTTCGATAAGTTCAGCCTGAGGCAAGGCATATGTAAGTTGGTTGATAAGGCCACGCCATCGTCCAATGAAATCTACGATAGATTCATCTTCAAATTGTCGGATGGCATAAAGGTCGGTGATGGATACTTTCTTAGCAATGTTAATGGAGAAGTGATCCAAGAAAGATTGGGCTAGTTGGTTAAAAGAGAAGATTGAGTCTTTGGGTTAAAGCAACCTTTGTACCACTCAAGGCGGGTCCTGATAAGGACATGGGAAATGTGCGGAGTAGCAAGGCATCATCATGGGCAATCAAATAACAAGCATGTCTAAATGATCGCAAGTGTTGTTGAGGATCCTCTTTACTATTAAAACGAGTAAATTTCGGTAGTTCCCATTGAGGAGGATATGAGTGAAGGGGAACAGAAGGGTGAATGGGCTCCCGACAAACTTGCTCGTATGTCAAGGCGCTACGACTTCCCGACACAGAAGCCTCCAGATTTTGCATTTTTTCCATCATTTGTTTGATGAAATCTGTGGTTGGATGAGATGATGGTGCGGTTGTGGTAAACGGAGGCAAATTGGGCCAAGGGCCTCCACTGGACAATGGTGGGGTTAAGTGTTGATAAGGTATGGAGGATGAATATGTTGAGGCGACAGAATAGGGATGTCCCATATAAGGTGTTGAGGTTACTGGATACGTGTATGGGAATGAAAAGGTAGGCGGAGCTTGAGAAGGAAAGCTCGTGTGGATAGGTGGCGAGAGAGAAAGTCATGAATGGAGTAGTCTGTGCAAGAGAGATGAGGTAGGGGCGATCAATGGTAATGATATGTGGGGTCCAAGATTAGCCAAAGAAAAGCCAATCTGAGTCGTATGAACCTCTAAAGCTGTCGGATTGGGAGACGGGGCTAGAGATGCAGGAAGCAAGGCGGTATTATCAGGCGGAGTGGGAGCTAAATGAGCAGCTATACTAATAGGCATACCAACAAGGAGCTGACCATCAGGCATACGGTCAGGGGTATGGGACAAATAGTATTGTACAGTGCTAGAATTAGCATCTAAAACTTTGGCAAAGTCCTTGTCTCCTACGGAATTTGGGGATCTCACTTTGGTGTCTGTACGATTCCCCACAGAATGTGAAGGGGGTGATTCAGGTAAAGAAACAGAGCAAGCATGTGAAACCATGGCGGCGGCTTGCTTTCGAGTGAGAACAACCATGGATAGGTGTTCACAGTAGGGTTTCAATCTATCCGGAACAGAAACAACCTTAGAATGGTGAAATTGGCAGGTTCTTTGGTTTGTCGGGGGTTAGAAAGACGATGGCGATATCGGTCTAGTATCCGATGTCGGTTATACTATAGCCGACGTCGGTCAGGTAACCGATGTCGGTGTAAGAAGTCTAGGTTAACAAGATATAAAAGGCTGCTAATTTGATTTTTAACAACGTTTAGTATATGTGTCAATTATTGATCACGAGAAGGCGAGTATGAGAAAGAAAACATAACTAAAAACAAGCAAGATGCACACACAAATCCAGAGATTAACCCTAGGGTTAATTTTAATTATCGTGGACTTATGCCTTTAGACGTAGAATGATGTGAGAATCCTAAACAAGAGACTTAGGGGAAATGTCAAGTTGTTTTGGCTTATAAGGTTACCTCAATCGGGCGGAGGAATACCGTGGAAAAAAAAGGGGATGTTTGAGCTGTTGTGTTAATTGTGAAGTGATTCGGTATGTGTTGTGCAGTGAATGTAAGATTAATTTCCTGTCAATACCGTGGATATCACCCCCACGTGTACGACCTGTTACTTAATCTACGTTCACTAGAATTGAAAAACAACAAGCAGGAATGCAATGCACGTGTTTTAAACCCAAATCGAAAATTATGTTCGATGAAGCAAGAGAGATGACTTTCACTAATGCGAAACTAGGAAAGCAAGACAAATTCTTTACAAAATATATAACAAAAGCACAAGCAAGTATGCTTCCTAAAATGAAAATAAGCAAGAGAAAGCAGAGAAACCCAAGATGGGTCCCACCGAAGCGTGCCAAAATGTTTCACTCACAATGTTTCGTTCCTTTTAGAAAGCAGATAAGGTTAGGGGCTAGGAGGAATACGTAGAATGTCGAGATGGTGTGCGCGTACCATAGAGAAAGATCGGGCGATTGCGAAGAACTCCTTTTTGTCTTGGAAGGAATAGTGCAAATAAGGACACAAGACCACAAGATTTTGATTAGACAATAAATGAGGAAACTTCCTTGGGCCCAGGAAATATAAAACTTCCTTTCGAAGGTGGTCAGTTTCCCTGCTAATATGAATTAACACAAAAGGCGTAAAATATCAATTAAGTTTCTTCGTTGAACTGGGTAGGGAAAGGCTGGTTTTTGGTTTTGATCGGAGGAACCGATGCGATTCTGCGATAACCAATGTCGGTTAATCGATAACCGATACCGGTGGGTTCTAGGATCTGTAGGTTAGTTGCTTTGTGGGGTAGTTGTGTTGTTTGTAAGGCTGTATATAGGTGGTATTAGGAAATAAGGTGATGAGAGGTAAATGAATGATAGTTAGATGCAATGGCACGTTGGGTAGTGGATTCAGAAATGGATTTAGGAGGGCTGTGATTCAAAGAGCATAAGAAATGTTATAACAGAGGACATGCAAGATGTGACTTACTGGTTTTGACAAAGATGCAAGTTGATCTCCTTTGCTGCAAACGCTTCTGGTTTCTTCACTCGTCTCTGCTCGGTCAAGTGAAGATCTGGACTCTGTTTTTCACTCCCAATGATCTCTGTTGATTCAAAAATCATTCGACCCTGATCCAAAATGAAATTCTGATCCTTTGTTTTTGGTTTGGGGAGGCCATTTACAGGGAACCGATGGCGGTTACGTAACCGATGGCGGTCGAGTAGGAACCGGCATCGGTAAGGAAAAAGTAGGCTATTTTTAGTAAAACAGCCCACCTTCCCTGCTTTTCTCCCGAGAGATTAGTTGCGGGCTTGGTCAAGTGACTAGAAGGTCGGTTTTGGGTGCGAGTAAGGAGGCATTAGTTATGGATGTGAGTCTAGACCAAGTCATAGGTCTTAATTAGGTTAGTTTAGGGTTAGGGCTAGGTCATGATGAGGTGGCAAAATGAGGTGGCAGGTAAGGTGATGTGGATTTATCAATTACAAGGTAATTAATAAATAATTGTGTAAGGTTTAGGTGATGAGGTTAAGTTTCGAGATGAGATGCGGGTCACAAGGGGTCGTAAGACACAAATTTGGTGTCTACGAGGCACACATAAAAGCATCACCTATTGATTATAATTCTTATCATTCAACTCGAAAATCCTTATAGACCTCCCTACCACTTCATGTACTTGTAATTCTATTACAGTACTTACATATTACCTTCAATTTTCTCTGTCACTCTCAAACCATGTACCAACATGATAAGAAATTTAAGCTTCAAACTAGATAAAACTTGTAGACCTAAATTACATATCATGGCTTAGACATTCTTGACATAGATCTTGTCAGGACTCAAACTTCAACTCATAATACCATTTTCATATAATTTGACTCAACCTAAAGAATCAACAACTTCTTGATGACACTATGACCATAAAGACTCATAAATATTTATGTCAAGAAAACACTAACTCTTGACCTAGTAATATCAACTCAAAAAATCATGACACATACAAAATGAGATCATTACCTCTAGATGATATACACAACTTTCTTTCTTAGATCAAAAGGATTAACATAAAATATTAAAATAAATAATATGACAGATAAGAATTTATTATCTACAAACTTAGACAAATATCAAGAACTCCTAAACACACACCTCATAGATAGATCACATTCGATACGTTATGAATCTTGAAGTATCCCAAATGACTAGCCTTCTCAACTTTTTCATGCACTCTTTGATCTAATTTGAGTATGATTGACTTGTCTTCCTCCTTTTTTGAATTAGGCACTTCTTTTAAAAAATTCATTGGTTAATACTTTATGTTGAGCACCTCTAAATTTGAAGCATCATTCTTATAATGACTTGAATCTTTAACCCTCATACTCTTTATATCAGACTAATAATTAGTTCTCTTGACCTCATTTCTTGATCAACCACCTTCTTGACATTAAGATATGATATCACAGACTTAGATTAATTCATGGTACATTTTTCCTCTTGAATACTCTTCCATTTTGAGCTTGAAACCTGTTTCGAACCTAGAAGCATCACCTTGATAGAATTGTCTTGCAATATGACATTGTTTCGACAATTGTAACACAACATTCTTCTTACCTCTTGACTCAAATACAATTATGTCCAGCCACAATTCTTAGCCTTGTCAACATACTAACAACATGAGTAGCATTCACCTTTGAAGATTCTTTCACTACTCCTAGAAGACCTTATTTTTAAACATTTAGCTCTATGACCAAAATCATGACAAACATAGAAATAAGCATTGAAAGAAGCACCATACCTAGTTGCATTAGGTTTTAAAATAGGGTTATACCTTCTTTAATCATTCATATTTGTATCATTATTTAACTTCTTGATAATTTGGTCTCAATTTATCATCTCTATGTTTTTATATATGTTCTCCTTTATAACCTAGGCCTAATTTTTCATTGGCTTCTCTTTGACTCTCCAAGATCCCATCAAGATATTTAGTTTTTTTTTTTCTAAATTAGCATACATCTTTAACCTATTAGATGCATATTCTAGAGCTTTCATATTTTATTCATACCTAGAAAAATCTTCTTCTTTGTCTTGTAGGGATTTAATCACTCTCTCAATTTGTGATTCCATCTCTTTGGTGGCTTGACCATACTCTATCTCCATGTAATTGATCTAATCTTGTAAACCATGAATCAAGGACTATGTAACTTTAGACTTCTTCCTTAAGGAAGCTTCAACATCAGATGATTTTCCCATTTCTTGTGCTTCGAAATATCCCATTCAAGTAGTCAAACTTTCTTCACAAGTACCAACTCTAATACCAATTATTGGAAGCACAACGGAATAAGAGGGGTTGAATCAGTCCTAAAAACTTTCATTTCATCTTCCATAACATACATGCATCATTCAAACCACTCATCCAGTCAGCCATGAACTATGTGATCTTATTATGTGTAGATTAAACATTCATAAGTGCAAGAATCAAATGAGAAAACATATGACACCAAATACATGTGGGTAACCCTCAATGGAAAGAAATTTTTTGAAACCTTAACTTATATTATACAAATAAAGGACTTGTAATAATATTACACATCCCGCAATATTTTTTAGTAAGGCACCCACACCCGAGAAGGAGCACCAACCCCTAAACCTTTGCTGATATGACTCAAAACAAAGGAATCTTATGAATATTACACATCATAAGATATATGATAAAATAGCGATCACATATAGTAGGCTTCTTACACAACTGATTTTGATCCAATTTTATACCGAAACACACCAAACCCTCATCTAAACAAGCTCTCTTCTAACTTACTCAAAACTATCCTCTCATGGGATGATTAGGTCATTTTCCCTTTCATAATTGATCCTAAATATTCATCAAATATTAAATGATCTTATAGTATCTTTCCATAACCCCTCAACACTTCTATTTAACCTCCTTTAGGTTTTACTTTTCCTCTCTTTCTCAACTCTAACAACTAGTTCAAAATGAGCCATTATAGTTCCTTATATACCCAAATCAAATCTAAAACACCCCTAAGTTGGCCATGACAGAGTATCTAGGTCATCACAACTCAAAAAATAATTTTAACATCATATAAATCAACTCAAATGACCCAATTAGGTCGGCAGGGGTCAAGAAAACATAAAAAAGCACAAGGCTTCTCCAATAAGCCCAAAATGCACTCTCTAAGCTCTAACGAATGCGCTAACAACTCCAAGGTCTTTAAAAAAATCATGGATCTAACAGATCTAAAAAATTAATTTAAACCTCCACAACATCATCAATAAGTACAAGAAGCGGCAATCAAACACCCATATCCACTATTAAACTCACAAAGAAGCATGTTATTCCAACTAGGTCTTCAATGCCTAGAAATTTCATCCCATAAAATGAATAGGTTAACATATCTTAACTCATTATCATGACTCAAGTAATAAAAAATGTAAATTTCTCTAAATTATATTTCTGGGATAACTCACATTTCATCCAACTCATAAAGGAAGACCTCCAAATAGATCAAACTCTACAATTGTTTCAAACAAAGCTTCAAGACCCCAAAACTAGATATTTGAAATATATATGCTTAACATATTAATATACCTCATAAAGACACAAAACATATACCTTTGGAAATTTCTATTAATCTACTTTCCACAATAACTCACTTTATCTTCCAAATCATAGTGAACGATCTTTAACTAAACAAATCTCTAAACTGTTCATTCAAGATTCTCAGACTCAAGAACCAGTCTTGAGAGAAACATTATTACACACCTCTAAAATAACTTTCAAGCCAAACCAAATCATGGAACACATCATGGGATACCTAAAAATTATTCTAAAACACTAACATTAATATGCCATGTAGATAAATCTTACCAAACACACTTGTTCCTTTAAGCCTTCTTGAGAAGCCAACTAGGGCCAATTAGGCCATTAGGGTTTCAACTAAAAATAACTTCACCAATTCAAAAATAGAGCTCAAATGCATCATACCAGGTGTAAATAAACTATCCATAACCATCAAATTCATCAATAATAATAAAAATTCCTAAACTCATTTCAAACCAAAAGACTAACATTTTATCCCTTAAGGCCAAAATCGGTAGGCTAACTTTGAGGACTTGTATCTTCCATTCTCTAACAAACCTTTCTGAAAATTTTCATGGATTTGTATAAAATCTCCAAGGATTATGGAAAATTTTTGTTTTCATCCTAGAACCTTCAACTCAACCTTGAAAGCGCAAAACCCATAAAACTAGGGTTTTTATCTCTCTTCCCAAGACTACTTAAAGACAAAACCACCACCAAAATAATATTTGAGGAATAATATTAAATTCCAAATCATAAAATTTTATTTCTATCATCATTTTAATACCAAACAATTCAAATCTCTCAAGTCACTCTAGAAGGAGGGTTTTGCTAGGGTTTCAAAGCAACTTATCTTCTTAACGATTGTTCATAAAATTATAACAATCAAACCACTTAGTTCCACTTGAAAGATATTCTTAACTGACCAAATTATCTATTTAAAATATCTTAGGTTCCCACACAAATCATAGTCCACAATGAGCATCTTAAAGTCAACTTTTTCCTCTAATCTTCACTCTTGCAAACTTGGTTTTAGCAAAAACTTCATAACTTGAGTATCCTTGAAAATTTTGACCTAAAACTTGTCATGAAGCATCATGAAAACATCCTCGAACTGATAAAACTCACCAATTTTCTCAAATTCTTCTCAAAATCTCTATCCATGGTGACTTACATATGCTTTCTTATCTTTTCTTCACATTCTTGCTTCCCAAGGACCATAAAACACCATCAAACCTCTGAGAACTGACCTAAAACTCCTCATACACATCATATGCAATGTCAAAAATCTCAAAAAATGATTTACCATGAATATCCTTCTCCAAATATCATGCCACCATGCTAAACCACATGCTCTAGGTCTAGGAATTGGCCTAGATTGACATCTTCTTGTCGTGACTATTCATGAACTAACCATGATGACTTAATGTGGAATCTTGGACACCTGAAACACACCTCTAGGAATATTTATGACCTCATAAATACCTTTAAACAACTTTAGAGAGCTCATACCATGACCATACCTACTAGATCATGCTCCGAACACCATATGACTTCAATAAAACATGACATTACCAATCAACCTTCATGTTTGACCTTGAATTACACCTCATGTATACTCTCATGAAACCTACACATCATTTTTCATCAATTTGTGTGTGCCAAAATTTACATCAATTACAACAGCTAAACATAATGGCCAACATTTGTGTATACAAATTTTCAATTATCCTTCCATGTTCCATATGCGCCAGCTATTGGAGATTCTTTTGATTTACATATATGTCAATCACAACCCCTTACCAATTATACACATACACCATTACAATAAGTCCCGAGGATTTTGAGTCTCATTCCTCACCCAAATTTAGACCAAAATACCTTATGGTTTTATAATATTGGTATCTTGAACAAAAATATGTATATACCTAATTAAAATTTGGGCTCAATATTACCCCACTCTAGTTATGTTTCTCATAACCCTCTCATTACCACTCCATCAAAAATTTTAGATGCCTTCTTATGTATTTGGTCATTAAATTTTTACATGTGGTTATTTTAGTATGCATAACCGTATTCATGTTATCCAAGCACACACACAACTTTTTTAGATATATAACATCGTTCTTGTGATCCTTGACTTTATCCTTCATGAGACTATCTTTTTCACCCACAACCTTATTTACATCTTTAAGATGGTTGTCCTTCCCCAAGTATTTTCTTTTGAACATCATCTAGGCACAATTTGAATTCATCCTTTTCATATTTATCACCTTACCCATTTCCTCCATCTCATACAATATCTTTATTCTTTTAGCCTTTCCCTTAATAGTATATAATTGTATGAATTCATCATTTCTTTAAATAAAGCGTTGTATTTTTCATTTTTAGCCTTCTTAGCCTACCTTTCCAAGGTGTCACTATCATATTTTTATTTAAGTGATAATGTTTTGAACCTAATTCCTTCTCTTCAAAGTCATTTTCCTTCACATGGGCTATCCCCATATCATTCCCATTCATTTCGGGTCTTAAAAAAACTTCAATAGTTTTACTACCCCTCAAGTTTAACACCTCTCTTAAACAACACCTTTTATTGAGATTCTTCATATCACCTCTTCCCAATCTCCCACTCACCACGAAGCATCCATGTTGAAATATCAATCCTTATTTTTCCTTCTTTCTCCAACCTTTCACGTTTCCCATGCACATAAGAAATTATTTGTCCATGGGAAAATTTTAAATAGCAAGGTCCACCAGATCCTTTTCATTTCAAGTAGTAAGCAGAGTGTTTTAAATAGGTTCAATGGGTTTCACAAAGTAATTTTAATTCCACTTCCTCGAGGTAGGAATATGTAAAAACAACATAATCCAAGACGTAATTATAAAGAGATCCACTCCATCAAATTTTAATTATATAGGTTGACATGGTTTCTAACTCTATAAGTCTTTAGAGGCATTCTTCATTCCAGGTGTACTCTCATCTTAATTTCAATAATTAACCATGTAGCATAGGTTTTCAACCATGCATGTAGATCTGTAAGGATTTCACTAAAAAAATTATATCATCATACATGTGTCTCTTCACTCATTTCCTTGATGAATAGTTCTTGTGACCAAGTACCTTTGTGTAAAATATTATTCAACCTACTTTATCCAATTATCAATATTCTCATCTAAGATGAAAAAACATTCTATATCACCATCATGGAAACACATTTCAACATTACCTAGAATCAAAACCAATTTTTTTTTATGTTTTCCCCAACCCACGATCTATAAGGCACATTTGTAGGCTCTAGTTCCACATCTTGCACCGGATATACAAAACACCATTACATCGGCATAGCAAACTAGTACTCTTTCTACTCTCACCCAAGGAATCATGATAGTTAGGAAACATTTATGCATAAATTAACTAGTAAATAAGAACACGATCATCAAATAATATAATGAACAATCATTAATATACATATCATAAATCTCATCAATCACACATATGTAGAAGAATAGTAAACATATGAATCTCATGAAAATCACTTATATTGGATTTACAATTCTTAATCCACAATATTTATTCAACATCTTTGCACATTCACTTTAAGAAGTGGAAATTCAAGTTAACGATGGGGCGGGCGCGGGAGCGGAATCTCTAGTGGGTCGGACGAGCAACAAAATGAACGGGTTTTGAACCTGGTAAAAGATAACATGATTGTTGAGCCCAAGGAAAACAAGGATAACGATGGGGCTATGAGCACGTGGGTGGATCATTTGGTCGGTAAAAGCTTAGACAAGGGTGTTTTGGAGGGAATGGAGGCGTCTAAAGAGAAAGGTAACTTATCCCTTAAAGTTCCTAAATATTTTTGGCTAGAACCAAATCCTTCATGGAAGGTACTCTTTTTGCTAAATTCCTTGGCTCTAGACTAAATATTGACTACTTTAGAGGATGGGCCAAGAGGTGTTGGGCAACTAATGGAGTTGTTGAAGTTTCAACATATGCCAATGGTTTTTTCTTAGTCTCTTTGCCTAGTAAAGACCATGTGGCAAAGATTTTGGCTGGAGGTCCTTGGTTTATTGGAAAATCTCATGTGGTTGTTCAGAAATGGGAACCATGTTTTAACCCTTATGTGACATATGTTTCTTAGTTCCCTATCTGGGTCAACTTTCCAAGATTACCGTTGGATTTTTGGGAGTGGAAGTCCTTATTGGCATTGTAAAAATCTTGGGTAAGCTGATAGCCTTAGATCCAATCACTAAGGCTAAATCTAGACTCACTCATGCCAGATTTTGTGTCAATATGGGTCAAGATGCTATTCGGAGAGTAATATAAAACTCTTGACTTCTGAGGGCATTTGGATGTAGAGATTTGATTATGATCCATCCCCCTTTCCTATAGAAAATGTAAGATGGTGGGTCATGATCATAGAAATTTTCCTCTTCATAAGAAAAAAACCAATCCCATAGTTGGTCCTCAAAGGAAAACTAATAAGGAGGCAAAGGAATGGAGGTTGATTGGGAAAAATGGAAGAGTTGTAGAAACAAAGGATCCTCTTATCATCCAGGAGGCTGTTAAAGAAGTGGATCCCTTGGTCCATCTTAATACCCCATGCAAGGAATTGGTTGTTTCCAGTTTTCATGAAGTCAATGAATTTGAAGATGAAAATGAAAATGAAGATCCAGTCTTGGAAGAGGTGGTTCTAGAAATAGAGGAAGGGGCTAGCCAAGACTTGGAAGGTAATGCTTTTTCTCTGCAAGTGGCCTGCGGACCTTCACTGGATGAGGTTTCTTCCATTGGTCAAAGTTCCTTTGGTCAGAGATAAGAAGAAATCCTACCCATGTCTAATGTTTTCAGAATTCTTATGGACTATGTTGCTGATACATATGATTTGGCAGCCTCTCCTAAGACCCCAGTAAGTAAATCTAAACATGTCACTCATAGTACCTCTAGAGCTGATGTTGGTAAGGACTCAACTCCTAAGGGTAGGAAAAGTAATAAGGAATTAAGGGAGACTAACTCTAGGAGGGAAGTAGATGTTGGTATTTAGAGTACTTTGGGGAAGTTGCTTCCTTGAAATAAGAAATGTTAAATGATCCTCCTCTCTTGGAACATTAGGGGATTGAATAATCCTAGTAAACACATAATTGCTAAGGATCTTAGAGTAAAAAAAATGGATATTTTCATGCTCCAAGAAACCAAAATGAATATGGATAGATTTAAAGAGGTGGGTAGGATAATTTGGAAAGAAAGTTATTGGGAGGGGTGTAGCTCCTTGGGAGCTTCAGGAGGTGTTGTCACTATGTGGGATCCTAGAATTTTCATGTCATTTCTGATCCTTTCTTCCCCTAGTCATGTGGTTATGAGTTTCATGGAAATCATCTCTAAAAAATCCTGGTATGTTTCTAATATTTATGTTCCCAATAAACTCAGTGAAAGATGGAAGTTATGGAAGGATCTCTCAAGATTTAGACAACTATTTAAAGATAAAGATTGGATTATTGGAGGTGATTTCAATACCCCCTTTCCCTGGTGAAAATAAAGGGGGCTTGATCTCTTATTCTGAAAGTATGGAAGATTTAGCTGATTTCCTAGCTAGTAATAGTTTGTTTGATTTAGAATTGGAGGGCTCCAAGTTTACTTGGGAAAACAAAAGGATGGAACTAAGCTCATTTATATTAGATTGGAAATATTTGTGGTGAGTCATCTTTGTATGATCAATCAACTTTATTCTCTAAAAACTCTCCCTAGAATCGGATTAGATCATAATCCCATTCTTCTTGATTTGGGGATGAATCAACTGAAAAAGATAGACCTTTTATATTTGAAAAGATGTGGTTAGATCACCCTGATATTTTCAATAGAATTCAAGAATGGTGGGATATTCAGGTTCATGGGGTTGCTAGTTTCATATTGTGTTTTAAACTGAAGCATATCAAAAGTAACCTTAAAAGATGGAATAAGGAGACTTTTGGAAATATTTTCCAGGAAAAAAGTAGAATTGCTGAAGATTTAAGAAATATTGAGGAACTTATGGAGAATGATGGTCTTAACACTGTTCTCAAGGATCAAGAACAAAAACTCTATCTGAGTACCATGAGATCCTGGCTAAAGAAGAGGTGTATTGGAGACAAAAATATAGGGTTAAATGGCTTAAGGAGGGGATAGGAATACTAAATTCTTCCATTTCTTTGCCACTTCTAGAGCTAATATCCTAAAGATTAATGAGATAAGAAGTGAGAATGGTGAGATCTACATGGATAGTAGGGATATCAATGCCACTATAATAAATTACTTCAAGGAGATTTTTAAGTAGGGGCAGAGGATGGAGGAGCTGGTTCAGAATAAAGTCTTAGATCTTTTCCAGAATGTTATCACCCCTCTTGAAAATAGAGATATCTTAAGGATCCCCTCGAAGGAGGAAATTTGTTTTGTGGTCTTTGATATGGAACCGGATAAATCTCTAGGCCAGATGGTTTCCCTACCTTTTTCTTTCAAAAATTTTGGGAGGTGATAAAGCATGAGGTCATTGAAATGGTCCAATATTTTTTCAACAATGGTCATCTTTTGAGGAAAATGAATAACACTTTCCTAGTCCTAGTGCCGAAAATTGTTGGTGCTAAGGAGGTTAAGGATTTTAGACCTATAAGCTTATGCAACACCAACTATAAAATACTGACTAAAATCATAGTTGGGAGGATTAGAATGGTTCTTCCTAACTTTATCTCTGGAAATCGGGGGATTTTGTTTTGGGAAGGAAAATTATAGACAACATTATTGTGATTCAAGAAGCCATACATTCCATTGATAGTTCTGGAAGATGGAAATGTTTCTTAAGTTGGATATGCATAAAGCCTTTGATAGGATAACATGGTCCTTCCTCCAGGCCATCCTGTTAAAGGTTGGTTTTGATAACTTCCTGGTAAACATGATTATGACCTGCATATCCATAGCTATTTACTCAAATTTTTTAATGGAAAACTAGAGAACGTTTATTCTAAGCAGATAGAGGGTTGAGACAAGGTGATCCTCTTTCACCTTTCCTTTATGTCATAATGGCTGAATCCTTGAGTAGAATCTATCAACAAGCTATGTTTTCAAACTATATCTAGGGTATTAAAATCTCTAATGGTCTTCCCTCTATCTACCTCAATCAGTTTGTGGATGATAAATTTATGATGGGGAAGGCCTTTGTCCATGAGGCCTCAAATTTTAAGGTGGTTCTTAATGATTATGAACTGGTTTCAAGATAGATGGTTAATTTCATAAAAGTGTTGTTTTTTTCATTAATGTGGAGAATTAGGTTCAAGACATATTAGCTCACATCCTAGGGTGCAAGATTAAGCATTTCCTAGATTCTTATTTGGGTATGCCCCTGATCCAAAAGAATCCTGACTTCATGGTTTGGAATGCTCTGCTAGAAAGAGTTAATAGTAAACTCTCATCTTGGAAGGGTCTCTTGATTTCTTAGGCTGGTAAGATTCAACTACTCCAAAGTTCCCTTCAAGGTATTCCCATTTATGTGATGTCTCTTTTCAAGATCCTTGCTAAAATTATTGAATCCTTAGAGAAAATCCAGAAGATATTCCTTTAGATGGGAGTTGTGGAGAAGTTCAAATTCCCTCTTGTGGCCTAGGAAAAATTTATAAAACCAAATCTTTATGGGGTATTGGGGTTAAAAAATATTTATCTTATGAATGAGGCGTTAATTGCCAAAGCAGGTTGGAGGATTGCTAGAGAGAAAGGAATTTGAGTGGAAATTATGAAGATGAAATACTTGCGGAATATAGGTAGGATGGAATCCTTTTTTAATCAAGATAATATTCGCAGAGGGTATCCATTTTGGAACTCTTTTGTGGCCTCCAAAGAAATATTAACCAAAGGTACTATGTGGGAGATAAGAAAAGGCTCTAGAATCAGTTTTGGTATGATAGTTGGATTGAGGATTCCCCCTTAGCTAACTTGGAAATCTGGAAAAGGGTTTCTCAGTTCTACAAGGAAACAGGAAAATTTTGGATTCGTGACTTCTGGATCAGGAGGATTTTGTCAGATGGGAAACCATTGAACCTCCTCCAGATTTTGATGGTGACATCCAACCCTTTTGGGCTCTCAACAAGAAATTAAGGGATTTCCACATCCCCATGTTCCAAACCAAGGAGGATTCCATCAAATGGAAAGAGGAAGATTCAGGAATTTTCTCGGTTAAATATGCCTACATGTTAAATTTCAAGACTGATATGCACAAGGACTATTGGGGTAAGCTCTGGGTGAAGGATCTTATCCCAAAGGTTAATATCTTTTACTGGTTGGCTACCCAAAATAAAATTTTGACTGTGGATAATCTCAAGAAAAGGGGAATGAAGCTTCCCAATAGATGTTCTCTTTGTAGGAAGGAGGAGGAAAATGTCAACCATCTCCTCCTTCATTGCTCCTTCTCCCATAATGTGTTTGCTTCCATTCTAGATCTATTTAATATCCAATAGACCCTACCCTTGACAATTGAGGAATGTTGTTTTCAATGGGAGAGTCCTTTTGTTTTCCCATTTTGGTCTAGGCCTGGGATATTTCCCTCCCTCATTTTTTTGGGGATTATGGAAGGCCATGAATGATTGTATATTATGGGATCAGAAAGCTCTTCTCTTGAAAGTTAGAAGAAAAAATTTGGCTGCCATTAAGGAAAACATCAAACTCTTTAAAGGTAAAGCCAAGAAACCCTACCCAAAAAGAGAGTAGAAAGTTCTTGATAAGTTCACCCTTGGATGGATAAAATTACACAAACCAAAAAAGAATTCCAGTTGGATAAGGCCTGTGGAAAATGTTGTTAAGTTAAATTTTGATGGGGTGTCAAAAGGGAATCTAGGTCTTGTTGGGGGAGGGGAATTTTAAGAAACAATGAAGGAGATTGGTTGTTTTGCTTATGCAGTCCATTAGGTCAGCAAACAAACAATATGGTGGAAGCTAGAGCTCTTCTTAGGGGTTTTTTTGGCTAAAGAAAAAGGTTTCAAGGACATCCAGATTGAAGGTGACTCTCTCATCATTATTAATGCCCTTAATAATCAGGGTTCCATTAATTGGTCCATAAGAAATATCCTCAATGATGTTAAGGAAACTTTAAAATATTTTGTAAGGGTTTCTTATAATCATACTTTATGTCAAGGGAACAAGTGTGTGGATAAGATGGCTAATTACGATCCATTAGTAATGATTACAAGATCTAGTGTAAAGAAGATGAATTACCCATGGACATTAATGAAACCATTATTAGAGATAGAGGGCACTAAGTTTGATGATGTTGGCACGAGTGAGCTCCGAGGTTGTGACAACTTAATAAATTGTATTCCTTGGTTTCTGTTAGTGTGAAAGGGGGTCTGATTTTGAAAAGTGTTAGAAAATAGGGGAAGTTTAGTTTCATGAAGATGGGTGGTGATAGAATCAAAGTTGAACCTACTAGCCAGAACATTAAAGATTTTAATCAGCATTTGTGGAACAAGCTTAAGATTAGGGGTTTCAGTAATTTCATCACCAAATTACATGGTCACGACCCCTCCCTGTCAAAGGATTTTGGAAAATATTGGAAAGAGGGAAATTTTGAGGTCAGAGGTATGGAAATTGAGGTTTCTGAGTCCACCATTTCCCATACAACAAATATGGAAATGGATGGGCTCTAACATTTAAAGGAAAAACCCCAGAGAACATGAAATTGAGTTGTTCTTCATGGGTAAGGAAAGGTGCTCTTTCTTTACTGATGGTATTTCCAAGTCATGTATCCCAGGAATATGGAGAGATGTTTTCCTTCAAATCATGAAGTATATAACTCTGGAAGGCAAATACCAAAAAATATATACCCACCATATGACCCTTCTGAATATGTTCCGCCATAAGGTCATGGTGAGCATCCCTTTCTTTCTATTTATGTCTTTGAAAAATTCTTTGATGGATTTCTAGCAAGAGAAGGTAGAGATGCCTTTGCATGAAGGGCTCATCCTTCTGCTGTTTGAAAATGGGAAACCTATTCTAAATTCTTCTTTGAAAGATAAGGCGGAAGAGGATGACCTCACTCTTGTGGAATGCCTTACTAAGATGAAGGCTGGGAAATGCAAAAATGTGGGGGAGGATTCTGGTAAAGAGAAGAGTGAGGAAGGTCATGGGGAAGCGAGCACCTTGAGAAAGAGGAATTAGGATGGTAATTTTAAGGGTTTTAAGGATTTGAGTAGAAAGGTTCAGTACTTAGAGGGTGTGCTTCAGGAAATGGAGGAAACCAATTTTGGTCAAAGGGAAACTATGTTGGATGTCATTAATGCTTCTAAGTAAATTGTCTCTACTCAAGGTGAATTCCAAATAGAATGTTCTGGAGCTAGAGTACCAAGTCAAAAAGTTGAGTGATAGGTTGGAAGGGATGGAGGAAGGCACTAAAAGAAGGAATTTCAATTTACGCGTCACTAGTTCCGAGTACGAGCTAGAAGATCTAAATTTCAAGGGTGTTGAGGTGCGAGAACAAAGGCATTCATGATGGTAGAAGTGAATTATCTCTTAAAACATTGTTGGGTTTTGTGGGATTTTGGCAGAATTTTGGTGAACTTCTGCAGTTTTGTAGTTTTGGAGCTGGTTTTTTTTTTCTTTGTTTTACTCTCTTTGATTTAAATTCCTAATCGTCATTGTAAGAGTTAATGTTTAACTCCTTTCATGGACTTTTATGTATCTTTCATTCTTGTTGGCTTTTGTTCCTCCTTTTGTAAGGCCCGTGGGAGCCGATCCCTATTTTTACCTTATCTAATAAAAAACAATATTTATTCAACAATAATTCCTCATTAGGTGTTCAACCACCACAAAACCAATGTAAGGTGTTATGTGTATATTGATGGGGCATTCCCTATATCAAATTCTTCATTAATCATATTAGTTGTCATGTACTAGCTTACAAAGGCTATCGAATAATATCTTTGGTATTGGTGTGCATGTCTACAAAAATTTGTCTCCTTTTTTTGTGGATGCAACATGTTCCACATTTATCTTGTCTTTGGATTCCACATTTAGGTCCTTATTATGTACCGCAAAGAGTAAGTCTAACACTTCCCCTTGCATTTTTGTATACATGTTAAAACTTTAAACTAAGCAATTTGAAAGAACCTAACATGAAGTATATCCTAACTTGTTAAATTTAAGCTAATACATCATGATAAAGAAAAAATAAAATAAAATTAACTTACATAAAACATGAACTCAACATTAAATGCAAACCTCCCTTTGATATTTGGATGTGCTTTGGATTGTAGATACTTCCTTTAAGGATCCAAACGTAGACCATGCATGATTAGGGATTTCTCAAGCAAGAGGAAGAGATATCATAAAATATGGCTTAATTTTCATTTTTTAATCTTCTCTTACTACTTATTATCAAGTAGAAAAGGAGGAGAGTTAACAATCCTTCCAATAACATGAAATTTTCTTCTCAAGTATAATGTCTATCAAGGACATGATGTAAGAAAGTTTTTATTGGTAGGAAGGTACTAGGTTTCTTATATATCTTCCCATTTTGGGAGAAGTTTGCATCCTATTTCTTGTGGGATGAAGGGAACGTATGGTTATAAAGGGATAAGTATGATTATAAGGGATTAATTAGTGATTAGAAACTCATGGGAATTTGGGAAGGTTTAATTAATAAACCAAGTTAAGCTTATATAAGCCATTTGGAGATGAGTTTGGAGGATCTTAGTAGAATTTGAAGGGTTTAAGAGGGGATTTAACCAATAAGAATGTCTATTTATTAAATAAAATATTGAAGGATTAATTAACTAATAATTTTTAATTAATTAATTAAAAGAGGATTATAATTAATTAAGCGACGTTAATTCGTATATAGGATGGGGGATGAGACTAGTTAATTAGAAAAGTGTTGTTAATTGACAAAGATGAAGGGGAATGTTAGATAATTAGTGGGAAATCACTAATTATGATGAAACGGTGGTAAATAAGAAAATAGTGTAATTTTAGCATTAAAATTAGCATTCAAAATTAGGTGTCTACAGTTTCCCCTCTTTGATGTCGTGTGACATGAGAGATGTCATTTCAAAGATAGTAGATGATTGCATTTTGTAAGGGTTGAAGAACCATTTATAGGATAAAGGATTCTCCCTCAAGTTTCGATGAGGTGATAGAAGAGGTCAATGGACACTCAAAAAGAAGAATTGAAATGATCAAGGAAAAGAAAGGCCCCTCACGGTGATAGGGATTCAAACTTGTCTTGGTTGGAAATTGTACGATTTGAGAGAATTTTTATACCATTGGACCATGCACCTCTTAATAGAATTTTAGTGCTGAAACGTGGCAAGGGAAAAGGAAGGGGGGTTAAAAAATAATTTATTATGATAACTGAGACTTGGTAAGTTAGAAGAAATAGGAAAGGTTGGTGGGAAAGAATGTTAGTTATAATCGGAAAGGTGATAGAGGATGAATGAAAATATCGTAGCATAGCATATACACCATCCTATCTTAGAAGTACATTTTTATTTGATATAATCATATGAAAAAAGGGTAAAATGACATAAAAATCCATATTACCGATTGTTGTGCAATTCTAAAGGACTGACTCAAAGCAAAATACGTAAGTAATGTAATATGAGAAAGTAACCAAACAAGTAGACAAATAAACAAACAAGAAACAACAAATAAACTTAAACAAGTAATGTTTAAGACAATTATACCAATGTTTTTATTATCTAGCTTCAGTACCCAAATGTTTGAGTTATATGACAAGGGTTAAAATGATTCCCTAAGAAAGGATACATGAAAGGGATTGGATGGAGGACATAGAAGTCGATGAAAAGTAAACTTGAACTATGAAACTATCTCTAGCAATGATATATGCTGGGAAGACATACATAGCAAGAAAATAATCTTTGTTAATGAAATAATATCACAAGATGGTCTACATGTCATGCACTAGAATGAGAAAGCATAAAAAGGGAGATGTTTTATGGGATAGTTTCCAATTTTTAGTGTTTTTAAATTTTTACATGTTTTTAGATTTCAATATTTTGTGAATGCTTAGGAGTTGTAAGATTGTTTTGAAATGTGATGGATTTTTATGTTTTACCTATGTTTTTGGATTATTGAATTTTTACCAATTTTTTTGGATTTTTGAAGTTTTACTAATTTTTTTGGATTTTTCAGGTTTTACTAAAGTTTTTTTGGATTTTTGAAGGTTTTCCAAAACTATGTATGGGATGAAATGAATGTCAAGATGCCCCTAGTGAGAGGTGAAAATATACAAGGACAAATCATGCGCATATATGTAATAATAGGATAATTCGAATCAAATACAATAGGGATAGGTTTAACAAGATTATGAACTCAAGCCAATGAAGAGCTAGGAAGGAGTGAGCATGCCCCGTGTAAGTTGGCTAAGAAACATATGATAGAAAGAAGGATAATATTTTTTTAATTTAAAGGGGGAAATTTTCCTCAAACATGGTAAAAAGTAAATCTATACACATGGATGTTCTAAATAAAGAAGAACAATGTGAATGATATTAAAAATGTAGCTAGAAGATTGGTGATGAAAAAGTGATGAGCCAAAGGCATAAATCATGATACAAAATAAGGAATAAATTGATATTTTGAACAAGGTCCATACAACAATTATCAACATACTAATCATGTTTTCTCATCGAGATCTAGTGTGTGCATATGAAAATTAATTACACCTCAAAGTGAATATTTAATAGGCAATAAGTGAAGACACACTAGAAAATGGGTAGGAATGATTGATTTTGATAGTTTATGAGTGATCAGAGGGTGGAAGGAGAGTCATACATTACTTCGTTAACATCCAGAATCCTTATCCTTTACTAAGATGTATCTGATTCTAGTCATATCATTATTCTACTTCTAATCAGGTATCCATAGCCCCGATAGAAATAATGGAAATACCCCTAGAGAGAGTTTCATTGCTTTGTCTTTTAATTTTTATTTTTGATTGATTTTTATTGTTTTTTGAAAAGTATGTAAAATATCTCGATTGTTTTGATAAGGGATTAAGAACCACTAATATCTTGATGGAAGGATGTGGAAGTGACTATGAGGATGACATTGTCTAGTGTTAACATCTACGCCAAAAGGTATTTGAAACAATTTTATTAAATGGATGATAGTGATAGGGTCTCTAAGAGGTCAGTCGTTCTTTAATTTACCAAGGTAATGAAAGACCAAGGTCAAACAGATACAATAGAGATCAATGCTACACAATGAGTGTGAATAAACTAACCAAAAGATCGTTGAAGGGATGAAAATGATGGGTGATTTGTAGAGGAATGGAAATAAAGGAAAGAACATCCATGTATATGTAATACTTGATTACAAAGTGTTTGATGTTTGTACCTTTGATTTTTGTAATATTTTAGTATTTTATTTTTTAATCCTCTAAAAGGTTATTTTTTCTATAATTTTACCAAGGTGATGAAAGACCAAGATCAAGTGGATACAATATATATTAATGCCACATAATGAGTGTCAATAGACAAACAAAAATATCATCAAAGGGATGAAAATGATGGGTTCTTTACAGAGGAATAGAAAGAAAGGAAATAACATCCATGTATATGTAATACATGATTGTATGTTTGATGATTGTACCATTGAGGAGCTAGCCAACAAAACAGAAGTGTCCCATCACCAACTTGACTAGTAAAACCCATAAGGAATATAAAATATTGTCTATGGTGACCACCCCATTCATATAGATTATGAGGCATAGTCTATATTTAGTATTTATTCTAGTACATGTACTGGTTTAGAAAAATATCGGTGAGTGTTGCATCTAAAATCCCTAGGAATCTATTTGGCATCGGGACCAATCTTACCTTATCTTATTTGTGTGTATCAAACCTTGTACAAGCACAAATTTTTCTAATTTATAACCTTATTTTAAAACAAAGGGAAACTTTGTCTAAATTGCATTGTGTATCCTTCATCATAATTTGTACAAAACAAAAAAATTGAGTTACAACCTTGTTTTCGAATAAGGTGAAACTTTTCAAAGTTTTTCCACATACTTTTTCATCACAAATCATTCTTATTTCATAATTTTGGCTTCCTTTATCAAAGAGAAAAATCAGAAACTATGTCAAAATTGTGTCAACCATTTTTTCACTTACACTTGACACTTGTTATCCAAACTTTCTTGATTGTTAAAATTGTGTCATTATGATGTCTTGTTTCCTTAGGATCCCTTTGCAAACTCAAAAAAGCATCCCCATGTTCACAAAATGTATATTTTGTAGTCATTACACTACTCAAAGTGACATAGAATATCCTTCTTTGTGAAGGATTTCAATAAAAAAATTGATTTCTAGGAATTAAAATAGAACTATGTCAACAAAGTGACTAGATATTTGATGGTTCCTTATGCTTATGAAAATAGCAAACCCATTCTAACTTTCAATTCTCCACCTTCATCTCCTAACCAATTTTATTCACAAACTAATTCTCCTTAGACTCTTGAGTCTCATTCACTCAAATTTCTTCTATGGAATAATTAGTCACCTAACCTGACATCTTCCTCCATTAAAGATCCATGTTGATCCAAAATCCTCTAATCAAACATCCAATTCGACCCCCACATCACAATCCATTCTCTTTCCACAAGATCCCCTTCTTCTATTTGCATTATGTAATATTATAAGAAAACCAATACCAACATATCCTAAATCCACATCTAATTTAACTCTCGAGGCTTCCGAACCCGAATTTTATTCATCTCTTGAGTCATCTACTTCTTCCTATCCCAAACCCAAATCTAATACAACTCTCGAGATATCTAGATTCGAATCTACTTCATCTCTTGAGTTATCTTCTACCCGATCCAATCTACCAATCCAAATCCAATCTATTTTTTCATCCCTCACTCATTTCAACCATGTATTATTCTATTCTCAATAATTTTCTAAAGATTTATGTTTTTTCCACGTCAAAAAATTAACAAGAAATGATGTGCCAAGATATCTTTTCAAAGCACTATCAAGTGCCATTATGGAAACAATACGGTCAAAAACCATCCAATCCCATTGTCTCCATCATAAGACAACTTTGGCATCCCAAACATGTGTTAGAACTCTTCCTTCAAATCAACACTCTATCATCAACCAAAAAGGACCTCCTCTTATCCTTCCACCATTGAATTGTAATCCAAATTCACCCCCCATGTGAATTTGGACAAAGGGTTGCATGCGAGCAGAGCTAGCGGGGAACTCACTAGATATTCCGAGACCCACCTTGCAAAAAAATGAGAAATTTGATGATCTACCTAAAATCCCCCTTAACACCTTCACATATCTTCCCGACATGTTGAAATGTAAGATTTTGAAGGGAGCTTAAAAGGGTTTAAAAAATTATCTAATGGCCTCAATGATGGGTGATGCAATGCATTGACCTCAAACTAAGTTTCCTTCACATTGTGATGACCGAGCTACATTGAAAAATAAAGCTACATTGGCATGGATGGATTTCAATTTTATTGGGAACCCATCAAGATATGTATTTGAGCACCGAATTGTTATAAAGAAGAGATAAGGTTGTTACATTACATTATAGCGAGCTACTCTCATCAAAGAGATTAAGCTCTTGCTACAAAACAATCGAGCCCCTCCACATTGCATCGAGTTACATTAAAGGTGTGGGCAAGTTGATCCTATGACTAGTCAAGCCGAGCCATCCATGCAATGAAACGAAATCACTACATTGATATTGGTCTATGCATTGCATTGAGCTCTTGACCAAGCTATCTAGAGACTAAGCTACGGTGTAATGATCCTAGTCCTACCCTAATCCATCAAGCTCACAAGAGGAATGGAACTATTTTTAATGTTATAATGAGCTTGTGCATAATCAATACATATATATATATATAGAAGGTTGAATAATGCATTATAAAGGTGGGTCAAGCCTCAAATACTTGACCGAGCATCTTTATTGCATTAGAGAAATGTTGAAGGCCAAATTCATCTATCAAAGGCCCCTACATGATAGGTTAGCTCATGCAATCGTTTAATAAACAACCCTTTAATTGAGATATCAAGAGAGATAGGTTGAGTTGCAAGTGTATTCATTACCATTGAACACAAGGGAAGGAATTCAATCTCTTCAATTTTTTAAGCTTGCACAATGAGGCATTAAGGAAGGAGCTTGGAGTCATTTTGAGTAGGTCAAGGAGCACTTAGAAGCTAGTGAAGTCGAAATTGTAATGTTGGCTTAGTGAACCAATGATGAGTTCAACATCAAGATTCTGCATGCGAATCAGGAAATTGGGTCGAAAGAGGCTCACGCACACAAGTGTAGTTGGGAAGGATTTACAACATGGGGCCAAAATCCTGATATGGTCATCGAAGGGAAAAGGCATTATGGGAGTTGGCTTGGTCAACAACTCATCCATAGAGTCAAAGTAGGAAATAAGTCCTTTGGGGGCCTGAGACATGTCAAAATAACCAATTGGAATATGTCAAGTTGAGCCAAATCCTCCGTAGGCCCAAGAACCCGAGATGTAGTAAATGGGGCCTTGCCAGCATATTATCATGAGTCAAGTCAAGCCCAATGCACGAGGCATGCAACATGAAGGATGAGGAATGGGCTCGGGTGCAGAGAGTTAGGATCCTAGCATGTGGGATGGTAAGGTGGTGATTAGTGAGGTGGACCGGTGTATCATGGTTGAGTTGATAGGGCCTCAAGGTGGTTAATAAATTGGCATGTAAGTGTTAGATGTCCGAGCTAGCTATTAATTAGAAAGCTTGACATTAAGCACAAGCCTCCCTCTTTTCAAATACAAGAAATTAATAGGCTTCACCACATTTTAAATACCCCAAAAGTATTTTGATGATGCAGAAAGAACATTAGAAAAGGAGGAACTATTTAAATGATGAGTTTCATTAAAGGAATTAATTACCCAATCCGATTGTAATGCAAACAAGCCTGCGCAACACCAAAATAGTAACCTGCACTTAAGCTCATATCTTGATAATTTCTCAACGGATTTTCAAAAAATTGGTCTCATTGGAATTTTGACTCCATGACCTTCGAACAATAATAAATAAATCAAGAAATTGATGGAGTTTTGAGGGTGAATTTTGAATAAAACAATCCCGAGTTCAAGTTGGTTGTTGGATGGTGGTTGAAGGTACAATTAATAAGAATGGATAGACATTTCGCCACTACTGCAAGTTATGGAGCAGTATGGGGAGGCATTTACACATCATAAATCATGATTTCCACCCACTTTTGGTACTTTGTAATTGATGTAAAGGAAAATTTGAGTTTTCTTGTTTCTCTCTCCTCTCCTTCATTTTCTATAAATTGAGAAGTTCTCTCATTTGTAAAGGGGGATAATTCTGGTAGCAAAACTTTGTATTTTTTGTTTTGTGAAACCAATGTGCTACAAGCCTTCATATTGGACTTCTTGCATGTTGATCTATGAATTTATCTTGTAACAAAATGAGTTGGGTATATCAATTAAGCGGTAGATACAAATTTGTGGATGTCTTATTCCTTTGTATGTGTTTATTTCTTTCTCCTTGCCTCTTCATTCCATTTGCAGGTATTTTTGTGTCTATTTATGCTCTTGCAAGGTTCATTATAGTTGTGTTCCTATGGAAATGATGTTGTGAATGCTATTGTTAGATTGTGGAGAACTGTCATCACCCTTTATAATCTACCTTTTGTTTCTATTTTCACACATTGGAGATTTTTTCTCAAACCCTTCTTTTGGTGCATAACCTCTCGTAGTATAGATTTCCTTTTCTTGCATGTTATTTCTCTCTTCATGGTCCCTTAGACATGGTAGCATATAGATAGTCATTAGTTTTATTTCATTACATTTTTCTTGCACTAGATTAGGAAGAGGAACTAGCCTTCTCTCGGAGGTCTATCTCAAGCAAAGCAAGTCTCGCACTTGTAGATAGTACACATGTTACCCAGTCATACTACTTGACTTAACACACTCACAAAATAAGAAAACATAGGGTGTTTTGATTTGGTGATAATGATTACAGCATGCCAAGTGGGACATCAAGATGTCTTTATTTTTACCTGCAGCAAGATCAAGCAGTGTGCTCTTGTTGTAAACTTCAATATATAATAGGATTTTAAATTACACATTTGGTGACTCTAAAAGGAAGAATTTACTGGTATTAGAAGCCCAAGATTATCAGATTTATGAGAAGGATTCAAACAAGGTCTAGATAAGAGAAGAAGGTATTTTTGAATACTTATGCTATCTCCATGTAGAGGAAGAAGGGGAAGAAGATCTCAAAGGTCTCCATCTCCACCAAATAAAACACTATCAACACCTCCACCTGGTAGGCCTTTCATTCAATCAACTAGAGTTCTTAGACCAATCAAGATGGCTCATCAACAACCACCACCACAACAAAATCCTTTTGTGAATTTCATTGGCAGTAGCCCACTTGTTCTCTAGGCACAAATTCCAATTCTAGTTTTAGCATTGAAAAAAATTCATATTTCACTAGGGAGAACCATATAACTCTGATTGATCACATTCAAGACATTGTAAATGTTTGTGTTATACATGAAGTTAATGAAATGGATGTGGTTGTCAAATTATTGGCTTCTTATTTCAAAGGAAAGGGTTTTAATGATTTAGAAGCCTATGAGCACAATAAATTCAAGATTGGGATCAGTTGTGCACAACTCTTTGTGGCCAATTTGGAGAAAAAGTAGATAATTTATCTCTATTGGAATAATTGACCACAATCAAAAGAGCACCAAATGAGTAGATGGTCGACTTAAAATTTAGATTTTAAAGGACATGGGAAAGGATTCCACTTTTTGTAAGACCATCAACTCTAGGTTATTTTCTATACTTCCTAAAAACTCTAAATTTTGATATTACCATGATGATACAATTCATGGGAGGTACAACTTTACCCATAGCCATTAACATTGTTATTAGAGCTGAAAGTTGTTTGATCCAAGCTGTTAAACTTGCACCTAGGCCACCCATACCTCTTTATCCATAATTAGAAATTCCAAGCACTAGTAAAGAACCTACGTTAGCTCCGTTACTACCCCAAAAATCATATTTCTACCAAGGCTTGCACTTCTTCTTCTAGCACCTCCAACGAGCTCCAAGAAGTCATGAAGTAGCTGCAAAACTTAGACAATTAGTTGGTGACAATTAAGAGGTAGAAAGCTCAAAATTTTAGATCATACCAGCCTCAAACCCAACCGAATAGGCCACCGCTTAAGCTGCAAAATAGAACCAATTAAAACCTCTTGTTAATAGGCCATTTCAACCCTATAATCCTAATATTGCATCCACATCTAGAGCCTTGGTACTAGTTTAAAATAAAATGGTGTAAGAATATGAATGGTGTTTCCCATTCAATCATCCTCATAATCAGTCAACATGTTTCAATGGTACTCTAGATCAACCCTTGATGGTGAAAATAGATGGTGTGGAGCCGAAACAAACAAACCAAAAGGAAAATCAGCAGTAGGAAGCTACTCAAGAGGCACCTCTAAGTGATACCACACTTGTGAATTGGTAAGTTGAAGATTTATGTGGAATAAATCGGGACCCTTCTCAAAATTTAGCGGCCAATACATGGTCTAAGAAGAGGAATATTAAATAAGGACATTCATCTAATCCAAGTGCTTCTCAGCCCTCTATCACTCTACAAGGAGTTAGCAATCAAAGTGTAGATCCAAATGTGCAAAACTATTCCAAGCTACCTTCTAGACCAACACATATACCGGTTGTAGCAGATCATATACAAGAGAAAGATGTGTAAATAAAAGGGCATCAAAAGGATAATTCCTCTCCATTCAATATCATTGAGAAAATGAAGAAAATGAATGTAAACATCTCAATGTGGGAGTCATTAGCTATCCCGGGATGAAGAGATCTATTGTAAGTGGCCATGTAAAATTGTTTTGCATCAAATTAACAATCCAAAGACCAAAGAGAAGGTGCTCACTAATGTGGTTCCATAAGAAGGAAATCAAGGAGGTCAACAAGATAAAAACATGAAGCCCCCTCCATTTTACATATATCCGATAATTGCAAACAATTTTTGCACAATTGCATGAACAATTTGGGAGTAAGCACTTAGATGGGACAACGGTGAAAAGATTAAAATATTGTTAGATTGATTTATATTTTAATCAAGAATATTATCCAGAATTTATGAATCAGATACCAAAGTAAGAAACATTACAGACTTAACCTTTGGTGAATGGGAAAAAAATGCATGCATTTTATCTTTATAAGGAGATGGAAGAAGTAGAGTAGGGAATCTATTGCTTGCATGAAGAATATCCACCTCTCCCTAGCATTACCAACCTAGAACATAAAGATGATAATGAGGTATGGTAGGTATTCTTTGATGGTTCAAGAAATAGATAAGGTGTTGGATGAGGGGAAATTCTTGTGTCACCGCAAGGTATAAAGTATTACGCAACTTTCTATTTTTAATTTGTTTGTTTAAGTAACATAGCTGAGTATGAAGCGTTAATCCACGGATTGCATTGAGCAATAAAGAGAGGCATTAAGAACATGCAAGTTTTGGGGGATAACAAGCTAATTATGAACCAAGTTAAAGGAAAAAATACTGCGAAGAATGACCTTATAAATAACTAAAATAATCATGTATGGAATCTTATTGAATATTTTGAAGCTTTTAGAATTAATTACATCCCAAGAAAGAAGGACGATGTTGTAGAAAGACTTGTAGAAATTAGGGAAGAGTTTGATGTTGTAAAAAGTATCAAAAATAAGAAAACCTAACCTCATATCAAGATGGTTATGAGACCATCTATCCTGACAATAATACAAGTTGTCAAGTCTTCAAAAGAGATCAACAGAGTATAAATTTCTTGCATGAATAATCTGAATTCTCTACTAGAAACCAAGATAAACTGGAGAAACAATATGGTGACCATGTGAGGCGAGTTAAGAACAAACAAATTACCAAAGGGCCTTATGAATTTGTAATCAATATTTAACCCAAATGATCAGTTCTAGAAAGAAAAGGAAAACATTTAGGTAAAGGGTGAAGACTCAAAGCCAATTTCAAAAGGAGAAGATAAGCTATTACAAATTAGAAAGGTGAGTACTTGGAAAGAGAAATCTGAAATTATTCAAATTTGTTAAGAGTTTCCCGATGTTTTTCCTAGAATTATAAATACTTAAGAGGTTTCAACCCAAAATTGGCTCAAGCATACTATTGAACTAGATAAAAATCTAAGCTCATCAAGTAGAAGAAAAGGCCAGCTTAAACCTCTCATTAAACCTATCATGAGAAAATATTTGAATAAGTGATAGAGGTTAGCATCATTTTGTTAGGAATATCTATGTTGTAGTGTGAACATAGAATATTATGTAAGTGATTATATTATCTAGGATAATATAATATGTGTTGTAATAATTAATTACATTATTGTAAATGTAATTATGAGTGGGTGAGTAAATATTGTTATGAGTTGTTGAGTAAACAAATCATTAACAATATTAGTTTTGTGAGAAAACAAAATCTCACGTATAATAGCATGGAGTTGTTTTAGGAGTTATGTGTGGAGATATTTATGGAGATTATATCTCCTTAAATATAGGAACAACATCTCCTATTTAAATGGATGTAATACTTCCTATGTATTGAGCAAGAATAAAGAGTAAGATTTCGAATTTTCTTTATGCAATTATGATATTAACTTTTCATTTGGTAACAGAGCAGGTTTGATGCAAGAAATTTCAGTGCTTTCATGATCAGATCCGTCTCAAAGAATATATTATAGTTTTCGTTTCCAGATGTGGGTTTTTCTATAATTTTGTGTGCAGAATCATGTGCTAGTCAAGAAACTACAGAAGAAATTTTAGTAGAACCCAGAACGTAGTTTGGAAGAAATACGGATTTTACTATGCAGCTATCAAATTAAGCACATCAATTCTTCTACTGAAAGTTTTCTCCAATTTTCAATAATGTTGAATTGTTAATACAAGTTCTTGACTTGCTTGGAGGTTAAAAGGTATTCAATATAAAATTTTAAAGTACTTGATTCAATTTTGTATTTTTTATCAGTATTGTACAAAATAATGGAGAAACTAAATCTGATTGAAAAGTTTGAAGGACAAGATTTCCATACATGGCAACTACAGATGCAATTACATTTAATAGAAAAGGATCTATGGGATGTGGTGAAGTCTAATTCAACTCCACCCACTGGAGGAAATGAATTGGCAAAATGGAATGCAAAAGATCAGAGAGCATTGGGTACCATTGGTCTAGGCTTATCAAAAGCCTATCTACATCATGTGGATTTCACAAAATCTGCAAAAGAAATTTGGGAGTCTCTTAACAAATTGTTTGGTTCTGAAGCTGAAATGGCAAAGACTACATTGAAGCAACGCTTGTACGGGTTGAAAATGGAAGAGAACTCAAAAATGGCAGATCATATAAGTAAGTTTCGTTCTTTGCTAAATCAACTAGCTGGAATTAAAGAACATGTAAAAGATGATGATGCTAAAGCTATTCTTCTTAATAGCATGCCTAAGAGTTACTCAAATATTGTATTTACTTTGAGTAAAATTACTATTAGTCTAGAAGGAGTGATTTCTACATTGTTAGAACAAAGCAATCATGAAGAACATGAAGAAGTACTATATGTAGGAAACAAACCGAGCTCCTCATCTAAGAAGGAAAAACATAAACCAAAGAAGGTTCCTTCACATGGAAAAATAAAATGCTTTTATTGTAATGAGATTGGGCATGTAATACTGAACTGTAAAAAGAGAGCTCAGGATCTTCTTGATGACAAGATAGATCAGAAAGCCCTTCTAGCTGAAGTAGAAACTGATTGGGAAGTCTACTCAACTGATGAAGAAATTTCATGTCCTAGTGATGAGGATTTCCTATGGTAGACTCTTTTCTTGTTGGAGGAAGGAGGCAATGGAGGAAGGAGGAAAATCAGCGTCCTCTCGTCATTCACCAACGATGGGGTCGCGATGCATGTGGTGATATTTTATTTCAGTTATGTGGTGTGTTTATACACAAGGGGGTGAAACTAGTTTCATGTTTTGATTTTAATGTGTTCACATAGACTAACAACAGTTCCTGAGTGTCTATTTGGTGTGGAAGAAGCAAACTGCATGACTCAGCTTACAGGGGAAAATCATCTACGTACGGTCCTCTGACTGTCGTACGGTCCTCTGACTGCCATACTTCGGTGGAAGGTGATCAGTCGATGAAGATGTTCATACGACAAGGATGATCATTAGCAGCAAGATCCAGATAGCAAGATCCAGTAGCAATGAATACTCCGACAAGGTTGATGTTTCCAAGAGCTCTTACCCCATGTTCACACTAAGGGGGCGAATGTTAGGAATATCTATGTTGTAGTGTGAACATAGAATATTATGTAAGTGATTATATTATCTAGGATAATATAATATGTGTTGTAATAATTAATTACATTATTGTAAATGTAATTATGAGTGGGTGAGTAAATATTGTTATGAGTTGTTGAGTAAACAAATCATTAACAATATTAGTTTTGTGAGAAAACAAAATCTCACGTATAATAGCATGGAGTTGTTTTAGGAGTTATGTGTGGAGATATTTATGGAGATTATATCTCCTTAAATATAGGAACAACATCTCCTATTTAAATGGATGTAATACTTCCTATGTATTGAGCAAGAATAAAGAGTAAGATTTCGAATTTTCTTTATGCAATTATGATATTAACTTTTCACATTTTTCCTATCAAACATTCAAGTTGGGTAGCAAACTTGGTGCCGGTGAGGAAGAGAAATGGGGAAATCATATTATGTGTGGATTTTGTGATTTGAATAGAGCTTCACTTAAGGATCACTATTTGATTTCTTCCATGTAACAAATATTACAAGTAGTGCCTAGTTCGAAAGGTTTTCAATATTAGATGGCTACTCAGGCTATAAGCAAATCATGGTGAAAGAAGAGGATCAGTTCAAGATAGCCTTAACTATAAAATGGGGTACCTATGCTTATAGTAAAATGCCTTTTGGATTGTTAAAAACCGACATAACTTTTCGAGAGAGCTATAGATATGGCATTCAAGGGATTGATCAATAATATAGTGTTATTTTATCTATATTATATCACTGTGTTCTCAAAAAAATGTAGCAGACCACGTCTTTCACCTAAGGCAAGTGTTCCAAATGTGTAGGAGGTTTGGAGTGTCTTTAAATCCCAAAAAGTGTATATTCTTGGCATATGAAGGTAAATTGTTGGGCCACATTGTTTCAAAAGAAGGATTGGCAATTGATCCCAAGAGATTTGAAGCTATCCAAACTCTACCATTTCTAAGTCACAAAAAGGCTCTCCAAATTTTATTGGGGAGAATAAAACTTGTTCACAAATTTGTGCTTTACTTTTCCACTTTGGTGAAGCCATTGACAATGATGTTGAAGAATATCCTCACATTCAAGTGGACTGCAAAATGCAAAGAGAGTTTTGAAGCCATTAAGCGTGTAATATCTCAAGCTCCAATTATTATCAATCCAGATTTCTCCAAGGATTTCATGCTCTATGCTTTTAGAAGTTCAGATAATATTTTAGTCATCTTGGTACAGCTGAATAAAGAAGGTTCAGAGCATCCCATAGCATTATTTATCCAGATCTTGGAAGATTACGAAATGAGATATTATTTAATTGAAAAACATGTTCTTGTTATGATTAGAATCCTGAAGAATTTCCGACACTTAGTCTCAAACAATAAGATATAATTGTTAGTGTCTCATACTCGAAGTCAAATACTTCATCCTAAACAAAGATTTGAACAATAAAATATTGGTTTGGATCACTCGAGTGATGGAGTATGATATTGAGACCAAAGTGACTAATTTGTTTTGTGGTAAAGGCATGTGTAAAGCAGCTCAATTCCAACAAACATGTTGATCTAGTGAGTGAAGAAGAGGGTGTCTTAGTACTACAAAATGATCAAGAAAAACCAACTAATGATGTGCCCATTCCATGTTGGACTCAATACATGGTGCATTATCTTCATACATGTCTATGCCCTCCAAGATGAAGTAAAGAAAAGATAATATACTTTAAATTATAGTCCATTACGTATGTGCTTATATGGCATCTTTTTCAAGAAATATGTGAATGGAATTCTTCTATGATGTGTCCCAACAAATCAGATTGATAAAGTGTTTCATGAGTTCCATGATGGAGAATAAAGAGGTTACTTTTCCCCATGAGTAATAGCTCTCAAGATCATGAAATTTAGTTACTATTGGCCTATAGTGTTCAGATATTCCTACTCATGGATTAGGAAATGCAAAATAATTTACATTCTTCATGGGAAAGGAAAACTTATCAGAAGCGCCACTTCATCCAATCTCATTGGATCAGCCCTTCATGTAATGGGGATTGGACTTCATTGGAATCATCAATCCAAATTCTAGCTAAGGCCACAAGAGGATTCTAATGGCGACAAATTATTTCACCAAGTGGATCAAGCAGGTTTCAATCAAAGAAGTAAATGAATCTAACATCTTAGACTTCTATGAGGGGATATTGAAGAGGCTTGGTGTATATTCTACTATCATATCAGATAATGCATTGGATTTTCTCGGCACAAAGATCACTGAATGGGCTGTTATAAATGGAATATATCTCAACACTTCATCAAATTATTACCCCCAGGGTAATGGCCAAGAAGAGTCCACAAACAAGAACTTGTTGAGAATTATAAGAATAAATCTTGATGAAAATAAAATAACTTGGCACACAAAGCTCAAATCTTCCTTGTGGACTGATAGAATCACAACAAAGAGGTCTACAGAAGCTCTCCATACAAAATGGTATTCAAAAAATAAGTAGTGTTACCTATATCACTTGAGTTGTCGAGCATTAGAGCTCGTGAAGCAACTGGAACTAGCTGAGTTTGAACCCATGGAATTCAAGTATGTAGAACTAATGGAGTTGGAAGAAATAAGAGAGCATGCAATGAAAACCATGGAGAAAGATCAAGCACTAATCAAGAGGAGCTTTGACAAGAAAGCTAAGGCCAAGACATTCCAAGAGGGAGATTTGGTGCTGAAGTGGGATGTTGATCGAGTAAAACTAGGAAAGCATTCCAAGTTTGATGTAATATGGAGTGGTCTCTACATGATCACTGAATGCAAGAGTAATAATGCCTTCCAACTAGCTAAGTTAGATGGTGAAGAACTATAGATTCCAGTCAATGGAATCTACCTCAAACATTTCTACTAGAAGGAAGATTTCTCACCCTTGTACATATTAGTTTAGGATTTTCATTCCTCCAAGTGCTCATGCACATTGTACTATTGTTAGAGTAGTTTTAGTTTCCCTAAGTTCCTTGGGCACATTATTTATTTCTTTTAGTGAATGTTCTCATATAGTACATCATGCTTCGGGAGATAAATTACAGCAAAGGAGCTCAAATCTGAAAGCAATAGTTACAAAACTTAAAATCCAAACAAATGCAAAGCAACTAAAATCAAATCAAGAGGAATATTTCAAAAGTTCCATTCTCTTTTTCTTGTTCATATTAGCATATGATTTTATCATGCACCCTACTAGGTCTGAAATCAGCCCCAACCTTCTTAGCAATGTCCCAAGTAATATAGAACATTGAAGAAGAAAGAAAATAAGAATTTAATAGAGTTCCATGATGTCCAAACAAGATTTGTTTTACTCTTGAATCTAGGATGTGCCATAGCTATAAATAAATCATGTTTTGGAGAAGCAGTTACAAGGGTCCATCATGGATCATAGTTTCTAAGAAAGGGAGAAATTCAATTTTGAAAATAATTTTCTACTCTTACAAAATAAATTTCAAGAATCTATTATAAGAGTTGGAAAATATAAGAAGTGGAAGGTATTCCCAAATTCTAGCGTGTAGTATTCCAAGTGATATGAGGTACATGTTATTAGTTTATATCAATTCATGTTAATCACACAGACTTCATGCCCAATGGATAGCTATATGAAGCTGGTCATACTTCATCTAACAGGAAGATGGCCCCGCAAGTCACCAAAATAGTTATCCAAATTCACCCCTCAAGTGAATTTGGACAACCGAGAAGGGTTGCATGTGAGCAAAGCCAACAAGGAGCTCACTTGATAACCAAAGACCCACCTTGAAAAAAATGACAAATTTGATGATCTACCAAAAATCCCCCTTAACAACTTCACACAGCTCCATGACATGTTGAAATGCGAGAAATACGAAAAGAGGTTAAAGGGTTAAAAAAATCCTAATAGCCTCAATGGTGGGTGATGCAATACATTGAGCTCAAACTGAGTTTCCTTCACATTGTGAAGATCGAGCTACATTACAAAATTAAGCTACATTGGCATCGAGATATTTCAGTTTTATGGGGATCCCATCGAGCTATGTATTTGAGCATTGAGTTGTTTAAAATAAGAAATCACGTTATTGTGGTAAATTACAATTGGGTTTCTCATCAAAGAGATCTAGATCCTACTATAAAATAATCAATCCACTCCATGTTGTATTGGGTTGCATTAAGAGGTATGGGTGAGATGATCCTATGAGTGGTCGATTTGAGTCATCCAAGTAATGAAACCAAACTATTAGATCTATATTGGCCTATGCAAAGGTGCATTGAGCTCTTGACCAAGATATTTGGAGACCGAGATATGGTGTAATGAACCCAATCTCACCCTAATCCATCGATCTCACAAGAGGAACTGACCTATTTCTTAAGGTTACAAAAAGCTCATGCGAAACAAGCCATACATATAGAAGGACAATTTGTGCATTATCAAGGTGGGATGAGCCTCAGAAACTTGACCAAACATCTTTATTGCATCAAATAAATGTTGAATGCTGAATTCATTTGTCAAAGGTCCCAGCATTATAGGTTACCTCATACACTATGCAACAAACAACTCTTTGATTGAGCTATCAAGGATTTGGGTCAAGTTTCAAGTCTATTCATGACTATTGAGCACAAGGGAAGGAATTTGAGCTCTTCAAGTCATTAAGTTTACAAAATGAGGCATTGATGAAGGATCTCGAGTCATTTTGAGTTGGTTGTGGAGCACTTAGAAACTCATGGAATTGTACTTTTAAAGTTGGCTCACCGATCTAACTCGGTGAGCCAACGATCGCTTCAACATCAATATCTTATGGGAGAATCGGGAAAGTGGGTACAAAATGGCCCACGTGCATAAGTGGCATTGGGACGGATTTGTAACCTAGGCCCAAAAGCCCGACATGGTTGCCGAAGGAAAAGGCATTATGGGATTTGGAGGTGGATTAATGGCTTTGTCATGAGTCAAAGTGGGAAACAAGTCCTCCACAAGCCCAATACACAGTCAAAAGAACCAAGCGGCATATACCACAATGAGAAAAATCCTCCACAAACTTGAGAAATTGAGATGAAGCAAATGGGGTCTCGCCGACATATGGTGTTGAGTCAAGTTGGGCCCAATGTATGACACGTGCAATGTGAAGGATGAGGAATGGGCTCGATGCAAAGAGTTATTAGCCCATCATGTAGATGGTAAGGTGTGGTGATTAGTGATGTGGATTGGTGTAATGTTGCGGAGTTGATAGGGCCTCGAGGTGGTTAATAAATTGACATGTAAGTATTAAATGGCTGAGTTGGTTATTAATTAGAAAGCTTAGCATTAAACACAAGCCTCCCTCTTTTCAAATACAAGTAATTAATAGGCCCCACCAAATTTTAAATTTCCCAAAGTATTTTAATGATATGGAAAGAACATTAGAAAAGGAGCAAATATTTAAATGATGAGTTCTAACAAAGGAATTAATTTCCCAATCTCGTGTAATGTAAACAAGCTGTATGCAACACCAAAATAGTCACCTGCACCTAGAAGCTCATATCTTTAGTATTGCTCAACGGATTTGAACAAAATTGGTGTCATTCGAATTGTGACTCTGATACCTTTTCACAATAATCAATAAATCAAGAAATTGATGTAGTTTTGGGGTGAATTTTAAATAAAACCAGCCAATTCAAATTGGTTGTTGGATGGTGGTTGAAGGTGCAATTAATGGGCATGGATAGACATTTCTCCACTGCTGCAAGTTATGGGGTAGTATGGGGAGGATTTTTTAGGTCATAAATCATGATTTCCACCCACTTTGGGTACTTTTTTAATTGATGTAAAGGAAATTCCAAGTTAGCTTGTTTCTCTCTCTTCTCCTTCATTTTCGATAAATTGAGAAGTTCTCTAATTTGCAAAGAGGGGATAATTATGGTAGTAAAACTCTACCATTTTTGTTTTTTGAAACCAAGGTTGTGGAGACCTTTATGTTGGACTTCTTGCATGTTTATCCGAGCTTTATCTTGTAACATAATGAGTTGTGCATATCAATGAAGTAGTGGATACAAATTTCTGGATGCCTTCTTCCCTTGTCTATGTTTATTGCTTTCTCCTTGCTTGTTCATTACATTTTCTAGTATTTTTGTTTATATTTATGCTCTTGCAAGATTCATTATAGTTGTGTTCCTATGGAAATGATGTTGTGAATTTTGCTATTAGATTGTGGAGAACTGTCATCACCATTTCTAATCTACATTTTGTTTCTATTTTCACACGTTGGAGAGTTATTCTCACACCCTTATTTTGGTGCATAACCTCTGTAGTATAGAATTCCTTTACTTGCATGTTATTTCTCTCTCCCTGGTCCCTTGGAAATGGTAGGATAGAGATAGTCAATAGTTTTCTTTCATTAGAGTTAGCTTGCACTAGATTAGGAAGAGGAACCATCCTTCTTTATAGGTCTATCTCAAGAAATGAGTCCCAAACTTGGAGATAGTACACATGTTACTCATCAAACTACTTGACTTAACAAACTCACATGCTAAGCAAACATAGGTGATGTGATTTTATGATAACAGTTCTGGCATGCGTTGTGGGGCATCAAGAATTCTTTATTTTTACTACAGCAAGATTCATGTTCTATTATTGTAAACTTCAGCCTATAAGAGGCTTTGAAATTTCACATCTAACAACTCTAAAAGGAAGAATTCAGTGGTATTATTATCCCAATCTTATCTTATTTATGAGAAGGATTCAAATAAGGTCTAGAAAAAGAGAAGGTGTTTTTGAATAGTTGAACTATCTCAAGGAAGAGAAAGAGGGGAAGAAGGTATCAAAGGTCTCCATCTCCACCAAATAGAACACTATAAACACCTCCACCTGGTAGGCCCTTCATTCAATCAACTAGATTTCTTAGACCAATCAAGATGGCTCATCAATAACCACCACAAAAAAATCCTTTTGTGAATTTCATTGGCAACATCCCTCTTTCTTTCTAGGCACAAAGTCTAATTCTAGTTACTGAGAACTAAAAAAACATTCCATATTTTACTAGGGAGAACCATACAACTCCGATTGATCACATTCAAGACATTGCAAATTTATGTGTTATACATGAAGTTAATGAAAGGTATGTGGCTATCAAATTATTAGCTTTTTTTTCAAAGGAAAGGATTTACAATGGTTCAGAATCCTAGGAGTAGGATCAATTCAATATTGGGATCAGTTGTGCACATGACTAATTTGGAGAAAAAGCAGATAATTTATCTCTATTGGAATAATTTACCACAATCAAAAGAGCTCCAAACGAGCAAATGGCCAACTTCAACTTTAAATTTTAAAGGACATGGGATACGATTCCACTTTCCATGAGACCAACAGCTAAAGGTTCTTTTCTATAGTTCCTAAAAGCTCTAAATTCTAATATTTCCATGATGATACAATTCATGGGAGGTACAACTTTATTGAAACCTATAACATTTCCATTAGAGCTGAATTTTTTTTATTCAAGCTGGTAAACTTGCACCTAGGCTTCCCATGCCTTTTTATCCATAATTAGGAAGTCCAAGGACTACTCAAAAACCTATATTTTCTCCCAATCCTACCCCAAAAAATCATATTTCTACCTAGGTTTCTATCTCTTTTTCTATCACTTCCAACGAGCTCCAAGAAGTCATGAAGAAGTTACAAAACTTAGGAAATGAGTTTGTGACAATTAAGAGGTAGCAAGCTCAAAATTTTAGATCATACCAGCCTCAAACCCAACCCAATAAAGCCTCTGTATCAGCCTAATAGGCCACCTTCTCAAGATGAAAATCAAAACCAAGTAAAACCTCTTGCTAATATGCCATTTTAGCCCTATAATCCTAAATTTGCATCCACATCTAGAGCCATTGTACCAGTTCAAAATAACATGGCACATGAATATGACTGGAAATTCCCATGTAATCAACCTCATAATCAGTTAACATGTTTCAATGGTGCTCTAAATCAAGCCTTGATGGTGACAATAGTTGCCGTGGAACTAGAAAGAAAACCAAGAATAAAATTAGCATCAATGGAAGCTACTCAAGAGGCACCTTCAAGTGATACCACACTTGTTAATTGGCAAGTTGAAGATTTATTTGGAATAAATCAGGCCCCTTATCAAAGTGTGGCAACTAATACATGGTCTAAGAAGAGGAATATTTAAGAAGTACAATTCTCTAATCCAAGTTCTACCCAAAACTTTATCACTCTACAAGGAGTTAGCAATTAAAGTACAACTCCAAATGTGCAAAACAATACCAAGCCACCTTTCTAGACCCGCACATATACAGTTATAACAGCTCATACGAAAGAGAAATTCATGTAAAGACAAGGGAAACAAAATTATAGTTCCTCTCCATTCAATATCATTGAGTAAATTAAGAAAATGAATGTAAACATCTCAATGTAGGAGTCATTAGCTATCTAGCGAAAAAGAGATCTATTGAAGCATCCATGGTAAATTTGTCCGCATCAAATTAACTACCAAAGACCAAGAGAAGGTGCTAACTAATGCAATTTCGAAAGAAGGCAATCAAGGAGGTTAGTAAGGTAAAAACATGAAGCCCCTCCATTTTACATATCTCTAATTATTAGAAACAATCTTGTGTAGAATTATATGATTGATTCGGGATCAAGTAGTTCTGTGATGCCCAAACAAATAGATTATCGGTGGGGCCTCTAGTATGAATTCATTTCTAGAGGTGTAGTGCATTAGGTGGGACAGAGGTAACAATAATTGGAGTGATCAAAGGATTTATCTACACACCGCATGCATGCCCCAATTTTATAGTATTGCAGCAAGATGTCTTAGTTATTGACTTACCACCACTCTTTGCATTATTCTTATCAAGGAGTTCACAACTAAAATTGGAGGCTATTTGTCTGTTTATTGGTCACACATGTTATTCAAAACAAGGTATGGGAATAAGGCTACAATCAGGTCTGAACCTATTAAAAACTTCCATATTAATTCTCATGTACCAAACCCAGTCAATGTAAATTGTTCACTTTTGATAAAGAAGATCATCCAGAATTTATGAAGCGAGATACCAAATTCAAAAACATTCTAGACTTAACCTTGATGAATGGGAAAAATAAAGGCATGAATTTTATCCTTACAAGGAGATGGAAGAAGCAAAGTTGGGAATCTATTTCTTGCATGAAGAAAATCAACCTCTCCCAAAGCATTACCAAATTGGGTCATAAAGATGATAATGAGGTATGGAAGCTATTCTTTGATCATTCAAGAAGAAGATAAGGTGCTGGAGGAGGGGAAATTATTGTTTCACCGCAAGGTATAAATTACTACTCACCTTTCCATTTTCATTTATCTTATTCAAGTAACATAGTTGAGTATGAAGCGTTGATCCACGGATTGCATTGGGCAAGAAAGAGAGGCATTAAGAACTTGCAAGTTTTTGGGGATAGCAAGCTTATTGTGAACCAAGTTAGGGGACAAAATGTTGTTAAGAATGGCCTTCTAAATAACTACAAAAATTAGATGTGGGATGTTATTGAATATTTTGAAGCTTTTAGCATCAATTCCATCTCGAGAAAAAAGAATGAGGTTGCAGACAGACTTGTAACAATTGGGGTAGCATTTGATGTTGTAAAAAGTATAAAAATGGGAAAATCCAACCTCATATCAAGGTTGTTGTGAGACCAAATATCACAGACAGTAACACAAGTTGGAAAGTCTTGAAAGTGATCATAAAATCATAAATTTCTTGTAGGAAAAAAATTGACTTCTATACTAGAAACCAAGATAAACTAGAGCAACAGTATGGTGACCAAGTGGTGTAGCTAAGAACAAAAAAATTACCAAAGGGCCTTGTGACTTTGGAATCAATATTTAACCCAAAATTATCAGTTCATGGAAGAAAAGGTAAACATTTAGGTAAATGGTGAAGACTGGAGCCAATTTCAATAGAGAAGGTAAGTTGTTGTAAATTGGAAAGGTGAGTACTCCATAAGAGAAATATGAATTTATTCAACTTTTTCAAGAGTTTCTTGATGTCTTTTCCTAGAATTATAAAGATTTGAGAGGTTTCAATCCAAAATTGGCTCAACATACTATTGAACTAGATCTAGAATCCAAGCCCATCAAACGAAGCAAAGACCGGTGAAACCTCACATGGAATCTTTCATGGAAAAGAACTAAATAAGTTGATAGAGGCTAGCAACATTTTTCCTATAAAAATTCAAGTTGGGTAGCAAACTTGGTTCCAATGAGAAAGAGAAATGGGGAAATAATACTATGTGTGAACTTCCATGATTTGAATAGAGCTTCACTCAAGGACCACTATCCACTTCCTTCCATGGAAAAAATCTTGCAAGTAGTGGCTGGTTTGAAATTTTTTCATTATTAGATGGCTACTCAAGCTATAATCGAATCATGGTGAAAGAACAAGATCAGTTCAAGGAAACCTTCACTACAACATGGGAGTTTATACTTATGGGAAAATTCCTTTTGTACTTTCAAATGTTGGAACAACATTTCAGGTGAACTATGGATATGGCGTTCAAGGGATTGATCAACAAGATAGTGCTGGTGTATCTAGATTATATCACTGTGTTCTCAAAAATTCAGCAGCACCTCCACTTTCATATAAGTCAAGTGTTCCAAATGTGTAGGAGGTTTTGAGTATCTTTGAATCCCAAAAAGTGTATGTTCTTGGCATGTGAAGAAAAATATTTGGGCCACATTGTTTCAAAAGAAGGATTGAAAATTGATCCTAAGAGAGTTGAAGCTATCTAAACTCTACCATTTCTAAGTCACAAGAAGGCTCTCCAAAGTTTCTTGGGGAGAATAAACTTTTTCATAGATTTGTGCCTAATTTTTCCACTTTGGTGAAGCCATTGACAATGATGTTGAAGAAGATCCTTACATTCAAGTGGACAACAAAAGGTAAAGAGATTTTTGAAGCCATTAAGCATGTAATATCTCAAGCTCTGACTATTATAAATCCATATTTCTCCAAGGATTTCATGCTCTATGATTTTGGAAGATCGAGACGATTTCAACTATCTTACTACTGTCGAATAAATAAGGTTCGGAGTAGATCATAGCATTCTTTAGCCAGAGCTTGGAATATTATGAAGTGAGATATTATTTCATTGAAAAACATATTCTTCTTATGATTCGAATCCTGAACAAGTTCAGACACTTGGTCTCAAAACATAATATCCAATTATTAGTGTCTCATTCTGGAGTTAGATACTTTCTCCTAAAGAAATATTTGATTGAGAAAAGAATGGGTTGGATCACCTGGGTGATGTAGTATGATATTTAGATCAAAGTGACTAAGTTGGTTCGTGGTAAAGGCATGTGCGAGTAGCTAGTTTCCAAACAATATTTTAATCTAGTGAGTGAAGAAGAGGGTGTCTTAGTACTAAAAATGATCAAAAACAACCAATTGATGATGTGCCCATTCCATGTTGGACTCGGGGCATGGTGCATTATCTTCAAATAGTTCGAGTGCCCTCTTGAATGGATCAAAGCAAAGAGAAGATACTTTGTAACACCTTGATTTTTGTAAGCTATCATGGTAATTACTTTTCATGATGTCAGAATCGCAGAAATGAAGATAAATATGTTAAGACACATCTTTTGATCTTAGAGGAATGTGTTGCTAATCTGGACCCTTGTTTGTTGTAATTTGTTACTTGGGACAGAAGTTATTATTGCTTGTGTGATTGCTAATGAGACAACAGACTTGTCGTATGCTTGATGAACTCTATTCGCTGATTGACAACACACCTTGAATCAATTCCATTGATCCAAGGTATGATGTGGCCTTCTTGTGATCGCTTTGTCGATTTACTTCTAAAACAGACTAAAGGTTGATATAAATGTTGCAGCACCTGATTTCAGGGATGAATATCTGGTACGTAGATGCCAATGGAAAAGGTTCGATTCTCGAACCACACACTGTTGTAACGCTAGGCGATTAATGCGATGATAAGGTGCGGATGCAAGTGGCACGGTATGTGGAACATGGGGAAACGTCTTGCATAGTGTTGAATATGACTGTCAGGTGGAAAGACTTGATTAGAAACTAATTAATTAAATATTAGGGGATTAAACCCTAACCTAAGCCTAAGTTTAATCTTATACCCTAACTACTATCCTATATGGATTTTAAATTTCATAAGGGTGAAAATAGATGTAAATTATATTAACCTATGAACTAGGAGAATGACCTAGATATGGACTATTAAAAATCCTAAACTATTCCTAACCTATGGAAGGGGACGTATGGACCCATGTGGATGGAAAGGATAAGGAGGGAAGGTTGGAAATTTATTAGGACAATGAATGACATCCTTACAGGTTGCAGCGCCAAATTTGGTGGGAACATGGAAAAGTTGGAGGCATCCAGCTAGCTATGAAGCTAAACTATGATTACATGCAAAAATTTGAAATTAGAGACTCACCAACCTGAGTCAGTAGTGTCGTGAGGAATGAGGAAAGGGAATGCATTCAATGCATTCAATTACCTTGGTCTTAGCGAGCAGCTCGCCTTGGAAGAAGGATAGAGGAAAGAAAATTTGTTTGTTGTTGTATGCATTGGGTTTTAGTTGCTCGCATTTTGTTCTTCCATGGTTCTGTCGAACTCGCTTTATTTTGGTTATTATCTCTGTCAAACTTGCTGAATTCACGGTGTTACCTTTTGGGTAAAACAAATGCACTGCCGCGCCTTCATGAATCTGATGAACAATATTTTTCAAGAATACCTAGACAAGTTTGTGCTTGTATTCTTAGACGACATTCTTATATACTCTAAAAATGTCGAAGAGCACCAAGAACATTTAAGGATAGTGCTGGAAGTTTTAAGAAAGAGGAAGTTGTATGGTAAACTGTCTAAATGTTCCTTTTATGATGCAGAGGTGCATTATTTGGGACACGCTATAAGCAAGAACAGAATAGTTGTAGACCCTTCAAAGATCGCAGCTATAACTGAGTGGCCTGCGCCTAAGAATGTGCATGAAGTAAGAAGCTTCATGGGCTTGGCAGGATATTATAGAAAGTTCGTTAAGGACTTTTCAAAAATTTCTGCCCCAATCACTTCACTGTAAAAGAAGGATAAGAAATTTGTCTGGACTGACAAATGTGAATCTGCCTTTCAAAATTTAAAGGAACAGTTAACTACAGCACCTATTTAAACTGTACCAGACCCAAATGGAAATTTTATGGTTGTAATAGATGCATCGGGAGAAGGCCTTAGAGGCATTCGTGCATTGCGAATAACCATGTCATAGCTTATGAAAGCGAGAAAGCTTAAGTTACATGAACAGAATTATGCTCCACATGACCTAGAGCTCGCTGCCATTGTACATGCACTTCAAATGTGGAGGCATTACCTTTTAGGCAAACCTTTTGAGTTAAAAACTGACCATCTGGGGTTGAAGTATATTTTTACTCAACCAAATCTTAATGCAAGACAATGAAGATGGTTAGAATTTCTATCTCAGTATGATTTTGATATAAGCTACATCAAAGGTAGGAAAGTAGAGTGGCAGATGCTCTAAGTCGAAGGAAGCACATCTCTGCTCTTATAACGTTAAGAAATCAGTTTAAGGATGAGGTGAAAGATGCCTTGGGATCTGACTCTTATTTCCAGCAAGTTAAAACAACACTTGCTGTAGATCCAAAGGATGTGAGGTATAAAGGATTTCGTTTTGATAGCGAAGGAATTTTGAGGTTCGAAAACAGGGTGTATATACCCTTGGCAAATGATTTAAGAAGGAAATTGTTAACTGAATTTCATAATTCACCTTTTTATGGACACCTTAGCATTACAGAAATGCTTGTTGATCTTAAGCACCAATACTTCTGGAAGGGAATGAAAAAGGATGTGGTGGAATTTGTAACACACTGCTTGGAATGTCAGCGTGTTAAGGCGGAACATATGCATCCCGCTAGATTATTGTATCCCCACAGCGTTCCACAGTACAAATGGCAAGTGATAACGATGGGTTTCGTTCAAGGATTACCTATGTCAAGGAATAACCATGATATCATCCTGGTTGTCGTTGAAAAATTAACCAAAGTGGCACACTTCATTGTTGGTAATTTGAAATATGATGCACCCGTGTTAGCAAGAAGATTTGTACATGAAATTTTCAAATTGCATGGAATACCCGAATTGATCATATCGGACAGAGATCTGAGCATGACATCAAGGTTTTGGCAAATGCTTAATGCGGCCTTGGGAACTAAATTAAACTTCGATTCGCCTATCATCCGAGAGATGGATGGACAGACCGAGAGAGTCGATCAAGTTTTAGAGGATATGTTAAGAATGTATTGCATGGACCAAAAGAGTATAAATGGGAGGAATACCTTCCTTTGGTTGAATTTTCCTACAATAATACATACCACGTCTCTTTAAAAATGGTGCCTTTTGAAGTATTGTATGGAAGAAAATGCAGAACCCCTATTACATTTGGGACATCATAGGCGACGAGAGGTAATTGGGCGAGAAATCCTCACGGAAATGGAACAACAAATCAAAATGATTCATGAACATTTAAAGGAGGCTGCCAATAGGCAAAAGAGTTATGCGAGACTTAAAGCGGGTTGATAGGAATTATAAATCTGGGTGAGAAGGTCTTTCTTGAGTTAAGCCGAAAAAGAGCTCAATAACTTTTGGCAAGGTGCCAAGTTGTCACCATGTTACATGGGACCTTTTGAAATGGTTGAAATAATCAACTTTGTAGCTTATCGTCTAGCATTACCACCGCTTTATCACAAATGCATGATGTTTTTCATATTTCTTTACTTAAGAAATACATGTAATGATTTATCACATGTCCTAAATTGGAATTCCTTGCAGGTCCAAGACCCAGAATAATCATTATTAAGCCCATTCGAGTCTTGGGAACTCGCCGGTTGTACTTAAGAAATCGCGAAGAGAATCAATGTAAGGTCCAAAGTGGGACCGGTTTAGCGAAGAAAGTGCAACTTTGGAAAATCTCGAAGAAATGAGATCTGCTTTTCCATACTTGTTTGATTGAAATTGAAATTCGAAAAACTAATAATTCTACAAAATTTAGACAATTATTGGTCTATATTACAGTTATCTTAAAACATTTTTTTAAAGAGTGAATCTGTTTTTGGTATGAATTTATGAATGGAAGGACAATAACTGAATTTTGTCCTAGAAATTCCTTGAATTGGATAATTTGATCATCGGGACGATGATTCTTTAAGAAAAGGAGGAATGTAATGCCTTGATTTTTGTAAGCTATCATGGTAATTAATTTTCATGATGTTGAAGCGTAGAAATGAAGATAAATATGTTAAGACACATCTTTTGATCTTAGAGGAATGTGTTGCTAATTTGGACCCTTATTTGCTATAATTTGTTACTTGGGATGAAGTTATTATTGCTTGTTTGATTGCTAATGAGACAATAGACTTGTCGTATTCTTGATTAAATCTATTCATCGATTGACAACACACCTTGAATCAATTCCATTGATCCAAGGTATGTTGTGGCCTTCTTGTGATCGCCTTGTCGATTTACTTCTAAAAGCAGACTAAAGGTTGATATAAATGTTGTAGCACTTTGATTTCGAGGATGAATATCTTATGACGTAGATGCCAATGGAAAGCGTTTGATTCTCGAACCACACATTTTTGTAACGCTAGACAGGGGTAAGATGATAAGGGCCTAGATACAAGTGGCAGGTATGTGGAACATGGGACGAAACATCCCTGCATAGTGTTGAATGATTGTCGAGCAGAAAGACTTGATTGGAAACTAATTAATTAAATATTAGGGGATTAAACCCTAACCTACCCCTAAGTTTTATCTTATACCCTAACTACTATCCTATATGGATTTTAAATTTCATAAGGGTGAAAATAGATGTAAATTCTATTAACCTATGAACTAGGTGAATGACCTAGATATGGACTATTAAAAATCCTAAACTATTCCTAACCTATGGAAGGGGACGTATGGACCCATGTGGATGGAAAGGATAAGGAGGGAAGGTTGGAAATTTATTAGGACAATGAATGACGTCCTTACAGGTTGCAGCGCCAAATTTGGCGGGAACATGGAAAAGTTGGAGGCATCCAACTAGCTATGAAGCTAAACTATGATTACATGCAAAAATTTGAAATTGGAGACTCACCAACCTGAGTCGGCGGTGGCGTGAGGAATGAGGAAAGGGAATGCATTCAATGCATTCAATTACCTTGGTCTTAGCGACCAGCTCGCCTTGGAAGAAGGATAGAGGAAAGAAAATTTGTTTGTTGTTGTATGCATTGGGTTTTTAGTTGCTCTGCATTTTGTTCTTCCATGGTTCTGTCGAACCTGCTTTGTATTTTTGTTATTATCTCTATTCTTGGAGAAGCTAGGCTATTTTTGGAGCCTGTGGAAGTTAGGGGACTGTTTGGAAAGCTTTACTACTATCGTCGTGGAGAAGAATAGCTCCTGTGGGCGCGGTTTTCTTCGAGCCACAAGAAAAATTAACAGGCATGTTAAGCCCTTCTCCTTAAACCGTTTGCTTTTGCTTAATCGTCTCATTAAAACAACCCTGCTCTTATGAGGGGGGTTTTGGTTACTTGATTTATGTTGTTATCTTTGAGATGATTTTGAGATTGAGTCATTTTCTTTTGCTGTATGCGGCTTGAGCATTCTTTGCATAATGATTGAGTCGAATATACTGTCCTTGCTGTGTGGTTCATTTCGACAGTGTTGGGTATTCATTTTATTACCATTATGGGTTTGTGCTAATAAATACATTAGCTAAGTGAATATCAATTCTGAGTTCTGAGCATTCTTGTGAAAATGAAAGGATGAGATAATTTTGTATGTCTGGTTGAATTGTTATTATAAGGATGAACACGACTTGGGTATTCTTGGATGTTTGAAGAAAATGATTATTCTTCTTATTGAGATTATTAATGAATTATGTTTTCTCTTTGCTGTTTGAACTCTGAAGGTAATGGAAAGTGGATTTTATTGTGCATTATGGATGCGGTTTGATCTTCTAGTTTTAGTTGTCATGATGAAAATGAACATGGCTTAGTATTTCTCTGAAACGAATGAAACGAATGAGGTCGGGCTTGTTGTATGAGTTTGTTTGGTTGGATTTAGCACCCACTTCTATTACCCTACATGGGTTTGAGTAATTGCATGTGATATAGATGTGAGTATTGTCTTCTGAGTTCAGTAAGAGGAAAAGATTGGGAAAAGCAAGTTCTGGATAATGTGGAGGAACTATTGTGTGAATTAATTTCTCCTAATTGCTTTCATTGCATTGAATTCAATTTTGTCTAGGACAGGAATTCATTTCATCGTTTTTCCTTTGCTGGTCAAAATGTTTTAATATTTTTTTGAAATAAAGACCGTGACTGGTTTCCCTTCCTTCTTTTGGAGAAAATATGATGTTTATGAACTGATCTTGAATGGATTCTTGTCTAAAAAAGAGGGGGGTTTTCTCACTCATTACAGTGAAATGATGATAATATGTTTGCTGAACTTTTACCCATTTCAGACTAAGCTGGGTATGACTGTTTTTTTATATAAATACGTTTGTTTTAATTATATATATATACTCCATTCGCAGCCTGAACTCTTGTTGTTTCGTTAGAACTGAATCGAAGTGGAATTCTTACTTTGAAAGTTCAAAATAAAATGACTCTTTTTACTATTATGATATGAATCATGATTTCGTAGCTAGCTGAAATGCTTGTTTTGACGTAGCATTGTTTATAGACTAGCTGTATACTCTTGCTTGTTTATATCTAGACAAGAAAGTCCATTGAGTGAAATATAATAATCAGAATGAATCATACTATTGGATTGTGTCTGTTCTAAATAGCGGATATTTGGTTAGACAGTGAGAAGAGGTAATATGATCCTTCTTCCTTGTATTCGATTATTGATTTCATTTATTTCACTCTGAACTGTTATCATTGATTGGTATCACGTCTGGATTAAATTCTCAGTACAACTATGAGGAAAGGAAAGAGAGTGTGGATGGATAATTTGAATTAATGTTCATTTCTTCTCTCTTACAGTTGGAAATCTATAATTATTATGGATTAAATTTTGTACTGCTTTGGTTTAAGCATCTGCATTAATTGTTGTTTACTTTTCTCTTCTGCGTTTGATTGTTTGAATTCCGATGAGTTGTATGAAAGAAAAGGAAAGTAGTTCGGTTGAATCTTCAGTTATACTCTATCTTTTGAAATTATAACTATTGTAAGGAATGGAAATTATAGCATTTATGCTAGAACAACAGTTTGCAAAATTGTGTTTGTAGTTCTTACTGAGATGTATGTCTAGGCTGAATTTGATGGAAATTACTCCTTGTAATAATTATTTGGGAAAAGAGGCAGTAATCCTTTGTCTGATTGGAATGGTAATTAGATGATTGAGTTGTTATGTTGTTCATCCTTTTCGGTACTTAATTCTTGAATGATGTTCATATTAACATTTCATAAAAGCGGGGTTCTTTTATTGAGATTGTTAATCAAAAGCACCTCATTTTAATGACAAGTGATTAATATGCTCAGCAATGAACTGACCCATGTAAGTAATTTTCTGAGATGGAACTTGAGTATAAACGAAAACATGGTTGTTTTTGATACTTCTTTTCATTAACTAAAAAATGATTGTATTGATAGCTATTACTCCTCTACGAGGAAATGAGAAAGGAAGAAATTACATTCTTCTATCTTTATGAGTTGTAATGTTGTTTGATATAAACAAAGTCCAGTCATTTGGACTGGAAAATGTATAGATTGTAAAACTGATGGATGAATACAAGGAAAAGTGTGATATTTTTAATGACTGTATCAGTTTGATATTGTTGAATAAGTTTGAGAATATAACATTATTCCTTGATTTGGAATTATTCAAATGTTAATGGATGGATTTAAAAGGAAATAACATCTATTCTTTACCTGAATGCAACTTTTACGTTGAAATGTGCAATTAGTTCATACTTGGGTTAAGATGAATTTTAAATTGACATTAAAAAGGATTTAGGTAAACATGATCTCTTAATTGAAAGGTATTCGGGATTAGCTTGAAAGCTAAGGAATATCAAATAACTTAGGAGTAGCCGAACTTTGTATTCGGACTCCGTTAATAGCCTCGAATGTTTAAATTCAGAAAATATAGATATGGGAAAACATATCTATTGTTAATAGACCTTAACTGAAGTAAGGTTAAGGAGAATAAATGAATAGGTTCATTTAGAATTAGACCTCGTTTAAATGATGTCTAATAAGATGGAATTCTGAATTTGTTTACAGTTGTGGAAAAACTTGGTTAAGTTTAATAGGTTAAACTTATTAAGTTTATCGGTAATGGACTGATTAGTCCGAAGATTAAAGAAAGGAACCAAGAAGAGAATATGCAATCCTTCGGTATGAAGAAGGAGATGTATATTAAGCTAGAAGACAAATTAAGTCTCTCTTAGCTACATACAACTGTAACAAGAATGAGGATAAAGGATCAGCATGGCTGCTGAAAGTTGATCTTAAATATTAAGATTACAACCAAATCACACTTGAGCTAGATGTGTACTCTCGATGAGAGGATTTCGTAGGATATTGACATACGCCAGCTACAATATGGTGTCTTCATGAAGGCGGGACCTTCATGATGACACAATGTTATAGCTGACATATTACAATGCCCTCCCGAATTAAATCATCAAGTTTACATAAGTTGGATACTAAGTTCTTAGATGGGGATAGGAATGTGATCACGCATACGAAGTGACTCCGGAGGACTAAAGGTAACTAGACACATGGATTCATCTAGGGACGACATCGTATGTCTGCGTATCTTTAGTTACCATGAGTAACTTCCTATGCTCGTTCATATTGCTAATTGGGGTTAGAGCTTGACCTTAAATGGAAGGACAGGAGAGACCAGGAAAGACCATTCTAGATAATAGAAAAAGTGAGGTGAACGATGTATTCCAATGATGTGTATCACATCTAGGAATATGATCATGTAAAGCATGTGAAAATCTTTGGCCAAAGTATCGCAAGTGCTGGTTGCGTTGTCCTAATCACCTAGTTTAAGATGCAGGATGTCAGATGAATATCGAAGAATGAGATATTTAGATAGGCTTCTTAAATGGATCACTTCGATAACCGGGAGCGGTAAGAGATCCTGTATATTCATTATACAATGCATGAATTAACATGAAGGATCGGTAAGTCACCGAGTCATGAAATGAGAGATCGCTGAAACTCGAGCCATAAAATGGGAGATCGGTAGTGCTTTGAGTCATTTACTGACAACATATGGTATACGTTATATGATTGAATGGCACTAAATGTGTTTTCCATATTGCAATTATGTGAACAGAGAACATTGGTTTTAAAAATAAATTGTGTGATCCAAATTGCATTAATTAGGACAGAGAACAATTATTAAAACACGAACGTGTGTTTGAATTATATAATTCATAACAGGGAACGTTATATATAAAAAAAATTCCCTTGTTCTAGTATCTTAAAATGGGGATGTTACATCTTGGTATCAGAGCTAAAGGTTGCAGCTCTTGGACCTAATGAGTCCACAATTTAATAAGGTTTACATTTTCTTATTGAATAGAAAATGGTTAGAACAAGAGGAAATGCTGCGAACAACCCGTTACCGGGTGGAGAAGCAGCTACTACTCAAAAGCTGGATGAAATCCTTGCTGCCCTACTAGATACGAGAGATCGTTTGACTGTTTTGGAACAGCAGTCAATGGGAAATGAAGAGGAGGAAGAAGAAGCTGATATAAATGATCAGCCACCTCCTCGTGGACAACACCAATAGAGGGAATCGGGTGTTGATAATAGTAATGTGAATGATCCTAATCATTATGAAAATAAAAGGGCAAGATTAGCGGCCGAACTTACAAATGACATAGAGAGAATAAGTCCTCCAAAATTTGATGGAACAATGCTTGGGGAAAAGCGAGAATTGGCTCGGTGAAATGGAGAAGTACTTTGCAATAAGAAACTTCTCAGGAGACCAAAGTGATATGGGGAGCATATCAGCTTTCTCATGAAGCATCATCATGGTGGGACAACTGTAACGTTGAGTTGAATATTGTCGAATCAGACATAACTTGGGATCAATTTAAGGGTTACTTTAGGAAACGGTGGCTGCCTCAACTCTATTTTGATAGGAAAATGACTGAATTTTAGAACTGGTCACAAGGAAGGCTGACGGTGATAGAATACTAGGAAGGGTTTACTAAACTCCTTAAGTATGTGCCGCAGTACCAAGCTGACGAGAAGTTTAGAATATGAAAGTTCATAATGGGACTGAATCCCATCATTGGTGGTGAAGTGGATGTCCATGGTCCAACCACCATGGAAGGAGTTGTCGAAAAGGCAATAAGACAGGAACAGAAATTGAGAGCAATTTCTACTCATAGGGAAGAGATAAGGAAGAAGATTCCCAACTCTTCTTCATCTCTTGCACCCAAAAGGGGGCCTTGGAAAAGGTTTGGTGTGAAAAACATAATTTTTGTAGATAACAAAAAGAAATCTGTAATGAACAAACATATAAATAATGTGCGGAATAGCTTCGCAAAAGTTAGCGGCAATGGACAAAAGTCCTACGGAAGCCAGAGTGATAACTTTAAAGCTGGTAAAAATTTGAGGCTAGGAAAGTGCCGGTTGGAGGATGCTTCAACTGTGGAAAGGACCATTACGTGAGTCACTTTCCTCTGAAAAAGGATGATCATCGTTCAACAGCATAGGATACATGCTGCGGTGGCTAAAAGACAAGATGAAAAGCAAGTTACGCCTATACAAGTTCTGGGTAAGTTTTTCGGTACACCTGTAGTCATACTTTTTTATACTGGAGCTACTGAATGCTTTATTTCTACTAAAATTGCAATGAAATTAAAAAGGAAATCTGAATAGATGGATAAGACATGGACAGTGCATTATGGGAATAATGTTGTCCATACAGTCGAAATGTGCCTTTTTGGGGAAATTCTTGACTTGCCCAGTTTCTCCACCGAAGTTGACCTGTATGTCACTCCTTTAGGATCATATGACATCATTATTGGAGTTAATTGGTTGGCAGAACATAAGGCAAAGGTCGACTGTTATGAAAAACAAATTTGTTGTTTCGATGACCTGCAGAAAGCAGCAGTCATTCAAGGTGTAAGGCGTGAGGTTGTAGTTAGGAAACTAACAGCTATGCAACTAAAAAGGGCTAAAAATAGAGGCTGCACCTTGTATGCAGTAAAAATGATAGAAAATGTTAAGGAAGATAATGATTTCATGGAAAGATATCCATTATTAAGGGATTTCAGTGATGTATTTCTAGAGGAATTACCAGGTCTTCCACCCAAACGAGAGTTTGACTTTGCAATAGAGATCAAGCCAGGAACCGAACCCATATCTAAGGCACCTTATAGAATGACCACTCTTGAATTGGTAGAGCTAAAGGCTCAATTACAAGAACTTTTGACTAAGGGGCTAATAAGACCGAGCGTCTCACCATGGGGAGCGCCGGTAATTTTTGTAAAGAAAAAGGATGGCACATTGAGACTGTGCATTGATTACAGAATGTTGAACAAGGCAACTATTAAGAATCGATACCCACTTCCTAGGATTGATGATCTATTCGACCGCATCGTGGAGCATCGGTTTATTCAAAAATCGATCTTCGATATGGGTATCATCGATTGAGAATAAAGGAAGAAGATATTCATAAAACAACTTTTAGAACAAGGTACGGGCATTATGAATTCACGGTGTTACCTTTAGCGTTGACAAATTCACTGACGCCTTCATGAATCGATGAACAATATTTTTCAAGAATACCTAGAAAATTTTGTGCTTGTATTCTTAGATGACATTCTTATATACTCTAAAAATGTCGAAGAGCACCAAGAACATTTAAGGATAATCTTTGGAAGTTTTAAGAAAGATGAAGTTGTATGGTAAACTGTCTAAATGTTCCTTTTATGATGCAGAGGTGCATTATTTAGGACATATTATAAGCAAGAACGGAATAGTTGTAGACCCTTCAAAGATCACAGCTATAACCGAGTGGCCTGCACCTAAGAACGTGCATGAAGTAAGAAGCTTCATGGGCTTGGCAGGATATTATAGAAAGTTCGTTAAGGACTTTTCAAAAATTGTTGCCCCAATCACTTCACTACAAAAGAAGGATAAGAAATTTGTCTGGACTGACAAATGTGAATCTGCCTTTAAAAATTTAAAGGAACAGTTAACTACAACACCTATTTTAACTGTACCAGACCCAAATGGAAATTTTATGGTTGTAACGGATGCATCGGGAGAAGGCCTTGGAGGCATTTTGTTACAGAATAACCATGTCATAGCTTATGAAAGTAGAAAGCTCAATTTACATGAATAGAATTATGCTCCACACAACCTAGAGCTCGTTGCCATTGTACATGCACTTCAAATGTGGAGGCATTACCTTTTAGGCAAACCTTTTGAGTTAAAAATTGACCATATGGGGTTGAAGTATATTTTTACTCAGCCAAATCTAAATGCAAGACAACGAAGATGGTTAGAATTTCTGTCTCAGTATGATTTTGATATAAGCTACATCAAAGGCAAGGAAAATAGAGTGGTAGATGCTCTGAGTCAAAGGAAGCACATCTCTGCTCTTATAACGTTAAGAACTCAGTTTAAGGATGAGGTGAAAGATGCCTTGGGATCTGACTCTTATTTCCAACAAGTTAAAACAGCACTTGCTACAGATCCAAAGGATGTGAGGTATAAAGGATTTCATTTTGATAGCGAAGGAATTTTGAGGTTCGAAAACAGGGTGTATATACCCTTGGAAAATGATTTAAGAAGGAAATTGTTAACTAAATTTCATAATTCACCTTTTTCTAGACACCCTGGCATTACAAAAATGCTTGCTGATCTTAAGCACCAATACTTCTGGAAGGGAATGAAAAAGGATGTGGTGTAATTTGTAACAAGCGCTTGGAATGTCGGTGTTAAGGCGGAACATATGCATCCCGCTGGATTATTGTATCCCCACAGCGTTCCACAGTACAAATGGCAAGTGATAACGATGGATTTCATTCAAGGATTGCCTATGTCAAGGAATAAGCATGATATCATCCTGGTTGTCATTGAAAAATTAACCAAAGTGGCACACTTCATTGTTGGTAATTTGAAAGATGATGCACCAGTGTTAGCAAGAAGATTTGTACATGAAATTTTCAAATTGCATGGAATACCCGAATTGATCATATCGATGCAGATCCAAGCATGACATCAAGGTTTTGGCAAATGCTTAATGCGGCCTTGGGAACTAAATTAAACTTGATTCGCATATCATCCGAGAGACGGATGGATAGACTAAGAGAGTCAATCAAGTTTTAGAGGATATGTTAAGAATGTATTGCATGGACCATGAGTATAAATGGGAGGAATACCTTCTCGCTGGTTGAATTTTCCTACAATAATACATACCACGCCTCTTTAAAAATGGCACCTTTTGAAGCATTGTATGCAAGAAAATGCAGAACCCCTATTTCTTTGGGACAACGTAGACAAGAGAGAGGTCATTGGGCGAGAAATCCTCACGGAAATGGAACAACAAATCAAAATTATTCGGGAACATCTAAAGGAGGATGCCAATAGGCAAAAGAGTTATGCGAGACTTAAAGCGGGTTGATAGGAATTATAAGCTGGGTGAGAAGGTATTTCTTCAAGTTAAGCGAAAAAAGAGCTCAATAACTTTTGGCAAGGCTGCCAAGTTGTTGCCACGTTACATGGGACCTTTTGAAATTGTTGAAATAATCAACCCTATAGCTTATCGTCTAGCATTACCTCCTGCTTTATCACAAATGCATGATGTTTTTCATATTTCTTTGCTTAAGAAATACGTAACAGATTTATCACATGTGCTGAATTGGAATTCCTTGCAGGTCCAAGACCCAGGAATAATCGTGGTTAAGCCCATTCGAGTGTTGGGAACTCGCCAGTTGTACTTAAGAAATCGTGAAGTGAATCAATGTAAGGTCCAGTGGGACCAGTTTAGCGAAGAAAGTGCAACTTGGGAAAATCTCGAAGAAATGAGATCTACTTTTCCATACTTGTTTGATTGAAATTGAAATTCAAAAAATTGATAATTCTACCAAATTTAGACAATTATTGGTCTATATTACAGTTATCTTAAAACACTGTTTTAAAGAGTGAATCTATTTTTGGTATGAATTTATGAATGGAAGGACAATAACTGAATTTTGTCCTAGAAACTCCTTGAATTGGATAATTTGATCATCGAGATGATGATTCTTTAAGAAGGGAGGAATGTAACGCCTTGATTTTTGTAAGCTATCATGGTAATTACTTTTCATGATGTTGTAACTGCAGAAATGAAGATAAATATGTTAAGACACATCTTTTGATCTTAGAGGAATGTGTTGCTAATCTGGACCCTTGTTTGCTGTAATTTGTTACTTGGGACAGAAGTTATTATTGCTTGTGTGATTGCTAATGAGACAACAGACTTGTCGTATGCTTGATGAACTCTATTCACTGATTGACAGCACACCTTGAATCAATTCCATTGATCCAAGGTATGTTGTGGCCTTCTTGTGATCGCCTTGTCGATTTACTTCTAAAACAGACTGAAGGTTGATATAAATGTTGTAGCACCTGATTTCAGGGATGAATATACGTACGTAGATGCCAATGGAAAAGGTTTGATTCTCAAACCACACATTGTTGTAACGCTAGACATGGTAAGATGATAAGGGCCTGGATACAAGTGGCACAGGTATGTGGAACATGGGACGAAACATCCTGCATAGTGTTGAATATGACTGTCAGGAGGAAAGACATGATTGGAAACTAATTAATTAAATATTAGGGGATTAAACCCTAACGTACTCCTAAGTTTTATCTTATACCCTAACTACTATCCTATATGGATTTTAAATTTCATAAGGGTGAAAATAGATGTAAATTCTATTAACCTATGAACTAGGCGAATGACCTAGATATGGACTATTAAAAAAAATCCTAAACTATTCCTAACCTATGGAAGGGGACGTATGGACCCATGTGGATGGAAAGGATAAGGAGGGAAGGTTGGAAATTTATTAGGACAATGAATGACGTCCTTACAGGTTGCAACGCCAAATTTGGCGGGAACATGGAAAAGTTGGAGGCATCCAACTAGCTATGAAGCTAAACTATGATTACATGCAAAAATTTGAAATTGGAGACTCACTAACCTGAGTCGGTCGCGTGAGGAATGAGAAAAGGGAATGCATTTAATGCATTTAATTACCTTGGTCTTAGCAACCAGCTCGCCTTGGAAGAAGGATAGAGGAAAGAAAATTTGTTTGTTGTTGTATGCATTCGGTTTTTAGTTGCTCTGCATTTTGTTCTTCCATGGTTCTATTGAACCTACTATATTTTGGTTATTATCTCTATTCTTGGAGAAGCTAGGCTATTTTTGGAGCCTGTGGAAGTTAGGGGACTATTTGGAAAGCTTTACTATTGTCGCCGTGGAGAAGAATAGCTCCTGTGGGCACGGTTTTCTTCGAGCCACAAGAAAAATTAACAGGCATGTTAAGCCCTTCTCCTTAAACCGCTTGCTTTTGCTTAATCATCTCATTAAAACAACCCTGCTCTTATGATGGGGGTTTTGGTTATTTGATTTGGCTGTTATGCTGAGATGATTTTGAGATTGAGTCATTTTCTTTTGTTGTATGCGGCTTGAGCATTCTTTGCATAATGATTGAGTCGAATATACTATCCTTGTTGTGTGGTTCGTTTCGACAGTGTTGGGTATTCGTTTTATTACCATTATGGGTTTGTGCTAATAAATACATTAGCTAAGTGAATATCAATTCTGAGTTCTGAGCATTCTTGTGAAAATGAAAGGATGAGATAATTTTGTATGTCTGGTTGAACTGTCATTATAAGGATGAACACGACTTGGGTATTCTTGGATGTTTGAAGAAAATGATTGTTCTTCTTATTGAGATTATTAATGAATTATGTTTTCTCTTTGCTTTGTTTGAACTCTGAAGGTAATGGAAAGTGGATTTTATTGTGCATTATGGATGCGGTTTGATCTTCTAGTTTGAGCTGTCATTATGAAAATGAACATGGCTTAGTATTTCTGTGCAAACGAATGAAACGAATGAGGTTGGGCTTGCTGTATGAGTTTGTTTTGGTTGGATTTAGCACCCGCTTCTATTACCCTACATGGGTTTGAGTCATTGCATGTGATATAGATGCGAGTATTGTCTTCTGAGTTCAGTAAGAGGAAAAGATTGGGGAAAAACAAGTTCTGGATAATGTGGAGGAACTGTTGTGTGAATTAAATTCTCCTGATTGTTTTCATTGCATTGAATTCGATTTTGCCATGGACAGGGAATTCCTTTCATCATTTTTCCTTTGCTGGTCAAAACGTTTTAATATTTTTTGGAAATAAAGACCGTGACTGGTTTTCCTTCCTTCTTTTGGAGAAAATATGATGTTATGAACTGATCTTGAATGGATTCTTGTCTAAAAAAAGGGGGTTCTCACTCATTACAGTGAAATGATGATAATATGTTTGCTGAACTTTTACCCATTCCAGACTAAGTTGGGTATGATAAGCTGTTTTTTTTTATATAAATACGTTTGTTTTAATTATATATATATACTCCATTCGCAGCCTGAACTCTTGTTGTTTCGTTAGAACTGAATCGAAGTGGAATTCTTACTTTGAAAGTTCAAAATAAAATGACTCTTTTTACTATTATGATATGAATCATGATTTCGTAGCTAGCTGTACATTCTTATTGTTCAGGTCTAGCTGAAATGCTTGTTTTGACGCAGCACTGTTTATAGACTAGTTGTATACTCTTGCTTGTTTATATCTGGACAAGAAAGTCCGTTGAGTGAAATATAATAATCAGAATGAATCATACTATTGGATTGTGTCTATTCTAAATAGCGGATATTTGGTTAGACAGTGAGAAGAGGTAATATGATCCTTCTTCCTTGTATTCGATTATTGATTTCATTTATTTCACTCTGAACTGTTATCATTGATTGGTATCACGTCTGGATTAAATTCTCAGTACAGCTATGAGGAAAGGAAAGAGAGTGTGGATGGATAATTTGAATTAATGTTCATTTCTTCTCTCTTACAGTTGGAAATCTATAATTATTATGGATTAAATTTTGTACTGCTTTGGTTTAAGCATATGCATTAATTGTTGTTTACTTTTCTCTTCTGCGTTTAATTGTTTGAATTCCGATGAGTTGTATGAAAGCAAAGGAAAGTAGTTCGGTTGAATCTTCAGTTATACTCTATCTTTTGAAATTATAACTATTGTAAGGAATGGAAATTATAGCATTTATGCTAGAACAGCAGTTTGCAAAATTGTGTTTGTAGTTCTTACAGATGTTGTAATCTGGAACTGTTTGATGGAAATTACTCCTTGTAATAATTATTTGGGAAAGAGGGCAGTAATCCTTTGTCTAATTGGGATGGTAATTAGATGATTGAGTTGTTATGATGTTCATCCTTTTCGAGTACTTAATTCTTGAATGATGTTCATATTAACGTTTCATAAAAGCAGGGTTCTTTTATTGAGACAGTTAATTAAAAGCACCTCATTTTAATGACAAGTGCTTAATATGCTCAGTTCAATGAACTGACCCGTGCAAGTAATTTTGTAGATGGAACTTGAGTATAAACGAAGACATGGTTGTTTTCTGATACTTCTTTTGATTAACTGAAGATGGATTGTATTGATAGCTATTACTCCTCTATGAGGAAATGAGAAAGGAAGAAATTACATTCTTCTATCTTTATGAGTTGTAATGTTGTTTGATATAAACAAAGTCCAGTCATTTGGACTGGCAAATGTATAGATTGTAAAACCGATGGATGAATACAAGGAAAAGTGTGATATTTTTAATGACTGTATCAATTTGATATTGTTGAATAAGTTTGAGAATATAACATTATTCCTTGATTTGGAATTATTCAAATGTTAATGGATGGATTTAAAAGGAAATAACATCTATTCTTTACCTGAATGCAACTTTTACATTGAAATGTGCAATTAGTTCATACTTGGGTTAAGATGAATTTTAAATTGACATTAAAAAGGATTTAGGTAAACATGATCTCTTAATTGAAAGGTATTCAGGATTAGCTTGAAAGCTAAGGAATATCAAATAACTTAGGAGCAGCCGAACCTTGTATTCGGACTCCGTTAATAGCCTCGAATGTTTAAATTCAGAAAATATAGATATGGGAAAACATATCTATTGTTAACAAACCTTAACAAAAGTAAGGTTAAGGAGAATAAATGAATAGGTTCATTTAGAATTATACCTCGTTTAAATGATGTCTAATAAGATGGAATTCTGAATTTTTTTACAGTTGTGGAAAAACTTGGTTAAGTTTAATAGGTTAAACTTATTAAGTTTATCGGTAATGGACTGATTAGTCTAAAGATTAAAGAAAGGAACCAAGAAGAGAATATGCAACCCTTCGGTATGAATAAGGAGATGTATATTAAGCTAGAAGACAAATTAAGTCTCTCTTAGCTATATACAACTGTAACAAGAACGAGGATAAAGGATCAGCATGGCTGCTGAAAGTTGATCTTAAATATTAAGATTACAACCAAATCACACTTGAGCTGGATGTGTACTCTCGATGAGAGGATTCCATAGGATATTGACATACGCCAGCTACAATATGGTGTCTTCATGAAGGCGGGACCTTCATGACAACACAATGTTATAGCTGACATATTACAATGCCCTCCCGAATTAAATCATCAAGTTTACATAAGTTGGATACTAAGTTCTTAGATAGGGATAGGAATGTGATCACGCATACGAAGTGACTCCGGAGGACTAAAGGTAACTAGACACATGGAGTCATCTAGTGATGACATCATATGTCTACGTATCTTTAGTTACCATGAGTAACTTCCTATGCTCGTTCATATTGCTAATTGGGGTTAGAGCTTGACCTTAAACGGAAGGACTAGCAAGAGACCAGGAAAGACCATTCTAGATAACAGACGAAGTGAGGTGAAGGACGTATTCCAATGATGTGTATCACATCTAGGAATATGATCATGTAAAGCATGTGAAAATCTTTGGCCAAAGTATCACAAGTGTTGGTTGCGTTGTCCTAATCACCTAGTTTAAGATGCAGGATGTCAGATGAATATCAGTAACAGATATTCAGATAGGCTTCTTAAATGGATCACTTCGATAACCAGAAATGGTAAGAGAACCCTGTATATTCATTATATAATGCATGAATTAACATGAAGGATTGGTAAGTCACCGAGTCATGAAATGAGAGATCGCTGAAACTCGAGCCATAAAATGGGAGATCGGTAGTTCTTCGAGTCATTTACAGCAACATATGGTATCTGTTATATGATTGAATGACACTGAATGTGTGTTCTATATTGCAATTATGTGAACAGAGAACATTGGTTTTAAAAAGAAATTGTGTGATCCAAATTACATTAATAGGATGAGAGAACAATTATTAAAACTCGAACGTATGTTTGAATTATATAATTCATAACGAGGAACGTTGTATAAAAAAAATTCTCTTGTTCTAGTATCTTAAAATGGGGATGTTACATCTTGGTATTAGAGCTGAAGGTTGCAGCTCTTGGACCTAATGAGTCCACCATTTAATAAGGTTTACATTTTCTTATTGAATAGAAAATGGTTAGAACAAGAGGAAATGTTGCGAACATCCCATTATCGAGTGGAGAAGCACTCTTGGTCAAAAGTTGGATGAAATCGTTACTACCCTACTAGATACGAGAGATCGTTTGACTTTTTTAGAATAACAGTCAATGGGAAATGAAGAGGAGGAAGAAGAAGCTGATATAAATGATCAAGCACCTCCTATGGACAACACCAATGGAGGGAATCCGAGTGTTGATAATAGTAATGTGAATGCTCCTAATCATCATGAAAATAAAAGGGCAAGATTAGCAGCCGAACTTACAAATGACATAAATAGAATAAGTCCTCCAAAGTTTGATGGAACAACGCTTAGGGACGGAGCTGAGAATTGTCTCGGTGAAATGGAGAAGTACTTTGCAATAAGAAACTTCTCTGAGGAGACCAAAGTGATATGGGGAGCATATCAACTTTCTCATGAAGCATCATCATGGTGGGACAACTGTAAGGTTGAGTTGAATATTGTCAAATCAGACATAACTTGGGATCAATTTAAGGGTTAGTTTAGGCAACGGTGGCTGCCTCAACTCTATTTTGATAGGAAAATGACTGAATTTCAAAACTGGTCACAAGGAAGCCGTGCGCGGTGTGAGAATCTTTATGGGAAGGGTTTACTAAACTCCTTAAGTATGTGCCACATACCAAGTGACGAAAAGTTCGAGTACGAAAGTTCATAATGGGATGAATCCCATCATTGGTGGCGAAGTGGATGTCCACGGTCCAACCACCATGGAAGGAGTTTTGAAAAGGTAATAAGACAGAAATGAAATTGAGAGCAATTTTTCCTCATAGGGAAGAGATAAGGAAGAAGATTCCCAACTCTTCTTCATCTCTTTGCACCCAAAAGGGGGCCTTGGAAAAGGTTTGGTGTGAAAAACAATATTGTTTTAGATAACAACAAGAAATTTGTAATGAACAAACCTGTAAATAATGTGCGGAACAGCTTCGCAAAAGTTAGCGGCAATGGACAAAAGTCCTACAGAAGCCAGAGTGATAACTTTAAACCTAGTAACAAATTTGAGCCTAGGAAAGGGCCAGTTAGAGGATGCTTCAACTATGGAAAGGACCATTATGCAAGTCACTGTCCTCTAAAAAAGGATGATCGCGATCAACAGCATAGGATACATGCTACGGTGGCTAACAGACAAGCTGAAAAGCAAGTTACACCTATAGAAGTTACGAGTAAGTTATTCGGTATACTGTTGTCATACTTTTTGATCACTGGAGCTCACTTGAATGCTTTATTTCTGCTAAACTTGCAATTAAATTAAAAAGGAAAGCTGAACGGATGGATAAGACATGGATAGTGCATTATGGGAATAATGTTTTCCATACAGTCAAAATGTGCCTTTTTGGGGTAATTCTTGACTTGCCCAGTTTCTCCATCAAAGTTGACCTGTATGTCACTCCTTTAGGATCATATGACATCATTATTAGAGTTAATTGATTGGCAGAACATAAGGCAAAGGTCGATTTGTTATGAAAAACAAATTTTTGTTTTGATGACTGCGCAGAAAGCGCAGTCATTCAAGGTGTAAGGCGTGAGGTTGTAGTTAGGAAACTAATAGCTATGCAACTAAAAAGGGCTAAAAATAGAGGTTACACCTTGTATGCAGTAAAAATGATAGAAAATGCTAAGGAAGATAATGATTTCATGGAAAGATATCCATTATTAAGGGATTTCAGTGATGTATTTCCAGAGGAATTACCAGGTCTTCCACCCAAACGAGAGTTTGACTTTGCAATAGAGATCAAGCCAGGAACTGAACCCATATCTAAGGCACCTTATAGAATGACCACTCTCGAATTGGTAGAGCTAAAGGCTCAATTACAGGAACTTTTGACTAAGGGGCTGATAAGACCGAGCGTCTCACCATGGGGAGTGTCGGTAATTTTTGTAAAGAAAAACGATGGCACATTGAGACTGTGCATTGATTATAGAATGTTGAACAAGGAAACTATTAAGAATCGATACCCACTTCCTAGGATTGATGATTTGTTTGACCCGGATCGTGGAGCATCGGTTTATTCAAAAATTGATCTTCGATATGGGTATCATTAGTTGAGAATAAAGGAATAAGATATTCATAAAACAACTTTTAGAACAAGGCGGGCATTATGAATTCACGGTGTTACCTTTTGGGTTGACAAATGCACTGCCGCCTTCATGAATCGATGAACAATATTTTTCAAGAATACCTAGAAGGGTTTTTCTTGTATTCTTAGATGACATTCTTATATACTCTAAAAATGTCGAAGAGCACCAAGAACATTTAAGGATAGTGCTAGAAGTTTTAAGAAAGAGGAAGTTGTATGGTAAACTGTCTAAATGTTCATTTTATGATGCAGAGGTGCATTATTTGGGACACGTTATAAGCAAGAACGGAATAGCTGTAGACCCTTCAAAGATCGCAGCTATAACCGAGTGGCCTGCGCCTAAGAACGTGCATGAAGTAAGAAGCTTCATGGGCTTGACAGGATATTATAGAAAGTTCGTTAAGGACTTTTCAAAAATTGCTGCCCCAATCACTTCACTGCAAAAGAAGGATAAGAAATTTGTCTGGTGACAAATTTGAATCGCGCTTTAAAAATTTAAAGGAACAGTTAACTACAACACCTATTTTAACTGTACCAAACCTAAATGGAAATTTTATGGTTGTAACGGATGCATCGGGAGAAGGCCTTGGAGGCATTTTGTTACAGAATAACCATGTCATAGCTTATGAAAGCAGAAAGCTCAAGTTACATGAACAGAATTATGCTCCACATGACCTAGAGCTCGTTTCCATTGTACATGCACTTCAAATGTGGAGGCATTACCTTTTAGGCAAACCTTTTGAGTTAAAAACGTACCATCTGGGGTTGAAGTATATTTTTACTCAACCAAATTTGAATGTAAGACAGTGAAGATGGTTAGAATTTATGTCTCAAGTATGATTTGTATATAACCTACACCAAAGGTAGGAAAATAGAGTGGCAGATGCTCGAGTCGAAGGAAGCACATCTCTCTGCTCTTATAATGTTAAGAAATCAGTTTAAGGATGAGGTGAAAGATGCCTTAGGATCTTACTCTTATTTCCAAAGCAAGTTAAAACAAAGCACTTGTTGCGAGATCCAAAGGATGTGAGGTATAAAGGATTTTGTTTTGATAGCGAAGGAATTTCGAGGTTCGAAAAGCATGGGTGTATATACCCTTGGCAAATGATTTAAGAAGGAAATTGTTAACTCGAATTTCATAATTCACCTTTTTAGACACCTGGTATTACGAAAATGCTTGCGATCTTAAGCAACAATATACGGAAGGGAATGAAAAAGGATGTGGTGGAATTTGTAACACACTGTTTGGAATGTCAGTGTGTTAAGGTGGAACATATGCATCCTGCTGGATTATTGTATCCCCACAACATTCCACAAAGTACAAATGGCGAGTGATAACGATGGATTGTGTTCAACGATTGCCTATGTCAAGGAATAAGCATGATATCATCACGGTTATCATCGAAAAATTAACCAAAGTGGCACACTTCATTGCTAGTAATTTGAAAGATGATGCACCAGTGTTAGCAAGAAGATTTGTACATGAAATTTTCAGATTGCATGGAATACCCAAATTGCTCATATCGGACAGAGATCCGAGGATGACATCAAGGTTTTGGCAAACGCTTAATGCAGCCTTGGGAACTAAATTAAACTTTAGTTCTGCATATCATCCGGAGATGGATGGACAGACTAAGAGAGTCAATCAAGTTTTAGAGGATATGTTAAGAATGTATTGCATGGACTAGTAGTATAAATGGGAGGAATACCTTCCACTGGTTGAATTTGCCTACAATAATACATACCACGCCTCTTTAAAAATGGCACCTTCTAAAGCATTGTATGGAAGAAAATGTAGAACCCCTGTTAGGTGGGAAAACATAGAGGACAGAGAGGTAATTGGGCCAGAAATCCTCATGGAAATGGAACAACAAATCAAAATGATTCGGGAACATCTAAAGGAGGCTGCCAATAGGCAAAAGAGTTATGTAGACTTAAAGCGGGTTGATAGGAATTTTAAACTAGGTGAGAAGGTCTTTCTTCGGGTTAAGCCGAAAAAGAGCTCAATAACTTTTTGCAAGGCTGCCAAGTTTTCACCACGTTACATGGGACCTTTTGAAATTGTTGAAATAATCAACCCTGTAGCTTATCGTCTAGCATTACCTCCTGCTTTATCACAAATACATGACTGTATCAATTTGATATTGTTGAATAAGTTTGAGAATATAACATTATTCCTTGATTTGGAATTATTTAAATGTTAATGGATGGATTTAAAAGGAAATAACATCTATTCTTTACCTGAATGCAACTTTTACGTTGAAATGTGCAATTAGTTCATACTTGGGTTAAGATGAATTTTAAATTGACATTAAAAAGGATTTAGGTAAACATGATCTCTTAATTGAAAGGTATTCGGGATTAGCTTGAAAGCTAAGGAATATCAAATAACTTAGGAGCAGCCGAACCTTGTATTCAGACTCCGTTAATAGCCTCGAATGTTTAAATTTAGAAAATATAGATATGGGAAAACATATCTATTGTTAACAGACCTTAATAGAAGTAAGGTTAAGGAGAATAAATGAATAGGTTCATTTAGAATTAGACCTCGTTTAAATGATGTCTAATAAGATGGAATTCTTAATTTGTTTACAGTTGTGGAAAAACTTGGTTAAGTTTAATAGGTTAAACTTATTAAGTTTATCTATAATGGACTGATTAGTCCGAAGATTAAAGAAAGGAACCAAGAAGAGAATATACAATCCTTCGGTATGAAGAAGGAGATGTATATTAAGCTAGAAGAAAAATTAAGTCTCTCTTAGCTACATACAACTGTAACAAGAATGAGGATAAAGGATCAGCATGGCTGCTGAAAGTTGATCTTAAATATTAAGATTACAACCAAATCACACATGAGTTGGATGTGTACTCTCAATGAGAGGACTCCATAGGATATTGACATACACAGCTCTGATACAATATGGTGTCTTCATGAAGGCGGGACCTTCATGACGACACAATGTTATAGCTGACATATTACAATGCCCTCCCGAATTAAATCATCAAGTTTACATAAGCTGGATACTAAGTTCTTAGATGGGGATAGGAATGTGATCACACATACGAAGTGACTCCGAGAGGACTAAAGGTAACTAGACACACGGAGTCGTCTAGGGACGACATCGTATGTCTGCGTATCTTTAGTTACCATGAGTAACTTCCTATGCTCATTCATATTGCTAATTGGGGTTAGAGCTTGACCTTAAACGGAAGGACTGGCAGAGACCAGGAAAGACCATTCTAGATAATCAGATGAAGTGAGGTGAAGGACGTATTCCAATGATGTGTATCACATCTAGGAATATGATCATGCAAAGCATGTGAAAATCTTTGGCCAAAGTATCGCAAGTGCTTTGATTGCGTTGTCCAAATCATGTGAAAATCATGATTGATGAATATCAAAGAGATATTCAGCTAGGCTTCTTAAATGGATCACTTGATAACTAGAAATGGTGCGTTGTCCTAATCACCTAGTTTAAGATGAAACTCCGAGCCATAAAATGGGAGATCGGATGTCGAGATGAATATCGAATGTGTGTTCCATATGCAATTATGTGAACAGAGAACATTGGTTTAAAAAGAAATTGTGTGATCCAAATTGCATATTCAGAGAAAAATTATTAAAACTCGAACGTATGTTTGAATTATATAATTCATAACAAGGAACGTTATATAAAAAAATTTCCCTTGTTCTAGTATCTTAAAATGGATCATACTTTATATTACAATCCATTCCTTATGTGTTTAGATGGGATATTTTGTAATAAAATGTGATGGAATTCTTATAAGATGTGTCCTAACAAATCAGATTGAGAAATTCATGAAAGTTCCCATGTTGAGGTATTTTCCACACAAGTAGTAGCTCTCAAGATCATGAAAGTTGGTTACTATTGGCCTACATGGTGTTCGAGAGATTACTACTTATGGATTTAGAAATGCATAAAAATGTGCATTCTTCACAGGAAAGAAGAATTTAGCAAAGCACTTCCACTTCATATAATCTTATTAGATCATCCCTTCATGCAATGGGGATTGGACTTTATTGGAGCCATCAATCCAAATTCCAGCCAAGACCACAAGTGGATTCTAATGGCAACGGATTATTTCACCAAGTGTACCTATACGTACCTAAAATTGTAAGGTACTTGATCTTTGCCGAAGCAGTGTAACAAGTGCCCTGATGATGATACAGTCTCCTCGCAAGGTGTTTAGGATCCGAAAAGCCCTCCGAGCATGCGTTAACATCCCGCATGCCCCGCTTAGCCCCCGCACCCTTTTTTTTCTCCTCTTTCCTTCTTTCCTTGGCCTCTTGGCCTTTAGTGACGAAACCGCCACCCGCCCGCCTGAGCGGCGGTCCTGTGCGTGTTTTCCAGAACGCTCTTTTGACGTGACCCGCGTGAAATATCACGACTCACCAGCTTTCCTTGCCGACTTGAGCATGCATTTATGTTTTTGGTCCCCTGGAATAGTGTTTTTCCTTTGTTTATTGTTTAGGAGTTCAATTTGGTTTTGGTTCTTGGATGTTTGAATTCCTATAAATGCATGGTTTGTGCTCAAGCAAAAGGCATCTCTCTCTCAAGTTTTGTTTTCTGGATTCCTCTTTGCAATTCCTTTAGTTTTCCTTTGCTTAGAATACTTAGTTTTCTTCATTGCGTGTTTTGGTTAGTATTGTGTTGCAGCTGGTAAGCCACAGACCCATCTTGTGCAGGTAGTGTTGTTGTTTCATCCAATCCAGTTAGAAGCTTGCCTCTGAATTCCTCTTTGCTGTAGATTTGTTTTTACTGTGTCTTGGAGTTCTTAGTTCAATTCATCATATACCTGGTTAGCTTTATTCAGCTGTTGGTAAGCCACATATCCAACTTGTGCAAGCAGTGTCTTTATTTTGGAACAGAATAGCTTGGGAAGCCATTAAAGTTGCAGGTTTTGCTCTTCGTATAGGATAGTTGCAGTTCGGGTCACTTCACGTTGCATGACTCGCAAGTAAAATCCCACTAGGAATCGCATAAGCCAAGCTCAGACTCTTGCGCTATCTCTCTCCTACTCGCATTCTCGGTCCGCATTCTAAGCTGTCCTTATCCCAAAATCTACTCCTATCGGTGCTTTGGCATTACACGCTTTTCGGATCCAAGTGAACACGAAAGAACGAGAAGGTCATACCGAGGGGACGAGTTCATACACACACCATCAGATTCACCACTGCGTTCTGCAGAATCCGGTTTTAAATTTCAAAGTCTAGTCGAGAATCATATCATATAGAGTAGTTAATCACTTTATTTCATTTCATTCTATTCTCGATATTTCCGGGGAAGTGTGGGGATTGATAGTTTCGAGAAACTATGATTCACTCCTCACTTCGAGGTAGGATCGAGAATCTTGCAGTAGATTAGACATGTGCTATTTCATTCATTTAGAATAATTCTACAAATCGCACAGCAAATAACCACACCGGTTATCTTGTCATTTTTAATTATTGTTTAGTTATTATTTCTAGATATGCTTAAAATAGTTTTCTTTCCTTAAAATTGTTAAATATTTCAGTAGAAGAATAAAAGCTATATGCAGTTAGATTTATTTCACGTAGTTAGAATTTTCTTCATTACTGAGCTTAGTTTTTATGACATTACGGGACCTCAAGAGCCTGTGGAATATATATTTAAGCCAATCGTGCCTCAACCAAACCTCGTCACAGCGATAGTTGACATAGACCAAAATCTCAGGATACAAGTATTCGAACAACCACAGATTTACAACTGATCAGTTCTCAGTTAAGAGGATTAAACATAGAAGACGACCAAGCACATGCATTTTGGTCAAGTCAGCCAAACTATAGATTACCCTAGAAAACATCCACATGACTGTAGAAGGGCTCGAAAGAGAACAAACATTCGGGTGCGATCCTCTAGTTCCACAGCCAGACGCTGGAGACACCCTCGTAGATATAGATACCAGCTTAAGAATCCAAGTCGCAAGAACGCCTATGAGGTATTCTGAGAAGATTGCACAACTGTTAGTTCTAAACGTAGAAGCTGAGAAAGCTTATGATTACTGGATACTACGGATTAGAACTTGATCTCGCGTATGACCATAACAGGACCACAACAACTAAGAATCTATGATTGTGATCCACAGATCCCACACCTAATGAGTCCACAAAGTCAATCCAATATAGACGCTAACCTACGTACCTTGGTATTCGTGTCTAATCCACTTCCACCTATCATCATCGGAACAACTGTCCTTACTAGATATAGCGGCTAACTTAAGTTGGGAATTCTGGACTAGGCCAGAAAATCATCCGTAGAGCCAATTATATTCATCATCCACCATATGACCTTATCAGGAGATATACACGAAACAATCCCAGGTCATTTTCCACGTATTCCGCAACCCATAGATCGAATCACGCCAAAGCTCGATATTGATTAGAGCCTTCGAGCAGTCATCCTCGCTGATCGATCTATCACACCAGTCCAAGTTAGAAGGGCCTTCTTTGCCTTAGATTCACAAATTCCACTAGTGCGTGTCGAAGACATTAGACCGCCTAACTAGTTTGTCTCGCATATTCCATCCCCACCATTGTCTCGGCACGACGACTCGGGAGGTCGGGTGCACGTAGAGGTGTTACTTGTTGATTCTCATGCTACTTTGTCGCTTTTTCAACGTACAAAATTAGTGAACCCGACGTGAAACAAATAATCTGTTTCACCTTCTCTTTGAGAAGTTTCAAATCTTCCCTCAAATCACCTTCGCTCCTTCCCATTATTCGCGGGTATTCATATGCCCCCAAATATGTCGGGATTCGATGCATATGGAAGACCCCTCCCGGGTCTTGAGGCATACTACGCCCAATGAATAGGAATCATCACCCTCGCTCAAGATGGGGCGACAACTATTCAACTAATCATTGTCAACACAAACCCCAAGAATCAGATATAGTTTGTCTCTTCAAACTGAGGAGTTAGATCAACCCCCTCGAACCCAACAAACAAAGCCTTCAGGTTCAAACAATATGATGTTTACCGGAGAATCTGGTTCGTCTCCTCAAATGTTACTCAGACCACAAATTAGTAGGCAATCAGATCCATACCTGGTCTTAGATGATGGACAATCAATACGTTATCCTAGGAGTGAACAACGCTCCCGGGGAATGTACCCACCTGTAGGAGGTTTACAAATACAACCCGAAATCTCTTTTCAAGAAAATACCTCTATGCCACTGCATACAGGAAGTATTCTTGGAGAAACTTGGCAAGATAGTGATCAGTTTATGATAGGATATCACGTACCTTTACAACACCAGGGTATACAACAAACGCCGCTCAGGCAAAATACCGTGACTTCACCAAATGAAGTCATTTCAACGTTAGTAGAAAGAGTGAGAGGGTTAGAACTGGCTCAAGCAAGTCACAATTCTCCGTTCATACAAACGGGAAGTTCCAATCCTCCATACCACTCTGGCCAGGTAGATCTCCTTACGGGAGTAGGCACGTTAGGCATGCCTCCTCAATATCCACAACAAACGCCAACAAGGCCCACCATCTCTAACACTATTCCTCCAGGTTTAGTGTCGAACAATCCGTTCCTTGACAATACCCCGTCCTATTTAAACATGTACTCTAAATCCCCACAAGGAGATATGTTCTCCTCTCCCGGCATGTTTTCTCAAATGCAGGGACCTCCCTATGCCCCTGCCAACGCATACGCTGCACCGTATCAACAACCTATCCCACCACCGCTCCCTCAACAACCACCATCAATGGTCGAAAGCTATGCAATAGGGACGTATTCAGAATATCTAAAGGAACCCTTAGATTTCACCATACAAAGCGTTATGCTTCCAAGACCTCTCCCTAATTTGCCCAAGTTCAAGGGTGAGGGAGATCCAAATGCGCATATCAAAGCTTACGCTACAGCCATACGAGAATTACTTCCTTGGGATGGGGTTGTTGCTAAAATATTTCCCAAAACCTTGGAAGGCATCGCTCTTGATTGGTATTATAGAATACCTGAAGCTTCCATACATTCATTTAAACAACTCGTGTCAGAGTTCATCAAAGCCTTTGACATGAACAAACTATTGAGAAGAAAAATAAGGGAATTCTTGCATATCAAACAAGAACACAATGAATCTGTCGCCCATTTCATCCAGAGGTGGTGTACAGTTCTTTATTCATCAGCAAGTGCTCCAAACATGGATCAGATGGAACTATGTGATTTATTCCTTCATTCTCTCAGTAGAGAAGTGAAGGAAGAAGTCCAGAAGTTCCCACTAAGGACTTATGATGAAGTACTTGAGAGCGCTCTCGTGAATAGATCAAGCAGCAATAGAGATAGTGGTCGTAAGACATATGGAACAAACGGAGGTTAATCACCTCCACTCAAAATACTACAACTACCACAAATGTCAATCAAGGACCTAAAATCCTTAACAAAAATCGTGGGGTAACAACGGATGGGGTAATCGACCAACCCAAGAGGGTAAATGTTGTTAATACTCTGTCACAAACAAACAACCAAATAAACAACAACTTTACCCCAATGGTCAATACAGTGGATTTTAACCATCCACAACAACAACAACAACAACAACAATGGCAAAATCCCATACAAGGGCCAAGCCAAAACTCATTTGGTTACCAAAACCAAAGTCAAAACCAGAAACAACAATTCCAAAACTTTGGTCCTAATAGGCAATAGTTTGATCGGAATTTTAGGCCACAATACACACCAAACCAACAAACAGAATTATAACCCCAATTCTTATTGTGGTTTCCATAAAATTCGGGGTCACGATACTAGAACGTGCCGTGACTACAATAAATTTATGCAACGCGTTTTCCTTAAGAACAAAGACAGCTTCTTCATGCACTGCATTCTTGGTAGATCCCGCCTCATCATCACCAAATACTTGCAGGGGCGAGTTTCTCCTTAGAATGCTCCCTCAAGATCTTTAATGATCCGCTCCCAAATCATGACAAGAATAGGCTGAATCCAACTGGAACAAACAAAGGTGCAAGTGACGGAAACAATGACCATGAAGGTTCGACTTCATTAAACTGCTCGATCGCGCCACGTTGGGAGCTCAACCGAGACCTAAGATAGTCGGGTTTGGTAGAATTAGACGCTGAACTACCTATCGAAGTTATAACAAGAACATGAGAGTATTTCTCTCAACTAAGCCCAAGTCATCTCGCGAGACAGATAAGAGTCAACAAATAGTTGAAAAACCCATCGGTGCATATGATTTAATTAATGACCTAACAAAGACCTTTTCACACATTTCATTTTTGGACTTACTAAAGAACTCTCCCTCTCACAGAGCTGCTCTTTTAGAAGCATTAGGTCTAGGCCATCTAATTAACATCACTCCACCTCCCAAAACACAAGTAAATCACGTAGATTTTGATATCCACCCTCCGGGGCAGCCGGACAAGGATGTCGAATTCATCTTCGAAATAAGTAAAATGCCCACAGATGCTGAGATCACACGCCGAGGTGACCCAACCTTACACTTGCAAGTGTGGGTTTATAATAACTATGTAAAACGGGCAATGGTTGACGATGGGGCCAGCAGTTAACATAGTCCCTTTCTCTTTCCTCCAAAAACTTGGATATGGAGAAACAAACTGTTCCACTACATGAAATACCTTGAGAGGCTATGATAGCCTTAAAGCCACTTCGATAGGAACTATAATACTACGGTCACCTTAGGGCCCAAAACCATCTTGACTGAGTTTTATATTATAGATCGGGAAACTAACTATAATATGATCCTCTACGACCTGGATACATCGAATGAAGGCAATCCCTTCCACGCTATTTCAAGAAGTAAGATTCTTGCATCTGGGAAAGGTATTTGTAGCCAAAGGCGATCCAAAACCTTTGATTTGCACCTAGCTGATTTAAAGAAAAGACCAGGTGGTGCACTCGAATTTGAACGCCAACAAACCAACTTAATAAACCCTCCGACCCAAAGCCGAGGAAAATTTGATACCTACGATGGATCTTGAAACTACCAAAGATAGCCAAAACAATTCCAACCCCTAAAGGTAAAACTAAAGAAAACAAGATCATTAGGGACTACTACGAAAATCGTTGAGTTGATAGAACAAGATTCACCAATGTTCTTACCATTCGATTCAAAGAGGCATGGGATTTTCCTAGGTGTTGGTTCCTCCAGCACAGAGGATCTCGTATGGTAGAAGTAGAGTGTGCAAACGCAGCAGATACCCCAACATCTACACTCCCGGCTAAGTATTGGACTCTCCATTTCGATGGAGCTAAATGTCGTTATGGAGGGGGCAGGTATAATTTTACTTTGCCCGAGGAGGAAGGTCCTCCCATTCTCTTTTAAGTTAAAATTTGAATGCACAAACAATGGTGCCGAGTACGAAGCCTCCTCCTTGGCCTCACCTTAGCCAGAATAATTGGTATTAATAACATCAAAGTCTTGGGAGACTCGCAATTAGTAACAAACCAAGTTTCTGAAGTATATGAAACTAAAGCCGAACATTTACAACTCTACAAAAATGATGTATTAGATTTAAGCAAGGCGTTTAACTTCATATCCATCAAGCGATCCCACGAGAGAAAAATCTTCTCACCGATTCAATAGAAACCTCAAAGATCACGCTTCACTCCAAGCAATGAGCTAGAAGGCACTCACTTCACAAGATCCATTCGTGATGAACCATTGATAAAAACAATGACAAATCCTCTTTCAAGCGAAATTGAATCTACCATCCTAGACCATGTTGGAAATGATGTGGCTACTTTAGATTACTTAAATGCCTATGCAGCTCCTATCACATGCTAGACTTATCCCTGATTCCGCATTCGTCTTCCTACTTTGGAAATCCCATAACGGATCGTCCCTCACAAATGGAATCCAACATATACGCAATAGGAAATGGGGATGATCTAGATTTACCTCCAGCACCACCTGAGTTCGAAGAGGGTAACGCCTCTTTGATCGAAGAAACAATCGATGTCAACATCGGGACAGAAGATGAGCCGAGAATTTTAAAATTAGGATCTTCGTTAACACCAGAAGAAGTGGAAATACATACTCAGGTTCTTAAAGAACATCAAAAGGCGTTTGCATTTAATTATAAAGAGATGACAGGAGTTTCACCCCATTCATCATACAGACACAACCTTGTCACTAGATCGATGCAAGCCAATTAAACAAAAATCAAGACCCATGAAGCCCAAAGTAGCTCTCATGGTAAAAGAGGAAGTAATAAAACTCTTTCGTGTAGGATTCATCAAGCCACTGACTACTCCCAATGGGTATCTAACATCGTTCCCGTTCTCAAGAAGAACGGAAAGATACGCATCTGCATAGATTTTCAAGATATCAACAAAGCTTGCCCTAAGGACGACTTCCCATTACCATCTATAGACGTTATTGTTGATGCAACAACTGGTTTTGAACTCTTGTCTCTCATGGATGGATTCTCAGGATACAATCAAAGTAGAATATCCGATCAAGATCAAGCTAAAACCATGTTTATAACTCCTGGGGAACTTATTGCTACGCTTTGTCATGCCTTTCGGTCTCAAAAACGCTGGTGCTACATACAAATGGCTATGACATACATATTTCACAATCTAATTCATAAAATCGTGGAATCTTACGTAGATGACTTATTGGCTAAAGCTAAGAAGCGTTGTGACCATCCCGAAGTACTCCGCGTCATTCTTTCACGTTTAATAGAATACGGAGTCATGCTAAATCCAGAGAAATGCGTCTTTGGTGTAACAGGAGGAAAGCTCCTAGGTTACATCATATCGTCATGAGGGATTGATGTTGATCCAACCAAAATTTGGGCTGTCCTCGAAATGGTTCCACCTTCGAACGAATCTGGAATCAAGTCATTTCTCGGAAAGCTAGGTGCAATCCGGAGATTTATCCTGACCTAAGCTTTGCCGTTCATCCAATCAACAATTTACTCAAGAAGGACTATAGCATTGATTGGACTGAAGATTGCAATGAAGCTTTTGATGCAGTTAAGCATTTTTGTTATCACCACCTACGCTAATGCCACCTAAGCTGGATCGTGTGTTAATCCTATATTCGTGAGCTACCGATGTCTCGCTGGCCTGTATGTTGGCCCAAGAAGACGATGACAAGAGAGAACATGTGATTTATTTCATTATCCGAACACTGCTCGACTATGAAACATGCTATACATAAAAGTAACGAGAATGCCTTGCCATAGTCTTTGCTACTAAACGCCTAGACATTACATGTTGAATCAAGAAACAAAGGTCATGGTAAAGATAGACCATTTACGGACTTTTCTCACACAAGGGTCCTTGTCCAAAAAGGTGGACATTTTATAACCTTAATGGGAGAGTTCGAGTTAACATTTGTAAATCGAAGTCGGTTAAAGGACAAATCATCACGGATTGGTTAATGACAACCCATTAGACGGAGGTGATTTAGTAGATTTAGAATTTCCAGATGAATGCATATACTACATCGAAACTCGACTCGCTATCTCCGAGTGCCCTTGGTACACTAATATCATTAATTATATCATGGACCATATGTACCCGGAGGCAGTTACACCGCAACAAAGAAGGCGGTTACGCATAATCGTAGCTAAATACGTCATTATAGAACAGTGTTTCTATCGAAAAGCATTCGATAGAATGCTCTTAAGGTGTGTTGACACGAGAAGAGTCCAAGAGGATTCTCCATGAATCCCACAAGTGGTATATGTGGAGGCCACTTCGGTGGCCATGCCACCACTCCAAAAATACATCGAATGGGCTATTTCGGCCCACTCTAGAACATGACGCGATAGAGTTTGCACGCAGTGTCATAAATGCCAAGAATTCTCCCACGATATCCACATGCCAAAGACAAGCTCTACAACCAATCGCAACTCCATGGCCCTTTTCTACATGGGGCTTGGACTTGATAGGAAGTTCTCTCCTCATCCACACGATGGCCATAATTTTATAATCACGGCCACCGAATATTTTACTAAATGGGTGGAGGCCATGCCTCTTACTACCGTACTGGTTCCCGTGATCGCCAAGTTCATTTTGAACCAAATCATTTGCAGGTACGGTATCCCGCAAATCATTATCTCTGATAATGGAACTTCTTTTAAAAATGAAGAAGTTCGCAAACTATGCGGTAAATTTAAGATAAGCCATCATACGGCTTCCTTGTATTATCCCCAAGCCAATGGGCAGGCTGAAGCAACAAACAAAACACTGAAAGCCATTCTCCTCAAAACAGTAAAAGAAAACAAACGAGATTGGCATTTAAATTTATATCCGGCCTTGTGGGCCCACCGAACCTCAATAAGAACACCAATGGGAGCAACTCCTTTCTCGCTAGTATTTGGGGCAGAAGCAGTTCTCCCGCTTGAGGTCGAAATACCCAGTCTCCGCATTTCACTACAAGGGATTCTGGATGAAGACACTTATAGAGAAGCACGTCTTTCCCAATTAGAAAGCCTAGATGAAACTAGGTTAGATGCTGAGTAGTGGCATAGAGCTTATGCTAACCGAATGTGCCGGCAATATAACAAGAAGGTTTATGAACGCGATATATACGAAGGTGATCTAGTTCTAAGACTAGACAGTCGGATCGACAAAAAGACCGGCGAAGGAAGGAAATTCCGGCCCAAATGGTTGGGCCCATACCGAGTCACAAAAGACTACGGAAATGGTGCATACCTCTTATGCACGCTAGAAGGTGAGGAATTTTTGGTGAAACCAACCCCCGCACCTCAAGCGTTTTATGCATAAGCAGCTAGCAAAGCATCGCTTATATAACTATTTAGATTGCATCTTCATATAGATTTAGATCATTTTGTCCACTTGTTCTTACACAAATTGTGATCAAGGAATCTATTCTCAAAGTAATTCATTACAAACTCATGATGTTGTTGGCACAAAACTTTCTAATCATATCTCTCCATTTTCATGATATCATCAATCACTTCAGAATCTTTTATCAAATAAAATCAAACATGACGAAGTCTTAACGGTAACCATACCAAGATCTGCAAGTTTGTTCTCGCTTTGATTTCTTCTTAGGATAGGTGTCTTGCCTATGGTCTATTCTAGAAGCTTCATGGTGTCACATCTATCCCATATACACATCTCTTTGGAAATAAGCATATACTGACATTTTACTCAAAAAGACAAGTCAAAAAGTGATTAAAACAGAAAATTTTATTTTTACACATTTCCTTGCCCCACCAACCTTCGGTGATGAGCTTGCATCTCTTACTAGTGACGTAGGGTTGGGAAAGGATGGAAATGCCCTTACTCGCCTATGCCTTGCCCATGGTGATAAACCCATGCTTCTTACAGGTAGCATGGGGCAAAGTGTAGGGGGTCCTCTACACAATGCAAATGTTAAAAGGTCATAAACAAACTATTCAAACTTTGAGTCAAAACGAATGAATCGATGTTCAAAATTCCAAGAGAGTTAAAATCCTAAAACTAGATTTTGTCTACTATGTGGCCATCTATGGGTCTAAGTCCTGGATAAACCGCAAAGCAAGTTGCACCCAAAACTATGAAGTCATTCGGGTGGAGTAAGCTTGTAGTTTTCAATTTGGTTCCACCAAAGCTTCGCCTCTGCCTTTCATCACTATCATTTCACCATATTTCATAACTTGTGCCCTTCTTGGCTCTTGGTGATGAGCCCTCGCATCTTACTAGTTGCGTGGAGTTAGGAGTGGGGCAAGTTAATCTGTTCATCATATTGGTTATTTTCATCACTTTGCCAAAACAAACATGAGGTATCCAAATTGCTCACAGAAGCTAAGATTTAAGATCACAATATATCTACAATATCATGTATCAGCATCATGAAACACAAAAAGAAAGCAAGCATTTGCATCATCTGTTCTCCATTGCATACATTCTAGAAAGCATATAAAACATACATCATAGTATACACAAGCAGTTGGAAACAGAAAGGGAAAACACGAGTGACAAGTTTTGATCCAAAAATGAATGCATATATATAAATAACCAATGTTTATATATAATGCCATCATGCTCTAGGCATGGTCAAAACGCTCAAAGAGCCCGTGATATACAAAAGAATCTACAAGTACAACGCATAGGAGCCAAGTAGTCTCTCAACCCCTGCGAAACCCCTCTGAAGGTGCGCGCCTCGCCTAGGACTCCGGCTACACCAACACTCGAATGCACGGAGGGCTGTGGTCCCGAGGGGCAGCCGCGGTCTCACCACGAGAATGGCTCCTCATAAGATGCTCGACTTTCCTATAGCCTCGCCAACTATATGGAGAGTCGACACCATCCTGGCCATGTGCCAAATGGGAGCGAAGACGTCAGTATGCCTACCGGCTGCTGAGGGCTCCCTGAAGCATCTACAGATAGCTCCGCATGGGTCTTATCCATAGGGATCATCAGAGAATCAGTGCATACCCTACGGATTAGATCCCGCCACTCGTCAACAGTCTCTGCAAAACAAAGAAGAAAAATGAATTAGAAACTAGGCAAGAGACTAAAAGATACAATATCAAAACATAAGGAGAGATAGCAATTAAAAATCCTAAATTAAACAAACATTGAAAAGATGAGAGGATAACTTACTCGGATCACCGGGCCTCCAAGATGGGTCGCTGGGGCCAGCACCCGCCGCAGATGCCGCTGCCGACTGAGGGGCTGCTCCTGTAGTAGGAGCAACATGACGCCCCGCAACTGAATCATCTTCTCCACCATGGCCCTGGGAGAGTGGCTCCTCCAAGCTAGAGTCTCTCTCTCGCACTCGCTCGGCCCTCTCGCCGCAAAATATCCCGAGTGTCATGCCACTCAGATTGTTGTCATCCGTCTCGCTCCTCCGACCTCCTCTCGTAAACTCCTCGTAATCGGAGTCAATATCTATGGGGTCATCGCTGCTGTGAGCAGGACCCGCAGCAATCTGAAGCAAAGGTGCCCGGGCGCACCGGCTCTCCCTCTAGCCCGAACTACCCTCCTGGCTGCAATGGGAGTGCCAGGAATGATCACTGCCCAACCACGGCCTCTAGCCCCCTCTAGCCTCGCGGATCGATCTCAAACCGGTGCGCTGGGGGAAGCATGCCCGCATATGGAAGGCCGAATCTGGCCGAGGAACTCGCAAAAGGGTGTACTCCACCCATCCCACGCGGTCGATAAGCTGCCCCGTGGTGGAGCAGAGATCAATGTAAGGGTCTCCTCACCCCATATGCGGCCATAAGCCGGACGGCGTCGCCTCCATATCTCTGCTGGTGTGGTAAGGGAGGCAATCGGGTGGTGAGGTGCTCTCAAGACCGACATATCTCGACCATCTAGCCGCCCTCACAGCCCCGGGTCCGCCACCTCTACCCTCTCGCCATAAGGAATAAAATGCTCATACACCCAACTCATGACTAGAGTCGAGTGGCTCAATGACTCGTCCCCGTAAATGGACCACCCCGTATAAGTCATGGTAGGTGGTCCCTAATATCTCGCACCTGTGCATATATCCGGCCATGCCCTCTATCTCGTGCAATGATGGGGGCCCAGCACCATAATAAAGTATCTCCTCCCTTGTCCCCGATCATCCTCGAGGCAAGGATCCCCATGATAGCCTGTCGAAATACGGGGATGGGCAAAGAAGGAATAGATCAAACTCTCACTCCCTTCTTCGACCCGTAGAGATGGATGGCCGCATCCCCATGTAGCCTACCCACTGTGCAATCTATGCTCGAGACCCTGCCGTCTCCAGTGTGAGTCTCCTCCCGATGATCGGGACCCCTAGGATATGGTAGACATCCTCCAAAGTGATGGTCCACTCACCGCGGATTCCCTCGGCAATGGAAAGTGTTCCGATCTCGCATCCCAATATGAAAACAAGTCACAAAGTATGTGACTGGATGGTGTGACATGGGGCATGCGTGATATACGCAATATGCCGGCCTCTCGTAATGTATCCTCCTCATCCCGAGAAAGGGCATCCAATACCCCGAGAGCCAATCACACTCTCTCTCTCGGCCCATCCGATATACTCGCTCTCGCCTACATGCACCCAAAACACACAAAACATGGCAAGTTAGTATCTAATCAATATCGAGAGAGTCATAAAAGCATATAGAAATGATAAAAATACAAGTGCAATCTCAAAATTTAAGCTCTTTTGCATTCTCGTGTCAAAACCGCCGCCCGAGCAGGGGGCGGTTTGCAGAACCGCCACCTTAAGGGGGGCGGTCGGTAACCGTAACCGCCGCCGGCCAGGGCGGCGGTCGAGGTCCGAAAACCCGCGCGGGTTGTTAGCCCCAAAAAGCCCAAAATGAGCAAAAAATGACCTTTTTAACTAAAAACAAAGCCTACCCAGTAGGCGCCCCCCCTAGATGGACCTTTTGAACCTAACATTTTCAAAAATAATCCCCCCATTGCAAAGAATTTGCCATTTCAAATTTGAAGAGGGAAAAACACAAAATGGAAGAAAACCAACCTGTGATCGCTGAGGTCGGTGTTCCGCTCGTGGAGGCATGATCACGATCTCGCTACGAACGTTTCGACTCTACTCGCGTGAGAAACCGTCACCGTGGGTCCCAGAGCTCAAAATCAATCAAATCGACTCGCGCAAATGAATAGGAAAATGGGCCCACTTTCATATATATATCATTCTATTTCGTTTTAAAATGACCTTTTCAAAGTTTGGAGGCTTGCTGGAGGTAAGTTTCTATCCCCGCACGAATGGTATGTTCTCCTTCCCTATTATTTTAGCATTTATCTTCCAAGTTATCAGATCTATCTCGCACTTGAGTTCTCTTTTCATTTTGCAGTAGCGGGAATTTCGATGGCGTCATCTCAACACACGGGACGAGTAAGGTATAGCTTCTAACTCCCCATTTCGGGACTGCCATACTGGACCCACCGTTTTATGCCTATTCATGGCTAAAACGCTTCTCCGAGGGGGCAATATGTACGTACTCCAAAATCGTAAGGGTCAGATACTACGCAATGCACAAAGTGTAACAAGTGCCCCGATGATGATACAGTCTCCTCGCAAGGTGTTCGAGATCCGGAAAAGCCCTCCGAGCATGAGTTAACATCCCGCATGCCCCGCTTAGCCCCGTGCCCTTTGTTTTCTCCTTTTCCTCTTTCCTTGGCCTCTTGGCCTTCAGTGACGAAACCGCCGCCCCGAAGGCAGGCGGGGCTCGGTGACCGCAAGGTGGCGGTCCGAACCGCCGCCGCCAGAGCGGCGGTCCCCGTGCGCGCATTTTCCAACACTCTTTTGACAGACCCGCATGAAATATCACGACTCACCAGCTTTCCTTGCCGACTTGAGCATGCATTTATGTTTTTGGTCCCCTGGAATAGTGTTTTTCCTTTGTTTATTGTTTAGGAGTTCAATTTGGTTTTGGTTCTTGGATGTTTGAATTCCTATAAATGCATGGTTTGTGCTCAAGTGAAAAAGGCATCTCTCTCTCAAGTTTTGTTTTTCGGATTCCTCTTTGCAATTCCTTTAGTTTTCCTTTGCTTAGAATACTTAGTTTTCTTCATTTCATGTTTGGTTAGTATTGTGTGCAACCTGGTAAGCCACACTCCATCTTGTGCAGTGCAAAGTTCGTTGTTTCATCCAATCCAGCTAAGCTTGCCTCTGAATTCCTCTCTTTTGCTGTAGATTTGTTTTTACCGTGTCTTGGAGTTCTTAGTTCAATTCATCATATACCCGGTTAGCTTTATTCAGCTGTTGGTAAGACACATATCCAACTTCAGTGCAAGCAAAGTGTCTTTATTTGGAACGTAATAGCTTGGGAAGCCATTAAAGTTGCAGGTTTTGCTCTTCGTATAGGATAGTTGCAGTTCGGTCGCTTCACGCGTTGCATGACTCGCAAAGAAAATCCCGCTAGGAATCGCATAAGCCAAGCTCTATACTCTTGCGCTATCTCTCTCCTACTCGCATTCTAGGTCTACATTCGAGCTGTCCTTATCCCAAAATCTACTCCTATCGGTCTTTGGCATTACACGCTTTTCTCGGATCCAAGTGAACACGAAAGAACGAGAAGGTCATACCGAGGGGACGAGAGTTCATACACACACCATCGGATTCGCCACTGCGTTTCGTGGAATCCAGTGTTTTAAATTTCAAAGTTCTAGTCGAATCATATCAAATAGAGTAGTTAATCGCTTTATTTCATTTCATTTTATTCTCCATATGCTAGGAAGTCATGGGGATTGATAGTTTCTGAGAAACTATGATTCACTCCTCACTTCTGAGGTAGGATCAAGAATCTTGCAGGTAGATTAGACAGGCTATTTTATTCATTTAGAATAATTCTACAAATCGCACAGGCAAATAACCACACTCGGTTATCTTGTCTGTTTTTAATTATTGTTTAGTTATTATTTCTAGATATGCTTAAAATAGTTTGCTTTCCTTAAAATTGTTAAATATTTCAGAGAAGAATAAAAGCTATATGCAGTTAGATTTATTTCACGTAGTTAGAATTTGCTTCATTACAGTTAGTTTTTATGACAGTTACGGGACCTCAAGAGCCCAGGGAATATATATTTGAGCCAATCGTGCCTCAACCAAACCTCATCACAGTGATAGTTGACATAGACCAAAATCTCAGATACAAGTATTCCGAACAACCACAGCATTTACAATCGATCGGGTTCTCGCTAAGAGGATTAAACATAGAAGACGACCAAGCACATGTGTTTTGGTCAAGTCACCAAACTATAGATTACCCTAGAAAACATCCACATGATCGTAGAAGGGCTCAAAGAGAACAAACATTCGGGTGCGATCCTCTAGTTCCACAAATGAGACGCCTGGAGACACCCTCGTAGATATAGATACCAGCTTAAGAATCCAGTCGCAAGAACACCGTGAGGTATTCTCGAGAAGATTGCACAATCGTTAGTTCTAAACATAGAAGCCGAGAAAGCTTACGACATCGGATACTAGGGATTAGAACTTGATCTCGCATATGACCATAACAGGACCGCAACAACCAAGAATCTATGGTTGTGATCCACAAATCCCACAGCCTAACGAGTCCACAGGTCAATCCAATATAGACGCTAACCTACGTACCTTGGTATTCAGGTCCACTCCACTTCCACCTATCATCGTCGAACAACTGTCCTTACTAGATATAGTGGCTAACGAAGCTAGGGAATTCTGGACTAGGCCAGAAAATCGTCCGTAGAGCCAATTATATTCATCATCCACCATATGACCTTATCAGGAGATATACACGAAACAATCCTAGGTCATTTTCCACGTATTCCGCAACCCATAGATCGAATCACGCCTGAGCTCGATATTAATTGGAGCCTTTGAGAAGTCATCCTTGTTGATCGATCTATCACACCAGTCCAAGTTAGAAGGGCCTTCTTTGCCTTAGATTCGCAAATTCCACTAGTGCGTGTCGAAGACATTAGATCCGCCTAACTAGTTTGTCTCGCATATTCCATCCCCACCGGCTGTCTCGAAAGCACGACCTCGGGAGGTCAGTGCACGCGAAGGAGTTGCTTTTTGATTCTCACGCGCTTTGTCGCTTTTCCGACGTACGGTGCACCAAAACAACTACACTCAAGGAAGCAAATGAATCTAGCATTTTGAAATTCTATGAGGTGATAGTGATGAGGTTTTCTATACCTACTACTATCATATCAGATAATGCATTGTCTTTTCTTGGCACAAAGATCATTTAATGGGCTATTAAAAATAGAATATATCTCAACAATTCATCAAATTATTACCCTCGTGGTAACGGCCAAGAAGAATCCACAAACAAGAACTTGTTTAGAATTATAAGAAGAAATCTTGATGAAAATCACAAAACTTGGCACACTCATCTCAAATCAGCCTTGTGGGCTGATAGAATCACACCAAAGATTTCTATGGGAAGCTCTCCATACAAAATGGTATACGAAAAAGAAGTACTATTGCCTATATCACTTGAGTTGTCGCATTAGAGCTCGTGAAGCAACTGGAACTAGCCAAGTTTAAACACATGGAAGTTAGGTATACATAACTAATTGATTTGGAAGAAAAAAGAGAGCATGCAATGCAAACCATGAAGAAATATCAAGCACTAATCAAGAGGAGCTTTGACAAGAAAGCTAAGGCCAAGACATTACAAGAGGGTGATTTGGTGCTGAAGTGGGATGTTGATCGAGTAAAACTATGCAAGTATACCAAGTTTGATGCAATATGGAGTGGTCCCTACATGATCATTGATTGTAAGAGTAACAATTCCTTCCAACTAGATAATTTGGGTGTTGAAGAACTAAAGATACATTCAATGGAATCTACCTCAAACATTGCTACTAGAAGGAAGGTTTCTCACCCTTGTACGTATTAGTTTAGGATTTTCATTCCTCCAAGTTCTCATGCACATTGTATTGTTGTTAGAGTAGTTTTAGTTTCCCTAAGTTCCTTGGGCACATGCTTTATTACTTCTAGTGCATGTTCTCATCTATTTCATCACGCTTCCGAAGAGAAATTACAACAAAGGAACTCAAAGCTGTAAGAAACAATTACAAAACTTAAAATCTAAACAAATGCAAAGCAACTAAAATCAAATCAAGAGGAAGATTTCAAAATTTCCATTCTTTTTATTCTTCATATCAAAGATCTCGATTTTCTCATGCACCCCACTAGGTCCGAAATCAGGCCAAACCTTTAGCAATGTCCCAAGAAGCATAGAACATTCAAAAGAAGAAAGAGAATAAGGCTTTAATAGAGTTCCATGATGTCTAAACAACAGTTGTTTCAATCCGAACTCTACGATGTGCCATGAATGTAAAGAAATCATATTTTGGAGCACCGATTACGGTGGTTCTCTGTCATGAATCATAGTCACCGGGAAAGGGAAAAATTCAAGTTTGAAGACAATTTTCTACTCTCACAAAATAAATTTCAATATTTTCTTACAAGATTTGGAAAATAAAAGCAATGGAAGGCAGCCCCATTCAAAGCAAAGAACATCCCAAGTGATCCAAAGTATATGCTTTTAGTTTAGATTAGTTCATGTTAATCACGTAGACTCCATGCATAATGGATAGCTACTTCAGCTAGTCATACTTCATCTAGCGGGTAGATGGCCCCATGAGTCACCAAAATTGTTATCCAAATTCACCCCTAGGTGAATTTGGACAATCGAGTAGGGTTGCATGCAAGAAGATCCACTTTGGGAGATCACCTGGACAACTGGGAGACATAACTTGAAAAAAAAATGAAAAATTTGATGATCTACCTAAAATCCTCCTTAACACCTTCACACTGACTCCCGACATGTTGAAATGCAAAAATTCAAAGGGATGTTAAAAGGGTTTTAAAAAATTTCGAATGCCTCAATCATGGGTAATGCAATGCATCAAAATCAAACCGAATTTCCTTCACGTTGTGAAGACCGAGCTACATTACAAAATCAAGCTACATTGGCATGGAGAGATTTCAGTTTTATGGGGATCCCATTGAGCTATGTATTTGAGCACCGAGTTGTTTGAAAGAAGCCATCACGTTGTTACATCACATTACAATCGATCTTCTCATCAAAGAGATCAAGCTCCTGTTGCAAAACAACAGAGCCACTTCATGTTACATCGGGTTACATTAAATGTGTGGGCGATCTGATCATATTACTTTTCAATCCAAGCCAGCCATGTAATGAAACCGAACTATTAGATCGATATTGGTTTATGCAGTGCATCGAGATCTTAATCAAGCTATTTGGAGACCAAGCTATGGTGTAATGAACTCAATCCCACCCTAATCCATCGATCTCACAAGAGGAACCGAAATATTTCTTAAGGTTACATTGAGCTCATGCAAAATCGAGCCATACATGTAGGAGGATGATTCATGCATTATCAAAGTGGGTTGAGCCTCAGAGACTTAACAACATCTTTATTGCATTAAAGAAACATTGAGAGACGAATTCATCCATCAAAGGCCCCGACATAATAGGTGAGCTAATGCATTGTGCAACAAATAACCCTTTGACCAAGCTATCATGAGGAGTTGGGTAAAGTTGTAGGTCTATTCATGACCGTTGAACACAAGGTAAGGAACCCAAGCTCTTCAAGTCGTTAAGCTTTCACAATGAGGCATTAAGGAAGGAGCTCAGATTCATTTTGAGTGGATCGGGAGCGCTTAGAAGCTCACAGAGTTGAAGTTTTAATGTTGGCTCGCTGAGCTAACTCGGCGATCCAACGATTAGTTCAACATCAAGATCCTGCAAATGAATCACGAAAGTGGGTACAAATTGGTCAGCATGCACAAGCGGCATCAGGACGAATTTGCAACATATTTGGGATGGAAAAGCCCAATCAACGGCTTGTCTGTGGAGTCAAAACGGGAAAGGAGTCCTTCGCAGGCCCGAGACGGGTCAAAATAACTAAGCGGTATATGTTGCACTGAACCAAATCCTCCACGAACCGAGAACCCAAGATGCAATAAATGGGGAGTCAAGTCGGGCCCAATGCACGAGGTGTAGAGAGTTAGCAGCCAGGAATGGGCTTGGTGTAGAGAGTTAGGAGCCAGGCATGTGGATGGTAAGGTGGATTGGTGTAACGTGGCTGAGCCGACAAGGCCTTGAGGTGGTTAAGAAATTTGTGGGTAAGTATTAGATGGTGGAGGTTGCTATTAATTAGAAAGCTCGACATTAAATACAAGCCTCCCTATTTTAAAATACAAGCAATTAATAGGCTCCACCACATTTTAAATGCCCCCAAATTATTTTAATGATGCATAAAGAATATTATAAAAAGAGGAAATATTTAAATGATGAGTTCCAACAAAGGAATTAATTTCCCAATCTCGTGTAATGCAAACAAGCCTAGCAACACCAAAAAGTCACATGCACTCAAAAGATCATATATGATCATTTCTCAACGGATTTTTGCAAAATTAGTCTCATTGGAATTGTGACTCCAATACCTTCACATAGTAATCAAGAAATCAGTAATTGATGGAGTTTTATGGGTGAATTTTGAAAAAAATATCCCAATTCAAATTGGTTTTTAGATGGTGGTTGAAGGTGCAATTAATGGGCATGGATAGACATTTCTCTACTCTACCGCAAGTTATGGGGCATTAAAGGGAGGATTTTTCAGGTCATAAATCATGATTTTCACCCACTTTATTTACTTTGTAATTGATGCAAAGGTAAAATTTGATTTTTCTTGTTTCTCTCTCCTCTCCTTCATTTTCTATAAATTGAGAAGTTCTCTCATTTGCAAAGGGGATAATTGGTAGAAAAACTCTGTCATTTTTGGTTTGTGAAACCAATGTCTTGTAGACCTTCATACCGGACTTCTTGCATGTTGATCCAGTGGCTTTATATTATAACAAAATGATTTTTGCATATCAATGAAGCAAAGAGATACAAATTTGTGGATGCCTTCTTCCTTGTATGTTTTTATTTCTTTCTCCTTTCCTCTTCATTCCATTTATAGGTATTTTGTGTCTATTTATGTTCTTGCAAGTTTTATTATAGTTTTGTTCTTATGGAAATGATTTTGTGAATTTTATTGTTAGATTGTTTAGAATTGTCATCACCCTTTCAAATCTACATTGTGCTTTTATTTTTACACATTAGAGAGTTTTTTACACACCCTTATTTTTGTACACCACCTCTGTAATTATAGATTTCCTTTACTTTCATGTTATTTCTCTCTCCATGGTCCCTTGGAAATGGCGGGATAGAGATAGTAGCTTTCTTTCATTACAGTTTTTTTGCACTAGATTTTGAAGAGGAACTAGCCTTCTCTAGAGGTCTATCTCAAGAAGAAATTCCCACACTTGGAGATAGTACCCATGTTACTTAGTCACATGACTTGAATTAACACACTCACATGCTAAGAAAATAGAGGGTGTTATGATTTGGTGATAGTATGCATTTCCCATTACATGGAGAAACAATGGGGTTTGTCCTTGATCCCTCTCCTATCTTCTTATCACCCAATCATTCCTTACATATCACATCCTCTCAATCACAATCAATCCATGGGATAATTCCTTCTATCATCTTACCTTTTATCGTTGGGCTACCTCCTAGTAGACCAATATCTCCAATCCATGGGTTACTTCCTTCTAACCCATTATGTTTTATCATTGGGCCATCTTCTAGTTTCCCATCATCTTCTATCTATTAACTACTTCCTATTATCCCATCATCTTCAACCCATAGGCTACCTCCTAGCTCATCATCTTCTATCATTGGTCCACCTCCTAGTATCCCATCATCTTTTATTCTTAGGCCACCTCCTTATATCTTGTTACCATCAATTATTGGCTACCTCCTATCTTATTACTTTCTATCCTTGGGCCACCTCTTACTATCCCATTCTCTTCAATCGTTGGACCTTATCCTATTTGTATATCATATCATCCCTCTATCAAAAACTATGAAAATCCCACCATCATTCCTGATACTCCCATCATCAATCCCAAACATCCACTTTATTCTCCCACTTCTTGGGATCAACAAAATCATACATTAGCTTATATGAAACACCAATAGTTTGTTCATCAAGATAACAAAAATCCTAATATCTCCAAATCCCCAAGAGAATCCAACACCCATAAATCCAATACCAACGCCAATTATGGCGCAAAGTGCATAAATCTATGGATAGGGAACTCGATCTCCCATATACAAAATCTATATTTCAAGTTAAGTTGTAATCACTTATCGAGTATGATCTCACCATGATTGTCAATATTGGATAAATATCACTCTTGATAATAAAAATCTCCTAGTCTCTCTCATCAAAGAAATCAAAAACATTGTTGTTAGATCTTATCACATGGAGTGACATTGTTGGTCCCAACCTTATAATTCATCCTATATTATTATTACTACCCTATCATGGATATTTTTGTAACACCCTGATTTTTGTAAGTTATCTTGGTGATTATTTTTCATACTGTTGTAACTGCTGAAATGAAGGCAAACATGTTAAGATATATTTTTGATCTTAAGGGAATGTGTTGCTGATCTGGATTCTTGCATATTGTAATTTGTTTACATGGGATAGCAGTTATTATTGCTTGTATGTTGCTGATGTGACGAAAAATTTGTCGTATGCTTGCTGAACTCTATATGTTGTGGCCTTCTTGTAATCACTTTGTCGATTTACTCTTGAACCGAACTGAAGGTTGATATAAATGTGCAGCACCTGATTTCAGGTATGAACAGCTGGCACGTAGATGCCAACGATGAAGGTTCGATTCACGAACCATGCACTGTCGTAACGTGAGATCCCGTAAGGCGATAAATGCCTGGATGTGGGTGGCTCAGGCATGTTAATGTGGGACGAAATGCCCTGCACAGTGTTGAAATTTGATGACAGTCGGAAAGACTGGATTGGAGGTTGATTAGTGTTAGGTGTTAGAGGGAATTAGATCCTAATCTAATCCTAAGTTCTACCTTACATCCTAAACTACTATCCTAAGTGGATTTTTTTAAATTGTATAAAAGGTGAAAATAGACCTAAGTTCTATTAACCTAAAGACTAGGCTATGACCTAGGTCGAACACTATTATGAATCCTAAACTAATCCTAACCTAGAAGGGGACGCACAGACCCATGGGAAAGGATAAGGATGAAGGGGAATTAAATGGCAATTAATGTGAGTCCTTGTGTGGACATAGTGCAAGTTTGGCGGGAACAGGAAAAAGGTGGAGGTATCTAGTTGGTCATGGAACTAAACTTGGTTTGCATGCAAAATTTGAATTTGGTGGTTCGCCAACCCAAGTCGGCGGTGGCGTGAGGAAATAGAAAAAGGCAGAGCCTTTAATGCATTTAATTCTTTTTGGTCTTCGTGACCAGTCCGCCTTGGAAAGAGTTTGGAGGAATTTTTGTTGGTCATTTGTGTTTTCTCGGGTTTTTGAGAAGTTACTCTGCATTTGGTTTTTGATTGGTTCAGTGAACCAGCTTGTGTTTGGTTTCTGTCTCTGTTCTTTGGAAATTGAAGGCCGTTTGTTGAGCCTGAAGAGGAAGGGATTGTTTGGAAGCTTGTTGTTGTCGCTGTGGAAGGAAACACCTTCTGTAAACGTGGTTTTCTTCGAGTTTCGAGGAAGAATACCAGGCATATTAAGCCCTTCTCTTTAAAACACTTGCTTTACTTAAGTGTCTCATTAAAACAACCCTGCTCTTCTTCTTCTGAATGGGTTTTGGGTTTATTCGATTTTCTTTGTCATTGTGGAAATGAAATGGGTAGAATCATTTTCTTGTTATTGTGATTCGAACTGTCCTTGCATTTTTTAATTGAGTGGAAACACCTCATGCTGCTTATGCTGGTTTGTTTGACAGTAATGGGGAATTCGTCATGTGTGTTATGAAACTATACATGTTGTATGAGTTTGTTTTCATTATTGAAGCAATCGTTCTTTTGCTAATACGAACTGGAATGATGGAAAGTATTAGCTGTGCGAGTTGTTGAAGTTGTTTCTTTACTGAAATCTTTAAAAGGGAAATAAGACCCTTTTTCCTTCTGCGTTGTTTTGGGTTTAGAAGGTAATAACATTTTTGGATTTTAAAGGAACTGGCATTTGAGTTTTATTTGAGCATTACGAGCTCGGTTAGAAGGAAATGATAGTAATATAATTATTGTTGTGCTTCTTCTTTTGTATAAATGGACGAATACGACTTGGGTATTCGTTGGAGTTGGAAAAAGAAATTGTTTTTCTTCTGAACTTATAAATGATTACATTCTTTTTTCTTTGTGATGGAAGGTTGATTTTGTTGTGTTTTATGGAAGCAATTTGATCTTCCAGTTCGGACTGTAGTCGTGAAAATGACTTGGCTTGTATTTCTGTGCAATAAATGATTATATTCTTTCCTTGTTGTGATGGAAAGTTGATTTTATAGTGTTCTATGGATGCGGTTGATCTTCTAACTCAAACTGTCTTCGTGAATATGACTTGGCTTGGGATTTCTGTGCAAGTAAATGGAAAAACATGGAAATTTGGTTTGTTGTTTGAGTCTGTCTTGACTGTACTTTGTTGTGCATCTGATATCCTATGCGGGTTTTCATTAATAAGGGTATTGTTGTATGAAAATTACATTTTGGGTTCTGTACATCATTGTGAATAGAAAAATGGATTCGGGTAGAAACATTTGTTGGCAAGGAATTCAAATTGGGTATTCATTGCTTATGGTATATTGAATTGAAACAGTTCAGGCTATGTGAGTTTGCTATTCATTGTTGAACGATTGTTCAGTTGTCATTATGAGTTGAGCTGTCATGCTAAGATAAACACGATTTGGGTGTTTTTATCACATTTTAAAGAAAATGATCGTTTTTTAATGAAATTATAGGGAAATGAATTCTTATTCTTTTTCGTTGTTTTCGATTTGATAGAAACAGTAATTGGGTTTAATGAACTTTATAAGTTCAGCTTGATAGAGATGACATTGGCATTTAAACTGTTTCCTGAGTGCTGTGTTTTTCTGTACAAACGGAATATTTAAATGTTTCTTGCGGTCTCCGATTTTGCACAGTCATTTAAAAGAAATGAAATCGACCTGAGTAATTCTTGTTGAGTTGAAGAAAATGGTTGTTTTCTTATTGAATAGTTAAAGGAATGAATTCTTCTCTTTTTGCTGTTTGAATTCTGGAAATAGCAATTATAGAGCTTTACTGTGCAATATGAATTGGTCTTGCTGTAGGTAACAACAATGTGCAAATTGTTATTATGAACTGTATGCGTTCATGGATATAGAAGGTCATGTGAATAAGTGATTACGTGATTGTATAACTGTTTATTTGGTTAAAAATACAGTGAAAGAAGTATGGAATCTTCTAGTACAGCAAGTACATAGTATGCATCCTTATACTGCTTGTTCTATGATGAATACGATGTTTTACTAACCTGTTTTTGGTATTCGTATGAACCTGATTTAAATGAAGTATTGATAAGGACGATAAGTTCATCCTTGTTTTCGTTTAAAGCTGATTATGAATGAAATTATTCTTGCTGCTGGAAAGTGAATTCCGAATGGATTTTGTAAGTTTCACTCTGAACTGTTATCTTGATTTGTGTCTCGTTTGGATTCAATTTTTAGGACAGTCATGAGGAAAGAAATAGGAATGTGGATGGATAACTTGGAAAAATGATCTTTTCTTCTCTCATACAGTTGGAAATCTGTAATCGTTTAGGAATGAATTTTGTATTGCTTGGGTATAAGCAACTATATTTATTGTTGTTTTCTTTCTCGTTTGTACTTGATTGCTTGGAATCGAATGAGATGCATGAACTGAAAGGAAAGTAATTGGATTACATTTCAGTTAGTTTTTACCCTTTGCATTTATTACTAATGAAAGGAATGGAAAGGATAACAGTTATGTTATAACAGCAGTATGCTACTTGTATTCCTAAACTTTACAAATGTTGTAATCTGGAACTTTGAAGGAAATTGTTTCTTGTATGATTATGCGGGAAATAGGACAGCAATTCTTTGGCTGATTGGGATGGTACTTAGATGGTTCAGTTGTTATGTTGTCCATTCTTTTGATGCTTAATTCTTGATTGATGTTCATACTGTCGTTTCATAAAAGCAGGGTTCTTTTATTGAGACAGTTAATTAGAAGCACCTCATTTTAATGACAAGTGCTTAATATGCTCAGTTCAATGAACTGACCCGTGCAAGTAATTTTGCAGATGGAATTTGATTAGAACGAAGACATGGCTGTTTTCTGATGCTTCTTTTGATTGTCTGAAGATGAATTGTATTTGTTAGTTATTATTCCTCTACGAGGAATTGTGAAAAGAAGAAAGTACATTCTTCTATCTATGAGTTGTAACGTTGTTTAATATAAACAAAGTCCAGTCATTTGGACTGGGAGATGTATGGATTATGAAATGGATTGATGAATACAAATACAAGTGTGATATTTTAATGACTATATCAGTTAGATATTGTTGATTAAATTGGAAATATAGTGTTATTTCTTGATTGGGAATTATTTAATTGTCCTTGGATGGATTTAAAAGGAACTGATATCTATTCTTACCTAAATGCAACTTTTAAGTTGAAATGTGCAATTAGTTCATACTTTGGGTTAAGATGAATTTTTAATTGACATTAAAAGGATTAGGAAGAACATGATTCCCTAACTGATAGGTATTCAGGATTAGTGTGGAAGCTAAGGAATATCAATTAACTTAGGAGTAACCGAACTTCATTTTCGAACTCCATTAATAGCCTCGTATGTTAAATTCAGAAAGTAAGGATATGGGATAAATATATCCAGGGCTAATAGACCTTAACTATGTAAGGTTAAGGAGAATAAATGAATACATTTATTGGGAATTAGACCTCGTTTAAATGACATCTAATAAGCTGGAATTCTGAATTTAGTTACAGTTGTGAAAAACTTGGTTAAGTTTAATAGGTTAAACTTATCACGTCCAGATTCAGTAATGGGCTGCTTAATCCAATGATTAAGAAGAGAACCAAGTAGATAAAATGCAACCCTTCGGTATGAAGGAGAAGATGCATAGTAAGCTAGAAGACGGATTTAGTCTCTCTTAGCTACATACAACTGTAACAGAACGAGGATAAAGGATCAAAGCATGGTTGCTGAAAGTTGATCTTAAATATTAAGATCATATCCAAATCACTTGAGCGGGTGATGTGTACTCGATGGGAGGATTCCGTAGACATTGACATACGCCAGTTTATAAAGACGGTGTCTTCATGAAGATGGGGTCTTCATGATGACACAATGTTATAGCCGACTTATTACAATGCCCTCCCGAATTAAAACATCAAGAATACATAGGTGAATGTGAAGTTCTTGGTGGGAATAGGAGTATGATCACGTATATGAGTGACTCGAAGGACTAAAGATAACTAGACACACGGAGTCATGGGGAACGACACCGTATGTCTCGTGTATATTTAGTCACCATGAGTGCCTTCCTATATTTGTTCATATTGCTAGTTGGAAATTGGAAGTTTGTATCGACCTTAAATTGAAAGGATTTGGTAGGAACCAGAAAGACCATTCTAGATAACAGGTGAAGTGAGGTGAAGGACATATTCCATTGGTGTGTATCACATCCAGGAATATGATCATGTAAAGCATGTGAAAATCTTTGGCCAAAGTATCGCAAGTGCTAGTTGCGTTGTCCTAATCACTTAATTTAAGATGCAGGATGTCAGATGAATATCAGTAACAGATATTCAGATAGGCTTCTTAAATGGATCACTTCGATAACCAGAAACGGTTAAGAGAACTTGTATATATAATATACTATGCATGAATGAACATGAAGGATCGGTAGTTGCCGAGTCATGAAATGAGAGATCGTTGAAACTCCGAGCCATGAAAATGGGAGATCGGCAGTTCTTCGAGTCATTTACAGTAGCATATAGAATCTGTTATAAGATTGAATGGCACTGAATGTGTGTTCCATATTGCAAATATGTGAACAAAGAACATTAGTTTTAAAAGGAAATTGTGTGTTCCAAACTGTATTGTTTGGGTAGAGAACAATTATTAAAACTTGAACGTGTGTTTGAATTATATAATTCATAACAGAGAACGTTATACAAAAAAAAAAATCCCTTGTTCTAGTATCTTAAAATGGGGATGTTACATTTTTCCTCTAATCTATCCACATTTAATATATTTCCATCATCTCCATTGACATTTGTGAAATTCCGCTCTCTTCACAGTTTTCCTTCACAAAATGATCAAAAATATAAAACATCAAAAAAATCCAAAAATCCAAAAAAACATTAAAACATTAAAAAAATCAAAGCTACAAATGTCGAAATTGGAATCGAGATATTGCATACACAAGGATTTTATTTCCTTTTTTTCCATATCCTCCGCAAATCACCCATCATTTTCATACCTTGGGAACATACTAATCCCGAGACAAATTGATGAGCCAATGGCACAAATTATGATATAAAATAAGGACTAAAGAAAGAGTTTGAGAAAGCTACATACAACACTTGGAAACATACTAATCCAATGTTATCACTAGGATGAAAATTAATTACTCCTTGAAGTGAATATTTAATAGGTAATAAGTGAAGACACAACAGCCAATGTGTAGGAATGATTGATTTTGATAGTTTATGGGTGAACGTAGGGTGGAAGGAGAGTCGTAAATTTCTCTATTACAAGCCAGAATCCATAACCCTAATGGGTATGTATTTGATTCTAGTCTTTTTATTTCTCTACTTATAACAAGGCATATATAGCCTCAATAGAGATACTAGAAATACCCCCAGAGAGATTTTTGTTTCTTTTATTTTTTATTTTTATTTTTGATTGAATTTGTATTTCTTTCTAAATATTATTTCAAATATGTCAATTATTTTGATAAAGGGTTACAAACCAGTAATGGCTTGATGGAAGGATTTGGAAGTGATTATGATAATTACATTGACTAATATCAACAGCTACACGCAAAGGTATTTGCAATAAGTTTATTAAATGTATGATAGTGATAGGATCTCTAAGAGGTCAATTGTCATTTAATTTTACCAAGGTGATGAAATATTAAGGTCAAATGGATATAATAGAGATCAATGTCACATAGTGAGTGCGAATAGACTAACCAAAATGTCATTGAAGGGATGAAAATGATGGGTGATTTTTTAGATGAATGGAAAGAAGGAAAGAACATTTATGTGTATGTAATACCTTATTGAAATTTTTATTCTTGTACCTTAGAATTATTTGTAATGTTTTAATGTTTTCTCTTTTAATCCTCTAAGATTTTAGTCCTTCTTTAATTTTACCAAGGTGATGAAACACCAATGTCAAATAGATACAATAGAAACCAATGCCACACAATGAGTGTGAATAGAATAACCAAAATATCATCAAAGGGATAAAAATGATGGGTAACTTTCTTAGGAATGGAAAGAAAGGAAATAACATCCATGTATGTAATACTTGATTGCGATGTCTAATGCTAGTAGTACCTTTGTTTTTTTGTAATTTCCCATTGAGTGTGCCATATGTATGCATGTTGAAACATTAAAATAAGCTATTTTAAAGAACCTAACTCAATTAGATACTAACTTAGTTAAATTTAAGCTAATACATCATGATAAAGCAAAAGGAAAGCTAATTAACTTGCATAAAACATGAACTCAACATTAAATGCAAACCTCCCTTTGATATTTGGATGTTATTTGGATTGTAGATACTTCCTTTAATGAGCCAAACGTAAACCACGCATGATCAAGGATTTCTCAAGCAAGAGGAAGAGATCTCATCAATTATGACTTAATTTTCATTTTTGAATCTTCTTTTACTACTCTTTGGAAAGTAGAAAATGGGGAGAGTTAACAAGCCTTCCAATAACATGAAATTATCTTCTCAAGTATAATGTTTGCAAGGAAATGGTGTAATAAAGGTGTTGATTGGTAAGAAGGTACTATGTTTCTTCTATATTATTGGTGAACTAATTTTTAATGATACAAATTATGTGTTTCTAACAACACTCATGGGGCTACACCCCTTCTTGTTTTGTATGGGGAGGCTCCCATTATTGAATGTAAACTAATATATTTCAATGGGGTGGCTAAATAGGCCAGGAATCACACAAGAACACTTCACTAAAGATATGAAATTTTTTTATACTATGTACAAGGGAGGAATTTGTAGTGATGAGGGATAAAGAAGAAATTAGGAGAGGGAAGGTTATTTTTGTGAGTAAACACTCGCAAAGTTCACACATAATAATCGAACTAGATTCATATTAAATTATAATAATGCAAAAATTTAGGCAAGACTAAAAACTAGAGACATAAAATTCTTTAGATTGATCAATCAAGGATACAAGATTCCTTCATGATCACTATGCTTGAAAAGTGTAGAAAAGAGAAAGTATAGAGGACCACATTAGAAAGGGAAATGGAATAAATGTAGCTTTTATTTCTTGTGTTGGTGATACAAATTTCAACATCTAAATCACAATCCACAATTTCTAAAAAAGTAAGAATTTCAAGATTCCCTTGGAATGGAGAATCCATTCCAATTTATAGCATTGCAAATTGTCTCTTCATCTACCCCTTGCATGACCTTTCAAGTTATTATTACACTTGTGACTTTCCATCTTCCTAAGAAGTGAGAAAATAAGTCCCATTTTTATAAATAAAAAGGGACTTTTACAATGTAACATAAGGAAGTCACTTAAGTGAATAAGACAAATTATAATGATTGCTTACAATGAAGAATTAGAAAGAGGGAGAGAAGAAAGAGGGAGTGAGAGAGAAAGGAAGAAATGAGTTGACTAATAATTTGATGGAGGAGTTTCCATTCATGAATAATCAACTCTTGAAGGATCCCACGGAAGATATTATATGATGAAATATGTTCCTTTGACCTCCTTTCTAAATTTAGCTATCAGAATCGCTACCTTCTCCAAATGTGGGATCCGCACATGTTCCAATGTACTAAGCCAAGTCTCAGAATGCTACAAATCCTTCTACAATGTGTGAAAAAATTCTCATGGTCTTTTACAAGATTGGAAATAGATCCCTAATCTCTATGAGAGATTCCAAAGTATTCTCATTGAATGAAGAGGGATGTCCCTGCCTATTTGGACCAGCTCCTAAAATGCGATTAAGAGTCCTTCTGAGGGTGTGTTATCATTGAGTGAAGATGTTCCCAACTCTTGCACACTTTTGAAAATCTTATCCAAGATCCCAGATACATGTTCTTCACAGGCCTCAAGCTCAGAAATGGCCTCATTCAGCACATCACACCTTGCAATCATTGTGTGGGACCAAATGTGGGACAAGTTCTTAGCAATGGATGAAAACACATTATGATTCACCAAGAAGCAAGAGTCAAGATAGGTCATCTCAGAGACCAATGGGAGAAGACTTTCCCAAATGGCCCTTTCTTTCTCAATATCCTTCCTAGTATCCCTTATCTTTGACATAGTAGTCGAGACATATTAGAATAGTGAGAGAACCTTAGGAAGAAAATTCTTCCCCTTTTTAATAATCATGTCCACCCATTTATCATTGTCTCTTCCCTACATGATGAACACCTGAGCTCTTTTGATTGTCTAGGAATCAAATCTACAAATGGGAGAGATTGCTTTAGTTAGAGGCAAGGATGATGAACCTATTTTGAGAAAGGATAGTACATATGAAGAAAAGGTTTTTACATGCTCCTCCAATTGATCAATGGTCTTCTTTTACTCTTCATTCTATGTAAGTTTCCTTGTTGAAGAATCATGCAATAATTTAGCATCACCCTCATGAGTGGCTTGCCCAAAAGATACCTTCATCATTATTGGTATTCATTTTTGCACCCCGCAAAATGAACAATTTATGAGGTTTGAATGTTGATGGTTGATGGGTCCAACACTTTAAAATTTAATGAGTAACTCACGGTGATATGACAAGCCACGGTAAAGTTCTAACCTAAAAAGGGAAAGAAATGGCAGTAAAATGCCACCGATAGCATTTTATATGCTACCATTCGGTAGTAGGAACAGATGCTACGAGTTGGTATAACTTTCTCATGCTACCGTCTGTAGCGAAATTGGTAGCTTGCAGATAGGTAAATAACATAGACAAGCTAGTAGCATCCTTAGATGCTATCACCGGTAGCACTCAAAATGATATCGTTCGGTAGCATGTATGGATGTTACCACCCAATAGTGGATATTGAAGGTTATGGTAGAGGTAAAAATTCTACCAACCGGTAGAATTTTTAAGCTATTGGTTAGTTGCACAAGTGTGATGTTGAAGATAATTTAGGTGATAACAAAGGCATTGGTATCACTTGTACATATTCAACCGATGACAATAGATTTCAAGCGTATGGTCGCATTTATGCTACCAGCCAACACTAGAGATGATTATGCTACCATTTAGGAGTAGAAAATACATACCATGGAAGTGGTACAAGGTTGTTCAACGCTTAACTTATGGCCTCCCATACCTCTTTAATGAAACATGTCGGTTGGTGAGGTAATTTTGAGGCTCTTCATCTATATATTGTAAAATTCACCTCATTTTGGGGGATTCATTCTATTTTGCAAAGGAACTCTGTCAAAATTGTTCTAGAGCTATTGTGAGCTAAAGGCCTTGAATTTGGGCTTATTGTAAAGGATTTTTCCTTGTGCTATATTGTAATGGATTGTGCATGTTTTTAAGAAATAAAATTAGGTATTTTGTGGCTTTTCTTTCCCTAATTTGAGTTTTTATTGCATATTTTTCCTTCCATTACATTTGTAGGTATATTGTGCATGTTTATATCTCTTTGCAAGACCTTTAATTTGTTGTGCTTTATGAATCTAGGGAACTAATATTGTTTTAGTTGTGGCACTTCTACTCACCCTCCCTCACTTTGTTTACTCCCTATTTTTCACTCACTCAAAGTGTCTCACTCCCTTTCTTGGTGCATCACCTTCACTTAGAGTAGATTTATTTTATGTATCCTTTTATCCATGTCTCCTTGGAAATCATTAGGGTAGGATTAGTTTAGTTTTCCATTCTCTGCACTTTGGAGAAGTTGGCACTAGGTTAGGAGAAGAAATCTAGCTTTCTCTGGAGGATTATCCTACTTGCAAGGTCCCACACTGCAGATAATCCCATGTTATGCATGTTACATTGATTGTCTCACACACAAATCACAAGCAATAGGGGTGTTGTAATTTTGCACTAATAGTTTTGGCACACCCGGTGGGACCAAGAAGTCAATAATTCCATTTTATCAAGATTGGGTATGTGTCTTGGTGAATTTTCAGCCTTTGGAGGCTTTCTAGAAACACATCTGAATGACTCCAAGAAAACTTCAACTAGTTTCAGCAGTACTAGTGGACCAAGTACATGAGAAGGATCCAAACTCGGTCCAAAGAAAGAGAAGAAGGTGTCTTTGAATACTTACAGTTATCATCAGGAAGAGGAAGGAGAGGAAGAAGAGTACAAAGGTCTCCATCTCCACCAAATAGAACATTATCCACACCTCCACCTGGTAGGACCATTTCCTTTAATCAACTAGGGTTCTCAGGCCAATCAGGATGGCACATCAACACCACCACCACAAGGACCACCAAATCCCTTTGTCAATTTTACAGGGAGCAGTCCACTCAATCTCAATGCAAAAATCCAATCCCATTTGGTAGCATTGAAGAACATCCCATATTTCACTAGGGAGAACCATATGACCCCAATTGATCACATCCAAGACATTGCAAATGTTTGTGCCATTCATGAGATTGTTGATATGGATGTGGTAGTCAAACTTCTTTCCTCTTCTCTCAAAGGGAAAGCTCTATAGTGGTTCAAAAGCTTAGCACAGGGTCAATTCAGAACTAGAATGAACTATGCTCAAGACTTTATAACTAGTTCGGGGAAAGGGAAGACAACCTATCCCTTTTGGAACAGATGACTACAATCAAAAGAGTGCCAAATGAGTAAATGGTTGACTTAATTTCAGATTTCAAAGGACATGGGATAGGATTCCCATTTTTGTGAGACTAGTTGTTGAAGGTGCATTTCTCTATTTCCTTAAAGCTTTAAATTTTGATATATCTATTATGATACAATCCATGGGAGGGATAACCTTACCAAGAGCTTATGCCATAGCCATTAGGCTGAGAATTTCCTAATTCAAGTTGGTAAACTTGCACCTAGGCCACCTATGCCTATTTATCTAGAAATGGGGAATCCTAGTTCTAGTCAAGCTCCTACATTAGCCCCTATTCCTACCCTAGAAATCAAAGTTCTAATGAGGCTTCCACCTCTTCTTCTAGCACCTCAACTGAACTCCAAGAGGTTATGAAACAATTGTAAAACCTAGGGAATGAGTTGGTGACCCTCAAGAGGCAACAAGCCCAAAATTTTAGACCTTATCAGCCTCAAGCACAACCAAATAGGCCTCCATATCAGCCTAATAGACCTCCTTTCAAGATGCAAAAAAAAATCAAGGACAACCTCAAGCTGCTAGGCCATTTCAGCCATACAATCCTAATACACCTTCAACATCCTAGCCTTGGTTCCAACCCAAAATAACATTACACAAGAATATGAATGGTGTTTTCCTTATGGTCAACCCCATAATCAGAAACATGTTTCAATGGTATGTTAAACCAAGCCTTGATGGTACAAACTATTGGTGTGCCTCAAGAGACAAGCAAGAAGAGAATCAACAACAAACAACTACTCAGAGGCACCTTCAAGTGAGACCACACTTTTGAACTTGACAAGTAGAGGATTTTTGTGGTATAAATCAGTCTCCTTTTCAGGGGGTAGCAGCCAACACAAGGTCTAAGAAAATAAATATAGAGGGAGGAAAATCATCAAACATAGGTGTTTCTCAACCTTCTATCACACCCCAAGGAGTTGGTAGCTCTAAATCCAAGCCCCAGGTTCACAAAATCAGCCTAGAATGCCCATTGTAGCAACTCAGGTACAGGAAAAGGTAGTGTCAAAGTAGGGGACATAGAAGGACAACCCACCTTCATTCAATATCATTGACCACATGAAGAAAACAAATGTAAGCATCTCTATGTGGGAATATTTGAAAATTTGGGACAAAGGGATCTTTTACAAGCAGCCATAGCTAACTTTCCCATCTCAAATGAGTCACCCAAGGATCAAGAGAATGTCCTCACCAATGCAATGTACAACAAAAGGAAGGTCAACCAAGAATAAATATGAATCCTCCACCATTTTATATATCCTAATCATTGGAAACAATCTTTTTCACAATTGCATGATTGATTCGGGAGCAAGCAGTTTTGTGATGCCCAAGAAAATAGTTGATCAGTTGGGCCTTCAATATGAAGTCATTTCTAGAGGTGTAGTGTAATTAGATGGAACATAGTGAAAACTATCGGTGTGATCAAAGGTTTGAGCCTTACACTGCATGCATGCCCAAATGTCACAATATTGCAAGATGTGTCAGTTATTGATTTGCCTCCACTCTTTTCTCTATGTTTGTCTTGAGACTTCATGACTAAAATTGGGTACCTATCATAAGTTGATTGGTCACACATGCTTTTTAGAACAAGGTATGGAGCCAAGGCTACAATGGTCTGAACCTATTGCAAACTTCCATATTGAGCCTCATGTACCAAGTCCAATCAATGCAAATTTTCTCATCTTTTGATCAAGAATATTGTCCAAGCACTCAAGAAGCAGATACTAAGGTTGGAAACATCCTCGATTTAACATTGGATGAGTGGGATCACAAAAGGCATGCTTTTGATCCATACAAGGAAATGGAAGAGGTTGAATTGGGTATTTATTTCTTGCACAAAGAAGATCCACCTCTCCCTAGCATCACCAAAAGATGAAAAAGATGACAATGAGGTTTGGCAGCTATTTTTGATGGTTCAAGAAGTAGACAAGGTGTTGGAGGAGGAGAAATGCTTGTGTCACCTCAAGGTATGAAGTACTACTCAAATTTCCATTTTTTAGTTTGCATGTTCAAATAATACAGCTGAGTATGAGCTTTGATCCATGGATTGCATTGGGAAAGAAAGAGGGGTATAAAAACTTGCAAGTGTTTGGGGATAGTGAGTTAATTGTCAACCAAGTTAGAGGAAAACATGCTGCTAAGAATGATCTACTCAAAGCCTATAAGAATAGAGTATGGGATAAATTGAAGACTTTGAAGCATTCAATATTTAGGCCATATCGAGGAAGAAGAATGAGGTTTCATGAGATAGGCTTGTGAATGTTGGAGCAACATTTGATGTGGTGGATAGTATCAAGAGGGATAAAACACAACCACATATTCATGTAATTGTGAGGCCAGTTATACCAAAAATAACACAAGTTGGCATGTATTTGAGAATGATCAACATATCATTAATTTTTTACAAGAGGAGGCTGAGTTCTCACTAAAAATCAAGAGAAATTGGAGCAGTAGTATGGGGATCAAGTGGTGTAGTTGTGGAAAACAAATTGCCAAAGGGTTTAGTGACTCTTGAGTCAATATTCAACCCAAATGATCAATTCCAAAAGAGAAGGCCAACATTAGGTAAAAGGGAAGATTCAGAGCCCATTTTGGTTGGAGAGGGTAAAATGCTCCAAATTGGCAAAGGTGAGCATGGATCAAGAAAAATATGAATTCATATAACTTTGCCAAGAGTTCTCTAGAGATGTATTCACTTGGAGCTATGAGGATTTGAAGGGATTTAATCCTAAGTTGGCACAACACATGATTGAACTAGATCTAGGAGCTAAACCCATTAGGAAAAAGAAAAGACTAGTCAACCCCATATTGAGCCTCTCATGAAGAAAGAGTTGAATAAACTAATAGAGGCAAGCATCATATTTCCGATCAAACACTCGAGTTGGGTTGTGAATCTGGTGTCGGTTAAGAAAAAGAATGGAAATCAGGTTGTGCATGGATTTTTGGGATTTAAATAGGCCTCCCTCAAAGACCACTACCCACTTCCTTCCATGGAGTAGATATTGTAGGTAGTGGTTGGTTTAGAAATATTCTCCCTCTTGGATGGATATTCGGGCTACAATCAAGTCATGGTGAAAGAGGAAGATCAATTTAAAATGGCCTTCACCACAAAATGGGGCACTTATGCCTATAAGAAGATGCCATTTGGGTTGTCAAATGCCGAGAGAAACATTTTAGAGGGCCATGGATATGGCATTCAAAGGGATTTTGAAAAAATAGTGCTTTTTCTATCTAGATGACATCATTATGTTTTCCAAAAATGTAGAAAGCCACCTCTTTCATCTCAGGAAGGTCTTCAGAGGTGTAGGAGATTTGGGGTATCTTTGAATCCCAAAAATGCATATTCCTAGCTCATGAAGGCAAGCTCTTAGGCCACATTGTGTCTAAAGAGGGATTGATTATTGATCCAGAGAGGGTAGAATCTATTCATGCATTGCCATTGCCAAGTCACAAGAAGGCTCTCCAAATTTTTTTGGGGAAAATCAATTTTGTTAGGAGGTTTGTTCCTAACTTTGCTAAGTTGGTCAAGCCATTAACATTGATGTTGAAGAAGAGCATGGATTTCAAATGGACTGAAGGAAAATAAATCTTTGAAGCTATAAATAGGCTATTACACAAGCCCCAACCCTCATAAATCCATATTTTTCAAAGGACTTCACCCTCTATGCTTTTGGTGGCACAAATGTAATATCTGCAATACTAGTACAACTAAACCAAGAAGGACTAGAGAACCTATCACATTCTTTAGCCAGGGCCTTGAAGATTATGAGGTAAGATATTCATTCATTGAGAAACATGTCCTTGTTGTGATTAGAAGTTTAAATAAATTCAGGCATCTAGTGTCAAATAACAGAATTCATTTACTAGTTTCACATGCGGGTGTGAAATATTTTCTCTTGAACAAGGACCTCAATGAGAAAAGGGTTGGTTGGATAACCAAGGTCATGGAGTATGACATTGATATTAAGGTGACCAAATTGGTTAGGGGTAGAGGATTGTGTGAACAATTGGTTTCAAGTCAACATGTAGATCAAGAGGCCACCTTGGTAGTTCTAGATGATCAAGTGCAAGAAGCCAATTCCTTACCCAATCCTTGTTGGACTCAAGATATAGTATACTTCCTTCAAATAGGTCAAATCCCTCAAGGTTTGAGTAAGGCCAAGAGAAGGTATTTTAGGATGCAAACTATACCCTATGTGCTTATAGATAATATTTTATTCAAAAGGGATGTGCATGGTGTCCTCCTAAGATGCATCAAAATAGATCAAGTGGAGAGGGTATTACATGAGTTTCATGATGGAGAGATAGGTGGCCATTTTCCCCAAGGATAATGGCTCTTAGAATTATGAAGGTGGGGTATTATTGGCCTAACCTCTTTAATGATTATTATGCATGGATCAGAAATGTAAGAAGTGTGCCTTCTTCATAGGTAAAGAGAAGTTAGCAAGCCCTTCCACTCCACCCCATTTCTATAAATGAACCATTCATGCAATGGGGGTTGGATTTCATTGGGGTAATTAATCCAAATTCTAGCTTGGGCCACAAGTGGATCCTCATAACCATAGATTATTTCACCAAGTGGACCGAGGTAGTGGCACTTAAGGAAGCAAATGAGTCTAGCATACTAGATTTTATGAAGGGATAATAACAAGATTTGGGGTATCCTGACCACCATTATATCAGACAATTATTTGGCATTTCTTGGTTCCAAGATCACATAATGGGCTATTAGGAATGGAGTATACCTCAACACCTCATCAAATTATTACCCTTAGGGTAATGGCCAAGGATGATTCCACCAACAAAAATATTTTGAAAATCATAAGGAGGACTCTAGATGAGAACTAGAGAACATGGCACACCAAGTTGAAGTCAGCCTTGTGGGCTGATAGAATTACTCCCAAGAGGTCAACGAAACTCTCCTTATAGGTTGGTCTATGGTAGGGAAGCAAAGTTGCCAATATCCCTAGAGCTACCAACATTGGAGCTTATCAAGTAGCTGGAGTTGTTTGAGTTTGATGCCATGGAAGTTAGGTATGCAGAACTCATGGAGTTGGAGGAACTGAGGGACAAAGTGGTGCAAATCATGGAGAAGGATCAAAATTTGATCAAGAGGTGCTTTGATAAGAAGGCCAAAAATAGAACCTTCAAAGAGGGGACTTGGTCCTAAAATGGGATGTAGACAGGGCCAAACCAGAAGACACTCCAAGTTTGATGCAATATGGAGTGGCCCTTACATGATTTAGAATGCAAGAGTAACAATGCTTTCCAACTATCCAAGTTGGATGGAGAAGAATTACATATTCTAGTCAATGGAATCTATCTCAAGCATTGTTACTAAAGTGAAATATTTTCCTTGTACATATTAGTTTAGGATTTCTATTCCTCCAAGTGCTTGTAGCACATTGCTTTGTTTTATTTTAGGTTTTTTTGTAATAAGTGTTGGTGCACTCTCTACATATTCCATTTGGGATGTGTATGAATTTATTGTTTGTATATAGTTGTGCCTTTTTTCTCTTACACTTTCCAGTTTTAGGAAAGGTCTTGTGATGAGAGAAATTAGTCTCTAACCCAAGGTTTTGAGAAATGACAGGCCCCAGCAGTGTTTCAAAGTTTGAGGGGTGAATTTTTAGGTGTCAGATCAGTTTTAGACTTCAGAATGACTCCATGCCCAATGGACACAACAAGGTCACTGGTCTTTCAGATCTAGCAGGAAGATCACCCCCAAGTCACCAATTGTTATCCATTTTTTGCACCCCTAAAAATGGACAACTTATTAGGTCTAAATGTTGGTGGTTGATGGGTGCAACACTTTGAAATTTAACAAGGTAACTCATGGTGAGCTCGAGAGCCATGGCGAAGGTCTGAGCTGAAAAGGGAAAAAAAAATGGTAGTAAAATGCCATCAAAATAGGTGGCACTTTTTTCTTAATATAGCTTATTTATATGTAAAAATAATGGTAGCGGGAAAATGGTAAAGTCACGACGTTATGGCCAACGAGAAGAGAGCATCGATAGTATCTTTAGATAGCTACCAATAGCATGTATAGGATAGTGAAGGTTCTAGTGAAAGTGGTCAAAAGTGGTCAAGAATGCTACCGGTTAGTAGAATTTTTAAGACTACTGATCGGTTGCACAAGGAGATGTTGAAGAGCATTGGAGTGAAAAAAGTGCATTGGTAGCACTTTTATGGATGGATGGATCGTACTTATGACAATAGATTTTAAGCTACTGACTGGGAGTGGGGAAAGCATGTTACCATATGGTCACATTTATGCTACCTGGCCTGACACCAAAGATGATTATGCTACCATTCGGGAGTAAAAAATATATCCAATGGCCGAGTGCAGAATGAACCAGACATTAATGGAAGCGGTACAAGGTTGTTCAACTACCACTTAATGAGGTATGGCACCCATGACTTCCCATGTAAGAAAAGTACCAAATTTGTATGGCCTCCCATACCTCTTTAATGAAACTTGTTGGTTGGTGAGGCAATTTCAAGGCTCTTCATCTATATATTGTAAAATTCACCTCATTTTGAGGGATTCATTCTATTTTGCAAAGGAACTCTGTAAAAAAATTTTCCAGAGCTATTGTGAGCTAAAGGCCTCAAATTTGGGCTTATTGTAAAGGATTTTTCCTTGTGCCTATATTGTAATGGATTGTGCATGTTTTTGAGCAATAAAATTAGTATTTTGTGGATTTTCTTTCCCTAATTCAAGTTTTATTGCATCTTTTCCTTCCATTATGTTTGCAGGTATATTGTGCATGTTTATATCTCTTTGTAAGACCTTTAATTTGTTGTGCTTTATGAATCTAGGGAATAAATATTTTTTACTTGTGGCACTTCTACTCTCCCTCCCTCACTTTTTTACTCCCTATTTTCACTCACTCAAAGTGTCTCACTCCCTTTCTTGGTGCATCACCTTCGCTTAGAGTAGATTTACTTTTATGCATATCATTCTATCTTTGTCTCCTTGGAAAGAATTAGGGTAGGATTAGTTTAGTTTTCCATTCTCTACACTTTGGAGAATTTGGCACTAGGTTAGGAGATTTATTCAAGTGCTTCAAGGAACACTTGGCTCTATTGGATGATTAAGATACTTGGAAAGGATCAATATTTCCTTGTTCAAGTTTTTTTAGATGATGTAATCCAACCTTAGGTGTCTTATAGACCTTCACACAAGGAGGTACCTCAACATCATTAGCATATTAATTTTTCTCTTTCCTGAAATGCCCATTATTCTTTCTTCAAAATCACATGTTTCTTGAGCATTCCATGAAATTAAGGAAAGAGAAGATGATTGACTGTACAAATACAAGATATAAATGAGGATTTTATGGTGTGTGTGAAATTTGAATTTGATAATAGCACTTACTATTTTTAGTAAGTCACACCTCACCCTTAGTTACTATTTTTAGCCAATTTTCACATTTTACAATTTTTTGAGTTTCGAGACCTAGAGAATTGCATTGAGATTCCAAAATTGTTTCTTCTTTGTCTTAAAACTTACTATTTTTAGTAATTATTATATGCCAACTTACTAAAAATATAATTATGCTTTCCCGGTGTCCATTTGAGGTGAAAAATGTTTCATTAGATTAGTTTTTTTTCTATGAATTCATTCTCCAATTTTCAAGTCTTTTTGATCTCCATATTTTCCAGGATCTTAAAAGGAAAGTTCTTCTCTGAAATTTTCATAGTTCTAATGTGAAAAAACTAGGGAACCAATGTACATTAATTTTACATCATCTCTAAGGCGTTCAGGAGTAGGATCTTTAGGAAAAGGTTTAAGGAAAATGGAGCCAAAATGAAGGAGATATAAGAAAAAGGGGGTTTTTGGCAATCATGGTTCCGGAAAAATCGGGCAGTATAATAGCAATACAACAGAAATGGGGGAAGAAAAATATTAAAATGATTCAAAATGACTAAGTTATTATTTTAAAGTCACCTTCTCCAAGTTAAATCACATCTTGACTCACCCTCTTAAATCACAACAAAAATGGGGGAAGAAAAATATTAAAATGATTCAAAAATGAATAAGTTATTATTTTAAACTCACCTTTTCCAAGCTAACTCACATCTTGACTCACCTTGTTTAACCTTGGTTAACTAGCAAGAGAGCATGTGTTATAACTTTCTAAATGGGTATGATATGTTCTCATGTCCCTTACCACATTTATTAATGGAAAAAGGTACATCATGGGTGAAAAATTCACCATGTGGTGAGGTATCATGAGAGGGGGTCTAAAAATTCAAGTTGTGAAGTTGAGTGTGCAAGCTTAGTGAGTGGGTTATGAATATCAAGTGACAAAATTTCTCTATCCCCCATGGTGGCAAAACTTACTAAATTGGTCAGATACCCCCTTATATCCCTTGTCACATTTATTAAGGGAAAAATGGGACAAAAGGACATCAGTGTATTTAAAAATATGTCATGGGTTGTGATTCTCATGGGGAAGGGGTCAGGTTCAAGCTGTGAGTTGAAGACTTGTTTCTAACACATGATGTTGTGTTTTAAGTGATGAAAAGTTGTTCCTCCACATGGTTGTGCATTTTTGTTTCCCTATTGGCGAGGAAATTTATTAGGTGGACAAATTTGTGAATTCCTTGCCAATGCTCTGGGAATCTATGTCCCTCTACTTAACCGGTGTAGTTGTCATATATGCATGCGTGAGAAAATGTGAATTACTTGTGGGGGCCTTCTAATTGAGGATCCAACAGGGGCACTCCACTAACCCTACGGAAAATGCTTGCAGTTATCTGCAAGGGGGAATTTGCTATGAAGGTGGGAAAGGGAGTGAGAAATGAGATAGGGGAAAACTAATGTTGAGGTAGGAAATCGATTCCTGCACACATTAGTCAGAAACTTTAACACATGCATTTGTGAGAAGAAACAACCCTACAAATGGCAACAAGATGAGATAAGATTGTGAACTCAAAGTTTCTAAGATCTACTCATCAAAGAGGTTACAAAATCGTTCTTCTTGTATTGATGCTTAAATTTTTTTGTACATAATGTGGGGATGGAAGGAATTTAAGAATGGAGGGAATTAGAAGAAAAAGGTTGTCTCCTTTGCTTTCTCTAAGTACAATGCACTCATGAGTTTACAAGATCAATTTCCATCCCCTTATAATGACTTTTAGAGTCCATGATATAGCCCGCAAGAAACGGTTACACTTCCTTGAGCCAGCAAGAAACAATTACAACCTATTCTAACTATTTGTGCCCCTTCAAATTCTTGATTCACAGAGAAACACTTATGGTGGAAAGAAATAGTTTGAAATATTCGGTCGTTACATTATTTTGTCAGCTACAACATGGGTCGTTCTATTTTCTCTTACAACTTTAAATATGGACCACCCACGTGGAAGGAATTTATTGGAATGGGCTTACAGATGCTTTAATTATCTATCTTTTGTTTGGAGGGGCCATATATCTGACCCCGGATGTGTTGTGGGCCAACACTCATTTAGAACCTTCCTCTAGTTTGTCTTTGAAGTTGCACTGAGCTAACATGTGGAAAGCTCCTCTGGTTCCTTCATACTTAGCCAATTCGGGCTCTATTCCTGTTTGACTCATGTTAACCCCTTGACATGTGAGGAGCTAGCGCTGATTTGATTTTCTTCTTTAGAAGTGCCTTCTAAAATTGTGCTAGGCTGAAATGTGTCTCCTTCCATCGGGGTTAGAATTTTTAATTGCCAACTTTGTCTCTCCAATGACTTTGACGATGTGGCGAGATGGCGCTACTTGGGGACTGACCCTTGGGTTTTTCTTTTGAAATGACATCGTGCTGACGCATGACAACCTCTACCGATCCTGATGTGGCAAGTCAACACTCATTTGAAGATGGGCCCTTTCGGTTTCATTTCTGAAATGCATCGTTGAGGCACGTGGAGGCTTCGCACTGAACCGCTCACACCTAGTCAATTTCAACGATCGACTCTGTCCCTTTTTGGACCTAGGACATGTGGAGGATTGGTGCAATTTTGATAACTACCCCCATCTTTGAATCTTGAAATTACACTGATGAAGTACATGGATCCATCTGCTAAGCCTTCCATACTTAGTTGATATTGGCTCATTTTTTCTTCATTTTGGACCCTGGACACGTGGAAATCCTGTGCCCATTTAAGGACTATCCCTGGGACTCTGCCATCGAAGTTGTGTCATTTGGACACGTGGAAGCTTTCGTTGAACCTTGAAATATGAACTAACCATATCTAATCAGAGATGCCTACATACTACCCCTGGATGTTGAGGCAAAATTTAATAGGGAAGATCTACCTGTTAGTCCTGATTGTGGAAAAATGCAGAGAAGAAGAAAACTCCACCATTTCATACCTGATCCTTAAATTTTTCTTTCATGAACCAAGGAATTGAAAACAAGACAAATTTAAATGATCCATGATCATAAAAATATTGACAATTTCATTCAAATGAGGACAATAGTAAGATTTTCACACATCTAGAAAGGAAAATAGAAAATTTATCAAAACAAGCAGGCTGGGTATTTGAAACAACTATAGTACATGGATTTTTCTATCTCTTTGAACTTTTAACTTGGCTTAAATACTTTAGGAGGGAAAGATCTTGAAATTTTGAATCTAACTTGGAAAATGAAAAGTGGTTTTCGGGAGAAAACAGATGGCTCTAGCTTGGGGACATGACATGTACTGAGCATGGCAAAGACGTGGTATGAGGATCCAAAATCTCAATTTTTAGACCGTATAACATTAACCAGTGCCTTATCCATTGGGCCTTGTAGATTCATATATAATTTTGAGAAAGAAAGATCATAATAATGAAACACACAAGAACACAGAAGGAAGGAAACACATGGCCCAAAAAACAAGGGGAAACAAAACCACACAATGGAAAGGGAAACACATCAAGAAAACACCTATGGTACAAGGGGGAAAATCCTCTTTCACTAATGATATAGTTTCAAGTATATCCCACTTCAAGGAAATTCCAATGGTGTTCCATCTAAGTATAAGAGGAGAAAAACATTCTCACCACAAGCTCCATGAATTTGGAATGGGTCGAGCCATAATGAATCAAACCTTCCATGGCTACCCTTTGGTTCTTTTCTCTTGTCCCACAAAGAGGACAAAGTCTCTAGCTTATAATTCTCTTTCCTTTTCCCTCTTGTCAAAGATCTTCTTCACTTTCAATTGGTGTTCTTTGATTTGATCCACCACCTAGAATCTATTTTCTTCTAGCTTCTCTAGAAATAGGATCCTTTTGTCTATAGAATATTTGTATTAACCATCTTCTATCTCCTGTAGCAACTTCAGAGTGGCATCTCGATTGTGAGGGTAATTTCTTCTTCAACTCCATACAATGCTTGGAATGGAGACATACCTATCACCTTCTTTGGAGTGATCCTATCTACCCATAATGCATCATATAAACTTTTGTGCCAATTCCTTTGATTCTCATCCACAAGCTTGCAGAAAATGGTCATAATGTTCTTTTTGCTTGATTTAGCCTATCTATTTCCTTGTGAATAGTAGTCGAAGAATGAGCTAGGGAGATTCCTTAATTATAGTAAAACTCAGGTAGCTCTCTTCAAGAGAAATAGGCAGCATTATCTACTACAATCTTTTGTGCAACTTGAAAACAGACTATGATATTATCCTTGATGAAGTTGCATATTGTTTCGTTGTTGGCTTGTTTGGCCGTAATGGCTTCCAGTCATTTGGTGATGTAATCTATTGTTGTGATTCCATAGGTATGCCCCTCACTTGAGTGAGGGTTTAGAACACCAATGAATTCCAGCCCCCATTATTGAAATGGTTCTTTAATAACCATAGGCCTGAGTGGTAATACAGAGAGTCATGGTCTTCCAATGAATTGTTGGCATGCTTTGCATTTAGAAACCCAATCTTGAGTTTCTGTAAATATGGTGGGAAAATAATACCTTCCTCAGAGGATCTTGTGTGTAGTGACCATCGTTGAAAAATGTCCACCACATGCTTGGTCATGGTATGCTTCAAGGAACTTTTCTTGTTACTCTTTATCTACGCACCTAAGGAAACAACCATCCAGGCCTCTTTTGTAGAGTGTAAGATTCCAGATTACAAATTTAGAAATTTGTCTTCAACTTGAGTGTTCTCCTTTTCCTTTAATCAATATGGGGAGGACATTCTCCATAAGTCAAGTAGTAAGAAATATCAACTTACCACTCATCGGTAGTGGTGACAAAGTAACATGTGGGTTGTCTTCTAAACAAGTTGAACTTTGAGTGTTTCATCTTCAGAAATCAACTTGAACAAGCCATTTCCCTTACCAGATTGGAGGGTCAAATCTCCAAGTCATATTATTGAGTCTTTGTAATCCAATTTCCTCTTTTAGCTCCAAGATCTTGTTGTGTTAAGATGGACTTGATTGCACTTCCAGGGACCATCACCATTGTATGAGAATTGAGGATGTAAAACCTGAAGTTTTTTACATCCTTGACCACTACATAGGCATGCTTCTCCAATTGGTTGTACTTTAGGTCATGCTTCTTCAAAGGACAACTCATGAAAGTAATAGGTGCTTCAACATCTTCATCATTTTTCTGAACAAGAACAATAGAGAGTGTATGCTCTGATGCATAACAATACATGATGAAATCTTTGTTAAAATCTAGAGACACAAGGGTTGGAGCCTTGGAAATGGATTTCTTGATCTCTTCAAATGTTGCCTTCCCTTCATTGTTCCATTTGAAACTTTCTTGAGGTTTCATCATGGAAGTGATGTGTTTTGTCAATTCAGCAAAATCAGGCACAAAATGATGAAGAAAGTTTACTTTTCCAAAGAATGAATGAACTCCCTTCTTACTTGTGGGTAGGGCTAAAACTTGAATGGGTCTAACCCTCTCAGGATCAATGTGTGCTCCATGTTTGTTCACAATGTGCCCCAATAAATTTCCTTCTATGACTCCAAAAATGCACTTTTTGGATTTAGTGATATGTCATGTTTCCTACACCTTGCAAGTACATGTTCCAGTGATAGATATGATCCCCATTTTCTTTGAAAATATTGTGAGATCATCCAAATATATGACAATACAATGCTTCAGACCTTTGAATGCCAAATCCATCACCCTTTGGAATGTAGCTCTTGCGTTGATTAGGCCAAAAGACATTCTGTTGTATGCAAAAGTGCCCCAAGGTATTATAAAGGTTGTCTTAGTGCGGTCCTCCTCTACCACTTTGATTTGATTATATCATGAGAATCCATCCAATAATGAAAGCATTTCAAATCCAATGAATTTTTGTAGGATATGGTCCATGATAGGAAGAGGATAATTGTCCTTTAGTGACACCGGTTCAGTTGCGATAATCTACACATATCCTTATTTCACCATTATTCTTCCTCACCGGCACAATGTTAGCTACCCACATTGAATGGTGGATGGGAAAATGATCCTTGCATTAAGCATCTTCATTACTTCCTCCTTGATGGTATCAGTAATCTTTGGGTTGTACGGCTTTTGTTTCTTTCTGAAGGGCTTAACACCCTACTTCAAAGGAATTGAGTGGTGAATTTCCTTTTGTTGGAAGGATTTGAGTTCATCATAAGAGTAGGACAAGATATCGAGTATTTCTTGAGAAAGAAACAAACCTTCTTTTTTATTCGGGTGAGCAACATTTTCCAATATTGACCATCCTTGGCTCTTCGGGGGTAGCAATGTTTTCTTTATCAAAATCAGTGGGCATCAAGAAGATTGCTTTCCTTTCTCTTGAATGAATCTGTCATGTTTGTCAAAGAGGTCTTCTAAAGATACTAGGCCTTTCGGAATTTTGTTCCCTTTCAATTTTATTATTGCCTCATCATCAATCCCTTCAATTCCTTCTTTCTCTTCTTTGGGGATGCTTCTCAATGTGGATTTTCACCTCCTTCGAAGAAGAGACTATATAAATTATCTCTTCGCTATAAAAAGGATAGAATTTGGTTATCATCATTGAAGACTTGCTAATGGTTTGTATTGTCGAGTACACTAGGCCGGATACCATTTCGATGGTCACTTTATCTTTACCAAAAGAAGGATGAGTTGTAACTAGGGAAGCTGAAACTTTAAGAGAATCATCCTTTTCAATATTTTCCCTTAGAATAGCTTCAATAGAAAATGCATCAAAAGATTCAATGTAGTCCCACACTCTATTTCTATAATGTCTGAGTCTTGGATTCTTCACTTGATATCATTGGCGAACCTATTTTACTACAACCTCTACATCACCTTGGCATCTCAACTTCTTTAATCCCATGTCCTTTGCTACATTCATGCCTAAGAGAAATGTTTCATACTCTACAATGTTATTTGTATTATCAAATTGCAGCTTGTAGGCAAAAGGGTACTTGTTATTGCGAGACTCAGCAAAGACCCCGGATGCGATTAGGCTTCTAGGTTGATCACTCTAGCATCTAGTGTGATTACACAACATGGAAACCTCTCTCCAATCATGGGACTTGTGAAACTGAGAGAGGAATCTCCAGATTAGAGGCTGGTTCCTCAAACTCCTCTGATTTAGATCTATATTTTTACAAAACTACAGAGGTTTGAAACCTAATCCTACTCTAAAATCCAAGGAGACAGAGATAGAAAGTGCAAAAATGAAACTAAACTAACAGGTGATACACCAAAAGGAGTGGTGAAACATTTCTGTCAAGCAAATAGACACAGACCAAAGTTTACAACATAAAACATACACAGACTGATCAGATATAATTCAGAATTTGAAATGAAGCAAATAATACAAACAGAGGACTGAAAACCATTCACAGAGTTTGCATTATCATTTCCAGTGTCAAAAACACGCATTACACCCTCAGAGAGGTAAAAGAAAACTATTACAACCTTTGGAGAGGTCTGATCCTTGCTTCAGTCACTTGCTGGAGCTGAAAGAAGAAGTTGCTATGTCAAAAAGTTCCCCCTTGGAAATGAGCCAAATCTGGCTTTTTACATTGCATGGGTCGAGCCCAGGGGACAGAAAATGTACAAAACATGGGAGCCCATCCCTCCTTGACTACAGATGCATTAAAATGGCATGGGGGGACCTTACAAACCCATACCCTGTCATTTTGACCGGAATACAGGAGAAGGTGACCCATTCTGCATTAAATCTGGTCGCTGAAATATCACTTCTGGCCATGAACATGCGTCAGAGCTGTTTCTCGATTTTCTCTCTCTAGACTACACCAAAACTCGAGATTAACCCTAGAATCATGTAGAGAATTTCACAAGATTTCCGTTGATATAAAGAACGTGCCAATCGAGCTCTGGATCAAAAGATATGGAGATCTGAAGATCTAGGGCACAAAACAGATGAAAACGGATTTTTAAATTTCTTCCCGCGCTCTGCCACCTGGATGACACGTGGCATGCATTGATTGGTCACGTGATTCTCTCTCCTTTGCTTACCCATGGGTTTTCCTTGAATTTTGACCTTTTTGATGATTTTGGGACTTTTTCCACTTTTTCCCGCGCTCCCGCCACTTGGACGACACGTGGCATGATCTTGTTGGAGGACAGGGCGCGGGGTCTTACTTCACTTTTACCTCTTTTTGGCGAACTCGGCCAAATTCTCTAACTTCTCCCGAGCTCCGCACTTCCCTGCTCCATTGGACATGTGTCCAATTCCTATTGGCTCGGGCTGCCCCTTCAAAACTCACCTTTTGACTTTTGGACTTTTCCCTTGTGACACGTGTCATCTCCTGGTTGGTCCGCGGGTCTGCCGGCTCTTTCGCATCCACCGCGTCTTTTTGTCCCGGATGTCCCACTTTTCCTTGTGCTGACGTTTCTTGTTTCAGCTGAACCGGCCGGTTTGCGTCTTTTTGTCCCAAATGTCCCAGTGCTTTGCGGGACAAATTCTTCCGGTTCGCCCGATCCGGCCAATTCGCGTCTTTACGGCCCAAATGTCCCAAATTTTGGTGCAAAATTTCTCCTTTTCGGCCGATCCGGGTGGTTCGCGTACTCATGGCCCAAATGTCCCAAACTGTTAGTCGATTTTCTTCTCTTTCGGCTGAACCGGCTTTCCGCGTCCCACGCGTCCCTTTGTCCCGGATGTCCCAGTGCGAAATTTTTCCCGTTCCGGCCGAACCGGCCGGTTCGGGTCCTTCGCGTACTCTTGTCCCACTTGTCCCTTTGCTGTTTGGGCCACCTGTAGTCTTTTCAGCTGATCCGCGCCTTGGCGTCCCAAATGTCCCGACTGTTCTAGAACAAGGACTTAGCCGATTTTCACAATTTTTTCTGGCCCAAGCTTATTTTCTGCAACTTCCTCGCATTTTCTCAGAGCTTGTTCTTTTCGACCTGGACAGGGAAGTTAGAAAAATTTCTGAAGGGACCCTAGAACATGATTTTTGCCCTGGATTAATCAATTTTCCTGGGACTTGAGAATCCTGATGTATGTTATCAATTCAACCCTGGGGGGTGAAATTGGATAATAGGTACACCTCATTGGAAGGAGAGTACAATACTACCCTAGCTCTCGAACCTACTCTAGAATGACTACCATCAAATTCCATTGTCCAAATTTGATCTTCCTCTTCCTCCATGAGAAGTGGAAAGTCTCTCCTTTTTCGATGTGAGGAAGTAGTTTCGTAGCCCACAATCTTGAAAGAGAATGTTTGCTTTCAGTTCATCATAATTCCATACCTGTGAAATTCATATTTCTTATTGGTAGAAACTTCTTCATCTTTCCTTTTATTGGGATATTTGTAGATGATCAACCCATTTTTATTTCTCCACCTAGGTCTCTACAAAAATTCTACTCAAAAACATAGCAAAGAATGTTGGGATGTTTGCTACAAGTATGGTCAAGAGAACCTTCTTGTTTAGAAAATTAGCTAGTGCCACATGTGCATCCTTGATTCTTACTATCAATGGAACTTGTTTAGATTCCATTGAGTAGAATATTCCATCTTCTTGGGTCAAAGTGAGGCCTAGAGAATTTACAACTTTGACTAGCATCACACCTGTCTCGAGGCTCTAGAATCTATGATACAATTATGTAGCTGGAAGCCTTTAATGAGGAGTGACAAGTAGAAAGGTTCAACCCTATTAGTTTTGGAGGCACTGAGGGCTAGCATGTTTTGGGAAGGTGGTGTGGATGGTGTGGGCAGTAAGCCTTTAGAATTAGAACTTGAGGATACATGGATACCGCAATGAACTGTATTAATGAATTTGTCAAATTGGCCAGGATGTGTTTGTAGGTATTCTATTTTGGAGAGTTGTACTTTGGTTTTCTTGCATGTTCTACAAAGTCAAATGGGAAATGGTGAGTGAGGAAGAGGCCACTAAAATGGAGAAATATCTACATGATAGAAACTTTTCTACTTTAGGTGTTGGGTTCTCTTTTCAGATGTAACAATTGGATTGGAAGGGGGTGAGGGTGTAGGCTTTGACTAAACTTTAGATGTTTTTGCAAGACCACCATTTAGAAGAGAATTATTCGTAACAAATTTTGAGCTGGAAGAAGGATCAAATGACTTACTTGGTATAGTCGTGTGCTCCCCGGCAACCAAAGTGAGTCTCGGTTTTTCTTTGGCCGACTCCAAAGAAGGTGGTAATGGTGATCCTTTCACGATGATTTTATTTTGTATGACCTCTAGAGGAAAATCTTGTTTATCCTTCTTCTTATCCTTTGTTGTAATCGTTGGGTCTGAAATCCCATTCTTAGATTGAGCACAAGTGAAAACAACACATGAGAAACTTGGAACTTCTTCATCACATTCATCTTCATCATCAACATACTCAATCGGGTCATTGTGCATATCAACTTCCTCAATCTCAAGATAGTTTTCATAATCTTCCATGTTTTCTTCTTCATTTTCATCAATTTATGCTTCCTCCTTTAGCTCTCTAGTGTCACGAGATGGAATTGGCTTGTGGTGGTTCGTAAGCAAGACAAGGAGGTGGATAAATCCTTGGCCTATTTGGAGGGTTTGGCCTCCTTGAAGCATTCTACATTATGATCTGAGATAGCTACTTCTTCAAGGCAACCAAGTCATTTGCCATTTTTTGGAACATTGGATATGTGGTGACAGAGTTTGAATTTTGACCCTTTTGTTTCCCATTGGGGCCTTTCACCTTTCCAAAAAGGATTAGATCATCATCGGTTTCTATTGCAAAGTCCTGGGCTTGCCTCAATGTTCTTGGTTGGGCTCTTATGAGGAAGAAACCTACTTCTGATGGCAGAGCACTGATGAAAAACCTCTTCAAATTATTTTTGGGAGGCACCACATCTTTAAGGATCCTTCTTATCACTCTATCATATCTTACTATGAATTCCCTCATTGACTCAAAGGTTTCTTTCTTCATTTGTACCAATTGGACCAAAAGATCCTGACAATCTTCTATGGTCTTGAACCTGTGTTTGAATGCACTTCTTATATCTTCCCAATAGGTGACAGACCTCGGGGGTAGCATGTAGAACCATTCGGAGTGTTTTCTTGAAGTGAATCCATAAAGATTCAGACTAACACATCTTAGTCCTCAATGCCCAACACACCGCAAGTAGTGATAAATGATGCTACATGCTCTTTAGGAGTTGAGAACCATAAATTTTGGGAAGTTTTTCTCGAGCCTCTCGATAGCTCATGGAGTGGTTGACAAAGAGCCAGTGGACTGGTGTTTCCTCCCCATGTTACATTAGGCCTACGGGCCTCACAATCACATTCATGATCATGATCATGATCTCCCATTCTATGTTTATTTCTATCTTCCAGCCTTACTGTAGTGGGTGGCTTCTTCGCCGCTGCTCTTTCATCTGCCTCGGCTTAGAGTCTCTCAATTTCTTCGAGTTGAGATACTATTTCATCTTTTACTCTTACTTCTCTTTCTCCATCTTCTTCTTCGGTCTCTATGTCGGTGAAATCTTCAAGGTTCTCATTTATGTATGGAAATTCACTCTCAAAGGATTAGCAACACTCAGTTCCCAACGTGATCGGGTTCTTGAGAAGGAAGCCTCTCGAATTCTAAGTAGCTCTTGTATCCTTTGAAGTTCCTCAAAAATGGGATCGTTTGTCCTCCTCGTCTCTGTTGCTGAGTGTATCTTTTATTTTCCGGTGTGAAAATATATGCTCTTATTTGTGGTGCTGGAATTAATATTTGCCTCTCCAATTCAGCGAAAGTGTGTTCCTCGCAAGGTCCGTAATTATCCCGACAATGAAGTAGTGATTGGCACTTTGTCTATTATGTCGATAGCTTCCTCAAATCTGAAGCAATGTCTTCTTTGATGTGGAAGAGTGATTTAGGTCTTTCAATAGGAGGGTTTCGAAATAGCCATGACTTGAATCTACGTGGCTCATATAGCCATTCGAATTCCGAACTTTTTTCTCCATTTTTTTGAATTTTCAATTTTTTAACCTTGCGGTCACATTCAGTGCAGATCTTTCGCTAAATCTACCCAACGGTGGGTACCAAAAACTGTTGGCAAGGAAATTTGTCGGGTGGAAAAATTTGTGAATTCCTTTCCAATGCTTTGGGAATCTATGTCCCTCTACTTAACTGGTGTAGCTGTCGTATATGCATGCATGAGAAAATGTGAATTCTTGTGGGGCCTTTCGATCGGGGATCCAATAGCGGCACTCCACTGACCCTGTAGCAAATGCTTGTAGTTATCTGCAAGGGGGAATTTTCTATGAAGGTGGGAAAGGGAGTGAGAAATGATATAGGGGAAAACTAATGTTGCAGGTAGGAAATCAGATTCCTACACACATTAGTCAGAAACTTTAACACATGCATTTATGAGAAGAAAAAACCCTGCAAATGACAACAAGATGAGATAAGTTTGTGAACTCAAAGTTTCTAAAATATCCTCATCAAAGAGGCTACAAAATCCTTCTTCTTGTATTGATGCTTAAACAAAAGTTGTACATAATGTGGGGATGGAAGAAATTTAAGAATGGAGGGAATTAGAAGAAAAAGGTTGTCTCCTTTTGTTTTCTCTAAGTACAATGCACTCGTGAGTTTACAAGATCAATTTCCAGCCCCTTCTAATGACTTTTAGAGTCCATGATATAGCCCACAAGAAATGGTTACACTTCCTTGAGCCAGTAAGAAACAGTTACAACCTATTCTAACTATTTGCACCCCTTCAAATTCTTGATTCACAGAGAAATGCTTATGGTGGAAAGAAATAGTTTTAAAATACTTGGTCGTTACATTATTTTTCTAGTTAAAACATGGGCCATTCGATTTGCTTTTACAACTTTAAATCTGGGCCACCCACATGGAAGGAATTGATTGGAACGGGCCTACAAATGCTTTAACTATCTACCTTTTGTTTTGTGGGGCCGTATATCTAACCCTAGACATGTGGTAGGCCAAAGCACTCATTTGGAACCTACCTCTAGATTTTGTCTTTGAAGTTGCATCGTGTCTTGACACACATGGAGAGCTAAGTCGGTTCCTTCATACTTAGCCAATTCAGGATCTATTCTTGTTTGACTCATGTTGACCCCTAAACACATGGGGATCTAGCACTAATTTGAGTTTCTGCTTCGGAAGCACCTTCTAATATTATGCAAGGTGACATGTGTCTCCTTTCACTGGGGTTAGAATTTTCAATGGCCAACTCTATTGCTCCTATGACTCGACCATGTGGAAATTTGGTGCTACTTGGGACTGGCCCTTGGGTTTTTCTTTTGAAATGGCATCATGTTGACACGTGGCAGCCTCCACCGATCCTTAAGTGGTGAGATAGCACGCATTTGAATATGGGCCCTTTCATTTTCATTTCTAAAATGCATCGTTGAGGCATGTGGAGGCTTCCGTTGAACCGCTCATACCGGTCAATTTCAACAATTAACTTTGCCCCTTTTTAGACCTAGGACATGTGGAGGATTGGTGTAATTTTGATAACCAACCCCATCTTTGAATCTTGAAACTACGTCGATGAGACACATGGAGCGTTCCGCTTAGCCTTCCATACTTAGTCGATTTTGGCTTGTTTTGTCTTCATTTTGGACCCTAGACATGTGGAAAGCCTGCGCCCATTTGAGGGCTATCCCTGGGACCCTTCCCCCAAAGTTTCGTTGTTTGGACATGCGGAAGCTTCCATAGAACCTTGAAATATGACCAAACCGCGTTCAATCAGAGATGCCCAAATACTACCCATGTATGCTGAGGTAAAATTTAACAGCGAAGATCTACTTGTCATTCCCGACTATGGAAAAATACAGAGAATAAGAAAACACCACCATTTCACCCCCGATCCTCAAATTTTTCTTTCATGAACCAAGGAATTGAAAACAAGACAAGGTTTGACAATCCATGATCATAAAAAGATTCACAATTCCATTCAAATGAGGACAATCATAAAATTTTCACACGTCTAGACAGGGAAATGGAAAATTTGTCAAAATAAGTAGGCTTGGGATTTGAAACAACTATAGGACATGGATTTTTCTATCTCTTTGAACTTTTAACTTGGCTTAAATACTTTAGGAGGGTGAGAGCTCAAAATTTTGAATTTAACTTGGAAAATGAAAAGTGATTTTGGGAGACAACAGACCCTCATGTCCCTTTGGAAAGGGTAAAAATGGAAGTTAATCCCTCATAAGTTCTCATAGGTTCCACCCATCATGAGTAAGGGGCCAAGAATGTTTGTGATTGTAACACAACTTTCTAACACACTAAGTGGACATGTAAGTGACGTAACCTTCTAAAATTAATCCTCTCACCATGGTGGCACATTCTTATGTCCCCCATGTCCCCATTTACTTTGGTAAAATTTTAAAAGGTACATAGTGGGTCTCAAAGTGCTCCTTGCTACTTTTGGAAGCCTTGCCTTCACCACAAAATGGTTAAAATAGCCATCTGAGAGTGTCTTCTTACATTCGAGATTTCCTTAGAGTTCCATAGGAAAAATTATATATTTTTACTCCAAAAGTTCTTATGATAACATACCCACAATTTTTAGGAGAAATATATGCCTAAATTTTTAAATTTACCCCCTTTTCATTTCTACTCAAGCTTCAGTGCAATGTTGAAATATATTGTCACTAAATGTTATGATGATGAAAAGGATAACTCGACACATTGGGTGTGAATATGGAATTAAATTTTTCAAATTTTCATTTTATTTAGGTCTCAACTCTTTCCATATCTCCCATAATATTTATTTGAATCTCCATCGGGATCTTAGGATGTCATCTCGCACTTTCAGACAATATCTCAAAATATGAAACACGTAATCTTATAAAAACATTTTTCAATTTGAAGTAGGAATTTTTATCTTGCATACGAGTATCTAATATTTTTAAAATTAATACAAAGGCTTCTTGTATGTCTAGAACAAGATAACTAGATTTTTCACTACTTTCATTTCCTTACACCATGCTATAAGTAGCCCGATGTTGCATAACTTGTTCATAAACCTGATTTTTATTGCAGAACTTTCCTAAACTGCCTCATATGGTTTCCTTTCTCTTCTACACACTTCATGGATGCCTTATATTTTCCCTATATGTTCCTAGGGATGCTCACTAGATGTAAAAATCCTAAATATCCCTTTGGAACCTCCGAAGCACTCATCTTCAATTAAATCCAAATGTATTCATGAATAAAATTGAATAAAATCCCCTACACATGAAACACATGTAAAAATAACATTATCACATTCCTTCTAGTTATTATGAGGTTAACACAATGATTAAGTTCATTAGAGGATAGGTCTACATTGACCAGAGAAGGATTTTCAAATGTGGCTTAAGGTTTTCATGCTTGAAAGTTCGAAAATTTTATGCAACACATTTGCATGACAATAGTTGGATCTATTTTTTGGACTATTTTGGATCAAACATAGTGAGGACAAGACAAGCAGGATCCTAGAATCTCAAGACATTGTGTGGACCAATGCCTTGTCCATTGGGCTTATGGAGTCATTTCTTCCAAATAAACACACAAATGAAAGGGAAACAAACCAAAAGTGGAAAACAACACACAAAGGAAAGGGAAACTATATTATAGGGGAGGGATATTTACAAAAGTGGGAAAATAATGTACACATACCATCAATGGGTTGAGAGAAATATGTGCCATAATGGAAATATGGGTTGAATTCAAATTTATGAAGCTCGATGATCATCACACCATTGCCATGTTCTTGTGATGGCTTTACATGGTTAAAGAATAAGGATAGAGATCAATATTCCATCTTCATATTGATATTATATGGAAAACATTTTTACATTTAATGACCATTTTGTAACATGTTGGAAAGTCTTTCCTTTTATAGCCTCATTTTGATGTTTTGTAAATATGAGAAACTAATCCTCTCTATTATTAAAGGTAGTGTTTCCATTTTTTCCATGAATGAATTAACCATCCTGAGACAAAGGTTATAACATGAGATCATCTCCAAAATCAGCGGGAATCCAAATAAGTTGGATTTCATACATCACTTACATATTATCACTTATTTGTTCTAAATAATGGCTTTCAAAAATAGAGGTTGTGTTATTGATATATTGGCATACATCATCCTTGAGTAAGTTTTGTATTATAGAATCATGTTCAAAATAAGTAAAAGTTTTTAAAATGGTGAAAGCAAGAGGATTCGACTCCATTCACAAGGTTTTTGCATATTCTCATTCATTTGTTCTAGCTGATTTTCTTTGGTGCTTATTGTCTCATCGATGCCTCTAATATCATTTTCCATGGTGGAGGTACTTTCCTCATGAAGGAAGACATATATGGGAGGTCATTCATGGATGAAATCTACTTTACAAAATGATAAAGGGGAAGATTCACCTTCATTTTCATGTTCATCTACCAAGACTTCAAAAAGAACACTATTCTCATATGTTTGATTTATCTCATTGTTGAGTACTTGTGCATCAAAAGAAGAATCGTGACTGAAATCATAATTATCTTGCATATCCATGGCATGGGTCAAGATCTTGAGACTCAGTTGAGGGTCTTCAATCTCCTCCAAAATCTTCAAGATATTTGGCATAGAATCCTCCTTCAAATGTACCATGTACTTACTTTCTCCTTCATTGAAAATTTCTTAAAGTTGATCCACAGGAGATGACTGGAAATATGATTTACACATAGCCAAAATTCATTTGAAAAATTCTCCTCCTTATGATACACACTTATTTCCCTCCATGAGTTTCCTTCTTGCAAGCTTGAGAATACTTGGTCTACATCATTTTTAGACAGAGAGAGGATATATGTGTTATATGGGAAAGGTGCAACTTTTAACTCAAGGTCCATTAAATAATTCTCATGACATGGGGAAGAATAAAACATTGGGGTTACGGCATGAGAAAAATTATCTTCTCCATCTTGGTCATTCCTCATAGAATATTTTTGTTCACAAGAAAAAGGAAAGGCTCCATTCTTACTATGGTGATTAGGATTCCCCACTTTTAGTGAAGATACGGATATCATCTCCTTGGAGTGGTTTTGTTAAATTTTCTCATTCATTACTTGTATAAAAAGGAGTTGTATTCTAAATAATATTCTCCATCTCCTTTTTTGGCATTTGTGAGTCAAAAGGAGAGGATAAATCAAAGATAAAATTATAAATTATTACCTCCAATTCATCCTCTTAAGTCTAGGATGAATGATTGATTTTTCATACTTCTTCATGGTTGATGTCGCTCACTAGTGTTGAAAACCAATCTTGAAACATTTTCATTGTAATGTGGGAAATGAACATGACATGGATTCGTTCGTTGAAAAATTCACCTTCAAATTATGAGTTTTCTTTAGAATATGATTTTTTTGTTTTTGAAATATTCACTTTTTTATATTTTACAAAGATCTTTATGGGTGCATGAGGGAAGATCTCTCCCAGTGGAGTCACCAAAAACTATTGGTGAAATAATTTGTCATGTTGTAAATTATATGTTTCCACCAATGCTCATGGGGCTACACCCTCCTTCTTGTGTATGGGGAGGCTCCCATTATTGAATGTAAACTAATCTATTTTTGTGGGGTGGTCAAAAAGGCCACGGATGACACATGAATAATTCATTGAATCTATGGAAAAGTGTTTATATTGGGTACAAGGGAGGAATTTACAGTGATGAGGGATAAAGGAGAGAAATTAGGAAAGGTAAGGTCATTGTTGTGAGTATACACTAGTAGATTTCACACACAATAGCAGGATTAAATTCACATTAAAATAGAATAACGTGAAAATGTAGGAAATTAGTGAGAATCGCAAACTAGATACACATATTTCTTTAGATTCATCAATCAAGAATACAAATTTCCTTCATGATCACTATTCTTGCAAAGTGCGGAAAAGAGAAAGAATAAAGGAAAACATCAGAAAGGGAAATGGAAGAAATGTATTTTATTTTCTTATGTTGGTGATACAAAGCTCAACATCACAACCACAATCCATAATTTCTACAAAAAATTAAAACTTTCAAGATTCCTTTAGAATAGAGAAGCCATTCAAATTTATAGCATTACAGATTGTCTCTTCATCTACCCCCACACAACCTTTCAAGTTCTTATTACACTTGCGACTTTCCATGTTCCTAGGAATTGAGAAAATAAGACCCCTTTTATAAATAAAAATGGACTTTTACAATGTAACATAATTAATTCACTTAAGTTATTAAGACAAACTACAATGATTGATTACAATGAAGAATTAAAAAGAGGGAGAGAAGAAAGGGGGGGTGAGAGAGAAAGGATTAAATGAGTTGACTAATAATTTAATGGAGAAGTATCCTTTGATGAAGAATAAACTATCATAGGCTCCCACAAAATATCTTGTATGATGAAATTTTTGGCCTTCACCTCCTTTCGAATTGATCCACTACAACTATTATCTTATCTAAATGTAGGATACACACATGTTTGATGTCTTGAGCCAATTATTGAGAAAGATACCAATCCTTCTACACTATGTGATCAAATTATCATGGTATTTTGAAATATTATAAATGGATCCCCTAATCTCTTTGAGAGATTCCAAATTATTCTCACTGAATGAAGAGGGATCTCCTGCAGCTATCTAGACCAGCTCCTAAAACGCAAAGTCAAGAGTCTTTCTCGAGGGTGTGTTCTCGTTCAAAGTGAATATGTTCTCAACTCTTGCACATTATTGATAATCTTATATGAGATCCCACATACATGTTCTTCACATGCCTCAAGCTTGAAAAATGGCCTCATTCAGCACATCACACCTTACAATCATTTTGTTGGACCAAATTTTGGACAAGTTCTCAAGAACAAATGAAAACACATTATGATTCACAAATAATCAAGATGATGTAAAATATAACCAAGTGCTGGCCAAAATGAAGGAGATATGAGAAAAAGGGGGTTTTGGAAATGGAAGTTATAGAAAATTTGGGTAGTATAACAATAGCATGGCAGTAATGGGGGAAGAAAAATATTTAAAATGATTCAAAAATTACTAATTTATTACTTTATACTCACCTTCTCCAAGCTAACTCACATCTTGACTCACCCTGCTTAACCCGAGTTAACTGGCAAGAGAGCATGGGTTAAAACTTTCCAAATGGGTCTGAGATGTCCCCATGTCCCTTACCACATTTAGTAAGGGAAAAATTACATTTAGGGGTGAAAACTATTCCATTGGGTAAGGCATCATAATAGGGGTCAAGAAATGCAAGTAAAAATTTCTCTCTCCACAATGGTGTCCAAACTTAGTAAATGGTTCAAATACCCCCTCATGTCCCTTACCAAATTTAGTAATGTAAAAATGGTAAAAAGTGACAACATGGGTTGAAAAATGTGCCATGGGGCATGATTCTCATGGAGAAGGGAGCAAGTTCAAGTTATGAGTCAAGACTTATTTCTAACATATAAGGTTGTGTTTTAAGTGACAAAAGTCTTTCCTCCACATGGTGGCACATTTTTATGTCCATCATGTCCCTTTTTCAAGGTTAAAAGGTACATCATCCCCTTATAAGTGTGCCTAGGGTCCACCCATCATGAGGAAGGGGTCAAGCAAGCTTGTGAGTGTAAAACAACTTTCTAACACACCAAGTGGACATTTAAGTGATCCAACCTTTTAAAACTTATCCTCTCACCATGGTAGAGAATTTTTATGTCCCCATTTATTTTTATAAGTTAAAAATTAATTGCATGGGTCTCTAAGTGTGCCTTGCTACTTTTGGAAGCCTTGCATTCACCAAACACTGCTAAAAATAGCCATCCGATAATACCTTCTTACCCAGGATATTACCTTAGAGTTCCATAGGAAAAATTTATATTTTTTTACTAAAAACGTACTTTGAGAACATTACCACCATTTTTATGAGTCAATTCTACGTAAAATTTAAAATTTACCCCACTTCAATTCTTCTCGAAGCTTGTGCGCCGGTGAAAGATACCGGCACCGAATTTTGTGATGATGAAAAGGATAAACAACACATTGGGTGTGAAGAGGGAATTACATATTTCATATTTTCCTTTGAATCAGGTCTCAAATCTTCCTATATATTCCATAATATTTAGTTAAATATCCACGGGATCGGAGATCGTCATATGCACTATCAAAGCTAATATATAAAAATTTGTACCATAGAATCTTCAAAACTTTTTCAATGTGAATTAGGAATTCTTAGATTTATTACAATTAAAGTATTTATTTCCAATTCATTCCGAGGATCTTGATGTGTCCGGAACAAGATAAATATTTTTTTCACTACTTTTGTTTCCTTACACCATGCTACAAGTAGCCCGGTGTTACATAACTTGTTCATAAACCTTATTTTTCTTGCAGAAATTTCCTAAACTACCTTAGATGATTTCCTTTATCTGATACACACTTCATATATACCTTATATTTTCCTTGTATGTTCCCGAGGGGTGCTCACTAGATGCAAAAATCCTTAAAATAGCCCTTTTATAGCCTCTGGAAGCACTTGTCTTCAATTGAATCCATGTGCGTTCATGAATAAACTTAAATAACATCCCTTGCACATGAAACACAATTTAAAATCACATTATCACATTCCTCCTATCCATTATGAGGGTAACACAGTGACTAATTTTTCCAGAGGAAAGGTTTACATTGACTAGGAGAAGGATTTTCAAATGTGGCTTAAGGTTGTCATGTTTGAAAGTTTGAAATTTTTATGCAACACATGTGCATGAAAACATATAGCTTTCCATTTTGGGATAATATTATTTCCTATTTAATGTGGGATAAAGGAAATGAAGGATTAGAAAGTGATAAATATGATTCGAAGAGATTAATTAGTGATTAACAACTCATGGGAGTTTGGGAAGGTTTAATTAATCAGTAGGATTAATAAATATACCAAAGTAAGCTTATATAATCCATTTCGAGATGATTTATGGGTATATTAGTATAATTTAAGGATTTCAGAGGGGATTTAACCAATAAGAAGTTTTATTGATTAAATACAAGATTGAAAGGCTTAATTAACTAATAATGGCTAATTAATTAATTAAAATAGGATTATATCTAATGAAGCGATGTTAATTATAATCTAGGATGGGGAATGAGACTACTTAATTAGCAAAGTGTCATTAATTGACCAAAATGAAGGGGAATGTTAGATAATTAGCAAGAAATCACTAATTATAATGGAATGCTAATAAAGAAGACAATAGTGTAATTTTATTATAAAAATTGTGCGATAAAAATTAGGTATCTATAATTGCCACTACTTACACAACCCACTTGTTCATTCTTTATCACTCTAAAATACTCTTGGTTATCTATATGACTTGCTCCACTAAAGTCTAAATGTAACGTAGTCTTTATTACCACCATCTTGAGCTCCACATTTTGGGTGTAGGGTGAAATCATATAAGTGTGTCCCACTTTTTGCAATTGTTATAAGTTTATAAACATTAATTTTCAGTTTCATTCAAATTCCAAAGGTAATCACCACAAAAATGTACACATTCATGAAATTCCATGAACTAATGAAATGTTCTGTTTGGAGTGTAGTATACATGTAATTTTTTTATTTTTTTATTTTTAAATATGGTCTTTTTCTTAATTTTATTCATACATTGTTTCTTATTTTATAGTAGAGAAACAATGTGTTGACGTCATGTTTTTAATGAAAACTTATTTTTTCAGCATGAAATTTTAGATATATGTTCTAGATTTGAATATCAAGTTCCTGAAAAAAAATGTATTATTTATTTATATTTATTTTTAATTAATTTAGTAGTGAAGATATTTTTTTATTAACGGTGTGCATATGTTTATGACAATATCTTTCCATATTTATATCAAAATTGATTTTTTTCATAATTACAAAGAAGACTTCGAAAAATATTTAAATTATTTTTTCCATTTTTTTCATATATTTTACTATTTTTCAAATTATGTTGAAAGTGTACTACTGATTGTTGTAAAATACCATACATTGGAAAAAAATTAAAAATAGTAAAACATATTTTTTTAAATGAAAATTATATTTTTAGAAAGGTAATAAAAAATTGTATTTTGGTGTAATTTTTGTAATTTAACTAATTAATTTAACCTAAATATGTGGCATCTATGTGGCACATTTTGGCCTATAATTATCCTCCAAATGGATTAAGGGCCAAAATATGCCACATAGGCTCCACATAAGCATAATTTGGTCGGCATTCTCTCTAGAAAGTGTGCAAGGTAAAATATGCCTCTTGGGATTCACCCGAACCCCTTTGTGAGAAGGGGGTTCCCCCAAAGGGGTGCTTCAAGAAAACCCCTTTTTCATGACATGGCACACCGATAAGAGGGGGTTCGGGTGAAGGGGTGTTCACTCGAACCCCCATGAAATATGACCCGACCCAACTCCTCACTCACATTTTTGGAATAAGAAGTTGGACACACTATTGTGCTTCTACCTTGTATTTAGTTTCATCTTGGTCTCATGTGCACTAGATTTCAAATAATTCTTCTCATGTTATGGGAACATTTTATTCATCCTCTAATTTTATATGCATTCCATGTGTTGGGGCTTCTTTTACTCTATGAACACATCATTTTCAACCTATTCCCAATCTATGATCATGTCATTACAACCCAATCTATGATCATGACATTACAATAGGTATATAGCCTTCCAATTCTCACGCCTCACCCAAATTTGGACCAAAATGCCTTTTTTATCAAAAATTGGTACTTAGACAAAATATGTACATGGCTATTCAAAATTTGGGCTCAACATCATCTATTATTCCTATATTAAAAATGTACCCACATGGGGCAATGAGCTCTCAATGAGATAAGAAATGACCCAAACATTGGCATACAATCCCATGAAATGACTACATATATGAATGTACCACCTTGTATTTGGCCAATATTTATGAGTTCAAACACAATTTTTTCCTATCATGCAACTATTATTAAAATATAATACACACTCTAATAACATTTACTACTATATCAATATGGCATATGATCATTTCTTACTTGTAATCAAATAAATATAACAAATATCCAATCTATAAACAAGTGTGCATACACCTCTTTTATTTTGAGGTGGGTAACATTTCTATGACATTTCACACCACCCTAAAAGAGGAGGCATCATAACTAGTATTTCCCGATGAAGAATCATATAAACTTCCCCTCATCATGGGGAAAATTTTCAAATAGTCACTTATACTCCTATAGGTAAAAAATCATCAAATTATAAAAATAATTTCTATCAAAGGAATTTAAAATATATATGAATTGATAAAATAGTTTCCAATCAAAGGAATTTAAATTATATGAATCGAGTATATATTTTTTCATTAAAGTAATCCAAACTAACCAAACTAATCAAATATTTTTTATTGAAATCACTTGATAATCTAAGTTGGACATTTTTCCTTCTAAAGGATTTTTTTATCCAAAATATTTAAAAATCACATTACACAATTACATTATTTGGCTCCTTTGGTGTTTCAAAACTCGCATGTGGATCTCTTTAGTAGATTGTTATCATGTAAATGTGTAACAAGGAAATTTACAATTTCGAGCATGAGAAACACACCCTACCCAAAAATTTTACTCAAAGGTCACCTTGAACCCTAATTCATATCACCCTAATCCCTAATTTATTGTTCTCATAGGTGATTTATGGGTACCCAGTCTTTTCAATAGGTTTCCAAGTGAGATCCACCAAGACAAGCCTTTTGGCAAACTTGGGAATGACCATTTTCTCGATCTCCTCGGAGATAGTGCACAGCCCCGTGAGTGGAACGAAATGCATAAATTCATCAAGGAGTAATATTGGAGAGTTAACTACATTGTGCAATCATTTTTGATAGTTTTGGGAAGTTTCACAATTTTTGGAGCAAGTTCAACAAAAGTGAGTCTTGGAGACCTAAGTAGTGCACAAGGCCAAAAAAACTACCGAGCTTCAGGAAGTGATTTCAGGAGATCGAAAAGGAGTTAATATTAAAACAAAATGTTTTTATAAATTTAATTCAAATCTATACAAGATGGTGGAATCATATACTTCACAACACCTTGGTGCACTATGTCCCCATCTAGTTTTCCTCATGCACAACCTTAGAGCCAAAACAAAAACCCTAAATTTCAAGGGGTGAATGGTGTAATCAAGCTCTGAAAAACCCCACCATTGGATTCAGAAGGCCATTTTTAGTCAATATCATATAATTTTTCACCAAAATAACTCCACCGGAAGCTCCAGATATGATCCCGACAAGCTGCTCCCCAAGGTAAATCTCCAGTAGTTAGCCATTTTCTGAGTTGAAAAGCCAACCAATCATAATATGGCACACTTTTTTGCACCAAGTAAAAAACATATTTGGTAAAAAATGTGAAATAAACTTCACCCCTACCTCCTTTTGACACTTGGACCCTCCACATGGCTGCAATTCAGCTCTTTTCACAAGGTTAAGCCCCCTAGGTTCCATTTTCCACCCTCGCTCCGTGTAATCACACTCCACAAATTGTCAAGCTAGGGTGAGGGAAAATTTTTGTGTCCCATGTGCACCAAATATTTGGGATATTTAGGACACAAAACTCCCCATCCCTCCCATTTAGTCCCTTGGTCCCCCATGTGACCAGTCTCAGCCCCCAAGGAGAAGGCAGTCAAAACAAGTACATGATCTTCGACAAAATATTACAAGAGATCTATAAGGAGTTAGGAAGAAAAAAATACTTGTTGGAAATATAAGATAATCCTCTATAATTTGGAATCATCATATTTTTATAAACCCTTGGATATTTTCATGGGAGCTCATTCTTCGTAGGGACAACTGGTGTTCTTGATCAAAATGGGGAAATTTCAAGAAGTTTTAGGATGAATAAATCTATGATACTATCACCATTGTTTTCAAAAGTAATTTTCCATGAAAATTCATATAAGGAAGCACCAAAAAAATCCTCCAGGAACTCATGATACGGCCTTGACAAGTTGCTCCACAAGGTAAAGGAGTTAGTCATTTTTGGTGAAATTTTGGACCAATGGGAGAGTGGCACACTTTTTGTGCACCAAGTGCACCAAAGGCTTGGTGAAATAGGTGCAATAAAATGCACCACCCTTCCATTTAATCCCCTGAACCTCAATGTGACCTCCTCTAAGCCCCTTTTTGCAATTTAAGCCCCTGTGCACATTTTCCTAGCCCCGCTCGTCCAACTAGAATCTACCAAGTGGCCTAATAGGGATGGGGCACACCTTTTACAAAAATGAACCGATACATTGGTGCACTTGGTGTACAAAATTTTTCTCCTTCCTATCCATTAAAATTAAATAATTTTTTCATATTGTCGTTGCCATTATCGCTTTCTCTTTTGCCTTCACGCACACACAAGAAATCTTCAACTATTGGAAATCATTCCTTTTCTCCATTGTTGTTGCATCAAAACCTTCCATAGCACCCTATCCATAATTTATCCATCATTCCTCACTGCTATAAAAAGATAAGAGAATATTTCAATCCAAAACCATGCCTCGTGTGTTTCCAGAAACCTTTGTTGGCAAAATCAAATAAGTGTTCATGTCTCGTGATCAGAGCATGGATTGAGGTGAAACATTTCACATAATTTATAATTTTCAAAGGACATCAAGAAGAAATTCAAAAAAATCTAATGGTTTCATGGATCATTTAATATAACAAAACTCCATTTTGTGCCCTAACCCCCATTCGCCGATTTCCCATCAACGGTAGTCGAATGAAGATGAAATTGTGAACACAAACTCCAAACAAAAACCTATCCCAATGGAGTTGATTTCATTGCAATCAAAGGTGAAATTAAAAAAATATTAAAAAAATATTTACAAATCCATTAATGGCTTCCCGTAGCTCCGTGCCCGAACCCCACGTGAGGCAAAAATTTTGTTTTTTATTTCGTGCTTTCCAAAGGAACGAATCATGATGAAAATCGAGCACAAGTTCACGAAAAAAAAATTGAATCGATTTTTTTTTCCCATCAGCAAACCAAGGAAATTTTTGCCACTTGATAAAAATAGCATATTCTCAGCTTCCCCACATGCTATAAATGGTAACTTCCCCAAATTACAAGTTCGATCACTCGGGACAATCAAGAAAAGGTGTAAAATGGAAAGTAAGATAGAAAATGATTTTTTCCTAAAATAGCAGTCCCCAAAAAGCAACCTACTAAAAATATACATGTCTAAAAATAATAATATATCAGGAAAAGAGGAGGGTGAAATATGGTAGAAGGTTCAGAAGGTAAAACTGGAGTTAAACAAGTGAAATGTCCCAAAATAAAGCAGGGCATGGTCTCATATTCTAAAAATAAAAAAATTCATTTTAAGAGAAAAAAATTACATATGGATTTGTTTTCACTCACCTTACTAATTTTTAGACTCTCCTTTGTATAATGAGATGGTTTTGTGGGTCAAATAGAGTAATGAGAACTTCACAAAGGTCTTAGAAGCATCATCCTAAGCGCAATGGTATACAGAGGAAAAATAGGGCATCACAAAGAGCAACATGTGAATCCATCTTTGTCACTCAGGGAGCTAGGTGATCTGAAAGTGATTTGATTAGAGCGATTTCAACGATTCAAAAATTTCATCAACCAATTTTCAAGGAGGGTCACTGTGGGAATTGTATGTGTTCATCCCGAGCTTGCATCAAGTAAATCTCATAACAATGTTTTTGAACACTCATTATGTGGTTTGAGGTTTCGTAAGGCGTCATGTAGAGGTTTTGATCATCGTTGGAAAAATATTCATTAAATGCGGAGGTATCCCTACTCATGCTTCAGAGCATTCTTCCATTCTTCCCCCTTTCTAATTCTTTGTTGTGATCAATCATGACATTCATCTTATTCATTTAAATGACTACAGTCTAAAATATAATAAGTTGCCCTTATTTTATAATAGGTGACTTAATGTTCTTCCTAAGAATGTCAAGAGTCACATGTTGTAAGGAATAATGAAAGGTTATGAGGGGGTAGCCAAAGATTCATTTCTAATTCTATATAATGTAATGCCATACTATTGATTAGGGGTTGTCAATTTTGTATACTCATGAGAGATCACTACTTGTGAAGAAAAAAAGGAGAGAGCTATTTATTCTAGTTCATTTCCCTATGTTCTTCTTCTTATAACTATGATTTTTTTTGTTAAAGCATCAATAAAGAAAGGAGTTTCATGCCTTTTTGTGATTATATTTTAGAAACTTTGAGTCCTCAATCTTAACTCATCTTTTTGCCACTTTTTTTTTTAAAAATGCTTCCAAGTATATGTGTGTTAGAATTTTTGGTTAATGGTTGTAGGAATCTGATTTTCTACCTACGACGTTAATCCTGTCTCTTTTTCTCACTCCCTTTCCCGTTATCCTAGAAAATTCTTCTCTTGCGGTATATGTAAGATTTTTCCATAGGGTTAGTGGAGTGACTCATTGGATCCACGACCATCAAGCCACCAATGATTTTGATTTCATGTATGTATAATAAGTGGGGTTTCTTCAACCAAGTAGATGGACCTAGAGTCTTAGAGACATTGGCTAGAAACCCACCAATTTTTACCCGAAAAATTTTCCCGCTAAGAATTTTCGACACCCATTGTGGGGCAGAATTAGAAATAATTTGCACCCAAAATATGATCACAAGATCAAAAAAATATTTTAAAAATAAAATATCCAAAAACAAAAAAAAAGTCAAAATATTACAAAAAGAAAAATTTCATTGAAATCCATTGCTAAAAGACACATTGTCGGTTTACGCACATGACCTTTCATATTCCACCGTGTCTTTTCAAATTCCCATCACAATTTTTTCTCAGAGCTAGTTGAAAGAAGATATACCAGGTTGAGTAGGTTAAGAGGTGTTGTTGATTCCACTTTCAAAGCTTTCCAAAACCAACAAAATCAAATCAAAGACAACCCTTATTATTTTTCTCAAGCCCCATCCTAACTGGGTCTTCAAGTAGTGTTGAGAAGACAATATTATCCTAAGGAGAAGACACACATAGGATTCATGCATAGGAACAAGGTGCATTTGAAGGCATAGAAGGATAGGAAAGGAAACATGTGCCAAGACAAGTTGATTCGAGACTTAGCCATTTTCATGGATGCGAGCTATTTTTTGAAGATAGTGTGCAGAGCACACATTGGGATGGAGACTTGTGTGACACACAAATTCTATTTTGGGAACAAGTGTCTGATAAGAACCATGAATGAGTTCAAGATAATAATAGGATTACTTCTTCTTGTTAACTATAGGATGTCTATCATTAGCAAACTTGCATGTGTGCATGTTAATGTAAAGGCACATGGTTATTATCAGCATGTGACCTATTTTGGGAAGTGCGTAGGTAGTGAAGGGAAAGTCCCCACCCCTATAAATATGTATTGAACTATGTAGTTTAGCAGTAGTGAATTATTGTAGAGTTATGTTGTTGGATCTGATGTGTGCATGACTTATGGTGATGCTTTGTAATGTAATAAGCTTCTATGTATTATAGTTTTTAATGTAATGGAGTATATTGGATGGATAATGGTGTTAAACATGAATGTAATTGGTTCTTTTATGGTTAATCTTATTATAGTTATTGTTTAATTCATGATTCTCTGAGATCTAGATCTGGTTATGCTCTGTGGAGTATTTATTATTATTAATGGTTCTAAATATGTTGTATCTTCATCACACTAACATCCTACACAAGAAAATCTAAAGAGGGGCCTAGTACCTTTGCACACTTAGAGTGAGTACTCAGCTCAAAGTGGGTGACGTGCTAGGAGACCGGGTTTTATATAGTAGATTTTAGGCTACATCATTGGTTTCGTTGCCGGGACCTCTTTTTCAACTATTTGCAGGATGTTTCATGATGAATACATACCACTTGACCTTAGAAAGTTTTGAGGAGTGGATAAAGAATATGTAAGAAGAGTACGCTTAGAGGTTTAGCACTAGATTTGATTTTGATGCACGTACGTGGGTGGAGTAGAATTTGTATGATTATTTGTATGATATCTTTACGGTAGAGTTGTATGAGTGGCTGGTTGCTTATGCATCTAAAAGTAATTGGAGGTATCACACACTTTTCTAGATGCAGGAATAATTTCAAGCCCTTTATGATGTTGATCTAATTTGGATGTGCATTGTGGATACTTGGTTCTATGGTGTTTTGAATAGCTATATTTTGGAGTACTCAATTTCCACTTATTCTTTCCCAGAGGTAGCTGAGTTCCAATTTTTATGTTATCCAAGGGGAAATTATTTGTAAGGAATTCCACTAGCAATCAAAATCTTGATGGTAACCCTGAACTTAGAATAAAAATTGATGGCTAGCTAAACCCCACCACACATAGGGGCAGGAACAGGTTTGGTGAAAGATGGCGAGACTTAGTAGCAAAGAGTCGAGAAAAGAAAGGTGGCTTGATTATAACGAGGCACGTGAGAGGGAGATAGAGAAGCAACGTGATATTGTAGAGTGGATGACATTGAGGAGAGAGATGGCTTGTGAAGGATTTGAAGCTCATACAGGAGGCATGGAGCCATAGCATCTAGAAATCCTTCATTTGGTCAAGCACAATAGGGAACATTCCTCAGCCTCACATGGGAGTGCACCAGTAGAGACAACATGGGCCACGGGTGCACATCTGAATCTACCTGGCAACCTAGCCCTTGCGCTTGGATTTCTAGTATCTATCCCAACCAGTAGTCAACAAGCTAATTTGGGCAATAGAAAAGTAGGAGTAAGTCAGATAGAAAGTACATCTATGGTAGGGAAAATATTTTGTTTATTTTTTAGACGTGCCTTTTCGGGTTCATCGTTAGTACAAAACTCAAGTGCACAAAATTTTGGACTCACTTCTGGGAGTAGTACCACTTTGTAGACTGTAGGAGTTTAGTTTAGTACCACTGTTGGGACACATGGTAGTACATCCACTGGTCCACTTCTGGCTATATGTGGAGGATCAGGTGGCATATGTGGCTCTAGCTATGGCGAGATCAAGTGGTTCTAGAGGTAGAGGTAACACAGGAGGTTCTGGATTAGGTGGGAAGGGTCTACACCAACCCCAGAATAATTACATGAAGATGTATCTTTATCTTCCAGAGTATAGGGGTATAGAATATGTTTCTAAACACTTACACATGAGTGATATATTGTGGCACATAGAAGGAGTTACTGATTCTTAACACAAGGAAAGTCAATTTACAACTACATTGCAAGGACGCACACACAATTGGTATAGGAATTTTGACCCGATAAGACTTGCGTAGATTATGTAGCATTAAAGGATGATTTCCTTAAGGAGTTTCATATCCCGAGTTTGAGTAGAAGAGTATAAGCGCGCTCAAGGATATTAAGCAGGGCACTTCGAGAGCATTTAGGAATATGATGCCCATTTCAAGACATTGTTGTCTAAACTTTCTTATGATATTCATGCAAGCTAGCATGCACAATGGTTCATTGGGGGCTTGATCACACCTTTCAGAATGATGTTATCACATAAGACTTATATAGACCTGCGTGAAGCACTTGAAGAAGCTTTGTGTGTTGAGGCTGTCAGGACTATAGACACTAGAGTGAGCCCATTCCTAAAGGCATGGATTGGAAAGCAGTTGGAGAAACTATCGACAAATTCAACACATGAGATGTGTACTGGGATTTGGTGTATAGATTGTGAAGTGGAAGGGCACACCAAATATAGTTTTCCTCGCATATCAGTGTGTTCATTGTTGTTGGACTATGAGATATGTCATTTGGACCATGATGCAATCCATTTCCCATTATTACAACATGTGATAAGGAAGAATTTATCTTGTTATTGTAAACAAATTTAGTCCACGTCTCACGATATAGAAGACTACAGGTTGATTGGTCAAATACATGATGTCATAGATATTGGTGTGTGAAAAATCGAAGTACGAGATAACCCTAAAGTCAAAAGTGAGCACCATGATCGTGACCATGCTCAAACGCACTATGATCATAACAAATGGTGTTTTAAAGGAGGTCGTGGTAGAGGTCGAGGATACCATGGTGGATTCAGCGGCCAAGGCCGATCGGTGGATGAGGAAAGTTCCCTCAAAGAACATGTTTTACATGTAGATATTCCGACCACTATAGGTGTGAATGTCCTCAGAATATTACTTGTTCTTTTTCTGGGAAGAATTGTAGCTATGAGGAATGCTCAGACTTATATGAGAATCTTAGAAAGTAGCATAAACAGGAGAACAAGGGTGCAATGATGGTTAGAATATAGTGTGTTGTGGAAAATTAGTGGATGCCAAAGCTGGCACTAGAACATGAGGTATTGCTTATGAACATCAATACATGCGCGGAAGTTGAACACACCAGAGAGGTGTTACAAAGCAAAATCCTACCATCACTAAGGAGGAATTTTTACATACAAGGTACCTAGATCTTACACATCAAAAGGAGGTTTATCAAGAAACCATGGAGGTACTCAAAAATCTTTAAGGTGAAATACAATGTTTAAAGGAGCAGTCACAGAAGTTATAACAAAAGAAGGCAAAGCAGAGATAGTCCAATCAGATATTGATGACTTGAAAGAGGTATGCAAAATGTTGCACCAGGAGAATATCATTCCATTACTAGGGAATTGGCTAAAGGGAAACACTCTGCATGTAAGTATTAAGAATGGATGGTAGATCTTGCATGCTAATCTTCCCCTCATAGCTTGGATTATGACAAGGAGATCACTCGTAATGCTCTTTTAGATGAATGGCTCTTGGAAATATATCGAACTAAGGCCACTCCCATATGAGTTTTAAAAATTCATCCATTATTATATAAGGAGTGAAGTTCATTGGAGACTTTGAAGTTTTAGCACTTGTAGAAGTGGACAGCTGACTCTACTTGGGCACCCTTAGTGTTTTGCAAATAATTTTGATCTATAGTTCAACAAGGGGTATATGATTTTTAAGAACACCGAAGAAAGAGTGATTATCCCTTTGACAGATGGGAAATTTATGCCTTATGTTGAACCTTTGAGCAAGGAAGACCTAAAAAAAAATTATGTACGTGCCATTCGGGACCCAGAAGTACTTAAGCCATCTAAGGAAGGAATCCTCCAGTGGGAAGATGCACAGTCTATTAGTGATACTACAAGTATTGCTTGTGAAAATTGGGCACATAGAACCTATGATATGGTTGGGCGTGAAGTAAGAAGTGAATTTGCATAGAGAAGAAAGGCTCAATTTATTTGGAGGATAGGTAACAACTATGTACCTCGATACACTAGAGAAGGAGATCCTACAGTATTCTTGCACACCATGGAGGAGTAGTGGACAAATCAAGTGGAAAGAAGGAATATGTTAGTATATACCTTGTGCAGGATAGCAGTGCACTAGTGGATGGTTCATAGGGATAATCTTATGGAATGGAATGAAGTTAGAATTTATCTAACCACTCGATTCTTTAGGAGTAATGTGGGTACTACAATATTCATCCATCATGGTAATCAACATGTTCAAGCACTACATTTAGTATTGTGAGAGACTCGGATAGAGGGCAAGAAGCTTTACTACCTTCACTTTGGGTGTAAAAAATTTATTCCACTTTACAAGGTTGCGCACGAGCCTGGTATGTTTATGCAAAATTGCATAGAGATACTAGAAATTGGTAGGACTTGATTGCAGGAATGACTCAGACTTTTGAATACTTCTCTACTACACCTCTGATGGAAAAGGAATCAAGGGTTATAAATCACTTAACTATGGGAGACAATACAAAGGTTGAAGAACTCATTTAGGAGTTATTTGGTGAGGTAGACTCAGGAGCGCATTTTGATGAAGTAGAAGAGACAGATGCCACACTACTTAAGCATGCTTTCTTTGAGAAAGAAAAAGGTAAGATGGTCTACATAGTGGATGATGAAGAAGTAGAAAATTTGGATATAGATCATTCAATAGGTATGCGTGAGGTGTTAGACAAGTGTGGATAAGAACACACATGCCTATCATGAACCTATGAAGACAAAGAAAGTGAACATTGGCATGGATGTTGAACCTAAGGAGGCAATAATTGGGGATTATTGGACTGATTCTAAAGTGGCAAAGATAATTGAGTTACTACGAGATTTTCAGGACTTATTTCCTAGGGGCTACCATGAGTTAAAAGGAGTGCATGAGTCATTAGGAGAGATGAAGATTAAGCTAAAGGAAGGTGTGTTCTGGTTAGGAAGATACCTTACAGGATGAACCCTAACTTGTGTGTCAAATTTAAGGAAGAAATTGACAAAATGTTGAAATATGGAATCATTAAGCCCCTAGAGGAATCAGAATGGGTTAGCCCAATGGTAATTAATATAAAGAAAGATGGTTGAATTAGGATTTTTGTGGATTACATGGAAAGAATGTTGTATATGAGATTGATCCTTTCCTACACCTTTCACAGAGGAAATATTAGAAGGTATTGCAGGGTGCGAAGTTTATTCTTGTACAGATGGATTCTTTGGGTATCATCAAGTTAGAATTGCATAGGAGGATCAAGAGAAGATGAATTTCACCACTGAATGGGGAATTTTCACATATACTGTGATGCCCTTTGGTTTGAAAAATGTGCCTGTTGTATTTTCACGCATAGTTGTTCAAGCATTCCAATATTTTATTTCTAACTTCTTGCATGTTTATTTGGATGATTGGACAGTGTATGGACTTGTTAAGGATCATTCTAACAATTTACACTTAATGTTTAAATATGTAGACAGTAAACATCTCTTTAAACATCAAGAAAGTGTGTGTTTACTACACATTTTGGCACTTTTTAGGGCACATCATCTGCAAGGAAGGTTTTTCAAAGTGGATCCAACTAAGGTTGTAGTTATTGTAGGCTGGAAGAGCCTACCACCGGAGTGAGGTGTAGGGATTCTTGGGTCACATAGGAATTATATAAAATTTATCAAAGGATATGAAAATATTTTTGCACCCCTGGAAGAGTTACTAAAAGGAAAAGGGACATTGTATTAGGGAGAAGCTGGAGCAAGTGTCCATTTGAGGCATGAAGGAGAGGCTTACAACAAAGTGCCTATTCTTTGTTTTCCTTTATGGTACCAATTGTTTCATGTACATGTGGACACCTTTGGCACAACCATTGGCATGGTGTTAGCTCAACCTAAAGAGGGTATTATAGATAATCATATCTATTTTGCTAGTAGGAAGTTGACTCCTACAGAGCAGAATTATACAACAACAGAGTGTAAGGCCTTATTGATGATCTACGCCCTACATAAATTCAAATAGTATTTGTTAGCAACACCTTTTGTATTCTATACTTGTCACATGACATTAAAATACTTTCTAAATAAGCCCATTTTACAAAGGTGCATATGTCTATGGGTGATCTTATTCCAGAAATTTGATTTCACAGCTTGTTTTAAAACTAGGTAAAATTAATTATGACCTAGATCACTTATCAAGGATTCATTAGGGGAGGACATTCAGACAAGTTGAAGATAAAATTTTAGATGCACAATTATACAAAGTTACCTAACACGCCTTTAGAATTAGAGGATATTGTTGTTTTTTTACACATGGGTATGGTGCCGAAGGAATGAAAGCATTGTAGAAGAAATAACTTGTAATTTTTGTGGTACCCATTATGTTGATCAAGGGAGATTTATACAAAATAGGTTGAGATGAAGTATTATGTCAGTGTGTACTAGAACATGAGCGCAAATATATCATGGAAGAAGCTTATGGTGGTATTATAGGTGGGCACTATGAAGGTGATGCCACCGCATGTAATATTCTACTCATTGGATTATGGTAGGAGACCTTGCACAAGGATTTTAAGGCGTGTGACCACTATAATACCTTAGAAAACCTAGGAAAATAGATGAAATTCCTTTGAGCCCTATCAATAGTATAGAGCCATTTAAGAAATGGGTTATGGAATTTGTAGGTCCTATTTCACTAGTCACAAGTAGAAATGGATTGTACAATATCATCACTTACACAGATTATCTTACAAGGTGGGAAGAAAAAACACCTACAAAGGATTGTATAGTAGCTACAGTAGCCAGGATCTTATGGGAAAATGTTCTAACTAGGTATGGATGTCCATTGATCTTGACAAGTGATAGGGGTACACACTTTTTGGATGAGTCAATCAGGATATTATTGGATGAATTTATGGTTGCGTACTACAAGAATACACCCTATCATCTTTAGGAAAATGTTATCGCTGGGGCCTTCAACAAGATATTGAGCCAGACCTTGACAAAAATTTATGATGTTGGAAGGAAATATTTGGATGATAAATTTTTTGATGTGCTTTGGGTGTATAGAACAACCTACAAGAGGTTGAATAAGTCCACACCCTTTCAGTTGGTGTTTAGCACAAAAGTAGTTCTTCCTATGGAATTCATGTTACCTTCTTTTCATATTACACACTAGAGGTCTAACCGATGAGTAAGCATTAGAAGAAATAATTGATAGGTTAATATAGTTAGATGAGAGGCATACCATAGCATGTTGGAGTCAAAAGTAGGAAAAGGCCAAACAAAAGGCATGGCATGACCGACACATTAGGGACAAGAAGCTTGAGGTTGGACATATGGTACTACTTTATGATTCTATGTTTTTGTGCCATCCAGGAAGATCAAGGTGCATTTTTAGGACCATATATTATCACTCATATACTTGAATCAGGTGCTTTCTAGTTGGAGGTGCTTGATGGAATGTGGTTACCCGGTTACTTTAATAGGAGTAGGTTGAAGCCCTACTATAAATAAGTCTTCTTGGTGTTTGTAATAAGGCAGTATTTCCATTTAGTATAGGTTTCCCTTTCTATATTTCCTTTAATGTATTTCCTTCTTCATCGCTATGCTTTGTCAATTTAGTTTGGTGTTTTGTGTAATAAGTGTGTTTACATGCTGGAAGCTAATTACAATCTAAAGTATTTTTATGTGCAGAGGACTACACATACCATTGGTGTGGGGTGGTTGTTATTTGTTATTCACAACTGGGTACACATGAGAACAAACTATTACATGTGCTATTTGAGTATGGAAAGGAGTTGTTAGAAAGGAGATTGCTTCTAAAGAAGACCATAGATGGAAATGAATGAAGGGATAGTATAATGCAAGGTAAGTAGCGATTGTGGAAACTACTATGAGAGGGCATAGTGGTGAGGTACTTTGGTGCATGGAAGTGCACGGAAGAGAATTTTGTAGCTAGAGGGTAGGAAGGCATGCTAGAAGGTTATAGCTAGGGTGTGAAATTTTACCGCATGGAAATTTTCAAGAATTTTTAAAATGGTCAATTAATGAGATGATTATTGGTAGGTGAAGGAGTAATAAATGCACTAAATTTTTAAAAATTTATATAAGGACATGATGCGAGTTCATTTTTACCTTTATAATCACAAGTATTCGAGTGAGCTAAGTGTAACCGAGCTAAGAAAATCATGTTGAGGTGTGGAGATTTGTGAAACCAGACGTGGAGAGCATATTTGTGCACAAAAAGGCTTGCGTCCCCATTGGTGAAGGGTTTGAGTGAAGTAGAAGCATTGAGAAGGATCTAGGGAACTCGACTCCAAGCTAGGGTTTGAAATTACTCGATACAAAATACAAAAGGTGGGATTTTTATGATGGCACTGAAGAAATCACCTACAATTGATACAAAAGGAAAGAAAAAGGTGGAAGTTGAGGTTGAAATTTCTCCGAGAGTAATTTTTAGAGATGCAAGTGCCAGAATGAGTAATCATCGACAATATTAGGATTCCCACATCCATAGATGTAAAGTAAGTGACTACAACCACCACACCACTGATAACAAGGGATATTTGTATGCTTTTCTGAATAAAAAGACCAATAATCACATGGTGGAAGATATGTTAGTGTATGACGATGGGGAAAAGTTGCTTAAGCGGTAGGAGTTTATCAACTGTATGAGCTCCCATATTTTGGAAAACATGAACCTTTATACCAATGGATTATGAGAAGATTCCATGAGGACTTCTTCTATTTCACCGGATGGAGGGTTAGGATCACAATGGCCCTAATTGCGACATTAATAGGATTGAAGGGCACAGGGACAGTATTGTTAGTGATATGACTGATAAAGTAGTGGTTATAGCCATAAGCAAGGATTTGGGGTATACCAAGGGTTTGTGTGGAATGGAAATCAACAAATTGAGGAAGTACCATGTGGTGCAAGAAATCGCGCATCTACTCACCAAGTTGAATGATCAAGAGAGATGGTTGTAGGTAAACACCATGTGGCTTCATATTACAAAGAAAATGTCCCAAGGAGAAGTGTACAATTTAGCAGGCTATATTGCAAAAACCATTGTTGAGGAAGCATGTGTAGGTGAAAAGATAAGTTTTGGTACCATCCTCTTATCTTATATTTGTAGAAATTGGAGTTCTGATGGGCCAAAGAACAAAATTTGGGAATACCCCACAGAGAAGAAGTCCCTCGCAGATAGGTTTGAGAAATATTTATGTGAAGGATCAATGAGTGGCCCATTCAAGAAAAGGGTAAAAATGTGGTATGACCAACTTCACGTGGAATTTGAGGAGGAATGGCACATTCCAAAGGAACTACCTTTAGTAGTAGGTAAGGAAGTATAGTTCATGGTGTATCAACATTTCTGCATCACACGGTTTGCCATAAAGGATGGGACATGGAGTCCATGGTGCAAACTACCATATGCCTTCATAATTTGCTACTTCCAGGCTTCAGTTCATAGATTTTCTAATACGCACAGGCTGAACTTCAACAAAGACAAGGTAGACTATGACTATCATACCCTCGAAAAAACATATGTATATCTAGGTCGGTCTACCTACATTGAGAGGCTCATTTTCAGACATCATAAATATGAAGCCAGTAATTTTGGCTATTGGGGACATTGGATTTGCTCTCATATATCTTCATCTCAAGCCTAGGATGGAGAATAAGAAGTATGTGGAGAATGATTTCATGCTCTCGTGGCTACCTAAAGGTAAACATAAATTGGATAATGTGCCAGCTTTAAAGCCTATTGCGACCATACATATAGACAAGGAAGAAGAGGAACACGAAGATAGTGGAGGCTTGGATCATAGAGGCCGATGATCGCCCACGTAAAAGTGGGGAGTGAGTGCATAGATACTCCACCACAGGCGCAAGAAGGAGAAGAGGAATTGGATGTGGATGTAGTCCCTAAAGAGCACCGGTTTAAGAAGGTATTCAGAAGAACTAAGACCCAAGGCGTGGGAACACCACATCCTATAAGAAGATCACCTAGAATCTCCCCTCAAAAAGAGGCACTTGAGAAGAAGAGAAGGAGAAAGTTGAAGCTAGATGAGGAGGTGGAAGAGTCGAAGAGAGTGCGCCTGGAACCCCAGTGCAACTAGAAGATATGGAGGAACCCAGAGATGAAGAAATGAAAGATGAAGAGGAAGGGGTGAAGGAAGCATAAGAGACAAAGGAAGCATAAGAGACAATATAAGAGAAACCCAATGCGTATGTTACTTCTTAGGAAAGAGAAGGGCCAACTCTAAACCTTGGCGCTTAGGTTCCTAAGGGGCCAAGAACAAAGAGAACAAGTGAAGAATATGTTATGTCAAGTATGGGCTATGTTGAGGACACAAGAAAAATTATTTGCACCCGATTTTAGAGCACAATAGGCCTTAAGGAATTATATGGATGGGAGTTGATGGATCCAAACATGGCCACCACATGCATAAGGAAATAATTATCCTAGTCCATATAGACCCATATGGATGAGCCAGATTTTGATGTATGTGAGGAATCTTGTGTATCAAGGAGAGTGAAGAAGGCACCCCAAAGCAGACACATGACGGTAAATCATACTCTAATGTCTAATGAGAAGGTGAGAAATTATTTGGTTAAGGTATCTGCAGAGGTGGCACGGAGGAACATTGATAAGGTTTCCACCATTAGAGTGCTAATTGAAGATAACAAGGCAAAAAATATAGAAATAACACATTTAAAAGGATAAAAGGACCTAGAATAGAAAAATAATGAGGCCTTCATTAGCATGGAAGAATAAATTGGTGATTACGTTATGAAAGCAAGACCTCATCTTGAGTCTAAGGTACCTAAGAAGTTTCCTTCGACTATGCATTATGTGTGCACATTAGTTGATTTGGTGCTAGAAGATGGACCAATTCAAATGTCAATGCCAAAGGATCCTGAACAAGAAGCTAAAAGAGAAAAGGCCTATGTGGTTAGGAAAATTTTAAATTATGAGGTGTTGCTCCAAACTCTAAAGGATGAACTGAAGAAAGTTGACCAAGCTCTGAATATTTGTGTGGCACTAGAAGTAGTGATAAGGATCAGAACTTTGGTTGAAGATAATGATGTTCTAAAGGCCATGAAAGATGAGACACTAGGATGCATAGAAATATTGGCACTTGTGAAACATAAGCACAAAGCCCTTGCAGTAGCCCAAGACCCACATAAGGAGAGAATATATGAGATTGGGAAACTCATAGTGTAGAAGATGGATCTTTTGGAGGGAATGATGTCTGTTATGGCCAATGTTGTCCAAGTACTATAGAATGAAAAGGAAAATATTACTTAGGACGAATTGGAAGCCATTTCCACAGACATTCCAGAGAAGACAAGGACCATGTTGGATGACTAGAAGACATTGGAGGCTGAGATTAAAATAGAATATCCAAAGTTGATCCTCCCAATTGAAGAAGAGGGTGCTATAGAGTAAAGGTCTATTCTTTTGTACAGTGATTCTTTACATTCTTTCCATTCTTATTATTTATTCTTTGGGAACATAAAAATAATCCCCATTGTCGGGATGGAAATGTACTTTAGTGTGGGGTAATGTTGAGTAGAAAATATTGTCCTAAGGAGAAGACACACATAGGATTCACACATAGGAACAAGGCACATTTGAAGGTGTGGAAGGATAGGAAAGGAAACATGTGCTAGGACAAGCTGATTTGGGACTTAGCCATTTTCATGGATGTGGGCTATTTTTGGAAGATAGCATGCAAAGAACACATTGGGATGGAGACTTGCGTGACATGCAAATGTTATTTTGGGAATGAGAATCTGATAAGTGCCATGTATGAGTTCAAGATAATAATAGGATTACTTCTTCCTGTTAACTATAGGATGTCTATCATTAGCACACTTGCATGTGTGCATGTTAATGTAAAGGTGCATGGCTATTATCAGCATGTGACCTATTTTGGGAAGTGCATAGGTGGTGAAGGGAAAGTCCCCACCCCTATAAATATGTATTGAACTATGTAGTTTAGTAGTAGTGAATTATTGTAGAGTTATGTTGTTGGATCTGATGTGCACATGACTTATGGTGATGCTTTGTAATGTAAGAAGCTTCTATGTATTACAATGTTTAATGTAATGGAGTATATTAGATGGATAATGGTGTTAAACATGACTATAATTGGTTCTTGTATGGTTAATCTTATTATAGTTATTGTTTAATTCATGATTCTCTAAGATCTAGATCTAGTTATGCTCTGTGGAATGTTTATGCTTATTTATGGTTCTAAATATGTTGTATCTTCATCACACTAACATCTTGCACAAGAAAATATAAAGAGGGTCCTGGTACCTTTGTGTGCTTCAAGTGAGTGCTCAACTTAGGTTGGGTGATGTGTCGGCGTGTCCGGGTTTCATGTAGTAGATTCTAGGTTGCATTAAGTAGTTCACCGGTAATCCCTTCCAAACTCCCCGTTGATACTCCCCTTTAAATTCTCCAATTTTTCAACCCCTATTGAGCATTGAGTTCTAGGAGGAAGAAGAAAGACTAGAAGAAGAATTTGAAGAATAATTTATACAAGAAAGAGCCAAATCGAAACAAAAACAACAATGGTAGATGAAGAAAAATACCTCAACCCATTATTCCATGGGGAAGAAATACAAGCTCACTTTCTTTTGAACCCCTCTTCACGATCTACCAACAGGTTCCCGTAAGAAATTTACAAAGTTCAAAGGTGAAAACACACATCATCCTGAAGAAGACATCACCACTTTCACCACATCATGCGAGATTCTCGAAGTCACACATGAAGATGTTGCAATAAGGTTATTCATGTAATATCTCCAAGAAAAAGTAGCAGAATGGTTCTATCTTTGCCCACTATATCAGGGTTCATTTTAAGAGACCTCTTAGAAATCACAGGTGGAAAATACCTGGTGAATATCTCTGAGAACGGCTTTGTGGGAAGGCGAATTTTTGGGGTTGAATGTAAATTTTTGCCTGATTTTTAAGTGGTGTGACAGAATGTTCTTCAAAATCTTCTTGATGCACGACATTTGACTGAGCCACTGAAATTCTGCTTGAAAAAGAGACCTCATTTTCCATGTCACGTGTTAGAATTTTCTCCCTGTCGTGCATAAAATATTCGGGTAAATTATGATGAGGAATTCCTTTTCATGAATTATAAGTATTCTCATTGGATTCATTGGCCCTTTTCCATAAAGATTCATATATTATACGACTGTTTTCATTAAATATTTCTCCCAAAATGACGAAAAACAAGTTCGCGCAAAAGCGCCGATTCTTGTCGCGTGACAACAAACTTGTTGTCACGTGACAGCAAGGTCTTTTTTTATCGCATGACAACAAGTTTGTTGTCATGTGACAAGAACTGGTAGTTTTTGTGTGAACTTGTTTTTCCTCATTTTGGGAGAAATATTTAATGAAAACAGGTCGTATAATATATGAATCTTTATTGAAAAGGGCTAATAAATCCAATGAGAATAGTTAGAATTCATGAAAATGAATTCCTCATCATCATTTACCCAAATTTATATTTTTCCTTGATGTTGTACAACAAGGAATTTAGGTAAATGATGATGATGAATTCATTTTCATGAATTATAAGTATTCTCATTGGATTCATTGACCCTTTTCCATAAAGATTCATATCTTATACGGCCTGTTTTCATTAAATATTTCTCCCAAAATGACAAAAACATGTTCACGTGAAAACTACCAGTTCTTATCATGTGACAAAAAACTTGTTGTCATGCGACAATGAAAACCTTGTTGTCACGCGATAACAAGTTTGTTGTCATGCAACAAGAACTGACAGTTTTCACGCGAACTTGTTTTCGTCATTTTGGGAGAAATATTTAATGAAAACATGATATATAATATATGAATCTTTATGGAAAATGGCAAATGAATCTAATGAGAATACCTAGAATTCATGAAAATGAATTCCTCATCATCATTTACCTGAATTTGTACTTTTTCCCCTAGGTGGTATAAGTGATCTAGTAATGTTCTACCTGGCGAATAATCTAGGATTATATAGGGGATATTTTCAAGGGTAGGCGAAGCCGACCCCTAAAAAAAATTAAACTATAATTCTTAGGCGAATAGGTCACTGACCCGTGCCAGAAAATCACCTTTTCAAATTTTTCAAAAATAGAATATTCGCCATATTACAAATATTCACCAGTAAAATTATCCCCGCACTATATCAATCACTCATTGGAATGATATCAAAACCAAGTTTGAGGAAATATTTGAGTATATTAAGGATTGTCAAGATCTCCTTATTTAATTGGCACAAATGACGAAAGGTGAAAATGAAACTATGAGAGACTTCATGCCTCGTTTCAACCAGTTTCTCTATAGAATACCAAAAGAGGATTCACCATTTGAAAATAATGTCAAGAGATTCTTCATCAGTGCTCAATCACCAGAGGTAGGATTCTTTCTACGAAGGTTTCAACCAAGGAATCTAACAGAATCAAAAAGAATGGTTGTTGAAATAGATGATGATCTCATCTTCATCCTATCTAGAAATACCAATAATCCCTCAAAGGGAAATATGGCAAACAAAATGTCGTCACTAAAGAGGATATTTTCAAACGAGTATCTCCTCAAAGAAACAATAGAAATCAGATTTCAAGATCACCCTGAAGGCTTGCCTTAGAGGCCCCACCTATCAATGTAAGTTGTAGGAGCCAATAAAATTAAAAATAGCTTGAATAAGAAAGTGAAGGTGGTGATTTCCCGTGAAGTTGATGAACTTGAGAACAATACACAAATCAGATTTTGTGAGTAATCTAAAGGTGATGAAGATGACGAAGAAGATGCACCTATTTTCTCATGCGTGGTATTCACTTGTTCTCGCCTAAAAGGTATCCTCTTTCGCCACCGCTACAAAGAAAAAAATATTGAAGATCCTCTTGGTGCAAATCCACAAAACAAAATATTCATTCGAGGGCATCGTCTTCTTCTTTACATGGAGTCCACATAGGAGAAACCCGACCCTATAGAAAGCATGAGGTCACCCACTATTCCAAGTAAGTCTTCCAATGTTTCTTCTAGTTCTAAATCTAAATCTACTCCTGTAAAATCTAGTGCTTTAAAAGTTCCTAGTGTGCCTTTCAAAATACCCTCTATTCCCTAAACATTTACCCCTACTTCCAAACCTATCTCGACTCCAAAAGTAGCCCCTTCATCCCCCTTGTCCGCATTTTCTCCTTTTGACTTCGTAGAATATGCTAGCAAAACCAAACTACATATTAATGAAACCAAATATTTACGGACTCATCTCGAACAATTTGAGATATTCTTCTTATATATAAAGAGTGGTAATTTAACACCCAATGTTGTAACTCCTAGTTTTGAAGGACTACTACCAAACCCACCTAGCCCTCTATCACATAACATTATTTCATTGAGTGCATCAAAGACCGAAAAGTTTGATCCTTTCTACATCTCCCTTCTTGTTAGAGAATATGTATTGAACAATTTCACAATATATTCTAGTACCTCTGACAACATGATGCCCGTGAAGGTCACTAAGGCCCTCAAACTCACCATGACCCCACCCGGTGGCTCTTGTTACTCCTTTGAATCAAAATAGGTCCCTCTTATAGGGAATATCAAAGATGCACATGTGGATCTTGCCAAATTTCTAGACAAGAAGGTTTCAACGATGATTTTGGTAGCAAACATTCCAGCTTCATTTGGAATGTTGCTAAGTAGGAGTTTATGTCAACAGTTGGGGGTAAGATCCAAATGAAATATTTCCATCCCGATTAAGGGAGACATGGAAAAATTTCTTCCAGAAAAGAATATGAGGTACATAGTGTAAAAATCAAGAAATCCAACAGCCAACATTTTTTACCAAAATAGCATGAGGATGAATCTTTTCATAACAACTGAAGAGGTGGAAGATATTACCATCTTAATAAGAACGAGTATCTCATCCCAAAGGAGTATTTGAACACTCATTTTATGGTCCAAGGTGTTCATGCATCATGTAGAAGTTTTGATCATCTTTGGAAAAATCTTCATTGAAGGCGGAGGTATCCCTACTCATGCTTCGAAACATTATTCCACTCTCTCTCCATTATTCCCCCTCTTCTCTACCCCCTTTCTAATTATTCATTGTGAGAAATCATGAAATTCTTCTTTGTCATTTAAATGACTATAGTCTAAAAAATAAGTTGCCCTTATTTTATAAAAGGGGTCTTAATGTTCTTCCTAATAATGTCAAGAGTCACATGTTGTGAGGACAAATGAAATGTCATGAGGGGGGTAGCCAAAGAGTCATTTCTGATTCTATATAATGTAATGACATACTCTTGCTTAGGGGTTGTCAATTTTGTATACTCATGAGAGATCACTACTTGTGAAGAAATAAAGGAGATAGTTATTTCTTCTAGTTCCTTTCCCTATGTTCTTATACTTCTAACTATGCACAATTTTGTCAAAGCATCAATGAAGAAAGAATGAGTTTCATTCCTTTTTTATGAGGAGATTTTAGAAACTTTGAGTTCTCAATATTAACTGTCTTTTTGCCACTTACAAAAGTGCTTTCTTGAAAGTATATGTGTGTCGAATTATCTTGTTAATGGTTATAAGAATATGATTTTCTACATGTGACGTTAATCCCTCTCTCTTTTTCTCACTACCTTTCCCATTTTCCTAGAAAATTATTCTCTTGTAGGTATCCAAAAGTTTTTCCCACAGGGTTAGTGGAGTTCCCCTGTTAAATCCCTGACTGTCAGGATACCAATTATTTTGATTTCATGCATGCATAATAAGTGGAGTTGTACAACCCAGGCATAGGGACCTAGAGTCCCGAAGACGTTGGCTAGAAACCCACCAATTTTTCCCACGATAAATTTTGTTTCCAACATAGTTCTAAATAGAGTTATGGATCTTTTCAAAAGCTCAATACCGATATTTATGGATTTCCTAGTAGTTTAATAATTTATATTGGATTCGAGGGGGTCAATTATTAGGATTCATATTTCTAACTAGGAGATGGGTCCCACACACACTCTCTTTCGAAGGATTCTTATTTATTTTCTAGCCAAAAAGAAAATGATATGACATCAAAATCATCCTTTAGGTGACATAAATTATTGAGAACATAGCACTATTTATATATTTAAATAAATATGGTACATTCTCTTGAATAGTAATTTTTATCATGTCATATGTATTACTTACTATTTTAAAATTTTGTTATCAATACTTTTATTGTATATTTATTTATATCAAAATAATGGTAATCTATTTTGTTTTCCAATGTTTATAGCAATATGTTGTCTAAGAGGACATTGGAAAAATTTAAATCAAAGCTTTGTAAGACAAGCAAAAAATGCACTTTGAGTATCATATTTATTTTACTTTAAACCAACATTTTCAATTCTAGTTTAAAGTGGGGGAAATTGAAGATACCAAAAAATGGAAAAATCCCTTTTTATAATGGATTGTAAGTGATTATTTGTATGGTTGGTTAGCTCAAAAAGAAGGGATTAATGGGCATGTCAACACTTATTTTTGAGTCTATTTCTACATAAATATTCTAATACACTCTTTATATTCTAATTCTTCAATTTTCATGTGTTTTCTAGGAATTCCCACCTTGTGACATTTTTCTAGTGGTATTATTTTGTGTCCATGATAGATTCAGCACATTGGATAAAATCGATTGTGCTTTTTTCCAAGGCCAATGATGTTATCCTCCCTTTGTTTTACGCTCAAACATGTCAAAATTAAATCTATTTGGGTTAACCTTTTTGTGCCATTTGATTTTCAATTTGGGTTAATTGTACACTAAAAATGTTCCAAGTTTGAGGATTGATCATCATATAATAAAATAAATTAAGACCATCATCTATGGGGGTAAGTGGAGGGACTGGGGAAAAACTTCTTACAATATCAATGCACTTACTAATATCAAAAGATCTATTGCATGTTTAAGTACATAGTTGATTAATCTTAATTATAAAATTATAATCACTCTTATTACATACATTACAACTTGTATCATTGGATTTAGGGAATGACATGTATAATTTCATTAATAAAATATTTTCTCACACACCTACCTTGGAGGGAAAAATACATTGGTCTAATGCCTCTTTAGATTATTTGTTTGTAGGAAACTCTCAATGTAGTTGTGGTTGATAAATCTCGATCATTATGGACTAACCCATTTTTAGGTTTTCAAGAAAAGGATAAACCTTGGGTTTTGACAAAGGAGAATCCTTAATTAGTTACATAAGGGTAAAAGTAGACATCGAATATAGAATCTTGTCCCTAATACAAAAGAAACCATTGTGTAAAAGTTAAAGTATAGATCAGACCAAATGAGGGATAAATCAACCATATGAGCACAAATCTAAATTGAATTAATTATTCACCCACAACAACCAATTCTACCCTCCTCTCTCGTATGATTCCCCTAGCTTATTTGAGAAACTCAACGACACTCTCCACTACCCATTTTATAGTTCTATATCACTTTCATTTTATATAGTTGTTTATGAATATGTTCTAAACCATAATATGTAATTTTAACTATAAACATTTTAGATTTCATATAATATGATTATCAATCAATACATGTTATATGTAAATGTATTTTGGTTATTTTATTTTTGATTCTAAATCATTTTTCACATAGTACATATCATAATTAGATCAAAACCCTAGTTTAAATATTATAGTTGTGTACGGAAGAAGACATCATAGGGTAGAGAGGGGTATATTGAGATCCAAAACCAAGGGTTTTTAGACTTGAATAACATATTAACAATTGAGCTAGATGAATTGAAAATAACTATCTACGAAATGATATGTAAATTACTCAAAAGATTTTAAATACATCGATTGTCTTTGCAAGGAGATGTTTGTCTTACCTTTGAGTTACATATGGATTTAAACTATTTTTAGAAATAAAAAAAGGGCACCTAGAGGAATGTAGAAGGTCACCAGTTATGAGGGAGATGAGATGTTTCATCTTCTAGGAATTACATGTGCGCTAATTTTGCGAAACATGTTCTTTTTAGAATTTTCTATTTTTAGATAGCACTACAAAAATCACAATTTGGGCCCTTTAAACATGGATTTATTAGGTTACGCTTTGCCAAAAAAATTCCAAACCCTTTTATCACATTCTACACATTCCAATATTTCTGTTGCACTTTGAATGGAGTCAATTGGAGGTACGGTGTAGAAGTTATGGTCCCCAGGAAGTTGCTCCACTATAATTATTTCCTAGATCATTCCTCCCTCCTTCAGAAGTAATGGTCCCCATTGCACAAAAATGTCCCATTAAATGTGGAAATTTCTTCTTTACCTAGTACATGGTGAGTCACTCACCTTGATGACTGATATTTCCTTTCTTGATCACTCGATAGAGCTGAATAGGTTGTCCTCTAGTGGTCTTTGTCAAAGTGTCCACAATCTGATCTTCTTCAACTAGGGAAAATATTTCTAGGTTGAGCTTGGATATTTCCAATTGTTCTTATATGAATGAAGTATCTAATAGAGGTGGGTGATTTGGTTTAAGGAGGTCCACATTAGATATGGGGTGGAGACCAAGATAGGGTGGAAGATTCAACTCGAAAGCATTTTATCCTACTTGTTTGGTGAGAGTGTAAGGACCATACCCAAGAGGCCAAATCTTCATGTGTGGACCTGGAATCCTTTCCTTCGAAGCTATAACCAAACCTTATCACCAACCTAGAAATTATGTAAAACCCTATGTTCATCATGGTGTTGCTTATTCTTTTTATTCATTTTCTACAAAATGTCGTGGACCTAGTGTTGAGTGTGTTAAATCTATTCAACAAACCTTGTCACCTTTTATGCTTCAATTTTTCCATGAGGTGTTTATTCCATGGTAAGAATTGGGATGCATAAATCAATGGGTGTCATATATTGGAATCCATAAAAACTTTAAATGGAATGTGTTTGGTGGAGTTGTGTAGGGCTTGATTTTATCCATGTTGTATGTATAGCAGGGCCTCGTCCCATGTGCAGGAGTGTTTGGAGTGGTACATAAGAAGCATGTGAATAATTAGGTGGTTCACCTATTATTTTTTTCATTAGTTTGTGGGTGGAAGGATGTGTAATTCATCAACTTTGTGTCCATCATTCCCCATAAGGTGGACCAAAAGATGCTCAAGAACCTTTTATCCCTATCAGAGACAATAGAATTGGGGAGCCCAAAGTTGATCCAAATATGATTAAAATAAATATTAGTAGTATCTTCAGTAGAAATATTTTTCTTACAAATAACAATTACATACATTTTCGAAAATTGATCAACTAAAATAAAAACACCATCATTCCCATGTTTCAAAGTTGAAAAACTTGAGAGGAAGTCCATCAAGATAGATGCCCAAGGCTTTTTTGGTTCCAAAAATGGTGCGTACAATCAGTATTTCTTGTTAGCTAGCTTGGAAATCACACAAGGGTTGTAGAACTTAATATAATTCACCACAACATTCCTTAGATTAGGCCAATATAAATTCTTCTAAAGTATTGCCAATGTTTTGTCCATCCCAAAGTGCCCTATGGTCTTGCTGAAGTTTTCTTCCCGGATCATCTTTTTTTGTTCACTTATTGGAACAAAGATATGTCCCATGTGGAAGAGGAGTGTTTCTCGTAGATAGAAATCGGGGACACTTTTTCCTCCATGGAGGGCCGATATGTATCCAAAACTTTAGGTTCCTTCTCACACAAACTATGCCAACTGGAAGTTTCATGTCCACAAAGATGAAGAATAATTTTGAGGGCTGTAATTGGAGGGAAACTCAATAAATCTACTATAGAATTGGAACTTCCCTTCTTATGTTTTATTATGAGGTGAAATTTTTGTAGGTATGTGGCCCATTTCTGGTGTCTCTCATTCCTTAGCTTTCTATGTGTCTAAAGGAACTCCAAAGGCATGTGGTCTATGTGGATTCTGTCTCCTTCCCCAGAATGTAGTGTTTCCACTACTTACAGGCCTGGATGATGGCATAACGCTCCTTATCGTATCTTGGGCACTTTCTTACTATGTCATTGAATTTTTCATTGTGATATGCAACAGGGTGGTCATGTTGCATGATAACATCTCCCAAGGCATACTCAGATGCATCTGTCATCAACTCAAAAGGTTGATGTAGATCAGGTAGGGAGATGACAGAGTTTGAGCATAACCTTTCTTTCAACCCTTCAAATTCTTTCTATTGTTCTTAACCCCATCAGAATGTAGCCTTGTTCCCTCATTTAGTCACTTGATTAAGTGCCCAAGAAATATGTGAAAATCCTAAGATAAATCGGTAATAGAAATTGGCAAGGCCTAGGAAGCTATGAAGTTCTATAAGGTTCTTTGGGGTAGGCCATCTTTGAATAACCTAAATTTTCTCTGGGGGACATGGACTCCTTCCTCATCCACAACATAACCCAAGTACTGGACCTTTCTCATCCCAAATGTGCACTTGTCTAGATTTGCATACAACCTGTGCTTCCTGAGGGTCTGAAGTACTTCTCAAACATGTTGTAGATGCTTCTCCTAGGTCGACTATAGATGAGTATATCATCTAAGTAGACCACCACAAAGGAATTGGTGTAGGGCCACAAGATGTCATCCATCATCCACATGAATGTTATAGATGCATTAGTTAGTCCGAAGGGCATGACCAACCATTCGAAGAGACCTTCCCGAGACTTAAATGTATTCTTCCAAACATCAATGGGCTCAATGGGGATCTAGTGATAGCCATATTTGAGATCAATTTTGGTGAATAATTTTTCACCACTGAGTTGGTCCAGAAAGTCATCAATCCTTGGGAGGGGATGAGATTCTTCACAAAGTGATTTTATTTAAATTCGATAATCAATGTAAAGTTTCTATGTTCCATCCTTCTTTGGTGCCAAGATAATTGGAATTCAAAAGGGTAAATATCTCACCCTAATATTTCCCTTTTGAATCAATTCTTGGAGTTTCCTCTTGATCTCCTCATTTTCAAGGACTAACCTATGATACACAAGGTTGTTGGGTAAAGGAGACCCCAAGACCAAATAAATAACATGTTTTACCTGACACTGAAGTGGCACTCCTTTAGGTGACTAGAATATATCATCATACTTGGTTATGATTTGGTCCATTTTCTTTCTACTGTTGCACTAAATGTGTGTTCATAGTAGTTGTAATAATTTTCTTTGTAGGTTTTGGCCGATCATCAAGATGAAAAACTTCTTGGTTTTCTCCACCTATTTCTTACATTATGTGGCATTGATGACAGAGACAGGACTTGGGGGAATGACCTTGGGTATCGATAACATTGACTCCCAATGGTAATGGTGACCCTTTGATGTCATGACTCATAGATTCCATGTCTATCCCACATAAATGGTTAGCCTAGAGCACATCACAAACATCTAATGGAGCAACATCACACAAGACTTCATCATGGAAGGGCTTGATTGCATATGAAAAGAGGCATTGTTGTGTGACTGGAGGTCTCTTCCGGGTTTAACCACCTGATACTATATGGCTAGGGATGTGACTTCAGAGGAAGGTTCAGGATTTTCACAACAACTAAAATTAAATTATTTTGACTTCCACTATAAAGGATAAAATATAGGGGCTTCCCTTTTACCCAAATCTTAGAGTAAAAGATTATTTCCTTATCATCCATCTTCTTGACTTGTAAGGTGGAAATGATCACATCTGGTTCAGCATCTACAATTTCATCCTCTTCATCCTTGACCTCGGGGTCTGTAACTAGTGGAGCAGAGGGTGTTGAAGAAGATGACTCGATGAGTAAGGACTTGATGGCTCGACATTCTTCCTTGGAGTGGAAATTTTTTTGTGGAGGTCACACCACTTCCTATCTTCTCCTTTTGTGTCTTATTTCCTTACAACTCATGTTTCCAACCCTAGACTTAAGTCTGGCCTTCCTTATCATTTTCCCCCTCATAGGCTAGTTCTTGGAAATCTTCCTTTTATACTTTTTCTCAATCTTGACCGCAAACTTGTATGCCTCGCCAAGGGTATGAAATTGAAATAATTCCATGTCCTCCCAGATGTTCCATTGTAGGCCACTACGATATATGAGAATCCTATGTTGTTTTATGTCTTGAATGCTCAACCTTATAGACGGAGAATGAAATTTAACAAGTAAAATCTTAAACTAGCGGTCCTTACCTTGATGTAGTTACTACCATTAAATGTATAGATCATTCTAGGATTGAATAGGGTAGTATTCTTCCTTTATAGTATCCACAAAATCATTCCATGTGGGTTCCTCTATGATGCCTAGCTCATCCTTTTCAAGCCCATTCTTATACACTCCCCACCAATTTTTAACAACAAGTGACGATTTCAGTAGAGAGAATGTTATCTTTGCCTTATCGATGCGTGATTGATAGAAAAATAGGAGGTAAATTGGTTTGAGCAATTTTCTATTGCATCAGAGCTGATCTTACCCTCAAAAATAGGAATGTCAAAATTTACTTGCACCTTGAATGGAGTCATGGAACTAAAGGACTGATTTGCATATGGTGAGGCATGATTTCCCACTTGTATTTATCACTGAATTTTGGTAAATTGTTGTAGAATATACTCCATCTGCTCCATGAGATCTTCATTCATCATCTTCTTGAGAGGATCATTTTTCCCGGTGTTGTCTCGCCATTGGATGTCACATGTAATGAGAAGGCAAGTATTCTAAAGGATCTTATGTGGAGCACCCAAGATTTTGTATCCCAACCTCATTCGGGGACTATACACTCTTAAGAAAACTTTTCTCTAATACTACTAATATAAAACTGATGGGTTTCAAACTTAAAGAATAAATTAACAATCGTGCTCAGATGAATTGAAAATAATTATCTTTGAAAAGAGATGAAAATTTCTCAAAAGACTTTAAATACATCAATTATCTCTGCATGAGGAGATGTTTTTATTCCCTTTAACCCATTTGTACTATTTTTAGAAATATGAAAGGGCACATAGAGGAATGTGGAAGGTCATTGGTCTTGAGGGAGATGAGGTGTTTCATCTTCCAAGAATTACATGTGTGATAATTTTGCGAAACATAATATTTTTAGAATTTACTATTTTTTTTAATAGCTACAAAATCCATAATTTGGGCCCGTTAAATAAGGATTTTAGGGGTACATTTTTTCTAAAACAAAGTTTTTCACCCTTTCATCATGTTCTATGCATTCCAAGCTTTTTGTTGCACTTTGAACAGGTCAATTGGAGCTATGGTGCGAAGTTATTGTCCCTAGAAGTTGTTACACTTTAATTGTTGTTTGTATCATATATTGAGGTATACATTATACAATAGGATTATTTTAGATAATCATACATAAACACAACCTATTTGGCATACACATGTGATATTTTGTGCTAAATTTTGTAGTTCAGTCATTTTTATCATGGTGTACTTTTTTCATACTTGTTGTATGTTAGTTGTGTATTGAATTAATGACATCTTATGAGTCAGTTCACACGTGGATTAAAATAAGTGAATCTCACTATTTAGGGAACTTTGAGTACTGAAACCTACTCCTAATATCCTTGATAGTGCACAACCCTTATTGTAGCACTTAATAAGGAAACTTGAGCATTGGCTCTTATTTGCCTTCATTGACTTTACTCAAATTTTGTTCTCTTGTGTTTTCCTTCTTCTATATATTTTTTTATGTTTCTAGTTGTGTTGAGTAAGGTGTTGATTTTTTTGTGTCCATGAATTATCAACTTATTTTCATATGTTATATAAGATGCAATTACTTCCCCTAATGAGTGGGAAGTCAAAATAATTTTTCCAAAGTAATGATATTTGTGTATTCATGTATGTCTATATAAACTATTCGATTGAAATGATTTTTAAATGAGTCAACATATAGTGGGGGTATCTTATTGTACTTAACATAATATATGTGGTAGAATTTATACTATTACACATGGTTCTCTAATTATCTTTGTTAGGAAGTGTGTTCATTTATTTGTCACCCTCATTGAAGGCTAGGGCCACATCCCATTTAGGGAGATGTAAGAGAGACTCTATAGTCTAACTTATACCCTAATCAAATTATGTTATGGAATGTACACAAAAAAAATAGGATTTAAGGGTTTGTTATAGGAGATTATTCTGATCTAATTAATTCACTATTAATCATACGTAATCATAATAATGCATTAATAATTGCAATGATTAATAAATGATAGCTCAAATACAAAAGAGGAGATGAAAAATTGGTTTTATATGTCATAAAAGAATATTTTGATGTGTAAACAGTTCAAAATAATACATTAGAGATTGCAAATGTTTCGTTATCAATCTTGGAACTAGAAACTTATTTAGGCGGGACCATATAAATGTTACGTCAGAACCGAAAATTGGAGTTGTATGGTCATAAGTGAAATTTTACATTCTTTGACCCTTTTATAGTTGGGCTCTAAAACTTCCTATGTGCTTCGCTTGCCTAAAAATTCTATTCATTATGTGTCTCTCTTTCTTGCAAAACATCAAGATGATCTATAATCCCTTGCAGTAAAGTGAAAAACATTATACACCTGTAATAACATTCATGAAAGAATAAAATAAGAAAAAGGAAAAAGTTTGTGTGATAAGGTTAGATTACCCTTATTCGATGCACAATTAATCCTCGTGCATAATCAAGCCTCATATAGATCTCCTATGTGCATGTACAAGTGTGAGTGTGATCTAAATGAACCCCCTATGGGTTCCCTTGTGTATTTTGACAAAAAAATAATAGTGGGATAACTATAAATTATAGAATGTACCCAATGTTTTAGTAGTGTAGTGTGGTTTGTTTTAGTTTTGTGACCTAAACCTTTGTTATTTTGTTCAAAATAGGACCTTGTACTATTTTTAACAACTCAACCTAGTTTCGACATATGTGGCTCTGGATTTAAATGTTGCGGAAAAAGAAGTCAAAGGTTTAGTAATTCATGGCATTGGTGAAAAGATAAGTGCTTCATAGCATGGAGAATATAGTGTTACGTAGACTTGGAAAATATTTAATTCCATGGATTTAGTTAATTCCACGTACACAAATCATGTATTATTCCTAAGAGAAGTCACAATGTAAGAAAAAAATTCTTAAGACACTGCAAGATAATGGCGGGGAAAGTTTGGGTGTGGCTAAGGTTTGAGTTCTATGGAGGTTTAAAGTTCATGAGGAAAAGAATTGGAACATTGCAACATGTGGAGAAGGAAAGTTAAGTGTGGAGTAAAGGCCGTACAAGTTCAAAATCCGCAATGAATTCTACGGGACACATAAATCCCACATAACATAGTGAATGTCATGGGGAAAATAAAAAAGGATTGAGGGTGGAATAATGCATTGTGGAGTTTGAGTGTTGCTCACAGATCTTGGAGGAATTTTGAAACAAATCCGCATGACAATTCTAAGAAAATAAATTCCATGAAATTTGATCAAAATAGAGGTAGGCCATAGATCACAACAAAACATAACAAATTTGGGCATGTTTTGAACTAAGAACTCAACCACTCCACATACCTAAATTCAATTTTGAGCAGCATCATCCTCTTACACTAGCGGTTTGATGGTGTGTGACTAGAGAAATGTCAAGTTGCCATACCTAACCTATAAATTATATAGTGATTGATCCTTGATGGTGGCGGTGGTTAGATTTATTCATTACTATATGTTATTAGTATCCTCTTCCTTCTTTCTCTAATTCTATAAATGTAAGTGCTTTAGCACATTCTAAGGTTTTTTTCTTCTAAACTTGGAGCTTCATCCTTTTTATCTCATAAAACTCTTACTCACAACCTTTGTAACTCGCATGTAAATATTTATTGCCTCAAATATGTGCCTATAAATAGTTAAGATTTGATATTAATGCACATGTGGCTTTATTCCTCTAAATTTTTGCATCTAATGTGAACATATATATCCTCTTACATGCCTTATTTCTTTTCCAATTATTTTCTTTCAAAGTTGTGCGCAACTCTTAGATCTTCACTTGTGTGTTTGCATATATGTTTTTAGAGCTAGGAAAGATTCATTTTCTAGTTTGGAGCATCGCTTCCTTTTGTTTCTATTTTTGTTTCTCTCTATTGACCCTATCTCCTTGGATTTTCTTAGTTTAGGTTTAGATAGTGTTAGAGTATAATTTAGTCAATGTAGTTATAGTGAAATTGGGTGAGAGGAACCAACCCTTTCATCTAAGGTTTGATCTTGATTTCCCCACACTTAAATATCATTCTTGTTTTCATTGGAATGTTAAACCCAATTTCCGCATGGTGTGGTGCAAATTGTAGTGACAACAATTCCTTAACACCATTTGACAATGTTTTTGAGTGACTTCTCTTTTGAATGCATGGCTCTAGGACCTTTTCATGCTTGGAAATTAATGAAGTTATACTATTTGACCTGGTTGAGTGCTTCATACCTATAGTAAGGGCTATATAAATGTTTTTCCATTGATTTTGGAATGATACTTATAAGAGGAGCTTGCAAGAGTGTTAGGTGAATTATAAAGTGGTATTGACTTGCTTATAATTATATAGCCTTCCGTGGGTGAAATATCCTAATAAGGCCAAACCTAGGAAGGTGAAATGATAATAAATACATTTAAATTAAAATTAGAGTTGGAGGATATCAAAGTTCAAGGTTGTACAAGTTTCTTAGGACTATATTTCACATTCTCACCAAACTATATGGTCGGGACATGAGACGTGTGATGCGAAACAAAAACTTTGTAGCATGTTACATAGGAATAGTTTACAACTTTGATTTATTAATATTCCTAAGATTACAACATATGAGAGTATAGAGATGATAAATTCATGAAATATCCAAAGATATCTATTGATTAGAATCCTAATATGATCATTTAACTTAGCAAGAGGAACGTAGTCAAACTTATCATTATCAAAGGAAAAGTAAAAAAAAAAATTAGTGTGTACATTATTTCCCTCTAAGTGTGTCATTGAATTTTTCATGCTAAAAGTAAAAACATAACCTAATTTTTCACAAATACTTTATCTTCGCTTGATATTTGTCTCTCGATGTGTTGGTGTTGGTACCCTTGGTGATGAAACTTGTAACATAAAATGTAATCAATGACTATAATAGAAACTAAACTATAACTCAAAGTGTAGGTAATGGTTGTTGCATAAAGTGAAGTAAAGGATGTGAAAAACATGAAAGGAATATACTTATTGGTTATATAGAGGGATGATATCCAATTTGTGCTATGTTCTAGATATTTGGAATTGTTATTGAGATACTAAGCGATTGGGGTGATTAGTACCCAATTGTGTTGAAGGAGAGAATGGAGTTTTGATTCCATGAAACCTAACACCATAGAGAGAGAGATAAACCTAAGTAACCTAAAATGAGAGAAGACTAGTGTATCAAAAAAATAGTAACCCTAAAATATTCCCTTTTAAGATTGTGAGAGAAGAGGAAGGGCGTCTAGGAATAACGTAGTTACTTCGATACTTCCACAACCCATGGACCATGCCACTATAGATGGATATATGACCAATTTTGTATTTATTGTAATGTTTCAGTAAGGTAAAACCATGTAATTAAAAGGAATGGGTATATTATGCCCCCATCATGTGATGTATTGTTGAGATTGAGTGTATAGATTCTAGAATAATGTAGAGGAGAAGAAACTTCACGTCCCTAAACCATAGTTTTACCACTATGTTTGATAATTTTAGAGGAAAAGGAATGAATATCTCATGCCCCTTTTATCATGCTCGAGATGAGTAATATGTATATAAAATTGTGTAAGAAATTTTTGTCCAAAATAGAACCCATGTTATTTCGACAACTTCATTCGAGTTAAGGACTTAAGTGCTTTTATTTGAAAAGTCATGGAAAAAGGAACTCGGTGTTTCATGGAAATAAGTAATGTAGTGTTTCACGGGTTCTCCTAACTCATGGACAAAATAAAAATTTAGTCTCAAAGCACTTAGGCAGATTTGGTTTGAAATTCCACGGGAGCTAGAATTTTAGTGGTCCATGGATTTGATAAAGTGTGGTGTTCAATGAGTTTTCCTAACCAATGTAAAAAGGAACACTATCAAGTGGTTATATGCCATAAAAATGAGCTACATGATTCCATGAATAAAATAGAGTGTGGGGATGTTAGAAAATTTTAGTGCAAAATAAAGACTAAGGATATGCGGCATTGCAAAAGAAGAAAAGGAAGTGTAGAATGTTAGTGCACGACACCCATACGGAGTGAAAATTGTTAACCGACGAAGTAATAGAAAATTTATCGCATGAAGGTAAGTAAGTTACGTAAAGGTTGAAATATTGTGATGCCATGTAATCGTTATCCAAATAACTCTCCTAGTTATCTAGGTAACTTATATTTTCATTCTGACTCTGGTGTTTCACATTTCAGGTTGCATGCACTCAAGATTGTTCTTTTGACACCTTGGAATAGTTGTAGTTCTTCTGCACACCCTTGCACACCTTCCTACTCCCCTTTGCATTCTTCTATCTCCTTCCATTTTTCCCTTCCCGTGTGCCTTATCCTTCTATCAGCTAAGTCCTTGGCCCTTCGCGTGCCACGCCCATTACTTTATAATAGTTGCACCTTAACCATACATTCTCTGCTCACCATTTTTCCTCATCTCCCCACGCGCATCACGTGCACTCCTATGTGCCTTCCCTCTCTTTCCCTTTTGCATTCTTGATTCTCACTCTTGCACCCTATGCCTTCCTTTACGCCCTTACGTGCCAATTCATCTTTTGTCGAATTAAGTGTATCATGCGTAACCTATCAGAGTGCACCAATAGGGCACCAAATCTAGACAACCAACTAGTGTATGACACGTGGAAAAAGATAAAACAAATGAATAATTGGTCACCATTTCAGCCAACCTGCACGTGCCACATGTTTTCTATGTGCGGACAGCTCGACATCTTTGATAGCCGTATCTTTTTCTATAGAGCTCAAATCGGCACATGCTTGGAATTTTCATAAAGCTGCGACACAAGATACACATTAGACTATTCAAGTTCAAATTTAGGTGGGATTTGTGAGGTGAAAATAGGGAAATGTCTTTCAGCTCATCAATGCTCATCAGCTCTTCCATCTTTCACACACCAAAAGAGACATGGGGAAATGCATCTACAGTCTTGCGAGGTGGATTTATAGGTATTTATCTCTGGTTGTTGGTGGTTGAAGATTTGAATCCAAGTTTCCCTCCCTTTTCTCCTTCTCTTCTCTCCTTCTTCTATAAATAGCAGAGTTCTACTTTGTAAAAACATCTCTCCTTATTGTAATGGCACCATGCCAAAATGGTGGCCAACTTCCCATGGGTCTCAGACCTTGGTGTGGTCTCTACAATGTTTTATCACCTCCTGTCATGAATGTAAATGAGTGTGCATCAATTAAGCAATAAAATCATGTTTTGTGGAACTCTTGTCTTCCCTCTCACTTTTTCATTGCATCTCACCTCTCTGTTTTCGTTCTCTGCATTGTTGTGTGTACTCCTATGCTTGCATTCCCTATGTTCATGTTTTACATGCACCTTTGGAAGGCCGAGCCCATGTGTTTATCTATGGTGCACACTGTCCACCCTCTTCTCTCGCGCCCTCTATGTCTCCTTTTCCACTTGTGGAGAGAGATCGACCCTTTCCTTTTGGTGCTATCGCCTTCCTTTGTTTAAGATTTCCCCTTTCTACACATCCTTCTATCCCTGGTCCCTTGACATGTTTAGTCTAGGATTTTATTTCAGCATTAGGAGTAGCAGTAGTGTTAGAGGTAGGTAGAGGAACCAGCCATCTCTAGAGATCTATCCCAAGCTTGTAAGGTCCCACAACTTGGGGGAGGTTTCATTGGTCTCGAACACCTTGGCCCTTTTGAGATCCGAGACATGGGTGCATGTTTGAACTACCAACAGCCGACATGCCGGTGGGACCAGAGTGAAGATATTTACATCTTCATCTTAGAAATTTTGATGTGTTATTGCTAAGATTTAGCCTTTGGAGGCATTTTTCAACACATATAGTGACTCCACTAATTCAACACACCCATTATCTCATGTAGAGACTAGTTTCCCCTCATTCCTCTATTCATTTCTTATTTTTCCATCATTCCACATTCCTCTTTTGAAGTTGTGTAATCATGACTTCTTTTCCGCCATGGAATTCTCATTTGTAGTAGTAGAACTATTTTCCTCCATCCCCACAGTTTCAAAATCCTCCTCCAAATCAGTTTTATAAACCCCATTATCCTGAAAATGCATATAACCCACTTTTTTCTAACTAAAATGTTTATGAAGAATAGGTTTACGTAAATGATGGTGGCAACTCTTTGGCCGAAGCTGATTTTGAGAGGCAGGTGCAAGAGACGGAGATGGACATGATGCATCTCAGAGTCATGTGCTCTATAAAGGTAGATAAAGTTTGCTACAAGGTCTCTTGTCCATGGGTCATCCCTATACCAGTTTGGTTTAGCACTCAGCAGAAGCTATATTTCATCATTAAGATGTTGCCCTAGATTACAGAGTGGGTGGAAGAAATGGAGGCTCAAAAATCTAGTCCGTGGAAAATCTATCATGGGGAAACCCTACACTACCATCTTACAGCCCTCCCACTCCTCCATGCCAACCTACACCATCTCAGCCCATTGCACATGTTCCTAGATTCTTACACACTTCCCCCATTAATAATTACATCCCTTATCCCTCACTTTCATCTCACCTTCATTTCTCTTCCATTCATCTTCTTGCGTGCACCTCTGCTCCCTTTGCACGTACGCCTTCCATCCCTTCTACATCCATCCTTCCATCTTCTTCCAAGCCCCCTCTATCTAACTATACCATAAATGAATATACCCCAACCAATGCACCTCTCCCAACTAGTGTCATCATGTTCAATGACTACGGGATAGTTGAAGAATGGCCTAACTCATGTGACTTTGGTGGGAAGAGAAAATCATATGGGAACATGTTCCAAATGATAATCAGTTATCTCTAGAGGCGCGATTATGGAGGAGACCGAGTTGCTTGTAGAGGTAGAACCATGTGCGCTCCAGATTTATGCACCCTAGCCTACAAGCGCTCCCCTTCAAGAGGAAAGTTCACGCAAGAAAATTCCATCTGTGGGATTGAGCTTCAAAACAATGGGAAAACCACAAGGATCAAACCATGCCCAATTAGATATATGGCTATCGTAGAGCCAAAAATAGATTTTCCACTGGTCATGCTCATTTTAGAGCACAAGGTAGAGCTTCATCACGCCAAAGGTCGATAGCAGTGCCTCCCAGATCCAAGTACAGAACAACTCCAGGAGGTGTATATTTTGTTTTTGATACTTTGAGGAGGGTGAAACACCATCTGTAAGGTATTTTTTTCACTCTTGTTTCGACCATGTCCAATGCCAAATCAATTACATGGTCACAATTTGTGAGGAAGGGAAGTTACTTCTCCCTACCTGTTGTAGGTTTTACTTAAGTGCCCCTTGCCTCTAGTTATTTTAGGTTAGTTTAGGTTTTCTTTTAGTAACACAAGTGCTTGCACACACTCTGCATGTTCCATTTGGGACATGTATGATTTTCAGATTTTGTACATAGTGTTGTGCTTCTATTTCAATGTGTCCCCTCTAAAGCACCTTTTCCTTTGATGTCACGCCCGCGCACCCTTTTTTTTGCTTCTTGGGATGACAATTCAATTTTGGAAAAGGTAGTTCCAATGGTCAGTGCATAGATTTCACTCTCATCAATCCAATTTAGAATATCTTCATATGAGAGCAAAGTAGTTCAGTTCAGAGTTCAGACAGAGCTTCAAGTGACTCCAGGATGTTCTTTAAGTTGAGACCAGATATTCAAAATTAATCACCGACTCCATGCCCAATGGACTCTAAGGCTACTAGTCTCTTCATCCAATAGGCATATGGCCCCGAAATTCTCCAAAATTGTTATTCAAATAAATCTCCTAGTTATCTAGTTAACTTCTATTTTCATTTCGACTTACGGTGTTTCACATTTCAAGTTTACGATGACTCAATATTTTTCTTTTGACACCTTGGAAAAATTGTAGTTCTTCTACATGACCATGCGTGCCTTCTTGCTCCCCTTTGCATTCTTCTATCTCCTTTAATTTTTCCCTTCCTATGCACATTGTCCTTCTATCAGCCTAAGTCCTTAGCCCTTCGTGCACCGTGCCCATTACTCGTAATAGTTATGCCTTAACCATACATTCTATACTCACCAATTTGCTTCGTTTCCCCATGCACATCATGCGCACTCCTCTGCGCCTTCCCTCTAGCTCCCTTTCACGTGCTTTCTTCTCGCTCCTGTGCCCTGCACCCTTCTGTGCCAAGTCATTTGCTGTTAGAATTGAGTGTGCCACAAGTAACCTATCAGAGTGTGCCAATAGGGTGCCAAATCTAGATAATCAACTAGTGCATGACATGTGGTAGAAAAGATAAAAAATGAACAGTTGGCTATCATTTCAGCCAACCTACATGTGCCACATGTTGTCTGTGCGCTGACGGCTCTGAGATATTCTGACGGGCATATCTTTTGCTACAGAGCTCAGATCAGCATGCACCTAGACTTGTTAGAAAGTTTCGACACAACCTACACGTTGAATTGTTCAAGTTCAAATTTAGACAGATTTTTTAGGCAAAAATAGGGAAACATCTTTCAGCTCATCAATGCACACATCCAATCAACCTCAACTACCAGATTTCATCAGATCTTGCCTTCTTCCTTCTTCCACATGCCAAAAATACATGGGGAAGTGCATCGATAGCCTTATAGGTATATTTTTAGGCATTTATTGTTTGTTTTTGGTGGTTGAATATTTTAATCTTAGTTTCCCTCCCTTTTCTCCTTCTCTTATCTCCTTCTTCTTCTATAAATAGCAAAGTTCTCGCTTTGTAAAAACATCTCTTCTCATTGTAACATTACCATGTCAAAATGGTGGCCGACTTCCCATGGGTATCAGACCTTGGCATGGTATCTACAATCTTTTCTTTCCTCCTTTCATGAATGTACATGACTATGCATCCCTTAAGCAATAAAATCATGTTTTGTGGAACTTTTGTCTTCACTCTCTCATTTTCATTGCATCTCGCCTCTTTGTTTGTGTTCTCTGGCATTATGTGTGTACTCATGTGCTTGCATTCCCCACATTCATGTGTTCTGCATGCTGGAAGGCCAAGCCCATGTGTTGATCTATGGAGCATGTCATCTACCCTCTTCTCCTGCGCCCTCTTTGTCTCCTTCACCATTTATGGAGAGAGATCGACCCTTTCCTTCTAGTGTTATCACCTTCCTTAGCTTAAGATTTCACATTTTTGCACATCCTTCTATCCCTGGTCCCTTGGCATGTTTATTCTAGGATTTTCTTTCAGCATTAGGAGTAGCAATAGCGTTAGAGGTAGGAAGAGGAACTGGCCTTCTCTGGAGATTTTTCCCAAGCTCGTAAGGTCCCACAACTTGGGGGAAAGTCCATTGTTGTCTCAGACACCTCATCCCTTTTGATATCTAAGACACGGGTGCACGTTTGAACTACCAATAGTAATAAAGGAGGTCCACCTAATTTGATAAAATCTACAAAACAAAGAGATTCTATAAATAAGTGGTAGCCCACGAGATGGAGTAAGTAAATTCAAAATTTTGTGGGACAAGGAAAAGTAAAATTTGTGTAACAAGGAGTTAAAAAAATATTTGGATGTCACAAAAAGGTGGTGGGGAGTGAATTAAATTAGAATCCTTGAGTAGAATACCCACAGTGAAATAGATGCCACATAAGGTAAAATTATGATTGTGGAACAAGAGATAAAATTGAACAAGTTCACGAGATCATGCAAAATTTGCTAGAAGTTATGAAAAACACACAAATCAAAATGAGGTTGTTGATCCTAATGGATATATCAATAAATCTACGTAGGAAAAAATGGATTCGTGCATCATCAAGAGTTAACAAAGAGAAATAGAGGCATGGGAGACATGAAAAGGTGAAGGAACATCATAAATATGTGAAGCATAACAAATATGCACCTAATTCAAGCTAGGTTTCCACCCACTCGACAATCAAAAGTTAATTTTGTATGATTACCATCTTCTTACGGTGGTGACTTAATAGTGTACACATGGAGCAACACCATGTACCTATACCTAGACTATGAAATCAAAGTCAATAAATCCTTAGTTGGGCAAGGAGTAGGTAGTCTTCATTGATGATGATATGATATTTTACCTCTATTTCTCTCCCTCGTCTCTCTTCTCTTCTTTCTCTATAAAATACGGCTTGATATCATATACAAATGATCATATTTCCATTTGCTAAATTTACCATGTGAAAATGTTAATTAAACCTTAAATTTTTAGACCTATGATATGATATTTTTAATGCATCCAAAGCCTTCTAAGTGATTGTAATAGATTGTGCATATTTATAACTAATAACATGATGTCAATTGTGGTTTGTATCTACTAGCTCCTTGACTTAGATTATTTTCTTCTTGTCCTTTGTTCTTTATCTTTTATGTTGTGTATAGAATACATATGTATGGTTCCATTTTCATTGTGTCATCTATGCAAGGGATTCAAATTAATGGAGTTGTAGAGTTGTTATGTGGCTAATATTTTCCCCTAACCATATTTTTTCTCAAAACTTGGGAGATATTGACCCCCTTTCTTTGGTGCCATCACCACTCTTTTAGCTTAGTTTTCCTTTCACGCATTCCTTCTCCCTTTTCCCCTTACATTTCAAAGTATCATATGTTAGCTTAGTAGTAGTGTTAACATTAGTAGGATAGGTAGAGGAATCTATCCTTCTCTAGAGGTGTTAGCATATGGATTTACACGCATGCAAATGACATGCAATAGTGTGGGAACGAAGTCCCTCCTCAATGAAGGTGAGGCTGCCTTTATTGAAAACCAAAACTGTATTTACATCTGTACATTCAAAATTGTATGTGGGGGGTGTTTTGGAACATCAATGGAAGAAAAGTGAATGAAGAAATGGAATGAAATGAAAGAAAGGAGTGGAATGGAATGGACTGAAAGAACATGCTGATAGTTAGGTAAAAACAAAGCCTAATATTGCATGAAGAGAAAAGATGAATAACCAACACAAATAAAACGGAGTTTGAGTTAGCCAAACAAGAACATGCAAAAGGGAACACACATGAGCAAGTAGATAGTCAGAGCTTGATCACTGTGAACTAGAACAACTGATTACTAATGTTGACAATAAGATCAAAGATAATATTCGCATGCAAGATTCAAACACCTAACATCTAATGAACATAAGAACACCAAATGCTACAAGAGACAATGAATGAGACACAAAGTTCTTATTCTATTAACTCCAAAATGTTTTTCACAAAGAACACAAAGTTTCTTCTGGAAACAAAGCTTGCACAAAAGTATCTTCTTCTCCTCTCTCAAAGTCACCCTTACAAATGAGCCCCTCACTTCCTTTTATAACCCAAAAGTTGGTTACAAAGTAGTTAGGGTTTAATATGATCATTAAATAAGGCACTTAAGTGACCTTTGACTTTTTCTAACCAACTTTATTAAATACAACCCAAAAATAGAAATTACTTAAAATATCCAATGTTTCCCAAATAACAACACCTTTAAAAATATACAATAATAACCAGTGCCTTATCCATTGAAACGGGGTCCGCCTATCTCAAACGTATGAGAAATGGACTCTCCCAATTCGCTAGATATCAAGAAAATCAACTTCCTACACCGCCGGTGAAATTAGGATCTGCTGCTTTTGATAATTGAAAGGATCTAAACCTTCCCAAAGTTTCAAACATCTTTTCCTCTTCTGGAGGTTCACTTGGCTGAAGAATAGCCTCACAAAATACCTGCAATTCAAGAATTCTACTTGGCATATCATTAAAATTAACAATTTTAGACTGAGCATTCTCAAACAAGTTCTTCAATTTGATACACCGTTCCATGGAAACCGACGAGAAATTGTTGGCAGGAGTGTACATGTCTTTGAACAATCATGAAAATTGTTCTTCCACCTGCTCCGATGAACACCTTTGATTATGCTCATTTACTAGGTTGCAAGGAATCTCAGCTATGAAATCCTGGATCGAGGAAAGTGAAGCGAAAACTTCATTGCACATGTTGTCATAATGGATCATAGAATCCACAAGAAGCGTCTTTCTCGATTTGAGATGTAGACACCAGAGGAAACGTGTCCCTCGATGTTCAAATTCGAGAATCCCTTCAATAGCCAACACTGAAGATTCCATACTTGTCATCTCCTGCAGACTGGGCAATATCTCATCCAAATTTGATATCGTAGAAACAAAAGTTTCTTTGAAAGAAAGAATTGGATCTAGATATACACTGATATCTTCATGAAGCTTAACTGCAGTCTTGATCGCTCCCTGGCCCAAAACGAGAATCTCCGAAAGCCAAGTTTTAGTGACATGGCCCAACGTGTTTATTTCCTTTGACAAATTAAGAGTCTCTTCATCTGGGGCAGCCACCGCATCAGGTACTGGGAAGGTGGATGATATGGGATTTATCAAATGCTGAACATACTCCACCAATTGACTCTTTTCAGCCTTGAGCCGAGAATTTTGGGACTTGTATTTCTCCAATCTTTTTAGCACGATATCAATTGAATCTCGAGCCATCACCATGTCACTTTCTAACGTGGATCTCCCAAGTCCTAGTCTGGAAACTTCATAGTCAGCTGGCATCATAGCATTACGCTCTTTATCCACTCATGGAATGGTAAGGTCTGCAAACTTGTTTCCATCATTATCCACTTTGTTATTCGAGAAAGTACCTTGGGCTTCTTAGGAATGGCATCATTCGGCAGGTTTGAAAAGGGCATCAAAATCAATGTTGATTGGCTTGACAACTCTCTTCCTTTTCTTCACTTCAGAATCAACCCAAGAAGGAGTTTCATTTACTATCTCGGCATATAGAATCCTGGAGCTTGAATCAATATCCTCATTATCCCTGACATCATGAGATCCTTCTTGAATCCTATCAACGGCCTCGATTTGAGGAGACACAACCTCAATGTCCACTTCCTGATCATTTGGGAGATTTTGGGAAATCCCTTCATGAACTACGTGCTCCGAAGTATTTGATATTTGAATTACTTGCACTTGAGTGGGTGTTTGTTCGAAGCATGGCTGAGGATCATTTGCTACCAGCGTATGAGTGCTATTAATGATGTGAGTGGAAGAATCTCTACTCGAGGTAGAAAATCCAGACACACGCTCCTTTCCTTCTTCAGGGTTTGGATCTCTGGATCTCTCTCTTCGTGACACGTTGCTCGGCGAAGTGGATTTCGGCAACCATTCTTTTCTTGTATGTCGTGTATGATCGGATGGTAACGAAGTTGATCGAGAAGAAACCTTGGTCGAATGGAGGTGTCCTGATATAGGCAATTTTTGTGATTCTGAAACGGGATTCGGAATTGATTGAAATTTGGCAAGTTCCTTATCATACCAAGATATGCTTCTTTCGATAATTGGTTGGTTCTTGCCATCGAGAGAAAATTCATCTCTTTTGGTCCAGTCGATTCGAGGCAATGGTGTGAAGGCAATGGCATCGTACGAGGGATCAACGACATCCTCATCATCGGTTATGAATGAATCGGGAGGACTCCGGATGTGGAAGGCCTTGATCTGAGCAAGTGTTAGGTGAGAGTACTCCCATCTCCTTACCTCATGTTCATCCGAGCAAGCAGCCCAGAAATCCTCCATGGTAGGATTATGTTGATACTTCGCTCCCATAATCGTTTGCATATAACCATTGATATCGAACTGGGCTCTCTTCACATATGGATGGATGGTTATGAGAGCAAACTCCTTTTCCATTAGTTGTGCACTGAATAAGTTTGGGCATTGGTATTCCCCGATTTGGATCGGGAAATGAATTCCTGGGCGGTGCTTGTCACTAAGCAAGCAGTGAACTTGGAACAATTGTCGCGCCAGCTCCATTAATGCCCACCTATCACTGACGTACTTGGGAAGTTTCCATGGGGTCCCAGCAAAGCCACTCATGCAGATGTAGGAAAAAGATGAAAATTGTATAAACCAGGTTCCCCATTGAGAAATGACACTCATGGCTTCTTTGGAAAACCTTTCCTCGGTATTTTGATTCAAGTTCCAGATTACGCGGAAGGTGAATGCATCGTTGACTCTTCTAAAATGGTGAGAACTATTTTTGAAGCTAAGCTGAGGGTAATAGTGAAAAACGTTGTTTGATGACCCCAGGATTCCTCTCGTTTCAAGTCCTGAAAATAGCTTTCTTCGTGCTACTGCATAGGTCAGATATGAGGTCATGTAGAAGCATCCAGTCATTTTGACTTCTATCAATTGCTTGTGAATGGTGTTGCTGATGATGGTGGCCCAGTCCACAAACTCCTTCTTGGCTAGGATGATACAGATAAACTGGTACATCCATGGGTGGAAGACCCTTGCAGAAGGTAAACCAAAAACTCGACTTAGGAGAGTGATCATGTCTCCAATCTCTTCCACGAACTCAACGCGGTACAGTTCTTTGGGGAGCCTGTCAATCCGAGGTCTCTTGGTTACCAGCCAATTGTTGTTAACCATTTTGCTCCATCTTAGGGGTTCTTCGTCCCAGAAATCTTGCGCAGACTGGCGAGTGATATCTGCATTCTCAGGAAAATCAGGTATCCCGAGCAACTCCTCAATGTGTTCAGGTGTGATTAAGAGGAAAGGTTCGCGGTTGTCTTTATAAATTCCTCGTCTCTCAGGATCGTAATGCTCTGCACAAGCAATCACCAATTCCAGGACACTGCACCGAGACAGGGAATGCTGCTGCTTGAGGTAGGCCACTGTGGTAAAGCCTATCAGAGAAAATGGTCTTGCCTTCAGTTTTCACTCGCTCGCAAAACTGTTGCACGTTGATATGACCCAGATTTGTATCGGTGATGTTGTCATACGCCGACTTAATGGAGCTGGGAGGAATAATTCCTTGGAATTCATATTTCAGGGCAGATTTATTATATTTTTCCACTGGCTTCCTCGATCTCCCTGCAGATTTGGATCTTTCGGCCATTATGAATTTAACAAAAGCAGTGACTCAGGCACGCCAGACAATGCAAACGGGGCCGGGTCTCAGTCTCCAACACCCCGTCAATGCAAGAAAAATATTTCCGTTATAATATTATTATTATTATTATTATTTAAAAAATAATAATAATAATAATAATAATTGTCTCGAATTACAAACTTTTAATATGTCAATAAAAACAAATCGAGACCAAGCTCGAATTCTAACTCTGACAATAACAATTAAAATCTCCCGATTTTAATATTTTGCGTGAATGGAGTTTCCTCTCTTCCCTGGCCGACGTTGGAGATATTCCTGAACTGCATTTGAACTATTTTTAATCTTCTCCCTGGCACGTGTGTAGTCTTCCACTCTGGCTAAATAATTAATTCCTCTTCCTTGGCTAAGGCGTGGAAACTTTATTGTCTTTAGCTGTCCCCTTCTTCCTCCAGGTGCGTGGGAACTTTGTTTGGGTTGTGCGCCTCCTTTGATCAATGAGTGTAAAGGAATATTGAGATCTTTATTTGAAAATTGTTCCTATCTCTTTTCCAGGCGTGGGAACTTCCTGTGCTTGGGCGTGGCTTTTGTTTTGATGTATTTTGCCTCTAGCTATGTGCTTTTCTCCCAAGGCGTGAGAAATAATCTTTATTTCTGTGTTTTAAAACCTTCTTTCTCTATGCGCAGCAAGGAGATTTTAAATCTTTTTTATTAAAAACTCCTCCAATCTGGCACATGGAACTCTTTCCCCTTTTTTTATATTAAAAACTTGTTCTTTCTTCCAGCTGGGCGCCTCCTTTGATGAATGCGTAGCTTTTTAAAAACTGTTCTTATCTCTAATAGCTGTGTGGAAAAGAATTTTTATTATATTCTTTATTTGATTTTGGTGTGTGTGCGCCTCCTTTCTCCTCTGGAACTTGTCTCTTGCCTTCAGATGCGTGGTATTCCTCCTTGGTTAGATGGGTGCGTGGAATTTCTTCTCAGCACATGGAAAACTGTCCTCCTTGGCTGCGTTGGAATTCTAACTAAAGATCAATGCAGGCATGGCTATGTATGCGTGGGAACTTGTTTAATGGGTGCGTGGGATTTTTAAACTGTCCCCTCCTTCTTGCAAAGGTGCTGAAACGTGGAACTGTTTTCTTATTTGGTTGTGAAATCCTCGTTTCCCTGGTGCGGCTCTTTGGCTTTGTTATTTCCTTTAACATTCAAAAGAATTTGCTGTCCTTTTCCTTCAACCAATGCGCATGTATTTGCCTTAAGTCTTTCTGCTGTGATTAATTTCCTTTGCTCACAATGGCGTGGGTTTCTCTTGCATAATGTCAAACAAAATATTATATCTTTCTGAAGAAAAAGAAGCTTCCCTGACTTTTTCCACCGGGTTTGATGGAGGAAGTTACGAGGATTAATTCAACTTCCTCTCATCCCGGGTAGTGGCTTAAGTGCCAGGGGAAATGGGAAAAGTAACGGGCAATTGCCAACGGGAATGGAAAAATGGGTTGGCAATCCCCGTCCAATTTCCCCATGTGGGAAATTGGGGAATTTTATGCCCGTTTGCCAATCCATGATTTGGCAATTGGCAGAGGAAAACCCACGTGCGGGAAATTTGAAGGAAATTGCCAGGAAAGTGGAAATCCGGGTTTGGGATGCCAACCCGGCAGTTGGAAACAAAAGCTAACTTCCCCGGCACTAAAACTTGTCGGATGAACCTTCATTTATATTTATTTAATTAAATACTCCTTAAGTGATTAATTTAATCAAACAAGGAGCAATTAATTAATTAAATATTAATTAATTATTTTAATGTATTTTAATGCGTTTTATAGCCTGGCGGGAAGAGTTCTTGCCCGAAAATCACGAAACGAAGACCAAAACGATCACAAAAATAAGACGATCGCAAGGAGTCCAATGAACCACACAAAGTAATACTTTTCAAAAAAAATTAATTTTTAATTATTTAATTGTTTTTTGACAATTTTCTACAAATCAAAATTGGTGATAACAAGAGGTTGATCTCATATAGTCAAGTCCCACATTAAGAGATCATCCCATGTTTCACTAAGGTGTTGAATATGGAAGATTCGAAATGGTGCAAGTTCAAGTGATAACAATTTTTGACACGACGGTGGGACATTTAAGCCATCTACATCTCATTTTTAGTATACTACATAGATAATTGTGTGTGTTTTAGTGGTAATTTCCCTTTATAGGTGAACAAAACCACATCTGGTGACTCTTATCTTCAAACCTACTAGTTTTAGTAGTCTAGTTTTTAGTTACATCGAGGAAGAGTGCACACAATAAAAATTACATCAAGAAGATATTATTTTGAATATCTATAACTTTAACCAAGAAGGAAGGGGAGACCTAGCTCGATACTCCCATCTCCGCCACCTATATTTCATTCAACTCACCCTTTCAAATACCTACCCTCATCATCTCAAGAATTTAAGGCCCATTCCCTTTATGGCCCATCAAATAAATCAATCTTTTTTTACTTTGAATGGAAGCAACCACATGGCTTTGAATGCCCATCATGATATCCTAGTAGATTCCCTAAAGAGTATCCCAATATTTATAGGAGAAAATTCAACCACCCCTATAGAGCACATCTTATATTTTACTAATGTCTTTTGTGTCCACCTTGTCACCGAAGGCAACTTAGTAGTTAGGATTTTGGCTTGATATTTTAAAGGAAAAGCACTACAATATTATAGAGTTATGCAAACATATTCTATTTATACATGGGATGAACTTTGGGAGAAACTTTGCAAACATTTTGAGGAAAACATTCATAATTTATCTCTCATGGAGAAACTTACCACTATTAAAAGAGCTCCTCATGAAATCATGATGGATTTTAATTTCAAGTTTCAAAATACTTGGGATAGGATCCCACCTCTATTCAATCCTTCTCCAAGCACCGCATTATTTTATTTCGAAGAGACTGGGATAGTGATGTGTTAGGTATGATTTATTCAATGGGAGGAACCATTTTACTTGGTGCTTATGAAATATCTATAAGAGATGAAAAATATCTAGTCCAGGATCTGGGAAAATAGCTCGAAAACCACCAATGCCTCTTTCCTAGAGCCCTCCCCGATCATCCCAATTTGGCAACTCTCCTAAAGTATTCAAGTAACCAATATTTCCTATTTCCCCCTCTAATGAGTTGTATGAGGTTAAAACCTTGTTACATAATTTTTGGAAATGATTTGGTGGCTCTAAAGAGGAAACAATCCCAACATAACATGCCTTATTATCCTTATAATCAAACATACCAACCTAATAGGAAACATTATCAAGGCATTGCTCAAGGTCAAGGCCAAATAAGTTATGATAGGCCCTTGAATACTCAACATCCTACTACTATAATCTCTTCCAAAGCTATTGTTACGATTCAAAATAACCTAGCACCAGACTATGAATGGTGTTGCCTATGTAATAAGCCTCGTGATCAATAGTTCTTCCAAAATGCTGTTCTTATCCAAGATTTGATGGTCTAAATTACATCAAGTAACCTGAGAACAACATGAAAAATCAACTCCATGGAAGGAAGAAGCTCAAGTATAAGTAATAATTGAATCCACTCTTCTAAATTTACAAGACAATGAATTTTTTGGTGTAAATCATAATCAAATAACATATAAGGGAGGAAATCCATTTGCATATAACACAAGGTTAAAAAGAGGTAGATAGAAATGGTTTCTCCATCCCCTTCATTGAAATTATGCATCTCAAAGAAAAACAATATGTGGATTTAAGTGGAAGTGTGCAATTGGCTTCATCTAAAGCAGCTCCATCTTCATGCAAAAAAATTGGGGTATTCTAGGAACCCATGGAACAAAGAAATTCCACCATCTAAATTGTTTTTCCATTAATTGAGAAGATGAGAAAATAATTCTTCATGACTCTAATGCATAATTTCACAGGCACTCCTCTAAACATTATGGATTATATGAAAAGAACCAATCTAAGTGTGACTATGTGGGAGGAACTCTTCATTCCATCACAGAGGTATGTATTTAAGGAATCCTTGGACCATTTGCATGACACAAACCAACCAAAAAGGGTACATCAAGTAATCATGTAAGTATATCCCAACCAAATGAAGGAGAAACATGCAAGATCATCAAACCATCTCCCTTATATATCTCCCTAATAGTTTATAGGCATCTTGATCACAATTGTATGATAGATTCTAGAGATAGCAATTTTGTTATGCCCAAGAAAATTGTATATTTGTTATGCATAGAATATATGTCAATCACTAAGGGGGTTTTCCAACTAGATGGCACTACTATTAATATAGATGAAATCATTAATAATTTGAGCCTTACCCTCCATACATGTTGATTCTTTCAATATTGCAAGATATTTTATTTATTGATCTCCCTCCCTATTTTCCATGTCTTTTCGTATATTTTACTACAAAAATGGGTGGATATTTTTTCTTCATAATGATCAAGATGGGACAAGGGTAACCATCAAGGCTGATCTTATTTCTAAATATTGTGTTGAGCAATACACACCTAGTCTCATCAACATGAATTGTATTATACAATGAAGTTTTGGATATATTTCTTGATAATTGGGAAAAGAACATGATGAGTTTGATCCATATGACCATATAGAAAAAATAGGGTTGGGTACATATTACATACATGAGGAGGACTCCTCGTACCTAACCTTATGAATTCATAAGAAGATATAAAGGGAGTATGGAAACTTTACTTTGATGGATTGATAAGTAAAAATGGATTTAGTGTTGGGGTTATGATGATCTCTCCTTAAAATAAAGATACTACTTTACATTTAGACTCTAATTCACCTGTACCAATATGCATGAGTTGAATATGAATCATTGATCTATGGTATCCAATTGGAAAAAAAAGGAATCAAGTTAATATCGGGATTTATAGATAGTGAACTTGTCAAACATCATGTTAGAGCTTAAAGTGTAGCTGTGAACAATTTGTTAAAATCCTATGAGCATAGAGTGTGGGACATAGTTGAAGGCTTTGACGTTGTCAACATCTAGATGGTATTAAGAATGTAAAACAAATATGTTGATATACTTGCAACAATTGGATCACAATATGATATCCCTCGAGACATCAAGAAAATTTTGGATCATCATGTCAAGCTTGCACGCCATACCAACCATCTCAGACAACACAACTAATTAGCAAGTGTTTGATAGTGACAAGAAAATTAGCAATTCTCTATAAGAGAAAACAAAATTTTCTACTAAAAACCAGTCAAAACCATAAGATAAATATGAATACCAAATCATTCAAGTTGAAACCAACAAGCTACCAAAGGGTTTGATCACTCTAGAGAGCATTGTTAACATTGATGATCAATTTAAGAAGGAAAGTATGAATATGACCGTTAAGGAATAAAGCTATGAATAAATATCCATTTCAAGAGACAAGATTTTAAAGCTCTAAAAGGTATGTAGTAGCTCTGAAAAATAATCTTTTATTATCCTTTGTAAATAATATGATGATTTATTTGCATGGAATTATGAGGATATTAGAGGTTTCAACTCGGGCTTAGCAAAACATACTATTGAGTTGGATCACAATACAAATCCTATCAGGTAAAATCAAATGCCAATAAATCCAAATATTGAACCCTTAATGAGGAAAGAACTAAAGAGTCTCATAAAGGAAAACTTCATTTTCCCAATCAAACATTCTTTATGTGTGGAAAATATAGTTTCAATTAGGAAGAAGAATGGGGAGATCATATTATGTGTATACTTTAAAGACTTGAATAGAGTATCTCTCAAGGACCATTATCCTCTCCCATCCATAGAACAAATGATTCAAGTAGTATTTGGGGATGAGATGTTCTATCCCTTAGATGGTTACTCAAGGTACAACCAAATCCTTGTTCAACAATCAAATCGGTTTAAAACAACCTTCACAACCAAATGGGGGACCTATGCTTACAATAAGATTCCTTTTGTGTTGACTAATGTTGGTGTAACCTTTCAAATGGAAATGGACATGGCCTTTAATAGACTTATTAATGACATAATTTTGGTATATTTTGATGATGTAACTATTATCCAAATATCTCTCTTAGTGATTTGGATAACTTGCATACACATCTTGCTCCCCTTCGCATTCTTCTATCTCCTTCCATTTTCCCTTACACACCTTCCTCCTGTGCACTTGCTTTCTCTCCTATCTCATCATGCACTCCTTATGCACACCTCTACGTATATACCTTTCAATCAACTAAGTCCCTATCATTCCTCTTGCACGCATTGTGGATTCCCCTCTTTGTCTCTTTATTCCATTTATCCTTTGCGCCCACACTCCATGCGTTCACCTTCTTTCTAGTTAGCTTAGTGCATCTCCAAAATTTAAATCCTAGGGGAAGGCTCAAATGAGCACTAAGCTTCCATGCGTCAAGAGCCCCAAAAGTTGCAATGGTCTGAAAATTCTTTGAATCAGTGGAGGGTGCCAAGTGTCTTAACGACACACATTCAAAAGTGGGATCTAGGCTGAAGACTCAAACTTGTGCCAGCCCTCCACGTAGCAAATGGTCAACAGAGGTCAAAACCAAAAGCAAAAGTGGGCCTAAAAATGACTAAGTATAGAGAACCAATGGAATCCTCCATGTGGATCAATGGTGCAATATCAAAAGGAAAGTCTGGAGGTAGTCCCCAAAGAAGCGCAGCCTTCCACGTGTCCCTAGTCCAAAAAAGGGACAGAGTCGGGGGTTGAATAGTCAAATGAGAGGCAAGCCAACGGAGAGTGCCAAGTGTCAGCATGACACTATTTCAAAGATAAAATTTGGGGTGGGTTTCCAAAATGGTGCAAGGTCACCACGTGGACCTAGTATGGATAGAATCTTCCTCCTACACACCCAAATATTCAAATGAGCATATATTTTGGCTCAATGCTCAAAAATGACAAATCTGGCACCGTTGGAAAGATCTCAGCCTCATCTACACCTTGGAGATCTGAAACTTTAATTTTGGAGAGGTTAGGTAGGGAGAAAATGGGAAAAAATCTATCAGGCCATTAATGTAGAATCATATTTCTTCAACCACCAAATCTCATACGATTCAATCCATCATTCCTCCTCCTTGAAGCACCGAACAAATAATTAATGCAGACACGATAGATTTGGGGTGGCATTGACGATGGTGGTTGAGCTTCAAATTAATTTTCCCACTTCTCTCTCTCCTTCTTTCCTCTGGGCTGAATCTATAAAGACAGGGTTGGGGCTCATTGTAATGGTTGGACACTCTAGATCCTTACACATGTTGCTAAGGACTCCATATTTTTGTATTTTGAGTTGTAGACCTCCATGTTTGGCTCTTGCATGTGGATATCATCCTCCTTATCATTATAATAGTTATGTGCATTCTTGGAAGTAATAGAAGCATCGTTTTGTGACTATTCTATGTCCTAACGTGTTTGCATTCCTTCTTCTTGCCTCTTCTCTTGCATTGTGTATTGTTGTGCTACTTTAGGTCCCTTGTAGTTCCATATTTGGTTGTGTTCCATGAGAATAATTTGGTGAACGGCCTTCTTTCATGCATACCCTATCATTCTCACTTAGAACAGATAGTGTTCACCCCTCTTTTCTAGTATTATCACCTTTTAGTGTAGTTTTCTTCATGTTATCCTTCTTTCCGGGTCCCTTGCCATTCTTAGCTTAGTTTCCCCTTTCAGCAGTAGGAGTAGAACTAGCAGTAGAAATAGATAGAGGAACTGGCCTTCTCTCGGAGAATTGTTCCAAGAGGAAAAGGTTCCACAACTTGGGGATAGTTCCATTGTGGTCTCAAACACCTCATCCCTTTTAAGATCCGAGATGCGGGTGCATGTTTGAGAAACCAACAGTTTCTAGCATTCCCAGTGGGACTAGCATTAAAAGCTCAAATTTCATATCTCTAAGTTCTGGTGTGTGAACTTAGTGTTTCAGCATTTTGAGGCTCATTTCAAACACATCTAGTGACTCCCAATATTTTAAGATCTTTGTTTTGGTAGTCTTGAGTGCCTTTTCATGAGAAGAGTGCACACAAGAAGAAGTGCAATAGCTAAAGACTCTTTTGAATACCTCCAGCTATCCCCGAGAAAAGTTTGTTCCAAAAATCTTGTGTGTGCATCTCTATCTCCATCATGTCATGCCCACTCAACTCCTCCTAAAAATAGACAACCTATGTTCCCTGTAATGGTGCATCAGCCACCTCCTCCATTAAGAAGCTTTGCAAACTTTGATGGAGGGAGTCCCTTACTCCTGGCCATGCAACATGATATCCCAAATGGCGCGCTTAAGAGTATCCCTTACTTTACTAGTGAGAATCAAGTCACCCCTCAGGAGCATATCCAAGATGTGTAAAATGTGTGTTACTCTATTTGATCACACATAATGATGTAGCAGTCAGGCTATTTTCAACCTATTTTAAAGGTAAATCACTTCAATGGTACCGAGGCTTGAGACTTGGATCTATCAGCACCTGGGATGAGCTAGGAATAGCTCTATGCATTTATTTTGAAGACAAATTAGAAACTATCTTTAGTGGAGCAACTAACAACAACAAGGAGGGCACCCAATGAGTAGATGACTGATTTCAACATCAGATTTCAGAAAACTTGGGACATAATCCCTCTTGTGGTAAGACATATAGCTCAACATGCTTTCCTTTATTATTTGAAGGCACTCAACATCAATATTTCAATTATGATCCAATCTATGGGAGGTAGGACTCTACCAGCTACTTATAACATTATAGTAAGGGCATAAAATAGTCTCATTCGGGAGAAAGTTGGCTCCTAGACCACCCATGCCCTGGTTCCAAGAAATTTCACAAGCACCCCAGCCTTCTATAGCCTCTATTCCTACTCCTGAGCAAAGCACACAACCGATTTCTTCAACATCCTATTCTCCATCACAAAGAAAAGGAAGATGAAGAATTGAAGGCCTTGATCAAAAATTTATCAAACAAGGTCATATCATTAGAAAAGTAGCAAGCGCAAGTGTATAGAGGAAATTCAATTAGGCACATGGCCAAGGGAATCAACCTTAGCAGAATCAATATAGAAATCAAAGATACGTGCCCAACTAGTAGAATGATAGATAGTAGCCTAATGTACATCTTCCCTTGTAAGTTGTCCCTCCCGTGCCTTCTCTCCTCCCGTAACCCGAGAAAAATTTGAGCACTCATTCTAGTTCATAACAACTTGGCATAAGAATTAGAGTAGTGCTTCCCTTGTAAAATGCCTCATATTCAATACCATTATGCTAATGTTACGCATGCCCAAGCCTTCATGATCTAAAATGCTTCATCCTGTGAGCCCTCAATAAGTGCCTATGAAGAAGATAATCCATAAGGGCTAGAAGTTCCTCCGGAGTCCAATTTTATGTTCTTTGGCACGGAGGAATTCTGTGCAATCAACCAAGCTACAGAAGATACAAACAGACCGCGTGCCTAAGTTACAAACAACACAAGATATAAGAAAAGAATATTAGAGTTAGGCGTGCAGGTCACAATCCCAAAATACAAGTAGATCTTCAGAAGAAAAAGAATCAGACAAGACCTCTTGTAGCAAAAGCATTCAAATCCCTATAAATGAGGTCCCACATAAAGCTCCATTTGAAACAACACGTACCCATCCTTTGGTAGGCCAAGCCTCTGCTCCAACTAAAATTCAGGCTTCCATTTAGCATTGTTGACCAGATGAAGAAAACAAACATAAACATCACAATGTGGGATTCCCTGACCATTCCATCTCAGTGGGATGCATTATACATGAAGCTCGGCGTAACTTTCGCGTGCTTACTGATTATGTAGAAGCCACGCACTTCTATAAAAATATACCAAGAAGAGGAGAAATAAGTAAGTAAAATTTCTAAAACCCCATTCTTCTATATGTCCTTGATTATAGGTAAACACCTAGTGCATAACTGCTTGATTGACTTAGATGCTAGTACTTCTATTATGCCTAAGAAGATAGTTGATGTCTTTGGTCTGAAATATAGCCCTTTGTCTAAAGGGTCCTACAACTTGATGGCTCAATTGTAACCACCTTAGGAGTCATCAAGGATCTTGAGTTAACCCTCCATGCATGTCCAATCTTGACAATTACTCAAGATGTGTCAATTATTGACATGCCTCCTTTGTTTTCCCTATGTCTATCAAGAGAATTTACTACTAAAGTGGGTGGTTACTTGTCTTCTGATTGGTCTCATATGTTACTCAAGACAAGGTATGGTACCCGGTTTACCATACAAGTTGAGCCTATATTTTCTTATCATGTAGAGCCATATGTCTCATCCCTCTCTAATCCAGTTCTCTTATTCGGGAAGAACAAGTTTCATTTCCTAAAGATCAAGTATCTTCCACCCTCCATTCCAGACCTAATACTTGATGAATGGGTAGAGAGGAATCACAAATTTGATCCCTATGCTAAAGAGCTAGAAGCCTATGAAACTGGACTTGGTACTTATTACATTCTAGAAGAAGATGTTATGCTTCCGCGCACGCTCATAGGAGACAAAATTCAAACTGGTCTATGGAAGTTATACTTTGATGGATCCAGAAGTAGAAATAACATAAGAGTGGGAGTGGTTCTCATTTCCCCTAAGGATGAGAAATTCTTCTTCACGCATAGGATGCAATTTACATGTTCTAACAATGTGGTAGAATATGAAGCGTTAGTGCATGGCTTGTTTATCGCTGAAAAGAAGAAAATTAAAATGTTGTAGATCTTTGGGGACACATAATTGGTCATCCACCAGGTCACCAAAAGATGCCAGAAAAATAATAAGCTTCTTAAATATTATAAACATAGAGTTTGGGACCTACTTGAGAGCTTTGATGCCCTTAATATGCATGTAGTTCCATGCAAAATGAATGGATAAGCTGACCAAATGGCCGTGTTTGGTCACAATTTTCTCCTACTAAGGAATTTGTCAAGGAAACACTCAGCACATTAATATGGTAATCAGACCATCCATTTTAGATAGTAACACTAGCTAGAAAGTGTTCGGAAGTGACGTGCGAGATCATACGGTTTATCCAGAATGAAGTTGAATTTTCATCAAGTATGCAAGCTAACTTGCATGACAGCTATGGTGACCAAGTAATATAGCTAAAGACAAATAAGTTGCCTAAAGGGTTTGTCACCTTAGAGAAAAATTTTATCCCTAATGATGAGTTCAAGGGTGAGGAAAGATACATGTGAGCCATGTAACAAGATTTCTCTCCCATTACTATTGCATGTGGAAAGGAGCTTCTTCTCAATAGGACTTGTGCGCATGAGGAAAAATAGGCCTTCATCTCTCTCTGCCAAAAATATAGTGACATTTTCTCATGGGAGTATGAAGACCTCAAAGGTTTTGATCCAAGTGTTGCTCAACACTCCATTGACCTTGATCCTAGCATAAATCCTATCAGACAAAAACAACAACCAGTCAATCCAAAGATAGAGCCCCTCATGAGAAAGGAACTATCAAAACTCATTGAGGCAAAAATTATCTTTCCTATCAAATACTCCACCTAGGTCGCAAATCTAGTTCCATTATGCAATAAGAATGGTGAAATCAGACTTTGTGTTGATTTTAGAGATTTGAATAAGGCATCTTTAAAGGATCACTATCATTTGCCTTCAATGGAGCAGATTCTACAAACTGTGGCTAGCGCGCAAAGGTTCTCCATGCTAGATGGGTATTCGTGTTCTATCCAGATCTTGGTCACGGAAGAGGATTAATTCAAAATAGCATTTACAACCAAGTGGGGAACATATGCATACCAAAAAATGCCCTTTGGTCTGTCAAATGTGAGCATAAAATTTCATCTCACCATGGATGTTTCCTTCAAAGGTTACATCAACGAGTTCATCTTGGTTTACCTTGATGGTATAACTATCTTCTCAAAGTAGAGCGCAGATCACATGGCACACCTAGAAAAGGTCTTCAAGAGATGCAAGAGAATTTGGGGTATCTCTTAACCCTAAGAAGTGCAATTTTACGGTGGCTCAGGGAAGGCTCTTGGGCCATGTAGTTTTAAAGGATGGCCTCACGATTGATCCTGGGCACATTTCAGCCATCCTAACCCTTTCCCTTCCAGAGACACAAAAAGGCCTTACAGTCCTTCCTTGGAAAGATTAACTTTTTTAGGTGTTTTATCCCTAACTTTGTGGGATTGGTTCGGCCCATCACCCTTATACTCAAGAAGGACATAGCCTTTAGATGGACAGTAGAAGGAAGAGAAAGCTTCAACAAGATCAAGAAAGATATTACTTGTGTGCCAACACTCCTTAATCCATATTACTCAAAGGATTTCATCCTTTATGCTTATGGTGCCAATGCAAGCATTGCTACTGTCCTAACATAGGAAAATGAACAAGGGCTGGAATAGCAGTGGCCTTCTTCATCCAGACATTGAAGGATTATGAATTGAAATACTAGTCACATGGAGAAGTAGGTCTTCACCATCATGCACGTGCTCAAGAAATTCAAAAGCATGCTCACCACAAATCATATCAAGGTGTTAGTATCCCACTCATCTGTCAAAGAATTCATCATGGGAGTAGAAAGAGAGCGTTATGGGTGACAAAAATCATGGAATATGATATGACTATTAAGGCCACAAAGATGGTAAGAGGCAGTGCACTCTGTAAGCAGATTGTTGAGGATGTGTAGAGTGAACCTAAGGCTTCATTATTTCTAGATGAAGACTTCCCACATGTAGAACATGAACAAAATATAGACCTCGGTGTGTGTGACTAGATGAAGGACATGATCACATTCCTTTCCGAGGGTGTGTACCCTCCTAGTTTGAATAAAGCAAAGAGAATGCATCTGAGGTTATAATCCATCCCTTATGTTTTGATTGATGGACTTCTCTTCAAAAGAAATCTAGATGGCATGCTGTTAAGATGTATCAATGGCACGTGAGAATGAACAAGTGTTAGTAGAATTTCATGATGGATTCTCTGGTGGACACTTCTCTACCAAAACTATAGTAATGAAGATCATAATGGTAGGTATATTTTGGCCTACCCTGTTTGTAAATGCACATATATGGGTTGAAAAATGTAAGGAGTGTACTTTATTTGTAGAAAAGAAAAGATTAGCAGCACTTCCCCTCCGACCAATCCAAGCAAATTAGCCTTTTGTGCAATGGGGTCTCAACTTCATAGGCATGATCAATCCACCTTCAAGCATTGGACATAAGTGGGTGCTGATAGCTACAGATTACTTCACTAGATGGATAGAAGTTTTCACACTTAAGGAATCAACTGAGGTAGTCATTCTTGACTTTCTCTAAGGTTTAGTCACAAGGTTTTGCCTTCCTCAAACCATTGTATCGATAATGCAAAGGCCTTCCTTGGTGCTAAAATCACTGATTGGGCTCTAATTCTCAGCATTTACCTAAAAAAATCTTCCAACTATTACCCTCTAGGTAACGGTCTAGTAGAATCAACAAATAAGAACCTGATCAGAATCATGAAGCTCACAATGAACATCAGCCAAATACAGTGGCATATAAAGGTCTTTGTGTGCTCTGGGCAAATAGAAACACAGTCAAAAAGGCAATAATAACTTCACCTTACAAGTTTTTCTATGGTAGGGAGGCTACCCTTCCTTTGACACTAGAAATAAATTCATTAGCGTTTGCCCAGTAGATGGAATTTGAGGGTGTGGATTAGAGAGAAATTAGGATGGCAGAGTTGGTTCATCTTGAAGAACTCAGAAACTCTACCATGATCAAGCTAGAACAACATCAACAAGAAACAAAGAAATGGTTTAACAAAAAGGCTAGGCCTCAAGCTTTCAAAATTGGGGACCTAGTTCTAAAATGGGATGCTAACAGAGCTAAACTAGGGTTCATTCAAAGTTTGATGCACTTTGGAGTGGCCCATACATCATCAAGTCCTACAAAGAAGCTAACTCTTTCAAGTTAACTCATCTAGATGGAAGCACATTGTAAATCCCAAGTAAAATGGATTTATCTCAAACCCTTCCATTAGGTTTGTTGCATCATGTTGTATATATTAAGTAGTTTTAATTCCTCCAAGTGTGCTCTGCGTGCATTTTTTGTTTGTACATAGTTCTTTCCCCTTGTGTGCTTCCTACAAAAACTCTTTTTTACTTCCATAATCTGAGTTTCTCTCGTGAGTTGAGAGATTTAGAACGAGTTTAGACATGATTTCAAGTGATTACAGGGGCATTTTTATGATTAAAAACCAAACCGCATGCCCAATGTATGCTTCAAGCCACTTGATCTCTTTCATCTAGCAGAAGTTTGCCCGAAATTTGCCAAAATTGTTATCCAAATAGCTCTCCTAGTGATTTGGATAACTTGCATACACATCCTGCTCCCCTTCGTATTCTTCTATCTCCTTCCATTTTCCCTTGCACACCTTCCTCCTATGCACTTACTTTCTCTCCTATCCCATCATGCACTCCTTGCACGCACCTTTGCAGACTTACCTTCCAATCAGCTAAGTCCCTAGCATTCCTCTTGCACGCATTGCACATGCCCCTCTTCACCTCTTTCTTCCATTTCTCCTTTGTGCCCACACTCCATGCATTCACCTTCTTTCTAGTCAGCTCGGTGCATCTCCAAAAGTTAAATCCCAAGGGTAGGCTCAAATGAGTGCCAAGCTTCCATGCGTCTAGAGCCCCAAAAGTTGCACTAGCCATTGAAAATTCTTCAACTCAGCAGAGGGTGCCAAGTGTCTTAATGGTGCACATTCAAAAGTAGGATCCAGGCTGAAGACTCAAACTTGCGCCAACCCTCCACGTAGAAAATGGTCAACAAAGGTCAAAACCAAAAGCAAAAGTAGGCCTAAAAATGACTAAGTATAGAGAACCAGTGGAAGCCTCCATGTGGATCAACGGTGCAATATCAAAAGGAAAGTTTGGAGGCAGTCCCCAAAGAAGCACGGGCCTTCCATGTGTCCCTAGTCCAAAAAGGGATAGATTCAGGGGTTGAATAGTCAAATGAGAGGCAGGCTAGCAGAGAGTGCCAAGTGTTAGCATGGTGTTATTTCAAAGATAAAATTTGGGGTGGGTTTCCAAATAAGAGCAAGGCCACCATGTGGACCTGGTATGGACAGAACTCTTCCTCCTGCATGCCCAAATATTCAAATGAGCATATATTTTTAGTCAGGCTCGAAATCGACAAATATGGCACCGTTGGAAAGATCTCGGCCTCATCTATGCCTTAGAGATCTAAAACTTTAATTTTGGAGAGGTTAGGTAGGGAGAAAATGGGAAAACATCTATCAGGCCATTAACACAGAATCAAATTTCTTCAACCACCAGATCTCATACGATTCGATCCATCGTTCCTCCTCCTTTGAGGTGCCAAACAAATAATTGATGCAGACACGAAAGATTTGGGGTGGCATTGACGATGGTGGTTGAGCTTGAATTAATTTTCTCACTTCTCTCTCTCCTTCTTTCCTCTGGGCTAAATCTATAAAGATAGGTTCGGGGCTCATTGTAATGGTTGGACACTCACGGATCCTTACGTATGTTTCTAAAGACTCCATATTTTCTCGTATTTTTAGTTCGTGAGACCTCTATGTTTGGCTCTTGCATGTGGATATCAACCTCCTTATCATTGTAATAGTTCTGTGCATTCTTGGAAGTAATAGAAGCATCATTTTGTGACTATTCTTTGTCCTAACGTGTTTGCATTCCTTCTTCTTTCCTCTTCTCTTGCATTGTGTATTGTTGTGCTACTTTAGGTCCCCTGCAGTTCCATATTTGGTTGTGTTCCATGAGAATGATTTGGTGAACACATGTTTTGTTGTGCTACTCGTGCCTAGCCTCCTTTCACACATCCCCTATCATTCTCACTCAGAACAGATAGTGTTCACCCCTCTTTTCTGGTGTTATCACCTTTTAGTGTAGTTTGCTTCATGTTATCCTTCTTTCCCTAGTCCCTTCACATTCTTAGTGTAACATTCCCATTTTAATACTTTAGAAACAAGAGAATTTTTTTCACAATGTTCTCTGTTCTAAATAAAACATAATTTAGAACACACATTCCATGCCAATCAATCTCATAACAGATAACCATATGCAGTTGTAAATGACTCGATGAATTACCAATCTCTCATGTTTGTCTCTAAGTATTGAATACTTTTACGTATACTACGTATACTTGGTTTTCTTACCCTAATCTAGGTACTGAGTGACCTATTTAAAGAACCTATCTGAATATTTGTTACCAATATTCATCTGAAATCACATTCCTTAAACTAGGTGACATCGGACAACACAACCAGCAGTTTGCGATACTTTGGCCAAAGATTTCCAACATATTGTTCATGTTACTATTCCTAGACAACATATTCATCAAATCAGAATACGTCCTTCACCTCACTCTTTTGTTATCTAGAATGGTCTTCACTGACTTTTGTTAGTCCACTTGCCCAAGGTTTGACCCTAACCTAGGTTAGCGACATAATTTGTTATAGGGAGACGCTCACGATGACTTAGGGTATATGGGCATACTCATCTAACCTAAGTCGACCGAATGTGCCAAGGTACCCTGAGTCATAGAAAGCTACTTCCTATTCCAATTCATATTGCTAGCTTGGCCTAGAGAGAAACTAAGTTCAAGTCCAGATGTGTGTAGATCTAGATGAACTAATGTGGAAGGGTGTTGTAACATGTCAACTACAACACTGTATCCTCATGAAGACCTTAGTCTTCACGAAGGTACAGTTCTATAGTTGGCATGTGCCAACATCCTCCGAACTACTTCATCATAATGTACATACCCCTAGGAGGTCATTAACACTTAATTAATTTTGGATTAAGATTCGAATTACGAAAACTTGTCAAACCCTAAATCCAACACCCCTTAAGTTCTTCATCCATATTTGATTTAATTAATATTAAATAACTTCATTAACTCATGATTTCTTTTATGTTTATTAACTATGACTTGCTGAGTAATTATCCAAAAATAGAACAACATACATCACAAGGTTAAATTAATGTAACTCAACTATTCAAATAAGGTGTAGCAACCACACAGGTTCAACTAGAGAAGACTTCATAGAAAATGAAGTCTGAGTGATTAACGATCATAAACACCATTCTTTCACTTTACATTCTTTTGAGAGAGGAAGAGTCTTCCTCTCTACATGGTTATGTGTTAGGGTTTATCATACCCTTTATATCTTTCGCACTTTCTATAGTTTAATTGTATATTCAATATACATCCCATTATCATAATATATTATTTAGATAAATAACGTAATCTTATGCAACTTAACAAGTTGCTTTCAATTAAGAGAGAGATTAAACTATTTCTCTTCATCCAACTTATCAAATGACAACAAAAATAAGAATACAAACAGATATGCCAAATATCAACAAGATAGTATTCCAACTACCTTCATAAAATGTACAAGATAAATTACACAACAATTTGAAGTGAACCTCCAACCTTTTCAATTCATCTTGATAAAATACACAATTTACAAGACTATGCATCTTAGACAAACTGCATGTCAAACAATACTAAGATCATTAAAGAATACAACTTTTCCTTTTCAATACATCTCAAGAATGAATCGAGTTTCTCTTTAAAAGAGCCAGACTTTAAATCAGCCAATACATCATAAAAGTTATTTCCTTCTTTTATCACTTACAAAGTCCATCTACAAAAATTTCTAGCACAGTCAGTTCATTGAACTAAGCATGATAAGCACTAAGCATTAAAACAAAGTGCATTCCACTAATTGTTCCATTAAAACAACTCTTATTTAATGAAACAATTAATGTAATCATCCAAATAAATCATAAGTAATAACAACCATAAAAGAAGCACAAATAAAAATCTGAATTCACTTTTAAGAAAAGATTATAACATAATCAACAAACTACTACCTTATAATCAGATAAGTATTGTCATAAACAATTACTCATTTATATCAAATAACAACTCCTAACATTAAATTATTCCATAATTTTTTTTGAATTTGAAGTATAAATTTAACTTAAATAAATAAGCTGAAAATAGAATTTTTGGTTCAAGAACCAGATAGCTCCATGTAGAGAAAAAATCAGAGAGCATGAATGACCAAAAACTCTAACAAATCCACCCGCATAGTTTCCTAGGTGGTTTGCTCACCAAAAACAAGGCTCATTAATGCCATTAACTCTCAAATTCCCACCTATCTCTCTTCACCACCACCATCCAAAATTGGTGAGACCTAATTCAACTTCCACATGCATCACTAAACCTTAGTGATGACTCCATGTGGACTCCCACCAAATTTCATGCTTCTACCTAAACTGGTAGTTCATTGTCATTTAATACAAAAATCAAATCACATTAATAGCTTAGGAACCGTCACCATATTACCACTTTCCATATGACCCTTAGGTCCCCTTTCCACATTTCATTAGTTTAGGATAGATTCCATTAGCTTAGGATATGACCATAGGATAGTTTAGAAGTATTTACCTTAGGTTTAGAAACATTTCAATAGGTAAATTTCCATCTTAGGTTAGGTCATAGCTCATAGCCATTTAGTATTAGGTATAGGTTAGAAATAATCCTAGCATCACCTTAGGTTATTTCCCCCATACCCCAATTTAGAACATGCAACCTAGGTTAGGATGTTATCCCGAATGAAATAGGCATAGATAAAAGATAGGTACATTTACCTTAGTTTATAATCCCGTTAGGATAGATCTCACAGACCTAGGACTTAGTTTTTATTTTTTTCCTCCATAGTCCTAAAGCAGGTCTCATACCACTTGACAACATTAGCATCCTAAAGAGATCAATCAAGAATATCCGAGCACATAACATACAATGAGAATGTAGGCATGGTCTTACAAGAAATAAAAGAATTTGTAAACATACAAGAGTTCAGTCCATTATGTCATCCAACTTCTGAATGCCAGTTTACCATTTAGATCAAGTAATAAGATTTAAAACATACCTTGTATTAATGGAATTGATCCAAGGATTTTTTAATAAAAAGAGATAAGTTTACAAACTTCATTTCCAGATTACAACTTATCTATCAGAAGTAAAAATGGATTCTTTGCAAGCAATATCATTTCAGCCCAATGAATCTAAGAGCAGAAATGACTCATCCATGGCAAGCATGATTTCCAAAAATCAAAGGAACACTCCTTATCTAGAAAAATCACATGTCAATGCTTGCAATGCAAAAGAGGAAAGATAACAGTTTGTTAAAGATGTTACATGCTTCCCTCCTAAAAGAATCATCGTCCGATGATTATCTCCTTAAAACAATTTACATCAAGGACAATTTTTTTTATTAACTTTATTTTCATATGTTCAAAACATAACAAAATTTTAAAATTCCCAAAACAATCAACATTTACTTAGCTATTTATTTTAAACAATGAAATATCTACCCAAAACTGGCAGGTTTATTGTCATAAAAGAATTAAATCACAATTTATATCAATCAATAGAATTAATTATGTTCAAATAAGTATGGAAAAGTAGTTTTCATATCTTCCAAATTTTCCCAGGATGCACTTTCTTCATTAAATTGGTCCCACTTTGGACCTTAAATTTATTTATTTCATGAATTATTAAGCTTAATCGGTGAGTTTCTAGCAATCACTGCGGTTTAACCATGATTATTTCAAGGTCTTGGACTGCAAGGAATTCAATTTAACACATGCGATAAATCGAAACATATTTCTTAAGCAAAGAAATATGGAAAACATCATGGATTTGTGACAAAAAGGAGGTAATGCTAAACAATAAGCTATAGAGTTGATTACTTCAACTATTTCAAAAGGTCCCACAAAACGAGGTGATAACTAGGCATCCCTACTAAAAGTTATAGAACTCTTTTTCAATTTAACCCGAAGAAAGACCTTCTCACCGAGTTCAAATTTTCTATCAACCCACTTCAAGTCAACATAACTCTTTTACCTATCTTTTTCTTATTTCAAGCATTCACGAATCATTTTAACTTGTTGTTCCATTTTTGTAAGGATTTCAGGTCCAATTACCTCTCTATCCTCATTGTTTTCCCAACTAATAGGGGTTCTGCATTTTCTTTCGTATAATGCTTCGAAAGGTGCCATCTTAAGAGAAGCATGATATGTATTATTGTATGTAAATTCAACTAATGGAAGGTTCTCTTCCCACTTATATTGTTGATCCATACAATACATCCGTAACATATCCTCTAAAACTTGATTAACTCTTTCGGTTTGTCTATATGTTTCCGGTTAATACGTAGAACTAAAATTCAGCTTAGTTCCTAGAGCTATATTAATGGTTTTGCCAAAACCTTGAAGTTGTTCTAGGATCTTTATCGAGATATGATTGATTCGAGATACTCCATGTAAGCCAAAATCTCATGTACAAACCTTTTTCCAAAATAGGAGAATCATCCTTAAGATTACCAACAATAAAATGAGCTACTTTTGTTAGTTTATCCACAACAACCAAAATAACATCATGTTTATTTTTTGACATAGGCAACCCTTGTACAAAATCCATGCTTATTACTTTCCATTTGTACTGTGGTATGATGTGAGGATACAATAAACTAGTTGGATGCATATGTTCAGCTTTAACACGTTGACATTCCAAACAATGTGTCACAAAATCAATAACATCCTTTTTCATCCCTTTCCAGAAATATTGTTGTTTTATATCAGCAAGCATATTTGTAATACCAGGGTGTCCAGAGAAAGGTGAATTGTGAAATTTTGCTAACAATTTCTTTCTTAAATCATTTAGCGAAGGTATGTATACTCTATTTTCAAATCATAAGATTCCTTCATTGTCAAAGTGAAAACCTTTATATCTCATATCATTTGGATCTGTAGCAAGCGTTGTTTTTACTTACTAAAAATAAGAATCAGATTCCATAACACTTTTTACTTCATCCTTAAACTAAGTTCTTAATGTTATAAGAGCATAAATGTGCTTCCTATGACTTAGAGAATTAGCCTACGTATTTTACTTGCCTATAATGTAATTTATGTCAAAATCATATTGAGACAAAAACTCTAACCATCTTCGTTGTCTTGCATTCAGATTTGGCTGAGTGAAAATATATTTCAGCCCAAGATGATTAGTTTTTAATTCAAAAGGTTTATCAAGAAGATAATGCCTACAAACTTGAAGTGCACGAACAATGGCAGCAAGCTCTAAATCATGTAGAGCATAATTCAACTCATGTAACTTTATTTTTCTACTTTCATAAGTTATGACAGGATCATTTTGTAACAAAATACCTCCAAGATCTTCCTTGGATGCATCCATTACAACAGTAAAGTCTCCATTAGGGTCTGGTACAACTAAAATAGGTGTTGAAGTTAACTGATCCTTCAAATTTTTGAATGCATATTCACATTTCTCATTCCAAACAAACTTCTTATCCTTTTTCTGCAATGATGTTATTGGTGCAGCAACTTTGGAAAAATCTTTTACAAATTTTCTATAGTAACCAGTCAAGACCCATGAAGCTTCTAACTTCATGTACATTCTTTGGTACAGGCCACTCAGTTATAGCTATAATTTTAGAAGGATCTACAATAATTCCAATCTTACTTATAACATGACCCAAATAGTGCACTTATGTGTAACATCCTCATTTTATACATTAGAACAAGTCAATTTTTTTATTTTTATAAATGCTTCCTAGTTCTAAATACATAATTTAGAACTCACAAATCAAGCAACCATTCTTATAACAGATAACCATATGCAGTTGTAATGACTCGGAGTACCTCCGATCTATTCATTCCATGACTTGGTAATCTACCGATCTATTCATGTGTATTAAGAGTTAGCATTTTTATTTAACACATCACTCTTGCGGTTCTCTTCCCTAATCTGGGATTCAGAATGCTCTGTCTAAGGAACCTATCTGAATAATTGTTACCATTATTCATCGGCATCTCATCCCTTAGACTAGGTGACTTAGGACAACGCAATCAGCAGCTTGCGATACTTTGGCCAAATATTTGAAACATACTACTTATGTCTCGTATTTCTTAATGAAATACTCAATTCAATCTAGAATATGTCCTTCACCCCATTCCTATGTTATATAGAATGTCTTATACTGACTTCTGTCAATCCCTCCTATCCCAAGTTATTCACTCGGAAACGGATTAGTAAGGTGACAACATTATATGGATGCTCCCGAGGACTAGGGATACGATGACATACTGGGTCAACCCTAGTTAAACCAGTGTGTCAAGATACCCCGAGTCTCCTAGGTAGCCTTATAACGTGACCACATTCCTAATCAGTCCCAGGAGTAACTTGTTTGAATTTAAGGTGTAAATCTTAACGAACAATGCAAAGGGTATCGTCATAAGTCACCTGCATTGTTGTATCTTCGAGAAGATCCTAATCTTCTCGAAGGTACAACCCTACAGTTGACTTGTGTCATCAACCTTTAAATCCACCTCGAAAAGATCTACTTATTAAAAAGTGTTACATACGTTGAGTTAAATTATACCATAAGACGCTCCCTTTAAGGGTAGTCTTTCCCAATCCCTAGGTTCCTCACCTTAGAATGACCTTTCTTAATAAAACCCATTACACAATGAAGTTATTAAGACTATGGTCCCATCAAGGAGTTCATAGAATATACATAATTCTAAATCAACGAAATTGGACAATAACCCATAATCTTCACATGTGATTGCCAACCGAACCCTTTTTAGGTTTATTTCAGTTCTCATAACTGAATTTATATCTTACTTATTAGTATCGAGATATAGTGATTAAGAATCCAATTAAACGTTGTCCTGGCTTAATCAAGACTAGGAATTAATAATTTAATTCAGCTTGTTTAGCGTCCTGCTTAGGTTTATTTTAACCCTAGCTTCCAGAAAGACAGTGATCTAAATTTCAATTTAGCTTTAGATAGAACATACTAGAACTGCTAAACAATCATAAGTATTCAGTCACATATTCTTGCAAGCTTACATTGATAATCACAAAAGTCTCCAAATTATACAATAATAACAATGCTCTTAAGATCATTTGAACCGAAGAAGGTCAAACTATCAAGATACGAATACAAACATATAAGTATCAAATATCTATTTCCATTCCTTTCAGAACTAATCAAATACATTTTATGCATTCAACATACTTGATACAATACTCAACGGAAAAAGAACATCTTTCCTCATATAGTACATTTAGAAAATCAAGTTGTAATTCAACATAAAATCAAATTTAAACAATCTGATCATCCTATCAGATTTGCGTGCTTTTACCACTTACGGCATCCATCTGCAAAAATTGTCAACATGGGTCAGTTCGATGAACTGAGCATGATAAGCACTAACTCTTAAAACAATTGCAATCCATCAATTGTTTTCATTAAACACCCTGTTTAAATGAGATCAATTCACCAAACAAGTAAACATATTTCAGACTATGTTCTTGAAGTACAACAAACTATACACGCGTAACTCACATTATAGTCACTAAATAGTCCTAGATACCTATCAAATATTTCATCAAAACGTTAGTGACCAAGAAGACAAATGCATCTAAAACAACTATCCATCTGAATCCCAAGGACAACAACATCAGACGGACTAATATATTCAACATAATAAATGAATATCATAACCATTCATGATTCCATCAGTATGTTAGAACAATTCCAAAAGTTAGATAAAATTATATCAACATATACTTTACAACAGAAGAGAAATAAAACGAGTCATTCATATTTCCCTCAGAACAAGCTCATGACTATACCGTCTCTCCAAGAGCAAAGCATTCACCTTAAACACTTGCGAATAAATCAGACGAGACCACCAGAAGCATCACAGTTTGGTTAAAATTTAAATTAAACAATATCCTGTAGCTTACTAGCAATACAAGTAGCTCTCGCCAAGGCAGTGATGAGTATTCTATCCAAAATAGACTCCACATAACCTTCCATATTATTATAGGAAATGATAAAATAGCTAGCGCAATCACTTGTCAAGGCACAACTGTTAACTCTTTATCTCAGTCAAGCAAAAGACAAGAAAACCTCAACAACAAAGACATAATCATGCACAAACACGACAACAATCCCTCTCAGCAACATACAGCTCATTCTAATCCCTACTAAACACTGTAAGGTTTAAGATCCAAGGTTGAAATCAAAATAAATTCCCTTTTATCAGTCAATCAACAAGAGACTCATTAACATTAAAGCAAATGATGTTTTCCTATGACTATGCAGAGATATTCATACAAAATCCACGCAACATGCACAGCCTCATTTAATTGGAATTATTCGAGAAAGGAGACATAACATACCATATTCACATCCGAACTCATTCGAGAGGTTAAAAATTATGGTATTCACGACCCACTTCTACAGAGGCCAAGATACATGATATCTATCTATACATTAAGGAATCCAATAGATCCAAAAATAATAAGTGTTCATAATCAGGCTTATATAGAAGCAGAAACACTGGTTACCTATCAAGGATTTCAACTGAATCCGAACAACAGTATTCACGATAAAGCTTCTACAGAAGCCGATATACAAGATAAATATAAGTTAAGGATTCCAACTATGCTAACAATGGTAAATATTCACAATCAGGCTTATACAGAAGCTAAATACTGATTTCGTAACAAGGAATCCAACTGAGCCTCTACAACAATATTCGCTCAAGCTTACACAGATAGGAAACGTAAAAAGTACACCAACTGAGTTTGTACCAAAAATTCATTGCTAAACGAAGGTATTCATTACAAGATAACAGAAGTCGTAATACCAATTACCCCTCCAGGACTCATGATCAAGCTACCTAAAGTATTCACATACATGGCTTCTACAGTAGTCCATAATATACAAACCATTCCATGGACTCCACAGAGTTATTTTGTATATAAATAAATATATTGCAAACTATCAATGGGTTGAATCCCATAATCGCAACACAAGGGGGGGAACAACTTCTACTAGGTCGCATTGAAATACTGTAAACACAACAAGTTATCCATTCACAAATAACTTTAAGTATCATAGCAAAACCCAACAAGATTCAGTAACCACCACCTATAATAACCATGACAGAACTTACAAAGAAGTCAAATTATACTGAACATTCAAACAAAAGTCCAACAGTATCCTTTCCGACAAGTATCAACAACAAGTATCAACTGTAGCCTGAACCCAACAAGGAAACAATTCATGGGCTCCCAAAGAGCAGGTTTAGTATACTTTCTTACATGCATTTCACAAACTTTAGCCGGAATGCAAAACACAATGCACACCCGTCAAGGGTTAAATTGAAAAATCGAACCAGTAAGAAGATATAGTAACAAAATCACACAAAGCTACCATAAAAACCATCGAACCCAAAAATCATCTTGAACAGAGTTGTTCTAATGAAATCATTTAAAAGAAAGCAAGATTTTTAAAGGTTAGGGCCTAACATTCCTGGTTATTTGCTTAAAAATCGAAGAAGACCACTGAAAGAGCTTGAGCCTTCTCCTCTTTTTCCAAGTTAGATTCACCAACAAAAATTTGTTATTTCCATGACTTATAAATTTTCCTTGCCAGAGAAAAGAGTGAGTTACACTCATATTTTCCATGCAACACCAAGAAGATCAAAAGTGCGAAGAACCGGTGATCGACAGAGGGAAAATCGGAGCGCATGAAAAACCAAACAAACTACCAGTTTTCCATTTTGCATGCCTTCCCGTGAAACCCGAGCTCGAAGACCGAGCTCATTAATTGCATTTACTCCAAATTTCCTACTCAATCTCCATTGCCACCGACCGCCATAGTTGGCGATGGATAAAAACAGTTCGAAGACCATTTCTAACTTTGGCGACTTGCCACGTCGGCTCTTGCTAGCCGTTTAAACTTCTACCAAATTACATGTCCTTCATACTTATCCATCCATTTAATGCCATAGAAACTACCGCCCATGGCTCGCACCCTTCCATAGGTCCCCTTTCTTCCTTGTTCATTAGTTAGGTTAGTAACATAGGTTAGGATTTAAGATGCGACTTAGTCTAACCTCCATAGCACAAAGTTACTAACTTAGAACATTTAGCTTATAGCTTAGGCCTAGGTTAGATTAACACTAATCTAACCCATAGATCATAGTTTAGTTTTAGGTTACTAACCTTAATAAATCCAGTTTAGGTCTAACATTTCAAATGCTCAGAAAAAGAACCTACAACATACATTCACGAACAGGATTCACTCCTGCACTGCCAATAGGCTAGTTAAATAAATGTATCTGAATTTATTACCTGGCCCATGATCAAGACCTTCCTGATATTACGATATCGGGAACCAATTCATTTAACACGATCAGCCTAAGTTAGACTAATAGCTTATTCAATGCATTCAGACCTTGTAACCTGTGTAAGGTCTATAATTTTAGTTCATCCCAAATAAACTTAAAGCATCACTTGGATCAATGCCACTGATCCAAGGCTGGGTCTTATAGATGGATAACTCCATAATTCATTCCGAGATCAGATTAAACTCAGGTGTAAAATGAAAGAAATAAAAGAGTCCAATCATATTCTGACTCAGTCAAAGATTTGCAATTTCAAAGAAGATACAGTCCATATCAAGCATGACTTCTCAATCAAAGGAACACATCCTTTTTACAAAAGAAATCACATATCAACACTTATATGCTCAAAATTTAGATAGCTTACCATATAACTGTCTCTTTCTCAAAATTTCCAAAACTATCTTCAAATGCTCATGGTGTTCCTCAATACTTTTAGAATATATGAGAATTTCATCCAAGAATATAAGCACATATTTGTCTAAGTATTCTTGAAAAATATTGTTCATCAAAGTCATAAAATTTGTAGCTACATTTGTTAATCCAAAGGGTAAAACTATGAACTCATAATGTCCATACCTTGTTCTAAAAGTTGTTTTATGAATTTCCTCATCCTTAATCCATAATTGATGATATCTAGATTGAAGATCTATCTTAGAATATACCAATGATCCATACATCTGATCAAATAGATCATAAATTCTAGGGAGTGGATATTTGTTCTTGATTGTTGCTTTGTTTAACATTCGTAATCAATGCACAATCTAAGTGTTCCATCCTTCTTTTTCACAAATATTACTGGTGCTCCCCAAGGTGAAACACTCAGTCTAATCAAACCCTTAGAAAAATTTCTTGCAACTGTGCCTTAAGCTCTACCAATTCAATAGTAGTCATTTGGTAAGGTTCCTTAGAAATAGGCTTGTTCAGTGCTTGATTTCAATTGTGAAATCAAATTCTCTTTTGGGTGGAAGACCTAGTAACTCTTCCAGAAACACATCACTATAGTTTCATAATAGCGGATATCATTCCATGAAATCACTGTTTTCCTCAATGGATTCAGAAATTTTTACTGCATATAAGGTACAACCTTTATTTTTGGCCTTTTTAAGTTGCATAGCTGACAGTTTCCTAACTGAAATCTCACGTTTCACACCCTGAATCTCTGTTGTTTTTTACAGTCATCTAAACAACTAATATGTTTTTCAAAATAGTCCACTTTTTCTTTATGCTTAGCTAACCAATTAACACCTATGATTACATCATAAGACCCTAAAGGAGCAACATAAAGATCAACTTCGGTGGAAAAACTAGGTAAGTCAAGGACTGCCCCAAAAAGACACATACTAACTGTATGAACAACATTGTTTCCATAATGTACAGTCCATGTTTTATCTATTTTTCCATCTTTTATTTTTAGTTTCGATGTTAATTTACTAGAAATAAAACATTCTTGTAGCTCTGTATCAAAAATAATAGTTACATGTATGCCAAATAACTTACCCGAAACTTCTATGGGTGTGACTTGTTTTTTAGCCTATTTGTCAGCTACTGCAGCATGTATCTTGTGCTACTGATTACGATCATCCTTTTTCAAAGGAAATTGATTTGCATAATGATCCTTGCCATAGTTATAACAGCCTCCTATAGGTCCCTTTTTAGGCTCAAATTTATTTCCAGCCTTAAAGTTATCATTCTGACCTCCATAGGACTTTTGTCCATTATTATTATTCTTGACAAAGTTGTTTCATAGATTTCCAACAGACTTATTTGTTGTTTTTTTCTTATTATTATCAGCTAAAAACTTACTTTTCATACCAAACTTATTCCATGGTCCTTTCTTAGGTACAAGAGATGATGAAGAGGAGTTGGGAACTTTCTTCCTCACTTCCTCCTTATGAGCAGAAATTGCCTTTAATTTTTGTTCCTGCCTTATGGATTTTTCAACAACCCCTTCCATAGTGGTTGGGCTATGAACATCCACCTCTCCTCCTATAATGGGGTTCAACCCCATGATGAATTTTTGTATCCTAACTTCTCATCAATTTGATATCGAGGTACATACTTAAGGAGTTTAGTAAACCACTCCTAATAATCAGTTGCAGTTAGCTTTCCTTACGCTAGGTTCTAAAATTCAGTCAATTTCTAATCATAATAAAGTTGTGGTAGCCAGTGTTTCCTAAAGTAACCTTTAAATTGATCTCAAGTGATATTAGTTTCATCAATATTCAAGTTAGCATTATGGTTGTCCCACCATGAAGATGCTTCATGGGAAAGGTATGCTCCTAGATTGCCTTTGTTTCTTTCGAGAAGTTCCTTATTGCAAACTACTTCTCCATTTCATCAAGCCAATTCTCAGCTCCATCTCCTAATGTGGTCCCATCAAATTTAGGTGGACTTCTCATTTTTATATCATTAGTGAGTTCACTGCCACCTAGCCTTTTTGTTTTCCAATTGATAAGGCATGTTCACATTATTATTATCGCACCCAAATTGGCATTGTCCTTAGGAGGTGGTTGATTATTATTACCAGCATCTTCTTCCTCCTCATTACCCATTACTTGTTGTTCAAGTACAGCCAAACAATCTCTTGTGTCCAACAGGGCAGTAAGGATCTCATCGAGTTTTTGGGAAGTTTTTGCTCCTTCCTCGGGTGGAGGATTATTTGCAACATTTCCTCTTGTTCTAAGCATTTTCTATTAACAAGAAAATTTGAGTTTTATCAGATTATGGAAAAAATAGATCCAAGAGCTACAACCTTTAGCTCTGATACCAAGATGTAACATTCCCATTTTAAGACTTTAGAAACAAGGGAAAAAAATTTTACACAATGTGTTCTACTCTAAATAAAACATAATTTAGAACATACATTCCATGCCAATCAATCATAATAGATAACCATATGCAACTGTAAATGACTCGTTGAATTACCAATATCTCATTACATGACTTGGTCTCTAACTGATCTCTCATGTTTGTCTCTAAGTATTGAATACTTGTACGTATACTATGTATACTTGGTTTTCTTACCCTAATTTGGGTACTGAGTGGCCTGTTTTAAAAACCTACCTAAATATTTGTTACCAATATTCATCTAAAATCATGTTAATTAAATTAGGTGACATCGGACAACATAACTAGAATTTTGTGATACTTTGGCCAAATATTTCCAACATACTATTCATGTTACTATTCCTAGATGGCATATTCATCAAATTGGAATACATCCTTCACCTCACTCTTATGTTATCTAGAATGGTCTTCACTGACTTCTGTCAATCCACTTGCCCAAGGTTTGACCCTAACCTAGGTTAGCGACATAATTTGTTATAGGGAGACGCTCACGATGACTTAGGGTATATGGGCATACTCCAACCTAAGTCGATTGAATGTGCTAAGGTACCTTAAGTCATAGAAAGCTACTTCCTATTCCAATTCATACTGCTAGCTTGGCCTAGAGAGAAACTAAGTTCAAGTCCAAATGTGTGTAGATCTAGATGAACTAATGCGAGAAGGGTGTTGCAACATGTCAACTGCAACATTGTATCCTCATGAAGACCTTAGTCTTCACATAAGTACATTTCTGCAGTTGGTGTGTGCTAGCATCTACCAGAACTACTTCATCATGATGTACATACCCCTAGGAGGTCATTAACACTTAATTGATTTTGGATTAAGATTAAAATTACGGCAATATTTCCAAACCCTAAATCAAACACCCCTTAAGTTCTTCATCTATATTTGATTTAATTAATATTAAATAAATTCATTAACTCATGATTGCTTCTATATTTGCTAACTATGACTTGTCGAGCAATTATCCAAAAATAGAACAACATACATTACAAGGTTAAATTAATGTAACTCAACTGTTCAAATAAGGTGCAGTAACCACACAGGTTCAACTAGAGTAGACTTCATAGAAAATGAAGTCTGAGTGATTAACGATCATAAACACCATTCTTTCACTTTACATTCTTTTGAGAGAGGAAGAGTCTTCTCTCTACATGGTTATGTGTTAGGGTTTATCATACCCTTTATATCTTTCACACTTTCTATAGTTTAATTTTATATTCAATATACATCCCATTATCATAATATATTATTTAGATAAAGAATGTAATCTTATGCAACTTAACAAGTTGCTTTCAATTAAGAGAGAGATTGAACTATTTCTCTTCATCCAACTTATCAAATGACAACAAAAATAAGAATACAAACAGATATGCCAAATATCAACAAGATAGTATTCCAACTACCTTCATAAAAGTACAAGATAAATTACACAACAATTTGAAGTGAACCTCCAACCTTTTCAATTCATCTTGATAAAATACATAATTTACAAGACTATGCATCTTAGACAAACTACATGTCAAACAGTACTAAGATCATTAAAGAATACAACTTTTCCTTTTCAATACATCTCAAGAATGAATTAGAGTTCTCTTTAAAAGAGCCAGACTTTAAATCAGCCAATACATCATAAAAGTTATTGCCTTCTTTTATCACTTACGAAGTCCATCTGTAAAAATTTCTAGCATGGGTCAGTTCATTAAACTGAGCATGATAAGCACTAAGCATTAAAACAAAGTGCATTCCACTAATTGTTCCATTAAAACAACTCTTCTTTAATGAAACAATTAATGTAATCATCCAAATAAATCATAAGTAATAACAACCATAAAAGAAGCACAAATAACAATCTGAATTCACTTTTAAGAAAATATCATAACATAATAAGCAAACTACTACCTTATAATAGATAAGTATTGTCCTAAACAATTACTCATTTATATCAAATAACAACTCCTAACATTAAATTATTTCATAATTCTTTTTGAATTTGAAATATAAATTTAACTTCAATAAATAAATAAAAAAAGTTACTTTCAGAATCAAGACCTTCTTGTCATCTTTACCAAGTTTCCAGAAAACATGTGAAGACAAGTTCATTTCAGCATCGTTACGTTTTTAAGATGAGTCAACCATAAACTTAAATAAATAAGAGATTCACAATTTCAGATGTGACAACCTATTTCTTGGTCAAATAACTATAACCTAGGTTCTTAGATTAGGCCTCTTATTAACAATGGAAAAGTACTTCCCAGCAACAATGTTTCATTTCAATTAACTGAAACAATTATTATTTCCTTAAATATAATTTAAGTAGAGAAGTAATTAGTAACAACTACTAATCAATTACTTAATAAAAGTAATACAAATGATTCAATTAAACCTATGACAAGTTTTATATAAAGAAAGGAGAACGAGCTGAAGAGTAAACATTTACAATTTCCTTTATCATTCGGTTAAACCGAATTCTCATATGCATCTTCAGAAAAGAAGAGTCAACATCCTACCCAAAAAAAAAGGTTACAATTTCCTTATCATTCAGTTAAACCGAGTTCTCATATTCATCTTTAGAAAAGAAGAGTCAACATCCTACCAAAAAAAAGTTATTAACTTACTTGCAACCTTAATGAATCTTTCTATATCATTGAAGATTTTAGTCATTGATTCAAAACCATTTGTTCCATCAAAATAAAGTAAGACTATAAAAATATCACCCCTTAATCATGACCAAACAGAGAAGGAAGAAATCATCCATTGAGTGCACAAAGAAGAGTCCATCTGAAAATAATTTCATAACGATGCATGACTCAGCCATTGAAAACAATTAGTCAAGAAATGGTTAAGTTTTCCTTTCTATAGGACAAGCTCAGCTGAACACTGTTGTGAATCGACAAGACATTCAATTCCACACAAAAAAAGAGATCAATAAAGCTCATAAACCGGACAGTTTGGTTGGTTCCATATACAAAAGAAATAGTCCAGAAGTTGATTATACATTCAATGATTCCCATGAATGTACCATAATCAGCTCATAACATGTGAGTTAACAAACTACAAGGAAGTTTCCAACTCTGGCGAGTAAGTTTTCATCACCTCACCCAAGCCCAAAAAGGACAGAAAATCAAACTTAAGAATTTCAAATAGACCTAAGAAGATAATCACCATAACAACTTGGAGAAGGCTAACTACCAGAGTATCACAACATCAAACAAAACTTCAACCAAAGACAACCATCTCATCTTCCATATTTCAATAAACCAGTAATCACCTTACAGAGTTTCAGAGAAGAGAATTCTAGTAACAAACAACCAAAGTAAGACAACTTTCATTCTTATCTCCTCACGAGTTCAACTGTAACAATAATTCCAAATAACAAAACTTACCCAACTCCCATCGAATTACAATTCGAAGAAGAGGAGATTTAGATAGAATAAAATAAGAACATGATATTTCTTCTAAGATCTTATACAAGTTGAAGTACAGAACACCAACAATTCCATAAACCTCAAACACCCATTAACCTTTGTTTTTAAGCAAGTTTGAGTTCATACTGAAGAACAAAGTATACAAATACAGTCCCGAACAAGGAGTATAAACTTAACAGAATAGGATACAGTTTTAAAAGTATTCTTCTAATTTTGAAACAAGTAAAGGCATTCAGTATAAGCATGCAATTTTACCAGTATAAATACAAACAAGATGTCCATTCCTCACTTTCATGCAAGTTCGTGTTCATAAAATGAGATAAAACATATACCCATATAGATTGCAAAAGGAGTAATACAACTTTAAAACTCAAAGATGCATTAGAGAAGAGTACCCATTTACATAATACTTTAAAAGAGACTTCTAGTTCAAAGCTTAAGACAAAAACTAACTACTCAAACTATTTTTTGAGCAGATAGTCCAGAGTATATATTCCAATCAAAACACTAAAGTCTTGATAGTTGTAAATGCATTTCACCATTTTAACTCACTCAGAGAGAACACCCAAAAACAACATTATCATGCAAGGGTTCCAAAACCAAAAACGCATAGATTATTTCAACAAGAAAGCAAATAACTAGAAAAAAATAGAAACCCATTTATCTCATGAGAGCAGAGTCATTTTAATGAAACATTTAGAGAAAAGAAAGAAATCTTAATGGATAGAGCCTATCATGCCTGATAGTGCTTCTTTCGATTCGAAGAAGACTTCTAGCTGAGCTTCCAACACTTCTTCTTCTCCAAGAAAGATCAACAACCAAAAATCTCTTTCCCCAATGTCTCATATACTTTCCTTGAATCAAAAATAGACCAAGGAAATCAAAAATAGCCATAAAATGAAAATAGAACTATTGGTTTGAAGAACTAGATAGCTCCATGCGAGAGAAAAATTGGAGAGCATGAATGACCAAACAACCTCCAAAAATCTACCCACATAGTTTCCTAGGTGGTTTGCTCACCAAAAATGAGGCTCATTAATGCCATTAACTCTCAAATTCCCGCCTATCTCTCTTTTCCACTACCATCCAAAATTGGTGAGACCCAATTCAACTTCGCATGCATCACTAAACCTTAGTGATGACTCCACGTGGACTCCCACCAAATTTCATGCTTCTACCTAAATTGGCAATTCGCTTTCATTTAATACAAAAATCAAATCACATTAATAGCTTAGGAACTATCGCCAACTTACCACTTGCCATATGACCCTTAGGTCCCCTTTCCACATTTCATTAGTTTAGGGTAGATTCCATTAGTTTAGGATATGACCATAGGATAGTTTAGAAGTATTTACCTTAGGTTTAGAAACATTTCAATAGGTAAATTGCCATCTTAGGTTAGGTCATAGCTCATAGCCATTTAGTATTAGGTATAGGTTAGAAATAAGCCTAGCATCACCTTAGGTTATTTCCCCATACCCCAATTTAGAACATGCAACCTAGGTTAGGATGCTATCCCGAATGAAATAGGCATAGATAAAAGATAGGTACATTTACCTTAGTTTAGAATCCCGTTAGGATAGATCTCACAGGCCTAGGACTTAGTTTTTTTTTTTCCTCCATAGTCCTGAAGTAGGTCTCATACCACTTGACAACATTAGCATCCTGAAGAGATCAATCAAGAAGATCTCGAGC